>JAZGTN010000022.1:8310070-9750106 GCA_037783415.1 Leptasterias polaris
CAAAGCCACATCTCTAGTCGGGGAAAGCACATCAGTTTATGGTTCCAGATTAACAATGCATTGGGACTCCATACACATTCTGTGGCCATTTCATTTTTCAAGTTAATACCACCCAGTACCGGTTTTACCGCAAAACCAACCCACCATCATGGACTGTCGGCCACATGTATTACATCTTTAAACATCAGGCTCGCTAAATTCATGTTTGGCTAATGTTAACACAGCCAGGAATTGCTGTTCACTTCTAAATTATGAGTTAACCCAAACACTTGATGAAATCCATCACCCTCCATTCAACTGCCACGACTTTAAAACTCCACTAGTTTGTGCCTGGTGTAATGCAAGGGAAGGTAGATTTGAGTTTAAACCATTGCAATACTCTGATGGTTTAGAGTTTAGCCAAAGATGCTACAAAAGGAAGACAGGACACTAGTGCCGTTTTGCACAGAAGGCAGCAGATATAACGGCATGATTCATCAAAATTTGCCTTATCCACAAGCACCATCTTAAAACTATACTGCAATGAGTCTCGGGAAACCGAATACAGTTAAACACAAAATAAAGTTTCCAATATGGAGGCTATGCTGAAGTTTACATGTAACTATGCCAGTTTTTATAGTTGTGTACCGCATGTCTTAATTTTGTAATATCTTTGGTTTAGAAGACCCTTCGTGGTTTTGTGGTAGTTCTACGCCCCAGGGGTACATCTATTGGTGCTTTATTCCTTCCACTGCACTAGTGTACTCTTCCTTGGTTGCACGTTTGGCGATTGTTATTTCGTCCTAGGAACCATGCCATTGTTTGAGACTCAAACATGCCTCTGAAATCACCTAAAATACATTAAGCTTTTTTAGCTTTTTAAGTTTCCAGCACATCGGATATGCACTGGCATTGAACAATGTTGCATACATCCATGCATGTCACTCTTTAGTCTTCGTTCAACCACTAATTTGATTACCACCACCGCACCCATAAACAAGGGGAAATATCGTCTGTTTTGACCTGCATGCTTTCCAGATATAATGTAATTATTATTCCAGAGACCAACTTTCCAGCCACAATGTTTGGACATTGTTGCAAAAGCTCGTGGACATTGTTGCAAAAGCTCGTGAACGTTGCTGGAACGTTGCTGTAAGTCTTTGGATTGGATAACTAATAAGTTGCCATGTTTGTGTGTGTTATATCAATATGTTAGCTTCCATCTCTTTACACATTAGGCATCATACCCATCTTCAACTGAACATGACACCCAGTACCTTTTCCAACCAAGGGACACTTTCCAACTTGCCTTTTTAATGCGGTATGGCACTTTTGTTGGTTTTTTATTTTTAACTAAGACAAGCCTTCCTGATCTATCATGGCTCGCCTAACTCTCCCTTCACTTTCCTTTTCCATGCTTCTCTCTCTTTCTCAGGAGAACCCTCTGTGTGCGTCTTTGCTGTTGATCCTCATTTTTTGTTTTTCTCGGTGTCTTCGCCGCCGTTCTTCCACCTCCCCCCGGCTGCTTTGAAGAAGGATGTTGAAGACATTCTCTCGCGATGTTGGCGCGCGTGTGCCGGCGCCGTGCTTCGCTTGGTGCTAATAACCGAAGCCGTGCTGGTAGTTACGATCGCCCTGGTAGGTGGAGTCCTGAGACAGGGCTGCATCCATCTGGGACTTAAACTCTTCTCCCAGGTAGCTGTCCTGTTTGACAGATAAAGAATGCAAAAACAAACAAAATAAGGATAAATTTGCATAAGGGTGTTTATTATTATAAGTAACTTCCTGTACGCACAGGAATGTACACACCTTACTGCAATAAAAAAATATAAACTTGTTACAATATCAAGTTCAGATCTCACTGCAATATCAAGTAATGACTTTACAGCACTAATGAGATAAAACTTTGCTAAACTATCATGAGTTATGACCTTGCTGCAGTATTGAGTTATGACCTTGCTGCAGTATTGAGTTATGACCTTGCTGCAGTATTGAGTTATGACCTTGCTGCAGTATTAAGTTATGACCTTGCTGCAGTATTGAGTTATGACCTTGCTGCAGTATTGAGTTATGACCTTGCTGCAGTATTGAGTTATGACCTTGCTGCAGTATTGAGTTATGACCTTGCTGCAGTATTGAGTTATGACCTTGCTGCACAGATGAGTTACAACATTGCTACACAATCATGACCTTACCGCAGTACTGAGTTACGACCTTGCAACATCATTGAGTACCGACCTTGCTGCAGTATTGAGTTATGACCTTGCTGCAGTATTGAGTTATGACCTTGCTGCAGTATTGAGTAACAACCTTGCTGCACTAAATAAGTTACGACCTTCTATGAGCTATTTCTGCCGTGCCGTGAAAATTTACTGAGAGAGGGAATGCATACCTGCGACAGCTCTGGCTGGGATAGGCCTGGCTGGGAGAGACCAGGAAGGGAGAAGCCTGCCTGGGATAAGCCTGGTTGACTCATAGACATGCCTTGGGTAAGTGGGCCCTGGGAGAATGGCATTGATCCATCCTGCAATCAAACAACAAACATTTTATTAAATACAGAAACATTCATTTCCAAGTTGTGAAAGGTATTTCATAAATGCTTCGATTTTGAAATTCAGTTGAGGGAGGAAAAGACTCTTCCATAGGTTTTCAAGAACCAGAAAGTCTTAGAAATTATGATTATAGGCTTTGAAAGCAGAAGTGTGATTTTTTAAGGAATTTAAAACCATACATACCTGACTCTGCATTGAGAGATTGTACTGAGACATATTCTGGCTAGATCCTCCCTGCTGGCTAGCCCCGCCCATTCCTTGTTGTGAGCCTTTCCCTTGCCCCTGCTGCCCGGGTACCTTCCCCCTCCTCTTGGAGTAAGGCGGGGCACCCTTCCCCCGCTGCTGTGGCATGTGGCCTCCCATGGGTGGCCCCGGCATGCCCTGATTGAAGAAGTGATTGCCTGGTTGAGGGGGCGGAGGCATGAACATGTTGACTGGTACAGGGAGGTTGGCCCCAGCGAATTGGGCAGGGCCTGGACCGATGTAACCCATCTGGTCGTGGATACGCCCTGATCCATGAATAAAATGACTGGATCCTGCAAGATTTTAAATACAGTTCACTATTTAAAAAAATTGTTCCATCAATTAAGAAATTTGATTTACAAATCTTTGTTAAGCCATCAAAACAAGTGAAAGATGCTAGGTCCGATTTGTTACCCGAAACTTTAGATTTAGATTTTCTAATAACTATTTTGATAGATCTAAATGAGTTATAAGTTTGCATTTAACGCATCGAACAAACACATCCCCCAATGATAAGTGGTATCTATTTAAAAACTCAAAATTAAACATTTCCGCCATTAACTCAAGTCCACCAGCCATGTACAAACAATTCTGCATGTTACATGTATTTTGTGCATGGTCAGTTTCAAATGAAAAAGTTTGTGTATGTTTTTGAAACAGCATCATCTGTAAAAAATTGTTCAGAGGAAAAACTCAGGAAAAAAAAAAATATTTCAGTGAAAATCCGGCCATGCCATTTTAAAATGGCAAGAGAAATAAACATTTGTTGTATACATCAGTTGGATTACAATCTGTCTAACAGTATCCTGCATGCATGCACTGACCTCCATTCATCATGCCAGATCTATCATAGATACTGCCTGGAATCATAGCCTCCTTGGCACTGAACATGGCCGACGTCATAAAACGACCACCCTGAAAGAAACAAAACCCACACAAATAGTATAAAGGCAGTGTACCACAGTGGAACTTAGATGCACACCGGTCACACGTATCAAGACATACGGTCATCGCTCTTTCTCACACTCATCACCTGTACTCTGGAACTCTCTGCCACATCACATAAAACTGTCAAGTGATCTTTTGCGCCTTTAACGTGCCCGACCTAAACTGACACTTACAGGGTTTGTGGTGTTGACCAGCTTCCTGGGCTTACTGAACTGAATCAGACTCTCCTTCAGGTTATTAAGAGGTCCTTCTACCAGGACTTTATGCTCCTTGTAGTAGGTCAGAAGGTGATTCCACAGTGGGTGACGTGAGAGAACCTTTGGGTTACCCACGATGATCACACCATACCTGATACATGACAAACAACAGAATGATGGGTTAGATTCATGTGTACCGACCAGAAACATAGGAGTTCTATCAAAATCCTTACATGATTGTTCTGTGAATCACTTGGCTGCATAAAAAAGCCAATAATTTGGACACGGCCTCTCTTCCATGGATACCAAAACAGACTCTTTGTCCAACTAACCTGCCTCGAGTCAGAGCTACATTCAGACGGCGTGGGTCATTCAGGAACCCGATGCCCTGATGGTCATTGGCGCGGACACACGACAGAATGATGTAATCTTTCTCCCGTCCCTGGAAGGCGTCCACGCTGGCGATCTCAATCTCCTGGTAGAGTTTGACATTCAGAGGGCCGCTGTACTGCATGTACTGGACGATGAATGCCCGCTGGCCCTCGTATGGTGTGATGATGCCAATCTGGTCTGGCTTGACGCCAGCACGCAAGAAACATGTGGTGATCTTTTCCACGTTCGATGCCTCCGTTCTGAAAAGCATTGCAAATATTTTGTGTTGTAATCTATGAAAACACTGGTATACTGAAACCATTTACTATTTTCTTATTGTGATTTTTAAAACGAATAAATTTATCGTAGTGTTTTACTGATATGTCCACCAGCTTTTTACACCGTAATTGTTAACATAAGATGTTGAGATTCGCATTTGTTTTGGCGTTTACAGAGTGATTGTGAGATTTCATTAAGCAGGAATCTTTTGTGATGCTAACAGCTGGATGAAGATTTTAATTCTCTATAAAGTACAATATAATACCTGTTCAAGAAGGAGGTACCAGAGCTGGAGATCTCCTCTTGCCCGGCCGTGGCGTAGAAGAACATGGGTTTGTCTCGCTGTGGCCAGGGAAACTCCACTGCCTTGTTGATACGATCACCTTGGAAATATAACAATCGCAGAAACCATTAATAGAAGATACAGCCAGGCATGATATCTGGCACTTTGCGTACAAGGTCTGCTCTACATGCACACTTGGTGTAGGTTTTGATAGGTATTTTAGACTACTTTAAAATAACAATCTTTCTTGAGTTATATAAGAGGAAGAATATCATGCCTGTATACAACGTGCTGTGACCATCTTAAGTCAGGTTCCATGTGAGTAGAATAAATATTATTGTTCATGAACACAAAGAACCAGACTACTTTCCATCAAGCCTCAATTTGGAACTTCAAGTGCATACATACATCATTACTAACTTGCCCTATCAACAACAGAAACATCAAAAAAAACTAAAGAAAACTTGCACAAGAGTACAATGTGTGGACATTGCTTTTGTAATTTTGTATTGACTCGAGCCAGGATTGTTTCATAAAAGGTATACCCACCAGCTGCCACACCATTCTGCAGAGATCCCTCATAGAAAATGTTGGATGGGAAAGCGCTGAGGGCCGGGTGCATACGATATTGTACTTGCAATCTGATTGGTCGGATGCCCAGGACAACCAGACGCTCAAAGAGTGACTGTGAGAGGCCGGCATTGGCTGCTTTCTTGCACATGACCACTGGACCAAGCTGACAATGATCCCCCACCAAGATAACCTGCACAAAGACAGTATGATAATAAATTTGCTTGTCGTTCTGTTTTTTGCACCATGACAACTGAATGAATAGTACACTAATTTTGTAGTACAGCAATTTTGCATTCAGCACAGTTCCCTGAATGCATCTGCTATACAACAAATATTTTTTTATATAAATTACCTGGGGCTAGGAGTAGCAGCCATAAATTATCAAATTTCTTTTTTGGGAGACATGTAGGTTCTGAAACCAACCGGGGCCTAGTCTTGCTGTTTTGAACAATGTACTCTGCTTTTCTTAGAAGAAAACACAATTTGTCTAAATGTTTGTCTATTTTTCAAACAGTTGGAAGTATAGAGAATAGATCACCAATTTGCATGTAATATGCTGTAATGTTACTATTTTACTATACAAAAGATCAAATGATGCTGAATTGTTCCATTCCCCTAAAACATACAGGTGTTTTTTCCCTTTCCTACCATCTTTGTGGTTGCAACAGCCAATTCCTTCTACCCCTGCCCCCACCCCATCCCTGTTCATCTCCATCCCGTTTCTTGTATGTTTCCATCGTATGCTTCTTTTTCACTGTAATCTGCTTCTTTCTTTTCATACTTTTTCCACTGGACTGCTTCTGCTGCACTAATACAACTGATGTGTGTGAGTTGTGTTGTAATTTAGCCTTTGAGAAAGACTCTACTGGGGTCGGAACATGAAACTATCTGCATCTTTTTCCATTTATACTTTAAACCATAGGTCCTTTTGGTTGGTAGGCAGTTTCCACCAGCTAATTCCCTTCTTGATCTCTTTAAAGAATACATCAATCCTTAAATCACACCGATGAAAGAGATGAAAGTTAAAGTCATACCTGTTTGCATCCGAGTACAATGGGTATGAGACACTCGGGCTCTGTGGCCTGCGTACTCTCGTCAATGAGTACCGCTCGAAATCGGAATCGAGCTAGACGAGGGTCACCAGCTCCCACACACGTACAGCATATCACATCAGCATTCTGAACATAAAACAAAATATGAATAACATCAAGAATAATCGGACAACAGAACGTGTTTCAAGGAAAGGGCCCAGGCGGCAAAAAAAGTAAAAAAATATTAAAGTATTACAAACTCACACAGCACCCTCAATGAAGTCGAAGGAAGACCTATCACTGGCCGTAAGTTGTGCATTGGGTTCAAACACTCGCATTGTTTCCATCTTTTTACTTCAGCATTGGCAGGGGTCTACATATTTGTCAAGAGCAAAACTAGCAGGGAACCGGTTACAAACAATACGCAGCGTGTGTCATTTTGGCTGGTAACCTTTCTCTGCTAAGCAAGGATGATTTGTGGTGACAAATACTGATGTTTGGGACTGCACCACTGCTGTTTCTCTCTAATACTGTCCCAGACATACAAACCCAAAGGCAGGAGATAAAACTGTTGTTCATAGAGCCCTTGCGTACGTGAATTGTGAGCGATTAAACAATTACAAAAGGACTCAAAGTCACAAACCACTATAATTCATCTTAAAATGAGTTGTTAATATCACCATAGTGATTTGTATTGTGACAGTTAGGATCGATACACAACTTAAGATCAATCTTAGCTCGTTGTGAAATCGGCCCCATTTTTTAAACATATAATTCACGCAATGATTTTATCCACTGTGATTTTACCTGAAGAAGCTCTCTCTCATTGTTCCTCTTCAACGCACGGAAGCGTTTCTCATCAGCGCTAGACAACTCTCCTATCTCATCCTTCAGAGCTTGGAGTTTCTGCTGCTCCTCGTTCCCTTCCATGTTTCGCACCTAAAATTTGGAATATCCGGCAGAAGTAATGAAGGAATGAGGCCAATCATTTGACTATTCAGGAAATGGAGGATGTACGCTTTCATTAAAAGCAGAGGGTAATTGCCGACAAAAAGGTCTGAACTTGGATCCAAATTTCAGGATGAGTGTTGGAATGATGGCATTTCCACCTTTTGATAACCCCTGGAGTTATAGATTTCAAAGAGCTTCTTGGAACAATATCCTCAGCACTAGAGGGAGCGGTTAAAGAGAAGGATTCCTTAATAGCTGCAGGAAACAACAGCCATTTTATTTCACTATGAATACGCAAACAAGTATGAATTCAGATAAAAGTCTAAAATTTCTCATCTCTGTAAAAATCTTAAAATCTGATTGGCAACACAGAGCTTGAAGTTACTTTTGATGCCATTATGTGTTACCCCAAAAAACATAAAAGCTTCACTTCTACTTCTCTAACGGTTTTGGGGTGGGTTTTTTTTTGGGGGGGGGGGGGGGGGGTGTCAAGATAAACATCCAACTGACCTGTCTATGGAGTGTGAGGAATGAGACTGGTGACTCAATAGCCTCTCTACTCTTGGCACAAATCCTGACAACCTTCAATCCGGAACGATGGATCTTCTCAGTCAGTTGGTCAACAGCGATGTTACTGGGAGCGCACACCAACACTTGTCTAGAAAATTAAAATAGCCAGTCAAACATTATTATTATTATTTTTTGTTTTTATATCTGTCACCGTAAGCTGTGCTGGATAGACAATGTGAAAAAGTGGAGTGTGATGATGTTGAACCCAGGAATGCATCCACATAACAATCTGAGGACAAGGCGGCAACGAATGATGATGATGCCGAATGATGATGATGTGACTGTAAGCCAACTAACTGCACAAAACTAATACAAAACGGTCTGAAGTAAAATAACAATAGTAACATTGGTAGAGCAAAGTAAAGTGGATAGTAAATTTAAGCTGTAAAAAAGTCTAGTTAAGTCAAAAGGCTGTTTGCTTTCTTTCAGAACACGCTCAGAAAACCTGATATTTCTGTGTCAAACTTGCATTAGTTTGATAAGACGAGACTACATACCCCAATCCTTGCTTGGCAAGATGGTAAACGACACTCGCTGATGTGACTGTTTTTCCTGTACCGGGTGGGCCCTGTTTGGATCAGAGAAATAGAATGACGTTTTAACTTCTGTGGTATTAATTGTTGGTTGGAGACTATTCCTTAGGGGTGACGTGGTTGGGATGGAAATCTGGGGCACAGTAAGTGTTTAGTAAAACATTTGTGCCTTCTGGTTGAATGATGAAGCTGTTCTTCAACAGTATTGGGCAAAGCTCATCAAAGTATGCAGTCCACTTAGAAGAAGGGGCTTGTTGGCAGCATTTTAGAAAACAATGCATTGGAAAATGCACCTTATAAATGCAATACATTAATAACACATTCAAACAAGCTTTAGACTAGTCATATCTGGGACCAATTTCACAAACTGTTGTTAAGCAGAAAATTCTGTAAGGGAAATTAAGTGGGGCACCAGTCGCAACAATGTAAACTTAATGGAATTTAAGTTTTTAATGGAATGGTATTGTGTTTCTATTAAGCAAGATTTGTTTGTGCTTAGTACATTTTTGTGCTCACAGGCTTTATGAAATTTGGACCTGATAATAAACACAAATGTCTGCGATCATGGTTCTGCTCGATACCTCACTGCACTTACCTGAATAAGACTTAGAGGGCGTGTGAGCACCATGCGCACAGCAGACACCTGTGAGTGGTTCAACTCGGGGAGGTTGGGTGCCGAGAATCGCTTAGGCAGGTTACTCTTTATCACCATGTTCTCCACCTCGTGGCCAAGGAGTTTGTGATACAGGAAACTAGACACGGCTGTCTCGTCCACAGCCAGTGTCTTCAGGGCACTTTGCATTCTAGAAGTGATCAAGTATAGAAAAAAATGAGACACGCTTCTATTTACACTCAATCAGCATAATAGACAAGTCTACCGATGTCGGAATCATGTTGAGATTTGCCCATTCCTGTCTATTCCTCATTAAATTGGGAAGATCAGCTGGAAGCACCACGATGTCCCCGGCAACTACATCTGATAGCTGAGCTTTTGTCTTCCCCTATTTCTCCTTCCATGTTTTGGTGACCAGGTGATAAGCTGAGAGACAAGTTCTTAAATATTTCTGTATGAGTGCCCTGCTAGTCTCAGACAATGCTGTTATATTTTAGTGGATAATTTTGGGTCATTGCCAGTATGGTATAAGTCCACACATGGTATAAGTCCACACATGGTATAAGTCCACACATGGTATAAGTCCACACATGGTATAAGTCCACACATGGTATAAGTCCACACATGGTATTAGTCCACACATGGTATTAGTCCACACATGGTATAAGTCCACATTTAAAAAAAAGCAAAGACGAAAGTGCTTTCTTAAAAAAAAAATTAAACAAAAATTAAAATCAGTCTGTTTCTCACCTGTCAAAAGATGTGGATTTCCACACAAAGTCCACCACAAAGTTGTTGATGCAGTTGACGGGTACCTTGGCACTGTTTTTAATCTCAACACAAATCTCATCTCCATAATCTGACAAACTGAGTTAAGGTCCAAATCACATCTCAACAAGTCTTGCACATGTATTATATTTTCAAAGTTTTATTGTCTTGACCTCAAAACAAACATTTTTATGGTAGACTATAGCCCTACAGAGAACTCTCCCTCTGTGCTGTACAAAGATGGAGTCCCAGAAATGAAGGATCTATGAAGAATATCCGACGTCAAAAACCCACTCCCTAAAATGTATGCAGCCATGGAATGTTAATTTGGTGATAACAGTAGCTTCTTAAGAGTAAGATTTGAATAATGGAGCTCTGAAATTTGTCCACCCCTGAAACGGAATCTCAAATCCTGGACGTCACTGTTGTATTCATATGAAAGTGAAAGGCCTCTAGAGCTGTGGTGGCCCCTTACCCCTATACACATCAGAGCTAGGGACTATCAATAGCATTTGATGATGTTATTCTTGTATAACTGTTGATAACTGGAAACCCCATATTTAACACAAAGGATACTGTCTGGTATCTTGACTACATGCCCAACTCCTGACCATGGTTCTTGTAAGTCACCAAGGTATCGCAGCCTCAGCTCATCTCCCTGCATCAACTTCAAATCTGTCCAAGGGGTACAAAGAACAAACACATTCATCAAATAGATTGTTTGGGAAGTTAGTGAGGTTCGGAAATATTAAAATAGCGATATGGCCGTATGTAAATTGGTGACTTTGGTTGTGGCTATGGCCAGATTACGGCAAAGACCTATTCCTCAATGTTGCATCTGCAGCTGATGGTCACAGCCGTAGTAGATTTCGCTTCATTTGACCACAGCCTGAGACTCTCGAGTGAAGAAAGTCAGACAGACACTTCAAACTCTGGTCAGCAGGCAAAAAGCCAGTTATGTAGGACTAACCAAAACTTTGTCCATGCAGTCCAACTGGCTAGTAGATTGCTTTCCTAATAGACCTTATGCATTGACGTCACCAAGCCGCCATCTTAGAGGTAAACTGATGATGAAACAATGGAAACGCGCTGATTTGTACGCGCGGCGCACAGGACTGGCCAATGAACATCTTCCTTTTGACCTCTAGGTGAGGGCGCCCTACTCAAATGACGTCATATGCATAAGGTCTATACTAGATGCAGAGAATGCTTTCAAATCCATGTATCATACCAATGAGCGTGTTGAATATGTCATCACCATGAAGACAAATTTGAATCCATGTTTTATTCAATGGCATGTCATCGCCGAGCGGTCTAGTTCTGATGGCTGAATAATTGCAGTGTGGGTTTGATTCCCAGTCATAAAACTTGTGTCTTGGAGCAAGGCACTTAACCACAATTGCTTCTCTGAACCCAGGTGCATGAATGGGAAACTTGATATTGATATAAAAGAACACTATTTGAACCCAAAGAGAATGAGTCTATAAATACAGGCAAGAGAAGAACTAAGTTTCCTGGTTGGGCTGCCCAGCAAAGTAAAAGGGATAACCCTCTACACTGTACCTTCTTTCTTGGGAAAGTTGAAGTAAGCCCTGGTCTTGCGATTGAGTCCAATGTCCCAACGTACAGACATGTTACTCTGATTCTGGTTCTCCTTTGTCTTGCGGTCATAATCTGCCTCCATCTTCACCAGAGGACCAAAGATGTTCTGGTAGGTGTAAGCATCTTCATATCTAACGAGGCAATTATGGTAAAGGTTTTTTGTTGCATGAAATGCTTTAAAATGGCTACCTTTGAAGATTTACCATAGAATATAATAGAGAGGTTCTGTTACATGTTTTTTCTTAACCGGTTTGTGTTACACCCACGTTACATCATGGATCAACTATGAGCAACATGTTTTTAGCTACCCGCGTATAATGCCAAGCTACACCAGCCATCATATTTGGCTCTTGGGAAAAAAGTAGGAACATTTTATTTAGTACAAGTGCTGGCTCATATGTACATATGGTATAGGCTTTAATAGATTTTCAAGGCTATTTATATTTAACCATTTTTCTGATTTTTTCTTAAGAAAAAAAAAAGAATGAATTAAAATAAGAAGAGCATCATGTCTGAGCTTTTCGTTTGCAACGTGAAAACGTCACTCTAGATGTTTTCTAGAACAATGTTACAAATCTGCATTTGAAAAATATTTTGAGGGAACATTTTTCACAAACTGTTCCTCCTCTACAACTGAACTGCCCTGACAAAGAGCATTATTAATTGATGTTTGTGCCATTTTTCATGACGTGGGTAAACAAACAATGTGTAGCTTAATGATTTGAGCTTGCATCAGAACGTCAACACGAAACTTAAAAGGACTATGTGTACACATTGCCAGAGAATGTCTTGAATTGAATGAAGACGTTTCTCTTCCCTGCCCTCCTCACCTCAACATGACCGATGCAGGCTCCTCATCAGCTCCAGGTTTCTCAAGGTCTTCCAGCGTGGCTTCTGCGTTGTTCTTCCACAGTTCCTCCAGCCGATTGATCTGAGCGGCTGAGATCTGCCTGGCTCTGAGCTGCTCTTGCTCTGAGGGCACCTTGACCAACCAGCTGAGGAAGCAGCGATCCTGAATCAGAGGTTGCCACTGGGACGGATCCCTGGAAGGTAAAAACATAAATCTGAACACAGCATGGGTCAAAGGTCCAACAAGGAACCTGGGGTTTCTTAATAATGTAACAAGCCAAGGATGTAGATGGATGCGGCTGATCCCGGATGGGCAAAGCCAGCCATGTATTGAATAAGTTAATGTTACAGGGGGAAATGATATTTAACAAATGTTAACATTGACAAATGTGGCACAACCGACTGCTTCAGGGGGCGCCCTGTGATGAGATTTTAATTACAAACAAGACTACAGTATTTCATAAAATAAATAAGCTATAGCAGAGGGGCTTATGGAACTGACACTTCCATGAGAGATGGAGAGTGGTGCTCGGGCTGGAGAATCAAACCAAAATTAACCCCACAGAAAGAAAAAGGGCTTCACCTCGAAAAATGAAATTGTGAACACCGTCCCATTTTCAGCAACTCGTTTTTTCATGAATCTACACATTCCATAATTGAGTACAGTGGGTTATAATGATACATAGCAATCAACAAAAGAGCAATCCAAAGGGGAAGTACATTAAATGTTGTGCAAAGTTGTTAGGGTAAACTTGTCCAAGTCTCTGTGCCTTACAACAAGATAAAATCTCGTTTGACGTACCAATTCATGTCCTTCAAGTTGCTCTGAGTGGCACAGGGTTGCCTGCAGAGCAGCACAACGACCGAGTCAACCTTTGCAGGGATGAAGCCCAGGAGGAACACGTTGCGACATCCACAGTTGTAACACTCGAGGGCGGTCTCTCCGACTGGACTGTCACGGTGAAGGGTGACCTCCTTACACTTGGCCCTCACAAGGTGGTTGATGATATGACTGTGTGGTCAATGTTAATTTGTTAGCGAGTCATAAATAATGTTGGTTCAAATCCCGCTCTAGTCAATTTTTCTTTGTTCAACCCAAAACCATTTAAAATTTACCCAGTCAGTTTCCCTTGTGGTTTACTATTTGATATCAAGTCATAAATGACCATTACATCACTCAAACCCAACCCTGAACTCCCGAGGCCCACTTGCTCACAGGTGACCTCAAACCTCCACTATCCTCAGCTCAATGTCATTTCACACCAACATGTTTGGACTTGGATAAGAGTTGTATGCCTGACCCAATGATAAGTACTATTTGGGACAGCAGCCCTCAGTCCTCTGCAACCAGAAAACTTCATGGAAAGGGTTTTGGAAGATTTGGGATTAAAAACAAACAGCTGAATCTTGGTAAGATCTTTCTTGAAACTGTATTTTACCTTCCCGAGGTGTTGCCCCGGCCATTGCAGAACCATTTCTTAGTGGAGTTGCATAATACCACTGCAGATGGATCATGGATGCCACAATACCTAAAAGAAATTAATAAAAAGAGATTATTATTTTATCATTTTAAGCTTGGTATTTCAAGGAGGCAATGAAGGTCATATCCTTTGTTGCCTTGTCTTGACCTTGATACCATTTTGAAAAGTGTTTCCTTTATCAACTTTAAGATTTTTCAACTGGACTGCCCATTGAAAAATGAAAATGACCAATAATGGCACTTCTGTCTATGAGGAAAACCATAAGACACTTTGGTACAAAGCAAGACTTTGAGATCCTAGGCAGCATTACACAAAACAGATAAATCCATTGTTTACATAACAAACACGCTTCATCATAGGGTGCTATAAAGACCGACAGAGTAAGCTTGTTGTCACCTTCATCACAGTTCCCAAACATTTTCCAAGCTTAGATGGACAACAGTGAGGGCAGGGATTGCTCTGGAGAACAGTTAGCTTCAATATGAGCAGGCCATGTGCTTAGGCTTACTGTAGAGTAGCCCACCAGGCTAGTGAACTGTGCATTTTACTTGCACCAAGTAAGTTTTCGTAGCCCGGATTTTAAACATGTATTGTCATAAATGTATCTGTCTGATGTATTAATAATGGCATGAATGGTAGCGATTACAACCAGTTTAATGGTCAAATAAAGTCACATTCACACACTCAAAAACAATTTGACAAATGTTTAAAACTTAGTATTCACATTGCTGAAAGGGAAGAAATTTGAGCATAAACATGTAAGATGCAGAGTTTTTAGTAGCCCATAGGGCAAGTTGAGAAGTGGTGTTTACTAATACTAGCCCGTAGCAGTTTTTACTAGACAATGTACGCCGGTCTAGTGTTAAGGGTGAGCCCCGATGAGCCAATTTGGCTGTCAGGGCTCCTGCATATTACTAAGGGGTGGAAATGGTTCCAGGAACGTCCTTTGCCAAGAGGAAATCATAGAGAGAGTTTCTTTAAAACGCCTGGCAGTACCTGCATGCATGATCAGGTAGGTCTTTGGTGTAGTATGTCTCCTCCTCATCTTCTTCAAATGTCAAGTCCTTCAGTGTTTGCACAGTGGCTGCAACGTTGTCCTCAACAAAGCCATTCTGGACTGGCTTCGCATCCAAAGACAGCCCAACCTGATAACAACAAAAAACAGCAAATTTAATCGGTGCCAAAAATTAACCACTCTTGCATCAACTTAAACACTACATCACACACTAGGCAAGAAAATATGCAAGATTTCAAGAATCTAAAACTTTAAAAGGAGTTTAAGAAAAGCACATAATAATTATACATCTGGCTTTTTTTTAAAGCTACAAATTAAAATCAGATCGTTTTACAAACATTCATAATCATCACATCTTGTGAATGTTACAACTTGCAATCTACCACCCCCGCTTTGTCACCCTCTCCAAATTGGAGACCAATGTTCATCACCCCTTGCCTTGATTTTCTGAATGCTTTCTGCTTCTCTCTCCCCTTCTCTCTTTAGTCTTTTCATCTCTTCTTGTTGACTGCTTTGTTCATACACCAGTATTTTGATATACCTGTTTAAATGGCCCTCCGCGTCAGACCTATGGCCAGCACACATGCATGATGGAAGCAGTAATGTATGAGAGTTCATAATTCTATGTACAGCCGGCCACAGGCCTGCTAAGTAAGTGCTACATGATCATGACAACAGTCCCCCTTTATTACCAAAATAATTACTTAAATTAGCAAATATGGCATGCATCATCATGATCATCATCTCCAATTTCATCCTATACTAGTGTCAATCAATACCGAGTGAGGGCGCTGTTCACCGCGCAGCCACTTTTTGTTAATGGGAAACTGTGACCACCTCAACGTGTACAACGCTATAGAGAGAGATCGGTGGTGCGGCAGGATATAGATTTAACCCATGTTAATCGTTTCATTCATAAAAATAAACGGAACTACTTTCAAGATGGAGTCTTTCTCTCACGATTGATATGCAATTTGACGTCCGTTTTGTTGGAGTATTTGTGAAAAACTTTCTGTAAAATCACCAGAAATCTTGTTTTCTGCGCTCAAATTCATTGTGAACTGTAAGTAGTTATCCTCTTAGGGCCCCATAATGAACCAAAAATGACAGTTAGTTGAGTATTTATAATTATGTAATTACTTTTTGAATTAAAACTATTAGTTGTCGCGCTTTTTCGCGCTTGATTGTCAAACACGTTGATACGGCCCTTGGGAAATGTTCAATTACGCAAGGGGAATTGGCTGTTGTGGGCAACCGCGAAAACGTTGCGCTGGTACAAGGTCACAACAAATTGTAATGTAATGTTTTCCTACCTCCATGATGTAAACAAGGTCAAATATTTTTAACTTTGACCTTCCATAAGTCCGGTTTTCATGAACCGATCCCCACAAGTAAAGTATCAAAATGAATGTCTCAAAGAGCTCTATCCAACTAGACTACTTACAACTCAATCAGATCAAATCTCAAATTTTGTGATTTCCACTACTCATATTTTTATTACTCATTTCATTAGTACTGGGATTAAAAACTTACTAACAAGATTTAAGGCTTTAATTTACAAACATTTACAGGTATTACTAACACACATGTATTTATATTGATAACCATCAATGAGTCTTACTTGGCTCTGACTCTGAGAAACGACATCAAGCTGCGATGCCTGGCTCTGTGTTTGTGTCTGAGACGGCAGGGTGAAGTCCCCCACGTTATACTCAAAATCCGTCCCCTGCGTGTCGGCTCCCAGTAGCTCGCCATCTTCCGTGTCCAGAAAAGTCAAGCTCTGCGAGCTCGGACCGTATGCATCGACACTCATGTCTCACTTCACCTACTCCACGGATACTCAAGCAAAACCTATCCCACCTATGATGGCTTTTATTTCTACGCTGTGATGAAAATTTGCAGCAATTTTGTTTTAGTTGAAGTAGAACTTTCTTTGGAAGCAATGCATGGAACATGCGCGCATTGCAAAATGCTCGGTGGCCTTTTGATGACGTAGGCGTTCTGCACAGGAATCGATGATGTCACTCAAAAATAATTTTCTTAAAAAGAGACTTTTTGCCTTTTTTTCCCCTGCTAATTTATCAGAAGAGGAAATTAAACAATTTTATTTCGTGAAACACATTATATTTTTATCCCATGGAGATTAAATTTCAGTTTTGTCACGATCGGATTTCCTCATTCGCCTTACCAAGAGTTGGCGATTGGGGGCGCTGTTCTTGAAAACTGCACGCGTGATTCCGTCATCCTGAAAACGAGAAAACCGCACACAGAGAACAAGATTTCACGGTGCAATTTACACACGGTGAGCTATTTTGTTTATGGAATTCCCCTTGTTAGAAACTGCTTGTATTGTATATTTTTTTATTAAAAAAAAAAGCTTATTGTAGTTTTTTGTTTAATTGATATTTCATAAGTTACAAAAATGTAACCATGGAATTTCCTCCATCTTCCTTGATTGATGTACGTAGGCCAATCACAAATTTTTTTCCAACACGACGGGTCGGATCGGTCCTAGTCAACTCGGCCCCAAGTCATCTCGGTCCCAAGTCATCTCGGTCCCAAGTCATCTCTGTCACAATTCATCTCAGTCCCAAGTCCACTCGGACTGAACAGTTCAATATGACGCTTGGTTTACGGGAAGTGGGAAGTAAGTTAGTAGTTCAACTAGTTGGCTGTATCCGTGGTATCGCGCCGATTTAATTATTTAATTTATTGTGTGCTTAAATGTTATGTAATGTATCGGATATTAAAATCACTGTTTATAATAATTATAAAACTAAAAGACATGTTTTGGGAAAAAGCGCGATATAAACTAAAGTGAAAACAAATTGTAGACAATTTGTTTATGTAATAAAAGACATGTTTTATTCCGATATGCTAGAAAATAAGAAATAACTGGTCCTAGCCTACTAAATACCGTCAACTCACCGTCAACACGAACGGTACCGTCAACACGCCGTCAACACCTCCAATATACATTTTAAATCGACAAAAGAGGCATAGAACTGTAAAGTATGGGCTAAAAGAGAATATTCATTGGTTTGAGGTTACATTTCTTTTATGAAAATTGGGTTTATTTCACGCGAAAAAAATTATCTCTAAGCAGCACAGTCCAACCTCCGTGAGAAGGCAAGATGGCGTGAAATAAACCCAATTTTCATAAAAGAAATGTAACCTCAAACCAATGTATATTCTCTTTTAGCCCATTCTTTACAGTTCTATGCCTCTTTTGTCGATTTAAAATGTATATTGGAGGTGTTGACGGTACCGTGCGTGTTGACGGTATTTAGTAGGACCCGAAATAACCTTTTCAATAAAAAATATAAAACATAACAATTTAACAAAACTATGTAGTGAAGCTTTATGGTAAAATATCATTAAATATTAAATAGTACAAAATTAAAATTAATAATTTATAAATTAATGTAGGACAATAAAAGAACATGTTCAGTTGAAATTAATATAAACAAAACTTTAAAGTAAACTCACATTTAATGATAAATAATACAAAATAAAGAATACCAAGTCTATTTAGGGAAACTCAAAAAGCAATCAACTGAGAAATATTTAAACAAATTAAGAACCATAAACTTTAAAGAACATGTTTGGTTGTCCAATTTAATTAAACTAATCGGATAAATTTCAGGGTTTTAGGCAGGGGGGTTTCTTTTTCCATTTTGTTTTTACAGCGAAACCATGACTAAACCAAGTACAGGCAACAAACATTCTGATAAATGCACCTGGATTACTTTTTCTCTTTTGAGAAAATATGGAAAATGTTCTTTATCTCCCACGCCGAATCAATGGCCAACAATGGTGGCAACATATTGATCTATTGTAATCCTCATTTTCACAGCAAAGAGACGAAGGTCTGAAATCGGGGACTACACAATATTCCCCGGAAAAATGGAGATTTCGAGCCTGAATTTCAGTACCCTTTGTCCCTGTGGTAAATGAAGTGTATCACAGTGAGTGAAGCACTGTGCACACTACACAATGGAATGCTACACAATGGAATGTCCGGTTGTGTTCACCTCATCGTTTTTGCGTTTTTGTCACACCAACAAAAATAGTTCTATGTCTGTCAAAGATATTCCTGGACTTCTAAAAACTTATTTATCAGATGTCCATTCGTTTCCATGTCCGAGACAAAGGTGTGTGTGTGTGTGTGTGTGTGATTGTACACATCTTCCAGCGTTAGCAGACAAACAAACCCAAATTGTTTTCTGTGCATGCACAGCGAAGAAAAACCTATTGAGCTTCGTCGAGGCACCTACAAAAGCTGTCTGAACAAATCTGCATTTTAATGTTCGTTTTTTCTCTCAGGAAAGATAATCCAAAGCTGTCATCATGAGCCGCAACTCAACACCGAATTCAAACTTCCGCCGGACCCAACCATTGCCATCACGGGTGTTGCCAAATTATCAAAGACAGTTAGCACCAACACCTGCAGAGTATTATCCGCACCAGACACCCCCTCTACAGAATGGAGTGGCACAGCCAGGATTATTTCTTATTGACAGAGGAAGAAAGTGAGTACATAATGAGGAACTTTGTAGCGTGTCGTGGCCGAGCGGATAAGAGCACCGGATCCAAGCTCTGGTGTTTCTGATCAGCAGAGTGTGGGTTCGAGTCCCGGTCGTGACGCTTGTGTCCTTGAGCAAGACACTTGACTATAATTGCTTCTCATCACCAGTAAATGGGTACCTGTGAGGGCAGAGATGGTTCTTGTGATTGATTTAGCTTGATGCGCTACATATTTGGCAGCACAGGCTGTATACTCCCCAGGGAGCTGAGATGGTTAAAGGAATGACACAAAAATGGCCCAGTGACCAGGGGTAATAATGTTGAAGCGCCATGAGCGTCACTGAGTGACGGACCTGAGCATAAGAAGCCACTATTATTATTATTATTATTAACTTATTTGTTGATAACAGGCCTGGAATTTCATCTTTAAGAGGGCAAGGACATTTTCATTTTGCAAAGGGCACTGCTGTTTGAAAATCTGAGTCTGTAGGAAACTTTTGAAGGGGCACCAAGGCCATGACCAGGGCCACAGAGTCCATGGCCTCTGTGGCCTTTGTGTAATTCCTTGCCTGTGATGGACACGTTTGACTGTTAACCATTATATTTTACTATTTCACGTAAACCCTTCTCATCAAATTCGCTGTAGCTATGTCAGAAAAGACAAGAAAACTTTAACTAAGTTTGCATGTACAACCTTTTATAAACACTTTTGGGAGAAGTTTTAAAGCAAAAATGCTGAAGCAATTTTGGCTAAACACGGCACGTATGTTTGACTAGAGCCAATGGAGGGACATGATTTTGACCTTGAATGTTGAGCCCTTGTTTATACGTCATGTAAAATTGTAAAAGCAAAGCAAATTTGTTTGCGCCACAATTGGAAAACAGCGTGTAATGATTGTTTGCACCACATAAATTCACTTTGCATTTCCTTTTGCATAAAGAATAGACAAGGCTGAAGTTAGTATACGATATTAATTAAAATATTAGTTATCAGCACCAAATTTCATGGATCTGCTTAAGCACAAAAAGTAGCATTTTTATAAGCACAAAATAGTTTTGTTTAGCAGAATAAGGTTACCGGCCAAACAAAATAGCATGTCATATTATGTACCATCCCACATATTTTTGCAAAGCGGGAAATTGTTAAGCAACATTTTCTGGTCAAGCAGCTATATGAAATTGGGTCGACATGTAACTTGCATTATGCTATACTCTCTCATTAACAGCCGTATGTCCCAGGGGAGCAGGGTGGGGGCAACTGCCCTCCCAAATTCGGGAAATACAGTGGGGGAAATTTGGGCAATTAGCAAGAAGTACAAAATTGGACAAAGAAAGCAAACAAAAGACTTTTGACCTAGTGTAAGAAATTGGTACTTGTGTTTTTATCTGTGTACAATTACTGGCACATTTATTTATTTATTTATTTCATATGTTTACCCAGGGTAAGTCAGAACAGCAATATGCTGGTTTCCACCGACGCCCTGCGTGCAAGCAGGTCTAAAAATAAATTTAAGATAAAATATTATCAAAAAAAAAAAAAAAAAAAAAAAAAAAAACACAACAGATAAGGAAATATATACAAAAATTATATACACACACAAAACCTAATGCTCAAACACATACACATACATATACACCCATACATGTGCATGTACAAACATTAAAATAAGAATATACGAACTAATAAGCCATATATAAGTTTAAAATATTAATATTCCGATTTATTAGTGTAAATTTACAAGGAATGCACTTAATTCTAATTTAAAAGAGTTGATTGACGTCATCATTCTGAGGTGTACAGGCAGGGAATTCCACAGTTTGGCACCAGAGGTAGCAAAGCTTCGCCTGTAATGTTCAGTTCTAGCCATAGGAACTTTTAAAGTTAGATTTGTGCTCTGCCTGGTTGCCCTGTTTGACGTGAATTTAGTAAAAAGATCTGTTATGTAAGGAGGGGCTATACCATTCAGACATTTAAAAACAAGAATGCATTTTCTAAGCATGACTCTTTGGTGGTATGAAAGCCAAGACAATGATATAAACATGTCGGCTGAAGGCGTTCGAAAGGGGCAACGCAGAGTGATTCTAGCAGCCCGTTTTATTAATTTGTTTAGTTCGGCGTTTTGGAATTCAAAATGGCCACCCCAGACTGTGTTACAGTAATCCATAATGGGCATCACCAAGCTCTGAACCAGACAGCTAAAGCTTCTTTGAGGAATGCAATGTCGTACTCTCTTTATCAACCCCTATGCCCCCCCCCCCCACCCAAAGAGTCCCCATACACCCATGCTCATTTTATTTAGCCCATGCTTCTAAAACATGCATGTATGTATGTCAAGCAAGCATGTTGGTACAACCTCACTCCCATAAAACTATAATTATTGCAGAACTGTTGGGGGTAAGGTTTTCTTGCTTTTTCTCATAACGGGGATTTCCCATGTGCTGCAACTGTGCAGTGGCAGTTATGGTGTGTTGATGGATTTTCAGTTGACTTTGAACTGAACTAAGGCCTTGTCCGTGTATCAAACAACTACAACTATGGCTTAATTGCTGTTGACTGCAGTGACAACAATGAAGAATAGGCCTTTTCAGTAATCAGCCATAGCCCTAAGCTGTCAATTCAGACACAGCTGAAAGCCGTGTTCGCATTGGACTTTTGTGAAATGTTCCATTGGAAAAAAGTAGAAATTATTTATTTTTTCTGTTACACAGGAGTATAAAAATAGCTGGTGCAGGCCAGGTAGTGATGCATCAATCTCAGCAGGTACAACCAAGGACCTCACCCTACCCTGAAATGCACCCAAATACTCCTGGTGCTTACGATCTACTCGTTAAGGTCCTCGGTGGTAATAACAAATCACGGATCCAAACTAGCACCTCAGCAACACCATCTGCGACTCGGACACCAGTGAGCACTTCACAGAGTGGAGTACCAGCAGCTGCCACATCAACAACACAATCACGAGACATGCCTGGTAGTAGTGTGTTACGTATTCCACAACCACAAAGGAAACCTATTTCAGCAGACTTCCATAATGATCGCAGACGGGTTGTGCTGAATAGGAACTACATTGAACACCCCACTGGAAACTCAACGACACCATCTCCAACTCAAACATATAGTGAAGGAAATAGAAGCAGATCTTCCCCTTCCGCCACCTCACACAGTTATGGCGCATCTAAGAACTCAAATGGTACACCTAAAAGCTCCAGAGACCATTCCGATTCCAGTGGGATGAGTCGGAAACGAAGTCATGACAATGTTGTTGTGTATTCTCCAAAACCAGATACTTCAAATCCCACTGGCAAAGCATTAGACAGGGTAAGTTTGTTACAGACTACCTCCTTCCTCTCTTATGACTGATAGCAGCCAGAAAATAAATTAGGCATTAAACCCTTTACTATCAGACCATTCAATACCATCCGCTATGATTCTGAATGAGGGAATAAGCAAGAGTATCAAGGCGTGTGTCATCTCTCCGTATGAACCATACGCCCTGATTGGAATCTATGCATTTGCACCAGCACAAATTTATTCAACAGCCAAACTTAGTGGAAGTCCAAACAGTTGGTAATCAACTTACTGAAAAGCATTGTTGTTGGTCTTCAAACCTAACAAAGTTAAAATCAAATAAAATATTTGATTTTATTTGGTTTTGGAAGTTCACTCTCTTACTGTCTCACCATTCAACTTTGAATGATGGTTAACTATCAATATACATAATATTGACTTTTGCTTTTTTTGCTTATACACATGGACAGGCTTTGAATTACACAGAGGCTGTGGCTTCTGTTGCCCTAGTCTTGGCCTCAGTGATCATTCAAAAGTTTCCCATAGACTTTAAGGTTTTCCAGAGGAAGTGCCCCAAACAAAATGAAAAAGGCTTTTCCCTCTCAAAGATTAAACTCCAGGCCTGCATGGAAGACTATTTCAATCAAAGAAAAACAACTTCAATACTGACACTGGCTGAACCCTAGGTCCATCAGTGTGCGTTTCAACCATTTCGTTATTGTGTAATCAAATAATTTTCTTCTAATTTAAAGCTGTCTCAAGCTGTGTGGCAAAACTGTGGCCATGCCAAGCAAAGTAGGCAGCAGCTTTACACAAAGGAAAACCTCAGGCAGTCAATAGAGTCCATCATACAAGAAAAATTCCCAGGTATGACCAATATTCAATCGCTTTTAAACTAACTGCTTTATTAGAAGTTGCACCTGTAAGTTAAATCAAAGCTCAGGGCTTTTTGTCACTGGATTTGTTTTCACATGACTCGGTAAAGTACTGGATATACAGTGCTTAACACACATCAGTGTATGCTTAAAACACAAATGATACAGAACTTTCTTATCATAGAATGATTGTTTGATTTTTCTGGTATGAGAAAAACCAGAGGCCTCGGAGAAAAACCCTCGCGGCACAGGAGAGAATCATCACACAACTTTACTCACTTGGCCTAAGCCAGGAATTGAACCAGTGCCACAGTGGCGAGATGCGATCGCTTTAATGCGCTAAAGTGTTAATTATTTGATAATTGAAGCTGCAGGTAATGAAGATTTAAGTAAAGAATTTCTTGTTTAAAAATTTAAAATTGATTTATTTTTTTATTTGTTCCACAGGATCAATGTTGTTTCTTGTTGGCTCTACACTGAATGGTTTTGCAACTAACCACAGTGACACTGATTTGTGTCTCATGGTCACTTCGAAAGAAGTAAGTACAGTTATTCTATTTCAGTCCAATTCTATTTAACTAAGCACCAAGGACCATCAAGAAAGTTATGTATAAATTTTAAATAATTATAGCCAATGTTTTGGGGTTTTTACCCTAACACTGTGATATGTAAGAGTTTGATAAACACTATACTTGGTGCCTTCTGAGTGCTGCAGTGAAGAAACACCAAAAAAAATTGAAAGGGCAAGTGCACCAAGGCATTTTCTCCTTGGTAAAGAGCACCTCTGTGGGAAAAGTTTTAATTTCTATTTTAACATGTCAAGGGGCAGCAAGGCAATGACCAGGGGCATGGAGGCAATTATCCATGAAGTGCCAGACCTGCTCTCACTCAGGTGGGATTTGAACCCACTTCATAACAGAAGAGCTCCAAGTGAATAACTGCTCGTTCAGGAATCATTAGTTTTACTTGATCTGTATTTCTCCTAGGTGAACCAGCAGAGCCAGGCAACGTACATACTGACCATCCTTCATAATCTGCTTCTAAAACGATGCAGTAAGTAATTGTTAACCTTTTTCAAATAGCAAGACGTAAAAATCCAGCGAGTCCTACTGAATAGTTATCACTTACATGTCTTGACCCATTTTCATAGAGCTGCTTAAGCAGTAAATTACGCTTAATTTTTATCTGCTAAGCACAAATGAGCAGGAAACCAGTCACTATTGGTACATGTGGCATGGGTCCAATTTCAAAGAGCTGCTTAATGGCCGCTTTTTTGCTTATTGTGTGAGCTCCATTTCAGAATGCTGCTAACTGTAAGCACATGAAAAGGCATGCTAACCTTCCTTTGCTTACTGCATGAAAATTAATGACCTAACAATGCAAATCCATGGTGAGCGTGCAAGCTGGCTGCCTAATTTTCTTGCTAACCTGTGAAATACACTTACGCTTAAGCAAAGTTTTCTGCTTCAGTTAGCTTGAAAATTTGCTTACCAGTAAGCAGAACAATGAAATTAGGTATTTGGACTGGTAACCTTATTCTGGTATGCAAAATTGGTTTGTGCTTAGTTGGTTTTTGTGCTTAAGCAGCTGAAATTGGGCCCTGTTGTTATTGCATACTGAGGATAACTTTGGTTTTGAAATGTGCTTTAAAAAAAACCTATTTATTTTAATAACATATGGCTTAGGCTTGGTCTCC
Source organism: Leptasterias polaris (assembly GCA_037783415.1). Lineage (NCBI taxonomy): Eukaryota > Metazoa > Echinodermata > Asteroidea > Forcipulatida > Asteriidae > Leptasterias > Leptasterias polaris. The sequence goes on from JAZGTN010000022.1 coordinate 8,335,297, forward strand.
AGCTTAGGCACGGTCTACCGGGTTGAAGGCTTGAACCGAGTGCTTATTTTCAAAATGACTGACAGAGCCTAAGCCAGAGCCTTGGCACAAGCCATGGGCCGTATATAGCAATGAGAATCAACTTATTGCATATCTTTCTTTGTATATATCACTCACAGATCTGATTAGAAAAGCTCAGGTGATTCGTGCTAAGGTGCCCATCTTAAAGTTTGCTTGTTCCAGTGCCTACAGGTATGGTTTTAATTATAGGTGTACATTTCATGGAGCTGCTTAAGCAGACAATGGTGCTTAGCTTAAATTATTTCTGCTAATCAGAAATGAGAAGGATACCATTTACAAATGGTACATGTGACTTGGTATTTTGGCTGGTAACCTTACTCTGGTAAGCATAATTTTGTTGTGCTTAGCTACTTTGGTTGCTTTTAAAGCAGCTTTGTAAAATTGGGCCATGTTAAATGCAGGCATGATATTCCTCCCACTTTAATCTGATTTACAATTTTTTGCCACTCAGAAAAATCAACAAAACTTTTATTAAATGGTCTGGAAAGTCTACAAAACCACATGCCAAGTGGAGGTGTAGGTCATTCTTTGTTCCCAATAAAATATTCGTACAAGAGCCAAATATAATGCATGGTTATGTGTGATGCCAGTAGAATTTTTCAAGCTTGATTTCTTTTAATCTTAATTCCGATTAGAATTCATTCAGTTATTTTTTTAAAGTCTTTGTTGCCAAATCGTACTGATGTCAGCAGCTGATACAGAATAGTAGGAAAGTTGCTTTATGATATTATTAGATACATAAAACGACAGAACAGAATCAAATTGTGCCGATTGTAAAATAATTTCTAAAAATTGTATCATGATTTGTTTCTTATCTGTAGTGGTCTTGAATGTGATATTAACATCAACAATGCAACGGTAAGTGATTTAGGTATACTTATTGCCATTCTTGTCTTAATGGTTCTTGGCTGAGAGTAGCACAAGGGCATCTTACCCCAGTTGCAGTGGGTTAGAATCCTGGCCAAGCTGATCATGGCATTGGTGTCCTTTATTGTTTTTCCTTCAGATGGGACATTCAGCTGCTGGTCCTGCTACCTAGTGGAGCCATAGAGACTTTTTACCCCTGTGTTTCTGGTCAATAGCTTATTAAAATCAACCCCATCCCAGGCGCCTTAAACAAGACCAGGTTTAAGCCCGGTTCATACTTCCTGCGAATGCGAAGCGAATTTTCACATCACAAGGCTGTTTTCGCTGCAGCTTAACTCGTCCGAATTATTCGTTGCGAATTTGCGACGCCAAATTCCTATCGCATTCGCAGAAAGTATTTGGGTAAATTTAGACAGTTATCTTGGGATGTCAAGTACAATGACATTTTTCCAAACGAGTAAGAGGTACTCATCCTTAATTTTGCTTATCCCAAGAATAATTTAGAATGAATTTTCTTCATCAACACTGACTTTGTATGCTAAATGGTTGTTAATTTGCCGTTATAATGATGATTTGTTTTACAGGGCATCAGAAATACCCACCTATTACAGACATACTCCAAACGTGAGTAAATGAGTTAATTTTGTCGTTCGTAGAGTGAACAATTTTATTGGAAATGTTTTGAAGCTGCTGCAGTTTTTCAATTTTAAATGATATAATGCAGCACTCGGAACAAGCTGATGATGATATTGTTTCCTATAGACCCCTTGCATAACGCGGAACGCTAAATGGACCCTGAGGTCACGCACACTATTTTACGCGCAAAGAACACCTATCGTCCAATCATCTGCCTCCTTTGACCTCAGTGAGGGCGCTTTTTGGCCTCAGTGAGGGCGCTTTTTTAGCGTGTGATGTCATATGCAAGGGGTCTATTTAAACAAAAGCTCCAAGGTAAAATTAAGTTTAATCCACTCATTTTCCATAGATAGAGTCTGTATGATGGTGAAAACAAAATCACCAGTCTCTAACCTCAGATTAAACTGGTGTGATACCCCATAGTGTTTGATACCCTTCTCCTGCAATTTTTTGTCAAAATCTAAAAATGTTTGATGACGTTGCATTTCAAATAAATGGTCTATACGTTTTTATAAAGATTTGTTTTCAGTTCTGTCTTGAATTTAGATGATATTCACTCAAAATGGGATTGAAATTGATATTTCAACTGGCACAAAAATGTCCTCTTTGGATAACAGACCGATTTGTTTTTGATGTTTGATGACAACACATTTCAAATTTTGCTTTGAAAGAGTATCAAATCAAATGGTGAGAGTGAAAGTGAGAATGGAGAAGTTTTCCCCCACTTTCATGAGGACTCTCTTTGAAAATGAGTGCATCACAAAACTCAAGTTGACCTTCGAGACCCTCTTTAACCAAAACATCCACCATAGAGTGCTGTGGGAGTTACCTCTGCTAAACTGTAGGGTGTCATGGCCGAGCGGTTTAGAGCATCGAATTCAAGTTCTGGTGTTTCAGTCATTGTGTGTGTTCGAGTCCCGGTCATGAAACTTGTGTCCTTGAGCAAGATGCTTTACCATAATTGCTTCTCTTCACCCAGGGGTATAAATGGGTACCTGTGAGGGTAGAGGTTGATATTGTGTATGAAAAACGCTTCGGTGCACGGCAGCTCAGGCTGTATACTCCCCAATGAGCTGAGAAAAATTAAAGGAATGTTATTGGCCCAATGACCAGGGCACTAATGTGAAGCGCGTTGATACGCTATTGTTAAATGCGCTATATAAGAATTATTTATTATTATTATTAAACTGTTATTTGTTTTGACTGTAGTTGATTGGAGAGTTACTCCATTGATAATTCTCATCAAGCAGTGGGCATCAGCTCAAGGCATCAATGATGCAAGTCAAGGAACACTGTCGAGTTACTCACTGGTACTCATGGTACTCAACTATCTCCAAGGTATGTATACTTGTTACTCGGGCACATATGTATAGCATTGTCTAGATACTCACTGGTACTCAACTATTTCCAACAAGGTGTATGTGTGTTTCTGTCTCTCAGTCAGATGTAATTGCTCATATATTTGCACATTCCTGTTGGTCGATCAGTTTACGTATTTATGCACACATTGGTTGTACAAATGTTTACACTTAATAGACCGATCCATTAAGCCCCGCCTCCTTACGAGTTGACCAATCACAGCCACGAAACCCGATCACCATTAGTGCATAGATCACCAAACGGCTCAAATGGTGATCAGATTTCGCGGTTGTGATTGGTCAAAGAGAAATGGGCGTGGCTTAATGGATCGGTGTATTCTCTTGTTTCTCCTACGGTTTATGACCTAGGATGACAGAGAATCTTCAATGTTTTATCAATTGTTGAGTAGAATTTATAAACTCGTTAAAATCAGCCTAGTTATCTGACGATCTATCACAAGGCTAATCAGGGATGAGAAATTTCAGACGAAAGTCTGAATTCAGACTTTTTAAAGTCTGCGTGGTAAACAAAAATGCTGTATTTTTCATCCAAAAAAAATAAAAAAATGTAAGTCCTGCTCTTTGATCTACTTCTCTAGCACTGAGAATACTGTTCCCAAAAGTTCCTTAGAATCTATAAGTCCAGGGGTTACCAAAAGGTGGAAATGCCATCATTTTAATATACCTCCTTAAATTTAGATCGTAGTTTCAGATTTTTGTTTGTTAGGAATGTCTCTCACCCTGGCTAATGTTACTGCAAGTTATATAGAATCACCTCACATTTCATCAGTGACTTGCTGAACATGTAATTATTATGTTTTCATTTCCTTTGCAGTGAAGTGTAAACCGTGTGTTATCCCATCTCTGCACAAGCTTCACCCAGTAAGTATAATTAGTTTACTCAACAGGCATTCGTGATATTGTATACTGCCCCCAATCTGTGAAACTATTTAACGCTTTCAATACAAACTTCAAAAATGTACTAAGAAATACTCTTATTGTTATTTATTACCCATACACTGATGAGTGTGTGTAAAGCGCTGTATACTCAGTACTGTACCAAGTCCTGTGAAAAAATCCACAGGCACATTACTTGGGTGGGATTCAAACCCATGACCATTGCCTTCTAGCGCAGATGTCTCACCAACTAGACCACCGAGGTTGCCAAGTAGCAAGAGGCAGATTGTTCTGATTACACAGTGAGGTATTGTTATTTAATTGAAAAACACAAGAACGTCGGACTTGGCCTCGGTTCTATGGTCCAGTTTAAAATTCAAGCCCTTTTATTGTAATGTATTAAAGGCACTGAACACGTTTTGTAATTGTCAAAGACCAGTATTCTCACTTGGTGTATCCCAACATATGCATAAAATAACAAGCCTGTGAAAATTTGGGCTGAATTGGTCATCGAAGTTGCAAGAAAATGATGAAAGAAAAAACACCCTTGTTGTACAAATTAGTGTGCTTTCAGATAGGAATAAAAGGCTTTTATTAAAAGTCTTTTATTATTTTAGTGAGAAATTACCTCTTTCTCAAAAACTACGTTACTTCAGAGGGAGTGGTTTCTCACAATGTTTTATACTATCAACAGCTCTCCGTTGCTCGTTACCAAGTAAGTTTTTATGCTAATATATATTTTGAGTAATACCAAACGTGTACAGTGCCTTTAAATGGAAATTTGTGAAATGTATCAACAAATATTCTTCTTTTTCATACACATTCTAATGCTAACCCTATCGGACATGCATTTGTGTATTTTTTTACTACATTTTCTAGTTTTATGTTTTACAAAACATAGCTTATTCACGAAGCCCATTTTCTGCTTCCTTTACCCCTAAACCTCAAAGGACGTCTTTAATTCCACGTCAGACGTGCGTTTCATCTACGACTCCCACCCTAGTAACCCTCTGCCAAGCTACGTCACCTTCAAGTCCCAGAACACCCAGACGTTGTGGGAGCTCCTTATAGGGTTCTTTGACTACTACGTCATGGAGTTTAATTTCCACTCTAGGGTGGTCTCCGTACGGCACGGCACGGTGTACAATCTAGCTGAAGCACCGTATAAGACCAGAGATTGGATCAACAAGTATATCTACATTGAAGGTGAGCGCATTCAATTCAATTCAGAGGAAATTCATTTTATACTCTCAACATCAAAAATATGTGACATGAAGCCAAACAAACACATAGCAATGAAAGAAGTAGTTATGACATAAGTAATAACAATACATTTATGTACGCTATTAAAGGGGAGAATCTTTAAAACAGTAAAAATGGGTAAACTAGACAAACAAGAAACTAAACATAAAAAGAAACAAACACCCCAACAGAAACCAGACTAGAAAACCATTGGAATTACAACATAAACCATTCTTGGAGATGCTCTCTTGGAGATGCCTTCTACAGATACTTGAAATTGATCTTAATGCATGCATGTATGCAGTGACTTAACTATTTCATTTGGAGGTGGGGGGGGGGGGGCAAAGACATAATTGGGGGGATGGGGGTTGATATATGGAACCATTCATTTGTGCATTTTTGTTGTATCTCATTTGGGGGTGGGGCGAGAGTGGTGGCAAGGGTTCTGAATGGTGGGTGGCTCCTGCCCCCCCCCCCCCCTTACTGGTTACACCACTGCATGTATGTTGTCACTGGACACTCTCATAGAGGTCACTTAAGACCTACCCTGTGTACGCAGATGTGTGTTTGTATTGCTTCATCACTCCAAGATGGCAGCAAGGTGACCTCGGTGCATTAGGTCTATACTCCCCAAAATGCTAAGATACTTCACAGGAATAATATAGACCTTAATCATGGTGCGACTATCTTGATTTTCTCTCATTCAATTCCATGTAACCAAACCGAGGCTGGAAGGAGAAATAGTCTGGCTCCTTTTTGTACATTGAGAATATGCATTCAGCACTGCTATTGGATACAGGGAACATGACCAAGATGGTGGCAGCATGATGAAGGTCTATTAACCCTTTAGAGACCACAGCAGTCGCAAACAGCTTGTACCAAAATGCCCATAGCAGCCGCGAACGGCTGCAAGATCTGTCCAACTTTTATTCAACCAAAACAGTCAACGTAAAGGTCATGACCTGAATTGACCTTTTCCAATGTTTCCCATGTTATCATAGTATCTACAATGCATGTTTCTAAAAAATAAAATAAACATGTATAGGCATTTGGTGATGATTCTAGAGAAATTAATTTCGGGTATTAAAAAACACGGTACAATGTTTGAGAATTTACATTATTATCATTTAATTGGGGTGTAGATATCATGGATGCTTTTACCAGTGTTTGACTCCTTCATTGACTTAAAACCCCACAGAGCCATTTGATGGGAATAACACTGCCCGGGCCGTTTTCAATGACTTCAAATTCAGCATGATCATGCAGCAACTGGGGAAGACACAGCGGAATCTAAAAGCAGCCAGAGTCGAATCCTGCAATCCAGAGGAACTTCTCAACCTCAGATTTGAGAAATCCGCTCCGGTTGGGTCACCGCTGAAGAAGAAGAAAAGATGAAGAGTGGAAGACACAGCTTCCCGTTGGGGAAAGTTGAAGAGAAACTTTCTGCCAATATCTGATGAAAATTGTGCCGCATCAAATCAGCATTGCTCCCTGATGAGCTTCATACAGTTTCATCAGTGATGTTCAAAAGACTTTGCAAGTGATCGAAGATGGCCAAGAATATTTATGTATATTTTTTTTTACGAACATCATGATTTGATTGATGGGAACTTCCTTCTTGATAACACAAAAATTCCACTGAAATCACACTTTAATGAGTGATTCTTTTTACACGAATCATGTGCTTGACCTAAAATAACCGACAAGCAAGTATGCAAAGGCCTGGGTGACTCTGTGGCCATTGAGTCCACATCCCTAGTCTTGGATTATTTAATCTGGGAAAATAGGACTTGCCGATCCATTTAGCTGTGTCCCTGTGTACTGACCAATCACAGCTGGGATTTGCACAACCAGATGCCTGACCCAAATTTCAACATGATAAAATCATACAAAAAGTAAACAAGCTCTGGCTATAAGGTGTATTTTGTTACACTTTTTTTTAAAGAATTAAATGTTATGTTTGTGTCCAACACTTGCAGTGATTAAGAGGCTGAGTCTGGTGTGGTGTTAACACACATTTTCTGTTGATGTGCAGTTCTCCTGGTGGGTGGTGGGGTTGGGGGGGGGGGTTATTAGATTGGGCTAATTCAGGCCAGATTTAGTATAACTTGGACGAGAGGGTCTTATCAGCTCTGTTGTGTTACCCACAGTCCACTGTTTATGCAGATGTTATCGTGTGTGCTGTTGCCTACATTTGTTGTTTCTGGACAGTTTGGTGGTGGTAGGTGGGGAATAATTGTTTGGGCTATTCCAGGGCAGAACTTATATATCTTGGACTAGAGGATCCAGTCAGCTGTTGTGTAATCCACAGTCCACTGTTGTGTAATCCACAGTCCACTGTTGTGTAATCCACAGTCCACTGTTGTGTAATCCACAGTCCACTGTTGTGTAATCCACAGTCCACTGTTGTGTAATCCACAGTCCACTGTTTAGCTCCTGACCAGCCATGTGGATATAGGTAGGGTCATAGATTGGATTTTGTCAATGCTGATTTATAGGCAAGATTTAGAAAGATACAATAAAATTCACATTTTAAAGTTTCAGCAAGAACGTCTGATCCATTCATTTTTAGCGATGTGACAGCGGATACCAACCGCATCTCCGGCCGCAGCATTCGGGAATAGACACAAACCCTCAGAAATCTTGGAAACGATTCATGCATGAATTGTTTCTTAGATTCAAATGTTTTGGGGTGAAAACTTATCCAAACCATAGCTTTACACTATCAACAGCTGCAGTGCTTTTCACCAAGTCGGTGTTTATGGTCATTAACTTTTTGAGTATTTACCAATTTATGATCCTCTTTAAGCAAGGAGTTTTGATTCAATGTAGTGATTGAAAAAAACATGTCGGAAAGGATAGTGAACACCACACTTTGTAGTTTGTACAAAATATTATGCATTGAGGATGTATGCAGAAACAATCTTTGAGTTCTTTATTTTTATTTGCTTAAGAAAACCGGGGGGAAAATAAAGAAATACTTTGAAGTTTTACTAATTGGATGAATAGCTAATGATAATCGCCAAATTCTGTACATTTCTGACATCAGGTATTTGTAGTTTTTCTTGTATCTCGTAAAAACATTAACAAAATCTAAGGTCACTTAAAGGGGGGCTCCAAGGTGAAAATTCATTTTTGTGATGCACTAATTTTCCAATAGATAGAGTCCTTAAGAAAGTGGGAGAGAAATGTTAAGTACACGAAAATCAGGTGTGAACTAATTTCTCATAAAGATGTTTTACTCCTCATTAAAACAGTTCTATCATCGAACTTCGGAACGCGAGATGGAAGCAGACAAACCAGGCAAATTTCCATTGTTCATGTAGTTCTGAGCATGCGCACATTTACAAGAACAATGTTTAGTCTGCTGCCACCTAGTGTAACCAAAAGACGTCCGTCGAGCGAAGCACATTTCTTTGTCAAGCCATTGTCTTTAGATATTTAGGAGTATGAAAAGAATGAAAGCATGTGCCCAATATTGGTACTTCTCATGACCAAAATCCGCATTTTATGTGACCCAGCATATACATGAAATAAACCTTGGAAAGTGCAAGCTCAATCGGTCATCGGAGTGATGAGAAACTAGTGAACAAAAACATGTTTGCAAACATCGGATTTTGGTCTTACAAGATCCAAATAAATTGTACTCAATACTAAAAAAAAAATAGTATTTCAATAATGTTCAAAGGGAAGTTTATACCTCTTTATACCACGTAAATTATGTGTAAACCTTTTGAACATTTATATTTTCAATCTTACCAATGTTATGCAGACCCTTAAATCTTACGCAAGTATTCTATTGTATTAATGGGTAACCGTTCTAAGTATGATCATTTAAAAAATTGCCCTCTTTCAGAGCAGGGTCAAGGTTCATCAACCTGGTAAGCAGAGAAATCTTGCTTAGCAGTCGCAGGTTACCAGCCAAAACACCATAAAGTTTACATTATTGCGACTGGTGCCCTGCAAATGTTTTGATCAACACAAATTTACCATGTGCAGAAAATTTATTTGCGAAGTGCAGAAAATATTGCTTGGAATAATTAACAAACCTAAAAATTGTGTGGCTTCAACACAAGCAGTGAATGATTTCTGTTGTCAAGTGTAGCAAATTGCTATATAAAATAATTCATTTAGCTACTTCCAATCTCATCAGTTGCTACTCAATAACAGCATTCCTTGTTCAGTCTAAATATTTTGCTATGCAAAATTACTGGTCAAAATCGTTCACTGACAAGTAACCACATATTTGCGAAATGTACCTTTCCAGCGACAGTCCTGTTTTTCTCATGTTCTTCCAAAAAAGGGTTTTAATGCACTGTATATTTTCAACGTTGACTGTTTTTGAGCATGTTACTAACTTATATCTAGCTCACATTGTTATACCAAAATGTCAGTACTCAAGTAGAAAAAAAATATAAAGTTTTCAGGTAATTCAAAACAAGTTTTTTGTTGGCTCCACAGTCCCATGGATGAGAAATTTCAGACTTTTATCAAAATTCAGACTTTTTTTATGTCTGCTTGGTGACAAAACTGCTTATTTTTCCCTTAGATAAGAAAAAATTTAGCTCCTTGTTCTTCATCTATAACACCAAGAATAGTGTACTCAAAGCTTTTTGAAATCTAAAACATCAGGGGTTACTAAAAGGTGGAGTTGTCATTATTTCTACATAACTTACTGACGTTTGTATCCTAGTTATGGACCTTTTTATCAGCTATTGCTGACCAATCTTTTAAAAGCTGACACTACTAAGTATGGGGTCTTGAAGGCAACTTTGAGACCAGCATCACTACTATATGTTTACTCCCATTTTGATCCCCCGCACAATGCAGAACGCACCTCCCATTTCTGTCATTTTGGGAGTCAATTCCTTTGTGTACATTTTAACTCCCAAAATGGCGGATAGGACAGGTGCGTGTAAGTGGGCTGTGTGTCGTGCAAGGGGTCAGGCCTTATTTGTTGTGAAACTAATGAAAAAGAACGTCAAACCAGGCATGCATCTTTGCTGGGTGTTACTTAATTTTCTATAACTGTATATATTTGGCATACATTATCATGTTGTAATGTTACATTTTTGTTGTTTGATTTTTAACGGTATTTATTTATTTAGTTTTTCCAATTGTCATTTCATTTTAATAAAAAGATGAGGTTTATTAAAAAAATATTCAAAGGAGCACAGATTCTTTCTTTGAGTTTAGTTCATGTCTGTTAGTTGCATGGTTGGATGGATAAATTGTAACTATTATTATAAAGTTTTGTATATTAAAGGTATCATACAGGATTGGTAGAGCTGACAAAACAGTCGCAAACAAAGTTCATGTTTTGTGTAATCAACCACATACATGAAATAACACTGACCTGTGAAAATTTGAGCTCAATTGGTCATCGAGGTCATAAGAAAATAGTGCAAAGAGACCTTATGTGTTTTCTGTTTTTCGAACATCAAGTTTATTATCGCGCGCGATAAAAACTATTGTTTTACTCATTTCTCAGAAACGATAGCATTTTAGGCAGAAATATTTTAAGGAACCCTTTCTACTATTACTTACTTTAAATCATGTACGTTATGTGTGGATCTGTGAACTATTGTGTTTTTCGATCTTACCAATAGTGTACAGGGCCTTTAAGGGTCCTATATACATGTATGTTGCCTGACACTTGCCAAAATGCTTTAGTGTTGTCTCTCCATTAAGTTGCCTAACACTAACCAAAGTTGCCCAAAACTCACCAAAATACTGTATTATGGTCTCCCCCAACCTGCCCTAACACTCACTAAAATGCTACATTTATGGTCTCCCCCAAGTTGCCTAACACCCATAAAAGGCTACATTGTGGTCCCCCTCAGTTGCCCAACATTCACCAAAAATATTACATTTTGGCTTCCCCTAAAGTTGTCTAGTAACAGTAACACTCAAACCAAATGCTACATTATATGGTCTCCCCCGAGTTGCTAACACTCGCCAAATGTTACATTGTGGTCCCTCCCCACGTTGCCTAACTTTTCACTTGCTCAATTGTTAACGGTCTAGCTAGTGGCTGCCTAACTATAAAGCATTTTAACGGTCCCAAATATTTGCCTAACTTTTACAGGGGGGTTGGAGGGCGGCAGTGGAGTTAGGCAAATTAATGAGGACCGTTAAATTGATAGCTAATAAGTTAGGCAACTCGGTGGAGACCGTAAAGTGGACTAAAACAAGTTAGGCGATTTGAAAGAGACCACCGTTAGCAGGGATCGTTAGGTTTGACAACTGGGACCGTTCAAAATGCAAAAAGAATGGTAGGCAACCAAACAAGAAGGTGCCAGAGTTATTGTTACACTTTGTTACTATTAAGCAGCCAATTGGACACTGTTAAAGATGCAGTAATATAATTTTGCCAATACTCAACTGATTGGCATCGCTGCAACTTGATAATATATCGCTATTTGCAAGCGGACGATATCTTCCCTTTAAAAAGGTAAGTTTGGTACCCAGAATTACTTACACGGTTTAGTAATACAGACCGTGGAGGAGTATGGCATTTTTTTTCAAAAGCGCGCCACAATATTTACGTCACTTTTGCAAAAGTTGTCTGCTCATAACTGTGTGCGCAAATAAACTGACAACTCAAAAAGAACGGTACTGTGATTACTCACTTCAGCTTGCCCGCAATGATTTATCCACGAGACTCTGAACAATTTATGACGTAGATGGTGAGTCAAATCTGTTTGTTTTTTCTTCATTGTATTATCCAGGTTTTTCAGGCCTAGACTTCCTTGTTTTGCAACAAGAACAATGCAAGCAGGGCAGGTAACAAATAAAAGGCGCACTGAATCACAATTGATTGATTTCCGTGCAATTCATAGAGAAACATAGACTTCAAACCCCGTACGTGTGTATATGAGACAGATTGGCTTCTGGGTAGGCTGTTGCCAGCTTGGAATTTTTATATCCCCTTGTTGTAGCTTTGCTGAGTTCTCTTGTTGCGAAGAGCATCTAAACAAACAACAAATGTTGCAGTGAAACTTTTTACATTAATTGCTTGTGGATGCTATGAACATGATGAGTTGAAGGTGTTGTGTTTTAGTGTAGTGCACTCGCATAAACGAACCACAGATGTTCAAATTGAAATAACCTTCGTGCACATAATAGAGCTAATCCTCCTAATTGTTAATCAATAGTGAGCAGCATTTTGTTATTTTATAGGATGACTTGAAAACAACCCCAGGGGACTGAGGGAGGTAAACTTAACAATAGGGGAATTATAATGACATGTGATGAACAAACCTAACAAGGAGATATCAGAAACATTTGCAATCATAAGGCAGTGTGGGCACTAACACTAACAGTAAGCCTGGAATTACACGAAGGCCATGGCCTCTGTTGCCCTATGGTCTGGCCCTCTTAAAGTTTTACTTCAAGGCCTGTAACATTCATAGCCGCAGTGAATGTTTTGGAGGACTAAGAGTATTAAGACCATTGCATTTTGGCCCTAATTCCTGTTAAAAAATAAATCCTCAAGAGACACAAATGCTCAGGGCACTCACGGCTGAATCCAGTACAAATGATTTGTGCCGGGCAGGGAATTATGACTGAGAAAAGTAAAATCCAAGATAAAGATTTTGGGTTTTACTTTTGCATCAACATTTAGAACTCAAATTTTACACTAGACCACAGGACCGAGGCCAGTACTAGTTTTAGTGTCGGGCCTGTAAACTCATGACTGGACTGCAAGCTTGAGGCCAGTAGTTTTAGTGTCGGGTCTGTAATCTCATGACTGGACTGCAAGCGTGAGGCCAGTTGTTTTAGTGTCGGGCCTGTAAACTCATGACTGGACTGCAGGCTTGAGGCCAGTTGTTTTAGTGTCTGGCCTGTAAACTCATGACTGGACCGCAGGCTTGAGGCCAGTTGTTTTAGTGTCGGGCCTGTAAACTCATGACTGGACTGCAGGCTTGAGGCCAGTTGTTTTAGTGTCTGGCCTGTAAACTCATGACTGGACTGCAAGCGTGAGGCCAGTTGTTTTAGCGTCGGGTCTGTATCTCATGACTGGACCGCAGGCTTGAGGCCAGTTGTTTTAGTGTCGGGCCTGTAAACTCATGACTGGACTGCAGGCTTGAGGCCAGTTGTTTTAGTGTCTGGCCTGTAAACTCATGACTGGACTGCAGGCTTGAGGCCAGTTGTTTTAGTGTCTGGCCTGTAAACTCATGACTGGACTGCAGGCTTGAGGCCAGTAGTTTTAGTGTTGGGTCTGTAAACTCATGACTGGACAAGTCCAGCTGTTTTTCAACTGAATAATAAAACCCCACTGTGTATCTAAAACAAAAACAAGTTATGTTCATATGTTGACTTCGAGTCTGATTAATTCTGTTGAGTAATAAAGTCAACAGAGTACCCATAAAGACAAATGAGATAAATCTTCTCTTACTGTATATGTCTCAGTGCCTGTTCAAATAAAAACAGTATGATGTTTAAATGTATGGGCTAGCTTGTATAAACAGTTCAGGGCCAGCAAACATTTTGAGCAACAAGCTAGTTAGTCTGTGGTCTTGTGGATTTTCCCCAAAATTCGAGCCCTGACATTGATCGTTGTTTGTTCAAATGTTTTTATCATTTTAATACAATTGTAATTACCACTGTCTCTGGTACAGTATCATAACTTTTGTGTTTTTCTCTGCCCTAAATTTTTTTTTTTTAGTCTGGAGTACATATGGTTCTGTACATGTATGCCTATCAAACAACAATGGACACAATGAATCAAATTAATTGCACAATGCACAAAGTCAAACAGCAGATGGTCCTAGGCAAAGCTTAAACATTGAATAATGTTACATTTGAACATATGGCCCAAGGTCTATGTGCTAAAACAACATTTCCAAACTTCTTGTTCCAGTCACTATTATTCATTTTCACAGCTTCATGCATGATTACTTAAATGTGTGAGTGAAAAATGTCACACTTTCGTATTTCCCTTTATCTTTTCCCCCATGTGCATTATGTGCATGCATGATAAGGCCTCTAGTCTGTTCACTGTGCTTCTTTGTACTCACTTATTTTTATATTTTGTTTGTGTGTCCATATGAACCTATTGTGTTGGAAGGGAGCCCGAGGTCACAACATTTAATTGTCTTGCAATTTTCAAAACCAACTGTTCTCTCCCCACCCCCCCCCCCTTTTAAAAGCTTTTGAAAGTGATCTTATGATGCATAAACAGAATGTTTGATTTACAAAAACAATTCAGTGAATAATTTCTAAAATAAAACAATGCCAAACATTTTGGTATTATAAGGCCTGGAATTTCATCTTTGAGAGGGCAAGGCCATTTTCAATTTGCAAAGAGCGTTTCCATTGAAAAATCTTAAAGTCTATGGGAAACTTTTGAAAGGGCACCAAGGCGGCCTTGGTGTAATTTCTAGCCTGTATCATAAAACACATAAAAATAGTATCTTAATGAAGATAAACATACAACATTTTGCAAGCTTGCACATTGGATGATTAGATTTCATTCCAGAATTCACACAATTATACTTTTCGTTTGTTCATCATTACTCCGTTATTCTAATTCAAAAGGTCAGCATGTAGATAATGCAGTTTCTTATCAAATCTAGTTCACACCAGCACATCTGGAGGGATCTCAAAATACTTTTATAAACGTCATTTGCACCACAACACATAATTTAATAAAATAATGTACTGCTGCAGTTCCATTTACGTGGGTGACAAGCCATGTAATCTGCTCAATCATCAAATAGCATATTTAGCTTGGGGCGAATGGGCAATCCAAAGACTTAAATCTACTGTCCATTCTTCTTCTTCAAAAATGCTATTACAGTTTGTTGTTAAAACATGCTTTGAGTTAATGAGCTTGTTCGGCTGAAAAGAAATCCCATCCCTTGTGGTCGTGTACTTGTGTTGTGCCTAAGGGCCAACCAAAATTACCTATTACGTTTACGTGAGCATACAAAATTATGAGGTGATTGTACATGAAGAAAAAATGCCATGGAGTGACTAATTGTTTGAAATTAAGACAGCTAGTTTAAAGGCAGGGTATACTTTCGGTAATTGTCAAAGACCAGTATCCTCACTTGCTGTATTCTAACATATGTAAAACTGTGAAAATTTGGGCTCAATTGGTCATCAAAGTTGCAAGAAAATAATGAAATACAAAAAACACTCTTGTTGCTTAGAATTGTGTGCTTTTAGATGCCTGAGAAAGGCTCCATACCTGAAGCCTTTCACAGATTCAAATTTGGGGGTGAAATTTTACCTCTTTCTCTAAAACTATACTTTACATCAAAGGGGGTCATTTCTAACAATGTTTTGTAATTTCAACAGCTCTCCGGTGCTCTTTACCAAGTAAGTTTTCATGGTCATTAATTTTCGGGTAATTACCAAAGGTATACCTTTCCTTTAATTAAATGTAGGTCTGTAGTATTAACACTTTATTAATGTGGAAGAGGAAAAATAGAGAAGGTGTTTAACAAAATTATTAGGACACTTTATTTGTTCGAAACACGCATGGGGATTGTCTTCCACTGAACCTAAGACAAATACAAACACTCCTTCTAGCTTCAAAAACTTGAAAACTCACTTATGTGCCAGAAGTATCAGTTTTGACAGACATGGCACACTACAAATATTATTTATTATTAGCCTCATAAAAACTAGCATGGAAAGATATTTCTTCATTAATATTGTTGATACTGCTAGTGCCAAATTATTATGGAGATATATTCTCTTGGTTTCAAGGCAACTGCAATATAATACTACCATGAATAAAGTAAAGTTCATGCACACCCCTGCTGTACTATTGAATCAAGACCTTGCTTTGATTGTGGATTCACATCATGAATGACCCAAATTGACTTTTGCTGAAGTGCAAAAGCTTGGAGCTTTTCACGCAAGACTGCAATAGATAGGGGACACTTTGATTATACACAGGTGAACGTACCATGTGCATAAAATTGCTAATTTTGTGTATGTATTTACAATGTTAAATTTTGTAATGAGTCATGTTTGTGTCATATTTTGGAAGGGAAAGAAAAAACACATGAAATACCAGGGAGAGTGGTGTGGCAATCAGTCATGGTCTTGCACATAAGGGGCTTTGTATCTCCAAAGATAGATTGTCTTGTCTCAATTTAATGACAGCTTAATGCCTCACTACACCCAAGCTTTGAGAGCATCCCCTATAGAGTTGGTACTATTGGGAGGACCCACATTAAGATTCCAATGATGTCTAAAACCCAAAGATTCATAAGGCCGAAGTTTTTGTATCTAGACTTGCACTCTCTCTCTCTCTCTGGCTATTAGTATTACAGAGTTCACAACTTAAGTGGTTGACTTGGGCCTGAGTCATTCTTGAGACCCATAATTTGGGGACTTGACTACAATTGACTTTAGACTTGACTTGATTGAGACTTGCCCTTAAGGAGTTCAGATTTGACCATAAGCACTTGAGATAGATCAGAATTGGCTTGAGACTTGTCACTTGGGACTTAAACTTACGTGAGACTTGGTCTGGACCATAGGGATCTCAGGGGTGACCCCTCCCCCCAATAGAAAATGGGACTCAGTCGAAAATCATAAAACGCCAATTCAACTAAATCAAGGCCTAAAACTAGCTGAACATAGAACAAGGGCTGAAAATTAAGTCTACAAATCCAGGGCCAAATTTCATAGAGCTGATTAAGCACA
Source organism: Leptasterias polaris (assembly GCA_037783415.1). Taxonomy (NCBI): domain Eukaryota; kingdom Metazoa; phylum Echinodermata; class Asteroidea; order Forcipulatida; family Asteriidae; genus Leptasterias; species Leptasterias polaris. The sequence goes on from JAZGTN010000022.1 coordinate 8,352,027, forward strand.
AAAAGCAGTTAAGCACAACAAAATTGTGCTTACCAGAATAAAGGTTACCAGCCAAAATGCCATGTTTCATGTACCATTTTTTACTAGTTGCTGCTAATTTTTGTTAAGCACAATATTTTGTAGGCAAAATTGTCTGCTTAAACAGCTCTATGAAATTGGGCCCAAAGTAACCAAAAATGTTATTGAACAAGTGTTTGGTTTTTTCATGTTAGTGTGCTGCAGAAGAAAAATCTACATATTCTATAGGCTCCGATTCATAACCTAGAGCTGTCACATCCAGAACCTATTGTCATTCAAAAAAAAAGATTTCCAGGTGTAACTGCCTGGTAACCCAACAGAAGAATAGTCATGAGCTGGCCCTCTGTGCGACTACTCCTCCCCTCCCAAGAAGCGTATCTAGTCTGCCCAAATTGTAGCCCGCCAGAATTGCAATAAAATTTGCAAAGACTCTCCACTGCCTTCAGGTATATTCTCACTCGAAAATTTCCGAGAGGCGTACATTATAACTTAAGGAGATTGCATTCTGCACATGAATCATATATGACTTTTCAAGCCTCAAGTGGCATTTTAAAGTGCATTGCCATGTGGTGGTCATCATACTTTGATGAGGCGGTCAGATCACTGACAGAGATGCCAATCAAACCAAATCTCAGTGTGAAGTCTGGGCTTTCTCTAAGGAATTCAACTTTAACTTTGAGATTGTCTTCTTGCTTTGGTTGAAACAGGAGGAAATTGCTTAATTTTTATACATTTATTTATTTTTATAAAACATAATTTTTTTTTTTATTTGTATAAAGATTTAAAGCTTCAATTATGTTTTATTGTCCAGAAAAACACACCACACAGTAAGGTTTTTCAAAGTTATTCACCTATTTTCTTTAATATTCAAAGGTTCACTGCATATGTAAAATATGATGGGCCCAGGGGTGGTCCTATATGACTCACTTCCCAGTTATGCTTGAGATGAAACATCACAGTATGTAGAGAAAAAATAGAACTGCCTGTAATTTCTTTAAGTTTCATCTCGAAAATTTGAGGTGGAATTTATGGTCCCTTGTGGACCTTAGTGAAAGGTACAGCAATTAATAACTGTCATATTTACTGAAAGACACCTGAAACCTTTTATACCATCTCTGATTACAGAGAAGGTGTAGGTGGTTTGATAAATGTTGAGCAATGAAGATAATCATAAATTGACTTCTAACTTTAGAGAAATAATTATTGCATGGTTGGCCTGTTTTCTGTTTTTTCTAAAAGGTCTCGCACAATAAACCTTTATTATGTTCTCCCCATGTACACACTGCACATGGAAAATATCAATGCAGATTGCAAATTGTAATTAGGCCTAAAAACTTGATTGTTGCGTTGTCCTCCAGTAAATTTATTTGGAAGGGTTGTTCGGTTTGGATTGTTTGTTTGTTGGGGTATTGGGGGGGTTGTTTGTTTGTTTGTTTGTTTGTTTGTTTGTTTGTTTGTTTGTTGGGTTGTTTGTTTGTTTGTCTCTCGTTCTTGACTGTCCTGTTGAGGTATAATTGCCTGGAAAACATTGTCACTCATTTTGATATAGCTATAAACATAAAATAAAAAGATAAGGGAGCATACGTGTGCCAGCTGCAGACTTGTTTTTGTCCCCCTTTTTTTCTTGTTTTTCATCATAGACAACGACTTAGCAATTTTGAATGCATGAGTGCATACTAAATTATTAGACATTACACAATAATTCATATCTTTAACAAGTTTGGAGAGGTATGCCTGCACCATAAAATTTAGATTCTAGTTTCACACCTGTTTTTGTCACCAACGGCTTTCACCCCTGGATAAGGAACTTGAGCAAATAGATTCTACATTGGTTATTTAGTTGTGTTTTGATTTATTGTTTCAATTAAAGCTGTCATACTAAGTTCAACAAATTAAGATATCTTGTTTTTATCTAATAAAAGAAGAGCCACGTAATGCCCCCAGCTTAGCATAGCTAAGTTTTTGTGCAACTTTGTCAACAAACATTTTAGTTTAATATTTTGGTAATGCATCCACAGTGAAAGACAACTCTTTGAACTTCCAAATCATTTTTCAATATGAAAACCATATTATAACTTAACATAAGTGTTTAAAAATCCATGTGGATGCTTAGTAATAAATAATACATCAATGTTTTATTAGTCAAGTCATTATCAATTTAGTTTTGGGGTTTTTTGTGCTCAGGATTACCTCAAGTCTTAAAAAAGTCTCATACAAAGATAGTTCATTGAACTATTAAGTTTAACTTTCTTAGACAAAGTACATGTACACTCCTGCATCACATCAGCTCTGTGTACTTTTAACAAAATTTCATCAAATTAAGTGGGTTGATTTTGATGGAGCATTACAGCTGTGTGTTAGGAAGTGAAGTTCTGGATTCTAGGAACGTCTGGTTTCTGAATTTACAGCTCTGATAAGTAATCTGTTTGTGCTCTTTGAACAAAATTCACTTTCTGATTGCTTAGATATCATAAGACCTACATCTAACAAAATGAATTGTGACAAACAATCTGTTTTTGTTTATTTTTTATCAAACAAGTTTTCTCCGTTTTAAGATGTCATGAGAGTTACGTCTGACAAAATGAACTGCAACAAATGATCTGTTTGATGATTTGTTTATATTTTTTTTTCAAGAACAAAATGCACATTCTGAATGTTTATATCATGGGACTTACATTTGTCAAAATGTATTGTAACAGATGATAAGTTTTAGTCGTTAAAAAAGAGATTTGTATTAAAATCTCTTCTTATGAAAAAAAGAAGAGCTCATAATAGTACCAACGAAGCATTCCGTCAATTCACACCTTTACTATTTATCTGGCAATTTTGAAGTTGATATATATTCACAGTTGAGTGGGGTTTTTTTGGGGGGGGGGGTTTTGGGGCTGAAAGTAGAGTATACATTGTGTTTCAAGCATCATTGTTGATTATTATGGATAGCTTGTCTATAGCTAGGGTATATATTCAGGCCTTAAAAAATGTTATCTTTGAGAGGGCAAGGCCATTTTCATTTTGCAAAGGGCACTTCCATTGGAAAATCTTACACTCTATGGGAAACTTTTGAACGGGGCACCAAGGCCAAGACCAGGGCAACAGACGCCATGGCCTCTGTGACCTCCGTGTAATCCCAGGCCTGTAAATTGTACATTACTAATAATCTTACTAGAACATTCAGAGTTTGCATTCAATCTAAAATGTTACTCTTACCCAATAAATTTGCAAGTTTGTTTTTTTCCAAAGTCTCCTACCCTCAAAGGTCAAGCTTCAATCCCTATTTCTTATTCATCATCTAGGCCTAGAGCTCCACTTTTAGACTCAATCAAACTGACCTTTTACCAAAAGCGTAATCTGGCAATAAGCAATATCATAGATTTACAGTGAAATGTTGACCGGCCCTTATAGTGTCATCACCACCTCATCTGTAGCAGGATTGCTACTGAAGAGGAGCAATTGAAGACAACATACATAATCTATTGGTGTGTCATCGAGGTTGCTTCATTTGTTTGTGGTGACATGCTACAAGTCTCATCACCACCTTCATGTTTTCTTTTTCGCCATGGCAATCTGAAAGAGACTGACAGAATACATAATCGGCTTTGGGGGGGGGCAGTTTTGTTCCTTTTCTTTTGTATTATTGGTCTGGGACTGAGACTGAAACAAAGTTAGTTGGGCCAGAGTTGTTCAAACCAAGAAAACTCAATCAGTTGTGTATGTGATGTAATTTGTGTTACATTTTATCTGTGTGTGTGTCAGCTAGGGAGGAGAGTCTCCTAGACAAAAAGTTTTGTTTTAGGGCAATCTGTCATTTTGTCGATTTAAATTTTAAGTATTTTTATTTGCTTGCACTGTTTTAGTTGCTTGAGATGTAAAAAATTATAAGTATATGTATTGTAATATTATATACTCTATTGCCCTGGCATTGTTCTGCACTAATTTTCACTAAGTGGGCATATAGGCCCCTACATGTTGCAGATTGTGCTGGTTTTGTAACATCCTTCTTTCAGTGACAATTTCTGAGGTCAGAAAGAGAAGCCTTTTTTTTTTTTTTTTTTTTTTTTTTAATTGACAAAACATAATAACATGTTAATGTTGGAAACATGATCAATTGCAAAACATTAAGAGTGAGATGTGTAAAGGAATTAGGCTCAAAGGGACTTGGTCAAACGCTGATTTTCAGCCACCTGCAAAACGCTTGTGACCTTTACAACAGTTTCTAAATGTTATATTAGGCCAATTTGTGTTTTACCCATGCACATAATATGTGCATGGGTAAAACACAACTAATGTTCTTCATCCTGCTGCAAAATGAACAGCTATAAGTCTCTAGTGGTTTAGAAGCAATATTTGCTGCTCAGCATCTCTGTGAAATCCCCAGTTGGGAGTTTTGCAGCTATAACTATGTCGCATCCCATTTTAGAAATGAGTTAGAAACATGTATCCAATCCATTGCACACATATTCTGGTGATTCTCTTTAAATTTGTTGCATTTATAAGTGCATGTAAGGTTCATGTACTATTAAGCGCTGGAACCAATTGGTAACGACTCATTGTAGTGGACTGGGCAATTCTCTCGGGAAGCTGACAAGTGTCAGAAATTGGCACTTACAATGTTATGAATAAAACATCTTATTAGTTGTCAATTTTCTTGTGTACTTTCTCATGTGGTGTGTAGGTGTTGCTTTTTATTGCCAAATTATTCCACGACATATACTCAGGTTGCTGTTCATAGTTGTTTGGTTTTGTTTTGTTTTGGGTTTTGTAATTAATGGAGAGTTTTGCTGCTGGTTATTGCTGCATTGTCTTTTGTCAAAGAGAAAAAAAAAGAAACCAAGTGAATGATAACTTTCAGGGCTCGAATTATTAGAGGACTTGTAGCTCATAAATTTTACTTGACCAGAATTTGCTTCACGAGACCAGCCTCAAAATGAGAAAAGACATGAGAAGACCAGAATCAAAACAACTCAGTTTTAACATCAGCCTGTAATACACCGATCCATTAAGCCCCGCCCATTTCTCATTGACCAATCACAGCCGCGAAATCTGATCACCATTTGAGCCGTTTGGTGATCTTTGCTCTAATGGTGATCAGGTTTCGTGGCTGTGATTGGTCAACTCGTAAGGAGGCGGGGCTTAATGGATCGGTCTATTGTGAGGGGTTCTTTAAGAAGAGAAAATTTATCTCATTTGTCTTATGTGTATAGTAGACTTTAATACTCAACAAAGTTGAAAGATATTTATCAGACTGAAAGTCAACATTTGAACACCATTTTAAAAAACCCAGATTGAATTGAAAAACACAAGACAACCGGATTGTCCAGTTGAGAGTTTACTGGCCTGACACTAAAACCACTGGGCCTGTGGACCAGTGTAAAACAAATATTAAGGTCCCTGGGACAAATAAATAAATAAATAAATAAATAAATAGAATGTATGAACATACAAAGCTCTCGATGATTTTTTAATTTAAATTTTTTTTAAGGCAGGATACACTTTTGGTAATTTTCAAAGACCGGTATCCTCACTTGGTGTATCTCAACATGTGCATACAATTAACAAACCTGTGAAAATTTGGGCTCAATTGATGAATGAAATTTATAAAAGAAAAAACACCCTTGTTGCATAGAATAGTGTGCTTTCAAATGCCTGTGAATAGCTTCATGCCTGAAGCCTTTCTCAGATTCAAATTTTGGGGTGAAAAATTACCTCTTTCTCTAAAACTACATTACTTCAAAGGGTGCTGTTTCTAACAATGTTTTATAATATCAAAAGCTCTCCAGTCTCCAGTGTTCTTTACCAAGTAAGTTTTTATGGCCATTAATTTCTGGGTTAAATACCAAAGGTGTACACTCACTTTAACTTGCCGGTAAGATTTCCTTTTACTTTCTCTAGACATGTAGATAGATATAAGCTCTGCCTCTTAACTCATTGACCAATTACAGCCCTGAAAATGTACCTAAGTAAAAGTAACAGGTTAACATCACTTTCTGAATCTAAATGTAAACTAGTGTCCACAATTTGGAATGCTGCACTGTGTGTTTTGTGTGTGGAGAGCAAGACACATGTGTCATTCACGCTACCCACTTGGACGCTGTTGATGGATAGTTGCTATGGTGGGCGTGGGCAGGGTTTAATGGATAGGTCTATTTGGTGCATCTAATTGTTACTTGACCTACTCTACAACTAAGTGACAAAATATATATGCTCCAGCCTTCATGAGCAATCAAAGCCAGCAGCATTCGGCGTACCCTTCATCAGGCGTACCCTTCATTAGGCTTGGGCTCTAATATTTTGCACCACAACCATGTAAAATTGAGATTGAGAAAGAAGAGCACATCTGTCTTTTCCATGCTTTTCTTGTTTTAATGCATTGGTATGTTAAATGTTATTTATGTCTTCTTTACTGAATTCCAAGAGCAATAGAAAAAAAGCTTGATCACTAAATGGTTTTTTCATAAACACATGCACAGTAAACGTGTTATCAATTTTATTCTATATCAACCAGTGAAGATGCATGAGGTTTTCCAGAGGAAAGGGTGGTTTTGCCTGGGGTTCGACTCGAGGGTTTCCCCGCATACATCAAGGCTTATGTATCCCAACCGGATTCCACACTACGTAGGCCTACATAAATTATCGGGTGCATCAATCGTTGAATTTGTAATTCCAATGAAGCAGCCAAGCGCCTTTCCCTCCCTCTTGCTTTTCACCCTCACTGCCCGCTCATCAAGATTAATCACTATGAAGAGTCCCATCACATCAATCATTCCAATCAGACAATTCTTGCTCTTAATAAATGGGATTTTGTGCTCATGGTTATGTATGCTTGCTCATCCTCTGCCGTGCTCGCTGAGGTGGTACATTAAAGGTAGTATACAGGATTGGTCAGGATAAAAAAAAACGTAATTGTTTAATTTTAGTCTAAACGTTTACTGAATATAAAGTTCATACTAGAGCCATTTCTTCTGTGAAATGTTTTCCTTTGATATTAGGTCATATTCGAGCAAACTGTATCTGAATTTTTTTTTGTCTAAACACAACAGCTGATTTCGGTTGTTACAACCAAAATAAAGAACAATGTTTACATACTGAACATTTTGTACAGTTTTTCACTATTTTCTTGTGACTTACACAATGGATTAAGCCCAAATTTTCACCTGTAAGTTTGTTTTTTCTTGTATGGTTGATCACACCAAGCATCCTGCTACTATTTTGTCAGCTCTACCAATCCTGTATAAGACCATTAAAGGATAAACTACACATTTTTCGTACCATGTAAATGTCTGCCTTAATATTTGGCTATCAGATGAGCATAGTGACATTAAAGTTGTTTTAAAATCGGTAGTTATCGGCACATTTTGAGAAGATGAGGGCAAATCTTCAAATACAATGAACAATATTTTCAATGAAAAATGTTTGCAATGGAGTGTTTGGATGTCTTGTATTAGAAGTTATTGCTCAGTCCAGTTGGCATAGTTATTTCATGGCCGAGTGGTTAAGAGCATCGGATTCAAGTTCTGGTGCTTTAGTCATCGGGGTGTGGGTTCGAGTCCCGGTCATGACGCTTGTGTCCTTGAGCAAGACACTTTGCTATAATTGCTTCTCTTCACCCAGGGGTATAAATGGGTACCTGCAAGGGTAGAGGTTGAAATTGTGTTTGAAAAAGCCTTCGGAGCGCCACAACAGCCCAGGATTGTATACTCCCCAGGGAGCTGAGAAAGATTAAAGGAATGTTATTGGCCCAATGACCAGGGCACTAATGTAAAGCGCATTGAGACGTTATTGTGAAATGCGCTATATAAGAACTAGTTATTATTATTATTATGTTATGACTGAGAGCTGGGATGTGATAAAGAACAAACCAGGTTTTTATTGATGTACAGAACTGACTACCCCAAAAATTGTTATGGCAGTCTTTATTTAAGAATTGTCAAGGTTTATTTTATTTCAACAGTTTCAAAATCAATCAATGACAAAAGCAATCAATGACAAAAGCAATTTTAGGTAACACAGTTTCTACAAATTGTAACCTTAGATACTTTTATTAAAAAGTAAATAAAGTGCTGCAAAGTACTAAAGATACTGCAGATGAACCCATTTGGAAGAAAAGCTTAATGATTATTCATATGTATGTCAATTCTTTGTCACTTAGATGTTGCTGGTGGTACATCTCTAACAAGTGTTTGTGAACATTTTTTGCGAGAAATAACAATCGTCACAATTAAAAAAAAAAAATGTAGGATATTCTTACATCCTTGTTTTCATTTCATCTCGGTTTTTATTCACACAAAAAAAGGACAAAAAACTATTAGGTTGACTATTTAAAAAATTACTTCCAAAATCTTTTGTAGCAGTTGTGAGTGGTTGATAGTTCATTTCAGTGCAAATTTGCAAAATACAAAATCATTAACCAATCAAGCAGCAGTCATTGCAAGACCAAAATATTTACTCAAAATTCTAATTAGTCTCCTTTATTTCTTTCCTTCAGACTTTGAAAAGTACAGACTGTCACCCACGGGGAGGATTGTAAAACGATTCGATCCTACATAGTTCCTTTAATATCTCCTTGAGATGAAAAGGATGTGTGCAGCATGTATACCCCGGAGGCAGCGTACGCTCCAAAAAGAAGTTCATTTTCATCATCATTGCTGTGAAGTGAGCGTGTGAGGAGGTGTCACACCGTATCTCCAGTCAGCAGCGCCACAGCCATCTGGGTATTAAGCATGCGTCATACATTGTCACGCTACACATGTGTACACACAATCGGTAAAGCTCCAATGACACTGGGCAACGTTGCACCAAGTATAATCATCTCATCTACATTCAGACGTCCTGAGAAAATATCGGGGGCTTGACAGGTTTATGCTCTTTAAGTGGGGAAGGAACACCGATTGAAGAACAATTAACAGGTAGGACTTTTCTTTGATTTGCGTGAAATTATGTGTATGTTTTGTATACATTAGAGGGTGGTGAACACCTGTATAGCTGTAGATGCAGGTGGTTATTGTGTTGGCTTACTCAGCTTATCATTTGTAATTTGCAAAATGTATGAGTTTATAAATACAAGTGTGAACAGGTGGCCTGACATGTATTTATGTAGCCTCAGGGGTTATTTATTTATTTGTTTTATTTGTTTTGATTTTTTTTAGTTTATGTACCATGTGTTTTTAATTAAACTGTGCTAAAGTGATCCAATTTCTGTTCTGGTTGTGTTTTTATGCATGACTTTTTTGTATTTTTTTGTATTTTTTTTCTTTTTTTTTTTTTCCGTTTAGTTGTTTTTAAATCAAGTATCTATTTTGTTGATGGCTGTTCTTGTATGTTGATTTATGTTGTTGGGGTTTGTTTGGGTTTTGTTTTGTTTTGTCTTGTTTTTTTTTTTTTGGGGGGGGTGTTTTGGTTCTTTTTTGGTTAATTCAGCTTCAAAGAATATTCTCAAACACAAATGTTCCGACTAATTAATAGTCTTATCTTCTCAAAATGCAGTTTAAAGCTCGGTTTGATTCGTCATTCACACGTATTACGTTTGTTTGCCGTGGTTGTTTTATTATTGTATTTATTTATTTATTTATTTTAAATCTTTCTGGTATTATGAAACCAAGGGGTTCTCAAAGCAAGTAGCTCTGTAAATTGTAGGCCTGAAGATACATGTGTAGAGAAGACCATGAAGAACCCAGATAGGGATACCATGAAACCAGGTAGGAACTGAAACCCCTATTCACATACAAAGCTCCTCTGAGGTGGGATTTGAGCTGGGGTCAACAGAGGTGAAAGGCTGGGCAAAATACAAGCCAAACTGATCCAAAACTTAGCACTTTCATCCAAGTAGGACACTTATTTTATTTGAACTTCATGAAAATAATATTTCTAAAATGTATTGCATGCAGTTATTAGAAGAACTTTTTATTAATAGATATATTTTACATTATCCGAGCTTTATTCTAAAAAAAAATTTAGAATGAAAATAGTACTGACTAATAAAAAATATATAACAATTGCTGACCACTGCAACAAGTGAGTCCTAATTTTTAACAGTTATGCAATATGAGCTTCATAGCACTTTTGCTTTTTAAATTGTCTACTGTTTCAGTTTGTTAACTTATGTATTTATAAACATAAACCATTTATAAAACATAAACCATTTTGCCAGTGGTTCACATGTTTGTTGTAGTTATGTGAGAAAAATAAAAAGAACATCATTCCTAATTGACAAATAATCACTTCCAATTTCAAAATAATAGAAGTTGTAAGTGATAATGTTTTACTCTGTGAAGATGCAATAGCGCCATCTATTGGTCACAAGGTGTACATACAAATTAAGTTTGACTAGCTTCATTGTCACTTTTGAATTTCGCCAATAGAAATTGTTTTAAAGAGTTATTTCTTTGGAGAAATTTTGACAGGTGATGGTTTTTAGAATTGAAAAACATGCAAAAACTTTTACATACGCCATGGACAATCCACAAAATACAGGCTAATGGCTGTGAGATAATGTCCCAATTCCCGACAACAATTAATATTTCACTTTTCATTAACTAACTCGTCAATGGCATATTTGTTCTTGCAATACCTTATAAAAGCTCTTAATTTTCTTAACTATTTTAACTTTCAGTCTAAATTTGTGGGTAAAATTGGCCAAAAAACTGACCTAGCATCTGTAAGGAAACAAATAAAAGGTGATTATAGACGATGTGACCTCTGACGTCATTTGAAAATCATAACATGATGCGCGCGCATGTCCCCGGGCAAAACCTTTGTGTACTTGACAGCCAGCTAGAAAGTACACGCAATATTACCATGACTACGCGTCTTTTTGCCCGGCGGTACATGACTTGGACAACAGACTTGTCAACAGAGGGCGGTTTGAATGTAAACAGAGGTCACATCGTCTATACAATAATGTATGAAGTCAGTGAGGAAATTAACAGGTGGAAAGCATTGAAGGGTAAGACCACTTGTCCAGAGGAAAGGGCATTTCTAAAGGATAATCAGAATGTTTATACAACTATTTACCAAAGCCAAGGCCAATGGGCAAAAGAGGCATTGGCGTTTGTATAATTTCAGGACTTATACAGATCATACCCTATAAATGTAAAGTAATTTTAAAAACAAACTATCTGCAATATCATTTGTAGGACCTATGAAAAAAATAATTTGTCAAGAAGCAGAGTTCCATCAACAACAACAACAACAAAAATCTCAGAGGAATTGGTGTTACTTTCATCAGCTGCAGTTTTTACTCAGTGTTTGAAATCTGCTTGACTTTTCTGAGCTTTTTAGCAGGACTATTGGATTTTTATGGTAGGGGATTTCACAAAACTGAAAAAGAGACTGTGTAAAAGGAATAGCGCCCTCTCTTGTCTCACAAACTTACATGTTTGTTTATTTTTCCTTGCAAGAGGTTTTGTGGTTGTCAACACCATGTTGGTGTTCTCACATATAGATGCCGCAAAGAAATAAGTTAACACCAGAGTTTTGTAGTGTGAGATTTATTTACCTGTGCTTTTTAAGTCTGAGTCACACCCGGTAATTTCTTTTACGCAATTTGGAGTCAACCACCTTCACTTTATGTGCATAAGGAACACCTCTGCAGTAAAAGAGATTTTGTTCTAGCTGTAACTCACTATCCCAAAGAAAATAATGGAGATTGCCTGAAACTGGTTGTCTGTGAATTGACTTGTGTGACCTGGCTTTTATAATTACAATAATGTTCTTTTGCTGTTCTGCACAAGGCATGTCCGAATTAGTGGATGCGACTATGGTTGCAGCTTGATCGTAATGTGAACAAACTTTGAAACACAAATACTTGTTATGCTTTCTTTAGCCAAGGAACGAGGTGCATGTGGTCTAGTTAGTGAAAAGTGTTTTAGACTAGCAATGCACGGCTAACATGTGCGTAAAATGTATTTGCGAAGTAGTCTATAGCAAAAACCCATAGCAGCAGCTGCAGCTATGGTCATAGCCGCCAAATCAGACCTGGCAAAAATCTCTTTAGGCCTATTCTAAATAGAAATCAGACTGTTTTTCTTTCTAGCATCGGTTTTGGTTCTGTACTGTGACAAAACACTGCAGAATTTAACTGCTTCTTTCAGTGTTTATAAACAAACCTCCAACTTTAAGCGAAAACCCAATTACAACATCTTCAGGTAAAAGTACTTCAAGCAAGGTGTATTCGGGTTGAGAATTGCCTTCCTTTGAACCTATTGAAAGTTTTCATTTATCCATCTTGTACATTGCTTGTTATGGTGCCAATTAGGCAAAGCTTACTTAGCGCCCCAGGGTAATGACCTAGACTGATGTATACAGTTTTTCTATATCCAGTTGTTGGGGATTGTGATAATATTGTGTCAGAATTGTTCAGGGACAACTTGTTCATTGGTTACTGGTAAGGGATATAATATACCTGGTGATGTGAAGGACTCAGCTTCCAGACTAGAGTCAGGGTATGAACACCTTTAAAAATAACAGTTACAATTGCAGCTTCAAGATAGTGGATTGCAATTGTTGCTTTATGCAGACCAAACTGAATGCCATTTTAAAAGTAAGATACACTGCTGGTGTGGTGAGAAATTATGTGTGCGACAATGCACAAACGAAATGTGCCTGTTTATGTAACTCACACATAGATCCTAGTCATTTGATTTTTTAACACAATAAACACTACAATAGAGAGTGAAAGTTGTCCAACACACACTCAGAAATTTCTAGATAGCCCTATTAAAACTTTTAAACAACGTGGAGGACTCCATGTGGACACTATACCTTTTCTGCCGTGACCTGACATTGCCTCGTTGGGACAAACAGGCGGGGAATGATTTTGGAAACGACACCGAGAAGCATCCATATAATTATCCATATAAGACTCCTGTGTTAAATTTTGGAATGCCCCGTTAGTATACATGGCGTGTTAGGCCAAATAAAACAAAATACCAGTTGATCGTCCTGATTTTTCCAAAAAGAGGAGGATGAGGGCCTTTTTATTTTTTATTTTTTATTTTGTTTCCAAGATGGCCGCCAAGTATTTCAATTCAAACAGGCCACCAATTCTTCAGTTTGAAATCACCGCTAACTTTCTTTATATCTATTTGTTGCATGAGGTAAGTTACATCAAAAATTTAAATATATATGTCAAGGGTGGATTAAAAATACCAATCATTTATTTTATTTTTTTAAGGAAAAATCAAAAAAAAAAAAAAAGATGCGGCCTCAAAAAAGGATGCGGGCGGGGACGATCAACTGGTATTTTTTTTAACTTGGCCTTAAAGGATGACATCTGACCAATGTTCCACCAATCAAATGACAAGGATCTGTGTTTAGTATATCTATCAAAAAAATTTCCATTGGACCTACAATTGGATTTCTCTTGGTATATTTTACAAAATATCCAAGATAGGTTATAAAGAATGAGGTCTCTCAAGTACAATTTTTTTTCAAAACATCACAAAGATGTCAAGCAAGAATAAAAAAACTTTAAATAGTAAGTGCTTGGTCTGTGTTAACTGGACAACTGTGCCAGAGTCAAGTTTTGACAACCAAGGGTAAACATGTTCAGGGCTGAAGTGCTCCAGAACTGTCCCTCTAACAGAAGAGTAAGGTATTTTACTGATAGGCATGGGCAAGATAAGGTCAGATAAGGTCATTGGGGTCATTCTCATCACCTGAATAAGGTCAGGCACCCCCCATTAAGTCTGTCTGTCAACTCCTATTGTTTTGAAGCTCTAGTTTATAGCTAATGCCAGGAACTTTAGAAAACACTTGTCATAATCAGTTTGGCAATTTCGGGACTGGATGATGGCTGTTACAGTGCAGACACCACTTTCCAATTTTCAGTTCTTCAAACATTTAATTGAGGAGGGGGGGAGGGTGGAGCGCTTAAAGGGAGACCTACCCCCAACGCTCAATTCAGAAGCCTGGATGAGTATGGACAAAATTGTAGTTCAATAATGCACACCTTAAGAAAACCTATTTCACATCATGAAGGGCTTATCGTAAACATCTGCCCTTGTGAATAGTCAGGTCAGAATGCAGCATAATGTAATGAACCTAGTGTCTGCATATGCATAATTTTATAAGTGAAACATTTGTTTTTATATTTTCAATGTGGATGGTTACATTTTACTGGTACCTTAACATTTGAAAATATAAATAGTGGTTAGATTTGTAAAAAAAATATAAAAGCACAATTAGGTATAATTTATGTGGGTATATCTCTTTAAAAAATAACTGAAACAGAATACATAGTGAAAGATAAACTTTTCTATTAGCTTTTTTTATTTATACTTTTTATAGATGAATGATCATTCTGTTTGCAGGTTAGGTATGTTCATGTTTGTCAACATTTAAGAATTGCACGTTTATGGCCAGTTTATATAAACAAAAGGGTTTAGAGCCAATTAGTCAGCCATGTTAGCAAAGCATGTTTCAATTTATATAATGCAACTTGTATCCTCTGATTTGATTTTCATGTAATTTTCAAAGTTGTTTGTTTTTTCAACTTTTTGAGAAATTATGCAATGTGTGGGGTACAAATGGAAAAAAATGCTGGTTTCACTGCTCGGACTACTCCGAGTGATGACAACTTTTTCCGAATAACCTCACGCGTTGAAGATGCTGTCTTTGTCTTGTCTTCTGGTAGCACACACTGAAAGCCCACCATATGTCCTGAACATGCTTTTCCCCTTCAAAAAAGTGCATGTTTGTTTTCATAATTTCTATTTTCCACGCATTGTCAGCACACGCTGATAAGCCTGTGCCTGACATGACTAGGGTAAAGGAGTTGGTGATTGTGAAAGGTTGGTGTTTATAGGGGAACAGACAGACATAAACTGTGATAGGGGAACTGTCATTGGCGGAGAGACACTAATTTGGTGATTACCTTGTTTGTTTGTTTGTTTGTACCATTAAAAGTACCCTCTCACTCACTAGCTGATGCTGCTGTCAGCGCAGTATTTATACAATACATGTAGGCCTGTACATTTTTTGTACACTGTCCAGGTGATGTGTATATTTAGATATGAAGTGTGTCAGGAAGTATTCCCATCAATAGGGCATTTCCGGAGAGGGCAAATGCCCACAGGGGACTACCTAGTGTTTATGGAATGAAAAAAATCATTTAGAAAAGAGACAAAATAGGATTTGGCACTAATGCATCTTCAAGAGTGTTTTTTAATAACACATCTGAGAAGGTGAGTTTTAAAGGGGTCTGCTGATACAATCCTTGGGTGCGCAGGGTGGTCATAAGCCACTGCTAAAAAAGGAGTTTCCGGTACAGTAGAACAGTCAAATCGAAAAAATTGGAAGAATGACAGGAATGCAGTAAATCTGATTCAATTTTTGATCCAGATTCTGATACTTTAATTATAGAGAAACAAGAACCTACTTGTTGTTATTTATTTATTTTTTCATTTTTGTGTTAATCTTGCAGGAAGAAGTAAAAAAAAAAAAAAAAAAACATTCCTTCGGATCAGATTTAAGATCTACAGTGATGGTAATTTACGAAATAACTGACTATTTTCAGATAAATTTTCAGATAACTGACTATTTTCAGTTATTTCAGATAACTGACACAAGAAAATATCACTGTTGGATAAGATGAACTCTGCATTTAAAGATTTACCAATGAGAGAAACATTTCTTATCCAACCTTGGAAATATTGGGTTGATGTACACTTAAAGGTTAGCCAGCATTTCATGTTTGCAGAACCAGTTTCTTAAAACTTAACCCTTAAATTTTAATCATCAGGATGCATTGATTATAAACACAATTTTTACTCTTTTGTTACGTGAACATTATTAAGCAGAGATATTTGTTTGTAGTTATTAGGTACAGGCCAAGTTGACAGTGGCGTAACCAGAGTGAAAGAGGGGTGTGGCTCAGACCCCTCCTGCTCAGTACCCTTGCTCATCCCCCTCCCCCAATAAGATTGACAAAAGAAAATGGTTTGATACATTCAACAGCACCCTCAAATTATGGTGTCCCTCCCCCCCTCAATTGCCAGTGGCAAGCACAGAAAAGACATAATTTACATAATATACTTCTTTTGTTGGGGGGAGGAGGAGGGATCCAGTTGTGTCGTCCCGTCCGTCCCCCCCCCCCCCCCCCCCCCCCCCCGGTTACGCCACTTCTCCTTGCTTCCCTCAAATGAAAATGTCTGGTTATGCCACTGCAAGTTGTGTATCCACTCTTTATCCCAACTATTTGGCTTACACAATCTTTACAATCAGATTACTAACAAAAGTCGTTTTTTCCCGTTCTTGATCCAAAATAGTCGGCTTACACTATCTTTACACTCAAATTTCTTATTATTATTTTTACTAGTTCCATAGGGTTGAAATTAAGGTTGTTACAGTCTCTAATTCCATGAAGTGGAATGCTACAAATGTTTAGATTTCAACTTTCGATATGAACATCTTATTTTGATTTCATTTATTTTGGCCCTGGAGGAATACTGTGTGGGGCAATACCGCAGATTGTTCGGCTCAAGTGTATTTGATATTCCACTCAGGCTGGGCTGTCTACAAAGGTGTTAAAAGTGTATAATCAGAAATCATACTGTAGGAACGCTTTGACGCAATAGGCTAATGAATGTAGGTACAACATACTTAACAAATTGATCTGATGTGACTTGTAACTCCCAGAAAAAGGAAAGTTAGACAGGAGAATTTGTCTTAAGGGTTGCCCCTTTCATGATTAATTTATTGCCA
Source organism: Leptasterias polaris (assembly GCA_037783415.1). NCBI lineage: Eukaryota > Metazoa > Echinodermata > Asteroidea > Forcipulatida > Asteriidae > Leptasterias > Leptasterias polaris. The sequence goes on from JAZGTN010000022.1 coordinate 8,368,743, forward strand.
CAGCTATGGGTTGTGAAACATGGTGTGTTGTTTCACCAACATGACAAACAATATTCCTATGTTGTATATAGGAGCCTGGTCTATTGATTAACCCCAATAGCTGTCATAAGCAGCTATGATTTCATCTGGGGGTCAGAGGTGAGGTAGATGATGTTTCCCTGACATAACTTCACCACACCGTTTTCATGACATGAACATGTAACATAAGCAACTGAGTGACAGGGCTCATTTGTTAATGTGTCAGCTTTGATCTGGAATGTTCACCTCTGAAAGGTCACAAGAGTTCACTTTGTTTTTAGTTCACAGACGTGGAAGAATCTTCAACTTTTCAAGAAGAACATTTTGAAATGTTATTTTTCTCAACTTTAGACTTCATAGAGCTTTTTGGGGGTGCAATTTAGTGCTTCTCAAGTTATCATGCATTTGTGATCGTTCATTCAGAATGTTCATCCGTCACAATTTTACAGCACCTGCTTAAATTTTCAAAAACTAAAGGAAATAAACAAAATAAGCTTGGCTGCTACATAATTTGTTAAAGAATTTTGATTTTTTTTTTTCAACCAATCATTATCAATTCAGCCAACAACTGATTTTGACTTAAAAAAACACATTTTAAAACTGATTAGCAAAATTTTAGCACCTTTCCTAAATATTCTTATTAAAATGTATAAACAACATAAGAAAGACACTATATTTTTATTTTGAGCATGGAATTGAACCAAGGAAAAGTTAACACTTCATTATCTTCATGTATCTTCATGTAAAGTTCCTTTTTGATTTAAGCAAAAACAAAATGAGATAAACAGAATAAAAACTAGGTCTAACCAACAGTGCTGATGAAAGACTCAATCCTTTCACCAAAGTCAGCCTGGCATGGGACTAAATACTGGATTTAGCCTATCCTCAGGCTTTTAAATCCAGATTAAGGGATTAGCAGAGATATTTTGAAGGGAGTGGTTTGTGGTATATCAGTTGTGAGTGACACAGTTATATAGGTTGATGGTGTTGCATGCATAGTACAACTTAAAAGGTGAAGAGGATGATGCAGGTCCCAGCAACTTTCATCCAATTTTTACATCATGCACACCATGTTCCTTCTGTCTTAGGTCAAGGAAATCTATTTCCTGTTTGGGATTGACATTTATTTTGGTCATGTTTCTATAAGCATACATATGAACACTGAAAGGCTGTATGATAAGACTCGCCAAATGGATTTTCATTTCTACTCAAAAACAAATTGTGTTTTATTTGTTTTTTGTTTTTTTCAAAAACGTGAGATTAAGATGGCATAATTGTTTCATTAAACAATAGATGTCAGGGCTAGTTACCTGAATAATATCAGTATAATATTTAAGATATTTATGTCCAGTTTTTCAACTTTAGGGCTATATCTGTGTATATATTGTGAAGCCAACATTCTCAACGAAATGTTTGGAAAGAAAAAGTTATAACAGGATTTTCACCTTGCACTTTGAGGACAAGGTCAACAACAATAGCCCAATGAGAGACCTAAACAAACTTAATCTACCACATCTAATGAATGTAATTCAATTACGGTATCTTAACAAGACTTTCCAGAGTCATCAACCATCCAAGATTTGGTTTCTCTTACACTCAGCTGAAAAACAAAAAAATTAGCCTGTTAACAATGTTTGGAATATTCTTCCTGCAAAGACTCTTGTGTGAGATCTCACAGTGACAGGGGAGTGACAGGAGGTGTGACAACTGGGGTGATACTCCCCGGGGGGTACCTGGCACAAATAGGGACAAATAAGGGCGTGGAAGGTGGAATTTCCTATGTGCGACAGGTGCAGACATACCAGTGGAGTTAGCGAGCTGTAAGAAAATAGCGTGTTCCTCGGCATGTTCTAAGAGGTGCTAACTGGTCACAGCGATTTGTTGTTTTGTGCCTGGCACATTTTTCCGTAATTTCATTTGGGTGTAGGATGGGGGAGGTCCAACCTACGTGTTGTGGGAAATGCCTGTAATGCTTCGCGGGGTCCAATACTTGAGGTCTTAGATTTTTGTGGATTAACCTTTTTGAACAATGCCCTACAAAAGTAAAAAATTTACTTGAAAAAGAATAACAAGAACTTTTGTTGAAAATTATTGTTCAACTTAAAAGAAGTTTTAACATTGACTCCACACTCAGTAGAGAGATCGTTTTTTTGCAATGGACTATAATATTCTGGACGGGAAAGCCATGATAACAATGAGTACCAGTTAAACTCATGTTTTTGATTTCATATTTCAAGAAAAAGCTTTTGAAATTAATTATTTGTACCATCATAAGAATAAGAGGTAACTATAAATAAATAAATAGTAAACTTGCGGGTACAACCATGTAATAAAACTCTTTTGTGGGAGTGTTGGCTCTGAAAAGAGCGAGACCAAACCGGCTCTTTTCAGAGCCAACACTCCCTCAAAAGAGTTTTATTACATGGTTGTACCCGCAAGTCTACTGTTTATTTATTTATAGTTACCTCTTATCTCCACACCATGCAAAGCTTCAAACACCATTCATCATAAGAATCTTTCCACTGTATCTTTAAAGTTTCTGGGGGGAATAACTTTCTAAAATCTTCTAAGAAAGCTTAAGCATTCTGGGCGTTGCTGTCTCTTTAATCACTGGGAAAATTCTTGCGTGAGTAAACTAGAGCTCTCCTCTTGGCTAGGTGTATACACCCCCTCCACGAAATGGTAGACTCCACTGAAAATAGATGGCTGTTGATTGGTCCAAGTCTACTTTTGCTGTTCTGTCACCATCAGGGACCCTGGCATAATAACAGTGCTGTCCTGAGCAACCAGAACTTTAAGGACATCAGGCTGTTGAAATGAGATGATGTTACCTTACCACAACTGACCATTTATTAAATTTTTTGGTCCAGTCACCATGGTCAAGTCCACACACCATGTTTTGATTGGGAACAGTGGTGTGACAGGCAAGGTATGCCCTAATTGGTAGTGGCATTGGAGCTGACCGAATTTAATGCTGGTGGGAAGATAGCGTATAGGTCAGAACTGTGTACTGGACTGTTAAACCACATATTAAACTGAAGATACCACATTTAAGATGGAAAATATCATCCTTTCTTTGTATTGTGTTTTTTTTTCCCAGTTTTTTTTTATAGATGTAGGCCTATTAAAAGACAAACATTTGACACCAGTATATTTTGGACCAGTAGGCTATTTCACACATTTTCTTTAATTTTTCAAAAAGACAAATCATCACCTCATAAATGCTTTCCACATTCAGCCTTTTGGAGAGATTTCACTTGCTAGTAATTTAATGTTTAAATCACTTCTGTTACAAATTTTGTCTTTATGATTTTGTGATTTCAAGTTTGTAGTCATATATTTTAAGAGGGGGGTGAATATTTTTGTACATGATAGAAATAATTTTACACTGATCTGTATTATCAAAAATCTAATAATCAAAAATCTAATAATCAAAAATCTAATAATCAAAAATCTAATAATCAAAAATCTAATAATCAATTATGTGCTGTAATCAGCAATGCACTTGACTGTACCATGACTATACCATGGAGAGATTGCAGATGTACAGTAACAGAACATTTTGTAGTGTTGCACTATAAATAGAATTCTTGTGTGTGAGAGGATAATTAGATCCAAATGCCTCCTCCAGGGCCTGTATGAACCACCCCTGTTGCCCCCCTCAAGGTTGAGAATACATATATCTGTTGTCTTTGCCATGTATTGTGTTGCAAGGTTAACATCTGGGTATGAGTCAAGGTCTTGGTCCTCTAGCTAGCTGAGTAGAGACAGTTCTTATCATTCTTGGTAACCCATAGCGAAGGTGGTCTGTGTGGCTTGGAATCATGAGTTGGTACCTTGCCTCTTGATCTTTTTGCTGTTTGTAGACCCTGATTGATTGTATGAACATCAGTGCTGTAAGATTCTTTGATATTTCACATGTATGATGCTCCTGTGGTGTTCTTTTCTACATCGTACCATTGTTGCCCTCATTAGTTGTTTGTTAATGCTTTTCCATATGTGTTTAAGAGTTAAAACGTTTTGTTCTTTTGGTCTTTGAGTTGGACTTCAACACCAAGGATTTGATTTGTTTCTGCTGCTGCAGTTGTTTCTGTTGATATCACAAAAGATAATTAAGACGATTGTGGGGCCCATGGGTTTTCCTTCATATTCTCCAGTAACCATAGAAGTGCCCTGTATTAAAGGCAGTGTATGTTTTTGGTAGTTGTCAAAAGCAAGTATCCTCACTTTGTGTATCCTAACATATGCATAAAATAACAAACCTGTGAAAATTTGAGCTCACTTGGTTGTCGAAGTTGCAAGCCTTAAAATAGTGAAAGAAAGAAAAAAATGAATGTAGAATTGACTGAATTGTGTGCTTTCTGAAGCCTTTCTCAGATTCAAAATTTTTTGTAAAAAATTACCTCTTTCTATTAAACGACATTAATACTTAAAAGGTGGTCATTTCTAACAATGTTTCCTAACATCAACAGCTCCTTACAAGTAAGTTTTTATGGTCATTAACTTGTGGAATAATTACCAAAAGTACACCCTGCCTTAAAGGCACTGGACACGTTTTGTAATTGTCAAAGACCAGTATTCTCACTTGGTGTATCCCAACATATGCATAAAATAACATACCTGTGGAAATTTGAGCTCAATTGGTCATCGAAGAAAATAATGAAAGAAAAAACGCCCTTGTTGTACAAATTTATGTGCTTTCAGATGCCTGAAAAAGGCTTCAGGCCTGAAGTCTTTTTCAGATTCAAATATTTTAGTGAGAAATTACCTCTTTCTCAAAAACTACGTTACTTCAGAGGGAGTGGTTTCTCACAATGTTTTATACTATCAACAGCTCTGCGTTGCTCGTTAGCCTACCAAGTAAGATTTTATGCTAATATATATTTTGAGTAATTACCAAACTTGTCCAGTGCCTTTAAATATGTGTAATGCTGTGCATTTTAAGCTGTAAATTACTACTTGTTTAGGGACTACAACAAAAAGTTCTGGAAACAATCACTTCACTCGAGACATACACAAATTTAAAACTAACTTCCCAAACTTTGTGTGGCTTATACTTTGAACTTTCACGAAGGTCATTTTAAGGTCACATGATGTGATGTAACCAATACAAATGCAGTGTGAATAGGGACAATTTAACCAATCCCTGGGTCCCAACATTAATTTGGTCCTGGACACTGCTAGGTTTATGAGCACCCATGAAAAGCTTCTACCTCAATGAATGATAGAGTACATTATCTCCCATCTTAGTACCATGCAGCATCTGTGCATTAACAGATACTCAGGGTGCGTAAATTGAAACATTTCAGCTACAAGGATTAATTGTTGAGCCGCATAGTGCAGTGACATTTTTAGCAGATATTGTGCTGCTTTGTGCGACAACACCATCGCCTGAGTTATCACTCGTAATCTTAGTTAATGCAACCTTGGGGAAGAGTGTAAAGAGAGCAAGCGCTACCTCCAAACACATGCCCGCCTCCTCTCCACCCCAACATTGAGGAGTGTAATCTGGTTGTAGCTTATAGAACATGACAGTAGCATCAATCATTATGGATCTCCTGCAAGTCCTCTGTGTTGATGAGTTTGGCATTAAATCCTTTGAAAGTGCTTTGCTTGATAATTGAGCTATGCGTTGGTATCACTTAGGATAAAATGGAAGCATAAATTACACATGACAACAGAAATTACCCCTCAAAATATTATTTTATTTTGTTGCATTTTTAAAAATAAATACTACATATTTTCAGTTCAATTCATTGTAACATTTATTTCAACTTCAGCAAGTAGTGTATCACCTTAAGGAAATGTAGGCCTTATGCAATGATTTAATCAATCTGCCATCTTGAAGGTAAACCGATGATGAAACAATGGAAGCGCAAAGATGTGTACGCATGGTGTTACGGATTGACCAATGATCAACCTCCTTTTGACCTATAGGCGAGGGCGTCCTACTCAAATGACGTCGTGCATTTATGGTCTGTTAGAGTGAAGGCAAAATCCATAAAGCAGGGCTTGTGGTGGATAATGCCTTGAAAAACATTACCAAAACTGAATGAAAACAAAACTCTACAACAATACCATACACAGGCAAAAACTACAACTGAACATTTGTATACATTAATTAAAGTCATATTTTGGACAAGCAAACTGGAAACATTGAGATTCTGAGAGAGAAAAAGTGATTGAACAAAGGGAGGAAAGGGAGAAATGTGTATCTTTAATTGTTTTCTGAACAAGATTTACTGATGTGGACAGGGTTTTCAGTTCAAAAGTTCCTAAAGTATATGTCAGAGTTTTCTTTTGTGTCTTGGGTGTCATAAATACATTTTTATTTTGACAACTTAAATGTTTGTATTGATGTAAAGTGCTCTCTTGAGTTGACAGCCCTATTCACTTCTTTAAGAATGCAGGTCTAAAAGCAAATGTAAAAGTCCCTATCATTGACTGAAAACACTTTATCAATTAATTTCAGCACCTCAAAGAAAAGGGGGTCCATAGCCTGTACTTTGTTTATACATATTTCACTTTGTTTTGTACAGACTTTATCATGACCAAGTCAACATGTTGTCATGTTCCCTGAATGTATTAACTATCTATAGATGAGCTGTATATAAAGTATTTTGGTACCAGACTACATTTCTATCGAGCTTGGTTTGAATGGAGGATTCCAAGAAGTTTTATTGATGACAACAATGTTATGATATGTCTTGTGCTCTTCACATAACAGGTCTTCTGTTAAAATCAAATCATGATTAATACAAAAATCCTAATCCCTGAAATTCCTACAATCCATTCTAAGCTCCTGTTTCTCAACAAGGCTTGCTTTCTCTGCCGCCCCAGGCATGTCTAGCCAACTTGACCCCTTCACACTTCCAGCTAATCCCTGGCATGACCAAACTGGTATTGAGTTTAAAGAGGACACCTAGTCGTGACTGGGGAGGCTACTTGTCTTGACCAGTTTGGGAGAAGGGGTTTTGAAGGGCTGAGCCGTTATGACAGGTATTGAGATCTAGGTGATATGTTGTCATGTCAAGGGGCTTTGGGTATCCAGTAAATAACACACTTTTGCTCTTGGTCACTTCCAAGTGGGGTAAAACAGGTGTGGAAACTCATTCTTGAAGTATTTATAGGGAGGGCATTCATTTTCTGTGTTAACCAGGGCACTTTTTCTCAAACATCTGAACTTCAAAAAACACCCTTATATTATGGGAATAATAAGGAGCCATTGCCCTTGTAATTACATACTGTATTATTAATAACGTAATAAAATATTTGATCATGTCTTACTCAAAAAAGAACTGTCAGTGCATGTCCATTTTAATTTTCTTGCAAATCGATGTAAACAAAGAAAGACATGATAGAATAGTATGGTGTCATTTTGTATCTTGTAAACATCAGGAAACATTTTACAATGATGGTTATCGCATGATGAAGGACTGTGACCTGGGTCAACTGAAGTCATTGCCGCAAACTGGCTCAACTTGTATGACTTGATTCCAAGCTATTATAGTCAATGACTCATAACAATTTATTTGAAAAGTCATATGTTCACCACCCAATGATAAACGATATCAATGTGAATATCCCCACATTATTTAGTAGTCTCTTCAGGTGTTTCAGAATTCAGTATTTACACGTTGTAGTTCCCAGTTGTATTCGCTCCATTTGTTCATTCGTTCTCAGTAAGGGCCTTTGTGGAATGGGCCTCCTGTCAACACAGGTCTATTAGTTGAGCTCATGTGCCAAGTTCCAGCTTGGCATTTAGCCTGGGGAGCTGGAGTTGTTGAAATCACCAGAAGGCAGAAGAAAAGTAACTTTCTTGAGAAGTTAACCATAAATAAATAAAAATGCCATTGGTATACATAATTGATTGGTAAACCATCTTACGTGTGCTGTTACTCGCAAATCACTCCTCTTTCTTTCAGCTATCCATGATCCATCACTTGCCCAGATACATATTTTCATTGACCTACTTATTTACGTTCTCAACTTTCCACTCTCTTTTCGCCGCTCTAAAAGAAGTGTTTCATTCCCTGTCGTTTAAGGTTTCATGTTGGATTTATAAGGTTCAAGATAAGTATTTCAGTCTTCAAATTATTTCTCAGTTTGAAGTTGGATTCAAATTCCCAATTTCAGAGGCTTTTGACTTGCTTTAATGAGTTTGGAACACCTTGCAGAAAAGGGTTAACCCTTAGGGAATATGAAACATTGAAATTAAGAATAAAGTGTAATACCACATTGTATAGTTGTTTTTATAAAATAAAAAAAAGCTTTAAGCACCCCTATACCTATCCCATTCCGTGCTACAAGTGTTGTTTCTGGGTTGTAGATTATTACCAATGGCGCAGTGCATACCAATGGCTTTTCTTATTGGCCAGTGGCACTGTGCGATGTTTGTTCACATGTGACTGAATGAAAAATTGTTTTTTACAAAAGATCTCATTGCTATGTTAATCATTTAATCAATTACTGTTGGCCTATAAAGTAAGGGGACATGCAGTGGGGCTGAAAACTCACATATTTTGTTAACTCACAACATTTAAGCAAAAAGTCACTAGTGCTGTGTTGACCAGCAGTCCCTTTACTTACCTCAATCAGGTATTTGCTGAAACTGCATGTCCCTGTTCTCATAACAGTCTTACTACTGTTCCTACCAACTCCAGGCCATGTTTTTACTGGGTCAGGCAGTCTTTGTGGATAGCTTGTAGGGATCTTACAGCCCAAGCTGAATGTTGATTCACGTGGCTAGATAAGGTGAGGGATTGGCCCCTCTGTAGTGCAGTCATCTCCTGTTTCATCCCTAGTGCTCAAACACCGACCCAAATTCCTTCAAGTTCTACTGCACTAAAGAAAGGGTTCTCATTCACAAACACTGAGCCACTCAAAACCTTTTTTGGACAGAACTAGGCTCACAGAACCATGCAGACAAACCAGCTAGCTGGGTGGGGCTCCTTTTGATTACAGTTTTATTATGATTATTCTGTCACTATAATTTTTCCTAGGGGAGGGATGGGGCAGTCGGGCAATACACACCCTCTGCCCCTGATCCCTCATCAAATTTAGTATAAACATAGAGCAATAGCTTCATGCCTTAATCAACTTTTAGTTTATTGGTTTCTGCAAGTGTACAACTCCAATGTCTCTTTATCTGGTTCATTGTTACTGTTGGAGAAAGTGTAAAGTGACTTTTTACAACATGCAACATGAGTTGGAATAAGAAGTTTACTATAAATAGTAAACTGGGGGTGCAACGTGTTTGAAAAATCTCTTTTGGGAGGAGTGTTGGCTCTGGAAAGTCAAATCTCTTTTGGGAGGAGTGTTGGCTCTGGAAAGTCAAAACTCTTTTGGGAGGAGTGTTGGCTCTGGAAAGTCAAAACTCTTTTGGGAGGAGTGTTGGCTCTGAAAAGTCAAATCTCTTTTGGGAGGAGTGTTGGCTCTGGAAAGTCAAAACTCTTTTGGGAGGAGTGTTGGCTCTGGAAAGTCAAATCTCTTTTGGGAGGAGTGTTGACTCTGAAAAGTCAAATCTCTTTTGGGAGGAGTGTTGGCTCTGGAAAGTCAAAACTCTTTTGGGAGGAGTGTTGGCTCTGGAAAGTCAAATCTCTTTTGGGAGGAGTGTTGGCTCTGGAAAGTCAAATCTCTTTTGGGAGGAGTGTTGGCTCTGGAAAGTCAAATCTCTTTTGGGAGGAGTGTTGGCTCTGGAAAGTCAAATCTCTTTTGGGAGGAGTGTTGGCTCTGGAAAGTCAAAACTCTTTTGGGAGGAGTGTTGGCTCTGGAAAGTCAAATCTCTTTTGGGAGGAGTGTTGGCTCTGGAAAGTCAAATCTCTTTTGGGAGGAGTGTTGGCTCTGGAAAGTCAAATCTCTTTTGGGAGGAGTGTTGGCTCTGGAAAGTCAAAACTCTTTTGGGAGGAGTGTTGGCTCTGGAAAGTCAAATCTCTTTTGGGAGGAGTGTTGGCTCTGGAAAGTCAAATCTCTTTTGGGAGGAGTGTTGGCTCTGGAAAGTCAAATCTCTTTTGGGAGGAGTGTTGGCTCTGGAAAGTCAAAACTCTTTTGGGAGGAGTGTTGGCTCTGGAAAGTCAAATCTCTTTTGGGAGGAGTGTTGGCTCTGGAAAGTCAAAACTCTTTTGGGAGGAGTGTTGGCTCTGGAAAGTCAAAACTCTTTTGGGAGGAGTGTTGGCTCTGGAAAGTCAAATCTCTTTTGGGAGGAGTGTTGGCTCTGGAAAGTCAAATCTCTTTTGGGAGGAGTGTTGGCTCTGGAAAGTCAAATCTCTTTTGGGAGGAGTGTTGGCTCTGGAAAGTCAAAACTCTTTTGGGAGGAGTGTTGGCTCTGGAAAGTCAAAACTCTTTTGGGAGGAGTGTTGGCTCTGGAAAGTCAAATCTCTTTTGGGAGGAGTGTTGGCTCTGGAAAGTCAAATCTCTTTTGGGAGGAGTGTTGGCTCTGGAAAGTCAAATCTCTTTTGGGAGGAGTGTTGACTCTGGAAAGTCAAAACTCTTTTGCTTTGAAGGTTGGCTGTTTTCAGAACCAACACTTTACCATCTACAATTACTTCTCTTTTGTCTACACCTTTCAAAGCTTCAAACATCACTTATGAGTTAGAATATTGACAATTTGAATCCCACCTACATTCAATTGTATGATTCTTGTTATGGAAGTGTCGGTACAAAGAGAGGTCAAAGTTTGTTCTCTCAAACTCCATCTTTTCGTTGCTATGGTTAACATTTAATAAATTATTGTTTGACCTACATGTAATGTTACAAAATTTAAGCAAAAGTAAGTACCATGTTAACTAACACACCCTTACCTCAATCAGATGTGCTGCAACTGTGTACCCCCTGTTATCATATAAGGCCTAGGGAAAGCAAACACATAATTATTTTCTGTTATTGTGCTATTAGTAGAGCAATGCTATTCAATAAATGCATACTTTCCTCTACGCCGAGCGAATATTTAGATTACATTCATCGATGATGGTCAATATTATTACATGATTTTGCCAATTGCTTCTAAAGGATGCTTAAATGAATTAAATCCCACACAATATAGACTGGTTCTGGACAAATGAACACCCACTTCCTTAGATTCCTGCATCAATTAGTTCTCCTTGGACTGGCTTAGGTGTCCTTCCACTAAAAAAATAACCTACTTTTCAAGAAATTGGGTTATTTAGTCATGAAGGAGACCTAATAAATTATTCCCTTTCAATATGCTGAATTGAACAGGCCCTGAATGTTGCTCTACAGCTTTTTAAGTAAAAAAAAAAGGGTTTCAAATTCCTGTTTAAAAAAAAGCAAACTTGGTGTTTGCTGATGTTCCAAGATATAATTTTGCCAAGTCTAAATTTTCAAGGTTTTTGAAATTATATAACCACCCATTACCAAAATAAAATAATAATAATACGAGAAATGTATATAGCGCATAATGCAGAAGCCTCTATGCGCAACACAAAACAAAAAGAATGAAATGAATATATTTTAAAAACGAAAAACAAGATTTGGAAGTAAAGGCCTATATATTATACTATGATTTCCTAACTACATGTTGGAGCACTGTTTCATTTCTTCTCCAGTCATTCTCTTTATTTTCTTCTTTCTCGTCCCTCCATCAGTTCACTTTATTCCAAACTTGAAACAAGACACTGACAACAAATTGACTGTCACTTAGCCTGTGGATTTGCTCTCCTCTTCCCTTTTCAGAAAATCTCATTTCCGCTGAAATTGACGTCGAAACCCAAGACACTGAAACCTGTAAGGGGGAGGAAAAAAAGCAGTTTAAACAGTCTTGTATTCTATCTATTGCATGACTAAATTCTCCATCTGAGGAAGGCCTATAGTGACAAGAGTGAGCCTTCACAATTTGAAGTTTTGTTTTCTTTTTATTAAACACATAGTCCCACAGATGATTCCATCGTTATTACATGCAAGATTGAGATTTAATTATATTGATTGATAATGAATACACAAACTGTTTGACAATAATATCCTCCCCCCAAAAAAAGATTTACCATTAAGTAACATCAGAATATCCAGTTTACAGAATGCTTCAATTACTTGTCAAAAAATTAATAGATTTTCTTGAATTGTAATTTTGTGTAAAACAAATTAATTAAGCAGTGACCAATTTTAAAGCATTTTCAATCCTCTTATTCAGTTATTTTTGCCATTTTCCAGTGTACAATGCTTGCTATAAGGAAACCAGTTCAAAATGTCTTCCCATTGGCCTCTTGTACATTCTGTAATTTATTTGTATCTAAGCTGTATTACTATTAGATCAAAGTAAAACTCTAAAATGTCAAGCGTGATCACAGGTGATTGTCTTAACAGCAACGCTAACCCTCAGAAAGCGTTGCACCTGCCATCAACCCCCCCCCCCCAATCCCCAACATTAAGAGCTACGTAGCCTTTCTCTTTCTTACTCTCCCTTTCCTCTCCTCTTCCCATGTCAATGTCAGAGCGTAATTGGTGGAAGTTAAAATCAAAATGAAAATGTCACTTACGGGTCGCGAGTTGCCTCAAGGCATGGACAGCTGAAATGCGGGCAGAGGATTTCGGGAAAACACAGGGATGATGGAACAACAGGGCCTTAGTGGCCAATCCAGAAATCCACTTTGACATTTTAGTTTGAAGCGATTTATTTTCAGGGTGGTTATCTAGGCCAGGAGGTACTATGTTTTGACATACCTTTCAGTAGGGCCTTGCAGTGTTAATAATTCAGAGACAAAATGTAACCGAGATTCAAAATACTTTTGACATAAAGGTGTTTGGGTCGTTCTCAGGGTGTCAAATTGAATTTATTCTTTTGAAGTTGTATGTGTTGTTGTTTGTGCTCCTCAGTCACTTAGTAATAAACATTTTCTGGGGGAACCTTCACAAACTTACTTCTGGTGATGGGGATTTATTTTATCATTTTATTTAGAAAAGGTAATTTCAGAGGACAAAGTTCCACTCAATTTAAATGTTGATGGGTACCTACTCCTGCCACACACTCAGTTATGGTTTTATTTAATTCATTTTATTACACATCCGACAGCACATTTTAGTGTCAATAACGAATAATTATGTTAGTTGATACTAGTGTTCATCACACCGCCCTCTAGTGTTCATTTATAGAGAGGGTAAGTTTATTGGACAAAAGACAACTCTCCCATTAGTAGGCCAGTTTTATATACAGCAGACATAATGCGCTTGGCTGCACATTTTAATCTCCATACTTTACAGCTTGATATTGCCCAATGGACACATCATGGTTTTTTCTCCTCCTGCAGTCGTTTTTTAATGAATGTGTTGGTGGTTTAGCTTGAAAAAGATCCCTTTTTCCCTCGGTCGGTTCAGCGAGGACATCTTGTGTGTTTTCTGAACTAAAAAGCCTGGGGATTTCTTAACACCTGCGCTCAGAGTCCATAGGGGAGTTTATAGCTGGCCATTTTTTATTCATGTTGGTCTGTTAGTCCATTCATCAGCAACAGATTGAAACTGGGTGTTCATAAAAAGCCAGGTTTCATTAAACCATTGTTCTCGTAGGAGCTGCTGGTCTGCTCTGGAGTTTGATTGTTAATCTAGGTCATGGTCTATTTTAGTTTGAGTCATTCTTGAGTTATTCATGGCTCTTTCGAAAAGGAGAGAAAAGAAAAAAAACTCCAGTTGTTTTAATGATTTTGGTTTATTTTGATAGGTTATTTATTTATATATATTTGTTTTAGTTTGGGGTGGGTTTTTTTAAACACTCTTTCTCCTCTCATCATAATGAGGCATGCGCTGTGGTCTAAATGAAATGGCGCTATAGATAGTTCCCAGTAGACGCCATCTTTACGGGCAAATCGCATTTTGGCTTGCAGGCGCGTCAAGCGCTCAAATTATTAACGCAGCCGCGCCGTTTACTAACCAATCACGCAATGAGTTTTGTGAAATGTGCGCGTGCTGCACGCTGTTCTCACGCGTAACGCATGACTGTGTGTTCCAAACTGCCCGTAAAGATGGCCGATTTACGTCATACTGCAACCTATCTATATAAAAGCCAAGTGTATGTATGTACGTATGAGGTAACTCATGATTTGAAAGCCTCCAAATTTGGGTTATACCTGAAGCTTAAATTTGTGATAATAGCATGATTGGATTAGTACATGTACATTAGAGGATCAGGTTGGCTCAGTGCTTTCTTTTCCTGCCTTTCACCTCTGTGGACTCTGGTTCAAATACCACTTCGGACTGGGAACCTTGCCTGTGGAGTGCCTGGGTTTTCAGTCACTACCTGATTGAGCGGGTTTTCCCCATTTGGGGTTTTCTTCCCACATCTAAAACTGACTGGCATTTCTTCTCGTTTCCTAATCACTGTCCTATTATTGGCACTTGTGTAATGTAATGAAATAAATAAATTGAAGAACACAGTGTACTGATTTGATTAAAATATTCTAGTGAGGAATGTTTAAGGTATTTCTTCAGGTCTAGATAACCGTTCATGTAAATACATTGCACTCAGGAAACCTTACAGTTCTTTCTTAATTTGGAAGACATTTAGATGAGTCATTTGTCCATTTTATCTTTATGTCCTCCAGCACCACCCTTTTTTACCCAAGGACTAGACCGCATCTCTTCTTCAACACCTCCCCTAGGCCATGGGGGTAACACATCCCAACAGATTAAACCCCCTCCCATTGTCCTCCGCCTTACACTGCTAATAAAGTAACATTGCTTCTCGCACACCCTTGTCAAGCGATCTCAACAGGTATGCATTCAGCATCCAGAATTTGTGGCATAACCCTTTCAAGATCTCAAGAAGGGTGGGTTTGTTTGTGCATCCTCTAGGTATTATCTGTCCACAGAAGAGAGGTTTGCATGATGTGTTCTCTCGCCAATCAAACTAGATGAGTGGAAGTGTTTATCAAGCAGACAATAGTCATGGGTGGTACACAGTGTCCCTGTGGTCCACAGAGGTGCAAAGCTGGTTTGTTTGATCCCCAATTGTTACCTTCACTTGGTTGGTACCCAGGTGTGTAATTGAATTGCGACTCAATTTCCTTACTTGAAGTACTTACTAGTTGGAATGATCTGGTGGCTTTTTCTATGGGCCCCTGGCTCAGTACTGTGGGACAGAATTCCTCACAGATGATTGAACCACATTTTCAAGTGGCTGCCAAAAATATCTTCTCTCAAGGATGCTGAGAGAATTGGTCAGCATCAGGGATCCTTGACTCAACATGAGTCCATGATTCAATCATGGATGCTTTTTTTTAGCATTCTCAAACAGGGTTTCCATTTTTAGAATTTCAAATAGGGTCTTTATTTCAACCACCAGTGCCCAACTTTATTGGTCTACCCCAGAACAGATACAACCTAGATACAGCAATTTTTCCCTGGCTTGCTTTCAAAATTAGGGTAGATTTTAACCTAGTTGACAGTCTCATTGGACTTTACTTAAATTTGTCATCAGAGCTCCTGTCTCTTATAGTTCAGACCTTGTTGTTGAAGTTAGCGCGAGAAAGTTCTTGTTTATTTGTATTGCCTGTTTTCATCATGACCAACACTGCAGTTCCCCAATCCCAGATCCATGCTACACCTCCAGGCACATCATTCTTTGAGAAATTTCTCTCCCCTTTGTCCGCCTCCAAAAGGCTTTCATTTTCCAGCAGCATCCACTTGTCAGAGGGGATTATTCAACACCCAACTTGCCGCCTTTTCTCTTTTGTCCATTTCAAGATTTTCCCTCTTTCACCTCGGTGCCTTTGTCCTCAGCATTTGCGACTTCAACTGCCTGGTGATTGCCTGTCACAGCGGATTGCTTGAACCACTTGAGAGGTATCAATTATGTGCCTGTGATGAGGGGGTCTGCAATGGTAGCCTATAGGATTTAGTATGCAAGATAGGGGAATAGGCTTACATGGACAATGCAACCCCTATTTTTCAGCAACAGTTGTCTAGGTTTTCTTGCCTTGAGTCAAAATTCCTTTCTTTTTTAAGAATAACTGTCTGAGGGAGTTTAGTGTGCACATGGTGGGAGAGTAACTTCAGACACTTTTTGCAAGCTTATATACTTGAAAGTTGTTGAAATGTACAAATCTGTTAGCTACTGAACTATTCAAAGGCAAAACATTGAGTTCTGGCCTGACATTTAACCCTTGCAGAGTCATTCTCTAGAAAGACTCTACTGGGGTCGAAACACAGGCCATTGAAGACTCTGCTAGGGTTGAAACGTCAGGCTGTTAGAAAATCATACCACTTTATTAGTCAGCCCTTCATTGTATTAACTAATTATTTACCTCTCTTCTAACCTTCCATTTTGTCCTTTGTGTTCCCAACTTCTTGTGGTCAAGCTATCCCCTTCACTTCATAACCCCCCCCCCCCCTTTGTCTTCATAATCCCTGCTTACCCCCTGCCTTCTCTGAATGCATTCTGCTTTTCTCCCTCCACTCTCTCTATTCATGTATTTCCACATTAGTCCTGCAGCCAAAGGGGTGAACCATGTTTTGTTGGATATATAATGTTTTTTTGCAGATTCCACACAAGGTCATACTGTTTAAGAATCTGAGTGATGACCCCTCCTCAGGGTTGGGCAATTTTTTATATCGATTATTTAATGATTTTATCGATATTTATCAATACCTATGGTGTAAACACAACCAATACAAGCGTGTAACCCCCAAAATGGCATTAAAAACATACAATTAGCTTACCAAGAAGTAGTATGTAAAAAAAAAACTAAAAAAAATTGGGCGAAAGAGGGTGTAGGGTGCTGAAGGGGCGTGGCTAGTGGGAGGAGGCGGTAACTGTATCCAAACACACATGATATTAGAAAACTAAGTACATTTATTTATGATAGAGTTTCTTGTAATAAATCTTTGAAAGAGATTTGTACATTAATGTATTTAAGGATGATAGATGATGGATGGGGTACGATCCATCAGGGGCGTGGCCAAGGTATAGTATTCTTCAAATCCAACCTGCGTATTTGTACGACTAAAGAAACCCTGAAGTAAAAAATGTACCCTCTTCTACATTGATTTCTGTGGAGATAGAGTTGCATTTTGGGAGAAAGTGGGGGAGGGGGAGTCCAGCACCAAGAAATGAAATGCCTCTTCATTCTCGACAAATCCTTTAATGTTGAACCTATCTAATAATGACCTACATTTTGGTGCTATTCCATCCAGTGATGCTGTATCTGATGACCTGTTGTTATTTGAAAATTGTATTTGTGACAATTCAATAATAATATAATAATAATAATAATGTTATGATATAGGGGATGTGGTGAGAAAAATGTTCAACAAAAATGTTGTGACGTTTTTTGACCGTGTGGGTCGGTAGTGAACTGGGGGAGGGGGAGGGAGGGGGACGTTCGAGATTAAGAATAATTTTTCAGATCCATTGGGTAGCAATAGAGAGCTTTCGGAAGTCATCATGTTTGCTTCCTCATCAGTTGCATATTGGTCGATATAAAGAATCAGGCAAATCTCTTTGTACATCTTAAAAAGATGTAGGGTTAGGACAGTAGTGTATGCCTATAGGAAATAAAGATATATCGCTGGGTATGTTTGTGTTCATGAATAACGGGCGTTTATCCGTTTTTGGACTTTTCAAAGTAAGACAATCAAACCTCATGAGTTTTGTAATTCATATGAATTATTTGAGGGAGAATGATGATCAATGTTGTTTAAAAGCAATGAACACGCAAATCGTAAAAGTATCACATCGTATGAAACCAGAAGTAAAACAAAACTCCAAAACATCTCTCGTGTTCACGACAACCTAATAAAACCGGACAATGGGTTATATCACAGGTAATCAACAAATTATTGCCTCTTATTCAGAGCGACCACAGACTTTTTCAGAAATATTTTTGGATCCACCTTTCTTTGAAGACAAACATACCCGGACACCCACGTTTATTCTGTTATTTCCCATACACTTGTTGCAACCCCACATCTTTTAAAAATGTACAGAGATTTGCCCGATTCTTTTAATCGACCCACATGCAACAGATGAGGAAGCGTACAAAGAATCTGGAAAAAAACCCTCTCCCCCCCCCCCCCCAATCACTACTGACCCGCACAGTCAAAAGGGTCACAGAATTTCGGTTTAACTATTTCCCGACCACTTCCCTGTTATAAAATAACACAAGTGGAGGTAGCCCAGCACAGTTACCATAAATTGGATTTGTTTTGTCACAAAAACAATTTTCAAGTTACAAGTTACAGATACAGTGTCAATGGATGGGACAGTAGCAACATTATTTTATTATCATTAGCATCTCCGTTGCTTCTTTGGCTGACTGGGTCCCTGTAGCTCCGTTTGTTTTGCTTGCCGTCTAAGTTGTTGCGAAAACCAAAACCCTACATCCTCTCCGGTCTGGAGGATGGAGGTTTCAGATTATCAGGTTATGTAAGGATACAATTGTGTCCTGATCCAAGTGATGGAAATGTAATTTACTAAAACTCCTTTCTAAGTCCTTATAATACACGGCAGGTCTCAATGTGATTTATAATAATACAATTATTTCATTTGTCACGTCAGATCAGGTTACTGATAATTTATGTAACCGGTCTTTATAAATCCAAACTTATTGCAAATAATGCTGAAAATCTGGCTCTGTAAATAAGTCACAATACTTGTTATATGAATGTAATGCTATATCTTTGGAAGTTCGTGTTAAAATATAGCTGCTAAACAATATTTACCCTTATGCCCTATATTAAACAGTCGAATGTTCAGCGAGACAGCTATAATCATGTGGCTAATTCTCTCCACGTGTCCCGTTGTTTACATCAGCGTGTACCCAGACTCTATCAAATAATATTTCACAAATTGCACCAGAATGGTACCAGTCTGATAAGTGTCAAGCTACTGCAGGCTCTTTCTACAACTTGAAATTATTTGGAAATATTCTTTTCTTTAAAAATATGTTTTTAAACATATTTGGAAAGTATAAACAATGTTTTAGTACAAATGTTTTTGTGTACGATTTAAAGTGATGCAAATAATATGTTTTGTACTTGCAATATTTCAATTAACTTTAAAGTTACATAAAAAGCAAACAGCGCCACCAATAGTTAGCCTGATATCATGACTATTCTGGATTATAAAATTGGAGGAATATTCCGCCTATATCTCGAATTGCCCAAACTTCACAGGGTGTCATCATGCAGATTCTGTTTGTACAAGGTCTACTGAACATAAATCAGTCAAAACCTGTTATATATCCTCCGCTGCAAGGTTCAGGTAAAAAGTGCCTTTTGGCTGCCGGACTACATGACTACTCTTGCAACTCTTGTCTGCTTGTATGTGTGTTGTGTGTTGTCATTTAGCCTTCGAGAAAGACTCTGCTAGGGTCGAAACGTCAGGCCACTAACTTATTTTTTGCAGAAAATCATACCATAGGTTCTTTTGGTTGGTAAGCAGTTTGCAACAGCTAACTCAATTTTCTCATTAATTCAAAGGCAATCACGAGGAGATGTCTAACTCCCCTTCCCTCCCACAAAATGGAAATGCAACTTTTCAAACCATCCTTATCTTAGCTGGTCTCTTCTGTATACAGAAAGTCATGTAGGCAATTGCCCCAATGCCCCTTGTCTTTGCCTTGGTGCCTCTTGCAATGTTCCAGTAGAAATTTACATTTTCCTCATGGAGGTATCCTCTACTTAGGCAAAACTGCTGCTTACACTTAGAGATAAGTATCAGAACTTAGATTTCGTGCACCATCAACAAAGATTGCTTTGTTATATGTTTGATGTGGTAAGGTGAGAGAGGGGTAAAGATCTGTAAATGGCCAAATGCTGCAGTGATTAAAAGTTTAAAATTACTTAGTTTCATCTTGACGACAAATCAAATTATAGCTTTCTTATTTGAATGTTGTCTTTTGTTTGAATTTATTTCACACTCAATCATTTTGAGAACGAGCACTGAAGTTTGCCAAAAAGCCTATTCGACATGTTAAAAATCAGTGCATGTGAATTTTCTCAGACAATCTGTATCCCCTGTTGTTTTTAAAACTGTTTGCTTTGCAGACAATAGTGGACTTGGTATCAACGACCACACCTAATGTGATACTCTCATAATTGGAGTAAGTCCAACCAAATAGGAAAAGCGCCTTAATTTAGGGGAGGTAGTAAGCTCTGATGACTAATTCTCTTGGTCAACATGCAGCACTAACAGCAGCCTTCCGCTGTGAATTGAAATGCAAATGCAAGTATTTTCCTGTCTTTCGCCGCCCCCCCCCTCTGTTTGCCCAGGGACCAAACCGCAAACAAAAGCACCACCTCATTGGTATGCATGATCACTGCTGTACAGCCCTCTGCTCTTGTCAGTGGGGGAAACTGGGGCTGATTTTTCCAATTCTGAGCCGGAGTGGTATTTCAAAAGAAACCGCAATATTTGGCAGGGAAACTAAATCATATGAGTAATAACCTCCAAGCAAGCTGGAGTGTGCTTATGACAGAGTGAAGAGTACCCTCCATTCATTCCCTTTCTTGATTTTTTTGTTTTTGTGCAAACAAACAGAACAGGGTTGATTGACACTTTATTTATTGGCTTTTACCAAATTGCATGTCAGTAGACATGGGTGGCTTGCATTCTGTACTAATAAGCAGTAAGAAATCAAAAGACATGTGAAGATTTACTTTATAAGGCTTCAACCACATCATGGACTTAATATAAACTTCTCTCAATCATGCATTTTTCAGAATTGAGATTATGCAAGTCCTTCACATGTTAGTTGTCATGAAGGTCTGACATCCTTAGGACTTTTACAATAGAACTTTTGGCAGGTAATCTTCTGAATGTTAAGGCTATAAGCCTAATGTACCTTTTTTTCCCCCTGCATTTAAGACACTGCTTATCTGACTTTTAAAGGTGCACAGACATCACTGCAGGTATATATAAAACAGTTCACCTAACCTGAACAAGATGATCACTGTGTGAAATATTACATTATTTTATACTGTAAAGTATCGACCAGGGAAATCCTACATGATATCATTTTATTAAGATAACACCATGGAGATGACAAAACCAACATATTGTGTAGCATAGTGATATAGTAAACTAGCTAAGATGAAAGTTTCCGGGGAACTTTCCATCACCAATCATGCTACTGTCCGAGGCAAGAACCTGTGACGACCCTTGCTGTATGCGGCTTTAGCCTGCACACCAGTGACATAGTTGGTGGGGTTTTTTCATGGAAATTTTATTTTATAGAGCATGTGAGGAAAAGTAGTCTTTAGTTCTCAAGTCGTTTACAAGCGTTTATGTATGCTTTCACATAATGCACTATTGTATTTCGCAAACAAAGGCCATGTGCTGTCATTCTTTTGCATTACTGTGAAAGCACCCCCTTTACATTTGTTAGTTCTTGCCTGGATAGTTCTTGCCTGTATTGTAAACTAGCTTATTGGAATTGATCGACAGAACCGCATACACTCGATGTGGGTGCACTATAAGTGATTTTTTGCTGAAGCATAGCTACCACCATTTAAATATATCTTGTCGCAGATGTACGAGATAGTAAGTCGTACGTACGAGATAATAAGTCCTACGAAAGAGACATTTGTTTATACACGAGATAATAAGGCCACATATGATGACGAGGGTCATCATGGCAAGACTTGACATTTTGTCATGAAATTCTACTTCAGTCATAATTGTGAAATACTCTTGGGGTCGTGTAAATGAAGTTAAGCTTTGTGTCCGTACTTTACAACAGATTCTGACCAGTGTTCAATTATTTTGCAGGATGTTCCTGAATCCTGATGTTGCTTTATTCATTACGGATCAAGTGGAAAGGTCAGAACAGTTACATGGATATCAAATAATGCATTTAAGATGAACACAAGAGGGATTTGTTGTGAGTCAAAATACAGTGAGACTGTTTCTTCACATAGTTGACCCCGAAGGTATTTCACTTCGGAAGAGACATCAATTGAGGAGATGAACTATCTCATACGTATGACTTATTATCTCATATGAACAAAGTTATTATCTCATACGTACAACTTATTATCTCATATATACGACTTATTGTCTCATACGTACGACTTATTTCTTGTATGTACGACTTCCTTTCTCAAATGTACAAATTATTATCTGTTGCTTTTGTTTACTTATGGGGGTCCCTTATAACATTGACATTTGAATCGTGTTTGGGTAGTTCGGGGGGCACTACTGTGCCTTATACACTGAGTGCCTTATACGCAGGAAAACACGGTACTACTTAGGTACTATGTTTCAAAAGATAACATGACACATTCATACAGCCTTCAAAAGTTATTTTCCCAACATAATCCTCCATTCCCAAAGTGGACAGACGTAAAATGTATATTAATCATATTAGTGGACGTTTTGCCCCTTATGTTTATCATGTGTTCCTCCTCATTTTGTAGAGTGAGTAGTTGGGAACTAAGCCTTTTAGTCCCACAATGCATTTGTGCTGGGCACTTTAAACAAGCAGCCAAATTATAATTTTGATTTTTTTTTTCAGAACGACTTAATATAGCCCCAATACCTCACTTGGGAATCAGGTTGACCAGCAGTTTCTTTCCCTGTCACCTCATGGTTCAAATCCTACCTTGGACCAATGCCTTGCATGTGGATTGTGTTTTCAGTCCCTACCTGATTGCTTAGGTTTTCTAAATTTGTGGCCTGGTTTTCGGAGAGGGAGAGGAACACGCAATCAGATTGGAAATCTGCGAAATCTGATAGAAAAATATCAGGAGTTTCGCCAGCCATTGTTCCTCTGTTTCATAGATTATTCAAAGGCATTTGATTGCGTCCAACATCAGAAGCTATGGAACATCATGAGAAAGATGGGATTCTCAACACATCTGACTGAACTAATCAGAGCACTGTACCAAGGACAAGAAGCCACAGTAAGAACTGAGTGTGGAGACAGTGGTTGGTTCTCAATCGGTCAAGGAGTCCGTCAAGGATGCATACTTTCACCCTTTCTGTTCAACATTTACGCTGAATACATTATGCGGAAAGCCTTGGATGGCTTTGCAGGAGGGGTCTCAATTGGAGGTCGACAACTCACCAACCTAAGATATGCAGATGACACCACCTTGATAGCAAGAACAGCAGCAGAACTTCAACACCTGATTGATAAAGTCAAGTACACCAGCGAAGATTATGGGTTGTTTCTCAATGTAAAGAAAACGAAAGCGATGATTTACGGAGGAACTCTTGATCAAAACCAGGCACTGCACGCTGATGATGAGGATATTGAGGTAGTTAATAACTTCAATTTTCTGGGCTCTTTGATCGTCAACGAAGGTGGAAGTTCAAGGGACATCAGAAGGCGCCTTGCTATGGCAAGAACATCAGCTATCTCCTTGACTGACATCTGGAAGGACAGAGGGATCTCCAGAACAACCAAAATTCGACTCATGAATGCTCTCGTCTTCCCAATAGCCACCTATGGGTCTGAAACGTGGGCTGTGGGTAAAGCAGACAGGAACAGGATCAACGCTTTTGAGATGTGGTGCTGGAGGAGAATGCTGAGAATATCATGGCAAGAGCACAAGACCAATGTTTTTGTTAGAAACCTGATAGGAGAAGAAAGACCCACCGTGTCCTCAAAAATTAACAAAAACAAGCTTCAGTACTTTGGTCACATATCCAGAAGAGAGGGGGACAACCTTGAGAAGATCTTTATGCAAGGATGTGTTGCAGGTAGTCGCCGACGTGGCCGTCAAAAACTTCGTTGGACAGACGGAATCAAAGAACTCACGGGCTTATCAATAAACGTTGCTTATCGATCTGCACTGGATAGACAGAAGTGGAACTACATCATAAACAGGGTCACAAAGGGTCAGCCATGACTCATAGGACGACGACGAGTACTCTACAAAAATGTTTCAATTTTTTTCAAAGGGCTAAATATCATGCAAGTATAGAGCATTATGCTGTACAATAGTAGGCCTACTGGCTTTCTTAGGAACCAACCAATTAGGTCTTAAAGGCACTGAACACGTTTTGTAATTGTCAAAGACCAGTATTCTCACTTGGTGTATCCCAACATATGCATAAAATAACAAGCCTGTGAAAATTTGGGCTCAATTGGTCATTGAAGTTGCAAGAAAATGATGAAAGAAAAAACACCCTTGTTTTACAAATTAGTGTGCTTTCAGATAGGAATAAAAGGCTTCTGGCCAGAAGTCTTTTATTATTTTAGTGAGAAATTACCTCTTTCTCAAAAACTATGTTACTTCAGAGGGAGTCGTTTCTCACAATGTTTTATACAACAGCTCTCCGTTGCTCGTTACCAAGTAAGTTTTTATGCTAATATATATTTTGAGTAATTACCAAACATGTACACCGCCTTTAATTGGGCCATGGATTGATGAGATTGAATAATTTGTCTGGGCCTAATTGATGACAATGTGTTGATCCCAATCAGTTGGCTTCAAGTGGTCATGTAAATTAGCTTTAATTGAGCAGTGGTCTATCTGGCCACTGGCCAGACACACACTGACCATGTGTATAGAGTGACATCACTCATGCAGTGATAGCTATCCCAGTAATGTAAGGCAACTGGTCACTGCTTCAATTGGAATGTCTGGACTGGCAAGAAGGTGCGATCAAGACAGCTTGATTGGCAGGTTGTCATATTGGGGGACAGGTTATATTTTGTTTTGTCTGTGACTGGGGACAACTATAAGCTAATTGGGCACTTTATCGCAAGCTACCATGAAGGTGACATTTTTTTCTACTATGTCATAATATTTTTGTTTTAAACTTTTCAAGATAGGCCTACCTTTTATCAAATCATTGTAATAATAATATTCCATTTTTCCCATAGGGTATCCCAGACAGCTATGACCCTCAACTAAAATACTGACAAAAATAAAGATAAGCAGTGGCTATGGGCATTTTCTCTTGGTTCAATTACCTCAGTCACCCCCCCCCCCCCCCCCCCCCAAGTCAAATTACATGGATGCTGAACTCTGGGGCTCACAATATATTTCAGATACTAAGTGCATGGAGAATCAACTTTGACTTTCAATGGTTGCAACACACTTGGCAGTTATTTATTCATCACTTCACCAATGCAGGGCAAATTTGACCAGTGAAATGCATCAACTAGTGCACCCAGTGCCTTAACAAGATAACTAATGTGGAGTTAGGACTTGTCTGAAACAAGTGTGCTCCTACCTTGAAGTGAAGTGATGGAATGTTGTCCTGTCACTCATCTTGTCAAATTTGCCTAATTAAAATTCCCCCTGCAATTTTCTTCAAGGGTAGGTACAGAATGGATTACTGAAAGTGTTCATTTCTGTCAACAATGAAATTGTGAAAATATTAATTTCTTTCCAGCATTCTTTGGATTGAATTCAAATTATGAAAAACACATGCTAGTTCAATTCAGAAAACTGTGACATCAGTGAAGTATTACAAAAATTGGAACCTTGCGATGCAGAAAAGTATTGGAAGAAGGTTTACCACTCAAATAAAATTAATGAGTCTGTTTTAAATTGCTTGAATTATGGGGGGATAATTCCAAAAAGTTTTACTCTTTTAAATTGTTGGGACTAGAGAGATAGGCTAAACAATTCTTACATTTGTTTCTCTGTCATTCCTCAGATGAACCTATCACAGCTTTTAAATGTTTTTTTAACTGTTTTGAATACAAACCAATGCTGTACCTTCCTTTAAAGGCACTGAACACGTTTGGTAATTAATCAAAATATATATTAGCATAAAAACTTACTTGGTAACCAGCAACGGAGAGCTGTTGATAGTATAAAACATTGTGAGAAACCACTACCTCTGAAGTAACGTAGGTAACTTCTCACTAAAATAATAAAAGACTTCATGCATGAAGCCTTTTATTAGCATCTGAAAGCACACAAAATTGTGCAACAAGGGTGTTTTTTCTTTCTTTATTTTCTTGCAACTTCGATGACTGATTCAGCCCAAATTTCCACAGGTTTGTTATTTTATGCATATATTGGGATACACCGAGTGCCTTTAAAATGATTCTGCATCATACCTAAGAAAACGCTACTCTACTCCTACTACTTGCCCTAAAATAAATTGTGTCCCTACTTCACAATTTAACACCTGCAATCAGCAGATTTGTACCAATTGTGTCAATGAATTGGTTACTTAGGCTTGGTTACTCGGAGACCAATGCAAGCACTTGTAATCTGCAAAGGTTAAAACAACGCACCTGAAAGTACAATAGCACTGGGGCTAGGATGGCCACTTTACTGCAGTTCCTGACTGGTGCAATTTTGGCCTAGATTGCGAAGGACATATGGTATTGCTGAATCAACACAGTGGCCCTTTATAATGGAAAATAGTGCAAAGTTCTTCCTACTTGCAGGATATAGCTTGTTAACCCACTTCAATATATATTTTTGAAGCTAGATTTCCGGAAGATAAACTGCAAAGAACCGTTTGAAACGGAGACAACAGCAACAGCTTTGTCTCAAAGTTGCTTGTTTTGAGTGTGTCTGCCTAGAATTGGGCAACACACATTTTGCAACAAATACAAATGTAACAAAAACAAAACAAAGAAAATTTGCCTCAAAGAAAATGTATAGCCTAAACAACCCAAACAAATTACATATAGGAAAGTTTTCATTCTGTCTTTTTGACTTCTTTTTGCTTGTATTGCTTTAGTGGGCTTTTATATTTAGTGAAGGGCAGTTTTCACTTACAAGGATTAGAAAACATTAATTAAGGACAACGTTGGCTTTGTGCATGTATGAAATTTGTCAGAATTCAAGATAATAAACTTTAATTTCTAAAATAATATCATCCTTCACAAAGTGTCTGCCAAGGTTAGAATGTGATAATATGCTTTTCTCTTTTCTTCTCATTTGTTTACTTCTCAAAACTTGGATAGAGTCTCTCCACACAGAAACACAAATAGGTATGGTGGCCCTGAAGGGACATCGCATATCGCAAACGTGTGCGCATACGTATGCAATGTCGTGAAACAATTCGCGAATAATATGCGCACACGTATGCAATGTCGTGAATCAATTCGCAAATATGTGCGCACACGTACGCAATGTCGTGAAACAAATCGCGAATGTGTGCGCACACGTATGCAATGTCGTGAAACAATTCGCGAATATGTGCGCACACGTCTGCGAATATATTTGCGATGTCGTGAACGTTTATTGCATACCAAGTTGCATACCTTTGAATAAAATGTCTAATGATCTGGGGGGTTTCTTGCCTACAGTGAGATTAGCGGTAGTCATTGCAGCGGTATCGGTAGTCATTGTTGTGAGGCAAGCGAGGCAGGTGGCGTATTTCTTTTTTTCCCAGGACGAACGTGGGCTATTAACATAAAACGGGCGTGTTTGACCGTAAAATACCCTCGCGCGTGCTTACTCTTCGACCTTGATTGTAATAGCACAAGTACTTATTAGTAGGCTGTAGGTAGATAGCTTATAAAAATATGCTGTAGTACATGTTGGCGAAACTTGGCCTGGTGCCAAGTTCCTGGGTACACATTATTGTATAGCCATGCTTACAGGAGCCTGACTGTAGCGCCACGTACTCCCTAGGTCACTAACAAATTGTCTGCAACTATGACATCATCCCAAAGGTATGCAACTTGGTATGCAATAAACGTTCACGACATCGCAAATATATTCGCACTCGTGTGCGCACACATTCGCGATTTGTTTCACGACATTGCATACCGTGTGCGCACACATTCGCGAATTGTTTCACGACATTGCATACGTGTGCGCACATATTCGCGAATTGTTTCACGACATTGCATACGTGTGCGCACATATTCGCGAATTGTTTCACGACATTGCATACGTGTGCGCACACATTCGCGATTTGTTTCACGACATTGCATACGTGTGCGCACATATTCGCGAATTGTTTCACGACATTGCATACGTGTGCGCACACGTATGCGATAGCGATGTCCCTTCAGGGCCACCATAAATAGGCCTATTCTCCGGATCTCTTTTGACCTTAAATTGTGTGCAAAGAACCATGGTTGCACCTTGTACCAGAGTTTTCTGTATGGTGTGTTATAAAACAGTAAAGGGAAAATATCAAGAAATCTGGCAAAGTTCAAGCCATTAGTCTCAGTCCATTTATAAGAGCTGACAAGGTACTGATTTATGAACACATATCAGTAACCCTTCACATCACTGGTTTATTGGTTTTGGTGGCCTGCCTTCCCTACCTGATATTGCAAGGTCACTGGTGGGGGTGCTGCTAGTTGAACATGTGGTGATCAGTAATGACTGTTATTAACAAAGTGGTCCACACCTTGTGGTTTTGGCCTGGATGGTAGGGGGTATACAGCAACCCAAGGACTCTCTAGACAAGATACTCCAGAGAAGAGCGGATCATTGGAAAATGGTGTATAAATAATAATTGTTTAAGAGTGCAATGGTGAGTTTATTTTCATGAGTTCCAATATGGAATGTTTGATTCAAGTCTGCTTTGCCTGTTTGTATGGCACACATTCCACCTTTCAGGGAACGGAAATATACTCTCCATGGCACGAATGCAAAACATTCATTATTTGTTTTATATAACATCCAAGTAGATCTCCGTCTTTTTGTTGATGGATAATACTGTAGGAACAAAAACTGTAGGCTTACAACATTGTATTCTGGCATCCCTGTATATGAGGGCGTTTTGTAGTGCTGGTTATAATGGTCTATGCATGATTTTGTCTAGCGTGCACAAGTAAAAAAGGATGGGACAAAAATGCATTAGTGAATAGTACAAATATGCATGGTTTATGACATAGGACATGTAATAATTAATGAATGCCGCGTGACCTACAATCCTCCAATCAAATGACAAGGATAGTAAAACAAACGTTAGACAGCTGTGATGGCATATAGGTCATTATTTCACACAACAATTTTACTGGCTTGGCAGTATTTAATAATCGATACGTTTAGATGTTATTCACAAACACTTCTAAATAAAATCATTCCAAATGTACCAGTGAAGCAGCACTCTATGTTTGATCAGTGTATGCTAATTTTGCAGCAACTCCTCCAAATGAAATGATTGAGTTGTAAGCGGAGAAGTCTTTCATTTCTAATTCAAACAACCTGCCAATTTGAAGTATGTGTGTTTTCCCCCTTCAGCTCTCTGACCTTCCCTGTTTTATTTACCCTTGGCAGACAGTGGTTCCAAACTGAACATCTGCACCCATCTAGTTCGGTTCCCTGTAGCCTATAGCCTGTCTTGTATACCAACACAGTGAGGGCCGATAACCTATGGGGGCCATTCTATTTCCATGGTTGCCTCGGTTTCACATCAGTATTTGTTGGGGAGAAAATTAGGGAAGACAACCGTAAGTGTTTTAGCTACACTGTATTGAGGATTTGATTTTTGTGTATGTGGTCAAATATTAAACAGAGGAACTGTTTATTTATTTTTATATTTTTAATGAACTTTTACGCAGATAACATTTTTGTATTTTTATATGTAGGCCTACTACTAAACAAAATGTTTTATTATAAAAAATAAAAAAATCCAGGGCGATTTTTTAATTTTCTTGGATTTTGGACTTATTTTGGACTGTGTATTTTCATGTGCGTTTGAATTGTAGCCAGTGGCATCGGAGTTGAAGGCTTTCGAGTCACAGTTGTTTAGTTAACTTTTTTAATTCCAGGCATGTGCCATTGGCTTTTTGTATTGCTTTGTTCTTTCTGTATTTTGTTTGTTCTTTTTGATAGGGCCTATGCTGAATAAATAATAATGATAATAATTATACACTATTTCACTATTTGATTTCCCCCCCCCCCCCCCCCCCAATGTTCGTACACATTGAAGAATATTTAAACATACCTTCAGGAAGATCATCAATTAGATTAAACCACAATCATATACCAAATTTAAATTTGAAACCACCTGGTCAAGCACTCATGGATCAAATGCCTAACGTGAAGAATGTTTCACCCTTTTGACAAAAGGTATAGTCATCAGTTAGGCTGAGTCACATTGTCACATGAAATACCATTTGAATAGAGAAGAGTTAAAATCTTATCAAACTTGGAGTGATTTCATTCTATAAAAAGAGGAAAAAATACCTAATTTCAATTAGGCCTATCAAAATCTTGCTTTGTTGCCACAGGTTTTATTCAAGTAATAAAGCACATAATTATTAGTTAGCAATAAATGTAACCAAAACTTCAAACAGTCACTACCCACTGAAATATTACATGTTGTTGTGAAATATTTATTATCAAATAATAAACCACAAGGGAAACTGACTGGGTAAATTTTTAAATGATTTTGGATTGAACAAGGAAAAATTGACTAGAGCGGGATTTGAACCAACGACCTCCGGTTTAACGTGCCGGCGCTCTACCAACTGAGCTATCTAGCCCTATGTTGGCGGTCTCCCTATTTTGTCAATATCTTTGTTCGGGGGGTGCCAGTCAGAAGCCATTCGACCGTAAATGCCGTGTAGCCAGGGATCACACCCAAGTATACGATACAACCTGGGAAGCGGCAGCCAGGGATCACCTTAAGGGGATGCAACTTTTTATATCAGATATCAAATAATAAACCACAAGGGAAACTGACTGGGTAAATTTTTAAATGATTTTGGATTGAACAAAGAAAAATTGACTAGAGCGGGATTTGAACCAACGACCTCCGGTTTAACGTGCCGGCGCTCTACCAACTGAGCTATCTAGCCCTATGTTGGCGGTCTCCCTATTTTGTCAATATTTTGAAATATTTATTGTTAATTATTTGATTTAAAGCACTTAATACTGCATTGTGAAGTCTTCCCTTTAAGATTATATGCGGATAAACAGAGATGAATGTCACTATTTTGAAGGCTGCTAGATGCCTGCACTTCTCCATCAGTAAACATGACCTTACGTGCTTTCATCAGAATCCAGCCTTTTAAGACCACATTTCCTGACGATCTCACGTCAATAAAAAAATCCCGAGCACGTGCAGTGTCCCTCTAAATCTGGGCAACCACGGAGACTAGCACGGCAGCCTGCCACTTCTACCCGCCGTTCATCAGCGGCAGACCTGCCAACTGTCAATATTGGGACTTTTATCTGACTTGTATTTGCTATTGATCAGAATCCTATTTCCTTCCTCGGGTTTTGTGGGTACAGTGGCACCCCCCCCCCCCCCCCCCCCCCTCTCCAATCCCTTCTTGTTGAAACGTCAGTTCAAGAGAAGCCCTGTATGATTTTGTATTTGATTTAGGTCTGTATAATTGCCCCTGAATTGACTTCAATTTGCAAATCTGACAGCGGAATATAATATAAAGATATCTGGCTATGGCACGTTATTTAGCACTTTGCGCGTGACAAACACGACAGGTTTGTACATCTCACATAATTGCTAAAGCGTGGCCCGGTTGAAACGAAGTAGGCCTCTAAAACTTAACCGCTGAAATTGTTGTACAATTGAAAAATGAACTGTAGGTTCAACCCGGGGTATTTTGCCATGATTAGATTTCCTCAGAAATCAAAGAGAAAATCAATTACAGAATTCTGCAGCTTAGAATAATTTTACAGTCGGCAATGGATAGTGTTCTGTTTAAGTTATGCATGGTCAGGCATTGAAATGAATTGACTAACCCTATAATGCAAATTGACAAGTGTTACTTTGGTATCAAATGGCATTTAAATGTAGGAATAGGATAGAAACTATGTTTGAACAGTTAGTAAAGAACTGGTTTTGATCAGTATTCCTTGCCATGGAAAAGCATTCATTGGTAGTCAGAAGAATTTTGAATGCCGCTTTCTAAAAAAAATAATAATAATTCGGGTAATCAAAAGTATGGTAGATTGTATACAGTAGATACATAATATTATTACATAATATCTTCTTGATATGGATCATTTATCGACATCTATTAAATAATTTTGTAATCCCCAAAATGTTGATAAAACAAGTCCACAGATAGAGGTTGATGAATGTGATTAGGATACCTGTGGAACATATTTTGACAAGTTTGGATATTTTAGTGACAAAAAAGGAGAAAAATCCAATTCGGCATTTCTTCATGAAGGCAAATATTGTATTTTTCAAGCAGCATCATTCACCTCTACTCATGACATTTTGACAATTGGAAGTGCCTCGTCATAAAAGCAACATTGGGTCTCAGGAACTGTGATCTTGGTCTCCATCCACAACCCACATCCTTTATTTCCAATCTTTGTCTTGTAATCTTTGTCTTGCAGTTCTTGCATGCATGCTTTTTTTGTTAGATGACACATCATGTGATTTTCACCTTTACATGTGATATATTTTTATTTTTATGTGATTTTTACCTTTGTCCGATTAGAAAAACTGCACTTTATAGGTCCATGATTTATATATTCATACACAAATGTGTTTATTACTGTTTCCTCTTGGCCAATGAACTGAGGCGAGGTGGTAAAAATTCAAATCGATGATTGTAGCAAAATGTATGTAGTCAGCAAACTGACAGGAATGCAGCGCTCACAAAGTGTACGATGATTCCATCTAAATCATAGTGTGCCTTTCTTGAAAAAGGAAAAATCTCATAAAAAGGGCAAAACGTTTAAACGGAGGGTATATACCTTTGGTAGCTACTCAAAAAATTAGTTATAATGAAAACTTACTTGGTAAAGAGCACGAAGAGCTGTTTATAATTATTATAAAACGTTGTTAGAAACTACCCCTTTGAGGATGTATAGTTTCGAGAAAGAGGTAATTTTTCAGCCCAAAATTTAAATCTGAGAAAGGCTTCAAGCATGAAGCCTTTCTCAGGCATCTGAAATCTCACAATTTTATGCAACAAGAGTGTTTTTTCCTTCGATAACCAATTGAGCAAAATTTTTCACAAGTTGGCTATTTTGTGCATATGTTGGGATACACCAAGTGAGGATACTGGTCTTTGACAATTACCAAAAGTATAGGCCTACTTGCCTTTAATGAAAGCTAAAACAGATGCAAGAAACCTCACAAAGGTTTCTTGGTTCCATACTGGATATTATTATTTCATTATCTGTTATCAATCATCAGGGTGGCCATTTCCTCTCGCTTGTTTACTTTTAGATGTGAAATATCATTAAGGGGGTTTCAAATCTTCATTCAGTGCATCTTAATTAAAACAGATGTTTGATGTTGTTTTCGCTTTTAATATTCCAACAAAAGTGCACGTGTATTTACTTCGGCAGAATTGTTTGATTGAAGTCCATGTATTTAATTACTGAATGTGTTGTAAAAGAAGTTGATAGATTAGTAATTAAGTTATCTAGCCAAATTGATTGGAAAATTGTGTTTGGCCTGTAATGGAAGTGTTTGTCAGCGCGGTAGTTTGAATGCTGTGCCAAGGTTTAATGCACTGTTCTACTGATATAACGACTTAAAAACCCTGTCCTGCGTGAACTACTAATACGAATTAGGCCCTAGGTGAAAAATACACTAGGTAAGTTGTTTCATCACAAAGATTCGCCAATCCTGCATGCCATCTTTTTTTTTTATGACAAAGCAAATGTAAACAAGAGTGTGGCACAGAATTTTTTGCTGCTGGTATTAAAGATTATTACGCTAAATTTAAAAGTTCTGAGTTAGAAGAATATGCCAGAGCCCTAAATAAATTATATGCATTATAGCCTAAAGTGTTGTACAAATATGCACAAACTTAAAAAAATAACAAGTTATACAGACCTACTCAAAACATTGTTCTGATGAACCGAAATAGTTTGGTTCTGGTAGCTGTCAGAATAATGTCAAAAGAAAAATCACCATTAACACTTTTCCGTAACTTTTACAAACTTTACTGAGCATCTGCTACAGAAAATGCATGCTCCGCTGCAATGCATCATAACAGAGGAACATAAATGAAAATCAATAGTATATACATTCCGCAAACCAGCTTTCTCAAAAACCTCAGCACTTGTCCAAAATTAACCAGTGAACCTTCTCATTAGTGTACCTGGGAGGAAGCTGTGGGCTGGATCCACTTAGTAAACCTTCTCCATCTCAAAGGCCTGAGCACAACACAGTTTTACTTCTTTATACTCAGCATAAAATACACTTGACAGTCCCCGGGCCAGTTATTGATCGGTCAACGCTAATAAGAAAGAAACAAGAGGGAAACGAGGAGTGGGAATACAACTGTGGGACGATAAGAGATCTATGTTGGAAGGAGGACAAGGAGTTGGGATTGTCTTGCAGTGACTGACCGATCAAGTCTGAGTCATCGTCGTCGGACATGATGATAATGAGGTCGAGGCAATATGGCACACTTTAAAACAAAATTCATGTTTTGATTTCTTGGATGGCATGTTGACATGCGTTGTGGAGAGGTCGATGTTGAACGCAAAGGATTTGATTCCAGCGTTTGATTTCATTCCATTGTGGATTTACTGTCCGTAACTGGTAATATTTTTGTGCAGGAACAGTAAATGTAAAGTAAACAATTTCAGTAAGTTTTACCTGAGTAACCCTCTGCTGTGGAATCTGGCCAATAAATTCTCAAAATCAAGATCAGGAATAGAAGGTCCTAATTTTTGAAATGAAAATTAGGAGGAATAGGAGTTCCTCATTTTTGAATTGATCAAAATTTAATTTAACAATAATTGGATGAGTTCTGAAGATATGTCTTCAACTTATATTGTAACATAGGCTAACCATGTTGACCAATGGACTCTGTCAAAGAATTAAAATACTGTTCTTCCAAAATTTAAATTGAAAATTGTTAAAATTAATTTTGAACAGTGATCGTGATTGAATTTGGTTTCAAGGTTTTTATATTTAAGGGAACTCATATTTTAAAGGATGTCCTGCATTATAGGCCTATAACTCCTGTGCAGCCCTTTTGTATAAGGAAAACAAATGTATCTTAGATCATCATTTGTAGACCCCGTTGTTTATTTATTTATATTTTTTTTGGGGGGGGTGGTGGGTGGAGGTGAGGAAGGGGGGAATTCACAAAAACGGCATGGCTTGTTGCTCACATATTTTACTGGACCAGAATGCTTTTTAACAAGACCTAAATCAAAATGAGAAAACACAAGAAAAGACCAGAATCAAAATAAGAACTCATTTTAAAACTCAAACTGTTTTGATTTGAACAAGCATGCATTAACTTTAAGAGAAGACTGATCTCATTTGTCTTCATATGAGTTTAGGTAGACTTTGATACTCAACAGAGTAAAAAGATATTTATCAGACTCACACTCAATATTTGAACGTGATTTTTTTTTTTTTTTTATAAACTTTACAATAAATTGAAAAACACTATACTGGATAACTTGTTATGTCTCTTAATTTTGAGCTCTGCTCCACCTTTTCAACTGTCTATCAAGATCTTCCCTCCACCATAAGTTATGTCATATTTTGGCATTGACATTGATGTTGAAATTATGTTACCCCGTCAATAGTGGACCAAATACTCCCATTAGACAACCTCTTACTCAAAATTTAGGATGAGGCTGTACGGTTCAATGAAACTAGTTACACCTTTCAACACTAGATTAACGCCTTGAAGCATCCGAAACAAATGAGGAAATGAGAGCAGGGTGAAAAGCCAGTCCTGATGACATGATCAGAGTGACTCATGGGAAAGCTTGTGGGGCTGTGCGTGATCTGACGCGACTTAGGTCAGCCCAGATTTCATTATCACATTTAGCAAGCAATTTTTGATTAAACTGCAAATTTGAACCCACCGGTTGGTGTTAACTACGACATCTGCTCATGCAGGGCTTACTCTTATGACTCTTTGTCTGTACATTCTGCGTAATCTGTCCCATGTGAGGCAGGCAAGTAGAGATTACTTGCAAATAAGGAATGCAAGACTGAATAAAAACGTAGAATACATCACAATCTTCTTTTGAGGGGGAAGGAAAAATGTTCTGCCTGTGAATTCTGCCTGTGAATTCTGCCATAACTTCACCTCCCTCAATGGCACGTTACAATATAAATTTGAGTTATATCTCTGATTTAAATCTTCTGTCAGGTTCCTAATTATTATGCACAACTTGGCATGCATACTATAGGTTTCCAGGAAGCTTAGCTGAATTACGGTAGGTGTAGTCAACAATTTGGGGTTAACTACTGGTTTTTACGTTGGTATAGGTAGGGTTTCATTGGCATTTACCCTTTCATGTTCAGGATATTAAGATTTTCTGTGCAAAATTAAGCCCATTGGAGAATTCGTTGATGAACTGGCAATTTCATTCATCATGCTCACATATATTTATTTCATTGAAAACTCATTTCAGCAGATCATTCATTACCTCCAATCAATCTGTACATTCAGTGAATTTCAGAGTCACCAGTTTCTGTTTTATTCAACTGAATGTTCGTAGCACTGCCTAAGTGTTCCTGGCACAACAAGCAGCCTGACAAATTGACAAAGAAATTGCTAGCGATTGCTGCATGCCAGTACCTAGCAACCATCCCCTGTCATCAGTGTGCTGTTCCATCTCCTCTCTCTCTTACTTTCCGGAGTCGATACTCAGGTGTGACAAACCCTAACAAGGGAGGAGTGAACAACATTTCCGCATTAAGAGAAGAAAGGAACAAACAGGTATAAACACTTTGAGTTTGTACTGAGCTTCGTTGCAGGAGGAATCGGGTTAAGTATTTCTCGGTGCAAGTGTGATTGATTTTGTGTGGGTTCGACGGAGATGCATTCCCACCCCCATGTTTCACCCTTGGGCTTCCCCTGTCGCTCCTCATCACAACCTATCGAAAACTAAGGACATGAAAACCGATTTACCAAATAATTCTGTGTAATATAATTGATGGTTCCCCAATCCCTGCTTACAAAAAAAGACTTGGGGCGAAACAAGTAAAGCAAGCTGTCTAAATTATCATTTTGCATCTAGACCAATCCTCCCCAGTAGGTCTCAAGGGTAAGGAAGTTGTACCTCCCCCTTTGCCCCCCTCCATGTCTTAGAGCTAAGACCTCATGTATCAGGAACAACAAGTTCTCAACGCTATCTTATATACATCATTTCTCTTTCTGGCAGCTGTTGTTTTCGCAAAGCATCCCGATCCCCTGTCTCCTTCGGCACTTCTCCTCGTCAAAGACAATGAAATTAACCAACGGACTTATCCCTTGAGTTGTGAAATGCTACCTATACTCATTTCTCCTAACTTGTTGAAAACAGCCTCTCTCCCAGAGGATATTACCCATGCAATCAGGTCCACATCGAGGGGCCAGAGATTTTATTAACTCACTGGTGCATGCTCTCATGCTATTGGTTATTCTGCAAGAACTGGAACAGCAGGTTCTTTCGAGGAAAGCGAGGCCAGCAGACTACATTGAATTACAAAGTGAAATCGAGCAATGTTTTCAAAGCGGGACCATTGGCTCTGCCGATACTTCAGGTAATGCAGAAAATGAAATTGAGGCTCGCTTATGGCTCTCCAGTGATGCACAATGCATTCAGGGTGTTATTTGTACCTGTTAAAAAACAACTTAGGATGTCCCATGGATATTTATGCTGGACCTCCTTTTCCAGGGTTATGTCTGAAGATACAGAATTTGCCCTGAATCAACGACGCCAAGTTGAGTGAAAGACCTATAGTCTTGTGTCAACATTCTCAACTTCCAGCCAATGAAGTACATGTACGTGCTTGTCCTGTAGACATACACACTGTACTAAAGTTGACATTCTAAAGTTTCATCAGACATTACGATGTGGACATGCCTGTGAATAATTTGAACTTTAAAACTAAAAGTTTAGGTGAATGTAAATGTATGCATGACCTACTTCATGTTGACGAGGTATGACAATCCCTACTCTTGAAAGTTTAATTTCACCGTTTGAAGTATGGTTTAACCATACATGTATGTAAGTCACGCACCACAGGGAAATCTTCCTTGTAAAGTGACATATGAGGTGTGTGAATTTTCTTCCCATAAGTGTTTGGAGTAAATCCCAGGGCACAAATCTTCCAGTCACCATACAAATTATTTTATTGCTCCCCGGGGTGCCATCATTTTTTCAATTGATTTACCAAGCAGATGGGAAGATGTCTTGAAAAGTTTTGTTATAGCCTGGCTCTTCCATTAAGTCTATCCAGGGTGAGTGTGTGGTATGTGGGAGGTTTTGATGGGACCATGGAGCTGTTAAGTCTAAGACCCCCGAAGTTGTGGCCATCCATTAACATTGTGTTTCATTAACTATTCTTTATAAACGGAGAGTTTGTTAAGCATTCATACAGAGATTCGCATGCTGAACGTAATTCTGGTGTCATAAATGCTGAAGTATTGATAAAGGTTTTGGGGAAACAATTCAGTTTTGTGTTTAGTCAAGTTTAGGCCTACTCTATAATAATAACCATCAGGATTGACAGGATTTGTCCTGACCTCAGGATTTTGCATTGATCTCGTTTTCAGCTTCAGATTTTCTAGTAGGCATCAACGGGATAAAAGAAAGGTACAGGGGAGGGCTAAAGTCCAACTCTCAGAACCAACGTCTCCCCACTTTGGCCCTTCTCCAAAATGAAATCAAAGAAAAACACTAGAATTTGTTTGGTTTTCAAAATTGAAACATCTTTTGTGCACAACCTGTGAACTAAGACTGTTTGGAGTTGTTACGTATGGTTCATGCAGGGCACGATTTCATAAAGCTGTTTCAAGCAGAAAATTGTGCTTAGCAAATTTGTATGCTGAGCAAAATATAGGCACGGAACCAGTCACAAACAATATAGGCCTACATTACATAGTATATTGGCTGGTAACCTAGTTCTGCTAAGCAGGATTTTTTTCTTTGCTGAGCACAACTTTCTGCAGAACAGCTTTATAAAAATAGGCCCAGTATCTAACGTCTTACACTTCCTATACTAATGCTTTCTCTTGGTAAAGTATAAAACCTCAAAGATTTCTTCTTTGCCCCACTCCTGCCGCCTGCTGCATGTTCTTTCCCCCACCATCATAACAAAGAGGGGGGGAGACGATGTCTAGTTACACCACCACTGCTTGAACCAAGAGGACACAATTTCCCGTTACTAATGATTCATCTCAGTTAAATTTTAAAAACAAATTTGTCAAAAATGTCTGAGGTAAATTTACTATGGCACCATAAATGGCCATCCAAAGCATTTGGTCCATCCAATATGACAGATCTCTCTCTGAAAAAGATATGAAATTACGTTATCATTAAAAAGTTCCGTGTAATTGGCTTATGAGCCTAATGTAATTATACATTTTGCATTCTGTCAAATGACCATGTAGAGCAACACATATGAATAGTCTCACAGCACAAAACTCATTCTTTTAAACCCATTCATCTCTATTCAAATATTACTAATACATTTAATACCAACAAAATAGTAACTCAATTTCTAAACCTCATGACCTATTTTTGCAGAATTAACCTTGATTGATTCAGTACTAGCTTGAATTATTTGACAATAGTTTTGATTGGAAAAAAGGTAGCATCCATTAGTAAAAATTCAGTTCTATTGACATTCAAGTTTAACTGCAAAAGGCGATTGATGAGCACATGAATAAACAAACTTGCCCCTTTTTACCTTTTTGTGGTTGTAACTGGAAACTGTTTTGCTTTGATGGCATAATTTTTATGGCTAAACCGTAAACCGGTTGGCGCTGTTTGCTTCACTGGATTGAAAAAGGCATAAATAACAAAGTAGCTTGCTTTATGGGATGTTGGTTTTGGTGTTTTTTTACAGTAGGCCTATATAAGTAAGTTAGAGAAACAAATACATTTGTTCAAAAATGTTAGCAATTGAGCAAACAATCCAATAATGCTTAACAACAGAGTGCTTCTGGAGTAAGTTTTGTATGATGAAGATAAAGCTTTGAGAAATTTGATTATTAAGGAAAATGGTTTCATGAACCTTCTTTGCTTGGCTGTAGAATTGTAATTGCCAAGCTCTGTGACCTTTTGATGTTTTATTCAAAAACTTGTTTTTCCATCATATGTATCTAAAGCAATCCCCTAGTGATGTAGGAACTTCATCGATCCTTGATTGCTTTCCTTCCCTTCGATTCTTTTTCCAAAAGGTGAATATTTCACTAGTTGTTTTTCTGTAGGCCAATACTTATGATGTGCTCATTCAGTTAACTCACACATACTGTGTCGTTTCGGAATTCCTTAAATCTGTATCTACTTTAGTCTTGGAATTTCATCTTTGAGAGGGGAGAGGACAAGGCCATTTTCATTTTGCAATGGGCACTTCCATTGGAAATAAATTCTTTGGGAAACTTTTGAAGAGACACCAAGGATTATATGATTTATTTATGTTAAATTTATTTGTTTTCTTAAGTTTATTTATCTGTTTATTATTTGTGTAATTATCTGATTATTTATTTATTTATTAATATTTGTCTCTCTTCTTGCCTTACAGTCTTGCCAAAAATAATTAATTGTTCATTTATTTATTTATTTATTTAT
Source organism: Leptasterias polaris (assembly GCA_037783415.1). Classification (NCBI taxonomy): domain Eukaryota; kingdom Metazoa; phylum Echinodermata; class Asteroidea; order Forcipulatida; family Asteriidae; genus Leptasterias; species Leptasterias polaris. The sequence goes on from JAZGTN010000022.1 coordinate 8,409,069, forward strand.
TTATTTATTTATTTTTCTAGATATTTATTTCATTATTTATTTGATTATTTTTTCCAAAGGTTAGGCCTAATTTCGTTGTTATAGTAAAATTTATATTTATTCATTTTTTTCAAGTTTTGATTAACAGACTTTTGAGTCACAGTTTTTTCGTACACTTTTGTTAATCCTCGCCAACTTGATATGAGCTTCTTTTTTCTCTCTTTTTCCCCCTTCTTAAAGATTTTTGTTTTCTGTATTTTTGTTTTTTGAGAAATGGCCGAATAAATAATAAATAAATAAATAATAAAAGACCGGGGCAACATAGGCCATGGCCTCCATGAGATTCCAGGTCTGTACTTTCCTCGCAGTTCAAACGGACATCAGCAGTTATATTTGAACTCCTATCTCTAACAGTCTCAGTAAGGTTACATTAATTTGAATGGAGTTATTAACAAGATGACTGTTTACCTATAATTTTAAGTGAGGAATACTACTGTCAAGGTTAGTTCTCCATCATAGTTCAAGAAGGTCTAATGGGCATCAATGTCGTTGACAGATTTTGATTGAATAGACTGTGCAAGTCTCGCGCGCATTCGAACTTCCGGGACCATTGTGGTCCCAACCATATGGAGTTTTACGTGGGCGAGATTTTGTTTCGTCAATTATTTTAGTTTAACGTAGTTTATGACCTAGAAAATTATACATGTTGTTGGGAATGTAATACTAAGTGATAACAAAATATGAAAGTAAAACCAATTCAACAATATAACGAAGAAAACCCGAGAATTAAACTTGACCTCAGCTTCCGGTTATTGCAAAAAATTAAGAATTTTGTGCTCACCTCCGATCATAAAACTTATGTAAAAGCTTGTTTTGGATGCGCGATTATAATCGCCAGATGCTGTAATTGCAAAGCGAACCCTTTTCATTGCAGTCTATGGTGTTGAGGCGTCGGAATTCTTCTTTAAACTGCGATACGGGTCAATTTAAAACCCGTTTGACCTTCACGAATCTGCGTAAGGGGTTTCTAAAAAGTTAACATCAAAAAAGCATCCTTGTCCCAGAGTTTTAATTTGTTTTTAATAATAATTAACACACTTTGGCGTATTTTTTTAAAAAGCTAAAACTAATTTCATAAAATTGTATGATTTATTTTTGTTGTTCAGATTTTGTCATGAGATATAATTTAAAACAAAGATTTGATTTCAGAAATAAAAATGTTCTTCGTTTGACGTGTTTTCTCGTTCGAATACGCGCGAGACTTGCACAGTCTATTGACCTATTTGAAAAAGAAAATCTTAAGCTATTAACCTGTTTGCTTTCAGCTTTATAGAACGAAAATGGATCAAGGCATGACGGGCCTTTCAAAGTTGCCTAATTTATAAGCATGCATATATCACACAACAAGAAAGTGTTTTTACACAATATTTTCACAAATATTTATGTTTTTGAACTTAAAGAATGCATTCATTCATGTTGGATATGCCTGTAAAGAAACTAACAATGCATAATGAAGTCACCATGGTACTTCCTGGACTATTCTACAGCTTTGGCGTTTTCACTTCTAAACATAAACGACATCTCCTTTTAGCAGGGGTAGGCTATCACTTTCTCTCTGGATGTTCTGAAAGCCCTCTCCTTTTCATTAAAACGTTCTCTTCGGTCTCTTATCTGCCAGAGCTGATCACATTTCATCAAGGCCTGTTGTGCTGAGACTTGCCTGGGAGCAAGATGTACAGATAGCAGTAGGGAATACCCTATTCCCACTGATCCATTAACCCAGTTTATGTAAGCCTTTTCTCCTCTCAAAAGCATGATTATTTTTATATTTTTTAATTTGGCATGACTTTATCCCGTTGGGTTTTGGACTTATTATCCACTAGAAATTCATGCTCACAACATTTGGTCATTATATCATTAATGTCAGACTTTGATCGTTATCTCAACTTGGATTAGTTTTGCACATTATTATATTGAAATGGCATAGTTTACTTTAATTCTTTTTAAGAAAACATGGTTAAACTACTGTACTAGGCCTACTCATTTGCAGAACATGTCCTCAATTTTCTTTATAACGGCTTCCACCAACTTTGTCATGTTCACTGTATGAAGGACTGGGACTGATTGCCTTCATGCTCCGGGGATTGTTCGGTGCCCTTTTAATGTTCCGAGAGACATTTCCTCTCGTAGAGGTTCACTTTTTCAATGAAAAACTGCCTTTTTTGTTAAAATTGTTAGGCATGTGTATAAGTAACAGCAAATGGACCACTTGCATAATTATGACGTCACAAGCTGAAACAGCGCCCTCACTGAGGTCAATTAAGACCTATCATTGTCTGAGAGTTGAGCGTGGCACGTACGCGTGTGCACATTTCTATTTGACCTCAGCAATGGCGGCCAATGCAGGGGGTCTATAAAGAATGCAGTCAGACTCGGAGACAATTGTGCCATCATCAAGACTCGGTTTGGGGTCGTTGATTTGAATGATAGAAAAAACAAGATTGATGAATGGTGATAGGTGGTGATAGAGGTCTTAGCATGAAAGAGATTGTTATGTTAATTGTTTTGAAGTCTCATCTTAGACTACACTGTTCCCTTTTTATTCATTTGGAAAAAAATAATTTAAAAACATTGACTCACTTAACTAAATAACCCTTGAGATGGATGATAGGGGCCTACTATCATCAACTTTAAAACAAATTATCACAAACTTTGATCAACAGGCCTGCATATAGTTTACACTACAGTAGAATGAAATGCTGGAACACTCGGCTAATCACTTGTCTCGATTGATCATACTGGGTCATGCATTGAATGTTCAAATTAAATCTCTGCCACTTATCCAGGCAGCTTCAAAGTGGGAAAGCTGAACATCTGTTGCGATTTTGACCCTATGTGAGATTCAATTGGAAGCCAACAATGGGGCGCATAAGATAAAGCAAGTTAAATCAAGCGGGCACTGTGCAAAAAAAAGTTAATTATTCCCAACTATATAGTTGATTCTATTAAGCTATTAAATTCTATTCATCGGTCAAAGCATCATGAGGACAAAACAGGCAATGTTAACAACAAGTGGCATGTAGTCGCCACACCTGTCCAACCAAATCGAGATCTGTTATCGATATTGCAATCAAGTTAGCGTTTACTCAGAGGTGTGAAGGACTACTACTATGCAGTTGTTAAATTCTATTTGCTTTGTGTTCACCCAATATCCGCCGCCGCACTTTGTACCTCAATACTAGAATAATGGCATGATTTGTTCTGAGTTGTTAAATGGCACTTGATTTTCAAGTGATGTATGCGAGTTTTAGAACACTGCAGAAATTCAAGAACTGAAAAACCACTCCAAGAATTGGTTCCTTGCGGAATATGATGAGTTGGCTTTATGTTACTTTCCACAGCTTTCCCACTTTACAGTTACAAGTAGGTGAAGACTTGTTTTTGTTCTATAATATGCCCTCGATGTTTTGGCACTTAGGACTACCCACAAAAAATACTTTTTGTGAAATTGGAGATTTGAGCAACTCTCAAGTCTGATGAGAGTTCTACAGAGAGAGAGAGAGGGAGGGGGGGGGGGGGTCTTTTTGCTATAATACAGGAAAATAGTTGTTACTTACCCAGGGGGTAAATAAGGAAACAACTAAACCAATTTATTCTACTGTAGGCTACTGTAGACCATTTCATTTCATTTCGCTTATTCTGGTTGTGAAGTCAAGGACTTTCAGAAAAGTGAACTTAATCACTGTACTTGCCACTCGAAGAACCCAAAATGGAGAGAAGGGAGACAAGGACGGGAGTTTCAATTTTAGATGTTGGGGGAAAACTCCACAGAAATATCCTAGGGAAAACCCACGCAGTCAGAGGGACTAAAAACCCAATCCACCTAATGCACCTAGGCGTGATTCGAACCGTGGTCTTAGAGGTGGAAGGTGAGGAAAGATACCACTATACGCTAACCCATGGCCAACCTGACCATTAATTACAAATGTTACTATATGTTGATTTGTCCCATTGAACCTTTGTACACAGGAGGCCTATTCCAAACTAGTCTAATTTTGAAGGTTTTTTTCTTGGGCAAGTCCAGTAATTAGATTTTAAAAACTGACATGGGGCCGACAGGGAGCTGCATGGATGGTCACTGATCAAGTGTACCATCAAATAAGGAAGTCTGGATGAATTTTTCCAGGGTTTCCATGTGCTCTTGGTACTTGGCTCCACCACTGCTTTTATGACCCCAAAAACCAGGTAGAGGGTTAGGGCTGTCATATTGAATGTTTGAGACACTTTTGCAACAGTGCTACTTTAATTAATTAGTTTGTTTAATCATTTAATGATTAATCAGTTTGTAGGTGTCCAAAGCTTAAGTTTCCACATTATCGTTTGCATTGTCATAAATCTCTCACCTGGAATCAGGGGTGTTAAAAACAATCAGCAAATAACAAAGTTATTGGCAATGATAAGAAATTGAAAACCATGATTTCTTATCTGACTATGTCAACAAAACTCAAGTATCACATGAACACCTGGATCTCTGATTTGTAAAAGTCTGGTAACTAGACTCTGTCAGATAATCATGTAAATGATGAACAATACAGAGTAAATTAAATGTTATCGCAAACAGTTTGGTGAGAGACCAAAAAGAATCTGTAAATGTTGGGCTTGGGGTGTTGCCAAAAAATGTTGTTGATTAACACATGAGTAGTATTGGCGGGAAACATTGTTTACCCATGTCTGTGAACTTTATGCAGATTATACTTTGTCACTTAAACATTTTGAAAAAGATAAAACTGTTACCACATCTCGGCTTACTTATCTCATCCAGAGCACCCATCCCACCTTCATACTTGGAGTTCTTCTCGAAATCAATAAACTATTCAATGCAAATTGCTGTCACATGAGGCTTTTTTAATTTGAGACTATTACTAGAATATAAATTCTCATTCAGGAATCAAGATACCAATCTGTGCCTAATTTGATGGCGCCGCTTACCCTGCAATTTTGCGCGTATACGCCTCTCTTAATATTCATGCATGACGTCATAATTCTTACTTAAAATGAGGCTATAGGCGCGCGTCCGCCACCACTTGCAGTGGCTGCGCCTATGGCCTCGTTTTGGGTTAGAATTGTGACGTACTCGAGCATAAATATTAAGAGAGGCGTATAGGCTATAATATTATAGAATAACACGCTTTACAGGGCGCTGTAAGTCCAGAATTCTGCGGTAAGCAGAGTCATGAGTCATGAACCCTGAATTGAACCTATGTCCCAAAACCTACCTCTTGAGCTTGAACATGAAAATGTTGTGCAATAAAATCTTCCCCGGTTATTTAGTGCAGATGAGGCCCATGAAGCAGATTATAGTTGAGATCATATCAATCTTCTATATTTGCATTCATCCCCCATGATTCAAACATGAGACAAAAACCAAACAGATTGTTTAATCACAAAATCTCCGGTATTACTGTGATAGAAAGGTAATAATAACACCTGTATCTCAGTACTGTTGACCAACTTGCAGATTCTATTGGCACGGCCTAAGCTGGCCTTAATCCATCACACCTTTTCATTAGATTTGAATGAAGTGTGCATGTCCACAAATCCAGCTTCAAGATGCATGTTCTGTACTCAATTTAGTTAATAATGCGAAGTTAATTTAACAGTTAAAGGTATTGAGGATTGGTAGAGCTAACACAATAGTCACAGACAGTGTACACGTTTTGTGTGGTCAACCATTACATGAAATAACAAACCTGTGAACATTTTGGCCTTAGTCCGTTGTGTGAAGTCAGGAGAAAATAGTGAAAAACTAGGCACAATTTTCAGCATGTAAACACTTGTCCTTAATTTTTGTTCCAACAGTTTCGGTTTGTTTTTTCAAATATCAATTCATTTCAGAGGGAAATATATTTTACCCCGAAAGTGGTTCTAATATATAAACTTCAAAATCAGTAAGCTTTCAGACTATTTTACTGGGGATCACCAAAGTAAAGAATATCTCAGGTTTTGAATGCCACATTGTCGTAAGACAATCTGTAGTTCTTGCATGAAGAAAAAGTTTAAATAATTGGATTTTTTAAAGTTTTTTTAAAACAATGAACAGTGTTTTTAAAATAAGCACATAGGCCTACACCTGTTCCTGCAGATTCTCTGGAATGTTGCCATTAAAAAGCAAGGGTGTAGATCATTTATCTTTGATCAACTGTTGGTCAAACTGCAGACTTTTCATTGTATTGATTTCTGTGTGTGTTGTCTGCGCTTGATTATAAATACTGGTCAAATTTATATTCAGTCTGGGCCAGTTTTATTGGCAGTTGGGAAGTTTAGTTGAAATTGAATAGGCCTAAAGGCTGGTCTGGCTTCATGTAAATGCAAAAACGGAGAGACTTGTGACGTCAAACAAGGAAATGGGCTTGAAGGTTTTAGAAGAGTTAAGCACAGTCTTGCCTGGCACAATTACAAGTGACATTAAAGTTTGTGTTGAACCTGAATGAACTTGAGTTTATGGATCTTCTTAAAGTTGTTTTCTCCCACAGTTGATTTAGAAGAAAAAAGGTTTTATAAAATACTTGTCTTTCCTTTTTTTTTTTTTTTTGAAAGTTAATTTGGTTTGACAATATTGTTATAGACCTGAGCAAAAGATCCGTGTTTTTAATTTAAAGCTCTTTGGATTATTCACTGTAAACATTATAATTATGATGAATGAAACGATTTAAAACTATGGCTTTATTATTAGAATAATATAGTCACCTCGGTGCTATAAGGTGGTGAATTTCAATTTCAAATCTGTATTGATCAAAAGTGAAAATGTGAATAAATTTGGAAAAATAAATCCAAATCGTTAAGTAATTTTTGTCTTCGAAAGTGAATGTTTCTTGATCACAAACTAATTTTTGGAGAACACTCTTGATCAATAAACTGTCGGAGCTTCAAAAAATGAAAAACCAAAGTTATGAAACCCACACAAACCGGGGATATAACACCTTTTCTTTCAAAACCTTAAACTTCTCTCCATTTACCACGCCAAGTAACAGCCATGAGAAGGTCAAAAGTTTCCCAAGCGAACAGTTTGAGATGTTTTAGGTCACCATAAGAAGCATTTCCTCTAGATTTGATAAAAAAAGAAAAATTATCGTGTTGTTGGAAACATTTTTAACAATAAATACCAAAATGTCACTTTTGAAAATGGGTCGAAGTTTGCCAGAACGAATCACATATTACAATAGGTGCCTCGCATTTCATATTCATAAATAGAATAGAATAGGTTTATTTAGTCACTTATAAAGTCACATGAAAATGTAATGTTAGACTCACAACATCCTTAATTTTTTTTTTACAAATAATACAATTAAAACAATATTTATTTACAATCAGTACATTCAATAAAAATTACTTTTAAAAGGGTATCCACACGAGGGTTCTCATCAATTGTTTCCCTTCCATTATCTCAACATATGACCATGATATCGCTTTTTAAAGGCACTGAACATGTTTGGTAATTATCAAAGACCAGTATTGTCACTCGGTGTATCCCAACATATACATAAAATAACAAACCTGTGAAAATTTGGGCTGAATCGGTCATCGAAGTTGCAAGAAAATAAAGAAAGAAAAAACACCCTTGTTGCACAATTTTGTGTGCTTTCAGATGCTAATAAAAAAGGCTTCATGCATGAAGTCTTTTATTATTTTAGTGAGAAGTTACCTCTTTCTCAAAAACTACATCACTTCAGAGGGAGTGGTTTCTCACAATGTTTTATACTATCAACAGCTCTCCGTTGCTGGTTACCAAGTAAGTTTTTATGCTAATATATATTTTGAGTAATTACCAAACGTGTTCAGTGCCTTTAATTATCATAATCCTAACCCCGTATTACATGTACATATAGTATTATTTCCTCACAGATTTATTTGCATGATTAGGCTGCAACTTAATGTATTTGAACAGCGGCACTTTTTAACTTTAATAGGGCTTAATTATATGAGATTTGGAAGCTGCTTCTGAGAATAATGCTTCTAGAACCTGTCAAGGGTTTATTTCTGATGTGTCAATTAGTTTGAGATGTGGGGCTGTTTGGGATATTTCAAATGTAAATTTGATTCCAGTGCTATTATCTCAATTGGCATCAAGATTTCTGCTATTAACAAACAACCTTTTTAGGTTGAAATGTCCCACTAAACTTTACTTGAATAAATAACTGTTTCCTAGGATTTTAACAGTTTTAGCTCAGTGGTCGAGTGATAAGACATCTGTTCTAGAGTGGCAAAGGTCGTGGGTTCGAATCCCATCGGAGTAATATTTAATATGCATGTGGTGTTTTTTCACAGGGCTCGGGGAAAGTGCTGAGTATTTAATGCTTGGCACACCTTGGTGTATGGGTAAAACACATATAATAATTATAAGAAAAACAGTAGAAACGCAACTCTGTTGTGTATACCATATAATGTGCAAATGCAGACATAACCCTAAGGAAATATTTTGATCACCTTTCGTCTCAAAATGCTTACCAGTTGTCACTAAAGATGAATGTAGGCCTATAGATGTTTTGTGAATATATTATATATAAATACTCTTGATGCTACATACTATACTGACGGTCAATTAGTGCTAACCTCTCTGAAGAGAATTTACCCCGGTAAAAGATTATCTTTTTTCCTTTGGGGATTTTAATGCTGTTCCTGTTTTGGGGGTATTTTTCTGTTCAGGGCTTACCTGCTGGTTAGTTTTTGTTCATTCTCATATTACATTGTGACCGTTTTAATTTGTTTAGCTATATGTTCTTATCCGTTCTTAATCACATCGGTCAGTCAGTCGGATTGGTGTAATGGTTTCATTCCTCACCTTCCACCTCCAGTACTCCGGTTTGAATCCCGCCGGGGCTTATGCGGTTTGGGTTTTCAGTCCCTACCCGACTCGCGTGGGTCTTCCGTGGGGTTTCCTCCCACATCTAAAACTGAAACTTCCTTCTTTGTCTTCTCTCCATGTGGTTTTTGGCTAATACAGTGATTAAGCTTTTCTGAGAATCCTTGGCAACACAACCAGAATTAATAAAAGATAAATAAGGGAAAGTTGCGTTTAAGTGCAGGTGTTCTTGGAGATTTCATTTATCATCAGTGTGTCTTTTTTAATGCCTTGGAGCTTATATTTTTTTTATGTAAATGATTTATTAAAATTATTTCATTACTAAGAGTAGATTTAGCCATTCCCGCAGGCAAAATATCTTGATTTTATGAATATTACATTTTGTAATCATATTTAAATTTGAGTACTAATTGAGATTGATCGGTCAGTAGCACTCTTCTTCTTTTGTGTGCAAGAAATTTTTTGAATATATAAACCAACAATTTGAACCATCTCTCTCTAGGAACACTACAAACAGCATAATTAAAAATTTCTTTTTACACCATAGACTTTGATCATGCACCACACTCTTTGTCTTGTTACCTGTGTGCAATAACAATAACTGAACAGTGATTCTCAATGAACCAATAAGGCTTCAGACCATTTGGCTACTGAGTATAAATCAGGATATTTTGTTTCAAAATCACTCATCTTTGAAACCTTTTGGCTGAAAAGGGCAGTGCATGTCACTTTTCAAAAACTGACCATGTGCTTTTCACCTGAACACCTTGTGAATTTGGTTTGCCAAGTTTGATTATGTTTTTTTTAACTAGAGATTTGGAATGAACACTCTTTCCAAACCCACCATTGGATGTTCCCTTTGAGTTGACAATGTGATGATGGCTCAGCTTTGTTGTGAAGGATGTGTGTGTGTGTTTTTCTGTGACTAAATGAACATACAACACAAGTCTTGATGTTGTCAACACCTCATTCAATCTTTAATCCCCAGACATTTCCTCCTGACCCAGATCTTCTATTTAAGTTCGTAGCACTTTCATTCCCCCACCTTTCCCTCCAGTCTTACATTTCAACTTCCTGAGCAGTAATCATCTTCTCGCCCCGTTGGTTCTCACTCAATTTTACGCATGAAAACAAATCTGTCCGTATCTGTGATGAATTGATGCGGTTGCCATGGACGACCCACTAGGGCTAAAACGAAAACATATATAAGGAGAAAGTAAAGCCTGGTTTTCTTTTAAGGTCAGCGGTTTGAGAGATCAATAAATAAACGTCTTCTTCAGCCCTTGAGGGGCCGGTGAAGGCTTGCTTTACAGGAAGAGATGCGGAAAAGTTAATTTTCCATGAAAGCAAACAGGAACCAAGTTTTGTCTCGTACTATTAATTGATCCGCAAGAAATAATGTTGGCCAAGGTCCAAGCTAGACTTGACCACAGAGGGATGATCAATAACCTTAACCATGCATGATCTTTCTCACTTTGAAATAAACCGCACTGAAACAGCTCAAAATCAATAAATCTCAAGTAGACTTTAAAAAAGGGAAAGAGATAGCCACCACCCCCTAATCCTGGACTCCAACCCCCCCCCCCCCCCCCCAACCCCCAGTTCATGAGACTCACAGTTAAAAACAAAATTCTTGGGTAATAATACTTTAAGTTGCACTTTGGTCAGCAAAACAGAACTATTGATCCATCATCCCTCCCTTTTACTTTCTTACCATGCTGTACAAGCTTCTCAAAGGGCCCTTGGTTTTCACTGCATCAACAAATACCCCATGGCTCAGTGGTAAAATGTACCCTTTTAGTTCAGCAGCCACTTGTGTTTCATTTTTGATGAAAGCCATCACAAATGTATTTTTTTGTCTTTGCAGATAATACTTGATGTAATGTTACTAAAAGGGACGGCTTCACTGATCCTGCACAAATAGTTAACTCGAAGGAGAGAATTGACTCCCATCTAGTTGCTATGGATACCATCATCGGACAGGTGTTTTGGTTGCCATGTCACGATATAGGTAAGTTTAATGTCCTTGAGTAATAATAATAGGCATTTATATGGCACAAACCGGAGTGCCAGGATGTCCATACAATTCCTGCCTGTTCATTAGGTAACAAACGTTCCAGTATAAACCATTTCATCTCCTAAGGAGTAGGCATCTCCGGCACCTCAATACACATTGAGTAACTTGGTGATGGGAGGCAGTTATACTGAAGTGTCTTTCTCAAGGAGAGAGTATCTTGACCAGGATTCGAACCCACATTCTGATGACTCATCCATTGGAACTTGAGTCTGGTATGCAAGACCGCCCGGCACAAACGTGCTGTATTCTTAGAATTGGATACTGTGCGTGAATGTTATAAATCACAGCAGACTAAGCAGGGTGTCACCCTTTTATCTCAGTCGAAGCGCAAGTCCCAAACATTGCATAAATCATGTTGCATTCAACAAATAAACAGACATAAACTCCCTCCAAAGTGACAATGTACCTTTGAACTCCTATTGTAACTTGCCTCCGCACAATATAAACTAATGGTTGCAGTAATTGAACAAAAACATTGAACATTTGAATTTAAATGATAAATGTGACACATAAACCAATTATAAAGCTGCTGCTACTCTAGTGGGTTAAAAAGTTCCTCTTGACCTCACCGTGTTATTTTTCTATTAACTTTTTAGGTCGTCTTTTTCCATCCACAGTGTGGCACGAACACTAATATCTGCTACAAAAGTTTGAATTTAATGTTACACAATTGTTATAGACATCGGTGAATCACCAAATGTGATTATACATTTCCTGAGATTTACCCTCAAAAGGCGATGCCTCTAACTTTCCCTAGTCCTCAAAAGAGACTAGGACATACAAAGAGACTAAAATAGTGAACACTTTTTCACATTTATCTGTGCCTTATTTATGACAACTTATCTATCGTCTTGCACTTAGCAAGAAACTTTATTCAAGCCTGATACTTCACAGAAGCAATTGCCTCAATGCCCCTTGCCTCGGTGCCCCTATGCCCTTAGGCCTAATCAATGAAAAATTGCCTTGCCCTATACAAAAACGAAGTACTTGAAAAGTCTCGTAAATTTAGTTTTATTTGTGAGTTGTCCATCTTGTATCTTCTCCACAGAATGCACGACTTTGTGTACATTTACAATTTTATTTAGAGAGCCTGGATATATCTGTCTCTTTCAAGGAACAACCTTGCCTTCAAATGTCATTGAGTTTGATATATTGGTGCTCCATTTACTAATTTCTTATGACAGAAATTCAAATTTTCTCAAGAACTCTTCTAGGTTATTTTCTTTTGAGTGTGGTACGTGTGTCAGCCACATTGTCGGAGTTGGAGAATGGCAGCCTTGGTTTGGCAAATCTCAAATGCATGCCTTGTTAGAATTGTTTGTCAGGATAAAAAAAACAAGTATAAAACATGGGATTTCAAAAGAAGTGTTGGTGTTTTGTTTGTCACCATATTATAGTATGAATTTACTGTAGAATGTGTTTTTCATCAGTAACAGTTATTATTTAATGTTCAGATGTTAAACTACCTTGTCACCTCTCTGTGGGGGCCATTGAATTTTTATTGCCTACAACATTTTAGTATTTATACCTGCCATCACCCTCCTCAAAAGGGGGTGCTACCACAATCTGACAAATTACTCGAGTGTCTCGTTTCTCATGACCTCACCTCTAGTCACATGATAAGAGAAAATAAACCTTCTGGCACAGGTGCTGTGGGGGGTGCCTGCCTCAACTACACTTCCACAACAAACAATTATAAAGTTTACGACTTGTGCTTGAAGATTGGGCAACCATTTAGACAACATAGAGAGAGAGGTGTGATAAAAGGGTTAAACTTGGGTTCCTGGGTAACTTTGTTTTCGTTCCGGAGGCATTTGCTCGTAAATTTCCCGTCCACCATCCAGAACCCGAAATATAATTATTTCACAAGGCAATTGATGGATTTATGGAGCTGACGGTTTATGCTGCACTTTCTACATGGTGTTTAGACAAACGACACATGGTTTTCCTGAGGTCCACAGGAAAGAAAGACCGGCAGTAAATCTCCCAAATCCAGCAGTGAGCTGGCTTAAACCGGTGTTTTCATGTCCTCCTTTTCTGCACCTGCACAAGTGTAGCTTATCACCAAGAAGTGCAGGAATTAGTCATGTCATGTGCACTTTTAAGGAATAACAATGTAGACTGGGGGCATTCCCTATACCCGGCCCAGGATGGAAACATGTGCTGGAAAACTGAGGAAAAAAAGTAAAGGAAGCATTCAATGAGGGAGGGGGGACTGAGCAAATTAGTAGGATCATGGAAATCTACTGAGGCATGGATTAAATAATACTTGAGCACTGGGAGAGCTTTTAGTGAGCATTTTCAGAGTACGGGGTCACAGAACTTTTTCTTGTGGCTGCAAAAGATTTTAAATGAGAGCGTTAGAGGAGGCAGGAAACGTTCCTGAGCACAAGGGTGGAAATGAAAATAGCAGGACCTTGAAGACCTTGAAGAGTGAATAGCACTTTTCAGAACCTTGCTGTATATTGTTTAGTGGCGTTGTATCTTAGATTTCCCTCATTTATATTCTGTTTTTTTAATAAGTTTCTGTTGGTAATGTCTTCCCCCTATGGGGAAGTCATTGAGTGTTGTCTGTGCTTTGATACGAGGGATGATGATGATGAAGAAACAGAGGAAAGTTTGCCTTGAACCAAAATCCATGTTGTCCGAGTACTCAGCCACTCTAGAGTATATTTAGACAGACGAGTTTGCACAGTTTGGCAGCGGATATCTTCTATTGATCAACAGGGACTTTAATTGGACTAAAAGAAAAGAAAGAGAGAAACACAGCATCAAGAGAAATCTGATACGCCATGCATGGCTTCATCCTGCCCGTTTGTGATTGTGTTTGCAATGGCTCAGGGGGGAAGTGCTTCAATTTATTCCCTTCTGGAAGGTCTTCTTTCAAGGAAAATGTCATCTGTATTGATTGCATCTTCATTTGGATAGTGGCATTGTTGTTACAGAATCAGCACTTTGCTTTGCAGGTGGCTGATGGAGAGTTGGTTTTATCCATTTGTTTCTGCGGCTTGTTTTTTGAGTCAGCTGTGAATGACTTTAAGAATGTAAGGGAGCAGAACTGAACAATTTTAGCTTCTTTTGAAGGGGTTAGAGACTGTTTTCAGCCTGTATGGTCTGCTCATAGGCCCTTAGAACAGTTTTAATACTTGTATACCGTTAAGGTAGTGAGGTGTTCGCAAGAAATTATATATAAATTCTGTTGCAAACTTATTTGATAATTGCACTGTTCAAATGTAACATTAATATTTTGATTTCAATGTCAAGTATAAATACACCACAAGGGAAACGAATTGGGTAAGTTTAATTAATTTGTTGGTTGAACAAAGGAATTGACTAGAGCGGGATTTGAACCTGCGATCTCCGGATTAATGTGTCGGTGCTCTACCAACTGAGCTATCTAACCCTAATGGCTTCTGATAGGCACCTCCAAAAAAGGATATTGACAATAGGTGGACTGTCAATATTAGGGTTTAGATAGATCAGTTGATAGAGAGTCGGCGTGTTAATCCGGGAGGTCGCAGGTTCAAATCTCGCTCTAGTTAATTTGTCTTTGTTCGATTACAAATTTGTTAAACTTTTTTAGTTACATTTCCGCCCTATCTTTTGCAACAAATCATCGTTTTCTAAGCTTGAATGAAGAGGAAAATATTCCAAACCAAATTCTGCCATGTGTGATGGGTACTTGATCACACATCTTTGCTTCAGTGTGGCATTGAGTGTGCATGACTATAATCATTTTAATTGTAGTTGAATCATGAAAAACTGCCCCTCAAAAAAAAAACCAGTCATTATTCGTGCCGAAATCTTAATTTAGATGACGGAGATCTTGCAACAGACTCTAGTTAGGGTATCGCATTCACACCAGAGACAGCACGTACGTGCCCACATGCATGAGTAAGTGGCACCATTCCTTCCAAGACAAGCTTCCCCCATCTAACTCCTTCAATCATCAAGAAGGCGTGCAGGAAACGGCCGACTAGGATGAATAAGTGACACTTCACTCCTGGAATGAAACAGGACTTTTTTTTCCCACATCGGTCTTGATGTGTTTTGTTTTTAAGGGAGCTGTTGGAGAAGCGGGGACTGTTACTTCTTCTTGGTCTAGATTTTGATGAGGTGATTGGCATGAGTGATGTCTGAATAACGTGGTCTCTACATTGTGTGATCAACAGGAATTCAATTTTCCTTATAGTGCCTACCACACACTTGATTCCTGTATAATGCGCTTGCTTAGTTTCATAGACACTTTTGTTATTTATAATTTATTTTTCAACCTGGGGCTAACTTCATAGAACTGCTTACGCAATAGTCATAGCTTGACAGATTTCTGCTAAACAAAAATGAGCAGGGATGGTACATGTGACATGGCATTCGGCTAGTAGACCATTATTCTGATAAAGCAAAATTGCTTTGTGCTTAGTTACTTTTTGTGCTTACGCAGATTTATAAAATTAAACCAAGATGTCTATACATTCCCCCTTGGTTCAAAATCATTGAAATCATTTTGAGTGAAACTGCGTGACAAGAATTGTTGACACTGATGTCTTCATACTCGGTAATTTTTGTGGGTGCCATTTAGCACACAAATACAATTTTTAAAGGCAAGTTGTATCTCAAGTGATTATCAGAATAAAAGCTTACTTGATTTGGGAAAGTCTTTTTCTGGTACATAATCATCTTCAGATATAACCTTACTTGAAATTTCATCAGGGCCTAATTAATCTTTGGACAAAATAGTTTATAAATCTGTTTAGTTGAACCTACCTTTTCTCCATTGAATGAAGACTAATGTAAAAAATAAAAACGCAGGGATGAAAATTCAAGCTCGACTACTGTCTTTGTTCAACTCCATAAAGTATCAAATGACATTAAATGGAGGAAAATTTTGTTTAGTCTCTTCTTGAGTTTCAAAAAAAAAGATAGGCAAAATGAAAATGTTGGAATGCAAAGTTTCAACAAAACCCCCTAAGTGTTTAGTCTGTTGATGGGAACCAGGATTGGATTTGACGTTATTTTGACTGACATGATTGCCAAGTAACCTTTTGACCTGAGTTCAAACATTACTTTTCATTCTATAACTTATAAGTGTAGATAACAACATGAATGTAGCTCAATGCAGGACAGTACTACTAAAACTAAAGTAAGTTTGAGTATTGCTAAGATAATTGGAAACGCTTGACGGGGGGGGGGGGGGGGGGGGGGGGGCTAGATAATTACATTTATTGTGCAGGTGTCCTTTGTTGTAAAGTAAATGTAACCAAATCAAATCTTGAAGACCTAAATAGTTTCTTTGTAGTTTGAAACATGAAACAGTAATTCAACATTGCTGCAGACCGGGAATTAGCGATTTCTATAATAAACTGGACTCTCCATTTGAATTATAGATCCATCAAAAAATTCTTGTAAAAGCTTGAGGTTGCATTTTAACAGTAACACTACAAAGATTGGGGTGTTAATTTTTTCTCTTGCTTACTGCTGTCTTTATGTGACAACACTAGCACAGTGTCAATTTCACCAACCATATAGTATGGGATGATTAACACCGTGTCGGTGTTGTCACCTATCCATGAGAAGACATTTAACACCCCAGTCTTTGCAGTGAACAAGAGGATAAAATGAATACAGGTACACTATCATTTGTATGAATTTGTTTTTGCGTTACCATGGAAGTCAAGGAAAGGGTTTACCATAGAAGTCAAGGAAAGGGTTTACCATGGAAGTCAAGGAAAGGGTTTACCATAGAAGTCAAGGAAAGGGTTTACCATGGAAGTCAAGGAAAGGGTTTACCATGGAAGTCAAGGAAAGGGTTTACCATGGAAGTCAAGGAAAGGGTTTACCATGGAAGTCAAGGAAAGGGTTTACCATGGAAGTCAAGGAAAGGGTTTACCATGGAAGTCAAGGAAAGGGTTTACCATGGAAGTCAAGGAAAGGGTTTACCATGGAAGTCAAGGAAAGGGTTTACCATGGAAGTCAAGGAAAGGGTTTACCATGGAAGTCAAGGAAAGGGTTTACCATGGAAGTCAAGGAAAGGGTTTACCATGAAAGTCAAGGAAAGGGTTTACCATGGAAGTCAAGGAAAGGGTTTACCATGGAAGTCAAGGAAAGGGTTTACCATGGAAGTCAAGGAAAGGGTTTACCATGAAAGTCAAGGAAAGGGTTTACCATGGAAGTCAAGGAAAGGGTTTACCATGGAAGTCGAGGAAAGGGTTTACCATGGAAGTCAAGGAAAGGGTTTACCATGGAAGTCAAGGAAAGGGTTTACCATGAAAGTCAAGGAAAGGGTTTACCATGGAAGTCAAGGAAAGGGTTTACCATGGAAGTCAAGGAAAGGGTTTACCATGGAAGTCAAGGAAAGGGTTTACCATGAAAGTCAAGGAAAGGGTTTACCATAGAAGTCAAGGAAAGGGTTTACCATGGAAGTCAAGGAAAGGGTTTACCATGGAAGTCAAGGAAAGGGTTTACCATGGAAGTCAAGGAAAGGGTTTACCATGGAAGTCAAGGAAAGGGTTTACCATGAAAGTCAAGGAAAGGGTTTACCATAGAAGTCAAGGAAAGGGTTTACCATGGAAGTCAAGGAAAGGGTTTACCATGGAAGTCAAGGAAAGGGTTTTCCTGTCCGAAAAGTCCCGTCCTTTGTGAAGGAAGCATATCGATAGACAATATAGATGAAGCCTCATAATGATACACTGCGAAAACTGGGGTGTTCAGATTGACACCATTCACTTATAGATTATACCCAAGAGAGATTCAAAGTTAGTATCAATGGGTGTTAAACTAACACCCATTAATATATTAATGTAGGTAGAAGTAAGTGTTATTTTAACACCCTATTTTGTAAATTGTTCTTAGTTCCAGCAGCTCTATGTATTTGGACCAAGATAATTTGTGGTCATGAAAGTAGTACATTTTCATAACCCCACCGGCTGAAGGGGGAGCTTTTTCCCATTTCTTCTGGTACAAACTTAATGTGCAGCATTCTATTGACAGCATTCAAATTGCCATTAGTGTCAGTTAAGTGCCCCATTCAATCAACCTTAATCTGCTGACTTAAAGTATTTATCAATCCTGGAATGGAAGCTGACAGTCTTATTAAACATCGCTGTCACGATATGGATTATTATATGCTTAGGTATGCAAGTGTTGATCTCTTACCATTCGAATATTCGTTCAGCTTTTTATTGGGTAATAATTTATTGCAAGGTGTCGACTGCAAGCATGATTAACTGTCGGGTTTAATCTGATTATACAATACCTGTCATCAGGACACAGTCAAACAGTGATGACATATCTCGTGTTTGCAGCCGTATAATTTCGTCAAAAGACAATGTCATGGTTGGACTACCTCGGGGTCAAATATTCAATTTGTAATCACAGTTCAATTTTCCTTGATTGCAAAATAGCCTCCCTGTCACCAATTTCCGCTGTCAATTTGTAGATTCCTGCCCTCTGGTCATAAAGACTTTGTGAATAATTTATCACAGATATTATATTTATGACACCTAATAAATGTGAAAGTATTCCTTGCTCGCGATATGAATCATCACTCAGCATATAATCATTCTTTGTGAAGCATTCTGTATGAGGTTCAAAATTGAATAACTTTTCGGGTTGTTGTTATTGTGTGATTGAAAATGTTAAATATATCTTTTGAGGTTGTGATAAATACTTTCAGCAGCAGAGATTTTGAACTTATTCCTATGAGTATGAGCTAGTGAATAAAACATGGCATTCATACATGGAGTAAACAAGTTTTCATTTTCATTTAAAATGTTCCTTTAAATTTGATAATGCAATTACTTTGGGGCATACTTGTTTCATTAACAACAACATATAGAAAAGACTTCAGCTTATTCGTTGGTTTGCCTGTAGAAAATGGACATGATTGATCAAAATATCACAGTAACGGGCACATTGAGATGTCAATGTTTAATGGTGGTTCTTTAGTTTTTAATTTTGAAATGAAAGATAATTTTTGTAAGTCACCTTTAATGATAGAACTGGTTGTGTTGCTGTAAACATAGGTTTTGGCAAGAAAAAAGTGTCAAAATATGCTGTAAATTTACAAACAGAGTTATTAAATATAGCTCACTTATACTACAATTTACATGGCATTAACAAGATAAGATGGGGGTACAATTCTGTTTACAATCAAAACAGTGAGCCACTCTGGACAAATCCATACCTATTTATGAAAGCACAGCAAGGGGACTTTGGCAGAATCCTACCCATGATGACACATGCTAAAATATTCCATACTAGTCTCCGAGTCCACCTCACTGATCAGACCAATCATTCACTAGCCATTACCCCAGCAAATTGGCTTCATTAATACCCAGTGGGAAGCCACACCTAGCTCCACAGGTATACTCACCATGACACCTGTTGTGCCCCCCCCCCCCCTTACCAGCCAAGAGGGGAATGAGTTGACCCCATTCTCAGGTGATTGTACTGCCTGAGGCTACAATAAGGGTCCCTGAGGGGCTGTCAATCAAATTGAGAATGAGATTGTTGGGGCATGTTGGTGGGTAGAGAGCCAAGCAAATAGCTCTGCTAGCTCCTCCATCTTCAAGGAGGGTTTTTTGTTTTAAATCTTCCCATCACTTCGAGGTAAGGTTTATACTTACACATTGATGTCGCTCAGATGTCAGTGGAATGTTGGAGCATTGTGAATAAAGGCTAGACCCACAATTATGCTCCATGCCAGAGTGTTTATATTAATACATCCATATGTTGCCAGATGTATAGGAGACTTCCAAGAGCATTTCATTTGTAGGTCTATTATATTACCTCTGCTTTCAGAGTTGTAAATTTGTATTTATGCCGAAACCAGGTTAACGTTTTCTACAATAATTCATGGCAGTAAAAAAAACTAACTAAAAACCACATTTACTGATTTTCCAAAAAAACCAAACAACAACACTTGAGTTATTTATAGACCTATGCACATTAATGTAGCCTACCTGTAAAACATGCCATTCTGGCAAGTTTTTTATATTATTTAATTCATTCACTCATCAATCTGTAAATAAAGGGGTAATTTGTTGCAGTTTCATATAACTGTACATTAAAGCATAGCTCCATGATTAAAGACAGGGTGTACTTTTGGTAATTACTCACCACAAGTTTAAATGACCATACAAATTTACTTGTTGAAGAGTACTGGAGAGCTGTTGATATGATAAAACACTGTTAGAAACGACCCCCTTTGAAGTAATGTAGTTTCAGAGAAAGAGGTAATTTTTCATCAACAAATTTGAACCTCAGAAAGGCTTTTGGCATAAAGCCTTTCTTAGGCATCTGAAAGCACTCAATTCTATATGCAACAAGGGTGTTTTTTCTTTCATTATTTTCTTGCAACTCCGATGACCAATTGAGCCCAAATTTTCATAGGTTTGTTATTATATGCATATGGTGTGGTATACTAAGTGAGGGTTCTGGTCTTTGACAATTTCCAAAAGTGCACCCTGCCTTTAAAGATACTTCCTATATATTTTGTTGATAACATAATTTAGGCTTCTATCTTTGCTTTCAACCTGTATCCCTCCTAGGTGAAATGCATTGTTAACCCCTTTACAAGTTGTTCTCCCCAACGCACCGTGTCATTCTCCTCCACCCAATGTACTTTTCTTCAAGCTGTGAAACTCTTTGCCGAGTTGTTCAAACAAGAGTAACCCAGAAAAAGTTCACCATTCACCATTCTCACATTATATAATGCAAGTCAGATGATGTTCTGACATCAGTCATGCCATTCTCAACATAATATGAACAGATGCCTTGGCCGTCTGATTGTTGTGTCTTTGCTCTCCTTGCTCCATGTATATTCCCCGGGCTTCTTTACAATTCGTCTTCTCACCTCTCAAGATTGACTTTCTCTACATCTGCATAAAATGTACATGCATTATGAAACCCCTCACTACTCTTCCATGAGATCTCAGAAAGAAACTTGACTTGCAGATGGACATCCCTGGAGTGCACTGTATCTTTGCAGATGCTTTTAGTGTGACAGTCTTGTTTTTCCATCTCGTTCCTTCCACTTTTCTACATTCTCTGTCCCTACCCGCAGTCCACTTAAAATAAGCACTAGATCTGTACGTTCATCCATTATTCATAGGTTCGAGAACTGCCTCTAGAATCCATGTAGGGATCACCCTTTTGATTGGCAGATAGATTTATAAAACATATTGACTTCTCTGACTCTCCTCGATTTAGATGAGTATTCTGGAGCTAATACTTAATTGATATCAATCTATTAAAAAGCCCGGTCGGTGTTAATTTGTTGCGTCCAATCTTTTATAGACAGTCCCCCGCCCCATCATCTTAGATAAGTTGTTGTATTAGTAAAGCATTAAGAGAAGTGTTCTGCTTGTTTGGCTCGATGCTTTGGTATGAGTGTTGGCTCTCTTGGTACACTACAACATACCTTTAATTCATGGAGAAGTCCAGGAAGGTTGAGGCCTGCACCTTTATGTGTGATACATCCATTCTTCATTTGACTCTTAAGATGTGTGACAAAATTCAATTCAATGCACTGCAAACTCGTATTTATTTCCATACTTCATCGGCATTTTAAAACAATACATAACCAAAAACAGAATTTTAAAAAGTAACCATGCAAATCTGGTACAAAGCAAATTTAACACAACACCTTTACGTTCCGTCTTATCTTGAAATAATTCACTGGCTGATGATCCCGTTTTCATGTGCTATACCTGTATCATATTACAGCTTGAACCAATCAATCATACCAAGAGTGACCTGACTACTGCTTCCCTTTCGGCCTCGGTTTCGATACAATGAAATGATAACAGTCACCCAGATTTATTACCATGAACAGTCTGAAAGTCTTTCAGATGAGTATAGGCCCTAATTAAAGTTACGATAGGCTAGTTTTAGCTTTGGTGTTACATAAAAACTACTTAAAAAGATCTTTATCATAGTGCCACCATCTTGATCATATTCCCTGTATTCAATAACAATAATAAATGCTAAAATGTATCGTACAAAAAGGAACCAGACTATTTCTCCTTCAATCTCGGATTGGTGACATTCATTTGAATGACAGAAAATCAAGATGACCGCACCATGATAAAAGTCATAGGCTCTATCAAGATTTTGTTAAAGCTTATGATCTGAATTAGTTTGGAAAAACAGTATAAAGTCAGACGTGTTGACGTGTTTTGATTGTTTGAATTAGGCCAGTTGCCCCTGAGCAGTAATGCTTAGACCCCTGTAAAAAAAACACACGTTTATTACTTTTGAGGGTATTTTTTGGCAGGAACTAAACTTAAAATCTGATTCTTATCTTGCCAAATGTGGCAATTTGCATGGCTTCCCCGGGCCATGCTTAACCAAGTTGTGTATTATCACAAAATCATGACGCCAGAAGAGGGCATTAGCCAACTCGGAATGAAAGGTGTTTTTCCCGCCCACAGAAATGACTTTATTATAGAGTAGAGCCTCCTGCATGATCCATCAGCATGGTGCAAACATCTTGTTTTTCCTTATAGAAGATTCAGTCTAACCATACCGAGGTCAGCTGGTAAACCAGGCCCCACCCAGTATTGTTATAGCAGATAGTACGGTCGTGTTGCATGAAAACGATGCCCAAGGTTTCGAAAAGACCCATTGTCTATACCTTCCAATTTCCTCAGCTTTTTGTTTATTGTGGAGTAGAGTAACACTGCAGGGACACAACATCCTTCAACACATTTAGACACTTCTGAGAGCCCTCTTGTTTCAGGAGGCTTACCATCAATGACTTATTTTTTTCTTCTGTGCCTCAGCGCCTTTGAGCAAACCTTTGATTTAGGCGCTTTATAAATTGTGTATGATTGATTGATTGATACACAATTAATACTCTTTTTGAAAGATCCCTTCGGAAGTTGTTGAATACTTTTCTTATGTTATTTTTTAACCTCGGTGCTGTAATGTTGTAAAATGCTTGCTACTTAAGTTTTCCGGGCACTTAAACGGGCCCCAGACTTCAAGGCGTAAGTGCTCCGAGCTTCGAATTATTCTTCAAACCCCGCACCAATCTAATTTTCAAAGTTTGAGAACACTAAACGTCCTGATGAGAAGAATCCTGAGGTTAGCCTGGCCAATGATTTTGAGATTCCTACGGGCTTGGTTTTACCATGGAGGTTTTACAAGCCTGTTGTAGGCCTGCTGATGCATATTAAATCAAATGAAAACTGTGGCTTATTTTCCTCTTGTAATCTTGCGCCTCGGTCTTTAGCATGCCGCTGGACAGATTTTACCTTCACCCTCCAAAATTGCTGCAATCAATACATCGATAATACCTCATGAAATATGAATATAATACATAACGGAATGGTATTTGAGATTTAAAGATGCAGCTTCTTCGTTATTAGGGACATGAGTTTCTGTGAACAGATTTCTTCATTAATTGTTGGAGAGTTCTTTCTCAATTGTCACCACCCACTACCGGTGGGTGTCACATGCATGCCGCAGAAGATAGGTGTGTACGCGCTAGTAAGTGCTCAAATCTGTTCGAAATAGTGTGGCACACCTATACTAGGTGAGTAATGATGTAGGCCAATATTGCAAAGGCTCTCTAGTGTTCGACCAAATCAAGCTGAGAAAGAGCATTACACTTTGGCCTGTGGGCCTCTAGCTATGTGAATTTTAATGTTTATTGTTCAACCCAACTTGACTGAATTTGTTTTCAAGATTATGTTATGTTGTATAGGTGAGAAATAGTCTCTTTTTAGACTTGGAATGGGCTGTAGAAACAACCATACCCTTTGCCTTGAATTGATGATTTAAAATTCCTTTCCAATCTTTCATTTTGAGCGGACATGTTTTCAAAATTCCAAGTTGCAGACAGAAGTTTCCAGATGTGTTCACGTCAATAGGGATGTTTTAATTACTCCAGCGGTGTGAAGTATTTGTTTTTCCAATTGGATTTTTATAATATAAGCGCGGCTTTAAAAAGATCTGAGGATGATTTGCACAAGAAGAATGTGCCGTGGCCGCACTGGAATTCCATACGGTGCACGGCGTCTGGGGCCAGGTGTTGGCTAGCCCTGACACCCAAGCTTGTGAAATGTCAATCATGGTCATTACAAAAAGGGGGGCCCAGGGGGAATATGTTTCTCAGATGGGCCGAATCTCACATTAAGCAAAAATAGCAAATAATCTTACAAAATTTAACGTCGCAGAAAATCAATACGTAAATCTAGCGGAGCCTGTATGACTTTTTTTAAATCTCCATACGGTGCGGGGATTTTCAATTTCGTAAAAGATGAAAGACTTAAAAATGGCTCCGATTTTGTTTGCACGCGTTGATTGTGCCAAGACCCAGTAGAATGCAAACAGTAGTTAAAGTGAATTGAATTTTATAACGGCAGGGTATACTTTTGGTAATTACTCTAAATAGGCCTACAAGTTTATGACAATAAAAACTTACTTGATAAGGAATACTGAAGAGCACTGAAGAGCATCTCAATTGTGAGAAACGACTCCCTTTGAAGTAGGCCTAGTTTAGTTTTAGAGAAAGAGGTAATTTTCAACCCCCACCCACCAAAAAAATAAATAATTTTTTTTAAAATAATTAACTGAGAAAGGCTTCAGGTGAAGCCTCTCTCAGTCATCTGAAAGCACACAATTTTAAGCGATATCAATAATTGAGAAGTTTCGTTGCCGTTTGAATTCATTTTCTCTTAGCTTCTTAAATGTATCCCTTTAGATGTTTTTCTGTTCTTAAAACAGCCGTATAATAAGCTTTTAGATTGAAAAATCTTTTATTTTATTTTCAATCATTACCAATGTTTTCTACCTTTAATATTGGTGTTTGTTACTGAAATCTTCCCTAACCACGTGATTGCAGCCGATCGATGAAATCTTATACACGGTATTATTCTTACATTTTTAACGAAATCTGCGACGTGTGCCTCTGGCGAAAATTCTCTCAGAGAAAATGTCCAACAATTACTTTTTAGGAGGGTTCTTTTCAGTCGTTTCTTAAAAGGGAGATTTGCCCTTTCAGTACCTCAACAAAGACAACCATATCTTATTACTTAGAAACCAGGGCAAACTTCCCCATATTCCCCTCCAACTTTTCATGCCCGTGTTGACAAGCTTGTCGTCCGGGGCTCACAGCGCCCCACGGAGTTGACCAAGCCTTCTGGAGCTCGGCAACCAGGAACCCACCAAACACTGCCCTGCTGTAAATCCCCGCTCTTTTATCCTTGGTATATTGAATGGGGATGGAGGTGGGAAACTATATGTGTACACCTTGAAAGAGTTTGTTTGCACCCGTGAATTGCCGGCACATACTTGAGATCTTTGATCCCGGGTAACTTAATTCATAGCGGGGAGCTTTTGGGCGTGTTTTGGTCGTACATGATGAGATTATTATAATGGATAGAATGGAAAACTGTCAAGAGGGAGAGTGTGTTTGTCAACTGTTCCTGCAGCTGGCTCTCTGTTTTGTAACCATGGGAGAGGATTATAGAAGGGTTTCATTGATGCTCAACTGTACGTTCAAATTGCTGTTCTTTTCTTGTAAATATTAAAATAATATATATATTGCACACGTACAATATTGGACACGTACACGTACTCGCAACATAAAACTCGTTCACTGCATGTCACACGAAGCAATGTTGTTTGAAAGTGTCTTATGTTTAGCAGGTGAAATGAATCCCACTTACTTCAAACATTTTTCACATATTCTTCTGCTTTTGGAAATTGTTGTTTGAGAAATGTATAGACCATTCATGTGCCTTTACATTTTTACATCGCGACTTTTACTCATTAACTTAAAGAAGAACATTTAAGGAAAAGGTCTGGCCTCAATTTTATAAAATAGAGGGTTATTTTAAGTTAACGAACAGTTTTCCATAAATTTATTCTGAATATTTTATTTAGTTCAATTTACAATGTTAGTGTTTAAGGGCTGTTTTTCTTTCAGAATATTATAGCCTATTGAGTTAACCTGAATGACGGTAGGCCCTATAGCCTGTATCATTAAATTTCCAACTTCCCATTGAAGGTTTGCCCGAAGTTAAACGTCCGAGTGTTTGCATTGAACAAGTTATTGACAATTTGCAAACGGGGAAATTTGCTCCCGACTGTATCACGTTTCATCAATTTGGTGCGAATTTGTTTATTTCAGCTGTTCCGTTCAGTCCAAAACTGAGTAAGCAACGATTTGGTTTATCCAGGTCTGTTCTAAGATTGTTCTCTTTTCTCATCCCAGCGCTTCCTGTTTCTGGAACAGCCCTCCGGCTTGGAAGTATAGAATGAGTGGATAAAATCTAGCACGCGTAACCGGAGAAAAGGCCAGCGCAACATAGATTTCTGTGTGTTGTAGAGAATTGGGTTTTGTAGATCGCTTCAAGCGTTTGGGGGTTGGCAAAGGGCTTCAGAACAACCGCTGGGCCCCGATTGAATTCACCCGATGAACGGGAGTGCCTCTCTACTGGCTGGACTGAGGTGATTCACACTGTATCTGCATTATATGAAGAGGGGAGAAAACCGTTGTGTGGTGCATCAGTGGTGGCAAACTGTAGCCGTCTGTTGTGTGGGGTGAATGGGGCTGTGTGGACTGCTCCGGGGCGTATGGAGCTAAGCTTTACGGTGACCATTTCGCATCACTTCACCTCCTCGTGAAAAGAGATCTCCCCCTCTCTCACCAGGGATATACAAACTTTTCCAATTTTGTTCATGTCGCTACAGTGTTGTTCCAGGCAGCCCACAGCACCTGTCCTTTGGGCAAGTGTCGGGTTCAAGTTAGGTATAACTTGATTGTAAAATCATAGAATGGTGAGGGTAAACAGAGATTTTTCGGAAATCTTTACCAACTTAAAGCTTGATTTAGTAATGTGCAGGTATCTTACTTCATCGTTGACTAGGTGGTGTTATTGCTCCAAAAAATAATTTCATACTTTTCAACAATGGCCTAGGGTGTGTAATGATATTGGTTAGACTGAAATTATAAATGTTCACAGATTTGCACAAAACTTACATGGTATAAAGATGGTCATGGAAAACTTCCCTTGAAATAGTTTTGCTTGAAAGGCCATATAGTTTTTAGGAAATTAGTAAAACAATAGTCTTTAATTATCATGCAGGATAAAATCCGATGTTTGAAAAACGTGAAAACACATAATGGGTTTGTTTACTGTTTATGACTCCGAAGACCGATTTAGCTGAAACTTTCACAGGTTTGTTATTTCATGTATGCTGGGTAACATCAAGGGTGGATACTGGTCTTTGAGAAAAATACCATTGTTGTACACACCCTTTATTATATTGTCGGTCATTTCCTAAGGACCAAGGTAAGACCTATCGTTGTGAGAAAATTAAATGTAGTAACCGATCAGAGAAATAACCGGACATAGCACGAAACCGGACATAAATTATGACGAAAATATACAATAAAAATCATAACGCTTTGACACCGTGAAGTCATAGGGCCTACCTGTATTTTCCCTATTTTAAGCCGGGTCTATTGGGTGAAGTGTTCATTGCCATGTGTTCTCCCCGTGTTTTTCTGACCTGGATCGGCCCCCTGATTAAACGTGCTAGAGGCTCGGTATTTTAAAATAGTTCCAAAGGGAGCTCAAAATGTCACACTTAAAAACACCTCTGGGGTGAATGTTTTTGTGCGGGGGTCAAAGCTTTCAATATTGAGATTTAATTTAAGTCTTTAATATTACTGCTTTTTTTTCGCTCTCTGTGGTGCAGCACACTGTGAGGCTTTTCATGTCAGAGGCATGCCTGCACACCACTTTCCGAACTCCCTGCTTTTGATTCCGGGCGATTGAAAAAACTACAGTGTTGCACCTGAAACACGGAACGTATTGACAGCCCGCTGTGAAGTCAAGCCAATTCGTGCAAACCCAGCGTGCCATTTTCCGCAAGATTGATACTTCCAATCAAGCTTGCAGCTAATTCTTTCACTGGCCTTCCACATATATATCCACGGGAGAAATACACTTCTATACCTTCTCCAGGCTCTCCTTTATTAACTGGCTTACCTGGGAAGACTTCTCGTGAATAGAAATGTCTCATTTTCTGCCTGACTTGAAAGCTTGACGTTCTGCCTGATTTGACGAGGTCTTTTCTTTATTTAGCAAGCTGCTGCCAAGGTTTCTGTCGATGCCGTAGCATTTAGCAGGCTGCGGTGGCATGTTATGGTTTATGATTTGTTGGAGGTATTATCGAGTTTGACCAATAATTGCTGAATTGTTTAATTTTGTTTTCCGTTCAAGGATTTTTAACTGTTAAGAATTCAATTATTAAAAATGAGTGGTTGTTAAGACAGGAAAAGGGTTGTTTAATCTACTGATTACATGCCTCCTGTGTATTGCTTTTTCTTTGTTTTGCTTTGAGGGTATAATAAATAGGCCTATAGGCTGTAGAACCAAACTACATTCCATTATTTTCACGGCAAACGAGAGCAAATACCGGGTAAGTATAAAGGAATTTTCAATTACAAATTAAAGTGGTGCAATTATTTTAGAAGTGCCGTACTAAAAAGATACATAGTTCACCAAAAGTGTGTTTCAAATAGTAACTCTTGGGCGAGTGATCTATTCTGATTCAATACGCTCAGAGATTGCATCCATGATGCCATGGGCATGTCTTGCGGCCCTTCTACCGCATGGGATCAACGCATGACCCGAGCTCTACATCACACAAATACATTCAGCACGAGGTGTTGACGTATCACGCCAATCACCCTGTACCACATCCCTTCTGGTATGTTGATGCAGCCTTCCCATTTGTCATCAATGCACCACTGCTAAAAAATATCCTCAATCTCACGTAGGACAATCGAGCCCATTCAACACCACGTCCAGGCAATTAGTGCCCCCTTCTTTAGCAGGAGTTGCTCTTAGGCATATGTCTTCTTCTTTTTTTCATAAAAAAGTGAATCGAATATTTAGTTGTTGCTACTGTGGATGAGTTTCCATGTGGGCCAGTTCAATTTCCTTAGGGGTTACAGCATTTCTGTTTGGAAATAAAGTACGTTTCTATTCAATCTTCTACAGTCTTCTATAATAGGGCCGAGTACGAATCAAGCGACTCCGGCTGCGGCTAGACCTTTGGCTGCAACGACAACAGTGAAGTAGGCCTTTTCAGCGACCCACCTACTGCTAAAGCCATCAACGAGTCGGAGCCAGTCCTCACTTTTATATAAAAAATCAACCATTCACCATAGGCCTACTCATAGAAGTATAGGCTACAAGTATTTGCTGTACCTGTACCGCGTCTTAGTACAGTGTGTTAAACATGCACAGATAAAATCATTCAGGCCTGAAGATCACAGGGCTCAATTTTATGCCATGCACTGCTTGCCTCATTGTTTCTGCGCTTACGATCCATTACACTCTATACCGGCCGGTCTGAATTGACCTGGATCCCGGCTCGTGGGTTATGACCCATTTCTGGGTCAGTGTGACCCGGAATGAGCGTAAAAATTACCCAAAAATTGGTTACATTGCCGCAAATCCCGGTCACAATCCCAATTTTGGACCAGTTTCCGACCCAGAAATGGGTCAGACCTCCGTGGGACCCGGGCATCGTCAATTCTGACCTGGGAGTTCAGAGTGTATGGCCCATAAACACACGCTTTACAGGGGGCGCCTGTAGCGCTGAATCCCATGGTAAGCAGCACCATAAAGTTTCTCCTGAAGACGAGCAGATTATACTGCTCGAAACGTCGAGACCACACCGGCTCTTTTCAGAGCCAACACTCACACTAAAGAGATTTAACACATGGTTGTACCCGCAAGTTTACTATTTATTTATTGTTACTTCTTACCATAAAGTTTGGCCAAGATCTGTTTTTAAACATGTTACCAAATCCAGAACATTTCCTCGTCTAACTGAACAGCAAGTTGAAGTATTAGAACAGTGATGTATTGGTACTTAGCACCGAAGTATCAGGGGTTCCTTTGGCAACGTGACCCTTCAAATTTGTTAGTGAAAGACTGATCTGCAATTAAGGCCATTGACGAAGCAACGATGGCCAAAGTGTTTGACGGATTGTTGTTTGAGTGCTCAGTAAAGTGATTTAGGCCACCCTGAAAATTGGAACTTGTGTCTTCTAGGTGCGTGTTGCGACCAATTTAGAAGATCATTCGGTAAATATACTGAAAGAGGATGCATGTAATTATGCCCGCCACCAACTATAAGATGAATTACTTGGATCAAGTGCCACAAACAACGAATTCTCGACAGATGACACTGGCTCAGTACCGTATACGTTTTCCATTTTGGTGGGAACGGTTCGTCTGTATCCCACCACTGCCACTTAAGCGCATTGAATTTTATTGCGTCAACAGTTCCTGCAGTAATGTTGTCACTGGGTTTTTTGTAGTCCTAACTTTTGTACCGATTATTGCACTAATTGTTTATAATGGTCGACAAATTTCAAGTTGACCACTCTCCAATATATATATATATATTTTTTTTAGGACAAAATCTATTTGCCATATTTTTAATGTATATCTCGTTAAAATATTCTCAGTCTGATTTCTCAGTCTTGTCCAATTGAGGAAGATCGGGAGGCCGTAACATGTGGATCGAGGCTAACCTTGTAAAGTTGGCTGATTTGGTTACATTGTTGTCTTAGTTTCTTTGTGCTAAACAAATATCAGCCAATGAGAAGTGTTGTCTGTTAATTATATGGAATACGACAGAAGGAGTCTGTATGTTTGACGTCAGGTACACAACCTTAATGCTGTATTAAGACTCCCGCATTCAATCAAGGGATCTATGGTTCAACGATCATCGAATTCGACGATTGCGTGCACCACCAAAATACCCTCGGCACTCCATTCCTGCAAGTTTCTGGTCATTTTAATTACAGGACAACACGGAACGTCTGCGATTACCGTAACGCACACCACGAGATGCCCCATTGCCATGACACCAATCCCATATGATCACTCTCAACGGAGGTCTCAACAACTCTCCATAACTTAGCCTCGCAGCTCCCTAGCTGGTCTTTGCTTCCCAACCTTAGTCACCATCTCCTGTCGGCTGATGCTGTTTCTTTCATGCCTTAAATATTCAGACCCACTGCTTTATGATATTGTCCCTCCCAACCCCAGAGGAAATTTCTGAGCGGCTTCGGCTTATCGCAGGGGAATCTCAAAGATTTGCAGGAATGAGTGCGTCTTTATTTCCGAAGGGACCCAAAAGGTGAATTTTAAGAACCTGCAGTGGATTCGTGACTTGGGGATTCACGACCAATCTATCTCAAAATCGTACTTTAAAAGGCAAACTGCCCTGTACTCTTACTGTAATTGGGCTGGTTGTGACTGTGATTCGACATTTCTAGAGAATCAGTAAACCATGTAAGCCTATACCCCGTGAAAATTTGAGATGATTTTATTTTGTACGAAAACATCAGTTTTCCATGAGTTGTAAGCATAATCAGATGTTGAAGCGGATCCCCTAGTGATGTATTTATCGAATGGTGTTAAAGGGTGTGTACAACATTGGTTATAAGATTGATGAAATCAAATGTTTACAGATTAAATTGAACACACGGTATAAATTATATTAGATTAGTGGTTTCTTTCCCTGCCTTTCACCTCGGTGGACCCCGGTTCAACATCCCACCTAGGACCAGAGCCGTGCATGGGGATTGGTTTTTCAGTCCTTACCTGATTGAGTGGGTTTCCCCATTGTGGCTTTCCTCCCACATCTAAAACTGAACATTTCTTCTCCTTACCTAATCACCTTCCTGTTGTTAGTGCAGCGCTGTTGGATG
Organism: Leptasterias polaris; assembly: GCA_037783415.1. Classification (NCBI taxonomy): domain Eukaryota; kingdom Metazoa; phylum Echinodermata; class Asteroidea; order Forcipulatida; family Asteriidae; genus Leptasterias; species Leptasterias polaris. Next base: position 8,440,740 of record JAZGTN010000022.1, read on the forward strand.
TGCAGTGAAAAAATCAAATAACTATAAATAAACATTCCTTTAATTATTTTGTGCCTGAAAATAATGCTATAACTTTTGAGAAATGAGTGAAATAATTAGTTTGAATCTCGTGAGACCAAAACTTGATTTTCTAAAACAATGCAGACAGTTTCCCCCCACTATTTTCTCGTTTTATACAATGGCTGATTGAGCCTAAAGTTTTACAGGTTTATCATTTCATGTTGTTTTGGGTCACAAATAGTGCGGATACTGATCTTTAACAATTACCAATGTTGTCCATGCACTTTATAATGATTTACAGCAGAAATGAGTGCATGTTGCATGTAAAGTATAAGCCTACTGCACTGTTGGGGATTCTGTTTGGTCTTCGTCAGATTCTTTTTTTATACCAGCATTTGCACTGCCATATTCCCACAGACCCACACCCCACACTCTGGATTAGGTATGACACGAAAAACACGATACCCTGTCCGTGCGTGTTCTTGAACCCGTCGAGCTATGCCAGAGTGCTACAATGCTCATTTAATGCTCAGTCAGTGCTCCTGTCGACAGAATTTCAGATTGGTGTCGTATCTGGGGCCAAATTTCTCAGATTGTGTTTCGGTGACCCTTTTACCGGGTGATATTTCTGTAATTCAAGATGGATAGCCCCTACGATACGGGCACAAAAAATGTCAAATTTGATATTTTGTGTGGCGGCATGCAAGAAATTCCCCGCAGTATTGGCTGGCTCCTTGTGACCTGAAAGAATATCGCTGATTTATAAATCTCCTGTTGTTTTTACACAGTTTTGGGTAAATGAAACCGACGATTCCTTAAAAATGCCTGTAGCTCTTAATGACTGTAGAGAGCAGCGAAGAGGAAGATACAATAAATTTCATTTTAAGATGTGAGAAAACTGTCCTCAGTTTAGTACTCACGTCCAATGAATTCACTCCTGCCATACTAATCCCTGCATCACGTCGTAGACAAGTACAACTACAGAGCCACATATAAAGAAGAAGGAAGTATAAAGTGGCTGAATTAACGTAATGATGAACAAAATGTTACCACCGTCCAGATAAGACGGTAGAGGGTGCATCCCACTGCAGACCTAGAGCAACCCATGCTAAATATTTTGTTTAATACCCCAAAAACAAAATAGTTTGACATAAGTGTCACACCATTTTGAAACAAAAGCAGAAAATAAAAATGTACTGTGGCAAACAACTGCATACCCTTTTTCAATTTTATGGACAAATTCCGTGTGTCTCTTTAGCTACGCCCGTCAGAAAAAAATATATATTCAAGAGTGTTAATTTTCAAACAGAATTTTCACAAGTGTGGATACTGGTATTGGACAATATACCGGTGTTATCCATGTCTGTACTATGTTTTAAAACTAAAAGTCTCCATGCAAGTTGCCACAAGTTTCCCACGACATCTATCTGTAAAATAGTTCGTGAAAAATAAATCAAGATACCAAACTTGTTATGGTAAACGCCGTATCCGTTCTGATCACTTATTGAAACTATTGTTTGCAAGTTGCATGCAAATTCTTCCATTAAGTCTACTGAATACTATATCTGTGAAAAACTACAAATCGCTTTTACTGCTATTTAAATAACAGTAAACGCGATTTGTAGCATTTCCCAGATATTTGTGTTTAGCAATGTACCGTCCCTTTAATTCAGTAAACAATCGCGGTCTCCCTTGATCATTATAGGCACAACACTTCAAAAATCATGTTGCTCAAAACACCCCCAATACAGCCTCTTGTTCGCACTTATCATCGCCGGGGTCGAACTGGCCGAAAATGTATTATTTCAAAACATGTTTTTTAGAACACTGACAGAAATGCTTTAAACTTGATATGTTTATGTGGTATCACGTAGGCGCTGCAGGTGTGTTTTTGCAATAAAGATGTTCGCTCGGTGTATAGACAAATCAACACGGACTGTCGCATCGATGGGGCCGGCAATATAATGTCAGGTGAAGCCGATCGGAAAATATTATTTTACTCGTCCCTTTCCTGCATCTTAAGTAATATTATATTGTTTCTATGTGCAGTTGGGTATCATATCGTGCCTTGCTGTATCGTTGGTGATTTACTTACCGTAAAGGACCGCTATCACCATAGAGTCATCTTGTTTATCCTCATCAATGGCAATTGTTTTCCTGTGGCACATAAAGTTATTAAAAAAAGGAACACATTATTGTAACAATGTGGCAGAGTCAGAACTTCTTTTTGACTGAGATTCCTGGTTCGATGTCCTTACCTTTTACGAAGGAGATATAAGGCCTACACAAAAGCCCACTCTGACAAGGTATTGGCATTATGATGTCCAGGACGGAAACTGTTTTCAATTCATTTTTCGTCAAACTCGTGGATTTTATTTGGTATCCCTTGATACTATTCCTATCTTAAATTAAATACACATAAGTGTTACTCCTGATGGTCATTGCCCAAGCTAACATACATTGTTGTCAAAGTGGATGAAAACTGTAATGTTTTGATAGCTCAACAAACTGTTTCCATAAGTGTGTGCTAAATTACCTTCAGCAGCCCACAGTCCAAAGGTGCCTCCGTAATTAGCATTATTTTGCTCTGCAAATGTTTTTGCCTCAAACGGCCCTAAAGTACAATTCAAGGAGGGTGCAAATACGCGCGCGTTCTCAACAAAACCCGGTTGTGCCGCACGTATTTTAACCGGAAGTGCGTCACAACATTTTTTCTCGCTGCTGTCACATTATTATTAGTTGTATATATAGAAAAGCCCTAAGAAGTGTTTTCGTGGTGTGTTTTTGAGTTGTAATAAAATGGTTGTGCGTGCTTGCCTGGAGCTGTAATAACGTTGGATGTGGTCTTGCTGGAGATTACAAAATAAAGAACTTCAACTAGAAACGTGCTAAGACTTTAAATGGATCATCATCTTCACTGATAGTGATACTTAGACCGAATATTGTCACATTATTTGTTGCCCTGTGCTTTGAATATTACTTGATAGAATAGTTCGTTAAAAATGTGTAGTTTACGAAACAGCCTTCGGTCAACCAATGGTATGATCAAGGGTATTCGACCGTAGCATGTTTGCCAGAACTCGCACCGAAAAGAAAATTAGCACTGTGCTATAAGGTGATGAAATTATTACCTCACTAATTGCTCAATATGAGTGTGTTTTGCGGTAAGTTGTGCAATATATTTACCATCCAAACAATTTTCACTAGTGTTTTTTTAAAAAAGGGTTTAAACAAGCCCATTTCTATGTCACAGTATTTAAGGTCACTGTAAAATATTACTCAAAATGCGAAAAGGGTTAATCGAATTGAGTATAGATCATCCCCTTGTTCATGTTGTAATGGCGGATATATACCGTAGTGCTCGTGACATCATCATCAGAAGGTATAAGATTAATTCTACGTACATTAAGCCAAACAGAATTAAATACATCATTTTAGTTTGGTGTATTTGTTAATTTAAAACAAGTAGACACTGCATTCAGCTGAAAATAATTCAAAGGACTTTTATTGTTTATTTTCTGACAATAGACCTTATGCATATGACGTCATTTGAGTAGGGCGCCCTCACCTAGAGGTCAAAAGGAAGATGCTCATTGGCCAGTCTTGTGCGTCGCGCGTACAAATCAGCGCGTTTCCATTGTTTCATCATCAGTTTACCTCTAAGATGGCGGCTTGGTGACGTCAATGCATAAGGTCTATTGTGCCCATCAATCAGCACACGTTGCCAAAAAAAAAACAGACCCCACATTTAAAACAAAAAATGAATGTACTTTTCCTGAAACAGTTGGGTAGTTTCCCTTTAATATATCCCTAATAAATCAGAAACTCATTGATTAGGACTAAAGGACAACCCCATTGCACTGTCACTATACAAGAAAATCAACTTGTTTTCGAACATGCTCCCAAATCAAATCCATCAAGTGTGTGTATTTAGAGCAAGTATTGCCTACAGTTGGCGTTGCTTTATTAATTCAATCCAATATACACGATCGGACCTCGTGAAATATCATATTCGTCGCAGAAATTTAAAATGAAAAGTCGTGAGTACCTTTTCGTGCTCCAAATTGACTTTGGAGTGTTGGCATTGACGTAGGTGATTTAAATTTGCTCGTATTCCATGTACTATAAGTGTGAAACCGGTTGTTATGTTCACGCCATAAAAATATATCATCGAAAACAACCAAAACATTTTCTCGGCCTGATTTTCCCGTACTCTCAAATATGTTATTCTTCACCAATATTTTAACCGTCAAACTGAGTATTATTAATATTTTCTGGATCCGTATCAATAAAAGCTGCTTGTTGACGTTTCAAAGATGACATTTTCATTATGTAACAGCTACTTTAGCGAAACATTGTTGACAGGAGTGCTATTTAAACTTGTATATAATGTTTTTGTTTACCATTTGATTGTAATTTTGATAATTTTACACTTCTGAACTTTCGTAATTATCGCTCAAAAAATAAGGCCCCAAACATTGAGGTTTTGAAAACTTAGCTACATTTCTGTCGTTGACGGCGTGCGCCAAAATGACAAATACTTTGACGTCATTTGTGGGATGTCGCTTTGTATTATCTTCATGTTGCAACAAAGGCAGCTATACAAAATGGAGCTCCCACAAATAACTTAACATGGCTGATGACGTAACGGGACTTTCTTAATGAGCAAAGGAAATGTATTCAAAATGATTGGGGGTTTGGGGGTCTTTTTCAATTAAAATCTGTTTATTCTCATGTGATCTCATTTCCTTGTTGATTGAAAACAGTTTTGATTAATTTCAGCAAAGATCACTTGTTGCCAATTTCGTTCAAGTTGTTTTTTAAAGGGTCTGTATACGTTTGGTAACTACTCTGAAAATAATGGGCAATAAAAACTTACGTGGTAAGAAGTACAGCAGCTTTCGATAGTATAAAGCATTTTGAGAATCATTTCACCTCAAAGTAATGTGGTTATGGAAAAAGATAGGCCTATCAGGTTTTATGCCCCAAAATTTGAATCTGAGAAACGTTTCTGTCAGAAACGTTTCTCAGATTGTGTATTCCTAAAGGGAATATTCTTCCTGTGTGGACATATTCGCTCCGGTTTTTCGGCACTATCTAAAAAACGCGACCACCTTTTAAAGTGAAATTTTCACAGGTTAGTTTTGTTGTATAAATCTACATTTATGTATAGGTTAAAGGGACACACCGGTTACCTGTTTACGTAATTTAGTCATGTAGAATCAAAGACAATTATTTCTAGATGGTGTTTATATTTTTTTTTATACAAAAATATCACGTAATTAACGAGAAATGACCGAAAAAAACAAAAGCGGTCAAAGGTCACCGTATACGCTTTACCAGCCGTTGCAAGTGTCAAATTTACGAGATACATGCTATGCAATGTTGCAAGTAGACTGGTGCTCTGTTTATGTAAGTGTTTTACTATGACAAGGCATGAGGATCCAGTCCACGTTATCCATCTGAACGTGTGTATAAACAACGGACACGGTAACCAGTCAACTCGCCCCACAGCAAACTCGCCAATTACAAAGTCCCAAACTAGCAAAGTCGCCCCCTCACATACAAACTCGTCCCCTCTCAAAGTCGCCCCTCACAAAGGAATGTAACAAATTGGTGTGATTGGACTTCAGGGGAACGAAAGCTATCTTGAGGGAACAAAAGCTATCTTGAGGGAACGAAAGAGGAATTCTGGGGAACAAAATCTCATTGCGAGAGAACGAAAGCGTATTTTTAGGGAGCGAAAGCATATTTCGGGTGAATGAAAGTATATTTTGGGCAAAAAATTCAAAGTCGTATTTCGAGGAATCGAAAGCCTTTTTTTAGGGAACGAAATCTCCTTTCGGGGGAAAGAAAGCGTAATTTAGGGAAGGAAAGCATATTTCGAGCGAACGAAAGTATATTTCTTGCGAACAAAATCATATTTCGAGGAAACGAATGCGTATCTTCAGGGAACGAAAGCGTATTTCTGGGGAACTTAATTGTAGTTCGGGGGAAAGAAAGCATGCTCAAGGGAACGAGAACCTTTTTTCAAGAAATAATCTCATTTCGTTACCTAGAAAAACACACTGCGTTCACAAAATGAAAATTAATTTTTTGTGAGACAAAATTATATTTTCATTGAATTAAATAATAGGCCTATTTTGAGGAAACGAAATGATTTTGTTGGAATTTTGTGTGTCGAGGGATGCAATAGAAATTTCGAGTGAGTTTTTTTGTTTCCACCTTTTAATTTTTAATTTCTTTTTCACTTGTCCCTTCAGGGGCTCCGTTTTTTGGGAGCCTCGTTTTGGGGGATTTGTTTGTCACAAATTTTGTTTGAACTAATTGTACCGTCAATATAAAAGTGGTATTCCTATGTATTGATTACCAAGAAATTCGGTACAAATCGGGTCAAGGAACGTACACAGAGCATTGAAAAGTTGCGATTTTGAAACAACGGATTCGATCAGCGAGGTGTTCCGACTAGCAAACCCGCAATAACAACAACGTAGTTGGTGGTCTGGCTTCCTACCCCTCCCACATGTTCATGAGCTTCCAGGTACAGCTATCTCTTGGCTATAGTGGGTTTCCGTCGTGCTAGAACTGCCGAGATACTCTGCTCGCAAGCGACACGACTGCCCCTGTGTTACGTGTAGGAGTCCCCACGCTGTGCACTGTAAGACACGCTTCCGTTGCTCGGACTCTCTGAAATTAAATCTTACGTTCGACTTTTTTGTATTATTTACAACTTGTATCCATAATTTGAATACGTATTTTTGTGTGTCAAATAATCATGAATTCTTGTTAAAAAACAGATAGTTGAATTCGGTGCAGTAATTAATTTGTATACGGCTGGAAGTAAAACTAACTCCGAAGATCACGAGGGTCGAACCCAAAAAGTGGTTCGGATAACCCATGTGACCTTCGTTTTTTGAAAAATGCTCAAAAACGACCAAAATTGATGGTTTCTTTTAGGAACCGTTCTTCTCTATTCATGGAAGACCTTTGGAGTCATGTTTTAGTCTATTTTGTAGCCAAAATAGCCCAACAAAGCCGGTGTGTCCCTTTAAAACAATCGAACGGTTCCAAAAACCAAAGGTATGTTTTGCCTTTAAGACAAAGATTCGGTTGAGGCACTCCAACGTGTTCCGGGAATCCGGTTATTTATCACATACACCTATGGCGCGGCGTTTTATGTATTGTAGCTTTCGCGCGCTCTCATTGAAACCCCCCATGCATGAGGCAACCACGACGGAACGAAGACTGCGCCGGAAGAAGTTTCCTATTTTTAATAATGCAGTTTCATGATTCACAAATATCGAGATGGTCCAACGCTCGTAACCCGATAACTATAACGGGGGAAATAAATATCTAGGCCTTCGTGGTAACGGAAACATTTGAAACGTCATTCGGAGTGAAGATGGTTCGAGAATCAAAACAATCGCGCCGACAAATCATCCCGTTTGGAACCTTTTCGTTTTTAAGAAAATAAACAGGTACTACACAAAACACAAGTTGGATTAAAATGAAAAAATGTGAGCACCTTGCAGATGAAAATGTTGATATCTTGAAAGCAAAAGAAGGACGAAGCGAATGTAATCTTACAAAAACACCGTTAAATCTGTTCTTTCAAAAGAAGCTTGTGCCAGTTGGGGGAATTTTCAATCAAGAAACAATTTTGGAGATGGTCACATTCATGCACGAGTACATTCATTGGTGATTTCACTGAAAGATGCCGGCAGCACCGCACGCTTACTCTGTAAGAGCCGTTCCTTCGCACACTCCTTATACGTCCATGGTTTGGGTGTTTTTTTCCATACAGAAATTGTAATTATTGTTTCAACACATGTATTTTAAAGTGCTTTGTGGTGTGCTTTAAAATGTATTATTTGTTTTTATTTATTTAAATGTTGCTGAACCCCACTGTGTGTGAACGACCCCGTTGCACGGTGTGTTTCTGAATAAATTGCATCATTGATTTCAAAATGGCCGCCACATGTGAAGTTTTTCTTAACTGTGCCTCGCACATTTTGCAAAAACCTACTTGTGGCCTATGCTCGTTGAACTAAAATGTATCTCACAAACATCCTTGGATTTTTCCAGCTGCCGAATTATGCATGTCCACGTACGCGCATATTATCCACCCGATAGTATCTAAAGTGTTAGTGTATTAAAGCTATGGTGGGCCCTGGGGGTGTCCTCCATATAGACTCATATACACAGTTGCATTAGCTTTTAGTGCACTCACATCACTGAGGATGGTACTTGTATAACCAACGCTCATGTATAACGTACGTGAGCAGATTCAGACTCGGATATTTTCCTTATTTCAAATTATACTCCCTGATAGAAACCTAATCTCTCATGTTGTATAATACTATATAATTTATGCCTGTAGACAGGTTGTTCTCTTTTCAAAAGTGGATAGTATTTTGACATTCATGGCTTTTTCCCGCCATGCTTTGTAACACACCCACCCCTTGATTTATCCCTTTTTTATTCATCACTCTTTATTCAGAGACCACACCCTTTTTCTCTCACAGCCAACACTTCTCTCAATTTAGTATGGTTGTACACGCAAGTTTTTTACTGGTTTTTCTGACTCTACATTCCGATTCTGTTAGTTTCGGTACCGTACTAAATACAGTGAGCATAGTGCAAACCCGAGTCAACTTGACCCGGATCCCCCGGCCAGGGGCCTTTGACCCATTTCTGGGTCAGGCTGACCTGCAAACTGGTTAGAACATCATGAATTTTATCTGAGGATTCTGCGTCAGTTTGACCCATTTTCTGGTCACACTGACCGGGTCCTGATCACACTGACCGGGTTCGGGTCACACTGACCGGGTCCGGGTCACACTGACCGGGTCCGGGTCACACTGACCGGGTCCGGGTCACGCTGACCGGGTCCGGATCACGCTGACTGGGTCCGGGTCACGCTGACCGGGTCCGGTCTCACTGACCGGGTCCGGTCTCACTGACCGGTTCCGAGTCACACTGACCGGGTCCGGGTCACACTGACCAACCTGATCCGGGTTGATTCGGGAGTTGTTAAAGTGTATACTTGTTCTCTTTCCTGAGCGATGCAGTCTACATTTTGGCATTCACTTCCTCTTCCCTGACATTTTGTACTGTTTGTTTGTGTTTTTGGATTCGTCAAAAGACAATCAGATTAAAGGCCTTTACTGGTTAAAACATTGAGTTATAACCGGTTCTTCTCGGAGCCTCCACTTTCTTCAAAGAGATTTATTTACATGGTGTCACAGCAAACCTTTACCTTATTACTTATCTCCACCATGCATTGCTTCAAGTTTCTGTGTGTGTTTGTTTGTTCGTTGGGTTGTTTGTTTGTTTGTTTGTTTGTTTTTGTTTGTTGGTGTGTTTGTTTGTTTGTTTGTTGATATTCATCCATATTGTTTACCCTCTGTATCTAGGTTAAAATTATCATTAGTTTTCCTTTCTTTCAAAGTGGTTGATATTTTTGACACACACGGCTTCTACTGCAACGTTTCGTAAGCCTTTTTGTTCCCCAATTTGTTTACTTTTTAAAGTTTCTAGCGAGGTGGGGAAGATAAGGTGTTCCCCATGGTACCAGTATGAGTCGTTTAAAACACTTCTTTAGCACAACTCTGTGTTCCCTGGTGTCAAAAAATGGAAGGGCATAATCAGTTTGAGTTGGTTAAAACACTTCTTTAGCACCACTATTTGTATCTCCACAGATTCTTCACTTTAAATGTTTACTCCTAATAGAGTGTGACAAACGTGCACACTCTATACCTGTACATTTATTCCCTACCGTCGTGTTGCCAAATCTGACATGCACTTACATTCCTCGTGATCCAGGGAGGCCCTATTTTTCAAAAATAATAAACATACGTGCAGTTTGGAATTATTTTTCTGCTCAAAAGTCAGGTGCCAGTTTGCCTGCACTCTTCAGATTACATTCCGCCCGAACATCCTCTTGTTCACGGTTTAGCCATCGCCCCGAGCACAAAGAGAGTAGTGGATTGAACCACAACGGGTTCGAGGTTGAATCAAGTTTCCACCATTTTAGTAGGCCTATTACACATTGAGTAATTTGTTTTTGTTCGGGCGCACGCGAGTTTCTTTTGTTCGTCCAAATTTCGTAATTAACGTTTTGTCCCGAAATGAGCTTTATATCTTCATGAATTATAAGTTAATTTAAAGTTTTGTTTCAGATCTGTGTATAAAATGGAATCGTTGCAGGCTATGATGATGTTGCAAATGGTCATTACCTTCTGTATATCACAAATTATAAACTTGTACCTCTTCCGGACCCCGTTGATTCCAGAGGCTCATGGAGATTTAACCAAAAGGTTTCCACAGTCCCTACACCAAGATTATAAGTTGGTTCCCATTTCTAGCATTTAATTGAATCTATATTCTCTGTTTCCCATTATGATGCTGAACAGTGTAGGTTTCCTTTTCGCGTGAAAAACGGCCTTAATCTGATGACTGAACATCCCAAATTAAAGTGTGGCCCCTCCCTTTTCCATTATGCTATGTTGACAAATCCAAGAAGGTGCTACTTCTAGAATCTTCCGTGAGCATTTCGTTTGTAACCTCACTGTGTGCCTCAGCAAGTTGAACAACCTCGCTCCTCGTCTATTCTAAGACTGTTTTCTTAAATGATGTAAATCTCTTCTTAGTCGCAACTCGATCATCCCGCAGAGATTGGGTTCGGGAAAAAACAGAACGCACTGCTGTTCCACTTCGGGTGAATAGGTTAAACTACTTATGTCCAGCAAGCATCGGTGTTATCCGTTTACTGCTGTGTTTTAGTGCATCTCAGTAAGCTCATCCTGAAGTGTGGGAATAGTTTTGTTTCGCCCTGGATTGAGGGCCTTTCCAGGGCCTTTTGATGAAATCGCGTGATTGGCCGGAGAGAGGCGACGGTTGAATCTTTTGTTTGGATTCCAACCTTGGAGATTTACTTTCTAAAACCAACTTCGACATGAGGCAGAGCAACGGGCCTTTAGCCAACTGCACTGATATGGCCCCGCTCAATTTCATATTCAAGACGTCTTTCAATATTGCTCATCACACACTAACGGTCGACAGGACACAACTTAGCATGCTCATTCTTACAACTCACTCAATGCGCTTATTTTAATAACATGAATAGGGGCCTATCGTGCATCACCAACGTTCTACTTCAAAGACTTTCTTGAACTAAAACGGCAACAAGTGATCTTTGCTGAAATTCATTTAAAATGTTTTCTATCAATAAGGAAATTGAGTTCATATGAGATTAAACAGATTTTGATTGTGTAAAAAACAACAATGTTGAATACCCTTCTCCGTTACTTTTCAGAAAGCTTCGCGAAAAGCCTTGTTACGTCACCACTCATGTTACGTCACCACTCATGTAACGTCATTATGTGGGTGCTCCAATTTGTATCAGCCACTTTGATTCAATAACTAAGCAATATCCCACAAATGACGTCAAAGTATTTTCATTTTGACGCACGTCGTCAACGGCAGAAGTGTATCTAGTTATTCAAAACCTTGAGGTTGGGGCCTATAAAGTGTACAAATATCAAAATTACAATTAAATGATAAACAAACACATTTTAAACAAGTATAAAAAGCATTCCAGTTAAACAGCTGTTTAAGATTTTAGTTGATTTTGTTGAAGGATGGAAAGTTTGCATCCCAGCCTATGCAACTTAAGTCTCGTCCGGCTGTCCTCCCTTGAGACACTAAATCGAAGATTGGGAATGTATTTATTGTTTCTTAACCATGGATTCCTCTCGCAGAATAAGGATGTCAATTTGTCTCCAGTCTTCAACATTTCATTTTGTCCGATTATTCTTCGGTCGGTTCGCCTCGTATCTTGTTTCACGCAGCAATCGGAATTCCTCTCAAAGAACTACACAATTGGCATTTCTGTTGAATGAAGCGCTAACAGTAGAAAATTAAATTCCATTTCTCACCACAAAGAATGCGGTTGTCACTCGGTACTTTTATAAATAATTCACAAAGAAAAACTATTGCATAAATTCAAGCAGCTTTCATCGGGCCGAATTCTCCTATATGGTGATCAAAAACTGCTCCAGTTGGTAGTAATATACGGCCCACGCACGTGGTCTGAAATCTGTGTAATTCATCACGGAGTCAAGGGCGCCGTTTACAGCAGTTGCTGACAAGTTGGGTGATCTATAGAAACGTGTGATAGGGGCCGGCGTCTTGTCGGTCGGCACTCACTACAAATTGATGTCCTCAACTAACTTGGCGGCTTAGTAGTGTCGTCTGGAGGCCAGGGTCAGGACACCATCTTACATTTGGAAGGGATTAAAGGAGCTCTGTGGACGAGGTGGCCCACTTTTTGAAAACTAGTTCACTGTTGTCAGAGGTGTTGTATTGTGTCATTACTTCAAAATAGTCCCAGGTGTAAACATATTATTTTTCTCTTTTCCAGCCGTTTCTTTTGAGGTCCTTATCGTGCTTTCTTTGTTTTTATATCTGAAGTGTAGATTTTCTGTAGTTTTTATAAGGAATTAATTTCCAACGGTTTGAAACTCTTTTTCTGGTGTTGTCCACATCTTTTATTTTTTCAACTTCAGTCATTTGATTTAGTTACCTTGGTTTGTAAGCACAAAAAACTTGATAAGCACAGCAAATTTCATGCTTATCAGAAACAGATTACCAACCAACATACCATGCAATTCACATTGTTTCAACTGGCACCCCACTAATTTTTAGATTTGCAAAAAAAAAAATGCTGAGCAGTAGCCTACTTTCTGCTGAACAGCTTTATAAAATTGGGCCTGGGTGTGAAATCCCCGCGAAGCTAGAAATATTTATTTCAGTTAACAGTTCTTCGAATTTCATATCAAATATTACTGGGTTTAACGCTGTTAATCCGTAATGCTTCGCCATTCATATGGTTAACATCTGTTGACAACATTCACAAGCCACATATGGAAACTCCATTAAGCCGTTCACACACAATATTATGAAATGATTGTCAGTGAGCAATACATTTTGCATGTGGGAATGTTCTAGCTGGTAAGGGCGTGTTCCAGCCCGTGGTTTCACCTCAGCGTCCAGGGCAGTTCATTCACATCAGTAACAGCTTTACCGATGCGTTGTGACAGGTGAGGTCACTGTGATTTACTCATCAGATATCAAATTGATGTAGTAGTTGAGCGTACGGCGTGTAGTTGCGTCTATAATGTTGTCATACATGTTATTTTTCGATCAATTTTTCTGTGGCAAAGTAATCACCAGGACCCAATTTCAAAGAGCTGCTTAAGCACAGAAAGTAGCTAAACACAACAACATTTTGCTTACCAGAATAAGGTTACCAGCCAAACTACCATGTCACATGTACAATTGTTGACTGGTATCCTGCTCATTTCTGCTTAGCAGACAATTGTTAATCAATATTTTCTGCTTAAGCAGCTCTATGAAATTGGACCCAGTGCCCAGGAGTTGCTTAAAGGGACACACCGGCTTCGTTGGGCTATTTTGGCTACAAAATAGACTAAAACATGACTCCAAAGGTCTTCCAGGAATGGAGAAGAACGGTTCCTGAAAAAAACATACCTCACTCGAAATTTCTATTTCATCCCTCGACACACAAAAGCCAACAAAATCATGTCGTTTCCTCAAAATATTGTTTTATTCAATCATAATATAATTTTGTCACACAAAATATTTTTGTGAACGAAGTGTGTTTTTCTAGGTAACGAAATAGATTATTCCTATACGCTTTTCTTTTCCCCGAAATATGATTTTGTTCCCTAGAAATACGCTTTCGTTCCCTAAAAATACGCTTTCGTTCCATGAAGATACGCTTCTTGTTTCCTCGAAATCATATTTCGTTCCCCCGAAATATGATTTCGTTCCCTAAAAATACGATTTCTTTCCCCCAAAATGAGATTTCGTTCCCTAAAAAAAAGCTTTCGTTTCCTCGAAATACGACTTTTTTTGTCCGAAATATACTTTTTTTCACCCGAAAGATGCTTTCGTTCCCTCACAATGAGATTTCGTTTCCTCGAAATATGCTTTTGTTCCCTCAAGATATGCTTTCGTTTCCTCGAAGTACCATTTTGTTCGCCCGAAATATACTTTCGTTCCCTCAAGATAGCTTTCATTCCATCAAGATAGCTTTCATTCCATCAAGATAGCTTTCATTCCCCTTGTGAGGGGCGACTTTGAGAGGGGGCGAGTTTGTATGTGATGGGGCGATGATTTACATAAACAGAGCACCAGTCTACTTGCAAAATTGCGTAGCATGTATCCCGTAAATTTGACACTTGCAACGGCTGGTAAAGCGTATACGCTGACCTTTGACCGCTTTTGTTTTTTTCGGTCATTTCTCGTTAATTAAGTGATTATTTTATAACAAATATATAACAACCATCTAGAAATAATTGTCTATGATTCTACATGACTAAATTACGTGAACAGTTAACCGGTGTGTCCCTTTAAGCAGAAAAGATTGCTTAAAGGCTTCTTGCTCAGCAAAAAATGGGCAGGATACCAGTCATTGTACATAATTTATGACATGGTACTTTGGCTGGTATCCTTATTCTGGTAAGCATAATTTTGTTGTGTTGGGCTGCTTTTGTACATAGCAACTCTATGAAATTGGGTCAGGTATTTTTATTTCCTCCATGTTTAACCAAAAAGAGTAATTTGCTTGAATTTAGATTTTGAGTGGTGACTTTTTACAAGACCAATACAAGCAATCAAAAGTCTACCATCCACAACCTTTCAAAACCCAAGTGCGAGTTTGTTGATTCTGTTGAAGACTTCACTAATCATCTGACCATGCTTTACATGAAATCAGTCATACCACTGGCTGGGAAGGATCCTACATAGAATAACTCAAGATGAAATCAGTCATACCACTGGCTGGGAAGGATCCTATAGAATAACTCAAGATGAAATCAGTCATACCACTGGCTGGGAAGGATCCTACATAGAATAACTCAAGAGAGTTAAATCCCATATACTTAATATTCACATGAAATCAGTCATACCACTGGCTGGGAGGGATCCTATAGAATAACTCAAGAGAGTTAAATCCCATATACTTAATATTCACATGAAATCAGTCATACCACTGGCTGGGAGGGATCCTATAGAATAACTCAAGAGAGTTAAATCCCATATACTTAATATTCACATGAAATCAGTCATACCACTGGCTGGGAAGGATCCTACATAGAATAACTCAAGAGAGTTAAATCCCATATACTTAATATTCACATGAAATCAGTCATACCACTGGCTGGGAAGGATCCTACATAGAATAACTCAAGAGAGTTAAATCCCATATACTTAATATTCACATGAAATCAGTCATACCACTGGCTGGGAAGGATCCTACATAGAATAACTCAAGAGAGTTAAATCCCATATACTTAATATTCACATGAAATCAGTCATACCACTGGCTGGGAGGGATCCTACATAGAATAACTCAAGAGAGTTAAATCCCATATACTTAATATTCACATGAAATCAGTCATACCACTGGCTGGGAAGGATCCTACATAGAATAACTCAAGAGAGTTAAATCCCATATACTTAATATTCACATGAAATCAGTCATACCACTGGCTGGGAAGGATCCTACATAGAATAACTCAAGAGAGTTAAATCCCATATACTTAATATTCACATGAAATCAGTCATACCACTGGCTGGGAGGGATCCTATAGAATAACTCAAGAGAGTTAAATCCCATATACTTAATATTCACATGAAATCAGTCATACCACTGGCTGGGAGGGATCCTATAGAATAACTCAAGAGAGTTAAATCCCATATACTTAATATTCACATGAAATCAGTCATACCACTGGCTGGGAAGGATCCTACATAGAATAACTCAAGAGAGTTAAATCCCATATACTTAATATTCACATGAAATCAGTCATACCACTGGCTGGGAAGGATCCTACATAGAATAACTCAAGAGAGTTAAATCCCATATACTTAATATTCACATGAAATCAGTCATACCACTGGCTGGGAAGGATCCTACATAGAATAACTCAAGAGAGTTAAATCCCATATACTTAATATTCACATGAAATCAGTCATACCACTGGCTGGGAGGGATCCTATAGAATAACTCAAGAGAGTTAAATCCCATATACTTAATATTCACATGAAATCAGTCATACCACTGGCTGGGAAGGATCCTACATAGAATAACTCAAGAGAGTTAAATCCCATATACTTAATATTCACATGAAATCAGTCATACCACTGGCTGGGAAGGATCCTACATAGAATAACTCAAGAGAGTTAAATCCCATATACTTAATATTCACATGAAATCAGTCATACCACTGGCTGGGAGGGATCCTATAGAATAACTCAAGAGAGTTAAATCCCATATACTTAATATTCACATGAAATCAGTCATACCACTGGCTGGGAAGGATCCTACATAGAATAACTCAAGAGAGTTAAATCCCATATACTTAATATTCACATGAAATCAGTCATACCACTGGCTGGGAAGGATCCTACATAGAATAACTCAAGAGAGTTAAATCCCATATACTTAATATTCACATGAAATCAGTCATACCACTGGCTGGGAAGGATCCTACATAGAATAACTCAAGAGAGTTAAATCCCATATACTTAATATTCACATGAAATCAGTCATACCACTGGCTGGGAAGGATCCTATAGAATAACTCAAGAGAGTTAAATCCCATATACTTAATATTCACATGAAATCAGTCATACCACTGGCTGGGAGGGATCCTATAGAATAACTCAAGAGAGTTAAATCCCATATACTTAATATTCACATGAAATCAGTCATACCACTGGCTGGGAAGGATCCTATAGAATAACTCAAGAGAGTTAAATCCCATATACTTAATATTCACATGAAATCAGTCATACCACTGGCTGGGAAGGATCCTATAGAATAACTCAAGAGAGTTAAATCCCATATACTTAATATTCACATGAAATCAGTCATACCACTGGCTGGGAGGGATCCTATAGAATAACTCAAGAGAGTTAAATCCCATATACTTAATATTCACATGAAATCAGTCATACCACTGGCTGGGAAGGATCCTATAGAATAACTCAAGAGAGTTAAATCCCATATACTTAATATTCACATGAAATCAGTCATACCACTGGCTGGGAAGGATCCTATAGAATAACTCAAGAGAGTTAAATCCCATATACTTAATATTCACATGAAATCAGTCATACCACTGGCTGGGAAGGATCCTACATAGAATAACTCAAGAGAGTTAAATCCCATATACTTAATATTCACATGAAATCAGTCATACCACTGGCTGGGAAGGATCCTATAGAATAACTCAAGAGAGTTAAATCCCATATACTTAATATTCACATGAAATCAGTCATACCACTGGCTGGGAAGGATCCTACATAGAATAACTCAAGAGAGTTAAATCCCATATACTTAATATTCACATGAAATCAGTCATACCACTGGCTGGGAAGGATCCTACATAGAATAACTCAAGAGAGTTAAATCCCATATACTTAATATTCACATGAAATCAGTCATACCACTGGCTGGGAAGGATCCTACATAGAATAACTCAAGAGAGTTAAATCCCATATACTTAATATTCACATGAAATCAGTCATACCACTGGCTGGGAGGGATCCTATAGAATAACTCAAGAGAGTTAAATCCCATATACTTAATATTCACATGAAATCAGTCATACCACTGGCTGGGAAGGATCCTACATAGAATAACTCAAGAGAGTTAAATCCCATATACTTAATATTCACATGAAATCAGTCATACCACTGGCTGGGAAGGATCCTACATAGAATAACTCAAGAGAGTTAAATCCCATATACTTAATATTCACATGAAATCAGTCATACCACTGGCTGGGAAGGATCCTACATAGAATAACTCAAGAGAGTTAAATCCCATATACTTAATATTCACATGAAATCAGTCATACCACTGGCTGGGAAGGATCCTACATAGAATAACTCAAGAGAGTTAAATCCCATATACTTAATATTCACATGAAATCAGTCATACCACTGGCTGGGAAGGATCCTATATAGAATAACTCAAGAGAGTTAAATCCCATATACTTAATATTCACATGAAATCAGTCATACCACTGGCTGGGAAGGATCCTACATAGAATAACTCAAGAGAGTTAAATCCCATATACTTAATATTCACATGAAATCAGTCATACCACTGGCTGGGAAGGATCCTACATAGAATAACTCAAGAGAGTTAAATCCCATATACTTAATATTCACATGAAATCAGTCATACCACTGGCTGGGAAGGATCCTACATAGAATAACTCAAGATGAAATCAGTCATACCACTGGCTGGGAAGGATCCTATAGAATAACTCAAGATGAAATCAGTCATACCACTGGCTGGGAAGGATCCTACATAGAATAACTCAAGAGAGTTAAATCCCATATACTTAATATTCACATGAAATCAGTCATACCACTGGCTGGGAAGGATCCTACATAGAATAACTCAAGAGAGTTAAATCCCATATACTTAATATTCACATGAAATCAGTCATACCACTGGCTGGGAAGGATCCTACATAGAATAACTCAAGAGAGTTAAATCCCATATACTTAATATTCACATGAAATCAGTCATACCACTGGCTGGGAAGGATCCTACATAGAATAACTCAAGAGAGTTAAATCCCATATACTTAATATTCACATGAAATCAGTCATACCACTGGCTGGGAGGGATCCTACATAGAATAACTCAAGAGAGTTAAATCCCATATACTTAATATTCACATGAAATCAGTCATACCACTGGCTGGGAAGGATCCTACATAGAATAACTCAAGAGAGTTAAATCCCATATACTTAATATTCACATGAAATCAGTCATACCACTGGCTGGGAAGGATCCTACATAGAATAACTCAAGATGAAATCAGTCATACCACTGGCTGGGAAGGATCCTACATAGAATAACTCAAGAGAGTTAAATCCCATATACTTAATATTCACATGAAATCAGTCATACCACTGGCTGGGAGGGATCCTATAGAATAACTCAAGAGAGTTAAATCCCATATACTTAATATTCACATGAAATCAGTCATACCACTGGCTGGGAAGGATCCTACATAGAATAACTCAAGAGAGTTAAATCCCATATACTTAATATTCACATGAAATCAGTCATACCACTGGCTGGGAAGGATCCTACATAGAATAACTCAAGAGAGTTAAATCCCATATACTTAATATTCACATGAAATCAGTCATACCACTGGCTGGGAGGGATCCTATAGAATAACTCAAGATGAAATCAGTCATACCACTGGCTGGGAAGGATCCTACATAGAATAACTCAAGAGAGTTAAATCCCATATACTTAATATTCACATGAAATCAGTCATACCACTGGCTGGGAGGGATCCTATAGAATAACTCAAGAGAGTTAAATCCCATATACTTAATATTCACATGAAATCAGTCATACCACTGGCTGGGAAGGATCCTACATAGAATAACTCAAGAGAGTTAAATCCCATATACTTAATATTCACATGAAATCAGTCATACCACTGGCTGGGAGGGATCCTACATAGAATAACTCAAGAGAGTTAAATCCCATATACTTAATATTCACATGAAATCAGTCATACCACTGGCTGGGAGGGATCCTATAGAATAACTCAAGAGAGTTAAATCCCATATACTTAATATTCACATGAAATCATTGAGTGGTTGTAAGGTTGCACTTACACGTAGTATGGCGAAATTTACAATTCTTACTGGCCCAATGTAATTTTGGTTTATCAAGTGTAATATCAAATCCGAATAAACCTCCATCATTCAGATTCCACTATCTTTTGCAGGTTACCAACAATAACAACGAATACTGACCGGTTTTCTTTTAAAATAAGACCACTTCGCTCCTGATATTTTTTAGGCCGTGTCTAGATCAAGCGGCTTCGGCTACGGCTATTTATGCCCTTGACTACAGTGAACATTTTTGAAGAACACAACTTGTTAAGCGATCTCGCCACGTCCTTTCTTTCACATTGGAATGGATGGAAACCCTAGTCCTTATGGGGTATACCCAACTCGATTTACAAACTCGATGTCTATAAATAATTGCTGGTTGGAAAACCCAGCCATCATCCAAAAACCGTAGCAATAAGTAATTTGTCATTTTTTCAGATTGATTCATGCAAATTAAGTGTCCAACTGGGCTTGTAAATTAAGTTCAGTAAAACAAAATGTTGATAACTCTATATTTTAACCTTTTGGCAAACAAGATTGCCTCAAAACAGCGTAGATCCTTGCACTGCCTGGCAATTTGTGTGAATTTATACATCGGGAATCTTCTATACATTTTAAGTGTGCCGATATTGTAGTCCCTTTTCAGACATTCGCCTTCGTAAAAACTTCGAATTATTTGTTAATATGATCAGGTAAATCCGGAACAACCGGCCGTCCAGCAGATGTTTTCCCGCAAAAGACGAGTGTTTATTCCCATAAGAAAACAACTCAACGTCACTAGAAAAACACGATCCCGTGAGATTTATGCATTTATGTGTCAACTCAGTTATAATATAAGCTTCTCTAACGAAGATTAATCAATTTTATGAGGTACATTATTACACCACGTGGTACGCATCAATCAGAGTTGCTTCGTGCCGCGCAAATGTCTGCCCTGGCACAGGTGAAAATCGTCCCATCAACTTGTTTTACGATTCTCGTTCAGTAAATCGTGGCGTTATACCCTAGTGATATAAAGTATATGATATTAAAAAACACCAGCTTCGTTTACGGTTGTTTGTCAGCAGTGCATATTTCCACTTAGTCATTAACCTCTATCACCAAGAATAGATTTCTTCTCTAATCATCGCTATGATTTTTCTGTACTCATTTGGTACTTGTGCTCCCCGGTGTTTATATTCGCTGAAGAGATACGTGTTTGAAGTCCACTACCAGAGTAAAGTTTACAAGATTAATTCCTCTCTTACAAAATCCTGTCTCCGTACCGTGGCGGAGACATCCGTACTTGAGACCTCATCTTCGGTCAGTCAGAGAATTCAAGAAAATAACAAGTCATTGAATTCCACAGAGCCAATCGGGAATGACAATATTATCCCTTCATCGTGGATGTACAGACCCACCGTACAGGAACCCGAGGCAGCGTAATGCAAATATGATTTGTGGAAATTGCAAAGTAAGTTACACGTCTTCTGGAGCGTTGACCTTTTAAAGTTGTAAAGGCTGAGATATGGTGATCTTTTATCAATGGTGCGCCTTAAAAAAAAATCATTCAGGAAATTCATCTCTAAACTTACGTGAATTTTTGAGAGCTTATTTGCAGGATCTGATCACACAACCTAAACATCTGCCCTCTACGGTGATCAGTCAATTTTTACAAGTCCATCAATATAATGGGAATACTTAATGTTGTTCGTTCCGGTTATTACCGTATAAACCTGACTGTGTCCTTACATACAGCCCGCTATATACAGATACCACAATTTATATACTTTTTCATTTTAAAATTTAATAACGGGAGCAAAATACGGTTGACAAAAACTATATCTGCAGTTAACAAGGCCTATAGGCCGTATCTGAATTAGCGGCTATGGCTAATGTTGTGGCTGTCGCTAAGGGTGTGGCTATTCTTCATTGCATGATCAATCACGATCAAGCCACAACCGCAGCCACTAATGCGGTCACGGCGTAATTTGTGGATAATTGTTGCATTCCTAATTGTAGGTGACATTCTACGTCGGTTTTAATATTGACTCTAGCAAAATACAATAGTATACAATAACCAATATTTAGTATAGTTGATAATAAATATTTTGTACAATATTTCCATCCATTTATTCCTCTTGATATTATAAAAAGATCCACCACGTTCAAAATGGACCACCCCAAAGTTATAAAAAAGGTGTTATCTCTTGAATCTATATGTTCTCCGCAGATGTGATCGTTTCAACTCCATCCATTCAATAAGGTACCTTTACGGGTTTCCACGACGGGGTTTATCAAAGAGATGAAAAAGATAACACCGGGAAACAAATATCATTCTGTCAGTGTATTGCCCATCATATTTACTACTCAGTACTCGTAAACCATGGTGCCATTGTGCTTAGCATGGACTGGCTTGCTATACTGTGAATGGAGCTCAACTCCTTTACGTGGTTTTATGACTTTTATTGCCTGGTTTTACAATGCGGAACTTGGCAGTTTATGGTTCGCAGTCCACATTTCGATGGTTGGTTAAAGGAATACTGCAGGTCGATAATTTTCACGAAATGCCGGATATTTTAAAGGGTAATTGTTGAAGTCAACGGTCTTCGTCAAATTCGAGTCTGTGTGGAGTTTTGTTGGAGCTTGTTGTGATTCCTTCTGAATGTGATGTTTGTTTTAGTTGGATCGGAGATGTAGTATAACTTTTTACAAAAGTAGGTCCATATCATGTGCAACCTTTCTAATATAACACACCACGTCAGCATGTTGAACGTTGAAGACCGAACACAGCAAAGTATCTGCATGCTGTGTTTCCTTCCTCCATGCTCCAAGCGTATGAGGCACTCCTGTTTCTCTTGATTTTTTTATAGGATTTCTGACATTTCGTGTATAGGCCTACTCTGCCTTTAAAATGTAGGTGAATTGAATGTAGGTGGGATTTCATCTT
Organism: Leptasterias polaris; assembly: GCA_037783415.1. Classification (NCBI taxonomy): domain Eukaryota; kingdom Metazoa; phylum Echinodermata; class Asteroidea; order Forcipulatida; family Asteriidae; genus Leptasterias; species Leptasterias polaris. The sequence goes on from JAZGTN010000022.1 coordinate 8,463,421, forward strand.
GACATGTTCAGTACGAAAGTACAATATCATTAATATCTCAATATAAAAGACAACTTGTCGCAATATAACTCAGGCTGTTTATGCAATAACACTGACTTGAACTGTGGGTCAGTGCGCATTGGTGGTAATGTATCCTGAAAACAGATCACTGACCTACATGTACAAAATAACGCAGGCCTAATTTCAGGATGTGAGGAATATTAGATCTTTGCCAGTCCCGCCCTTAGTTTGCTTGAGCTTTGATTTCTTCTGATTGTGATATTTTTTTAGTTGGATCGGAGACAGTAGTACTGTCTTTTTACAAACTTTTTACAAAAGTAGGTCCATATCCTTTACAACGACCGTTCACACCCAAGACTTTCACTAACACTGCCTGAAAATACACATGTTGTTGTATCATGATAAAATGATAACGCAAACAGAAAAGCCCCTCAAACATCTTAAGATTAGAGCTGAGCATGATATTATGACCCCATGCATTTGTCTTAATTTTCGTGGAAAATTAAATAGAAAATCTTGATTGAGGACAGCGCGTGCGGTTTATCATTTATAGAGAGTCCGTTCTAGGAACTGGCTACCAAAACAGCTTTATTTGTTTGTCATCTTCTGAATTTTCATAAAGAGTATTTACTTGGCATTAAACAACGTACTCGCTGATCACGTGATACGTTATCGTATGTTTGATGAAGGGATGCAGTAATACCGGGGTAAATCCCTTGCTCATATATAAGTTCGTTTTCATGCACTGCTTGAGTTCCCATCTAAGGAACAAAAGAACTACGGTGATGGGGGGGGGGGGGGGGGGGGCTACTCCGTAGCCGACCAGGCTCAAAGTTGATTTTTTTTTAAAATATCTACCGGTGTACTATCATAGAGGTAAAGGTGTACATTAAAGTATAGGCTGAACAAAAATATAGCAGAAAACTTGCGGGCACAACCATGTATAGAATTCGTTTGGGAGAAGTGTTGTTTCTGAGAAGAACCGGTGTGGAGTCACCACACCGGTTCTCAGAAACAACACTTCTTCCAAAGGAGTTTTTTTTAATATAAGAGTTATAATCGCTACTAGGCTTTCTATCATAATCTACACCTACCATGCAAAGCTACAAACACCACTTAAAGTCAAGGCTGCTCGACCACGGGTTATTCCACATGATTATACATTTTTGTAATGCAGAAAATAATCATGTTGCTTTCATAAACTTAATTATTTAACCCTTTACTTCTCTATAGTTCCAGTTCTTGGTAATACTCCTGCCGTCATACATTATTAGATATATTTACGGAGAGCCAACATGTATTCCGTTTGTCTGAAGAGTTCAGTGACTTTTTTATGTGTTTTGCTTCTTATCTTTATTGTATACCTATATAGAATTGGTATGTTGCTAGGCATCCATGTTCTTTTCCGTTGTTGTAATTATTAGCTTGAGTCCACATTACCCATAATATCCGAAGTGCATAAAGGCCTTGTCCGAATTGGCAGCTGTGGCTGTTGCTAAGGGCAACCTGTGGCCATTTTGAAACCATGGCTCAGGCTTCAGCTCTGGCTATGGCTCCGTCCATCTGTTTGAACTCCCGTATCTAAAGTGTACGTTTTCAAAATAACTGATGGAGCCAAAGCCAGAGCCTATATAAGCCGAAGTCGTGGTTTGGAAAAGGGCGTGTGTTGTGCAACGTAGTGATGAAGCCGCAGCCGTAAATTCGAACACATTGTGTAATAATAGTACATCGTTCCTTGAACAGATATAATTTACTGCCTAAAAAGCGATCACAAAATGTTATGAGGAAAATAATTATTTTAATATTCGGTTGAATAAAGACAAATTGACTCAGAGAGTGGGATTTGAACCTGTGACCTCCAGATTAACGCGCTCTATACCAACTGAGCTATACTAGCCCTATGTTGGTGGTCTCCCTATTTTGTCAATATCTTTGTTCGGGGTGCCAGTCAGAAGCCATTCAACCTATAACTGCTTTATAACCATAGGAATAGCCAGGGATCACAAACAAGTCATAACCAGGGAAGCGACAGGAGAGGGATCACCTTTGGGCGATGTAATTTTCTTGAGCTTTCCATTAACAACTTTTTGATAATGAGCTGAACGAAAAGTTGACTTTTATACCTCCGGATTCTTGAAATGTATTTTTAAATCTTTACAAAAATTTAAAGAGCCCAAAATCCTTTACAGTCCGAGGTATATAAGGATGTGATTCCCACCCAAGTAAGGAGTCCTTGTCGTAAGACAGGAAAAACAATTTTTATCAACTGGTGATTCACTGGCCTTTTTGATGTGATGGTAAGAGACGGAAACATTTCGACAATAAAAATGCTAGGTCCGTGTTTTGACCGATTTGAACCAAAAAGAAGATTTAAAATTCGAAATAACTGTTTAATATAAACTCAAGAAAGTTAAACGCTTTCATTTTTGAGGTTTTACACGAAGAAATTCGCCAATGATAAGTGGTAGTTAATTTAGAACTAAAAATTAATTATTCTCAGGATCCTGTCACTATCTCGCGTCCATCAGCTGCGTAGAAACAAGTTGCATGTTGCGTGTCAGTGTGCATCATCCGTGGCATATTCACATTTTGTGTATGTTTTTCGTTTTGAAACAGCATCATCTGTCAAAATTCGTTCAGACATTTGTATATATTTTTGTTTTACAATTTCTTTCGGCAAAAATCTGGACATCAACTTTTAACATTGCCCATTTCCAGACAACATAGCACAGCGACGATTGTTTGTTAACTGCAATGGATGGCTTCAAACATGAGCATGGGCCTACACGTTTTATGAAAACCGTAAAACTAAGATCCACATAGAAATAGATAACTGATCGTATAATGGATGAACTGCATTGTTGAGAGAGGGCTGATTAAAGTTAAATAATTATTAGCATAATTTGTTTTCAATTTCCCGACACGGTGTTTGAAAAGACATATTATGACGATAACACATTTACGACCAAATAAAGATAACAGAATCCAGTCCATGATGTTACCACCTCGTCTTGTCCTGATCCTTTTTGTCGGCTTATCCATCAACAATTACAAGTCGGTAAAACCTTTAAGACATTATTCGTAAACATTGCCCATTTCCAGACAACATAGCACAGCGACGATTGTTTGTTAACTGCAATGGATGGCTTCAAACATGAGCATGGGCCTACACGTTTTATGAAAACCGTAAAACTAAGATCCACATAGAAATAGATAACTGATCGTATAATGGATGAACTGCATTGTTGAGAGAGGGCTGATTAAAGTTAAATAATTATTAGCATAATTTGTTTTCAATTTCCCGACACGGTGTTTGAAAAGACATATTATGACGATAACACATTTACGACCAAATAAAGATAACAGAATCCAGCCCATGATGTTACCACCTCGTCTTGTCCTGATCCTTTTTGTCGGCTTATCCATCAACAATTACAAGTCGGTAAAACCTTCTCTCCCTTATATTAATCACACCTTAAGACGCCGGACATACGCTAATCCGGCCATTGCCACCTCTCTAGCAACCTGAAGGTGCCGACAAGCTGAGAGAGGGAGTGACAGGTTGTGTCAGATCTGACGAACTGACTTCAGCTGCTGTCTTGAGCAACACTAAAACTAAAGCAGTACTTGATTTGCATCTTCTCTAATTTGATCGAACCCACACGGTCAGTTCAGTTTGACCCTAGCTCTATGGTTTGACGGTCAATCAGTTAAAGGGAGTGGACATAAAGATTGATAAACGTGCTCATCTATACCCCCTGGAAGAAATAAGCTAAAAAGTTGGGCGTGTGTGAAATTGTCTATTTCTTATATTAAAATATGAAAATAAATGAAAGAAAGCGTCAACGTTTGAATGTTTAGGTTATTTCATTATGCTGTGTTTTTTGAAAACAGGTATCGGGACCGCGCACCTTTAAAAATCCCTTTAAATAGATCACAATCATTATTTTCTGCATTGCACGTTTTTCACCAAAATTAGAATATATCGGCAGGCGCGGAATATTTTGACGAGGACACGTTGTCAAGGCAAGCTTCTCTGTTGCTTCGAGAGGTAAGCACAAGATGGACACAAGGGTACCTGCTCTACAAGCCTACCTTGAATGCTTGATTCGTTAGTAAATTCATTACTAAAATGTACCTGGGTCCTTTATCTATAGTCAGGGAACACTTGTAAACCGTTCTACCGTAGAGGTGCTTAATGGTATAGAATACAATTACCAAATATGAGGGTTTTGGGGTTTTTTTGTGGCTTGTTTTCAATAATGTTTTTAGGGTTTTTAATATTTCGTTACCTGACTCAGAGAAGACAAATTGTTTGTTGAATCATTCTCAAAGTGGATTTCACGTTGATACCGAATTCTCTTGGTTGATCTCATATCACATGAGCTACTTGTTGGTACTTCTGTAATTAATCAGGTTGTTACCATTAATGTTTCATCTCTTTGTCTATTTTGGTTTCAGGGTATCGGTTAGTTTCAGCATAGAGCTCTGTGGTTTCAGCGGAACTATATCAGTTAAAATGTTGGCATGTACATTGTTTGTTTATCAGTACATTAATTGCATCGGTTTGCACCCTGTTCAGTTCAATCCGATTTCCTGAATCTTACTGTAGCACTAGCAGGACTCTATTATTTACAGCCAGTCTTCCCCCTTTCTTGTAACTTTCTTTCTTCCTATAAACCCAATAGATCCTCGCCCAAAGAAATAGGTGCCGTAATCTGACAGCTTTCCCTAATTGCAATATCCAGTGGAGGTGGTTGCCGAATGGCGAAGGGGGTTCAACAATGGCCCACAACTACCCGGCATTGTTGAATTTTATCGCATTTTCAATCGGCCGATCAAGAGTTCAATTGTCGGGAGAGTGACAAAGGCTCCCTCAGCGGATCCCCTCGCCTTGCTCGCTCGATCTGGCAGCTACGCGGAACAACGCTTTGGTCTTCCAAAAACTTGATTGTCCGGGGTGTTTTTGTTCAAAAGGGACTGTGTTTGCGGCGTGACTGGCATGATTAAGACGGGGTGAAACCATCATGGGCCTATAAACTAGTTCTGAATTTGAAGGACATTGCGTAGGTGGGCGAAAGGATATGAGCGCACCTTTGCCAACGTGTACTTTATGAGAACATGAATCGTTGATTGAATTTCAAATGTGCTCCAGCTTTTTCACTCATGTCAATTAAACGTTTGAAAGGAGTAACATCGGAAATATAACGTTGCTTAGTTTTGCATTGTTGTTTTTGCTTTACAGCGGAGGATTCGTTCCTATAAAGGCGGGGTACACTTTTGGTAATTGTCAAAAAGAAGTATACTCACTTAGTGTATACCAACACATGCTTACAAAACACACCTATGAAGATTTGGGCTCAATTGGTCATCGAAGTTGCAAGAAAATAATGAAAGAAAAACACCCTTGTTGTATAGAATTGTGTGCTTTCAGATGCCTGAGAAAGGCTTCATGCCTGAAGCCTTTCTCGGATTCAAATTTAGGGGGTGAAAACAATCTCTAAAACTATACCTCCAGTGCTCTTCACCAAGTAAGTTTTTCCCTCTCCCCAGAGTATTCTCTCTTGCCAAAAATGGACTCTGAATAATACCTTATTCATTCCACCAAATCTAACAACACCTGTACGCATTAACGTCGGCCTGATCTATCAAGGAGGGAACATTCATGCCAGCCAAACCAATTAACCCAAACCGTCCTGTTCCAATATTTGAGTGTGCTCAGCCAGTCAAATTGGGACACGGTTCAATTTTAGGTTAGCGTGGAAAGGGCGGGGCACCAATTCATCCCTAACCTACCGTTAATCCACACATACATTATACACCCCCTCTTTCAATCCTGTCCAATTAGAGGTGGACGTGAAGTTCGAGCGTGGTCCTTTCCTGGCCCCGTAAATATCGCTAGAACGCAAATACTACGTGTGCAAAGGGGACTGTGATGGGATGCACCAATCCGGTATATACGCCGGATCCTTAGAGAACATTGTGGTTAGAACACGGAGAAAGGAAACTGGATGGAATATAGTGTAAATATATTCTCATGGATTCAATAAAATACCATTTAGTATAGATAGGTTGCAATATGACGTAAATCGGCCATCTTTACGGGCAATTTGGAACACACAGTTATGCGTTACGCGTGAGAACGGCGTGCAGCACGCGCACATTTCACCAAACTCATTGCATGATTGGTTAGTGAATGACGCGGCTGCGTTAATAATTTGAGCGCTTGACGCGCCTGCAAGCCAAAATGCGATTTGCCCGTAAAGATGGCGTCTACTGGGAACTATCTATACAGTTCTGGGGTGGGATTACCATATTGTATCAAATTTCTGAATGTATTTGGTTCTATACCTGACAAATAAAATGTATAGTCAACCTATAGGGAACTACAATAAAAAATGTTCCTCTCGTAACCACAACTCACACTACGTCTCTATTTTACATATTATTATTAGCCCCATTTTTAATCCCTTTAGTCTGTTTTTATAAATCAGAAAAGTTTTACCATAAAACAAAACTGTATTTTGAATATATCTGACCTATACGTTGAATGACTGCCTTGAATTAATTGATTTGTATTTAACGGTGTCTGTTCACCTGCGCTGTCGTTACACCTAAGAGTTGTTGGCATTCGAATTAGAGACGCTTTTTAAATCGTCATATTGACTCGTTTCAAACGGGGAGCCTTCTGTTTCAAGGCAAGTCCAAATTGCAGCAATTTTCTCTCTGTTCATAGAGGGAGGCTAGGTGAGGTACAGCCATGAAACACATCAATCTTGTCTGCATCAGATTGTTACCTACGTTGTACAAAATTAGTCGCGCCTGACTGATGGCGGAATTTGCCTGGAATAGCTCAATTCATAAATCATAACCCAGTGAATATCAATGATTAATGACAGGCCGACTTCCTCGGGTACTTTGTACCCCCATGATGGAGACCGAGAAAAGGTAGCACACGGGCCGACAGATTAATTCGGTTTGTGAAACAGCTATAGCACACCTGCAATGCGCCAAATATCACCCCCAAGGTGTGAATGGAACGCGCTTTGTGTACACAGTGCCACAACGTGATCAGCTCGCACACTGTGTTCAGCCACTTCTCAGTCCCAATGCAAAGTCCATTCCTGGAGCAGGAACGGCGCACAACATCATTACTACGGAGGCCGCTGCGAATCAACACACACTGCTATTATTACTAGAGAGGCCGGATGAAGAGCAATACATGTATACATACAACAATCCTTGGGTGATTTGACTTATATACAGTGTGTAAATGATTCTTAACTCTTAGTGGATAGCTCCACCTTACTCGATTTTCTTCACCGACTAGTGCTATCAGATTGTGCAGAGAAAGCACCTAAGCCTTGGATTTATACCGTTGAACGGCGTTACCAACCCCGTCTAGTTCCAGCTTTTGCACGTGGACTTTCGGTTAGGCTTTGATTTTGTGCCTACGCTGTATGTCCATCCAGTTTTCATGTTTTGGCTACGAGACTGAACGGTTATGGGGAACCAAAGGTGAGTGTTAATTCATCTAATTGTTAGTGATAAATCCACATTAAGTCCTGGGCTAGATAACCTAGTTTAGCTTAGCTAGATGCAGCAAAATTGAGAAAAATAATGTAACACTGGTCATGTTATGTATCAGTTACTTCTGAAAAAGTTAGTTGCACCAAATCTGGCAAGCTTGAAAATCTGATAATAGGACTTGATGACTCATTCCTCAGTTTTGAACAAGAAGGTCTTCTTGAACAGTTTCTGTTGTTGTAGCATAGCACTCCCAGTTAACCCGGTAACAGCACTTTGCTGGACGTTGCACTGCCCCATCGCCTTTTTTTACAACCCACTTTTTATGGCGGTTGTTACGGACACTTGCTGAGGCTATATCTAGCAGCCCAAGCGGGTTGTTTACCGACTAAGGAATGCCCCTTTTTCTGTTGGGCACGGTGCACCCTTTGTGTCCGCTCCTCTTTCACCAAGCGGGTCCGGAGAAAACAGCCCACAGCTAAACACGGCAGAGGCCGATGCCCCTGCTCTCGATACCAGCGCTGCCCTGTGGTAAACAGCATGAAAAAGTGATATCTCGGTCGACAATCTCGGAGGGGTTTTATTTCTAAATGGGTCGACTTTTGTCTTGGAGCGATCCAACCATGTCCTGACAGACGAGCTGTTTCTTAATTATATTCTGGCGATTTAAGCACCTTTCTACACAATATCGATCATGCCGCGCCTGAAACCATGCTGTACTTGTGTTGGTTACTGCACCACCACATCATGTTTGCCTGCCCCAACACTGCCAGCTGAAAAGTCCATTCATTGAACCGTTTGAATCATTATAGGCAATCTGAATGAGGTCTTATAGAATAATTCTCCAATAGTATACTGAGTACCGGTATGTCTATTGGTGGATGAAGCTATAAACAGACCCAATGACAGGTTTATTGTGCCGATGTGAACGAACATCCTCACTACTAGGTGACCAACCTAGGCCTTAGTAACGATGTCTTTGTTTTAATAAATTCTAATGGCTGGTTACTCAGGTGGTTTATTTTTCAAACGCAAAACTATTTTTCATACTCACATTTGTATTTTACATTCATGTCGTTGGATTGATCATGGGTACAAAATAGCGTTTTTGATTCATATTTACATAAAATGTGTACAAATACTAAATAGTGTGTTCCAAAAGTTTTGCCATCGATGATGTTTTTATGAGACGGTACAGGATAGTCTTTAGGCTCTACTGCAGTCTTTCGATACGTAGCTTTTAGTGTTAAAACCGTCAGGCATCGTATATCCTGTCACTTTGTAGGCCCACATCAAATTCATACCATCTATGTTTGCCCCTTGGTCAGCACTCAAGAGATCCCTTCAAATTGACTCAAAAATTCCTGGAGAGAATTCGTCTTCTAATATGAACGGACCTGCGGCTATATTGCGTCCGTGAGGCCTATAAAAATGCATACTGACATTAAAGTCAAACTCCATCATGCAGGAATTGTCTAAAAAGCTTTGGGAAAAGTGGATAAACGGTGAACTGCGGGCCATCATTGATGAAATACTTTTTTTTATCATGACTTGAAGGTTTTGACACTCTCTTTTGTCTTCAAAGTGAAATGTTTGCGATGATGGTATCATCGTCAAGTTGGTTCACAGTGAGTTTTGCGTAAAACTGACCAATAAGATTTTTGAGAGTGTTTAGAAAGCATAAGAAATTCCTGGTGCTTTGATATCCACAGACTTTCTTTTCACATAAGCGGTTTCCAAACACAAAGACGTGTAAAAGTTAAGCTCCAATTTGAAGAGAAAAAAACAGAGCCTAACTGTTGTACTTTCAGCAGGCGAAGCAAAACGTTGCCTGTAAACACAATCCTTTCCTCATCATCCCAAAACAAAAACACTCTACACAAAAGTGGTTAATGAAGATCGGCTTACCAACACGCTTTTGAACACCGTAGTCTTATTTTTGGAAACTCATGTTTATAACAATGTTTATAAAGGTGAACTTTTCTTTAACGTCGCCTTATAGTTATACGTTGGCATTGACATTGTAGGCACCGATTGTGAAAGACTTCCCTCACCTTGTGCATGGACTGCCGCATACTATAACCTTGTCGTGACGAGACAAGCGTAACAAATATGGTGTAGTTTTATTATCATTGGGCAGCTTTACCCATTGGCTCGGGCTTTATGGCGGTTAATCATGGTATAACTAATGCGAAAGCATAGCACCATTTTAAAAGTTGATCCCTTAATACTCGATATTATTGTGTATTGTGGAGAAGGAAATTTAGCAAGTGATTGGGGAATTTGCTGCATGTGCACGGGACGTTATTTTAAGCAATGATAGTTTTGAGCATAGTAATGTCTGTTGGGTCGAACTATTATGAAAAATGCATTCCAATTTAGTAGCTTGGTCCGAAAATAATATCTCTTTCCTTAACAAGGTCATTTCAATCAAAACATCAGTCGTTATTATTAATATTCAAGCGCAGTCGAAGCACTTGCCAAGTTAAATGAAACAATTTGATGTTGGTCAGTGCGTACTATTAACGCAAAATATGTAATAACTTTAGTGGATCTACTAATGTGGTTCCTCCATATTGTTCTCATGAAATCAATGTGAAGTGCACTAATTAGTAATGATAAAAACGTTATTATGGAACTCAAGATAAAGCTGTGCTTTGGAATGGTCGAAGGCCAATGGGATGTGCCTATCACGTTAATTGCTTCTAAAGTAGTTCCAACTGTTGAGGGGAGGTATTAGGGCTCGACTTAGGCTGCTTCAGTTTACGTACTCGGGGCCTTAATTAAATGCGATGTCAGATTTGTTGTTCTACTTCATACTTAATGTAGTAGTGCGTGTGTAAGTCAATGCAGTGGAAGGTTGCTTAATAATCAAATTCTGAGTGCGAGGTACCAGTTTATTTTCAAGTAGGCCTAGTATAAATAAATGTTCTTGCAAAATGTAAGCTCGGTGTAGTTCGTCGGCCTATGTTCCCCGCAGAGCATTGGCCAACCTCCTGTCTCCGCCAGGCTTCCGTAATTGAGTCAGTCAGCTGAGGCAGCGGATGGCGATAAGTTTCGCAGTTTGAGCCGGTTAGTGTCCAATCCTTGCCCGCCATTGCCGTAAAAAACCTCCAAACCCCCAACAGTGTAATAATAATATTAGACGGTACACCCCAGTCATATGCGTGTAGCTATGCGACGAGCCGACTCCGGAGTATACCGATGTACCGTAGGCCTGCACAGGCTCCACGTCCCTTTCTTAACAGATCTTTAAAATAGCATGGTCTGCCTTGCTTCAACTTGATTTTACGTCCAGTGATTTGTCCCTAATTGAGAACTCATTCACTTTACAAACGATTGTAATTTAAGCATTTTTACAGATGAACCAAATCTGTCATATTAATTTGTTTATCAAGTAAAAAGCGTAATTCTCCGTACATGACATTGAAACTCTGATGCCATAGCAACGAAACGTAACTGAATGATATTCAGTCAGCATTGTTGGTGCAGTGTAATTCGTGATTTTATTGTTGCTTTTTAATTTCACTGTGAGTATTTTTCTAGCCGCTGCCGACAATTTTCTGATGAGTATTAAACAAATAATACCTGAAATTAGATTCCTGCTGCAATATTTTCCTTTGCGTTCACAGACCTCTGTAATTTTAGAAGCAATCACATCATCTCAAGTTAGAAACTCGGCAGGGAAGTGTGTAGGTCAGTTTTTTTTATGACGATTTCTGATCTTCGGTCTGTTTCTTTAAATTGTGGACGCTCGCCCTCTTATAATGTATATTTGCCTTTACAGAGCTACTGCGTTGGTTGTTTTTAATTGTGTAAAGGTGTTTTTATCCATTACGTATGTATTCTGTAGCGTGTACCCTGTCCAATGAAGGGCCTCAACATCATCGATATAAGATTAGTCCAACCATGGTCCAACCGTAGATCTGTATATAAGCCATAAGGCCAAGGACATCTAGCTGTGTGCGTGTGTATCCCATGGTTTGCGTCTATATACTGAGGCGTTACAAGGTGTTGTTTTTGGCGGCTTGCGCCAATCTAATTAACCTTCCTGCGCACAGTACGCTTGAAATGTCACACAAGGTCCCCCAGTCTACAATGTGCCTCGTAGGCGATCTCTTAATTGAGCTATACGTATGTTTTTACGTGCACACATTATTTATGTAATGCAAAGCGCATTCCTTCTCTAATGCATGTAATACCCACCGCACACCTTTGCTGCAGTGAGGCTTCAATTCAAATCATGGTACTCGGATTTTCTTGCTGGAGCAGCCATGCCCATTGCACGGGTTGCAACCAGCAAACACACACACAGACAGAGTTTATAGGGGCAGTGTGTTGTGATTGCATAGCCTGGGGGAAATCTCATCCATGCGTAGAGCGGGGAGAGGAAGAATTTCGGCCCGCACGACTGGCTGGGGAACCGCGGGCGGTTTTTGTCCCAGCAAAATTGGAAGTGTGAAGCGTAAATAACGGGAATAAAATATGTCGGATGCGTTCGCGTGCATGGATGTAGCCATGTCTTCTTAACACAGGACGTGATTTTGTCCCTGTTATTTAGTTGTGTTTGCATAAGAAATAAACTTCATGTTGCGTATCCCCCATTAATGTAAACATCTAAAGAAGAGAGTAGATCTATGTTTTACCAACACGTTCCTTAAAGTTCTAACACGTTCCAGTAAGTTCATAGATGTATGTGTTATTGGTGCCATTGCTTCTCTTCAAAGGTTAAGTGATTACAGAGTGTTATATGGGCGTAAGTTTCGGCCCACGGGAGACAAGAACAATCTTGAAATGTGTGGTATAAGTCAGATCTCCGATTCCCTGACCAATAAAAAACAGACCTCCAGTTGCAACTGCTACCAACCATAGAGCTCTAGAAACCAACCATATTTGATTGGTTACTTGAACTTTAGTTAGAAACTTTTCTACGATAATTTTAAGTCTACTATATCAATTTTGTTTTTCTGCTTTTAAGAACCCACTTTCATGATAACTACAACCTCGTATCCAAAACCTCCTTCGTAGTTTCAGAGTCCTTCAAACGCGTTGATTTGCTGCGTGTTTTAAGGCCGCGATACTGTCATAATAACCACCAGAGGTAGTCCTACAAAAAACAGGTATTGAATAATCTTTTTTCCAAGAACAGAAATCTGGCATTTTGTTTTTACTGCATCGTACCTTGCTCATGAGGGCTCACCATGCGATCGGCACGCTTTACAGGGTGTTTACGAGGCCGCGTCCAGCCCGACGGCTCCATTGCAAGACATTTACGTGTTTCTCAAGGCTTCTCCGAAAGGTTTTCAAGACTCAAAAAAGCGCCAATCCTTTTAAAACATTCTCGCTGATTGTCAGGCACCCTGGAACGATCGCCAAAAATGAAGTAATTGTGCTAAGAATTGTCAGTTGAGCACGAAATGATTCCACTTACCAAGAGACACTACCTGTGCAGACAGACATACGGCACGTCGTTGGCGAATGCCTTGTATGCTGCAACAAAAACTAAACAATACAATCGTTCGAGAAATTCACTCTTTAAAGGTTTAAAAAATAAGATGGGAGAAACAAATCTCTTCTCTGACTGTTCCAAGATGTCCATTGTCCACCCTCAGAAGATGTAAGTCCTTCTGTAGCGTAATACTTGATTTTCATTCTTTCGAAGATGATTAATAATAATGTTAAAATTGGAATATATGAGATTGATATCTGGCCTCTATACAATCAAATTTCAACGGAAGAATTTGCCATGTGAAAGAAGAGGGATCTAGTTTATTTCACCACACTCTGGGAGCAAACCGATTGCCTTTTGTTCTTTGGTTGTTTAACACATTTCTTTTTATAAGTAAAATGATAGTGCTAGAGGTTAAGTTCGCACCTTAAGTGCACTGAAAACAAACGCATCCATCGTATCCCAACAGAACTTTGCTAGACTCGCTCCATAAACAGATTCTGTTGATTAGGATTTCTTTTTTTAAATAAAGTGCATGTTCCACGTCGTTATTTCACCATCAGGCATTTGTCTTCAATAGGATTGCCGGGGAACACAGTCTGAATTCGGTGCGAAGTCCAAAGTAATACAGAGGTCCAAAAATGTGTCAATTTATTATGATTACAACTACCTTGCGTGGTATCACACCCAATGATCGTGTCGCATAATAGTGAACAAAGTTCACTGCTGGGCGTGTGGCGTTATATACTAGTGCTACCCCGGTTAACTCATGTGTAGACCTATATCCATGGCTTTCTATAAGACCTAGATAACTCAGGAGATGATGCTGATGCGGTTTTAATTTGATAAATTGCCGTTTCTATTAAATGTGGTATTGACACGTGCGTCTGATTAGAAACGTTTGTGATGGAAAAACTAATAAACTATCATATTGTGGCAACCTTTGGGAAGCCGAGTGCGTGTATTAGTCGTTCCAGTTTAGTATGATTGGGTTCTTTTGGACCGCAAGTCACATTCTGTTATAATAATGCCGACTGTTTCTTTTCTTTATTTTTGTGCATGTGTATACTGTACAAACACACTTTCAGAATTGAAAGAACTGGCTGGAACATAATAATACTGGTATATGTTTAATGCATGAGCAGCACTCAGCATAATAGCAGAGGACGCGGGGAGCTAGACAAGCAAATGAAAACACTTTTAAGCAGCATCGAGGCCGTGTTGACTCTGGCCTGCGCAGGACTGTATGGAGAAACAATGTTCCATTTTGCTCCACTTAAATCGATCGGACCAAGGGAGGGTGTTCAAACAGAAGCACAAGCAAGAATGCCATTAGCGGCACGTTGAGTAGCCAAGAGAATGTGTGGTCATCCAAATATAAGAATAAGGTATAGTTTATTATACTATTATATGGAACTCAGTTACGGTTTTGATATTTTCTGGTTCTGTGTTCATTGGAAGTTGTGACTGTGCATTGAAAAATTAAGGTGTTAACATTGATTTCATGGGTGCTGTCACGTATAGATACCGGAACATATTCAAAATTTACACACGATTGAGAGTGTTAAAATAACACTAATTCAGTTTACCAACACAATCACATTGGCGTTATTGTAACACACTATGATTTTATTTTTAACTCTCTCTTGGGTATCTATATTTGACAACGTGACCCTTGCAGTGTATGGGTTGGAATTTGATTGGTTGTTACTGATTATCAGCTTTGAATTTTGGAAAACTTACGTGGGCACCACAGGATGCATGAACGTATTATAATGGGAGTCCTTGAAACTTTTTTCTGTTGGAATAAATTTAATGCAAGTTCACCGATTTGTATTAATTGTTCATCTTCTGTTATTAGAGGCAGGTAGGCTAGCCATTATGTCACTATTAACACAACATCCATTGAACTATATTAGATTATAGTTACTTGTTGGACATTCCGTTTATCATGTCTTCAGATGACCGGAATCCATTGGCATTGGTTCAGACATCTTGGTTTGTCAGTCTTATCCATGTAAACCAAACAATAGCATGTAAACCGATGGCTTCGGTAGTGGCTGTGGCTGTCGGCGAAATATTCCATTCTTCAGCGTTGCCGTTGCAGCCAGTCCATAGCCAAAATCGCTTGATACGGCCTGAGACTACTGTGAAGAAGAATTATTCGGACCCTTTAAAAGGAGAACTAGAGTTCCATTCTCGTGTTGTATACTGGGAGTAATAAGATACAAACGCCCTCAGTGTGACGAAGGTCGCCACTCAACATAATTGAATGACGATCCAAGTACATGTACATGCCAAACTTAAAAGTACACACAAAAGTAAGGGGCTTCAGAAGTGCCATGCCACTTATCCAGAAACTCGCATTTGTTATCTTGGATGTCCAAATTATGTCGTGGTTTTGTTTGCTGATCCGTAAGGGTACGGGTGGCCAGGCTAGGCTGAGGTAACCTTCGGGATCACACTAGCCCTGGGGTATGATGAGGTAGTACGTGGGCTCATGTGTTAAATGATGGACATCATCAACAGATACAAAGGATGCCGACACGTAGCCTGGGGCAAGGAGGGACCATTCTGTCGCACTCTCTCATTAATGAAGCACATTCTATTAGTACCATTCTATAGTAGTTAGTTACTACATCCCTGAATCATAGACGGTAGGCCTAATTTGAAATCGTTTTGTCATGGCATGTTGTTTGTTGATTTGGCAGAGGTTCTGTAAATTGTATGATATAGACTTATATAGATGCATCTTTTGTCATCATGACAACAACACAAATTGAATTGTATGGCCAAGTGATGCGTTTATGTTGGAACATATATATCACGTGAAAATTGAACTTGTTGTTATGGGCGTTGCACCATTCTTTAGAAAATGGAATTTATTTGTGATTAATGTATTTACCTAGATGCCCAACAATACTTTTTTTAAATACATTTTGGGCCATAGCTACACGGTATGTTACATTCAAGTTGTCGGATCGTGGATTTGCAGGCGTTCGATGACGTGAATAACGTTCAGACCGAATGATCCGGCATTGAATTGCAATAAAACTTAATGGTTAAAATGAATGGGGGGTCTCTGTAAAAGAATTTTATACAACCCAGAAATGAGGGCCATCCCCGCAAGCGTTCATCCTTTAATGATGGTTTCGTTTCAAGCGGACACCCCGAAATTCACCCAGGCATGAAAATGTATTCTGTTGCACTTGCTCAACCGTGGCTGAGAACTAATAAATTCCTCAGAGCTGTTCGGAAGGATTGTCACAGAAACCATTGCATAGTGTTAAGTATGATTGATTTAGCCTTGGTCAAAGTTTCATCGCTGTTTTGTGGTGGGTTTTTTTCCGGTTTTTTTCACAGCCCACATTTTTTTGATTGAGGGTCTTTTCTTTGTAATCATGCAATCTTTTCTGGCTGTTCGAAAATGCCTTGTAGTATAGTTTGAAAGTGTTTCTATTGAGCTCCATTGGATAACCACTTATATTTGTATGGAGTGTTGGAATTGCCTCCGTGGCTAACAAACAATTGTATATAAATTTATATAAACGAGCACAGTTTGATATCTAACGTATAGGAGTTGTCCAACTGCATAAAACCGTCGTATTTTGTTGTTTCAAGGATTAATTTCTTAAAATTGCGGTGAATTTGTTGTCCGTAGACTTCTCATTTCATTTTTTATTTCTTTGTCATTTCATTTAGTTATTTTCTTTTCATTTGAGGTAAATTTTATATTTCTGTTGCATTAATTCCCTTCTAGAAATGAGCAATGCCACTGAAAAATTTGAATGAGAACATTCAAGAGAAGCATTCAACAGAAACGGGAACTGTCAGTTTTAATGTCGTAGTATCGCTTTCTCAAAAAGTTTTATTCATAAATTAAACTGACTTTCTTACAAATTACTAAACAAATATTTCGTCAAAGTAGAAAATAATATTGTTTGTCCCGGTAGGCCCCTACTGCAATGAAAGCTCAACTGCAAAGTAACTCGCTGCTTTAAAATCCCCACATTCATTTTCACCCTTCAGGCATAGCGTGTTTTCACATATTTTGAAAACACAAAAAGATCTTGGACTCGCCAGGTGGTTTTCAAGGGAGAAGCCCCTGGTGCATGAAATTGATATCTTTTGACATTCTTCCTCTGTATGGCTGAGGTTTGGGGCTTCCATAAATAAATTATATGTTTGTCAATTTGAAAAAAAAGAGAATTCTGATATCCGTTTGGAAGAAAGGGAAAGAGGTTGACGGAATCAAGTTCCTTTCATTTAAATCTTCACGTTGTGTTTTGTTAGGTTTGGTGGTTGCTGTCACCCACAGCACGTTTACCTACCAAACACCAAGACAGTTTTCTCATTGAATATTTGGAGCCTGTTGGCTGCTACGGCTTTGACTGTTGCTATAGCGTGTTGCTAAGGACGTTCATGATGATGCGTCGGTGCAGCCGTAGCCAAAGCCGCTAATTCAGCCACGGCCTGATGTTTGCGTTTTCAGATCAACGCAGAGTCGTTCTAGGCTTTTTAACAGATTTTCATTTTGCAACCACACACTTTTCGGGGTGGCTGAACGTTGACCTAACTATATTCCTCGTCGGACTCCCAGTAGGTTTTTATTATTCCAACTCGCGCAAACAATCAAATTGACAAATTTATTTTCCATTAAGATCTGTCATTAAACAATCTTCATGGGTGACTGTGAAAATAAAAATAAATTCATCTGCAAATTGAGGTGTGAATATTAAATTGAATGTATTTCATGCTCGGTCGCCTCAGGGGGTTTCTCTGAATAATATGTCCGTTCAGTATTCCTCGCTTCCAATAAATTTACATTTTATTACCAAGAAAGAAGAACCGGTCAGTTGCCGAGAACAGATATATGATATACTCAAGCGGTTTTCAATCCAATAAAATCAGTGTTTAAGCTTTATTAATAATAACAGAGAAAGGCTGTTGTCATTGGTTTATACACGGACATACGCGTCGGTGACAAAATAATGTGCTTGCATTAGCGTCCCCTGCCGTGCTGATCAATACGTTTGACGGCTTGGCTTCCGATAGCTTGCCAAAATAAATTAAGTGCTCTATTCTGAAAAAAGTAACACCTACAAAAATACCGCAAAATTGGGATTAGGATGGAGGACAGTGCTCGTCGGCATATTTTGCCAATTACTCATCTGGATTGCGGGGTATCTTCCCCGTGTCCTGATACAAATTGGACAGATTGCCAAGAATGTATTCTGTAGTCCATCAGGGATTAGTATAGTGACGTACACGAGTATGAATATTAGTTGAGTAGCCTTATTTTTGTTATCTTAATAAAGATAATTCATGACAATTGTATTTGTTTGAATGTTTTTAGAATAAATATAGAATACCCGTCCCGGTACTTTTTCCCCTTGTCACTTTTAATGTGTGCAACTAATACGGATTTTTACTGGTTTCCCATGTGTCCACCATTAAACAAATGGTGAAACGTGTGATTTGTAAGGCCTGCCAAAAAATTTTGTGAAATTATTTATTTTAGTCGGTTCAAAATGAAGCACGATCTTCTAACAGCTATTGCATGTATGCTTTATTATATACGTTGTGCAATGAGGGAAATGTAGGAAATCTCCTTAGTTCATGCAATTGTTAAAGGCATTTCTGAATAACTTTCGCTCCAGATATGACGTTCAGAACAAAGGCGCCTCCGACTCCAAGCACACCTTGGTTTGTTGATTTTATTCGTCATTCAATATTGTTCAATTGAATCGAACCCCCCCCCCCCCTTCTCTTGTAGTTTCCGAACTAGTTTATGCCCCCATAATTAAGAGTCATTGTATTGTGATGCAAGTGGTCTCATACACAAAGACTAGATTATCTGACATTATTGCCCTTTGATCATGCCGTGGTTTGGGTTTTTTTATTGGCGTTTATGGTGTCTCCATGCACCTGCCATGGTACTCACCAGCTCGCAGTTTAATTACTCTTTTACTTAGTGTTCCGGCTTACCCTTTGATATGTTTGACTTGGTTTAAAAAAAGAGTCGTTAACTCACGTGGATAGCGATAATTTACTCTTGGTGTGGGATCATGATGGAGTTCCAGAGAGGGCCAATAAGCAAGATGAATACCGACCGTTCAGTTGATTTAATCCGTTTTTCGTTGGAAGGTGCAATCTAATGAAAAGAGTGTTGTTGTCTTGTAAGTTGGTTGTCTGTCGGGAAAACTGGTAATTTTAACACCGAAACTGACGTCAGTTATTTAGGTCGACTGTCTACATTTTAGTACACAGTCAAACAGAACACGGTGGGCCACTTGAAGAAGATGCAAAATGTTTATTCATTACTTAGCGGTTGATTCTTAAAAGGTTATCAGAGAAACTGGTGTTTTCTTCTCTGGGCCTCTGTGACACTTAAAAATGTAACATGTAATTGGGATTTACTGCGTTGGAATCCCTCTCATTGCTCCACTGTATGTAGAATTCTGGTGTGCAAACACACGCACATACAACACACAACTAAAAGTGCCTTCAAACATTGCGACTGGGGTTCTGCAGAATTATATGGTGTTTGCTTGGCCTTGTACCTTAATTGTTTACTTCTCGGACGCTTGCAAATGAAAAAGGACGAGATCAAACAATAGAGGGCAGATGAGTTTTTTTGAAAATACTGACAAATAGGCGTCTTGAATGACGAAGTAACGTTAGCAGTTTGCTTCTATAATTGACATTCTTCCGTGTTGTGTACCATCACTCTCCCGAAGATTTTGGGGAATGTGGGGGGAATTAAAGCAAAGTGTGAAGAACATTGTGTGTGGTGCTATGGATCGTGTTCTTCGATATGACTCTCTAAAACAGAAAGAAGCCAGTGGGGAAAATGTTTATTTTGTGACATGTTGACGGTTTGTGGAGTGATGGCATTTTGACGGGCTTTCTGTCAACGGATAATGTGTTTACCAACAATGTTAACGTACACATATACATTGTACGCCTCCCTTCAACACTTATTATAACACAATAGTTTCTATGAGTTACGGTGGTATCAAAGTGCGCCCTCTGCTGAAAAATTTCCCTGCCTGATTAGTTTGCATCCAGAGAGGGCGCTTCATATCAAGAATGGAACAATCGGTTGAATGATGATCAGCTTTCGCCTCATATTAAAGACTCGCTTGTATGAGTTTATGAAGTGAAAATGACATGAAGTTTGTGAGTGGTTTCTTTCTATACAAAGTGTTCCAATTGGTCGCCCCTGTGTTACTGAGCTGGTCAGTGATACCGTTCAGCCATTCATCCCATGACGTTTTTATCAACAATTAACCTAGCATATTGCAATGCAAATCACGTTGTTAATCAACCTTCACAATTATCGTTGTTAGCAACACTGTGCGGCATCAGCGGTGTGCCTACAAGGGCTACACTAGGACCAACATTCAATCAATCACCCTTTTATATGTGAGTTTGTACATAACATGCTGTAACGGTTATAACAACATAACATCTGACCCCTGGACGTGCCTTCCGTGCTGTAACCATGGATTGAGGCAACTCTCTGTATATCCAGCCGGAGTGCAGGGCAATTCGTGTACTAAATATACGTTGCTTCGTGTTGAGGAATTTGTGAAATGTGTTGGCTTCTTATTTTGTGCATCATTTGATTTCACAGTGCCGTTGGACGAACATTTTCTATGGGTATTGATGATTGAGAAGCTGAAAGGGTTTTGTTTGGTTGTGGACTTGTCTGCATTTCTTGACCAAAAAACCTCACAGTTGGTTAGACCATAGACTAAGGGACAGGTGCTAGTTTTATTTATGCAATCTCTGGTCTAATTTTAGCTAATTTATGGACACTAGAGCCAAGTACAAGAATTGGAGTTGGCATATTGTTATTGGTTTAATAATGTTTGCTTGGTTGTGTGAAAACATTTGACAAATCTGACTATCGATGGTAAATAGTCACCAATCCCGTTTGCGTCAACGGACAGCCTAGCCTTTGGTCAAGGCGCTCCCGGTTGACATCATCCAGGTTGCCGCGACCGCCTTGAATAAAGGCTACGGACAGCCTTGCACAATTGCTGTTTCGTTTCACTGCCTTATTAGTATTTATCATCGCCCGTCACAACACTTGAACTCAATGTCACGACCAGGAGCCTGTAAACCATTCTCTTCTGCCTATGTGCTGACAACTTGATCCACCATGCTAGACCACATTGATTTAAATGATGCAGTCACGAAATGGCGGGGAAAAGATTATCGTTTGCACGTGAATTTTCCGTTTGACAAGGAAGCGATGGTGGGGCGATAATATTGTGTTGTCAAATTTGTTTTAATATCTACATCAATAAAACATTGTTGAGAATTGTTTTCTTCAAAATGATGGGCGTTTTCATTGTGTTCGTTATTGGTAAAGGCTTGTTATGGTTGAATTGTACGGCTTCTTTAATAAACATAATAATGCACTATAAATAAGGGTGACTAGTGACTACTCTAAATCCAGACTGATCCTTATTTTTCGCCCTATTTTCCGAGAAAAAACCCTAATGATAATTTACACGCTATGGGTATGGGTTGGGTTAGGGATCTTAGGTTAAAATCTTTATCACATGAACTTGATTTGTGTGCACTTTGCGACAACGTTGTCTGTGTGTCCTTCTATCATAGAGAAAGTTATTTGTGTAATTTCCGGGTCGTAAATTTACGTCAGAGATCACTATAGCTATTGGTGTTCACACACATTTAAGTACATCAAGTCTTCCGTGAGAATGATAAATAGCGATACTTGTTTTGACAAATGAGCAAAAACTCTTTGTCAAACTTGTCTGTGGTTTGTCCGCACGGTTTGTTGTGTCGACTCGTTATTAACCCCCATCATGACCACACCATGAACCAATCTAGTTTCAACACTCCGCGAGTGAATCATCGTCAAGATGGGACGGGGGCTCTACTCCACCGCCATTGGCCGCAAGCTAAAAGTGAATGTACTTTCTTACGAGCAACTATACCTGTCGCAATGTTGTTTATTGGCACAGTTTTTTCGTCCCTTCATCTTTTCGGTCAATATCTGGTTGCGTCAAATTTATTTAAACAAGCCCAGCCATTACATTATGGGAAAATGTAATAAAATTGTTACCGTTCATTGTACTTTTGGGCACGATAATCATCAGTTGGCACATCGTGGGTAGTTGGTTTATTTTTTTTATTACTAACTACATGTATATGAACCTCTACGCTTGGAGCAATAGTGTGATGCCAACGAAATCTCTGATTAAATCAATGTGACCGTGAAACCACGGACTCTAAACCCTCTACGCAGGTGTATGGTAAAACATCCTCGTGTCCCCCACGCCCCAGGCTTCTTCATTGTTATGTTTCACTTGTGTGTGTTCCCGAAGTCGACCAGTTTTTCATAATAGTGAAAACCACACAGGATGCCAAAATGGACATACTACAAAGACCGTTTTTTAAGGTCCAAAACAAAGGAATCTATTCACTCCATTTCTCGATTAAAGTGCACATACGAAGAAGTTATATTTACTTTGCACTGAAGCAAATTTCAAAGGTCCGAGTTATTATGCATTGTCTTGGGGGCAGTTTAGCACCCCCGCCGGTAATGCAACAGCGATAGGTGTTTTCTTATCGTGGCCTGGATGCGTTATCGAAGTGTTTTACGTGCACGTATATTTCCATTACATCTATAAGTTCGCACCCTGTAGATGTGTTGCTATCTTATAAGGCGTTATCGTTGGTGTTTGCTCAACACCGTCAACAAAATAGCCTACAAGAGGCTTTGCTTGAACCAGTGATAGCGTGATCTGTGTCCTTTCTCTATGCGTGAACTAACACCAACTGATATTAAAACACAGCCACGGTACACTAATAGTCCTTGCTGTATGGATGGTCACTTGGTTGTTTCTTTTATCCACATGGAGGTAGAAGAGATCGATACTTTTATTAGAGGAAGGAGCTGAAATCCCTTTCCATACCGATGGTCAGGGTATTGAGAAAAAAAACTTAATTCAGTGCTTCTTTTGGTGTGGTTGATTATATGGCAGTTATGTTTGTATTTCCAACGATTGTTTATTGAATAATTTTGAAACTAATAATTTTGTTCAGTGTTGTACGCTGCCCTATTTAAACCATAACAAAAATAGTTCACGATTGCACCTTGTTGGTAACCTCTCAAGCATAGTGGTGTGTTCTGGTGCATACAAACTACCACACCCCAAACTACTTGACAAACAGTGTTAAGGCAAGAAGTTTGAATTCTTTATAATATGACAGCCGTCATCAAAGGGTTTATTAATGTTGTTTTGTTGGTGGAGTGCAGCGTGTGGCGCGAAACAGGCGCAAGGACACAAGCCGTGCACCCACACCGCGACCCCTATCGCCTGCAGAGCCAACTGCTCGTAACACGACCCAACACCGTCGCCGATGTGTGTCGGGGTTGGCACAACTCCCAGTGATGTGGCACGCGTGTCGTTCACCCCAACTTGAGCTGAGGTTTAAAGGACCATCTGAATTACTGTAGTGTTGATTATTTTGTTCAGATGAATGTTGATACCACGCTAACGCCGATGAGGTCACAACATTGATACATCTATGCAAAACATGCAACCAGTGTGGCTAAAATCTCATGCAATCACTGGTCGTATTTCAAAGGAATCCATTGAATCAATATCCCATAATATTCAGTACACTGCTAAAACTGGAGTGTTAAAATTGACACCATAGATACAACACAAAGTTCAAAATTGACACCAGAGGGTGTTAAAATAACACTACTTCTGCCAAAACAATAATATTAGTGTTGTATTGACTCCCTTGTGTTAATTTAGATTCTCTCGTCGGTATATTTATGTGAAAACAA
This sequence comes from Leptasterias polaris, assembly GCA_037783415.1. Classification (NCBI taxonomy): domain Eukaryota; kingdom Metazoa; phylum Echinodermata; class Asteroidea; order Forcipulatida; family Asteriidae; genus Leptasterias; species Leptasterias polaris. The sequence goes on from JAZGTN010000022.1 coordinate 8,487,237, forward strand.
CCCATGGTGTCAATAACACCTTAGTTTTTGCAGTGTATGTATTTGCGTAAATGTTTACTTTTCAGCATTGTTCTTTGGCAGATTCAATTCATGGCTAACTAGTGCCATTGGCCCAACACTAAGATTTCCTTTAAATATTTTGAGAATTTTTTTACCTCAATTCCCAGGTGAGCATCGTGAGTTCATGATTGAAATTTCCAAGATGTTTTGTTGTTGGTCTCTAGCCATGGAGACCCGGTCCTTTCTCCACGGTCTAGCCCATGGCCGCTGGCCAGGGGTATGTGTTCCCATGTGTTGCCTCGATGGGTTTAGGGGAGGTAGTAACAGTAGATCGGGTTGCTTCAGTTTGTCTTGGTGTTTTTAGAAAGTTTGCCATCGGTGTTGAGGGCAGGGGGGACTTTTTCGTATCCCAATCTTCGAAGGCAAACACTGTATTTGGCTCATATGACCTTATCCATATGCCACAGCATATGTCATGCAGCTAATATCAAAAACACGCAGAAATCGGCGAGTATACTCGGCAATACTTATAACAAAAATTTCCTAAATGAATGGTAAAGCCGAATCTTATTTTTTATAGCTCCATATCCAAAGCTGATGCGAAACTAGTACATCGTCATTGTCGATGTATTTTAGTTACCCATCAGGCCCGGAAATTCATCCTTGAGACGGCAAGGCCATTTTTCACCTTGCAAAGGGCACTTCCATTGGATAATCTTATGGGCAACTTTGGAAGGGGCACCAAGGTCAAGACCAGAGGCAGGCAGGCAGGCAACAGAGACCATTGCCCTCCGTGCCCTCCATGTAATTCCAGGCCTGACTCATATGCACATGTTAAAAACTGAGTTGATGCCACACCGAAATTAATCGCAGCGTCGTCTAAAAACTTACTGAGAAGTGTGTAGCTATCAATCAATCAATACTTTATTCCCACTCAATCAATCAAAAGAGATTTGCAATAAAATTGATCCCACCATGATATCCGGAGCTACTTACCGATACGTGTTTTAGCATTTCATTGATATTTTTTAGCCTAACTTTTTGTAATCGCCCGGTATACAGGTTTTAAGAAAACAATTATCAATACCATTCACTCATTTTCGTACTCATATGTGCCTCTCCGTCTTTACGGGGCTCCCACGCTGAAGTGACTAGTACGACTCTATTGTGTTCCTCCACTTTTGTATGACGGTGTGATTTTCCAAAATACTCGCGCTGTCACCAATACGACCAAACTAATGAAATGATATTAATGCACGCATAAACGGATTAGCTCATGGGGAGCGAGTATATAGCCTAGGGTATATACCATTGGATAATTTATATACCAATGATATGCAGACAACCGCGTACGTATTCCTACAGATGCTCTGACGTAGTTGCGGAATATATAACACTCAAAGTTTGCCTTTACTTGACAATTAAATTCTTTGAAATATCGCGTCTATTAAATCACGAGGAGAGTTTATTTGAAATGCGATGCCTTTGATTGTGAATGCGCTTTGCCCTCTTTAATATCCGTAGGGAGGAGAAATCCCTGCCACGGTTCGTGTATGAACGATAATAAAAGCCCACTCTGGAATGAGAAGAGCCCGAATCTGGCAATGACGCATTTCCATTGGGCCTCGGGAGAAGCTGCGACGGGTTCATGTTGAGCGCTCATGTTGGGCAGCTCTAGTGCAGATTGTTATAATCCGATTTTAAGTCTAAATTGGTCCAGAGCGATCTGGATTCAACACTAAATATAATGTATGCTTTCACCATATGGCGCAGCATTGACCATTTTTTTATAAGTTACATCTACTGGAATCTCAATTATCAAATAATAAACCACAAGGGAATCTCAATTAGTTATAAGTTAGGCCTACATCGATAAGAGAAAATGTTTTTCAGTAAAATGAAAATATCTTCCCTTACGATAAAAGAGCATTTTCATTTGAAAATCAGTTATTTTTATGAAGAGCATGGTAAACAAACCCTGTGCAATTTGGCCGCCATAAAAACTCCATACTTGTGACTGAACACAAAAACTGCGATTTTAAGATGGGGCTACTTGGTCCGATTTTGACTAATGAGAACTGGTAGATAGTTAAACTAAAAATTAATTACTGTCAGGATCTCGACTTTATCTCACGTCCATCGGCCATATTTTGTATTGTTTTCTTTTTGAGATAAAAAACCTAACACAAATTTATTTCGGCGAAAATCGAAGATACAATTTTAACGTATAGACCGACAAAATTGGTTACTTTGGCTAGTCGACGTTTCTTTAGACTTATTTGCATTTTCCGAATGCGGTCAAAAGTATGTAATGTTTCTATTAACTTTTACTATAATTGTGTTTCACTTCTCTGATTGATTTATTGCAAGGTAGATATAATTATGTGATAACATATGGCAAAGTCCACTGCTGCGTTTTTTTTTTTTTTGCTTTTTTTCTCTTGATTTTTGTCTCAGTTATTTTTAAAATTCACGTCTATATATTTTTTTTGATAGAGTACGTATTTTGGGGCCTTTGATATTTGCCATAGTCCTACCTACCATGTTGTCGTGTTCCTATTGTGCAAGCGCAATCATTGGACTGAATTTATTATATCAAAAGGGGTCACAGATTATTTTGTCGTTTTGATTACGTCATGAGGAAGCTTAGCTCCATGGTTACAATAATGAAAAGAGAAACAAGGAATACAGGATGAAGATAGTTTACTTTGTTATGAAATATTCTACCGGACATAAGAAATCCAGAGTGATTGAAAACTTGCGAGTGGGTCAGGACATAGCGCAAGGACAGAGACTTGCTCTATGCCCATGATTTGCCCATTTCAAAATATGGAGTAAGAATAAAACCCACCCGAGTTTGACTTTATGCATAGGCCTCTGTGATGGATTTACAGTTTTGATAAAAAAACAAATGTCGTGTATCACACATTATTGGGGTCAACAAACCTGCCATAAAAAAACTCATATTTTTTATTCAATTATGCAACTGGACAGCAATTAAACTCTTCAAGCCAGCATGGCTTCGTCTGGCTTCGTAACCAACAATCCGGAGCACAAGCTGTGCCATTACGTCACCGCTCTTTTGAATTCCAATGGAGAAGTTTTATACCGGTTCCAATCATTGGGCCTCGATACGGGGTCGTTGGTGTGCTTCCCGGTGTGGAACACAGTGGGCTTCGCTCCTTGACTTTGTCAATCAAACTCATTCAAAGATTGATTGATTACCTTATTATGAATCTTTGATTGACAGGACCCCTTTTTACTCTCCTCATTCACTCTGGACAGACAGACGGACAGTCATTTTGTTTAGATGGACACATCTTCTCAATGTGCTTTCGTCATCCCTCGTTTTGGAAGCACGTTGCTCAAGTTCTATACAAATAAATAAATTAAAATTTGCAAATTTGTTTTAGACGACTTGGTTCGTGTCATTACATGACGTAACATGATGAGCCCATATGATTTTCCAATCACAATATGTAACCATACCGAGGCTGGAAGGTAAACGTGACCATGATGGTGAAAACAGTATGATAGTGGGGTATTGTCTTCAAGCACCAACAATTTAATTATATTGATTGAAAGTATAGCGATGTCAGATTTTCTCCGAAGAAAATTTGTGTTGCCGATCAGTAAACGTCAAACAAAAGTAAACAATTTCCCCGTGTTTTTGTTTATTTTGTTAACTCTTATTTTTATGTGTTAATCAAACAGCTGCATGAACAGCAAGTTGAATAAGGTCAATATGGCTATATTCAAATCAAAATAACATAAGATAAACTAATATTTGACGAAATATGTATTTAGCATTAGTTGTAGGCCTACATCTGGTTGTTCAATATCCTCAACTCAAATCTCAAGTGTATTTCAGGGGCGTTTCAACCTCATGTCAATGTCTACCAACTGGTATAATCACCACACTCACACCAGCCCCGAACTAATCATTTATTTCATTCCATTGGGGGGGGGGGGGGGGGGTGACCGACCTAGGCAACCCTTGTAAAGTCATTTTTCTACTGCACAGCACCGACCGCTAATGGTTTTCCAAGCACGGTTAATGATGTACATAACCCGAATTGAATAACATCATATAACATGTTCTGGTTAACATGCAGAGACAATTGCAATTCCATTTGTTGTGGTTTATGTGTTATATTGCATTTCATACATTTCGCCTGCTACCTGCTACTATAAATAGATAAAACACTGGTGATTTGGTGGTCCTCATATGTGATTTGTTTTCTCGCATTTGACTTCATTTCAAACGGAAATATTTCTCTGGAGAAATATTGGAATATATTTTCTAATCACTGAGCCTTCATATTGAAACTCAACACAAGTCATGTTATGTAACGATTACTATACAAATTATGCGCTCTATACTTTAACGTTTAGAATGGACTTACCTACTTTTGAAGAGTTGATTTAGAATGCTCAACCTACACTTGGGGGATTAGACTGAGATGAAACTATCATTGAAGGCCGAGTTCCATATTTACTCGTCTGGTACTTGCAGCAAAGACTTCCGGAAGCCAATTGAGCGTCCAATTAACACCATCTTTTGAAAAAGAAAAAAGAAAACCAGTCAAGAGCTGCTGCTAATTACTTTGGCCGCAACCTGGACCCTCTGTGCCTCAATAACAATAAACAAATATAGCGGTGGTGGAACTTTAGAATAAACAAAGGATTGCGGTAACCGGGTAAAGTGACGCAGGCGGTTCGCAGAAATCTCCTGGATTTTCTCTTCAAATTGACACAGGCAAAGCTTTTTAGTTGTGGTTCATAAATCGGTTTACATGTACATAGACCGCCTCGCTTGTAAAACCATGTCCCTTCGATTATATTTTGTTGATGATGTAATTAGCTACATTTTACAACTCAAGTTAGAAGAAAATCTAGTTCCATCCTCGGGTGGTTTTGACAAAATTTATATGTCCGCTTCAAGAGGACATAGATGACCTCATTGTGAACATTCAGCGAAAAGCAGAGATGAGAAATGTCCTGCACTCTGATCAAATTCTCAAGCACTTAGGTCCATTGGTCATTCTGAGATGTGGTGACACAGTAGCCTACTCTGACACTATTAGGTTTTGGTAAATTCGTCTGTTTTTAATACACGCAAAGCAAAAAGTGCACTGTTGTGTCTATTAATATCTCCAGAGACTGTTCCTAAAAGCTCCTCGAAATCTGACTCCAGGTGTTACTAAAAGGTGGAATAATCATTTCAACATAGTTCCTAACATTTGGATCCTAGTTTCAGACCTAGTTGTCAGCAATGACTGTCACTTTGTAAAACTATCTTCATTCTGATAAATTATTGTTTAGATTAATGGTAATGTGTTGTTTCGTAATGTAAGAACAATTGTTTTTCTTCTTTTTTAAGTAATCAAAGATTCAAATTTGTGTCTGTAAACATTTGCGCCTTCTTATGTCCCGCGTTGCATTTCTCCTCTTTTTAACAATGAAGTGAATGCTGTTAATTGGAAAAGAATTGACGAATCATCGCATGTATACGTTCACGTGACTTGCGCAGTTCGCAAGCAGCACCGTCGGGTTTAAAGGTGCTTGCAGGTGGGTTTCAACTATCAGGGGACGGTCTTGAAACTTATTGTTGTAAAGGCCAAAATGAATTTCCCGTTTGTGGATAATAAAGGAAGAGAATAAGAAATTAGACTTTGTTCTCGGATAAAAAAGGTTCACGTTGAGAATCTCATGGCACGGTGTTCAAATTTTGTAATTTCTGAGTAAATGTAAACTTTCTGAAGTACTTTTGCACAACATGGTTTTACTAGTATCAGAATTATCTGCGGAGAGAAACAATACATTGAGTACCGTGTGATTTGGAATGTATCTATGGAAAAAAGTTCACCATGGTTACATGAAGCTGTGTTGATTGTGCATTGTTTACCAGCACATAAGAACTACACTGTGGTGTATAAGAAAGTACATGTAAATGTAAAGTATCTTGACATAACCTTCATCAAGCAAAAGATCCTGTGATTATTGGATCATACTGTTCACGTTGTGTCAAAAGAGGTGGTCTCAGCGATCGATAACGACCAAGGGAGGCTTTGTTATCTACGGAGCAGGCCCATGGGCTCTGCGCCAAAGTACCCATGGTTCAGCCTGGACGGACGTTCACAAGTCACCATTCAGCCGTAGAATGAGGCATTGAGCTGGAAATTTGCACAATTTACCGGGACAAATGCTCCTGATTCCTCATTCACCGGCGCTGATCCGCTGAGAATACGCTAGCGCTCAGAGAATAGAGTGCACTTGGAATCGGGAGCTTAACGCTTAACAAGTTGGTTGTTTTGTGCGTGCTGCTGGCATCAGCGAGTGGAGGTCCAATAAGCGAGAAGCACATACCGTACGGTGTTTATTTTCTATTAGGTGTGACAGCTGGCGAGAGGCCCTGAGTGTGTTAAGAGTATAGAGCGCTCAGTCACTAGTCAGAAAGCAAACACGTTGGAAGAAAACTCCCCAGTTCTCACTCCACACGCTCTGTACGCCTCTCCGCAGCGCCCATAGGAAAAACCGGATTTAACGTCGCGCTTTTTTCCCGATCCCTAACTTGTGAGCAGACGGTATAATATTTGTCGCCGGGCCCTCGGCGGCAATATACTCTTCTATTCAGTCGTGAAAATTGGGGTTTCGGAAGGCCAAGGCCAAGACACCATGTTAACTGTGCTACCCGGGCCGAGCTCTGTACAGCTCGCCGCCTGGCGTGACAGCATGATTGATGTGTGACTATGCCACTCTATTTTCGTACCAACAGAGTGAACCGTGTGAGCAGTATCACCAAAGCAGCAGAACAACCGTCGCAGCCGGGTGAGGCGGTAGCTACATGGATGGTTATGGGGAGAGGACAGCGCTTCCACCGCGCCGCGTCTCCTGGCCAAGCCACGGCTGTTGTTCTTTATATTCTCGTCATTGTCGCCATGTTAATCTCCACAGGTAAGATACTGATTTATTGCCGTGCTTTTTCAGGGACAAACGATCAGCGATTCTGGCGGCCCTTTTGTCAGGAATGCAAGTTACATTCACCGATAAAAATGTGTTGTGCTAGCGCTTATCGAAGGCCGTTTCTTTTGTGGCGTGAGTGGCCCAATTGCAATATAGTGTTAACTGATAGGTTGCTGTTGGTGTCGTGTTGGACTTGATTGCAATTAAATCCAATGATTGGATAACACTAGTGACTGCTATATCTGATCATCACTGATTCTGTACCGTGTAAAGTGTAGGAACACACTTCCTTTCCCAAGATTGTCAATCTTTGACGAAACGTGTGATGATGTACATGTACAAACTGAAGAAATTGTATCTCTATATGCTGTTCTAATGCCCCATGCAAGACAAGCAAAATTCATGCACGCATGGTGTATAAATGGTGGACGACATAGTTCTTGCGGACACCATAATGTACATTTGCTTTGTGCTTTGTAAGATTTTTACGGTGCATTTTAATGTTTAATTTACAAACTTTTTTTAACTAAGTAAAACGACACATGCTAGATTTTGATTTTATCAAGAAAATACCTGATACTGATACATAGCATGTGCTATTGTGTGGTCAGTGTGTACCCCCATACAAACAATAACAAGACAAACCGAAGTGGGTTAATACTACTTCGTGATGATTCTGCTACTGTCATTTCATGTCAAATTGGTATTGAATTATTGGAATATAACCAGCATGTTAAAAGGAAACATAATCCAAACTGTCAGTGTCACTACTTTTGTGGTTGTTTTGGTTAAACATTTCATGGCAGCTGTATTGAATTTGTATATTAAAGGTACCATGCATAATTGGTTTTAAAAAAATGAAACAAACGTGGCTGCAACTAAAACTTCTTTCAATTTTAAAGTTGGCTTTTTATATCAACTTGGACACAGGACCTTTTTTTTCGAGAAGATTGTTCGTAAGATTAGCCAGAACATTGTCCACAAACACAATTGTTTCTTATTGTGATTTGCCTAAATAGAATAACCGAATCGGCACACAATTACTGAAGGCAATCCTTTTGGTGTCTTACGGGGAAAAAAACATGTCACTTCATGACTTATTTTGATGAAGTTTACACAGATTTATTATGTGAGATGTTTTGGAGAGAAAATAACTTAGAAGATTGGACAAGATTTGTAACTCCTAAAACTATGGATGCCATGAAAAGTTCTTCATCTTTTTGTGGTTTGCAATTTATAAAACAAGTTGAATACCATTTGAATATCCATTAAAAATATGTTCAACTATTCTGTTTTTCTTTTCCTTTTACAGTTTCCTCGGAGTGTAAATTGAAGAAATGTTCGGAAAAATATTCACAGAGACTTGCAGACAACGACCGGCGTACACCGAATCGTAGATTCTGTCAGGCCCTTGTCGACTACAAAAAATGTGTGATGGGTATTCCTCCGAGGTCATGTCGTGGGGAACTGAACTACCATTCCACCCTCTCCATAATCCCGGATCTCATGGAATCCAATAATTGCGAGGAGATTTTAGCTGAGGGAGAGATCACTGCATCGCCCCTTCCTAGTGGGGCGACTCCTCCTTTACAGACTCGGACCCCAGAGGTCCAGCATTACGATAAATGTGACTATCACGGCGAGAGCAACTTCAAGAGCTGCAGCCTGTTCGGGGATCCACACCTCAGAACTTTTGATGGGTCTTTTCAGACGTGTCGGGTGGCCGGAGCATGGCCAGTGTTTTACAATAAGTATGTCGCTGCCCAGGTGACCAATGTCCAGTTGCTTCACGGGTCTGGTGCTACAGCCACTACCAAGGTTTGTATTTTAAATGCGTTTCTTCCAAACGGTGCTTTAATTTTTTACATGCCTAAGCATTTCATTAGAATGACATTGTTAGCCTTCAAGAAAGACTCTGCTGGGGTCAAAAGTCAGGCCGAAACTAATTTGTTGCTTTAATTTTATGACAAAACAATAACCCAAGTGAAACTTTTACATGCACCGGTTTGTCAACATACTTCTAAAAATCTAAAAGCATCAGTTTTAGATGCACAGCCCTGAAGAATTTAAGATGAGGTCAGCAGAGATTAAAATTGTCGTACAGAAACGGTATAAAGGAATTCAAAATTCATTCTTACACGTTTGCCAACATGTATCTTGGACTCTTTGTGGAAAGGAAAAACACTAAAGGCCGTGTCATTCTGCAGACGACTAATGTATTACAAGGTGATGAATATTGTCAGTGTTTTTTGAAAAGAAAGACAGTTGACCCTGGTTGTTTTGCAACCTCCTTTACACCTTTAGTTCAGCACAGGCTTTGTGGGGTTTTTAATCGAGCAGCACTAGTCTTATCAATCTGATCTCAGTTTGTGTATACAAAGAAACTCCCGATGTAGTGTTTATTCTAGACCGTTTAAAGGCACAACCCTTCCCCCCCCTTGATGACATCATGAACTGAAATTAATTTCATCAACTGTAAAAGCACCTATTATGAATAATGGATTTGGTGGGGTTTTTAGTTGGCCATTCTGACAGCCATGCCTAAGAAAACACCACGGCACGCTGATGTTGTATTCACTGTGGCGTCGGCAGTAATTTCTCGCAGCAGCACGTCGCCCCAATTTCATTCCCCAGAAGGCCAGCTCCCCTAGCCTGGCACTTCCCGCGCCGTCCGCCCTTTGCGATGTGCAGACCTGTGACCCGTCTCGAGTATGGACGCCGAGCTAGCTCGGCTCCCAACAAATCATTCCAGCTTGGCTGCAATATTGCAGAGCCATCCACATTCCGTCACATTAGGAGCAATTTGTTGACACTCTCTCCTTGTTCTGTCAAGGGCGCGATGGAAGGTCAAAAGTGTCGTTTCTCGCCATTTTTAGAACTAGCACAACGCGGTAGAGGAAAAACCTGCACGCGAGCTGAACACTGAGCATTATGCAGCCCTGTTTTAGAAAAGTATATTATAACACAGACTCCTCATGCCGATCGATAGCCACTGCTCCTACTTATTTTATAACACACACCCTTGACTGAACGGGAGGAGTAAATTGGGTGTGAAAATGGGAAATCTTCGATGACTCAGGTCTCTTCACGAGATCTGAATTTAGTTAATGATATTGTTCATAATGGTTGACTGGATCTTTGTGAGCTATTGGAGTTTTGCTAGAGTCTCCTTACTATGTGGTGGGTCTAACCATAAGTTTACCTAGCTGCACGTTCTATTAAAACCATAGAGCAAGCTCTGTGGTTTAACTGCTGAAGTAATCTGGGTTGGGGTTTTTGTTCATTGTTTGGTTACAAACAAATATGGATGTAGAGAGAGTAACAATTGCATATTCATCGAAATGTGATAGTTTTTGTGTATACTTGTAATTGTTTTTAAGAATAAGTGTACGAATGAAACGGCAGTAAACTGTTACAAATGCACCATAATAGTTTAAAAACCTTAAGGGTCTAGTTGGTGACCCCATGGATAGCCACCGTCACTCGTTCCACTTTCAACCCTGTCATCACCTGCATACAGTCCCCACATGTATTTTGCCCACATAATCCGCCAATTCCATAGCAGGACCAAGGACTTTCAAACCGGTTAAACTGCCCACTGGATCCGCATTGTGTACAACTGAACTCGGCAGTAAATACAGTGCCGAAATTGCCACAAAATCCCCCCTTGTTCGGCCAGTAGGCAAACAACTATCCACTCTAATAAGCCGGTCGATCTAAAAACCAGTTGGCAATCCTGAGCCCCCTTTGTCCGCCCAGCCATCAGCTTGAGTGTTTTTTTTTTAATTCCCCTCAACCCAATTTGCAGGCTTTGCTCTATTCTGAAACTGTTAATCCCCATTGCCCTGTGGAGCTCTGGATTCTGTTAGTGCTTCTTTGTAGCAACATGCAAATAAATGGCACAATAAGTTTTTTCCCAGAAGCACTTTATTGGCTAGATGTTCAGGCGTTAAGTTAGTTACCTGAGATAGTGTAAAAATAGTTTCTAAATTAATGTTATTTAATAAATGATTTTCACAAAAACAATCGCAGATATTACACTCGCTCTTGCCACCTTGTAGAGCATTTATGCTTTCAAGTGTAAATATTTATGAAATGTGTCATCAAGTTTCGGAAGACAAGGAAATCATTTAAAACATGGTTTAGTTCTGAACGTTAAAAATACTTCTACTTGGAGCTCATAAACAAAGGTACCACGATAAAGTCACGATATGTAGTTATTTTGCATTACAAGTGAAAGTACTTTTGTCTCTTCAATATTTCCTCGAAATTACTTATTATAATAACACTGGTACGTACGTGGACGTTCATAATATAATCATGGCCCATGGGTACCTAGGTAGCCTGGGCTTGGTGAGTCACTGCACTACTGGCGTTTAACTCTACTCCACAACCCACCTTCTCAAGCTACCTCTGCAGCATATAACATTTAACCCAAGGCAAATATTTTGGAAGGCGTCGGGGATACCATTGAACTGCCGAGAACTGATTAATTTAATGAAATTTTGCGATAAAATCTCTTGGAAACACACCACACTGCACTTTATTCACTAGCCGCCTCAGTCCAGTTTCTACTGTGAATAAATACTGCTGAACTTTGACATATTTGGGGATTGATCTTTTTTGACAAAGTAATAGGCCTAAATGCAAGAGTCTCTCTGTAGTTCAAACTGAAAGGGCTGCTAAATGATGGCTGTACACTTACTATATGTTAAGGTTGATTAGTTGCTTTGTAAAAATAAAAAACTCACTGTAATTTTTTGAAAAGTTATTTACACATTGACGCAAAACTTGGGTTTTCTATAGTGTTTTCTTACAATAGATAAATGTTTCAAAAATCTACTTGTTTGTTTTCCCCTCACTGTTGTGGGAGTTAACCTACTATTTACTAATCAAGGTTTTGTTGCCGTTATCTTATATAGTCATATACATCATTTAAATATCAGTGGACAGCGTCTATCGTATTATAATGCAGTTTAAAACTCAGTGGCTTTCTACTTTGTTCAAATTTAAACCTTTTATCCGAATTGAATTGACTATTGATTAATAACTCAAGCCTATTAAGTACCTAATTGGGTCATGCATCGATCATTTCCGCAACTGTCATTGATTTATCGATAAATCAATTCGTACTGTCATCTTAGTTCGCTCTGTTCTAGAAACCAATTCCTGTCGATCATGCACAAACACTTGGTCATTTTCTGCGTGCGGTCGTTCCAAAATCGAACTGTATTTATAACCCAGTCAAACATCAATAAACCACTAGAACTTAATACTTATACAGCTCTATGGCGGAATGGTGCGGTCCACAAATATGTTTATTTTATGGCGTTTTTGTCTATGTGGTTAACTTCAAACTGGGACCCAATTCAAGCTTCATTATCATGCCATTTGCATCCAAAGGTCTTCTAAAGTTCACGATCATCTGCACGTTATAACATAGCTCAACACTCATGTAACATTTTAACAAAACCGATTTGATTTTTTTGTTTTCCCTCCGTTTACGGGCAGGCAGGGAATCTAGCTGTATTTACCGCATGAGAGTCCCGCTGCCTTTTCCCGCTAGCATCACGCACCTCCTTTGTTACCAGGCCTGGTTTGGTGTGGCAAGGCCAGTGCCGTCCAAGCCTCATTTTTCGCTTGGCTGGCCTGCAATTTTTAGCTGAATATCCTGTTTAACGGTTAACTGAGCAGAGTCGGTCAGGGCTAACCCAGTCCCCAGATATAATTTGCAGTGTTAGATGCCAGGATTTCTTAATACACATTTATGCCTGCATGCCGTGGATGAAAAGCTGCATGGCTTAAGTATGGAACTGTGCCCCAAGCAAGGATTATTCACTTAAATTCTATGCTTTGGATAGTGGTCAAAATGGCCGCCAAATTCCGCAACTCATAGTCATATGTAGTGTTTTTCACCAAGGAATATTTCACAACAATTCAACTCTGTACGATATAATGCTATGTTATATTGAAGGGATTATGTATTTGTACAAAGTTATTCACACTTTGCACGCATGAAAGGTGCTCTGATATTCCACTTTGTAGGTTGAAAAGGGGGAAAATCCAATTATATATGCAGTGCTTTGCGTGTCAATGAAATCGCGTAACAATACGTACATGGGATGGCGGCTTTTGTGCTTCCAGTCAGCACAGTAGCCTATACACCATGTTCGTGTGTTGTGTAAAACCGTCTTCTGTCGTTTTCAACAAAAGCATTGCCATCCTCCATGTTTACTTTGCCTCGTGCACAATAAAGCTGGCCGTACAAGATGAAGCCATGGATCTTGTTTGATGTAATGAGAAAAGCTGAGCAACCATGCTTGCTGACCTGTGTCTCTTTTGTGATGTGTGCATATCTCACATCCTAATTAGGCACCTTTCAAGTGATTCTAGTTGCCAATGAAAATGTCGCCGCAGTGAGTCCTTTTGCAGTTATGCACAGAATCTTAGAAAGATATCCTAAAAACAAGAAAATGCTAAACTAATTAGCTGATGACCATTGTGTTAATCATGGTGTTTTCCAGGTTTAGTAGAATCTACAAAACACTAGAGTAAAAACAAAATAAAGAAGTCATACAGAAATCAACGATGAATGGCATGCCAAACTCCTTAAAAAAATTATTAATGTAAACCGGGTGGCACCATTGCAGAATTGCAAAATTATGTGACCTGTGAATAAATATATTAACCTAAATTGAAAATCGAGCTATTCTTACTCTTAGCGGCCTTTTTGATGTTTTTCGTTAGTTTACTAACTCTGACTTGCAGACATGTTAAGGACAGCATTGTTTTTCTTAGATTCATTATAAAATGTGGAGCCTTTTTTATATTACTAAATTTGCTTTTTGGAGACGCACATTGCGTCTCACTGTTCACTGTAATTACTCACTACTCACTGTAATTATCTGCAAATAATTGTAATGGCTGCTGCGTATATATAGAATTATTTAACTGGTATGGATTTAACATTTGATCTGATATGAGTGTTTGTTATTGAATTGGGATTAGGTAAAAGATCTTTATGATGAATTTCCACTTATACAATAATATTCCCCGTTCAGCCCGGCCTTCTGTACGTCTTTTGATGTTTGCCGACATTAACTGCATTTAATTACCACCGCCTTCCTACACCGTTTGTTATGAAATCGTAATATCGCAGCGTGGCAGCAGATGCTCATTACATAAATTACACACTACATTTACACTTGGGACCAAACGCAATTACTTTAGCCCGCGAAGATGAAGTCAAGCTCATTTCCCCCATTACCGTGCCAAGTATTCGGCCCTTCTATGCGTTCATAGCCTTGATAAAACACCATTTCCAAGTTTGCCAATAACCCTGACGGTGGTGTCGTTTGTATTTTCACAGTTGTCCGTGATCATCAAGGGACATGAGGAGTGCGCCGAGCGTAAGCTGTACCTCGCCCAGACGGGTAACCTCCCGGGAGCCTTCGTGGACGGCACGCGGAGCACAGGACCTCGAGGCATGGGAGTGTATATTTCGGAGATAGTACCCGAGAAACACGTGGAGATTTACATCAGGTACATTGGTACCGTGATCATCATCAGACAAATTGGTGAATATTTGCTCTTTTCCGTGAGGATGCCAGAGGAAATCATCAAGAGGCAAGGACCGGAGGACCTTCAGCTTTGCGTCCGGGGATGCCCCGGTCGCGAGAAGATCGAGTATGTGGAGTTTTTAAAACAAACAAAAGACGTGGACAAGGAAAAGTTACAGAGAGCCATCGCGAAGTGTCGACAGACCAACGTCATTGACGTGTATCTTGACTCATGTGTGTTTGATCTGCTGACTACCAGCGACGACAACTTCACGAAAGCCGCTGAGAGCGCTTTTCGGGACATCTCAAGGTTGCAGCCCAACGCATCTCTCTCCCTCCACAACAGAACTAGTGTGTTTGAAGACAATAAAATATTAGCCGTCTTACCGCCAAGACCGAATGGCGCGCCCCCAAGAACTCTCAGCTCCATGGCGGTTCACACACACTTTGCAATAGTATTACTGACTGTTTGGGCAACGCATCGGCTAGCAACGTGTAACCACGTAATATAGATGCTACTTACTTATTGTTACAAATTATATTATTTTGCAAGACTATTGATATATATATTGTATATAGGAAGTGTACATAACTATACAGATTAAAAATGCTAGCCATATTGTACCACCGTTTATAATTATTGCTAAGACGTACATATTAATGGTGACGAGAAATACTATATTATGATCTGAAGTGTATTTACTTATTATTTTGCTGTAATTATCAACAGAAGAGACTGTATTACCGCAAATTACAGCTGTCTGTTATAACGATATCACCGTGTGTTTACTATTGATATTATGTGAGAAGTTGGAGCCAATCTCTGCTAATCAAAATTGTCTGACGTGATTGAGGAAAATGCTTGAAACCCATTTAAAGAAATGTCCCACATCATATAATACTTCGGTTGTATAGTCTAACAGATATACACAAAAATATATCACCATGCCCAATTGCTCTGATATGGGGGGCAGGGGGTTGGTTACCAATCCCCACGCCAATGTTCCCATGCTTTCAAACACTATTTTCTACTTAAACAGAAGTACCCCCCTCCAAATTCTCTGAAGAATTCCCGAGATTCCAAGCACACAATAGAGGGGGTATAGTACCACCATGCCCCACATCGAGCCTAAATGAAATTCTACACGATCGATATATGAAATTCCGCTACTACATTGTATCCATTACCATTATCATATCGGGTCCAATTATTGTGCTACCTTTGTTTTGATCTCCAGTTTAACCCGGGGACCACGTTCATTTCCTGATGTCGTTGCATATCAAATCTGCCGCAATCAAGCAAGGGTACAGCTATAATGTGTGGGTTGCGGCGAGTGATTTCCCTTGTATAGCAGAGCAAAATGCTACACAAAAATGTATGAGTTGCTACTAAAAAAAAATAATAATTGCTACTCATTATTAGCATTCATTGTGCACAAAACATGTCTGAATATTTTGCTCAATTGCATTACGAAATCGTTTCCTGGGTTGGGTTTGTGGGGACGCCATTTTGTGGGAGGGTGGCTTCAAACATCTTCGTAAATCAACTGACAGTACTGTGAATCTTGCTGTAGGGCGAGACTATTAAGGCGCTTCAAGTCATTTTGTATAATTAATTAATTCTTCCTGTTGTGTTCAATTATTCAACAAATTCCTTATTGAATCATTTGAGCGGAACTGTATTCATCATGTGGTGCAGCATTGGACGGTTTAACAAAACGTGTTCCTAAAGTTACGACTTTTTTATTTTATTTACTCAAGATGAAAGATGCCGGCCCATAACCGGGGAAATGGGAAAATGCACATATTTTTTCCTATGTGGACATTCATAAACTTGTTTACAAAACACATAAAAAACAGACTGAACATTGTTTAGCATATAAAGTCACTTCAGACAAAAAGTCAAAAACGGAATTCGCTGATTTTGTCAGGGTTACAAAGAGGTGCTTTACTCTTCCCTTTGAGACTTGGGCTTCGCAACTTGTTCATATTAATATTTCGTCTCTAATTATTTAAAATCTTATATGAATTTTAATTTATTATATTATGTGCTAAAAAAAAGTAATTGTTCTTCCTTTTTTATACCATAATGCTCACTTTTATTTTGATACCCAGTCACAGTGCAAGAAAAATGTGTTTTTGTTCAATATGGAAGTCAGCAATTGTAGATTTCTTAATGCCAGACCGTGTGTGTGTGTCACGTCCTCAGAATGTGATAAATTTCTTATTCCGAAGGGACCTACTTTCCAATGTCACTTTTAAGTTTGTCTCATTTTGCTTGCATTAACAGTCAACTCTCATTTTATAAGATCGCTGAGCTGGCCAAATTACTTCTTTATATAACAGGAACGTTGTTATAAGAGGACAGCAAAACAAAGAAACACAAAGCAGAAATGAGATGTGGGACTTCAGAATGTACTCATTACAAGCAGAAGCTCTTTATAACGCCCTCTTTATAACGAGGGTGACTATACATCGATTAAAGGAAAACAAACAAACAAAGTATATCTTTGATAAACATCTAGTATATGAGTTTCTTTGAGAATATGTCCTAACTATTACATTAAACCATAAGTCTCTTCCCCAAAATTCAGTAGTGAAAGGGACGGTACAACATTGAAGTTGAATGTGTCTCTTTCGTTTGTAATGGTTCAACAAGTTAAACAAAAAATAAACAATAGGCATTTCAGTAAAAACAACATAGATAAGCAATTTTCAGGAAAGCGTTTCAAGGGAAAGTACTATACACATGTAAAGTTGACAAAACGTAGGCATCGGTCACGTTATCATTGCGTCACAAGTTAAAACTGACGATAACGACATCAACAATGTTTTTTCCATAATATGAAAACCTCATGTGCTTCCAAATAGTTGTTAGTTATTACCAATGTTGTACCATCCTTTGGTTTGGGTAGAGTGATACTTACAGGTTATTACCAATGTTGTACCATCCTTTGGTTTGGGTAGAGTGATACTTACAGGTTATTACCAATGTTGTACCATCCTTTGGTTTGGGTAGAGTGATACTTACAGGTTATTACCAATGTTGTACCATCCTTTGGTTTGGGTAGAGTGATACTTACAGGTTATTACCAATGTTGTACCATCCTTTGGTTTGGGTAGAGTGATACTTACAGGTTATTACCAATGTTGTACCATCCTTTGGTTTGGGTAGAGTGATACTTACAGGTTATTACCAATGTTGTACCATCCTTTGGTTTGGGTAGAGTGATACTTACAGGTTATTACCAATGTTGTACCATCCTTTGGTTTGGGTAGAGTGATACTTACAGGTGCCTGTAGCAAGTTGACACCCCAAACAATTTCCAACAGTATTTTTTGCCTCTAATAATGACGTCACATTGGTCGCTGTGAAATGATGGCATGTATTTGGCCCATTTTAATACACCCCTTGCATATGACGTCAGGAGCTCAAACAGCGCCCTCACTGGGCTCAGTAAGACATCTTTTAATGGCTGAAAGTTTAAATGATTGTTTGACATCATCGATGGCGGCTGATGCAAGGGGCATATTCAGCTGTTTAATTTAATATACAAAATTTTAAAATAGGTTCGAGTTGGTTTTAATATCAACGCATTGTCATTTTCTGTTACAGATTTCTCTTAATTTAGTCGGTAGGATGGGCGGATTTCACACTGTTTCATGGAATACTTTTTTTAGGAACTAATCGTTTGCGGCGGGTGTGTACAAGTCGAGACTTGGTTCCAAGGTTGTGATCGTAGTTTGTTGTCTGCAATCCCAGACTTGAGATCTATAGTCTATTTTTAAACCCCGATGTTTTGGTTTATAAATTTTAAATGCAAGCAAATCTTTAAAAACCAGTTACCAGAACCGTTAATGCAGTTGAATAACATTTTAAACAAAAAACTTCGTAGACTAAAGCTCATTATTGTTACTGTGTTCTTGCAAAAGCTATTTCGGGTCAAAATTTGGTCCTGAAAATGGTCCATGGGTGGCCAGAGCTGTGTTTGGGTTTTATTACGATGCATGGAGTCGGTTAACAATGATCTAGTATCTGAACGAGGAAGACACTTTGTGACAGGATTCCATGTTGGATTGACATGAAATCCGGGTCGCCTTGACCTTAGGGTGGGTCTTCGTACGCCCATGGGATCCAGGTCACATCGGAACCGGGAAAATTGTATTGTATGATATTGACTACAATAGAAAATGGGGGAACCATCGCTCAGATTTATAGAAATGTTTGATTTAACTTTAATTTAAGTTTGTCCCGAACGTGACCAAGTATCAGTTTGCTTTATTACATCATCAGGTCTTCTAAAACCAAAACGCAGCTCTTGCAGAAAGTTTCACAGGATAGTGACATGAGTTTCATCTAAGAATTATCGAACTTCTCCTTGACGAACTATTGTGTGTAATGGTTTTTGATTCCCCAGGATTTTCACGTACTCAATGAACCCACGTGACTGGGTTTCATTTTATAATAATATCTAATGTTAAAACATGCGTCCGATTAAACGGATGTAGGCTTTACACGAAGTATGATGGCTTTACCTGTGGCGTTATTAGTCATGTTTGCTGAAATCGCTGATTTTGCAGTTTCTGAAGAAAATAAATAAATTTTGAAGTAAAAAATAATAATCATGTTTGTGTTTATTGTGTCCAATTTATTGAGGGCCGTGTGGCAATTTTATTTCAAAATTAATGGTAACAATAATTACTATTTTTTTGCAATCCCATTTGGTGCTAGATGAGGCATGGTATACCCCCGATTATGTCTTTATTGTGTGCTTTGAATCTCTGTGATTTTTAGGGAGTTCTTCCGTATGAGAGGAAAATATAGTGTTTGGAACATTGGGGATACCCTCTGCCCCCACCCCCCCCCCCCCCCCCCCCCCCCCTCGGATCTGGCGTGATACGATCCAGAAAAAAATACTGTCATCCACTCCAATCCACGTCTCTTGCCTGCATTGAACATTATTCCGAGGACCCATCCCTCCAAATTGAGCTTTGTACATCTGTGTTAAGGGTTTCAAGATGGATGGTTGTGTACCCCCAGACTATAGCATCCATATTGCCCTTCTTCAATTACATCGATGTTAACCAAACCGAGGTTGGGGGGAAACAGACTGGTACTTTATAATAAAAAATTATGCAAAATGTATCATTCTCATGGTGCATTTATACCGTAAGTGGATTTTCCCATTATATTTCCCAAAGCCCCCCCCCCCCCCCCCGAGTTGAATGATTAGTGGATATCCACTTGCAAGCTAAATTAAATTCGTGCAATACATTGCTAGGTTTAAACCTACACATCAACGCCTATCATAAGTCATACTTCCCCAACACTGCAACAGACTGGAATTCACTTACTAAACAACCAGCATCACTAGTACCGGGGGTACCACTAAGTTTCGGCGCACACTCATACTACTACTAGGTGCGAATAAATCTAACTAGGAGCTCTTCCCTCCTGACCTGACCTCAAATAAGTGTTGTTCCTATAGAAAGGAGCTGATAGATACCAGTGTTGTTGACTCGAGTCGGTGACTTGGACTCGAGTCAGACTCGAGTCGCCAATTTCATTGACTTGCGACTTGACTTGACTTGAGCAAAAATGACTCGTGACTTGACTTGACTTGAGCAAATATGACTTGCGACTTGACTTGACTTGAGAAAAAATGACTTGGTTACAACACAGGAATATTAAATGTGAAGTTATACGTTTACATTTTTAGGGTTCGGATAAATTAATGTTCAAACAATTCACTCGGAAGTTCCGCAAAACACGGACCACATTGCGATCACAGTTTACACAACGCACGCGGGCACGTCTTTTCCAATTTAGAGGCTGCTAGTCTTTGTTATGTCGTTCCTTTATGCGCAACAATAAAGATAGGAAACATTGAACGCTAGAGGGCGTTTCAAAACAATGCGATACCATTGGAGTAAAAGCCCTCTATTGGTGAAATATCCCACAACACCTGTTTGAAACGCCTTGACAAAAGACTTTACGTGTCTGCGCATGCTCGGGGAAAAGGGTTTTCCCTTGAATTGCAATAATCACCATCGCTGGTGCGCGAAAAAAACGTGTACAGAGCAATGAGCCACTGGTATTCACGCAAAAGCCGTCGACAGTATGGTCTTCAAAGCACATTTCCTCGGAAATGTTAGCTTGTTTACGGAAAACTGCACAACTTATAGGCTTTATTTTACAAAAATGACACCATTTTGGACATTTTGGATCAACAGAAAGATTATTTAAATGTAAAACGTAAGATTTGTTTGTTTTTAAATATGTTTTGTTTTGTTGTTTTGGGGAATTTTTTGCGGGGTATTTGTGCATAGGATAGTCAAAATGCTGTGGTGGTGAAGACGCATTGCTTTAGATCACATCCGTGGTTGTGTTCAACCATGGAGGAAGCTAGACGCATTGCTTTAGAGCTTTTCCTTCCTCCATGGTTCAACCTTAGTTTTTTCACCTGACACCTGTCGTGTTAAATTTTGTAAAATTAAGTTTTTGCCATGATACCCCCCACATTCGACAAAAATGCCGTGGTGCCCTTTTTACACTTACGAAATTGCTGCGATGCCCTTCAAATTCTAAAAAAGCACGGCAATTATTGCCGTGCATGTGGTTCAATGGTTGTATTTTTTAGTCTGTCACAACATCATCATGGGAGTGGGCTTATCGGGACATTATGTGACTTGTGACTTGACTTGACTTGCGAAAATTTGACTTGTGACTTGACTTGACTTGTGAAAATTTGACTTGCGACTTGACTTGACTTGAACAAAAATGACTTGTGACTTGACTTGACTTGACCAAAGATGACTTGCGACTTGACTTGACTTGACAAAAAATGACTTGGTTACAACACTGATAGATACACACTCTAAAAGCTCCCCGGTTAGAATTGACCCTGATTCCGTGTCTTACGGGTATTGATCCATTTCTGGGTCAGATGACCCGGAAGCTGTGTTAGAATGATTCGAAACTGTCAAACTGACGCAGAATCCGGAGACCTTTGAGCAAGATCACTTGTATTGTAAGGGGGGGGGGGGCAAAAGTCATAATAGACCTACATCGCGTCCCTCCTTGTGCCTAAAATGTCCCCTTCTGCCCAGTAGACCACCCTCCCAACCCCTCGGGACAACAGGATACGCTTACCGTGACAGCTCCTGCATGAGACAGCGGAATCAAAGGTAGGCCTATCCTGTACTAAATTGGGAGAAAATAATGCCTTGTAAATAAAAGGTTTGCACGTCGTAGCTTGAATCATTTCTCTATGCTTGAATGGATTGCTTAAAAATTGTCCAGTTTCATTTTTTGGCCCCGGGGAATGGGGTTGTTGACTTTCAACATGGAACCTTTCAGCACAATATACCCTCTAACAATGGCCCTATTTTGAAAAGTGTTGGGCAATTTTTCCAATAGGGAGTCTGGCCAGTTGGATAGGCCTAGTACTTTCGAATATTTAGCATTTAGCATTGGTGTATTTTTGTGGAGCTTGTGGTACACCAATAAAATCCATAAGTGGTGAAAGGGCGCCCTCTGTGGAGTATTGTGTCACATGGGAGGCGCGGGGAAAAATTGAGGCGTTCCGAACTTCAAGCTCCCGCTCTTTCTTGCTTCCATTTTTCTATCTGTAAAAAAAACTGTTATTATCTCGAGCCTTTGAAATTACCGTCATACAGTGTTTTATAAAGTAAATTCTATTTACACGTAAATAATAAATGTTTTTTCTATATCAGATTATCCTAAATAACCGGCATGTCAAGAGCGCTGAAAAACCGGACTTTAAAGAATCAAACGGGAATTTTTAATTGGACAGAAGTACCCCTTTTAGACAAATTTGTGCACACTTGTGCCTTTGGTAATGATTAATATGCATAATGATTTCTAACAGTCCTCACTACACACCCATTCTACCGAAAAGTTGAACAAATACAAGGATCGATGATTGGTGGTGGTGATTTAATTATTGAGGGCGGGCGGGGGGGGGGGGGGGGTATAATTTATTATATCATCCTCGTGATCAAAGTACGTGCCTGAACAACAACGGCTTCTTTATCTGGAACCGAGCAACGAGTCGTTGGCGGTTAGGGGATACGAGGCTGAAAGCATGTTGATACTTGTGATGGCGCGGCCGTCGTCGAGAAAATCTTGTCTGTCAGTGTCAGTAGTGGCAATAATTGTTACAAACTCGAAGAACCAGTCCACGGCAGTGGTGCTACTGCCATGTGTTATCACATTCTAAACATTTATCGAATGCAAGTATAATTTTCGTATTATTAAGCTGGTAAGTAAAGTAAGTTTAGTTTTTGTTGGTTGTGAAAAAGGGAGAAAAACGACAGTGACAGTTGTCTAGTTTACGGACAAATAAAGAATCTTATCTTAGTAACTTTTCTCTCCAGTCCTGTGCTGTTTTTAGTGTTAGTTGGTGGCTCATCTGCTGTTTGATTATTACTCAGATGATGAAAATCCACTCATATCCACTTAAGATCATAAAGTCAATTTCCTTGCAATGTTATTGGCGTAGCATATCCTACAAAAACTACAGGAACTTGGAGGAAGTACACTACACAGTATTGATCAGACCATGGAGGAAGAAATCACCAAGTTTGACTGAGTAACTCCTGCCTGGTGCTGTACTTCGTTCTTGATTGTGTGACGGATCAGAACACTCCCCTTACTTATTTTTCATTAATAGTTCCACTCCCTACACCCATCCGCTGACCACCATTGTTACTTACCACTTTCTTTGTAATGTTAATTTAACAACCAAATCGTAGCGCCCTCACAGCCACATACCACACTTTCACAGGACTCAACCTTCAGTAAACACGCCTTTATTCCTCTCCATGTTTCAGGTAATTACATCTTTATTATTTTCCTTGTATATCAACCAGTGCATACAACACTTTTATGGAACATTTAAATCAAGTATCTTGTAGCTTTCTTTTTATAAAACGTGTATTTTACTAAAATTTTTAGATTGATTTTCAAGTTAAGGAGTGGCCCGATACATAGCTAATGGCGAGAAACGCCAAACGATATAAATATTGTTTTGCCTTAAAATGTATCTATTGTAAATACCACACTTTCACAGGACTCAACCTTCAGTAAACACGCCTTTATTCCTCTCCATGTTTCAGATATGATTGTCAGTGACGAAATAAAGTAATTGCACGCAAATCAAAAAGTAAAAGCCGTTTCCTCGCCTGTAATTATATCCCGGGTCACAATTGAAATCTCTGAGACAGCAGACGTAAAAATTTCAAATAATTTAGTACAGCGCCCCAGTTTTTTATAGTTATAGTTATACTTAGTTGCGATAATCGTAACCCTCAATCGACGGTCGTAAGACCGGAGGGTTCTGAGACGGTGAGCACAAGATTCGACCACAAGTGCAATTTCGACAGACCAGTCACCAGATTTGCCCAATTTTTACCACTTTCAAAAATCATGACACAAATTATAAGAACACGAATTTGATCATCAATGTCTAATGAATCCATTCTTAACACTCAAAACATTGACGAAAAAGGACAAAAACTTACCAGAGACGGAGCGAAATTGGTTGACTTGTTTTTGTTGTAGCTAGTCTATTGTTGGTTCTCTTGATACGGTTTTTTTAAAACTATGACGTAGCCCAGATCATTCTCAACAGCCTTGTTTTAATTTTTTTTCGCTGAACGCTCAAGAAGTTATTTTTTTTTCCAACAAAATTCGAGGTCACAAAAGTTGTCAATATTCTCCACCAAGGTATTCATTGAAATCTTCTTAAATGTAACTTACTTTTAGCTGGTATATTCATCCTCAATTGTGCAAAGTTTGACCGAACTAAATCCATCGAATCAAAAATATTTTTTTAGGAGCCGACAAAAACCGCGGTCGTCGCCCATTGTTCATGTGTTGTGATAAAATGGCCGCCGATTCAGCGAAACTCAAACTTTTTGGGGGCCTTTGGAAACTACTTGATAAATAGCCATTTAAAATAGATTTAAGACACTTTTGTATACTATAAATTAATTTGTCAATGAAATGACGGTTTTATGTAGTGGATGTTTATCAATGATTTTGACTACCTTTTTGCTCACCTTATGATAAAAAATGCCGGGTAGGCCATGTGACGTAGATACTGACATTTGATTGGCTAATAGCGCTATTTACATCACAATTTAGGTCATGTGACCTGCATATTTCACTCTGATTGGCTTATTGTGTGCTCTGGGCATAATGTCTGCTTGTTTACTTTAGTGTTACTTTTTGTGAGAAAATTATACATACAACAATGTTTTATATACCGCCATTTCATCAAGATCACAGCGGTTATACAATTATACTGAAAAAAATTAAAAAGACGGAACTTTGCTTTAGCAAACTAAGATGGGACCTATATCACTTACATGTTTTGTCAAGTCCTGGATGTAAAAAAAAAGGAGATATGTTCTGCCCCTTAGAATTTACTGAGCAGTGGTTTTATTACCTTGCTCTATGTTTTACCTCTAAAGAGCAATTACAAAAAACCTCATCTAAAATAAACTTTTTTAAAAACACTGACACAAAACTGAAGGAGACTCCACAAATTTCACAGTTTAATTTATGCCTATCATTTGAATAATACAATGCCATTTCTTTATATACCACACACTCCAACTGTTTATTTAAATTTGCTGTTAACAAATTTAGTTTCAATTTATGCCAGGAGTAAGGCTCTTATTGCTGGCAAAAGTAAATTGATCTCTTTGATTTGCTTATTTGATCTGATTTGTTATTTCTAGTCATGCAAAAAATCTGTGAAAGAAGTAACAAAATTAGCCACAGCGATGCAGTCGACTATGAAATGTCAAAATTGTAATTTGGTGTTGATCGTTGTTCTAACCCTGTAAGTAGAAGTAAACACAAACATAATGGTTAATTAAATGGTTTCCTCTTTTGAATTTGTTCAAATGCTACAAATGGGAATTTATGCAGATTTTACTTTCAATCATTGTACACACACACAAAAATAATTATTTAAATAATCAATGAATACAACTTTCAGTCAACTGTACTTTTGAAAAACTCTCTGTCAGTATCAATGCCTTGCAAATAGGTTTCCAATGTATTTTTGATGTGAAAATCAACAAAAGCGGTCACATTTGTTCCATTCAAACATGCGCTAAGATTTTTAATGAATTCCCGACTTTAAAATTAGCATAACTTCTTTCATGTATGTCCTAGAAGAAAGATCTTTGTTTCATTGTAAAGTTCTCTCCAAGACCTTTTCAATGCTATTCAACAATGTTGAATTTTTTTGTCACATACCTACAATGAGATGAAACTTACCGATCGAATGCCAATGTACTTTCAGATAGTCGGACTGCTGAAATTTGTTTTAAAAACATTACACGTTTAAATCAAATGATTTTTGAAAGTGAACTTTTAATATTATCTCAGCGATCTTGACAACTTGCTCGTTGAGAAGTTGTACACACGTTCTCATAATTACGTTCAAAAAAGTGCTTTTTTAATTTTTCACACAAGTAGACTGTATACAAAGTATTAATATTATTGGAGAAGTCACACGTAAAATACTATTTTTGTCATTTTTACAGCCGGACCCACATTCAGACCCCTGCCAAATACCCATCAAAGGTGTGATTGGTCTATCCTTACATCAGGCTACACAGACACACCTAGTTTATAACCAAATGTAATACAAAAGCAATCGGACATTTCACTTGGGGGGTCTCAAAAATCATTCCGCAGGCTAAAATGTCAGTTTTTAAAGACGGTACCCTGTATATTAATTTTTATCTCCATTTGTAGCATATAGACCTCAAAAAGTAAGATTGAAGGGGCGGGGCTTAAATCTTTAGGGTGTCATATCTCAGAAATGTTAAGGAGTAAGTTT
The DNA here is from genome assembly GCA_037783415.1 of Leptasterias polaris. Taxonomy (NCBI): domain Eukaryota; kingdom Metazoa; phylum Echinodermata; class Asteroidea; order Forcipulatida; family Asteriidae; genus Leptasterias; species Leptasterias polaris. The sequence goes on from JAZGTN010000022.1 coordinate 8,513,647, forward strand.
CAAAAATTTGGTGTGTTTTCATGGCATTCATAAGGGGATTGTTAAAAAAAAAATACAAATGAGACGGAGCTTGCCAAACTTTTCAGAATTTTAGGTGATTTGGCATGGAATGACCCTTTTGTGAATTCGCCTCAAATGATACCTGAAACTAAGTATGTCAGTGGCCACAAAATTGTCAAAGTATGGGCATACGATTCGGTAGTTATGTTCAGACATCAAATGGGTTAATCTTTGGGAAGCATTTTTGAGATACTCTTTACACTCTATGCATTTTTTCATATCTGTATCTGTCATTGACACAGCAGTTAGTAAACCACGTCGCATTAGACTATTGCAGAGGATAAGATTGCAGTGTTCTTCAAACATGTGTCTCATAAGCATCAGATTTGTTGGAATTTCCTTTGAGCAGGATGGACAGTATATACATGTACCTTGGCCAGTTGTTACTTGCGGCGTAGGCTCTTCTTTTATCCTCTGCTTGATGTTTATCACTTTCCGGTTTTGTGTGATGTTTTCATGTGCCTCTTGCTTAACTACAGGTCTATTGTTTGGTGCATTTGCAGACTTTAGTTGCACCATCTTAAGGTTTGTCAAAGATGTGGACCCATGGATCCTTTCTATGTGTATCTTGAGTAGCTTAAGATTTTTGTAACACTCTGGTTGCATGTCCTTGGCATTCAAACACGGCCTCTTGTATGGGCAAATGTACTGGAAACCGTGGCGTTCGACCAAGTGCCACAAAGGTTGGGTTTTGGAGTCTAGAAGTAGGCCGCACCCATTGCATTTATAAGGAATAGTCTGATGTTGAACCAGGGAATCACCAATATATGTAGTTACATTGATTTGCATTCTTGGGTTAGCCTTTTTTACGATGAAGATATGTTGGTGGGATTCAAACATGTGTTCCATGAAACTTTCTGGTAAGATTCTTACAAGGCATTTTGGGCACTGTATTGTAGTTGGATGGTGGGCACTTGCAGTCAACGTAGGAGTGTTTGTATCATTTGTATTACGATCTGTCTGTCCAATTGGCAGATACACCCTTGGTGTTTTCAAGTTGTCACAATGGACCTCAGAAAATATTATTTTGACCCCTGTCCATTGCAGTGTACCTATTAGAGTTTTATCTTGCTTTTGAGGAATTGTAGCATAATTATCTAACTTTGTAATGCTGATTTTGTGTGATTTGGCGAGATGTTCGCAGAAATATTTCCTTCTGTTGAAAGTCAAAAAACTGCAACCGTAAAATGGACACTGCAGATAAATACCGTGTATCTTGAGAATGTGCTGGAACATCTTGTAACAAGAGTCAAAAGTTTCATTACAATGTTTGCAGGCTCTGCCAGGCCAGTTATGGATCCTGTACAAATGCTTGGTCAGATCTCTGACCTGGAATGATAAGTGACAGAATTCACACTGAACAGTACTTTGTGGTCTGAAGCCTTCTTCAGTGGCCAAACTTGTGGCTTCCTCAGGGAGCTTTTCAATTGCAGCACCTTCGATGGACCCTTCTTTCTCATGTTGAATATCCGTTGTCTTAGATTTATCACTGGGATCTGTGGGTTGACATAGCTGCAATTAAAACAAATAAAGACGGTCAATATTTTAGATTCTAAATGGTTAGGATGCAGACATGGCATGATGCAGTGGTATTAGAGTGGGGTATGACAATGTCCCCCTAATAAAGGCAGGGCTCAATCCGAACTTTCACTAGACCAGAAATATTTTTTACAAGAACTGAATTATTTCTGTATTATTTTTGTACTTGCTTTTCGTAAATTTTAAACAGCTCAAGTTTTTGAAAAAAACTTGACCGCAGTCGCTGATTTAACGAAACGTTGTGCAACTGCTTAAGTCCATTTGAACAACATAAATGCTAAGTTGTGCTCCACTAAGACACTCAAGTGGACTTCCGCAGTTGTGTAAAGTTTTGTGAAATCGGCTGCAGTAAGTGTTTGGTCAGGGGATTTTGATGCCAAAGTTACTGGACTCTGGCTACTAGTCTACTGGTTATTTCAAGCCCTAAAAGGGCACCCCTGAGAGGCTGTGAGGCAAATATAAATTTGCTATTAGGGGAATCATGGCAAAAACCACTGGGCCAGGGCACCCCTTGCAAATTGTAATGGTGATGGGTTAATTTGAGTGAGGAATGTATTCCATTGTTTTTGTTTACTGTCATAATCTGATAAATTGTGGTGGGGTTCTTGTATGCATTCTATTTATGTACAGTGCTGTTGTTAATGATCCACTGGAAATGTACTTTGACTTCTCTCATTGTTCAGTTGAGATGGACAGCCTGCCATTCAGCCAGACAGACCTTGGTACTCAAGGGGATGGACCCTGCTTCATGGTCATGAACTCCCAGCTAGAACACTCAGAAGAAGTCCCCGACATGAAAGATGTCATTCTGAGAAACGCAGAGACAAGTGGACCTTACAAGCAGAGGATGCTGTGGGAGTTGACTGCACTCAGAGGGACCCAGCCAAGCCCGGTCTTGGTAAATTATCCACTCTTAATAACCAAAATCCAGTAAAATCCAACTACTGGTTATAATTGCTTTTGCTGGAATCAGCATTGCTGAGCCAAACTCAAGCCCGATGCACCAAGTTTTTTTAAAGGGCAAGGGCACCAAGGGGTTTTCTCCATGAGAAAATTGTAAATTTCTATTGGAACACCAAGGGGCACCAATGCAATGACCAGGGGCAATGGAGGCAATTGATGTATCATGCCTGCAAACTGTTCATGTGTTGGTTAAAGAAGAATATACAAAATACTGGAGTTGTATTTGGTTGATCTGTCAGAGAGATACCTAGGTCATGAAAACATACTTTTCTTTTGGACATGGTCAGCAAATAAAGGGTTTGATCTATAGTAAGTAGAAATATTGTATGTGGAAACTTATTAATGTAAAAATAATTTGAATGCATAAAAAAGTGTTTTATTCTTGGTGAAATTTATATCAAGAATCTTTCATGGAAAACTGTTATTTGAATCAGGGTTTATCTAATTTTGAAAATATAGCTTAACCGATAAAATCAAAATAGCCATGGTTTTAACTTTGGTGAAAATTTATTTAAGGTTTTCACACTTTTTGTTTCAAAATGCAGACAACTGGTAATTTCCCTGAAAAAAAATCCCATTTTGGAAAAACAACTGTTGACATTCGCACCAATGAAGGAACAGTACGCAAAAAGCCAAGGTCACAACCAACAGACCAACAACAAAATACTGCCTCAAATCACGTCTCTCCAGAGCAAGAAGATGCTCAACATGAGAACCCTGCTGGGAATGATGGCGATGACAACCACAGCAATGAGGGACAGGGTGCAGCTGGTGGTGCAGGAGGAGCTGGGGGAGGTGACGATGGGAATGGTGATGATGGAGGAGATGGGGAAGAGGAAGATGAGGAAGAGCATGAAGAATCTGGAGAGGAGACATCTCAAGACACTAATAGCAGTAACAGGTGAAACCTTAAGTTAACCTTTGATTATAAAACCACATGATTTCAGAATATTTACTGGCCTCCTGTCACATGCTTGGTGATCCTGTGATAAGACATCTGCTCTTGGTTAGCGTGGGTTATAAGCCATTTTGAGAAAATTTGTCTGTATACGCCCAAACCAAATACTGCATTTCTATTGTCCACCATATCTCAAAAAGGCTAATGGATTCAAATCTCGCTCAAGTTGTAATGCCTGTGGATTCTTTCCTTAACCCTTTGCATGCTACCATTTCTACACACACTATTTCCTGCCCGCTGGAATCTTTTTGCACAATCATTAAAATTACACACGGTTGTACTAAAAAGCCTTTTTCTGTGTGAAGGAATTATTTTATTGCAAAATGCAAAGTATAAGACTGGAAACCAGGTAAAGCAAACAGAATTGATTTTGAATGCAGAATATAGAAAATACACACTTTCTTCCAAAGTTTATGATTTACAAAAATAAACACACAGCTTATTATTAATTTTGTTCTGAAACATGTTCTTTCTAAACATTTGTACATGTACTTTCAATTCACTATAATACTGTGTTCTCTTTGACATTTTGGATGTAAGCCAACATGTACTTTTCTATGGGTGGCCATAATTTCTAAGCAGAAACTTGAAAAGTGGACTACAGATCAATCACATCATTGCAAACTTGCAAATGTGAACAAAAAAGATCAAATATAATAAATGTCCAATTGTTCTCAGAGTTTATTTGTGATACCCTGGTACACAGTTCGTTTTGTAATCAACGGGTGTGTGGTACCTTCTGAAGCATGGAGCGGGACACATCGGCAAATCACACTGCTCGCAAGCAAATTCAGTTTGGTGACGCTTTACTTTCCGATTTGAGCAAACCACGCGGTCTGGAGTGATGTCCGGCTGAAGTTGTGGCATTCACTCTTTGGAAAGTGGCGTTCTGTGAGCCTTCTAGGCTGGTCTACGGATCTGCGTCCAGGCCGAGCATCCGCATCCACATACCCATCCACGATAGCAAACCGAAACTTATCTCTTTTCAGTCGCATACCAGGGTGAAGGGCCTTCCAAACAATCCAGCTATTGACATAGCTTGCCTCAAGAAGGTAAACAAAAACCTTCTTCTAGCATATACCACATGCCTTGGTCGGCGTGGTCCACACCACCCATATACTTGGTGTAGCACTCAATAGCCACTGGCTTGTGGACTTCACGAGGCTCGACTTGTCCGCGTGCACGTACCTTTTTGAGGAACAATGATGCGTTGTGAACACTAGTTACAATGTCTCTTGTTGTACCAAGACAGGAACAGCAAATTGCCATTCTCGGACAGCACGCAAGTCACCACCTTTTTTCATTTTGGTTTCCTTTATTTCTTCTGGCGTACTGATCCGATTGACACGCAGTGTTCCACACGCCCCCATTTGATGGTCAGCGAGATTGGTATAGAGTTCCGGCGATGAAAACAAATTATCCATGTAAACATGATGTCCTCTATCGAACATTGGCTGGCACATGCGATTTACCAATGTTTTATACATCCCAACCTCAGTTTCGTTGTTTTGTTTACCTTGGTAAAGTTCAGCATTCCACAAGTATCCGTCACGTTCCAACAGTTCAGGCCCCATTTGTGCAGCTTGTTGGGCTTCATCCCGGTACGACCCTTGAAAGGAATAATTGTTTCATCAATTGAAATTTCTCTGTCAGGATAATATCCCGATTGCCAGTGCCGAACGATCAAATCCATCAGTTCGATGATTTTACCACGGCGGTCATGGTTTGGGTCACCAGCTTGGGCAAGGTTTGCATTGTCAGTGCAGTGGAACATTTGTAAAATGCCGTAGAACCGACCCCGTGACATGATGGATTTGATTCCCGGGGCCTGAATTGTCCAGTATGTATCGTAGCTGGGTCGACGATCTATCCCCATCAGCAGCAAAAGAGCAAGGAAAGCTTTGATTTCCGCCACATCTACTTGCGAAGCCTTGAATGGGCGCTCAGCCCATCCATCCCTCCTTTATCAGCTAGTTGTAGTAGCGTTTCTGTCACAAGCAATTCCAAAACTTCACCGTCAAAGTAGTGGGAAAATATCCCATATTCCGATGGCTCAGTGCTGTCTTCAGGATCATAGATCATCTGTCCATGTGGCTGGTTGAAATCCATCAGCCAAGTATGATCGTAGGCCCTTGGTAAAGCACGCCGAAAAGCATCCCCACCACCTTGGACTGCAGCTCTACCCTGTTCCCCTCCTTGCAAAGGAACGATGCCATCGTCCCCCAAAACATCCTCAAACTCTGATTCTCTCCGAGTCAGAATCTGCGAAAACCTCCCGGAATGCTGCTGCGGCGTCCATGGTTACTGCCTTTTTTCCAGAGATAACAGTAACGGAAAAACTCAGAAAATACAGGATTTTTTCAAGAAAAATTGTCGTGGAATCGTTTGTAAAATGGCTTCTATATGTCGGAAGTGTACAAAAAGTACCCGGATGAATGTTAGGGGCCAAAAGAAAGCTCGATTGTATGCAAAACAAGTAGCGCCTTGTGCTGGGCGCAAATATGCACCCACAGCAGTGAGGGAAAAAACGTTGCGGGCTCAGGAAAGCAAAAAGTAGTTGAAATACTTTTTTTCATTTTTGGTTAATTTTGCTTTGTACAGGGCTATAGAAGTACTTATTATTATTATAAACATGCAGAGTATTCATGGGTGCATATCACACATCAGTGTAGGGTAAAAACCAACATAATGACTGCCTACTTCTTGTTAAAATAATGTTCATATATTTTTATACTTTTGTATGTAGCTCTGTTCCCAAGTTGGTTGCAGCCCCAGCATTGAACACACCACCAAGGACTGTGAGAGTAAAAGAAATCCTGCAAGAAGAAAGTCCAGCTGTATCATCTGGTGAGTTTGCTTTCCTGATTTTATCTTGGGGGTTCTGTCTAACATTTGAAAGTGTGAGAAACTGACCGTTTCCTCCAAACACTTTCAAATGTGCAACTTTGTTATTGCTAAAAAAGGGGGGGGGGGAAATGGCCAAATCCACGGCACTGTTATTATTATTTTTTTCATCAAAGTGACTGGGTAAATTTCGAATAATTTTGGTTGAACAAAGAAAACCTTCACTAGAGACTTGAAACTGCGACCTATTGTGTCAACATCTTTGTTGGAGGTGTTGTGGCCAGTTAGAAGCCATTCTACTTGTAACTGCTGTATGGCCAGGGATCACACCAAAGTTTCTTATATGACCTGGGAATCTTCTCCTTTTTTTTAAAGGTAAGCGTACAAATAGCCCCATGTGCCCGATGTTGCCGGACTCCCTATTTCCACATATCTTTATTGCAGACTATAAAGAATAAATTACCTCAAACAGAATGCTGCCTTTGACATCATCTCTGCACGTGGAGAGAAGCTGATCATTTCTGGACAGGTCTTCCTCTGTTCTCTCAGAACTCTAAAAGAATAAAAGGGACATATTTTGTAATCCATACAACATTTGAGGAATACGAGTCCAGGGCTATTTTTGATAGATTTGATTGATGAGGATTTTAATGGTTGTCAGTTTATGGTTACCTTAGTAATTAGGTTACTGGAATGAGCAGTGGTCGTATTAACTTTAAGCGTTGTTGTTTTTGATTGTGTTGTGCCATGAACAGTAATATCATGATGACACTTTAAATTAACTAATAACCACTCCAGGTTGGTATTATGGAAGACCTGGGTGGATATTTTCGTCGGCCGTCTGGCAGGCATCAAATAATAAGGGCGCTCTGAGTCGTTCCGGTTGTAATAAACCGTCTGCTGTAAGCCAGTCCAGAAAAATTTGACAGATATATATGTCATCCTACGTGAAGCGATCAAACACCACTTTAACCACTTCTGAACACAACTATGATTGACCAGTGTGTAGCCTTTTATAATAACAATAAATGACAGACAGGACCTTAAAGAAAAATTACCGTAGACAGATTGCAGCCTTTAGATTCATCTGTGCCCATGGAGAACAGCTGATCATTTGTAGACGGGTGTATCTGTACCTCTTCTGTTTCAAAACTCTAAAAGCAGAAACATGCATGTTTTGTAATCAATGAAATATCCTCCCATTTAGAGAAACAGGGTTATTTGCCTTAGGACAAGGATTTTGTCCGGGGTTTTCAGTGTATGGCTACCCTTAATTGCATTAAAAGAACATTTGTATTGTGTGTTTGTAGGGGGGGCAGTCTCTGAACAAAAGTTATAAAGTATTATTGGTCGTTGTTGAAATTGTACAAGTATTGCTTGTCTTTGGAGATAAAAAAAGAAAACACTTGAGACTTAATTTGAAACCTTCAGATGAATATATAATTGAACCGAATGTTTTTGACTCAAAACAAAAAATCTTTTAAAATAGTTACCTCAACTGTGATGTTGATAAGCTCCTCATTTGCCTCAAGTTTGAAACGCTTCGCTTGTGAACAGTTTTGGTTCCTGTCATTTGTTTCACCATCATGAGTCTGATCTTCTTTCTGAAAAATCACATTTAAACTAGACATTAGGTGTTTGTGAACAAACACAAAGTTGTTCCGTGTATTATTGTTTTGCTTCGATCAAGTGCTTCAAAGTTGGTCTGATTTCAAGATAGAAGACTCTTGACCTTTGACAGGCCTTTTCTCACTTAAGTGTGCCTAAAAACCGAAACCTGGTCATGGTAACCCTTGTCTAACATTTAATGCTCAAAGGGTTTATAACTGAAAAGAAATTGAAAATTGGGTGTGTAGTTCTTAAGATATGGTCCCACTTCCGGTTGACCTGGAAGTAAAGGTCATTATGGTGTCACGGTACCCAAGGCTATTCTCCCATGACCAAGGAGTCTATAACTGGAAAAAGTTTCAAAATCGGCTATGTAATTCTTGAGATATGGTCCCACTTCCGGTTGACCCATAGGTAAAGGTCAACATGGGGTCACGGTTAATCTCCAATGCCCAAGGAGTCTATAACTGAACAAAGTTTGAAAATCGGTTGTGTAGTTCTTGAGATATGGGCCCACTTCCGGTTGACCTGGAAGTAAAGGTCAACATGGGGTCACGGTTACCCGAGGCTAATCTCCAATGCCCAAGGAGTCTATAACTGAAAAAAGAGATACAGTGGTCTCAAGATTGGCTAATTAATTAAGAATAAAAAAAAAAATTACATTGAGAGTTAAGTTCATGTACTGAGCTTCAATTTGATATAGGGTCTAACTCTTCCATATTTTTACGCTTTAGGATATTAGGTCACATGCACGGTTGTGTAAACATTTTTTTTTACTTGAAATTTTGTTTATGAAACTGCTGTTACACGGGTCAGAAACGGTTAAGTGACAGATCTTACAATTAAACGTTCACAATTGTACGGTTCGGATAAACGTTGAAAAATTCACTTGAAAAGTGCTGCGAAATGCTGACCATAATAATTACCACACACACCCATATCGTTTCCAATTTACAGGCTTAAGTCTTTGTTATTTCATTACGTTGCAAGAAACAATAAACGCTAGGGGGCGTTCCACAACAAATCGATTGCACGGTTACCCGGTTATAAACCAAACGATGATCAGCGTAAACAAATTCACTTGATAGTGCTGCGAAATTGTGACCATTACTTTGCGTGCGGCATTAGTTGCAAGAAACATTGAACGCTAGAGGGCGTTCCACAACAAATCGATTGCACTTGATCTTTTATTTTGCAGGGTGATTGCGCAAAGTCAAAATGCTGTGATTAAGCCCCAATGTTTATGATCTTTTGTGTTAATGGGTTTTTTGTTCATGAAACGCGTGTTACCAACCATTTCACAATTACAAAAACAACCGTAAATGCTCAGGCTTGGTAAGCCTGCCTGTGACGGTCACACGGTTAACCATCCGTTCCTTGCTCTATGATCCGATCAACCAGTTAAACATCCACATTATTACGGTTCGGATAAATATTTAAAAATAAGCCTCAAAAAGTGTCGCGAAATTTTGACCGTAATAAATGCGAACAGTTACACATGTTACTGACCGTTTCAGAAATGATTACAAGTTTACTAAAAAGTAACAATTTTTCTACCCTGAAATGCCAATCGAGTATGTTATATTTGTTTAGGCTAAAACAATAAATTCATATGGGATACGAGTGTATTGTAACTCGTCTCTTCACACCCCCAAATCCAACACTGACCGTTTAACCATGGAAAAACTAATTTCTCTTTACCACACCTTTCCTCAATCAGCTCTTTTTATGGCTAAAACATATCGTTTTCCGGCGAACGGGACCCGAGCGCAGGCAATATCGCCCATAACACGGCGAAATGTTTCCGTCATTCATGCTGAAACCTGTACACACGACACGACTCTCAGACATCAACAATTCTTCTCGATTTTTGTGAATGAACATACACTTGTGTCAGTCGGCGACAGGAATGATGACTCTATGTATATTCTACAAAAACAGCAACAACACGGGTCATAAATGGGTTCAGGGCTTTATCGAGTTTAATAAATGCCAGAAAAGCACCGTTAAACTCGTATAGCGCCCTCAATCTGTTCAAAAGTTAAATTTTTTACTCCTTGACAATGTTTTGATGCTTTTAAACTGATCGTCAATAAAATCTTTCTTGTTTTAAGAAACATTTGTGTAATCTAGGACGTTAAATTTGAGCTTAATTGAAAAACTATGTTTCTAGAAGTCGGATTTGTTTTCACTATCTCCATGTGTTTTGTACACGGGCGAAATGCGCAATAAATGACGTCATTGTGACGTCGTCCGTAATTTTAGGCCAAAAAGCACATCTACAGTATCACAGAATTCTAAAACTGAAAAAAGTTTAACGATCGGTGGTATACTTTTTGAGATATGGTGCTTACAAGGTTGGCTAATTAAATATTCACCTCGCTGTAATTAGCTAATTAATTAAGAATGTTTACATTTATTACATTTTAAGTTAAGTTCATGTACTAAGCTTCAGTTTGATATATGATCTAACTCTTTCATATTCACGCTTTAGGATATTAAAAATAAAGAAAAAACGTGTACAAATGCTATGGGATTTAGGTCAGAAACAAAGAATAAAAACAATAGCTGTTCCGCCAGTAGGTCGGAACAGCTAATAAAAATCTCGACAAAAACAATAGCTGTTCCGCCAGTAGGTCGGAACAGCTAACAAACAAATTATGAGTAATATCACTGTCTGTTACAGTTTTACTAAACGTTAGAAATGAATTTGTTAGCTTTCCAGAAAATTTTTACTGTGTATTTATCAGGCCTGGTACCTGTACTTAATTTTTGTATAGGCAAGAAAGTTTTACATTTATAAAAGAGTCTCTATGAGGGAAATTAAAGTTTCTACTACAACATTTGAAGGGGCACCAAGGCGCATGAAAACAATTGCCTTGTGTGTGGGGTGGGGGTGACAATTCAGGTAGAAGAAAATGCCCAAATAAATGGTTCGACGTATCAAAAGCCTCTCCCCAAACTTAGGCATAGCTCGTTTGCCCCTGATTTTCCAATAGAAGTGTGCTTTACTTACAAATTAAAAACAAATTGGCCTTGCCCCCTATAAAAAGCATGGATCTAACCGTAATATCCTTTCTATGAAATCTTATAGAGCTATAATTAAATTCTTACCAAAGAAATTGTTGATGCCGTTTCTGCTGGATTGAAATACACAAATGGATTTACCCCATCTAAATCCTGTGAAAAGTGTGAAGTCAAAGATGCAAAGTGTTACTTACATCTACAAATTTGCTACCACAGCCAAACTTGCAAATGAAATCCTGACGTAATACTTATTAAGACTCAAAATTATCACTGGACTGCAGGCCTGAGGCCATTGTTTTTTGCACTGGGCCAGTAAACTCAAGACTGGACAAGTCTGACTTTCAAACTTGCAAAGCAATGCATGATGAAATACTTATTTTAAAAGGACTGAAAAATATCACTGGACCGCAGGCCTGAGGCCAGTGTTTTCAGCATTTGGCCAGTAAACTCAAGACTGGACAAGTCCAACAATCTTGGGTTTGTGTTGAAATATTGACTTTCAATCTTTCAATTCCATAGGGTACTGATCGAAGATACTTACCTGCTTACCCATATAAATGGTGTTCATTCAAAATAAAACAGTTCAAGTGTTAAGCTGTGTCAGGTATTTTTTCTGGTCTCATAGTAATTCTGGTCAAAAAATTAATTAACAAAATCTGCTTCAGTAATTTTTTTTAGCTGCAAGCCCTGCGGTCTTGTGGATTTTCTCCCCAAATTCGAACCCTGTTTATTTTATTAGGCTCTATGGCCATCATATAACTCACACATCCTTGTCATTTGTTGGTGGAACAAGCGTCACGTGTCATCCTTTATTTTTTATTAAACAATATTAACTGCGGCAACAATTTTATTTCACTCGGCTTCGCCTCGCGAAACTTATATTAAACTAGATTTCACCTCGAGATTAAATACACAATAATGCACTCAATAGTTACCAACTAAACAAATCAACACAACTTTAAGACTGAAGAACTTTATACTTACATTCATATCATCAGTGTTCTCATCCTCATCTTCCTTCTTGGTTCCCACCTTGGGTAGTAGAAGTACTTCATCATGCAATGGTTCTGAGTGGAGCTGCGTTGATCCTGACGACTGATTGCGTTTTATCCTGGCTTCTGGCCTTGTCTTGAAGTTAGGATTGTTGCCTTTCCTCGAATGCATAACACAAGGCCTTGTTGAACCGTCTTCATTTTTTATCCAAACTACCTCTGTCTCTCCTTCTTTCTTAACTGCAATCATCATAAAAACCATTTGGCAGTGTTTTACTGCTTGGCATGCCAATCATTATCAAGTTAGTTGAAGTTACACAACTGCCTTCTTCTAAGTTCTAGACTGCCACGTACAGGTTATACTTTATTCTGCACTTCTTTTGAGTGATGTCTAATACACAGTCAACATTATTAGCTGTAGAGCTTAGTTTTTAAGGAACTGAAACACAATGATTTGAAGACATATTAACGAGAACCCCAGCCATTTCGCAGCTCTACCATTTCCATGTGTTGTTTTACTGCCAATGGAGAGATCTATGGTGACCTATGACCCAGTTAGTTATTTACTGCCTCTAGAGGGCAGCATGCTGATTCATTTTTGTCACAATTTTGGCATCAACTTTGAACTTGATTGACTTTGAATAAAGGTAAAATTACTCTTCAGCAATGAAATATGTTTTATGAATGTTCTGGAAAATAGGGGTGTTAAATAGTGATGAAACAAAAGAAAATCAATACTTGGTTGTAAAATGAGAAAAAATTGCTGGAATGATAGGCCTCCTACACTACACTAGTCCTATAGACAATGTGACCTGTGACATCACATGTTTACAAAAGAGACACAGAGCCTGGACTTCCTGCAGGCACAGTTTGTACACAGCTCAATGGAAGCTGTCTGATTTTTCTCAACTTTTAATATGAAGAAAGGGGGGACATCTCACAGCTGTTGTTTTTGTAACTCTTGTAACTCTTGAATATGTGAAAATTATGACACAAAATGTAAATTTTCCCATATGGCCTGTGTATTATCTTGCCTGTCAGAAAACTCATTAGCTATTGCACAAGGTCACTACTTTGTAAACAAAGGTAACATGGTCTATAGTTCAACTGTATAAGCTGAAGTTTATTAAATAAGGTGTGTACTTATAATTTCCTAATATTCAATGGCTTTTATAGGTTATAAATAAACAGTTAACAGTTGTGTATATATATTTCTTTTTTGGTTTCTTAAGATCCACAACACAGTGAAGACGACCCAGCACCAGGCAGTGAAAGGGGTGGTGCAGTAAGTGATGCCCCTACTGCTGTCGTAGGGGATTCAATTGAGGAAGACCAAGGAGCAATTACAACCCCGTCACCACCGAGAGAAGAACCCAGACTTCCAAGGGAGCTTCCTGTCATGGATCCACCACTACGGATACCCAAGAAGAGGACCTCAGGTAGCAAACAGCCTATACAGGGATGTGATTTCTCAGTTTTTAACCGGAAATCCAGTTTGTTTGCCCCTCAAAAAAAGAAATCAATTTTTGTTTCGCCCCCCCCCCCCAAAAAAATACATTTTTTACTCAAGATCAAATTCATTTAAAAAATTAAGATAAACCATATATAACGCCCCAGATTGCAGAGTAGGGCTTTCAAAACCAAAGATAAATGTTATTAGTGGGCTTCGTGCTCGCAAGTTTTCGAGCTTGCAAGCTTTCACAGTTCAGAGTTCAGGTTTTTTTTTCAACAGCCTATCATATCCCTGCCTATTGGAACCCTTGCTTAAGACATTATAAGTTATAATAGCACCCTTACTGATGTCTAAGGAACAGGCATGTGATTGCTCGAGATTCTTTTCATAATTTCAGGATTTTCTCAAAGTTTCCGTGAGCGTTCAAATGTTCTTGAAAGAAGTAAAGCAGTCACCAAAGGGAGAAGGAAATAGTCCACATTGTGTCCAAACCTGTAGTTTTGTATTTCTGGTGATGCACTGAGTAAGCAAACCTCCTGAATTGTAACATCTGGGAGGTTCTAGGTGTGGAAGAAAGGGGACAAATTGTTAGTTTCATCCAATCTCATCCCTGAAGGAAGACCTCTCATTGGCTAACAGTTGTGTGAGGCACGTTTACGCTCGCACATTTCTATTCTCAATTATGGGAGCTTACAAAGCAGCCTGCCACAATAGAAACATTCCATGGAACGGCCATCTTTCTTTGGTTCTTTTTGTACTCAGTGATATTGAAAGTATGATTTTGGATACTTAAAATGAGACCAGACTAATTATCCATTTAGCCTCAGTTTGGGATTATTGAGTTGAGTGGAAGAAAAAACAAGATGGCATCACCACAGCAAAGGTTTATTGTTTACTTCTTTTGGTGCAGGGTTTACCCATAACTTATCAGTAAATAGCCAGCAGGACCAGTTAGCTTGTCACTTCGCTTGTCCGCCAGCTTTTTCACACTCCGTATTTTAGGGTTTCTTTTCAACTTTGTTACTAGCATATCGACTGTGTAGTTTGGAGCAGAATGAACAAACAGTTGTTGCATGTAGCTGTGGAAAGCAATGGAATAGCCAGCCAGACTAGTTAGACAGAGTTCTGACTGGTCAGTGGCTGTTTTACTGGCATTTGGCCAGCGGACCACTGTTAAGGGGGAACGTTGTGGGGGTTAACAAGCTTTTCCATTTTTTGTCATGGCTTGAAATAAATTTTTTGCCAGTTTAAAATTTTCAGATAACAATGGTATTTTATTCGGCTGATTTTGGTGAATCTGAACAAAATTTAGTTCTCAACTCGATGTTGTAAAACTGGTTAGAGAAAGGACTTTTTGAGTCTATGCTTTGTTTAATTTTAGTTTTTGCCTTTCATCTTCTTGACACAGAAAGCTCTAGTAGTCTGAGCAGTAACAGTAGTAGCCATCATTCCAGCAGTTACCTAGCCTCACATGACAGTGCATCAAGCAGTCTACTCAGCTCATTGACATCTAGCTCATCTTGTAGTAGTACTGGATTACAGGATACATCATCGTAAGTTTCTTACGCTACTTTATTGGGGTGCCTAGAGGCCAGTTGATCCAATTCTGCTCATGTGAAACAGTATTTGAAATAAAAAGTTGCATCCCCTCAAGGTGATCCCTCTGGCTATACAGTTACAGGTTGAATAGCTTTTAGGGAGACCACCAACATAGGGCTAGATGGCTCAGTTGGTAGAGCGCCGGCACGTTAATCCAGACAATGTAGGTTCAAATCCTGATCTAGTTGATTCTTTTTTGATCAATCCAAAATTCTTAAAAATTTACCCATTCAGTTTTCCTTGTGGTTTATAACTTGATATATTAATTGTTTTGATCATCGTTTTTTACTCTTTATCTTCAGTAAATTCACTCATATCAAAGAGCACCCATCCAAGTCATCCACCCCTGTTTCTCCATCTCTCTGTCAAGACGTGGAATCCTTAAGACAAGAAGAAGATGGAGACGCTGAGAGAGATTATCCTCGGTCATCCCAGCAAGATTTATTCTCAGAGGCTACTGAGGAGAGAAAAGGTACAAGAAGAAGTCTTATTTCCTTCGTATTTAGACCTTTTTTCTCAGGTTTGTTATTTGATGTAAATGTTGGGTCACGTAACGTGTGGTTAACTGGTCTTTGACAATTAATAATGATGTCCATGTGCCTTAACAACAAAAGACTGTTACATAAAGTTGTTATGATTTGTTATTTTTTCTCATAAAACTTTGCCTTGAGGATGCTCAGACTGCCCAGAAGTAGTCTGGCACTTTCACACAGTCATTGTTCTGTCATACAGGTAGACAAAGCAAAGATGGCTGGAATTTGCTTCAGTATCAAGCCATGTCTGAATTAGCAGCTACAGCTATTGCTATGGCTGGATCACCATGTCATCATGCTTTGAATACACCGATCCATTAAGCCACGCCCATTTCTCATTGACCAATCACAACCGCGAAATCTGATCACCATTTGAGCCGTTTGGTGATCTTTGCACTAATGGTGATTGGGTTTCGCGGCTGTGATTGGTCAACTCGTAAGGAGGCGGGGCTTAATGGATCGATCTATTGTTAGCTGTCCTTAGCAACAGTCGTAGCCCTAGCCAGAGCTGCCATTTCCTTATATTAATTTTATTGTGTTTTGTGATGTCCATATTTTCTAAGTCAGTGGTGTTTTACTCAAGTATATTTCTGTTCGGTTTGGACATGTATGGTACTTCTAGTGGGCGAGCATTATATGTAAAGTCAGTGTTTAACTTTCATGGTCTTGGTGCCGCATTGCCTGGTCAATGGCAATTCTTTGGTTTCAAGGCATTTTGGTCTTTTGATGTGTACAGTAAGAAACACCTCAACATTCATCAAATGTTGTATGATGCTTCTACAACCACTCTCAGACTAAAACCGTGTTTGAATTAGTGGCTGTGGCTTAATCATCATTTGATCATTAGTTGAGGCATAGGAGCACTCTTAGCAACAGCCGTAGCCGTAGTCGCCAATTTGGACACGGCCATTCTGTGACTAGATATCATACTTGTCATCCATCACGACACATTAATGACACCTCTAAATGTGTCATTATTCATACACGGTCTGTTCCGCATCAAAACACATTCAATTCTCCTCCAACTGCATGTATCTGAAGCAGACTACAACCAGCTCATCCTGCATCCTCAGTACCATGGAGTCAGGGTACTAGCCAACGAGACATGCACGTCCGACAACTCATCAGTTAACTTGGTTCCACCTACCCCTGAAGCTTTCAAATACGCCATTCAAGAAACCCCTCCCTACAGGAATGGTACACCCCACTTTGTTGCTCATCTTTTTCACATATTTTTCGATACTAACATATTTTGTTTACATGTTTGTTCAATGCTTGTTGACTATTTCATGTATTTCTCTTATTAAAGATGTCTTTCTCTAAGTTAAATGTCAATCTTTGTTTACCACTTATTTGTATATTTTTTATATTGACAAATTTGACA
Organism: Leptasterias polaris; assembly: GCA_037783415.1. Taxonomy (NCBI): domain Eukaryota; kingdom Metazoa; phylum Echinodermata; class Asteroidea; order Forcipulatida; family Asteriidae; genus Leptasterias; species Leptasterias polaris. The sequence goes on from JAZGTN010000022.1 coordinate 8,530,607, forward strand.
TCCAACAATAGGTTAAATTGTACATTTAAAACAAACGGCAATTGCATTAGCTGCCCCCTTGATTCTTTTATGGATTTTTTTAAATGATGGCCTTGTTTAAGTTCAGATACAAATTTAAAATGTTCACATAAAATGATCCTTCATAAACAAAGTTAAAGGATACACATGGTCTAAATAAATGTGCAGTACTCGTCAAAAGAAGCCAATCTTTAACGACTAGAAGATCCAGGTGTTCCATCCATCACTTAAGTAGACCAAGTCTAGGCTAGTTACATATTTTGCAGAAATGCTTAAAATTGTCAAATCACAAATACATTTGGTGCTTGATATTTGGCATGGTGTACCCCCTCTTCCTTTGTGTCTTCATTGTGTTCTGGTAATGTCAGGAATTTTTAAGGGCATTTTCAGGGGTGGGGGGTGGGGGGTGGGGGGTAACATTTGCAAATGAGGAGAACAGTGTGTGAGTGTATTGACCCATTGCTGATGCGGAACGCACCTCTGCAAAATGCGCGTCAACCATTTCCACCATTTTGAGGGGTCAATTCCTTTTCGTACATTTTAACGCCCAAAGTGGGGGCTAGGATAGGCGCAAGTAAGTGCACTGGGCGTCATGAAATGGGTCAATAGGGACATTTGGGGGAACCCACTCTGCCACATATCAAGCACGGTATACTCAAAGATGAGTTCAGTTTCATGTCTCCTTCTTGAATGTCTTTATCTTTGTTCAGAGGACGCTGTAGGTGGGGGATACCACAGTGAGCAGTACACCCATCGACCACCAGGGGAGAGTGTCTTAGTGAATGAGACGAGTACTTCAGATGATGCCTCCATCACCATCATCCAACCTTCACCAGAGGCTTGGGCTACAGTCATCGCTAATACACCACCAGACAAGATCGGTATGTGCAATCGCTCATCTTTTGTAAATCGTAAGGATCGCTCATCTTTTGTAAATCGTAAGGATCGCTCTAGTTTTGAGAATCCTTGAATAATAACTAGTATTTCTGTTATATTTAATTGATTTGTTTGTTTGTTTGTTTATTCTTTGCTTTTTGGTGTTTTATAATTCCATTTTTGTTCTTTGTATTGTATGCGAGTGTAACATTTTGTTGTACCTGCCTTAGTGTTTATCTGCTGTAAACTTGAATATATTTCAGCCTTTTTGGTTTTGCAATAAAATCAATAATATTTATTAAAATGGAATTCAATCAGTGACCAACAATGTTTAAGCTTTCAGACAGCTATATAATAATATCACCAATGTACAAAGAAAAGAAAGAGACACAGTATCAGATTGTAGGAGTGAATTTTTCTTGATTGTTAATAGCTGTCTTGAAATGAAGAAGATGCTTAGTTTTAGTTGATGAATGAATTCCTCGGAAACTACAGTTGTACTTCTCCTTCATTATCTGATTCTTTTTCTTAGAAAGTACATCAAAGAGAATCAAACGTCTGCACTCTTTTATTTCAGGGGTGTGATTTCTCAGAAAATGTCCTCTTTTCAGGATTTTCTCAAAACCTCCTTGAGCCATTAACTATTCTTGAAGCAGTCACCAAAGGGAAAAGAAAATAGTCCACATTGTGTCCAAACCTGTAGTTGTTGTCCTTCTGGTGATGCACAGAGTCTGTAAACCTCCTGCATTGTAACATTTGAGCAGTGTTGGCTCTGTGATGAGGGGGAACCCAGGCCTGCAAGCCATTTTTCAGGAATTTTTACCTTTATCAAATCTCAACCGTGCTATTTCTTCCTTATTTAGAACAATACTCAAGAAGCACCCATTCCTCTGCCGCACCCACCAGCAGAGGGGACAGTGATCATTCCCCTAGTACACCCTCAGTTACCCTTGGTAGTCTACACCTATCAGGTCAACAGGTGTTATCCCAGGATAGCATCGAGTCCATTGTACCTCCAACGTTGGGGGCGTATGGACCCATTTCTGGGCTGATTCCAAGCACACCTACACAGCAAGATGGTGAGGAGGTCTTAAAAGTTACCTTAATCCTAACCACTAAGAAGCCCAACTGTAGGTTTTCCTGAACCACAAATATCTCCATTATAAAAATCCCCTATTCATTATTGTTTAAGGAGCCATTCAGAATTATCAGTGTCTACAAATTGTGGGGTGGGGGTTATGTGTAAGTTGGTAAAAACAAATATTATCACACAAAAAAGGGGAAAAATACAGATTGTATTGTTCTTATCAAAACTTTGATGTCGGTTATAAAAAAACAATTTTCTGGGGGGGGAAAAAATAAAAACATTTAAAAACTTTGATAATGTAATTCTGAATGGCCCCTTAAGTAATAATGCCTCCAGTTAGGTTGATTTGACTAAACAGAACAGGTTTGAAACTTTTTTGTACATATTATTTTCAGAGGAAGAGCCAATGGAACTCAGTCTTCGAGACGATGATGATGATGCAAATGGTGAGGCAGTTGCCATGACAACGCTTCCTCCTAAAGGACATAAGAGTACTAGACAGGAAGCAGATGATGAAGAATATGGAGTAAGTTTTCTTAATTTTTTGTTTGTTTTGCTTGTTGTTACTGTTGTATTTATTTCAATTCAGTAAGCAGGCCTGATGCATCATTGCCATGGTGTCCCTTGAAACAGAACAGTAGAATGTATATTTGTTTTGCGGTAACACTATGTGTGTATTATACACATGGTGTTACCGCAAAACTAATATACATTGATACCTCACCATGCAATGCCTCAAATCAAATAGACCAGTAGAAGTTTACAATTTCCTGATAGAGGTGCCCTTTGCAAAGGAGGAAACACCTTGGTGCCCTTGCCCTTTCAAGAACAAAGCTTTGTATATTTCATACTTTTGGAGCATATCAGTCGCAGATGAATGCACAGTATTGGATGTTGACCCAAGTCACCTGACATCATCACAACAATCTTGGTTGTGGCTTTTGGGGCATTTAATCAGTCAATGTGCTGGTGCTATACAGTGTAATGCACATTTTAGTCAACGCAACATTTACAAGCTTACCTTAATTGTTACTGGCAATTTAACTCTGAAAACGTTGGTGCAAGGGTTCAATACTTAAAATTTAGGGTTAGCTATCCTCAATGCAATTACTGCATACATTATAAGATTATTTCTATTCCCTTCAAAGATTCCTAAATGGCAACAGGTTCTGAATCAAGAGGAGCTGCTTGCCAAGTCTCGGTCCAGCAGTCAGACATCCTCAAGCAACAAGACGTCATCAACACAGCAATCATCAGCGTCATCATCAGGAAGGTCCTCAGCTGGGTGGAAAGGAGAGCAGTCTGAATCCTTCCAGGTATGTCAAGCTGTGTCAGAGTAGAGTGAGCCCTCTATCAGTTTGCCCAGGAGAGGCAATAAAAAAGGACGACATATTGTTGGTCTTTGCGCAGCCTGTGTCAGAATAGAGTGAGCCCTCTATCAGTTTGCCCAGGAGATGCCATGGAAAAGGACGACATGATGTTGGTCTTCTCACAGCGCCGACCTTGCGGCCCCAGTTGGTTATCAGGCATGTGATTTCTCAGGATTTTTCCAGAATTAAGGATCCTTGAGCCTTTAGATTTTCTTCAAGAAAGTAAAGCAGTCACTACAGGGAGAAATAAATAGTCAATATCGAGACCAAACCTGTAGTTTTGTCTTTCTGATGATTCACAGAGTCTGTTAACCTCCTGAATTGTAACATCTGGGAGGTTCTGTGTGTGTGTGAACATGTCCACGCATTCAAACCGAGGACTTGGAGAGGGTTTTAACAAAAGGGATCCGGGAAAAAGTCACACCGAGGACGTCCTCGATTCGATTTCGTGTACAAAACCAATGGGGACGTCTAAAAAAAAAACTATGTCCAAACAATGGGAGAACAAAGAGAAGTCCTCGGTTGACACCATAAACACGAGTGTGTGTGCGAGTAGGTAACCACATTCAAACCGGGGACCTATAACAAAAGAGGACAATAGGTCCACGGTTGCTATCACAAAGGAAAGCATTGTGGTCCACGGTTGCTATCACAAAGAGTTGAACAAAGGAGGGTCCACGATTGCAGGCTGTTACACACTTGTGTGTGTGTGTGTGTAGCAGTTATCGCGTAGCTGACATTGTCAGTTCCGCTTCTGCCGTTTCGACTATTTTCTCTGTCAGCTCCGTCCATTCCTCCTTGGACAGAAGTCTTAGGTAGTCCAACCCAGCTGTGCTGTGTAGACGCTTGCCTACTGTCTTAAGGTCTCGGTCGAGCACCACTGGTAGAGTGACACGAGGGCGTCCTCGCCAGACGTCTACACCAGGTTCCGAACGGAAGTACTCATCTATGAATAGTTGAGCAGGTACATCTCTCGGGAGCCGTAAGACGTGTCCGAAGAGTCGCCAGCGTGCTTTGAGGACCTTGATGTTGAGCGGTCCACTTTTGCAGCGAAGGTAGAGTGCCTTGTTGGAGATTCGATGTGGCCACCGAATACCAATGAGCTGTCGTAATTGGCTTCGGTGGAATGAGTCTAGTTGGTCGGTTTGTTTTTGGGTGAGGCCCCAGGTCCCCATGTTGTACAGTAATATGGGAGGTTCTGGTTCTAGAATAAGGTGGAACCCAGGCTGCTAAGCCATTTTCCAGGTATTTTTACTTTTGTCAAACTTTATTCCTGGTTTATGTTTGTGTGTGGGTTTGCATGCAGTCAGCAGCAAAACAATACAGGAAATTACAGGAGTGCTTTATTTTTCTGCTGTGTTTATGACATTAGATGGTTTTTCTTTTCTGAAGCCATTGAATATTTTCTTCAAATGTTTGCAAATCTAAACAAGATGAAAAATGCTTAAATAATTTGTTGCAAATTTGTGATATAGAGCTGGTTCTGAATTTTTTAATAATTTTTGTTATCTGAACCCAGGCCTGGCAACCGAGTGCTCAAGTGACTACCTCAGAGACGTCGGATGAGAACTCCAGGAGTAGACCGCCCTCTACGGCAGTCGGTCCCACTGCTGAAAAATCTGACACTGCAAGAGGAAAGAAAGAAGACCAGAGAAATATCCCTGATAAACCTAGGTCTGCAAGCGCCTTGGATAGAAGGCTGGAAAAGGAGCCTCTTGTACAGAAACAAAAATCCCAAAGTCAGGTACAGAACAATTAAAATTGTGTACAAAATGTATTGTTGGTTTCCTTTGTATTGTTGGTTAAAATCATGGCTTCAGTTTAGACTCTGGCTTAGGCTCTGGCTGAGGCTCTGGCTGGGGCTGCTGACAACATCAAGTAATTTCTTGTCATCTTTTTTTCTATGATTACAGCCGGAGGCTCCAATAATCATTCCTCAGTTGCAGGAGGAGAAGCCTCCCTCTAAGGCTGTTGAAAGAAGTGTCCGCCCCTCAGCACCTCAAAGCCACCAAGATCCAAGCAATACCAAGACAGCGAGCAAACAGAATGTGGAGAATGTATCGTCATCTCAAGAGGAGAAGATGCGGATGGATCAGGGAGGAAGTGGTAGGAGGAGCTCGTCTGATGAATGGCTTCTCCACTATACCCCTACACAGACTGAGACGGAGACTGAAACAGATGAGCAAACCAGAAAGAGGCTTAGGCAACCAGGTAATGATGAGGATCAGCATTTGTACCAAACTGCAATTTGTTTTAAAAAAGGCTTATTGACCCCTTGCACAATGCGCAGCGAACTTACACATGCCTATCCAGTCCCCCATTTTGGAAGTAAAAAATGTACACAAAGGAATTGACTCCCAAAATGGTGGAAATGGTAGATGCGCATTTTGCGGAGGTGCGTTCCGCATTGTGCAAGGGGTCAATAAACCACCTTATCCTTTTATAGCTCTGCAGTTCTTCCAAATGTTGTAATAGTTGTGTGTCGTGCTGAAGGACTATGAAGGATTATGATATATTTTTGTCAGCTCACGTGGCTAGAACAGCTAGGTAGTTAGGGATTCCTCACATCTGGAAATTTTCACAAGTAACTTAGTGGCGATCAACTGCACCGCATGCCAAAGGAACTCTTTTGAAGCACTGGAATTATCTTTCTAAAATTGTCTTACAATCCCCAAGAAATTTTTGTGAAAATTAAAATGTGTATTCCTTTTCCTCTTTGCAATTGCAAGGAACTGGTTACCTGCAAATTGCCTCATGTGACATAGCTTTTAAAGCTGGTAGATTTCTGGAACAAATCATTTGTTTTGTTTTTGTGTATTAGTTTAAGTATTTCGTGATGATTAGTGCCCAAAACTGTCTAAAAACCTGCTTTCAAGTTCCATTGTGAATTAAAATTTATTATTCATTTTGAAGATCAAAATTTAAATAATGCAAAATCCAAGAAATATATTGAAATTAGAAACCTGAAATTAGCTGACTGACTTTGAAAAGAAATGATTTGTACTTGAAGCTCATCCTGTCCAACAACCTCAAGCAATGCCATCCACCTCAAGACATCCTCAAGATACCATAGCAGTCTTGAAGACTTCTGAAGGTGCTGCACATACCCTGATGAGCTTCACTGATACAGCCTCATCTTCCATCATCGGCTCATCTGATGCCAATAAGAAAACTCAAGGTGAGTCATTTCATTTCATTTATTAATTCTGGTTGTGAACCCAAGAACTCGCAGAAAAGCTAACATAATCACTATACCAGCCAAGAATCCCAAATGAGAGAAGACAAACAAGTTTTAGATGTGGGAGAAAAACACCAGAGAATTATTCATGGGGAAACCCCACGCCATCAGGTAGGGACTGAAAACCCAATCCACATTGTGCCCCTGGGGTGGGATTCGAACTGGGGTCCCAGAGGTGGAAGGCAAGGAAAGATACCACTACTCCAATCCGACCAAGTCAAATAAGGTATAGCTTAAAGACAATTTTGTTGACCAGTGAAATATCTTTCTTTTAAATATTTTTCAAACCACAACTGAATTGGGTCATTTTTAAATGAACTTGTAGCAGCTTCTCATGCAGTAGATGAACAGAGATTGAAATCACCAAATGAGGATGACAAATTGAAACGAGACGCTCAGTCAGCAGGTGTTCCTGGGCCTGGTGGGATGTCACAGAGTACAGACAGCACAGAATACTCCAGTAAGTCAAGTACTAAAAAACACTCCCTGTAGTGTAATAATAATTATAATAATAATAATATCTAGTTCTTATATAGCGCATTTTACAATAACATATCAACGCGCTTTACACTAGTACCCTGGTCATTGGGGCAATAACATTCCTTTAATCTTTCTTAGCTCCCTGGGGAGTATACAGTCCGAGCTGCCATGGCGCTCGGAAGGCTTTTTCAAACACAATATCAACCTCTACCCTCGCAGGTACGCCGATTTCCTACCTAGTAATATTTTATTGACCATCTATAACTTTTTTGTTCTGCCGTATTTAAACTACTGCATTCTCATATGGGGTGGTTCTTCAACTCGGTGTGAGAGACTATTTACTTTGCAAAGGCGGGCTGTTTGCATCATTTCTAATGCTGGTTATCGTGATCATTCAGCTCCACTTTTTAAACAATTTAAACTTCTAAAATTAAATGATCTTTATTGCCTTAATTTAGGAAAATTTATGTATAAATACAACCATAATGCATTACCTTCTTGTTTTAACTCTTTCTTTACATTAACTTCAAAAAAATATTCATTCTTATGATACTCGAAGTACCCGTAAAAAAAATCTTTATGTCCGTTTTAACAGAACATCATTGTTTAGAAATAGTCTTGTCCAACGTGGTACTACATATTGGAATAGTCTCAGCAATTCGTTAAAATCTTCACCTACTTTGTCAAATTTTGCTAAAAAAATTAAAGCACAGTTCTTTAATTCTTAGTTTTGAATGTAAAGTTATGATATATTTTCCGGATGATGTTTTGTCTTTGTACCTACATGTACATGATTTTATGTAAGTCAGTGTTGTGATAGTCTGTTGGTGTGTTTGTTTGTTTGTTTGTTTGTTTGTTTCTTGTCTGTCCGTAGGTACGGGAACAAAAGCTTTTGCTTCACCCTATGCCTAAATGTTGTCCTGTCTGTGATTATTTATTCAACTTCCGTGTAAATTGTTATTGTCTTTATTTTATCTCTGGTTTGTCATTATATACTCCTTATCATGTATTGTAACTTTAACGATATACACAAATGTAACTTAATGCATGGCAGCATTGAAATAAATATGAATGAATGAGGTACCCATTTATACCCCTGGGTGAAGAGAAGCAAATATAGTAAAGCACCTTGCTCAAGGACACAAGTGTCATGACCGGGATTCGAACCCACACTCTGATGACACAACCATCAGAACTTGAATTCGTGTACATCCTTCTTAAATTACCTCGTCACTCCTGATTTACTATTTATCGGTCACGTGAATCCGGGCGCTGGTTGTGTCTTTTACCGTGGAATTTTCAGGCATTAAAAGCTGCCCAACTCAACATTCAAATTGTTGGACTCTGATCATGGCAGTATGCCTGACCCCATGTAAAGCATAATCAGTTTACTAGTGCAGTCCTGTGTCCAACAGAATCAAACAAAACACGCTGTTTGATTTTGATGGATTAGGATTAATCCTTTCAATCTTTTCTCACATCCGTCAGGTATTAACTTCCACCTGAGCCTCCCTACAGAGGGAGGATTTAAGCCAACTGGAGGTACAACCCTACCCTCAATGGTCAGCCGTGAGAAGCAGATGTCATCTCGCCCGCCAGTCAGACATAGTACACCTATAATGGATGAGGAGGAGAGCTTAGATAGAGACCAAGGACTACGAAGAGCTGTGGCACCAACAGAGCACCAGGCAAGTCGTCAATAGTGTCTTTCTTTATGAATTCTTCAATCTCAAATATAATTGGAAGGCCCCACCCTGAACAAAACACAGGGCTTGAAACACCCACTGGACCACCAGCCAGGGTCCAGTAATTTAGCACTGGGCCAGTAACCTCACAATGAAACAAGACCTGTGTCTAGTGTTTTTACATACACATCTTTTGATCTACTTATATATTCTGAACAGGCATGATTTTCTTCCGACTTTTGTCTGATTTCTGATTTGTTTGCCCTTTAAAAAATCAGAAAAACTGTAATTAAATAGCCTGATAAGTCTATGGAAGCTTTACAATATGTACATGTGGGTCAGCCCTTGTACTCAGTAAAATGTTCCTACATTTTTCCAAATATCATGCCCATCTGAAGTGTAAGTCCAATCCTCAAAAAAGTTCAGGAAATATAGAAAAGAAAGGAGGAATACTGAGGTTTAACAAAAAAAAAATCAACTACAATACCTGTCTTCTAATGGAGATTTTCTTGGAATGTGATTTAACCGATGTCATTATTTTATCAGTGATAAACAATGTTCCTCTTTTACTTTTTGCCCAACACTGAGCCGTAATCGAATTGGTGGCTACAGCTATGGCTACAAACTGCTAAGGGTGTTGCTAAAGATGTGCTTTATTTCCAACACAAGTTGACGCGGAAATCCATTGGTAGCCGTAGCCATCGCCGCCAATTCGGACAGCCTGGTATGTGAAATACATCAGGGCCCACTTGCATGGCTCTGCTGACCGTAAGCAAAGAATCGGCTCTCACGGAAGCAGGGAATTCCGCACTTACATCAAGCATATTTCAAGGGTTAGCATGGATTTTTGCTTTTGCGCTTGCGTAGTCCACGTTACTAGGCATTCTACACTTACACAGCTAGCGCAGAAATTCGGAGCTTGCTCGGTAAGCGGAGAATGGTGAATTTAAGAACAGAATTCGGCGGTAAGCAGAGCCATGAAACTGGGCCCAGTTTATAAACCTCTTTGTTTCATTTCCAGAAGGACACACCTTCTAGATTAGTCAAGACTGGTATCCTGACTCTCTGTACAGATCCAGACAGCCAGGAAAGCACACAGATGCCAGACTTTCAGTTAGCAAGTGAGTACCACATTCACATGTATCAAGGGAACATGCTTTTCACATTCTTGTAGATGAAGCCATGTCCGAGGTGGTGGCTGTGGCTGTTGCTAAGGGTGTTGCTATGGGGAGTCTATGCTTCAATGCATGTTAACATGGTGATCCAGTCATAGCCGCTACTTCAGAAATGGCCTGAAGGCTTACATTTCTGATATTCGACTTCGTAATCCACGATAACAACCTTTTGTAGAGGTGAACATTTCTACCCTAACAAGTTTCCTTGATCCAAGTAATAAACCATGGGAGACTGAGTTGGTAAAGTTGGTTTTGTTCTGGAAACAAACATGTTAGCGTTGGAAACATTTGAAAATGTCAATTCAGTTCATGACCTTTTTGGTTGAGCGGAAGTAGGTGAGATCTTGCAGCTGTTTGCAGACGCTATGGGCATTTTGGTTCAAGCTGATTGTGGCTGTTATGCTCTCTAAAGGTTTAAAACCTTGCAATGTAGGAGATTCTTTTCTAGGCTGAACAGTGAGTAACAAAATAACCCAAAAAGAGGTAAACATCGGGTAAATCTGACTTGTGAAATGTTTGTTGTATGACATTAGGACCTGAAGATTCCAACAAGATGGTGACATCAACTTATGAGAGTCCAAGCAAGAAGTCAACATCTGTCTTCTCAAAGGTCCAGGCAACAAAGACAGCTGCCAGCCCAGCCAAGGCCAAAGGTTATCCTTCATCAACCTCAAAGTGCAGTGAAAGGTATTAAGTTTTGGGTTGATGCTGCTGATGTTGATTATATTGTCCGGCAAGTGCAAAAATGCTCTGTGCAAAAATGTTGTATCTCGGTCTGTATTTGTTTTGTGTGTACATCCGGGCTATTTTTAGCGAGATACAACTTCAAGCTCATGTGTAGTCTAGGGGTAATTTTTTTGACATTATACTTTTTTGCACTGATAGGACGATATAAAGTATTTTAAATTAGAGTACACGTTTAGAATGAGAGAAGTCATTTTTATGTATCATACCTATCTCAATTATTTTCAGCAATATTTTTTGCTGTAGCAGCTCTTTGTTAGTTGGCCTTGGATTATGACATACAAGTTTCAATGCCTTAACCAGCTGGTGCCCAACTGGCTCCTGCCACAAAATTCCACAGGAGACTGTGGGGACTAAGTTCACAGCACACAAGCCATTGGGTTTTCACATAACACCAGTTGTACAAACATAAGAAACCCATGCACCAAATGCTAGCCTGGAAGGTATGGTACTTTGTGGCAGTCTGTGGTACCAGTGCTAGCTGTACAAACATAAGAAACCCATGCACCCAATGCTAGCCTGGAAGGTATGGTACTTTGTGGCAGTCTGTGGTACCAGTGCCAGCTGTACAAACAGAAGAAACCCATGCACCTAATGCTAGCCTGGAAGGTATGGTACTTTGTGGCAGTCTGTGGTACCAGTGCTAGCCGTACAAACAGAAGAAACCCATGCACCCAATGCTAGCCTGGAAGGTATGGTACTTTGTGGTAGTCTGTGGTACCAATGCTAGCTGTACAAACAGAAGAAACCCATGCACCCAATGCTAGCCTGGAAGGTATGGTACTTTGTGGTAGTCTGTGGTACCAGTGCTAGCTGTACAAACAGAAGAAACCCATGCACCCAATGCTAGCCTGGAAGGTATGGTACTTTGTGGCAGTCTGTTGTACCAGTGCTAGCTGTACAAACAGAAGAAACCCATGCACCCAATGCTAGCCTAGAAGGTATGGTACTTTGTGGCAGTCTGTTGTACCAGTGCTAGCCGTACAAACAGAAGAAACCCATGCACCCAATGCTAGCCTGGAAGGTATGGTACTTTGTGGCAGTCTGTGGTACCAGTGCTAGCTGTACAAACATAAGAAACCCATGCACCCAATGCTAGCCTGGAAGGTATGGTACTTTGTGGCACTCTGTGGTACCAGTGCTAGCCGTACAAACAGAAGAAACCCATGCACCCAATGCTAGCCTGGAAGGTATGGTACTTTGTGGTAGTCTGTGGTACCAATGCTAGCTGTACAAACATAAGAAACCCATGCACCCAATGCTAGCCTGGAAGGTATGGTACTTTGTGGCAGTCTGTGGTACCAGTGCTAGCTGTACAAACATAAGAAACCCATGCACCCAATGCTAGCCTGGAAGGTATGGTACTTTGTGGCAGTCTGTTGTACCAGTGCTAGCTGTACAAACAGAAGAAACCCATGCACCCAATGCTAGCCTGGAAGGTATGGTACTTTGTGGCAGTCTGTTGTACCAGTGCCAGCTGTACAAACAGAAGAAACCCATGCACCAAATGCTAGCCTGGAAGGTATGGTACTTTGTGGCAGTCTGTTGTACCAGTGCTAGCTGTACAAACAGAAGAAACCCATGCACCAAATGCTAGCCTGGAAGGTATGGTACTTTGTGGCAGTCTGTTGTACCAGTGCTAGCTGTACAAACAGAAGAAACCCATGCACCAAATGCTAGCCTGGAAGGTATGGTACTTTGTGGCAGTCTGTTGTACCAGTGCCAGCTGTACAAACAGAAGAAACCCATGCACCAAATGCTAGCCTGGAAGGTATGGTACTTTGTGGCAGTCTGTTGTACCAGTGCTAGCTGTACAAACAGAAGAAACCCATGCACCCAATGCTAGCCTAGAAGGTATGGTATTTTGTGGCAGTCTGTGGTACCAGTGTCAGCTGTACAAACAGAAGAAACCCATGCACCCAATGCTAGCCTAGAAGGTATGGTACTTTGTGGCATTCTGTGGTATAGTGTCAGTTGTACAAACAGAAGAAACACATTTTGGGGTTGAACCAAGAACAATTTACTAGAGTGGGATTTGAACCAACGATGTCCGGTTTAACATTGGTTCAAATTCCTTTAAAGTAAAATTATATTTTTTCAGCCCAAATTGTTTCAAATTAACCCAGTTATTCCTTGTGGTTTAAAACTTGATATTATTTATTTTTGTTATTATTTTTTTGGCAGCGATGATCTGTTCGCATTCTCTCAGAATGCTGCTAAGAAGTCATCTAAGGAACCTGAAGCAGCAGCTTCAGTTGGACGGAAGGAGATTGATGATGTGGATGATGAGGAGACTATTCCTTTTGATTACCAGGAGAAAGAAGATGACAATGTAGAGATGAGGGGGAAGGAGGTAGACCAACAGACAACTAGAAGAGACGAGAAACAGATGCCTGAGAGGGAGACTCGCAGAAAAGATGCAAAAAAGACGCCAGAAAAACAAAAGCAGGCTCAACCAAGGACGCCATCAAGCAACAGACTGACAAGAAGTGGTCGGAAGAGGACTTTACCAGAAGGGAAGCCTGAGGAAAAGGGACAACAGAAGAGAACAACAAAAAGAGCAAAGTTTGCAGATGAAGTGGTGGAGATGAGGCAGACATCCTCTGTTGCGAGGAGAGACCCGTATGACTTCTCAGATTCACAGTCCAACAAGACACCATCACCAATGAAGAAAACTACTGGCCAGCCAACTTCGAAGGAAAAATCTACACCACAAGGTTCTCTCTCCCGGAGAACACAACCCCAAACAGAATCGAAAGTCAAACATAGGGTTGAGTTTGATACCACAGCAACTGCATCTTCGCCTGGAGTTCCACCAAAAACAGCAACACCCATCAGAGAGAAACGACAAGCCTCAAATTCAACCCCAGCCACAGGGACGCTAGCAACACGAGGTAGACGGACGCCATCAAGTCGAGGGAGAAGGACACCGACTTCCCGACCAAGGCATGCTTCCCCGCAAGTCCAAGCCCAATTGGCTGATGAATCGTCACCTGAGATTACGACAGATAAGCCCGTTAGAGAGAAAGAGGGAGTGAAGTTCAGGAAGTCACCTCGTAAGAGGCCACCCAAAGAGCCTTTAAAATCAGTGAGTATTAAAAGTAGTATCTGCTTTACTCGGTACTGTACTTGACAACTAGGAATGGCAAATGGAGGTACTTTAGAGGAAATTATTTTGGGGGGATGTTATTCCTCATTGATTTTGTTTTGAGTTGAACTAGGAAAAAATTGACTAGAGCTGGATTTTAACCTACGACCTCCGGATTAACGTGTTGGCGCTTCACCAACTGAGCCATCTAGCCCTTATGTTGGCGGTCACTCCATTTTGTCAATATCTTTGTTTGGGGGTGCCGGTCGGAAGTCATTCAACCTGTTTCATTCCCTTGTAGCCAGGGATCACATCCAAGTTTACAATACAACCTGAGAAGCGGCAGCAGATGCATAACCATAAGGGGATGCGACTTTTTATTTCTGGTATTTTTATGTGTGGCGTGGTGTGCAGGTTTCGACACATTTCCATGTTAATGCCATTATTAGGATTTAATTGATTAATTTCTGTACCAGGTCCTGATTTCACAAAGAGCTGAGATTGATCTTAACTGCAAATCAATCTTGAAAGTAGGGTCTTAGATTGGTAAATACTCCAAAAATTAATGACCATAAAAACTTACCATAAAAACTTACTAGGCAATCTCCAAGTTACATTTCTGACAGTCTAAATGTATATAATACAGAGGGGCCTGCAGGTCGCAGGGGGCTTCGCTCTTCTTCTGATGTCACCCGGCTGATTGTTCCGCGCTCCAAAAAGAAGGCTGGGGACAGTTCATTCTTTGTTGTTGCCCCTAAATTGTGGAACAAGCTGCCGTGTGCTATCAGGGAAGCGACATCTACTGCGACCTTCAAGCGCCAACTCAAAACTCACCTATTTCCCAGCTTATGATTTGTTTGTCTTACTGCATTTTCTGTATTTCATTGTATTTAATTCTGTTGTTGATGTGAGGTGCTGTGTTCTTTGTTTTGTAGAGCGCCATATTCAATTCAATTCAAATCAACATTTATTTCCACATTGGTAAACGAACAAAGAAAAGAGAATAATGAACAAATTTAGAGCAATTTTTTAAATCAAAGACATTCAAGAACTGATTAGGACATTAATAATTAATGAAAACAAAAAATAAGTAGAGAAATCAAAATAATATAATAAAACTGATACGTAGCAAACCAATGTGGGGGCATTTTCAGAAGCCAAAAGAGGCTTGTAGTGGAATGCCTACTGACAAATACAAAACAAATTATTGAAGAAACAAAATAAGTAAATAAAACACAAAATAGCAATTACACTCATAAAGGAACACGTTGAACGAGAGCAATAATAAGAGTGATAATAAAACTAAAAAGGCATATAAATGCCTTGTATTATTATTATTATTATTATTATTAACCCTTCTACTGTATAACCATTCAAAATCATCCACTGTGGTTTTGAATGATAGGTGCACTATGCCAGTCTGCAATATGATATCATGTGGTGAATACACAGTCCACACATGTACACAGTTTGTTCTGTGCACAGTTGTCCCACCATACACAACCATTTCAGTTGAATGGTTTCAAATGGTTGATCAACTCACTGGAAAATGTTACCAAGAGTAGGAGGGTTAAGCACTGCAGCTGTTGATAGTATGAACTTTTTTGAGAAAGGAGTCCATTCAAAGTAATATGACTTTTCACCCAAAAACATTTGAATCTGAGAAAGCAGGGCTCGAATTTTACACTGGACCACAGGCCCGAGGCCAGTAATTTTAGTGTTGGGCCAGTAAACTTATGACCTAACAAGTCCGATGGTTTTGTGTTTGTTAATTGAATAACAGAAACAAATTATGTTAAAGTGTTGACTTTGGGTCTAATAAATTATTTTTTCAATTCTATGAGTAATCAAGTATACTCTTCTCTTACTTGTCTCAGTTCGGGTTCATATAAAAGCAGTCAAATGCATGTTAAACTGTGGCAGCAATTTTTTTTTTTCCTTTTTTTTTTCACATTTTGAATCTGGTCTTGTAAAAAAATGTCTGGTCCAGTAAAGATTTTGAGCTACAAGCCCTGTAGTCTTGTGGATTTTTTCCCCAAATTCGAGCCCTGGAAAGGATTCATGCATGAAGCGTTTCTCAGATTCTCAGAGGGTGGGTGTTCTTTCGTGACTGATGTGGCCAGAGATGCAGTTGGTACCCGCTGTCACCTTGTTAAACGTGGATGGATTTGACGTTCGTGTGAAAACACCAAGACAGTTTTTTGGCTGTTTTCTAAAGACAAGTAGACACTGTATTATGCTGAAACTTTTGTATGTGATTTTTAATGCCTCTCTCTTTATAATTGTGCCTATAAATCAGCAATACATTGACAAAAATGAACCTATCACCCTACATTTAATTGCTAAGCAAAGTATGATATCACAACATATTGACAACTCATCTTTAAGATGAATCTTAATGCTTTGTAAGATCGGCCCCAGAAGTATGTGCTTTAATGTGGGATTATACAAAACAGTTTTATGTTGATTTTGTCTGAATGTAGCCAGAAGATAAGCCCAGTGAGAATCCCCCACCACCTCGTAAGATGATCATACACCGCACTATTATCTACCGGATAATACAGGAACAGCTTCTCGTTGATGGCAAAGTAATTAAATCTTGGGAAACAAAGGTAGGGTTTTCTTAATTTTAAACTGCCCAATGTCACAAAGCTGACACAAACTCTACAGTTGTATTTGATCTCTTTATCTCTGTTCTAGTATGACTTCTTTTTGTTAACTGAGGAAACAAGTAATTCATGTTATGTTCATCCAAATTGACTTCTTACCACCTTCCAGTTTGATCTTTTACATACTTGTTCTTGTTTACAGGAACAAATTGAGCCACCCATTGATACTGTTGAAGAAGAAGAAAGTCTTGATACACCTTCCCCTGCTCGCTCAGGCAGCTCGTTAACTTCTGGCTCTTTTGGTGACATCAGCTCATTGTACTCCAAGACTTCTTCCAGCACCCCCAGCCTTGCCAAGAGTCTCAGTGGAAGCACTCTGTCCAAACAAAGCAGCTTCTCTAGCATCTCCCGTACCAGCAGCAAGATGGGCTCTCCAGGATCAGACAAGAGCACTCCTAGCTTGACAAGAAGTTTGAGCTCCCCCGTCTCAGATAAAAGTAACGGGAAGAAGGGTGAGAAGGTAAGCCCTTCCAGTCCCAGAAGAGTGTCCTTGACAAGGAGTAAAACTCACCCCTCTGCAAGGTCATCAAGCAGCAGTGACGGTGAGGCTCGGCAACTTGTTCAGTCAACAAAGACCATCTTCCAGAAGCCGCAGCAGACTCCAAGACGAAAGATTAATCAACAGCAGAGCTTGGACTTTACCAAAAGGCTGTCCGTAACTGCTCTTGAAGACTCAAGGAGTCCAGAAGAACGCTCACCTCACAGAGAGCGGTTACCAGCGGCGAAAGTTGTCAAACTTCTGCAGTCATCTCAACGAGACGTTTCTTTTGAGGAAGAGAATGAAGAAGATCAAACATCTAAGTTGGAAACAAGAACATCAAGAAGGCAGAAAAGGGGCGATACTTCCTCCTTGTCACCAATGCCTGTCTCCTCACCATCTGGTAGGATAGATTATAAACCAAAAGAAAAAACTGTGTCATCACCAGACTCGACAAGAAGCTCTCCGAGAGGCAAAGGTAAGTTACCTGGAAACATTTCCAATCGTATCAATCTTGCTTTGTACACCATGGTCAAATTTGACAGAGTCACTCAAGGAGACAGTAGTATTTAACAAATTGTGTACTAGATTAATGTTTGAAGCTTTGCATGGTGTAGATGATAAGAAAAACTATAGATAGTAAACTTGCCGGTACATCCATGTAAAAACTTCTTTGTGAGAAGTGTTGGTTCTGAGCAGAGCAGGTAAGGTCTCGACAAATCGAACAGTGTACTCTGCTCGTCTCCTTCTCCTCTACTTGTGCATGCTCCTAGAGACAAGCAGAATAGACTCTTCGAAATGTCGAAACCTTACAGGTTCCTCCCAAAAGAATTTTATACGTGGTTGTAGTACCTGCAAGTTTACTACTATAGTTTGTCTGAAATTGTTTACTATGAAGAAAAAACACCTTGCATGCCTTTTGCAATAGTTTTCTGTGTTCTGTTAGATGCATCAGAAGGCCTTGAAATAAGCCTGTATTGTAAAGTGGCCCTATCCTAAATGGTGACATCTTTTTATGAGTTTACCGTCTTTGTTTTTGGTTCGACAAGCCTGTAGACACTAAATTCCTGTCAAATAAATTTATGTGATAATTCTTGCCCAAGACAACTGATCATCTGCTATATTTACCCTCTTGCTGTCGGACCATTTAATACCCTCAACTGCTCGTTTGAATGACAGATACACTATGCCAGCCTGCAGTATAATATAATGTGATAAATGCATTTGCTCATTACATGGTCAACCCCCCTACTGTGTGAGCATTGAATACCGTCCACTGTTCTTTGAATGATTAATACACTATGTCTTTCTGCAATATGATATCATGTGGTGAATGCATCTGTGCAGTACACAATCAACCCCTTCTGCTGTCTGACCATTCAATATCATCCACTGTGGTTGTCTAATTATACCAGTGTGGCAGGAGATTCTGTCCCCCCGGAGATTCTTTCCCCCATACATTGAATTGTTTCAAAATTTCGTCTCATAGCGCCTCTTTTGATTTAACTTTCTTCAGCCCATGTTTACCGTATGGGGGACACACACACCGGGGGACAAAACCCACTATGACACCGGCTTACAATATCATACCTGCCAACTGTTTAGATTTAATTGGAATGGTCCAGATTTTTGAGATTACAGGCCGCAAAAAATCAGAACATTCCTATTTCTGACAATGACAGCAATGAAAAAAAATCAAAAGGTTCTGGTAAAATGGTGCCATCTGCTTGCGACGTTAGAGATTTCATTTTAGGATGCAATTATTGCTGTACATTGTTTTAAATATATACATAATTTGTATGTCTACATGTAATACGCTTTACTCGAACGACTTCTTGCGTCGCGATCTGTGAACTCATAAAACTGGTGTTCCTACTTCTGAGGTTTCAATGTTGGCAGGTATGCAGTATGATATGTGGTGAATGCATTCTGCAGGTTTGCACACTGATAGGTCTGTGCATAGTTGTGGCATCATACACAAACCTTGCAGTTGAATGGTTTTGAATGGCTGGTCAGCACTCTTGAAAATCTTCCCCAAGAGTAGGAGAGTTAACAAATATTTAGCTTTGAAAATGATTAAGATTTATCAATTGATTTCCTCTAGCAACAGGTGTATCTCGAAAAGCATCACCATCCCCTTCAATTCAAAAGAGACAGTCCACTCCTCCACAACAATCGACCAGGCCTCTGACCTCTGAACCCTCCACTTCCCTATCTCTGGAGACATTACATGAGCCACCACCAGGTGAGACTCTACCAGTAGTTGAAGGGGATGTTACTTTGTTGTTGCCTGGACTGAAAGTTTACACCAAATGGTTGGATGGGTTTTGGTATCCAGGTACAATCCTCCACCAAGAGAGACTGTCAAGGTAAGTCAAATGTACTCAGCCTTCTTGCAAATTAAACTTGTTAACCACTTTGCTTCGGAGAACACAATAACGCGCAAAACTCTTACCCAACATGTATCAGTGGTCTTATAAACAGGCATTCAAGTTTCTGTGCGTGTTTGGTGGTAGTCATGTCAGCACGTGGTGAGACACGAAAAGGATATTTTTATTCCCAAAGTCAACTTCTTAAAAGCAAATAATTATGGTTTTCTGTATACTTTGTGCTTTCTGAGTCCTGCATGGGAAAAAATCCAATGGCCTCAATGTAATTACAGGCCTGGTGTAATATTTCTCTGTCTACATCATCAGGTACCTGATAGAGTTTGATGATGGAGACCATCGTTCAGTCAACGAGGCGGATATTATCATCAAGGAATGGCTGAGTAGAGGTCAGCCTGTAATGGCAGAGGACCGAGATGGGTTCTACTATGCAGGAACGATCGTTGGTTATTACAAAGACCCTGATACGGATACCAGTGGGTACGTGATTGAGCAGACTGTCTCCCATGAGACGTCAAGGTATGAACGACAGCGGGTGATTCTTACTAAAGACCAGGCAGCGAGTCTTGTGAGTAGTGCCAGCAACAGCAGCAGCACCAGTGGGAATAATGTCATCAGTCTGGGTAAGCACAACTCACATCTGGGCCCAATTTGTATACAGCTGCTAAGCAGAAAATCTTGCTTAAACAATTTCTGCTTAGCAGAAATGAGCTGGATACCAGTCACAAATGGTACATGTGACATGGTGTTTTGGCTGGTAACCTTATTCTGGTAAGCATAATTTTGTTGTGATTAGCCATTTTTTTTAGCTTTAGCAGCTTTATGAAATTGGGCCCTTTTCGGGGCTTGAAATTTACACTAGACGGCAGGCCCGAGGCCAGTTGTTTAAGCTGCTTAAATATAGGATTCAATCCGCCTCTAGCTATCGGGCAGTCTCGGTGGTCTAGTGGTAGGACATCTGCTCTAAAATGGCAAAGGTAATGGGTTCAAATCTCACGAGAGAAATGTGCCTGAGGATTTTTTTTCACAGGTCTGCAGAAAGTACCCAGTATACAGTGCTTTGCACTTATCGGTGTAATATTCTTTATCCCGATGCAAAGATAACATCTGTTAGACCTATGAATTGTTTTGAAATCTTATTATATTTGTTTATTGTCACAATCAGTTTAAAGCTTAGTACACCAAAATAAACACTTTTCAGATAATGTCGTGTACAACAAGCGGACGAGAGTATGCAGCCGTCTTCTAGACACTCCAGGGAGCAGCAAGGCTGAGAAACTGAAGCAGCAGTCGCCACAGCAACAGGAGAAGACGACACCATCACGTCAAGCTGTCAAGAGGAAGTTGGTGGCATCGGAAGAACAGGAAAAGAAGGGAACACCATCACCGAGGAAAAGAGGACGACCAGCCAAGAAAGGTCAGTGATTCTTCATTTTTCATTTTAATCTATTAATTTTGGTTCTGAAGTCAAGGACTCTCAGAAAACCGAACTTAATCACTTTTACTAGCCAAGAACCCCCATGGAGAGAAGACAATGAAGGAAGTTTCAGTTTTAGATGTGGGAGGAAAAACCCAGAGAATTATTCCAGGGAAAACCCACTCAATCAGGTAGGGACTGAAAACCAAATGTACATAGTACTCCTGGTGGGATTCGAACCGGGGTCCCAGAGGTGGAAGTTGAGGAAAGATACCACTACGCCAACCTGACCGCCCTTCCTACCTACTCAAGACAGCCCATCTAGTTTTGTTATATTGTGTCTGACAGTTTCCTGCACTGTCAAACAAGCAGGTGTGGGATTTCTCAGGATTCTCCCTGAGTTCAGGATTTTCTCAAATTTGCTGGAGCCTTCTTTTAAGAAGTAAAGCAGTCTCCAAAGGGAGAAAGATTTAGGCCACATTGTGTCCAAACCTGTAGTTTTGTCTGACTGGTGATGCACAGAGTCTGTAAACTTCCTAAATTGTAACACCCTGCAAGCAACTAAACCATAATTTGCTTCTATTTTGCAAGCTTAATGTTTATTGTATCTGTCTTTGGTGTTTACTCCAATGTGTTATTTCCAAAGCACTTATCTTTTCTTTTTCACAAATCATGCTGTTTGCAGTACCAGCAGCAGCAGCACCCTCCAGTCCAAATCTTACTACCAGCCCACGCCATTCTCCACGCAAGCACCAGCAGCCAGAACATGAACCTGCAACAGACCCGCCCCCAATTGCTGTTCACATGGGAGGTATTCCAAAGCTAGCAACTCTATTCCGCAATTATGCCTTCCTTGTAACCCATGGTGAGGTGAAGAGACAAACCCCCAAAGAGAACTCTTCCTCAGAGTCTACAGATGGAGAAGGTAAGAATTTGAAAAAACAAAATGTAAAATAGCTCGAAATTTAGGAATAGGTTGGTTAAATATTAACCTATTGTAGACAAGTAACCTTTGTTCACAAAAAGATTGACCTTGTACATTCCAGGGCCAAGCCAAGATAATACACTGGTCTATTGGAAATTTTACAATTTGTGTCATAATTTCCACATAAATTCAAGAGTTTTAAAAGTAACAGCTGAACAAGTTTTGAGATGTGCCCCCTTTCTTCATGTCAAAAGCTGATAAAAGTCAGACAGTGCAATCTGATTTGATGTTTTCTTCCATTGAGCTGTGTACAATTCATGCCTGCAGGAAGTCCAGGCTCTGTGAATTTTTGTTTTTAACATGTGATTTCACGGGTTTTACATGGCCTACCATATTCCATTTCTGGAAAACATCTTTAAGAGTTGTGATTGTGCTGCATTCCTTTTCAGAGCAATTACTAATCATGGCCAAGTCGGGGTCAAGCGGTTGGTCTCAAGTTCTGATGACTAAAGTAGTTGGGTTGTTGGTTCAAAAGGCAGTGGTGGCACTTGTGTCCTTGAGCAGGACACTTGACTATAATTGCTTCTCTTCATCCAAGGGTAAATGGGTACCTGTGAGGGCAGAGATGGTTCTTGTGATTGATTTAGCTTGGTGCGCTACATATTTTACAGCACAGGCTGTATACTCCCAAGGGAGCTGAGATAGTTGAAGGAATGAAATAAATGGTCCAGTGACTGGTGCAATAATAATCAAGTGCAATGAGTTCAATATTGGGGTTACCAGCTCTATATAAATGTCCACTGTTGTTAAATCCTTATAGATATCTGAATGTGCTAAAGCAAAGTTCCCTAGATTAATTTTAAGCTGTTTTTAATTCAGATGAGGTTGATGCAGTTCCTTTCGACCGTGCCTATGCCATCCAGCAGATTCAAAGTGGAGGAGGATTGGTTCTGTCGGACTTCAACAAGTCACAGGTTAGTGTACAACTGTTTACACCTATGCTTGAATCATACTCAGTCAACGGGAGAAACCCTGTAGAAGTTGTCGGGTTCCAGTCCCACCTAAAGCCTGGTTCATACTTCACGCAAATGTGAAAAGCCTGGTTCATACTTCAAGCAAATGTGAAACGATTTTGCATCACAACTGTACATTCACTGCGAATGTTTCCCAAGAGTTGAGCACATTTCAACTTGAGCAATTTGTTTGCTGCAAATTTTTGACCCCAAATTCACTTTGCATTTGCATTTGCATTCATGTGAAGTATGAACTAGGATTGTTTTCTGTACTGAGTGTCATTGCTTTACATCTTTGTGGTGAAAATCATCATTCCTTAATTTAACCCTTACCCTCCCAAACCATCTATCCCCTCTTAGCCGAAATATGGGATTCAGAAGGACTGAGGGCTGAAGGCCCACTTAGCAGTTGACATTCCAATCTTATCCAAGTCCAAACATGATGGTCTTGTCTTAATGGATACTGCTCCAACACCCCTTCTCGGGTCATACGGGCAAGGCGCTCGTGGAAATGCCACCTATGCCCGAAACATTATGGTAAAACCCTTCTCTTAACAATAAGTGCACTGGGTTCTTTTATATGCATTAATTACATAGCACACAGGAGGAAGCAATAATGGTTAAGTGTCTTGCTTATAAACACAAGTGTCAAGACCAGACTCGAACCCTCACTCAAGGAAACAAGTGTCAAGACCGGGACTCAAACCCAAACTCTGGTGTTCAGAACACCAGAGCTTGAGTCCGGTGCGCCTGACTGCTCGGCCACGACACGCCACCAAGAAGCGAAGTGACATAGCAGAGGAGGGTATTGGATGATTGAGGTCACCTGTAGGCAAGTGGACCTAGGGAGTGAGGGTCAAGAGGGTCAAGGCTTATGAGACCTCCTTTTTTTAATGGAATACTGTTGTTTTTACTTATTTCATGTAGATCACAAAGATGAAAGTGTTGTTGATTTCTAACACACATTGCCGTACTAAGAAATATTTTCAAGCCTTAGCTGCTGGGATTCCCTGCATTTCTCATCTGTGGCTGAGAGACTGCTGTAAATCGGTGAGTAGTAATTGGTATATTCTCCTGCCCAACTGGGGCATGCTACAACGTTTCATAGGAGACTGTGGAGACTAAGTCCACAGTACACAAGCCATAGACAAACAGAAGATAGACAAACAGAAGAAACCCATGCACCCAATGCTAACCTAGAAGGTATGGTACTTTGTAGCAGTCTGTGGTACCAGTGCCAGTGCCAGCAAAGTGTATTACTTTCTCCAGCTTATCAGTCTGTACATATGTAGCATATTGATTTTGTTAATTTGTGGGTGTGTTTTTTGTAGCGCCATTAGCACCTTTTATTTGGTGGATGTGTGTACATTATAAGTATTCGTTATTATTATTATTATTGTTAATTATTATTATGATTGTAGTAACGTTGATCACAATGTTAGGGTAGGTGGCTACCATGGGAGATAAAGTTAATAAAGTGGGTTCTGGGTTTGTCTGGCTGTAGTGATTTATTTGTGTTGTTTTATTGTTTGTATCAGGAGAAACTTCAGAATCATAAGAACTATCTGTTGCCGGCCGGAGACAGTATCGAAGAAAACGCCTTGATGGAAATGTAAGTGCTCAGATTAGCAGTACCAATGTTTGCAGGGAACCAGTCAAATTTTGGCTGGTGACCTGTTTTTGCTCAGCCGAATCCTTATACTGTAGCTGGAATTCACTACCTGTATCCCGCTTCCCTGCCTCTTACAACCTGTCTCAATTCAAACACAATATCAACGGTCAACTTTGTATTGATTGATTTCCTCATCTGTTATACACTTTCCTAATTTTTAGTCATCACTTTGAGTGGCCTGTTTTTGGCCTTGTGATTGGCTTATCCTTTGTGCTCATTATTCTGCTTATCTATGTGTTATTCTGTATATATGTTATATTTTTAGAAGATTTGTGTGACATAAATGTTGACTTGATTTAAAGGTTCAAGGCCACTTCCAGAACACTATTGGTTTCCCAATGCCTAGATTACATGTAGCTTCTTTTCTTGCTTTTATGCATTTCTGCCTTGTTGCCAAACTGTTGTGTTTTGCATAAGTCATTTTTTTTTTATTACCTGATATATATTATTGTTATTATCACTAAAATTATTTTCTTTCAACTTAGTCCTCTTTTTGTTTGTTTGTTGCTTTTGTTTTGCTGTAAATTGAGTCAGTTTGTATTTTTCAGTAGGCATTTAAATACAAGCCTCCTTTTGACATCTAAAAATGGCCCCATATTGGTTTATTCCTGATCAATTTTATTTTTAAATCAGATCTTGATTGTCTTCATTTTAAGTAATTGTTCGGAATTTGTTTGTCATCAATCTGGAAATAAACGTTGAGTTGAATTGGCAACTTCCCATGAAAAAAAACCTGCACAAAATGTGCTCCCATCTTGACGACATTGGCTTCCTGAGTATGACTGATTGTCCTGACTCTTTGATTGTCTTGCAGTCAGCCTAATCGCTCTATCCTAGCAGGGATGAGTATCTACATGGTATCTGACTATACAGGAGTTCAAGAATCCTGGAGGTCTATACTCATAGCTGCTGGATGTCACATTGTCTCCAGGATCCCATCTAATCTAGACTTTACCAAAAACCCTGGTATGTCAAGTATTAGACAATAGTGGATGCATTGCATTGTTACAGAATATAGTTGCTAGGTGAAATCTGAACTATTCCATTTTACGAGGCAAAGCAAAAGACGAGTGTATAAGTTAAAAAGGCAATCTAATTGCAATTTCCTTCAATATCTCAGTACTACCTGTATACATTTTGGGGGCAGAAGGTTCAATTCTATTGGTATAAGTGGGCGACTCGTAATAATCTGGGCGACTCGTAATAATCTGGGCTCAATTTCATAGAGCTGCTTAAGCAGAGAATATTGCTTAAGGATTTTCAGCTAAGCAACAGTGTGCAGATTACCGGTACCAGTCAAAGATGATAAAATGAGGAATAGTGTTTTTGCTGGTAACCTTATTCTGATAAGCAACATTTGGTTATGCTTAGCTACTTTTTGTGCTTAAGCATTACTCTATGAAATTGGGCCTATTCTGTATTTTTTTGGTAAGAGTTTAACTTTAAGATTTTTTAGAACAAAAAATTAAGATTAACAGATTTGGATTCTCAACAAAGTGGAAATCAAAATCTGTTAATCTTTGTTTAAAATTTAAATTGTGTATCTTTTACACTTTTTGTTGGCAGATCTTTGTCTGGACTGTGATGTGATTGTGACGGACCCTTCCTGCCCTCGTTCACTCCTCCACCGTGCGCTATCCCTCAAGATACCAGTGGTCTCCTGTGAATGGGTCATTCAGTGCCTTATCAATGGGGTCAGGGTACCATACCGTGGACATGAAAAGTACGAATGGAACTATCGTGAGAAACCAGCAAGGTGATTGAGTAAAGATATCATACCATGGACATGTGTTTGAATGGATTTATCTTAAGAATCTGTCAAGGTGATTGGGTACATAGAGTCAGGGTGCTATACCAGGGGCACAATTACAAACAGAATAAGAAATGTAGTGTCTAAATGAATGGCTTCGTTAGTGTTGAAAATGCCTTTTCTTCAAGGTTGTCACTGCATCAAACAGCCATAGCCCAAGTCGCTTGATTTGAACATGGCCGAAGGTAATGGCGGAGCAGTGTGCACGGTGTTTCCAAACATCAAATGGAGCCTAAGCTGAGGTTTTGAAAAAGTACCCGATTGAGGCACAAGGGAAAAAGTTTCATCGTGTCAATTTTATCCTATCTGTGGATTCCTTCAAGAGCCTACTGTGATAGCTTTGTAATTATTTGCCTGTGATTTTGCCAAATAGTAAATAAAAGTTAATTAAATATTTAGAAAAATGAATGTATCGTAAGGTGACGAAAAGTAATGTGGCCATTTTATTCATATTCACTGTAGTAATGATTCTAACACTGATCAGGGCACAATAGCTAAGCTACTTTAATTTGCTTAAGCATCTCTATGAAATTGGGCCCAGGAGCTAGCAATTACATTAAATTCCTAGTAAATAGAAATGAAGAAACAAATGGCATGGATAGAACTTGTAATAAACTGAGCTTCAATTTATTTGGGTGAAGATGCAGCTGAATTGTTGTTCTAGTAACAGCCCCTGTATTATATGATGATTATATGGGTCCAATATTCTGCTTAGAAAAGTGGAAGGTCTTCTTCTATCTCATGGTTAAGTTGCCAGCACATAGTTCCTGGTAGATGCCATCTTTATGGGCAACTTGGGTTTTGAGAGGTCAAAATGTGATAAAACACCTACAGTTGTGCGTTCAAAAAACGATTGATTTGCTTGAAAGATGGCCGACTTGATGCTGTGTAGGGCCATGAGGGTCCTCCCTATAGGGCTTTTTCACATCTGGCAATCTTTTAGAAAGAAAACACTTGCAGTTCAATTTGAACAGAAATTTTTTTGGGAAAGTTAGACACTAAGAACAATAAACAAGGTATATTGTCTTGTTGATTCTATATTATAGAGAAATATAATAGAGAAATATAAATGTTTACAATGTTACATTATTGGATTCCCCAATGCAAGAAATTAGTTGCCAAGTGGCAGCAGAGATACGTGGTAAATTTTAATTGTTTACATAGTTCTGAACATGCACACATTTTCAAGTCAATGGATTTGCCTGATAAGTCTGCTGCCATCTAGCGTCCCTAAAGAAAAAGAAAGAGCCAACTCACTGACAATACTCTGTACCTTGATAAAGGGCGGTTATTCTCAAGATTCAGTTGAAGCTGTGTTCAAATTAGCGGATTCGGCTACATGTGTTGAAGTCCTTAGCATTAGCCGTAGCCACTATTTTGAACACGTCCTAATTTAGTATTTCTGCATATTCTTAGAGGCCTCCTAATGTAATGCTCTCATTCTTTTAGTGTTTGGGAATTTTGTATATAAGAATAATTGAAATATCTACACTTTATACAAGTTTTTTACATTTAATATGATACAATTATCAGTGTATAAAGAACATGTATTTACAAACTCTATTTTTTACATCTCATGTAAACTGTAAATAAAGTTATTCGCAAAATTATTTAAAAAAATGCTTTCTTATGGATTCACTTGGAGATAGGAACTAAAATAGACCCTTGAATTTAATTGTTACAAGTTATAATATTTTCACAAGCGTACAGAGAGTGAGGTGGTGATCTACAAAAAGGAACCAGACTATTTTCCTTCCAGCCTCGGTTTGGTTACATTGTTTTGAATGGGAGAAAATCAAGATGGCCGCACCATGATAAGGGTATATTGGTATCAGGGTTGTAGCTAGAACTTTTTGAGTGCCGGCTAATTTACAATCAAAATAGAGCGAAGCTTTTAATTTTACTGCTTTAAAAATGGATTTGTATGGGTTTTCTGAGACATGATTTTTGTAATGCATTTTAAGGTATGTAAATCTGTTATTTAAAACTTCATTACAGTTTCAATAGGCTTCAACATTTTTAGGGCAAGGCCACTTTGGTTTTGGAGCAAAAAAAATTTTGGAGGGCTCCAAAGCCAGTAGATAGAGCACAAAGGCCAAACATGTTATTTTAACAAAGGCCTGAAGGCTATAAATAAACTATTAGTTGTACTCTGAAAAAAGCAATTTACCAAAAAATACTATTTTGAAAATTGGCCAGGGGTTTGTTTCCCCATGGGTGGTAAACCCGATGGAACAATTTGCATGAATAAAATGTTAATAAATCATATCTTATTCAAAAACAAACATTAAATCTAAAAGCCAGCAGATGTCAACACACTTTCCAGGTTTAAAAGAACACGAAACCCACTCCAAGGAGTCACAAAACCAGGTCACAACACCACACAGACACCGCGCTTTGGAGTATTACAAAGTAAAACAATTGTATAACAACTGTAGAGGATTAGCTACAAAGACACCACGCACGGGCTTGTCTTTTGAGTGAAGCAAGAGTATTGCAAACTAAAACAATTGTGTAACAAACTGCAGAGGATTATAGATAAGAGTAATTGGGTCTCAATCTCATTGGGTCTCATTCTCCCTGACATGTCTGGATAGTGTCCAGCTGTCTGGGGCTAACATTAAAGAAAAGGACATCCAACTGTCGGCTTCCTTTGGAAATGTGTTTTATTTAATCATTGACAACTGGGGAAAAACAAGTTTACCGTTCAAACTGAACAAGCGATCGACTGTGTAAAAGAGGTAGTTCATTTTATTGTAACTTTGTTGCATTTTGTGCCGGTCGGTAGGATGTTCATCTAGTCTGTGTGGCGGTCGGCAATAGCAAATGCCGGTTACACCCGACCGGCGTGGCTACAACGCTGATTGGTATGTGTGTGGACTACAGCTATTAAGTGCGAAACAAGAGGAAATGGCCAACCAAACTTAAGTTTGTACAGTGTTTTTCAGTTTTCTATGGCACTGTTATCAAAGAAGAAAAAAGAAAAAATCAGCTAAGACAATGCATGCCTGTATGTACCGAGGCATGTGTCTACGACATTTTAAGAGTAAAAAAGACTAGTCTTGTGTTACAAATCCAAACTTTGAAGAAGGAAGCAACCTTTTGATATTAACATATTACCCCCCCATTTTCATGTTGCTATAGCCCCCTCTGCTTGGCTGTAGTATTTATTATAATCCAGTCTTAGTAGTAGTTGGGCCAAGTATGGACTTGCCTGATGGTGGCTCCGTACACTGGACAGAATCTTGAACAGCAGAGATGACTGCCGGTTGAAACCCTGTGTGGGAATTATGTTCAAAATTATTACAAAGTCTGCTTTTGATACAATCAAACTGTAACTAATCTTTTTCATATGGCACTGTACGAGTAGGGCGCCCTCAGCTAGAGGTCAAAAGGTTGTTGTTCTGCGCGTACATAGCGTTGCGTTTCATGTCGGCAGGATGACCTCGTTGCAGAAGGTCATGGCCCAATTTATCATAGCTGCTTAAGCAGAAAAAGTAGCAAAACAAAATTATACTTGCCAGAATACTAAGTCACATGTAGCACTTTTGACTGGTACCCTGCTTATTTTTGCTTAGCAGAAAATTTGTGAGCACTATTTCTGCATAAGCCACTCTATAAAATTGGGCCCATTGACTCTCGTCCCCGAATACAATCTATAAGATCTATACTGAGGGAGAGATTGTCAAGTAATAACTTATATGGAATATTATTTGTGTATTACCCATACACCAATGCATTGCAATGTGTGTTTAGCACATCGGCATAACACCTTTATCAAATTAGGCCCGATAAGAATAAAGTGATTTCACTCATGAAGAAGTTTGAAGCAATCAGAAATCACCACACGTGCCCAGTAGCCAAATGCAATTCCAAACAGTGGGTACCACAACGATTTTTTTTCCACACGGGAGAAAGTACACAATGCTTAACACACTAATAGTATTCTACATCCCTGATGCAAATTCCTTAAAATTAAAGTGGACTTGAATCTTACCTGTGCTAACTTGTCCATTTGAGCCATCTCTCTGTCCGTCATACTAGCAGCATGAGTGATGAGTAGGATGGAGAATGAATGACACAGCTCCACAATCTCATTCAGACAGTGACTAACCTGTTCCAATATTTCAATCATCATTTGAGGGTTTCAACGTTTCAACAGAGGATGAAATATTTCAAATTTACCTAGGTGAAATGAAGGCATATTTTATCTTGATGCCATAACCCTTTAGAGACCGTTCATTTCTGTATGATCATCCCAATATGCCTAGACACGCTTATCTTGTTGATTTCTTGCCCCGTTATTTTCAGAAAAAATATTATTTGGAAACAGAAATCCATGGTTTTAGGGTTGTTGATTCTATGATTACATGGGAAATATCATGGTACAGCAGAATGTTCTGGCGGTCCACTGGATGGCGGAAGCATGCCAACAGGAACATTCTTTCGTGCCTAGGTATTTCAGAACATGCCCGACTTTTGAGATGCTCCTTTATTTTAAAGCATTCGTGAAAAGGAGATATCCACTTGAATTGTTATTGAAAAAATAAGAATTATTTTGAGTTCCAATTTTGAAATTTAAAACCTGGTTCAGGGAAAAACCAAAATGTTAGTGTTTTTATATCAAACTTTCCGGTACAATTGACATTTTTATAAAACTAACAATGTTTCTTGCTAGAAGATTTTGAAGAACATCAAATATTTTTTAATAAATGCAAATAAAAAACTTAAATTAACAGTATTACTGACTTTCCAAAAGTTTATTTAAACTAATTGGAATTTATTTCTCAAATACAGAGTGAGCAGTTAACACTTTTTTTACATACAGGCTTCATGAGAAGAAAGCATTGGCCAAGAAGCGACGTCAAGAACTGATCATGAGCAAGACATACAGCTTCAAAATCTCTGGTACTGTTTATCTTATCAATTAGCTGGGTAAACTGAGTCTCCAAGACGTCCACCTGAAGGTACAAAATACATTAACATACACTGTCAGTGTTACGGAAATCTCTTATTTATCAAGTAATAAACCCAAATGGAAACTGACTGGGTAAATTGTTATTTCAATTTTGGGGTGTACAAAGAAAAATTGACTAGATTGGGATTTGAACCTGTGACCTCCGGATTAACGCGCCCGCACTCTACTAACTGACCTATCCAGCCCTAATGTTGGCAGGCTTCCTGTTTATTTTTCTATTACATTTCCTGACCCAGGGTATGCCTAAACAGTTAAAAATCTAGTTTCCATTGGGGTTTTGTCGACATGAATGGTTGGCCCTGTATATACACTGACTGATCCATGACCATATGAGCTGGGATCCATTGGAGATCAGTGAGTTTTTCGTATCGAGTGGATCACCCAGGATAAATAAGAAATAAATATATTATACATATATTGGAGTCCGAAGCACTTTAACTTCACATGCACAACATATATGCTGACCTACCTGCAGGTAGTACTGCAGGTTATCCACAAGAAATGCCATATGGGATCGGAGACGCCACTTGCTTGCGTCTGATTGGTCTACAGGAGCGTGTTTACGTTGCATCTGGAGAGCCCAACACTGCTGTAGCTCTAGCTGCACACGTTTGATGTTCAGCAAGAAACGGAACAGTGTGTTGTACCTAAACATTAAGAGAAAAGAAGCTTTGGTGAAAACAAAACTTATAAAATCGTTCAGTACAAGTGAAGGAGGTTTGTGAATGCATTTATGGTTTGTAGAAATCAAACAAAATTCAGAAACAAATTGGTTTAAAAAAAAAGATTTTTCTTGCATTTTTATCAACTCTATATTGTAATAATTGCATGGAGATGATGAGCACTAATATTGAGTTACGCCCCTCCACGATTTAGATGCTACACTTCAGTTTTCGGTGGTTAAAGGAAAATTACATCATTGTTATTAATTGTGTTTTTTGTGAAAGTTTTGATTTGTGTGGTAAAATTTAATATGTTGTGTCTGTGACTGCTGAGAAAAACGAGAGCAAATGGTGACAACTTTTGGCCGTCAGACAGATCTTGTACTAAGTCTCAAAATTCAAAGAATGGTCGGCCAACCACTGCTTCAAATTGATACAAAGTTAAATTTTTCTTCAAAATGATGCAACATCCGGCGAAACAATTTCACTGGATACTTGGGACTAATATGTACTTTTAGTCAAGTAAGTTATTTTGTAGTAACTTGGAAGTATATTTGTTTATATCTGTACATGATGTAATCTATCTTTGACAGATTTGTTCAAGAATGCTAAAGGCCATGCGCTCAATTTCCACGGTGAATTTTACCATATGACTTGGAGAACACCATAAGACCAAATGGCAATAATTTGTATCCATTCTTATAAGGAAAAATAATTGTCATTTAGCCTTCGAGAAAGACTCTGCTAGGGTCGAAACGTCAGGCCACTAACTTATTTTTTGCAAGGAAAAAGAATACTAGATGAAGAAAAATAATAACACTGGAGACTTAACAATAAATATACAGTGCCAAGTCACAAGGATATTTGGGGGATACTTTGGTTCCTGCAAGTATGCGCAAGACAGTCTATTTCAATTGCTCTTCATAAAGAGTGGAGAAGTGATGTTTTACAGTGTGGACTTACTTCTCCAGAGCAGCCTGATTGAAGACTGTATGTAGTGGCCATTGTACATTGTATGTCATGCCGAGGCAGTTCCAGCCAATGTCACTGCTACTCTTAGATTGCGGGACAGGCTCTCCCTCTGCAAAGAAAAATGCAAAGCAGAATTCATTTGTGCTTGCACATCGTGAAGCCTCTCACCACACTTTTGTTTGTTTTCATTTTGGGTTGAACAAAGAAAAATTGACAAGAGCTATCTAGCCCTAATGTTGGCGATGATCCATCTGCTGCTGCTTCCCACGTCGTATCGTAAACTTGGGTGTGATCCCTGGCTACATGGCAGGTAAAGGTTGCATGGCTTCTGACTAGCACCCCCGAACAAGGATATTGACAAAATAGGGAGACCTCCAACATTAGGGCTACATAGCTCAGTTGGTAGAGCACGGGCAAATCAATCCGGAGGTCGCAGGTTCAAATCCCGCTCTAGTCCATTTGTCTTTGTTCAACCCAAAATTATTTAAATTTTACCCAGTCAGTTTATTTACTTTTTTCTTTTAGTAGATCTTAAGAAGTCTTGGAATTTCAATAAGGAATAATTTACTTTTGCCAGTAGCTTTTGTGGCTGGTTTGGTGGCTACTGTGAGATACACTTGGCTCAGGGATGTATCGTCTTCAAGAAGTACTTTATGAGCTGCTTGGCGAAATGCCAGATTCACATCTGAAAGTAAACAAATTGAAGTTTGAAGGTTGAGTGATTGGTAGTTACTGCAAAAAACAAAATTAAAACATGAATCAAAACTATTCAGTCAAAGATAAAACAATAAATGTTTAATTCCAGATATGGATTCATTTTGTTTGTGTGTATCTTTTGTTTTTTGTAGTAGGTTTTTACCACGATAAATGTTTCCAATTCTGTTTGAAGATTTTTTAAACTGGAGAATCATTTTAAGCTACAGTTACAATTGTTGCATCCCTCGATTGAGTGTTTGAAACTTACCATTTTCTGTTGTAGCAATTGGTGGTGTTTTCAACAAGTTCTGGACTTGATCAATAAAGGTTAGGAAGAGTTCCCCCCTCCCTAACAGGAAGAAATCCTTCAGTGTGTTTAGCTGTTTTACAAGATCTGATTCTTCCACTACAAGCTTCCACAGGTGCTGTAAGAAGATTAAATAATTTAGTTTCAACCAAATTTGTGAAATCCTTCAAAATTTTCCTTTTTTTAAACTGGAGATAAGTAGGATTTGAAACTTTGCACAGTGGAGAAACAATCTAGTAAGGTTGGCATTAACACCATGTACATGAGTAGGATTTGAAACTTTGCATGGTGGAGACACAATCTAGTAATGTTTGTGGTAACACCATGTACATGAGTAGGATTTGAAACTTTGCACGGTGGAGACACAATCTAGTAATGTTTGTGGTAACACCATGTACATAAAAACTCTCTCTGAGTTGTGGTGGTTCTGAGAAGAACCAGCGGTATAACAACTCAATGTTTCAATCAGAGTGCCCCTGAAGATGATCAGAGCACACTGTTTGAAACGTTGAGTTGTTAAACCACCGTTTCTTTTCAATAAATACGTGAATAATTACCTCTGCAACACAAGCTCTGATTTCATCCACAGCATCACCAAAGTTCTTGATAGAGAACTCTGGTTCCTTTCTGAGCTGATGGAGTCTACCGGCAAATATGTCTTCTTTATCCCTCAAGACGGAATCTGGCAATTCATAACCAGACACAGGTACAACATTAAAACTAAATCTATCGAAAGAAGAATCAGCCCAAAAAGAAAAATCCATGCAGGCTCTAACTGCTTGTTTTGTTTTGGTGTACATCATTTTTCATATGGTAAATTCAATTCAACAATTTGCATTTTCTATGAACGGAGTTTAACTTTCTATTGAGACTTTGCCAAGGGTACTGCAAAAGGTAAAATTACCCACAACAAATCTGTCAAGTTAATTTGATGCCTTCCCCGGCACCAATCCCATCCAAGTGACTCAATAAAGACTTATCAACACACACACCTGTATATTTAGTAGCAATGTTCTGTTTACGATTCTCAAACATCTGCACTGACTCTCCAACAAATAGAATCTTCTCTGCTATTCTGACTGGTAGATAGCTTGGTAACATGGCTGGTCTGATGGCAAAGTGGGTATAGATGGGTCGCTCAGGCAGGCGGCCATCTTCATTTAATTGCTACAAGGATGTTACAAGAATGTCAAAAGAAGTACAACAAATGTTGAGAAGTTTGAGATGGGAACTAATTTACTCTTCACAAAAAACAATTGAATGAATTAAAGTGTCCGTGCAAAAAAGTTGTACCTCCTAAAATAGTACGTGCTAATTTGAAATTGTCAAAACATTGTATCTCACTTAAAATATCCCGGATGTGCACACGTATAAGGAAGCGCCGAGATACACTGTTTTTGCACTGACGCGAACTTAATCACTGTAGCTTGCAAGCATGAGGAAACCTGTAAACAAACATGCTTCCTGTGTGAACCAGAAACACTGAGATAAACCACTAATCTTCCAAGATAATGTCATGGGTTCTTTAACATGCACAAACTAACCTAGTACACAGGAGCTAGAGATTTAAGGACAAAGCATTTATTGTAAAGTATCTTCCTGAAGGACACCAGCATCAAAAGCTGTCAGGCCGGGGTTCGAATCCACACTCTGTCAATGACAGAGCGTGAATAAGGTGCAATAGACTGTTCGGCCACCTTTATTACTTATAAGAAAAGTTACAATTGTATATTGTCTCAGTAAGTTTATACCATGACTTCTTTCATTTGCCTGCCAGTCACACCGCCTATTCCCAAGTCATCATCATCATGCTGTCTCTCCACCGGGCTAGGTGCGGCTGACTCATGAATAAAGAACTCATTGTGTCTGTCTAGCAGTATGCCATGTAGAAGCCATGTTGTGACTTGACGATACATCACACAGTGACATACAGACAGGATCCTGTAAGCACAAATCAAACCTGGTTCAATTTCATGACTCTGGTATACCACGGAATTCTGCGCTTACTGCGTCTGTTAAGCATGTAATTCTGCGCTTACGGCGTCTGTTAACCCTAACCATGCCCTACACAACATGATCCAACAGTTTTAAAACTGTGTTGTACCATGTTGCATAGGGAATTGAACCATAGTGTATAACAGGGTATCTGTGTTGCATACTGTTGCATAGGGAATTATGCTGGGTGTTAACTGTGTTGAACCTTGGTGGATAAGGCATTAAATATCAATGTTGTGTCTTGAAGATTGTGTGGGGTCACTGGGTCAGTACATAAGTTAACCCCCAAAACAATGCTCATTACATAGCAGAGAAGCACAAAGTAAACTAATTTGAGTCAAAAACACCAGCCAGCATTCCCATCCTCTGTTCTATATTGTTGAACAGGGCATGATACCCCAAAACCACAGTCCAATTGACTGAATACCCTTCCATTCCTCACACAACGGTATGCACATATGGATCTTGTTGCTTAGGGCAAGCCACTCACATTGAATAGTGTTGTATGGTGTTGGACGGGGCATATAACACCACGTGGTATGGGGAAAGGTTAGGGTTAAGCATGTAATTCTGCGCTTACTGCGTCTGTTAAGCATGTAATTCTGCGCTTACTGCGTCTGTTAAGCATGTAATTCTGCGCTTACTGCGTCTGTTAAGCATGTAATTCTGCGCTTACTGCGTCTGTTAAGCATGTAATTCTGCGCTTACGGCGTCTGTTAAGCATGTAATTCTGCGCTTACTGCGTCTGTTAAGCATGTAATTCTGCGCTTACTGCGTCTGTTAAGCATGTAATTCTGCGCTTACTGCGTCTGTTAAGCATGTAATTCTGCGCTTACTGCGTCTGTTAAGCATGTAATTCTATGGGTCGTAAGTGCAGATTTCTTCGGTAAGCAGAGCCATGATAACTAAACTGGTAGAGTTAAAATTGTTTTCTTCCATATAACTGCAAATAATTATGGTATAAAACAAAAAATTAAGACCTTTTGCCCAAGAACAATTACCCATCAAAGCCAGATTCAACCTGCCAGATTCTGATAGTGATGATAATGGTATGCTTAGCCGTAGCCAAGTATTTAAGCCAAGTCTGATCTAGAGGCTGCGGCTTGTTCACCCTGTTACTATGTATTGAGGCATAGGAGGCCAAGAGCAACAACCTTAGCCACAGCCACTAACATGGCATTAGCTTGATAAGCTTAGCTAAGTGGATCCCAAATTTACACAACTTGGGTTATCCAGGAGAGATTTGGGATGATTTTGGTTGGCAGAAAACCATCACAGTAATTAGCACAAAAACAAGGTCCAATATCATGGCTCTGCTTAACCCTTTCAATACCATTGTCGAGTTTACTCGACAGTGCGCCGTGTAGTGCTTCCGTACCAATGTCGAGTTTACTCGACACAAAAAGCAGCGGCGTTTGAGAGCCTGTAATTATTTTGTTTGGCGCCCTCTGCTGTTGACCTTTATATAGACGGGTAGCTTGTTTATCGAGCTTCACAATGGTGTGTATTGTATAGGGGGTCGCCATTACGATATTCCGAGAAAAATTACATTGCATGCAGCAGTACTTCCAGATTTCACGCTTCCGTTTTCCCGACAAAAAATCACCATCATGGCTGTTCGTGACCTGGAGGTTTTGGTTGAAATATTTGTCGTAAGTGACTCCGAATTGGACTCGGAAATATCTGAAGAAGAACCTAGTGAAGATTCAGATGAAACTCGTGATGTTTCGTCGCCAGGCACGTTCAATTATGACAACTATCCTGACGATATACCGGTAGCTGGACCGAGCACGGCACCCGTTCAACGCCGTGGGCTTGGGCGTGGACCCGGAGGGCCTCGACCCATTTGTGCCGATCGAGGTGACAAAGGACATAAAGATAATGTATACACATTTGACATCATATAAAAGGTAATTTCATAAGCTACAAATTGTATGCATAAAGTTTTTCCACAAAAATATGTCTTCACACAGAAAATCAAGATTGAAAAAATGTGAACACTGCACGTTGCTTTTTTTGTGTGTGTGTGTGAAAAAATGCGGTACACAGCAGTGTGACCCCTATAAAAAATGCGGTATTGAAAGGGTTAATGCAGAATGCTACACTGATGGTTGGTGCCATGTAAAGCACATGATTCTGTGGGCCGAAGTTTCAGAATTCCGCTTTAAGCAGAGCAATGAAATTGGGTCCTGCAGAAGAACAACTTGTGCAATACAAAATTCTTGCAATACAAAAGTCCTCTTAATACTTACTTCTGAAAGGTATCCTTGACCATTGGTTTACCACAGTTACAATGGTGGTGGATGATCTCCAGTATATAACCCCCATGCCCCCTCTGGTAGCGGATTTTCTCAACCACCTCCCACAGGTCTGGGAAGAGCAGCTGGTAGGGTTCCAGCACTTCCTGGATATGACATGCAGTCAGGTGTGGGTCTGTGAGAATCTGGGGGAAGAAAAACAAAACCAAACTTCTGCTGATGACCCAATCTGTTCTTCACTTTGGGATTTTTCAGCTATTAATTTTGGTAAGTACTAAATATTAATATTTAATTTGTTACACTCACCTCTTGTTCTAATTGAAGTAATGTTTTTCTGTACGGATTGAGTACATCATCCAGACCAGAGCAAAAGGCTCGCAGGTAAAGCCCGTCTTTCAGTCTTAGGAGATCTTTTAAATAAAAATACAAACAATAATAAAAACCTTTTTTTTTATAGCACTCTTACTCAAGCTGTAACAGTGTAAAAAATCAACGTAAAAAGAAAAAGTAAATATATTTTGAAGAATCCAAAATGCCCCTATGGGGCATCAAGTTGGCTCAGTGTTTTTTCCCCCCTGCCTTTCACCTCTGTGAACCCCGGTTCAAATCCCACACCAGACAGGAGCCCTTGCATGTGGATTGGGTTTTCAGTCCCTACCATACGGCGTGGGTTTGCTCTCTTTGAGGTTTTACTCCCACATCTAAAACTGACCATTTTTTCTCTTTCCCATTGAGCATTCTGCATGTTATTGGCACTTGTGCTTTTGGATTGCTGGGCTCCAACAGTTATCTGTTCAGCGGCTAATAATATGTCTTGCCAAGCTCCATTTTCTCTTTTTGTTACAGTTTCTAAGATGTCCAGAAATTTGGTCTGTTCCCTTAAACCCATCTGTTTGTTTTTCTGTTCTTGTACGTGATCTTTAGTATACAGCTAGTGTTGAACCGATTATAAAACATTATAAACTCAACCACTGGCAAGCTCCAACCGCCAACGTTTATAAATTTCCTAACATTACGTTTAAAATGCCAGCATTGAAAAGTTTTTAATCATAAGTTCTCACCTTTTGGGGTCTCCTTTGGCAAGTTGGACTGTTCCAATGATTGACCAGGGGAGCTACTGTACTCCTTGATAAATGCTTTAAGTCGTTTGTAGTGTGTTCCTAATACACAAAGCCTGTTTAGCACACACACTTCACTGCTGTGGAGGAACGGTAAATCTGGAACCACCTGTAATCAGATTCAAATCAACAATCCCGGAGATGAATTGAAGAGACTGAGGAACGACACGCCTCTTCCAACAGGATCTAGGACTAGGCCTACTTATTTTCTTACTTTAAGTCTTCTTTTTTCCCCATTTATTTAGGCCTAATTTATTCGTGGAGACAATAGCGGAACGAACCTCGTAGTTCTAGGAGTAGTGGGCTGTAATGGCGACTATGAAAAGACTGATGTCAAGAGAGAGCCATAACACTAATTAACAGCCCAACAATAATCGGAGTCCCAATCATCAATGTATGTTGATTGTTGTAAATTATTGTAAACGTAAATAACACACACACGTAACCCATGATATTGATCGCTAGTTTACCTTTATGATCCCCTTTTCTCCCTCCACGAAAATACTTCCAGGGTAACCCTCCAAACACAGAAGCAATTCGTGCAACATTCTCTTTTTGGAGGGCCACAATCTCAGACACACAACTTCACAAGAAATTCTCGAAACTCGATCATCTAGCTGTGTCTGTTGTGTGTGTAGCGCCAAATAATTCACACTAGCATAAACAGCGCCCTCAAGAGAAACGTTTTTCCAAAGTTGCGTTGTTGTTGTTTTTAAGAATAACTATTTTGAATAAATAAATAGTCAACTTGCGGGTACAACCATGTATTAAATCTTATTTGTGGGAGTGTTGGCTCTGAAAAGAGCCGGTGTGGTCTCGACGTTTCGAGCAGTATACTCTGCTCTTCTTCAGGAGAATGTTGTTTTGTTTTCATTATTTGTTTTAAGTTTTAAGTTTTCCCCCACATCGTGCGCACGCGTAAAGTTTTTGCGGGAAGCGGGTTCACGGCTTAGAAACTTGTTGGACGAATCACGAGCTTCGCCAACTTCTAAATCGGGGAAAAAACAAGTGACAACATTTTCTGTCAATGGTGGTTGCCGCTCCTAAAGGGGTTGCTTATTTACGAGAGAGCACGTTGCATAGAAGTGTCTTTCATTTTGAGACACCGCGCCACAATGTTTGCTGACCAGGCTTTCACAATGAGAAGGCCTACCAGACAGGACTAGAGGTATAAAAAACACTGGGTTCACACATAAGTTAAACTAGAATTGCACCTCCATTTTTATGTCCAGAAAAAAACATGTTCTGTGTAGCTCTAAACCTTTTTACCCCTAACAAAGATATTGACATAGGGAGACTAACAACATTATGGTTAGACATTTGACCCAGTAACTCCCCCGCTGTACTCGTTTTTCGAAATTTTGACATCTGCGGTTGTCTGGGGCACTGTAGGGGCTTACCCGTTTTTCGAAATTTTGACATCTGCGGTCCCAGATGTCAAAATTTCGAGAAAAAAGAAGTGACGAGTACAGGGCCCCAGTTACTGGGTCTAGTTAGACATCTTTTAGTTGGACATAGAGCACAGCCTGCACGCAAACTTAGAGGTCGCAGTTCAAATCCCGTTCGAGTAAATTTTTCTTTGTTCACCCCAAACGACAAGCTCGACCGTTTTATTTTCAAAATTTAACAAATTTAATTCAGCATCAACTGACTTTGACTTGGTAAGCAGTTTACACAAATAAGTTTTTTGCAGTTCAGGACCATTACAGTCACTATTATCAGACACTACTATTATCAGACAAGTTTGAATGGACCAGAACAAATGTTGTGCTTACTCAAACTTTTACAAGAGCTGACCTTTTGGGGGTATAGTGTTTGAACTAGATAAGTAGAACTTAGAAGTCCCAAAACAGAACATGCAATTCTCAACTTAACTAGAAGGACATTTCAAAAGATTATCACTTTTCAGCATGTTGTTATGAGGAAAAACATCTAGAGGCTAATAGTAACATAGAAATATGAATAAGGACACAAATCCAACAGTAGGCCCTTTCCCAATTCAACCAACTTATAAAAAAAACTAAAAAAACTAAAAACACTGAAGAGTTTATTTAGCGATATTCCTAATGGAATTTTACAACTTTTAATCACTTATCCACAAGGAAACATTACTGTTAGTTTCAATACAAACAACCAGAGCAAAATGCTTAACTTACTCTTTATCATTAATTAATTGTCAATATTATTAAATATAAACATTCTTTAATCAAGATATTTATAGTATTGTACTTACTCTGGGGAAGGAATGCTGTCACACCAATATATTAACTATATTAAACATCTGCACATTTAACAAATTCATAAAGTATTTTTCATAACTTATCTCAGCTTGAAAATCACAATGAAAAAAGGAATAAATTACACTAGTGTGACATAATCACCAACAAGTACACTATAATACAAACTGAACTGTCCAAGATTGCAATACTTAAATACATGCTATATATCTTTCATAATCAAGAAAGCATATAGTCCATCAAAAAGACCTCTGAGTCAAATTATGGCAGGGTAGGAGAGCTCCTTGGTTGTTTAGATTTGATTAAATACACAAAAATACTAGTAAAAATCTGCTAAACCCTTGTGGTTTATAACTTGATAAAAATCTGCTAAAATACAAATTAATAAAAGCGTTTTGCAATACATCCATACTTTATCAGATATGGAAAGAAAACAAATTGTAAAAATTTCAGCAATGTCATTGTTCAATCCTTAGAATGTTACCCTACAAGATGTGACCTTTGTACTTTACGCCTCCCCTTACCATAAAGTTGTTAACTCTCCTAAAATAGCTAGAGTCGGTTAAGATTTTTATTTTAAATTCCAACCATTATTTGAAGACTTTCATAAAGTTGTACCATTATTTAATACTAATTCAATTTAAGCTAAATATAATTATGTAAAACTCTTCTTATCCTATTGTACAATGAGACACACACAAAATTGCATATACAGACTTTTAACTTTGGCATGGTGAAGTGATTATCAAAGCAAACAAGTGTCAGATTAATTAGTGAATTATTGATTTATGAATACATCCTTGGATGTCATGATGCTGTCAAACAAACATTTGATGGCAGGCTCACTGGTTTAGCAACATTGTTTATGGAAACAAAAATGAGCTGTAACTCCACCATTACAATGAGTTGTGTTCAACAAAACCTGAGTAAGATTTGACACATTCCCCCTGAACTCATTCAGAAATGTGTAAATTGCATACTAACATCTTCGCAAAATGAGATATTGTTATTACTTTGTTTAGTAAGCACAGCTTACATTATCTGGGTCTGCAAAACTTCCTTTTAGGTAGCTGTTTTGTTACAATGTGATGTCATGAGTTATCCATGTGCCGGGTCTTGTTTTTATTTCAGGAGTGCACTGTCTCAAGATATGTTTAACCTTCACATTGGAAGCACTTTATACTCCTACTGTTAAACATACCAGGAACTGGATTGATATAACGCCAATGCTACAAGGCGCTATAAGATAATAAGACATGATAAAATGGGGATACACCAACATCTTTTTTTGTTTGGTCAGTGCAAAATTGTTTTATCTCCTAAAGTAGCACTTAGGTTACTTGTGAGTTTTGAAAATGTCAAAACGTTGTATCTCGCTTAAAAATAGCCCAGATGTACACACATAAGTATGGGCCGAAATACAAGATTTTTGCACGAAGCATTTTCATACGAGATACAATGTTTTTTCAAAATCTTGATACAGCATATTTGCACTGTTGTGAAGGGTTTCTCATTCCTGATTAAGAACCTGCAGGTGTAATTGATAAGCATCTATAGATGTTCAGAATCTAAGGTACATCAAAATAATACTTTAAAAAATTAATCAACTTCAAACAAACAAATAAACAAATAACTAAATTATTTTGAGACTTTCCAAAAATATTCCTTACACAATGATAAAAATACTGATAAGAAATTACCCCATAAGGAATCACTACTTTAGAAACCCAAGTGATATAAAGGCCTAGAGGAAACTTTATTTAGTTTTAATCAATCGGGTCAAATTGTTCTCCCCTATTCATCATACCCATAAAAGGCAATGTAAAATCAACAGACAGCTCCAAGCATTTTTTCTGGTGAAAGGTTGAAAGAAGTTCCACCCACACTATCACT
Organism: Leptasterias polaris; assembly: GCA_037783415.1. Taxonomy (NCBI): domain Eukaryota; kingdom Metazoa; phylum Echinodermata; class Asteroidea; order Forcipulatida; family Asteriidae; genus Leptasterias; species Leptasterias polaris. The sequence continues at coordinate 8,573,855 of JAZGTN010000022.1, forward strand.
TGAAAAGTAATTGTCCCATACATGTACAGCCAGCACAGTGACATTTCAACTTTGTGTTACCTTCCCATTTCTCAAAGGCATTACACTTCTAATTACCATAAGATTTATCCATAGAATATTTCCAGTCTAATATTTCCAGTCTATTTCAGAGTTTATTATAAAAAATGTATAAAACAAAAATAAGAACTAATAACAATACTGACAATATAATAAAACTTAAAAACCTTAAAATAACTGAATTAAAAAATGCACTAGTTTTAGGATAAACATTTATAAATCACTTTTATTAAAAATAAAGGATTTGAATGCTTCGAACAGAAAAAGAAAAGTTTTTAGAAAAACCATTTATGGCCTTCATATAGCTCAACATGATGCTGCTGCTAAACAAAGTGTTTTCCACATAATGATTTGAGCCAGTCTTGGCATTTTAATTCTCTCTTGGTCAACCTCATCTTTTCATTTACATGTTAGCAATTTCTTAGCAAAAACATTTGGACACAAAACTTTTCAATTTATCCCGAGTTCAAACACATACTTCCAAATTTGGGCTTAAACTTTATTTTGCACTTTCAGTCACCATTTTCTGTAGAGAAGGTTGGTGCTGAACTTATGTTTTGTTGTTAAGTTCAATTAAATTTCATTATATTAAACTTACTACTTAAAGTGGGTAGTAAGCATCCTGCAAAATTATTTTGTCTGACTCTGAAGTGCCCCCATTGATTAAAAAAACCAAATTTGTTGATTTATCTCAGCCAGAGAAACAGTCTGTTACCATCAATTAGAAGAATTACGCCAATAACAGATCATGTGCCAAATAAGCAAGAATTATCAATTCCATAAATACTTATAATTTACTTTCACAATTTTTCCTTGTATCACAATTGTATTACTATGCCTGCTTTATACTTGATTTAGATTTAGTAGTGGAAGTTTTATATTATAAAGCAAACAGAAAGATTTCCATTTGTTTTTCTTAGTCAAAGATTAAGTGAATCACCATTAACATTTTGTTAAATGTTACATTTTAAAAAGCAGACTGCATTGTACAAATATTATTCATTGATTAAAATAAATAAGAGGAATACACCTGTAAGTTTAACACTAACAGCTGATAATCACATAAATATGAATAAATCTATATTGAATATAATACGACTCCTCAATTTACGGAACAAACTCATTACACATTGCATTACAGTTACTAAATAATGGCTGTAGTTTCCTGAAACTTTAAAAACAGACACAAAACTAAACCATGGTTGAATTGGTGCTTTGAGGTATCTCTATTCTACAGCAGTCTTGCTGTATTAATCTAACTAATCCCCGTGAAAGAAGTCACAAAGTTTTATTGTCTGACGTTTTAGGAGTTGAATTGCAAAGTAATGGCCAATGCAGATTGTTGATTCATACAGGTTTGCAATTTAATTTGTTTATGCAGCAATTTCTTGTCAAAACAATCCCAAAGGATCTACATTACCTAACGACAGTTTCTATGTTTATTATATGGATTTACCCGTACACTGATGTGTGTAAAACACTGTATACTCCATACTTTCCTGAGTAATGAGAAAACAATTCACTGGATGGAATTGGGTGGGATTCAAACCCACAACCTTTGCCATTTTAATGCAGATGTCTGACCACTACACCACCGAGATTGCCCAGTAGCTAGAGGCAGTTCAAATCCAATATATACCGCAACAACTTAATTAAGTTACTATGTTTGACACACACGGATGATCTGTTTACAACTTCGCTAGTCCTTTCTCGAATTCTCAAGTGACCATTAACATGCTATATCTTCATTTTCACTACAGAACCCAAAACCTTGCAACGTACATCCACAGAAATGTGTCATGAAATGCAAACAGGCTCTGACAACTTGACTCTCCAAATGGTATGAGTTACCAGGCAAGGAGTGGCGACATTTTCCAGGGGTCTGTTCCCAAATGACTTAATTTATAGCTCTTTATTGCCCTCAAAAATATAAAATTGACATTTTCTATATTAACTTATTAAGGAAGCAATTTCGTCCGGCAACATTGCCTACCAAAATATTTAGACAGAACTTGTTTTGTGTACACTGAATGCTAATATTGAGCTGCAAATGATGATTTTTGAGTAGCATTTTGCTATGCTACACAATGGCAAGCGTTTACTGTTGAGACTCGCCTACATTGTGCATTATAACTAGTAAAGTAGTTAGTATTATATTTTGTGTCTGTGGGCAAAAATTATTATTTAAAGGCCCTGTACACTATTGGTAAGATCGAAAAACACAAATGTTCACAGATTCACACATAACTTACATGATTTAAAGTAAGTAATGGTACAAAGGGTTCCTTAAAATATTTCTGCCTGAAATGCTATCGTTTCTGAGAAATGAGTAAAACAATAGTTTTTATCTCGCGTGATAATAAACTCGATGTTTGAAAAACAGAAAAAACATAAGGTCTCTTTTCACTATTTTCTCGTGACCTCGATGACCAATTGAGCTCAAACTTTCACAGGTTTGTTTGTTCATGCATATGTTGAATCACACAAAATGTGGACACTGATTTTGAGCTGTTACCAAAAGTGTACAATACCTTTAAATTGATTATAACTAAATTGAACTGAAAGTTGTTCAGTGAATTAAGTAAGATCCCTGGGCCCAATGTCATACAGCTGCTTAAACACAATATGGAGCTGAGCATAAATAAATGAAATAGTATGTGGAATGGTATTTTAACTGGCTTCCTTATTCTGGTAAGCATAATTTCTGTTGTGCTTAGCTACTTTTTGTGCTGAAGTGGCTGTATGAATTTTGGCTCTGGTCTTTACTGCAACATAATAACACACTCGACAACAATGGATCAAAAGGACCTTCAATCTGATCAACAATACACCGATCCATTAAGCCACGCCCATTTCTCATTGACCAATCACAACCGCGAAATCTGATCACCATTTGAGCCGTTTGGTGATCTTTGCACTAATGGTGATCGGGTTTCGCGGCTGTGATTGGTCAACTCGTAAGGAGGCGGGGCTTAATGGATCGATCTATTGTATGCAAGCTGCTCTCACACAAAAAATACCTTAATAATAATACAAAACTTAAACCTTTTTCAACAATTGAGATTCCAACTGAATTAAATTAAAGATATTTTCCTCTATCCATCAGTCTAGTAAACCAGAGCACACTGTTGGAATTGGTCCCTGTCTACACACATGTAATGGACTCGTTTAGATATGCGTGACAAATCAATCACAGCCAGCACATCGGATGGTTTCAGGCGATTAGGGCTCATGATAAATGTGTAACACAGGCTCTTTTCAATGTGAAGTCAGAGATCTGCATGCTGTCCTTTTTAGACAAATGACGGCTTTATTTTGGAAAATTAATTGGTCATTAATTGATGCAGTTCACAAACAGAAACTGTACAATGTAAAGTACACGAAAACATAAAATTGAATTTTAAGGATTTTACTGTGAATTCTATGACACTTTATGAAGACACGGTTTAACATTAAGTAAACTGTGTGAGTTGTGCTAGACATAGAGGATTTGGGCATAAATGCTAAAAGCTGTTTTATTATACTTTGTATGTGAAGCAGCTTGACAGGTAACTTTAAAACTTGTTAGTCTTGACTTTATTGTAATCAGTTGTGTACAGTTTGTAGCAATGTTACACAAAATATTCAAAAATAGTGTTGAATTTGTTGGAAACAAATCGACCAATCATGTATTTCAGTTCATGAATCTTTACAGAAAATGTTGAATTTGGTCACAACATTTTTTAAAACGATTGAATGTTTTGCTAACATTCGGCCGTCCATGCCAACCTGCGCACTTTGTTTATCAACAAAAGAAAGGTCTAAAGGGGCATTTTACTCCAGCATGACAGACCTCCCATGTACTTTCAGAAATGTGTAGACAGTGAGATGGTCTATACCCTTATCAATAAAAATAAATGCTGGTTACGAGTTAAGGGTTGTTGCATGAAATGTTTTAAGGCTGCAACTAATTTCTATTGTGAACTTTTTTAAACTGGCAAATGAATGCTTCCCGCAAGATCTACTCTTCACTAAAAGTATTGGCAATTTCAGATAAGAAGGCTGTACCTTACAGCCTTGGCTGCTTGTCTAATCAATCAAGATATCTTCTTTAGTAAAGCATCAGTCTTTATTCAAACAGATATAAAAACATCATGTACAGTGCCAGCTTTGCTTACCATGAAGCTAGATATAATGACTTTCTATTTGTTTAGATTAAAGCAAGGTAGAGGTATGGTGATTTCAGACAAATACATAATTTACACATACAACTTCATACTCAAGCTGCTTTTGTGAAACAGTGCTAGTCTCCAGGTTCTATGGTTTCGGACAAACACATTTCAGCGTCACATATGGAATTCCGAAATTTGTGTAGCCATCTTTCGGCCAGTAGGTGAGCACAGGTCCCATCTCTGGATATTCGTTCATGGCGTCAAAGAATGCAAAGAGAACAACGGAGCAGTAGGAGGCCACAAGGACCAGGATGTGCCAGAAACAGTGAAGGTACGGGAAGGAGACAAAGAGCCAGAAATCGCATAAGGAACGATCCATGACCCAGCATGAGACTGCAACAATCCACAGTGCCATGTTGGTACGGCACAAACGTGCTACACGACGGCAATGTACCCTGCATAGATAAAAACAAAATCCATTTTATTGATATTGTCTATGTCAGATGTCCTTGATGTAACTGTGCATCCACAGCTGCAGTGTACGCCTCTATTGCATTACTATCAAGTTCTAGAACAAAGTTCTAGTTCAAACACTAGAATGAAGATTATTTGCATTTTAACCAACACAGATGTGTGAAGTAATGTATACTCAGTACTTTCCCCCGAAAAAATCAAAGGCATATTACTTAGGTTGGATTCCAACCAATGATCTTTGCCACTCTAGAGCTGATGTCTTACCACTAAACCACCAAATATAGGATTTGAACTTGGCTCTTGTCACTGGGTAAGCTCGATAGTCTAGTTACGTATAACATCTGATCTGGAATGGCAAACTGTCTCTATAGTCTGAGGAATTCAAATCTAAGTGGGAACTTGTGACTAAGCAAGTCATTGTACCAGACATTATTCAAATCTGACTCGCAAATGGCTTATTCATTAAAATAGTTTCCCCGTTGTGAAAACAGCATATTAAACAAAACCTTTATTTTAACCCTTAAATTGTTCATGTCACCAAACTTACAAAAACAAAATCTCAATCAGACATTTTTCTCAGAATGATTAGTACATTGTACTAACTGTCATTAACATTTAATATCAACTTCAAAATATGTCAATATATATTTACTAATCTGATCCTTTCTTCGGTCTAATACAGATGGATTTATGGCTTAATCCCTACCTTTTGAGCTCCAAGTACATAATGAGGATCCCAGGGATGACCATGAGCATCATGAGGAAAGAATTCATCCATGGCTTGATGAATGCAATCATTGTACCACACAGTGTCACAATGGTGACGATGATACGAAACACCTTCCTGTAATAACAATAGTAATTGTACTACAGGTAAGAGTCATTACTGGCAAAAAAGTCTGAAACTAGGATCTAAAGTACAGGAGGTATGTTGAGATAATAATAACAATAATATGTATTTATAAAGCACTTTACAGGGAGATCAAAGCACTGAGCAAGAATAGAAAAAATAACTATGGTGTAGTGAATAAGATGTGTTTAAGATGATGGTATTTCCACCTTTTGGTAACCCCTGGAGCAACAGATTTCAAGAAGCGTCTGTGAATCGTCTCCTCAGTATTAAGGAAATGGATCAAAGAGAAGGATTTGTTTATATCTCAAGAAAATAACAGCTGTTTTCATGACATTAATCTCTACAATATGGTGAAAACAAATTAAGATGTTTTTAGAAGGGTGTAAATCAAATCTGATGACTTTATTGACTTTATTATCCTTAACTGGAAATTCATTTCTGCCTTTACCAATAAGTTACCAATCAAATCAATTCTGATCAATCTATTCTAATTATTTATTGTTTTTTGTGCAACAGCATAAAAATTATCTCTACCATGCTGTACAACAACTTTTTTAGTTTTTAGTCTAAATTAGGCAAAATAAACGGATAAAAACTGAAGTAAACAATGATTACCGATTGAGAACAAAACAAATGAACTTCAACTAGAGGACTTGAAGGATTCATTGTCATTTAAACTTCCGTTTTTGAGAACAGATGACTGTTTCATCCTTCAAAAATGTCAAGTAATGACTCACATCACAAGGGAAACTGACCGGTAAATTTATAAATAATTTTGGGTTTAACAAAGACAAATTGACTTAAAATTTGTGTGACACATCTTTTGGTGTGTTGCTCAAACTTTCCTGGCCACTGCAGCTTTTAATATCTTTTTAAGATTATCATATCATACTTAACATCTTAATACTGAATGTTGGTTTTTTTTTCAAAATAGAGAGTAATAAGTGAATTGCAAAAGAAAAATTGTGTGTAGGTGCCGTTAATTCAAACCCAGCAGCGTTTAATTAATTAATTAATTAATTCATTCATTCATACATGCTGTATGCTGTAATCCAATACAGTCATGATGGGTCAATAATATGACAATGACTGTGGCTTAACAAAATAAAATAATTGAAATTATAACAAGTTTTGATGACTATTGTGGTGATGACAAGACCAATCAAATTTGAGCTTAAGGCATGCAGCCAACATTAGTAATTGTCAAAGACCAGGGCCCATTTTCATAGAGCTGCTTAAGATCAAAAAGTAATTAAACTAAAAACAATTTTTCTAACTGGAATAAGGCCTTCCATTTGAGACCAGTTTCCTGCTTATTTTGCTCAGAAGAAAATTCTTGAGCAATATTGTCAGCTTTGGTACAATAATGCCACTTGCCATACACAGCAGCATAGCTAGGATTGTTTCAATCAATCAATCAATCAATCAATCAATCATTCAAAATGTATAAAGTGCCTAAATCAAAGGTTTGCTCAAGTCAAAGGCACTGTGGCACAGAAGAAAAAAAATAAGTCATTGATGGTAGGCCTTCTGAAAGAAGTGGGATTTCAGTCTTAAATGTGTTGAAGGATGTTGTGTCCCTGATGTGATTGGGGGGGGGGGGGGGGGGGTAGGGGGATATGGGGTAATGCTCCTCAGTGGAGGGCCCAGGGGCCATGTTTTCCCCTCAGGCCCCCTGTTGCTATGCTGATGTGCCATATTATGTTTTGCATAGCCTACAGCAACCGTACCAGTAAAAGTTTAACAATTCTACAAATTCTATAAGGCTCAGGTTTTTATTCTGATAGATTCATGAAGCATCCTGGTAAAAATGCCTAAGGAGTTGAGATAAAATTCATGAGTTGCATTATATAAATATTTAACTAGCCTTAAAGGTTACAAAGAAACGAGAAATGCATTTTGTTTTCTTTTCTTTTGTTTAGAATAACACCACAGAGAATGCAACCTGCTGGAATATTACCAGGTTCTACAAATGAAGGTAACTCCTACTAATTGCTCCTGGGAAATTACAGGAACTCACAGTTTCCTTCTTAATTTGCCAAGTGTGTAAGCCTGTAGTTTGGGGAAAGCTGGCAAGAATTAAATTATGATCAGACAACCTTGTATAACTAAAGAGCCTAGACTTGAGGGTATTTAAATGGGTGTCGAAATTTAAGAAACTACTAGGAAACGATTTAAAGTATACGAAGGTTTTTACTGAGTGTACTTGTGTTTCTCTGAAATTGATGACTGAATAAAACCCAGTTGATACTTCCTGTGAAATGCAAAAGTGAAGCCAATTTCCTTGCTTCACACCTGGAAACAGCGTGTACCTGATTGTTTGCGTCACATAGTTCGCTTTGCATTCGCTTTCGTATGAAGTATGGACCTCACTTTCATATGAACCAGGCTTCATGGGCTAAAATAGTTAAGGGCTTGACCAGATGAGACACTTAAAAATCAATTTTATAGCCTCTACACTGCATGTCTGATTGTTTTATTTGTGTGGAATTTAGTTTGAGTTTGAATTGCTGGAACTTCACATCTCTGTCCAGCAAATACTAGACAATATAAATTTCACTATGGTTTTAATTTGTTTTCTTTTTAAACTACTTTAAATGAGGTTCTCAAATTTATTTGCCCTGAAATAACCCATTGAAATTGTTTGTTTTTCAATTCTAATATAAGTAAGATTTGAAACTTTGTATAGTGGGAATCCAATCAAGTGAAGTTTGAGGAGACAACTTAACAAATTTCCATTCAATTCCATTTCATAGCTTTTTAAGACAAAATTTGTTGCTGCCATACCTGTAAAATGTGCTGGTACTTGTACACGTGTTGCATACGTGTGCGTGGTGATTTAATTTAGCTATTCAAGTAATTCACAGTTAGTTACAGGAAGTCATAAAATAACAAACCTATTTCCGTTCAGAATTTGTGGGTAGTATCTTCGTGGGAACCACAATCCCGCCCCGCATAACACCACCCACAGGATGGCTACTTCGTCAAGTAGCTGGCCAAAGAGACTAAGAGTGCTGTGGAAGTATACTGAGCATGCTCCAACCACCATCAGTAAGATCCAGATGAGATTAATGGAGGGATTAACACGACGTGCGTACTCCTTGAAGAGGATCCACATGATGGGTGGGAACACAAAGAACAGGGCATTGCTGATCTGGGAACATATAAATATAGATAAAAATAGATAAGATGAAGAAATAAGACTTGGGTCAGGTACTTAATTTTGGAAGGGAGCGTCCCAAAAGTTGGAATGGTAGTAACTTTGTCATTGGATCAAATTAAGTATCCAGCATGTACACATAGGCTCTTCTGTTGGACCACTGAAATGTTCCATTGGAGCGTTCAAAATAGTAATGCGCGTATTCACTCGTGTTGGATTTAACCCTTACTTCGGCACAATGATGCAGTCTAGTGGTCCAATGGATTGCGGGCATGCCCACAGGAACGTTCTTTTGCCCAGAATGTGGCGACTTTAGAGATGCTCCCAAAAAGCAAGACAGTTTTTACTTTGGGAGTGTCTCAAAGTCTGAACGGTACGGATGTTCTAATTGGATCTGTTAAATATTCCTGTAGGCATACATGGAGTGCCAGCAGTCCATTGGACCACTGAAGCATTGTATTGTAATGTTCAAAATGCTAACGCTATGTTCGGAATCAAAAGCTAACGCTCATATTCTCTCGTGTAGGCATGCTCCTGTAGTTCAGCACAATGTGGTGGTTCTGCAGAATGTTCTGGCAGTCCACAGAATTGCAAGCGTGTGCCTGTGGGTTATCCTTGCTGCCTAGGAAGTCCCCTGTTTTTTGAGATACTCCCTCTATGAGGGAAATAAACAATTATAATGGAACATTTTGAAGGGCACCAAGGCACTGATCAGGGGCATGGTGGCGATATTTCTTTGATGCCTTCTTGGAGTACATGTATCAGGCCTGACTATTTTTCTAAAGTCTGGGTGTGGGTTTTACTCGTTAGTCCTTTACTCTTAATATCATAACACCATAACCAAAAAGGTTTTAAGTATAAACCTGAAAATGCAGGCATTATCTGTGAAGTATTCACCAACATGTCTTGATTTTCAAGCAGGCAACATTACCAAAACTTTGACATTAGTGCCTTTTCAAAAGACATTCAGATTTTGACACTGAAATGGCTGTTTCGATTAAGGGGAAGTGGCACTTTAGTTTCAGAGGAAGTGGCTGTACGATGAATGCACGAATGCATGAACAGGCCAGCAATGCTCTGAAACAGTCACAAATGCGGTTTAGAAATACACTCTGAATTCTAATTGAACGCCTTGGGCCTACCTCTGTTTTATGTAAGTTTGTGTTGTGTATTTGATAGGCCATTCTACACTAGACAACTATAATTTTTGAGTGATCATCCACACTATGTTGCAGTTTTCAACCAAACATGTATCTACTATACATCACATCAAATAATGTACCCATATCTTGTGAATTATGTAAAAATTATTTGACGCGTTCCCGTTTAGTTGACAAGAAGATCAGAATTCACTTTGAAGTAATTCAAGCTGCCTACCTAGAAATACTATATTAAGCGGTTGTCATGGCTAGCAGTGTAATATTGTACAGGGTGCAGTTGAGTAACATAAAACGTATCAAGGAGCCTTTTCCAAACCAGGGCCCCAGGCTCCGTTTGATGTTGGAAACTTCATTGAAAATGTATATTGCTTTAAAGTCTATGGCGGAGATGGAGCCTGAGCCCAACCCGAGGTTTTGAAAAGGCTCATATTATTCTATCATAAACCATTTTTCTCAACTCCATTGGGAGCATACAATTTGGAGCTGCAAATGAGCACAAAGGAAATTGATAAACGGTACTGGAATTACAGTCTGAACATTTCCATTATTACATGTAGTTTTGCTTTGTCTGTTCTGTTCCTTGCTCTATGGTCTGATGAGCACACTTGGGTGTCAGTGTAAGTGTGTGGGCCTTAATACACTGGAATAAGATTTTTTTTTTTTTTTTTTAATGATAGACAATTTATTTCTAATGCATGAATTTCATGCACTGTTTAACAGATATTTTCCTTAATAAATGGCAGCAATGAATAATTAATATTTAGCTGGAATTGCATAATATTAACGATGATGTTGTTGATGTACCTGGAATGAATTTCACTCTTTTTGATAGTAATTTTTCTGAATATAAAAACCTGTCATACACAGAGGGTTAGATTCCACAAACAGCTTGACCAGTAAAGTAACTCACAAGAAATAAAATGCAGACTCATGGCTACTGCCTAATGCTATGTATACATTATAAACATCCCTCAGGTTTATAAATAGCACTGGCACTGACAGCTCGTACAGATGCATCAACACTGATGCAGTTACATTATCATTAATATTATGTGATGTGGAAATCCATGGATCAGAGGGAGACCACCAACATTAGGGCTAGATAGTTCAGTTTGTAGAGTGCTGGCACGTTAATCTGAAGGTCACAGGTTCAAATCCCACTCTAGTCAATTTGTCTTTGTTCAACCCCAACATTGCATATTACATTCACTCAGCATAATTAACCTTTTTTCCTATTTGCACTTTTGGTGTACTATCATTCTGGTCCTTGCTCTATGCACAGCATATTGGGTCTTCACAAGATTGGAATGGAATGTGTTTTCTGATTCATTGTTCAATTTGTTGCTGGATAATAGACCGTTCAAAGTCTTGTGTGTTATTCAAACATTTTTGGGACGACTTTGGTCCCACGTACATTGCTTTAATGCGTGAAGGAAACAAACTCGTGCCCTTTATTGGGTCCAAATGTTCGAATCGTACGAGACTTACACAGTCTATTTGATTTAATCTGCTTAAGTGTAGAGCCAACAAATGGCACAAAGTCGCAGAAAGGGCAAGGCCATTTTCATTTTTCAAAGAGGCACTTCCATTTAAAAATCTTAAAGTCTTTGAGAAACTTTTGAATGGGTACCATTAAAGCCATGTCCTACATGTAATTCAAGGCCTGTTGTATGCATATTTTCAGACACCGCTATGTATTTTCCTAATCCTAATCCTAACCCCAACAGTAACCCTAACCCTAGCGCGTGAATAATGAGGGGTTATTGGAACATAGCATTGTTGGAACTTAGTTTTGTTGGAACGTAGGGTTGTCGGAACGTAGGATTGTCGGAACGTAGGGTTGTCGGAACGTAGGGTTGTCGGAACGTAGGGTGTTCACAACGTAGGGTTGTCGGAACGTAGGGTTGTCGGAAAATAAAGCAGTCACCATTTGCTTAGGTTGAGCACAGTTCAGCTCAAAGGAAGGATCTTCTGATGCGATTGCATGAAATCTGTTTCACTTTGCCTGCACTTTATTAAAAATTTAAATCAGCCTTAAATGAACCTCTTTCGAATTGCTTTTTTCTTATGGTAAGCTTTCAATTTTGTGCATAGCAACTTGTTATGCTTGGTTGCAGCTGATGTACATGTAGTCTTGTGTCCAAGATGCTCCTGTTGTATTAGTTGCGAAAAAAAGAGATCACCAATAAAGGGCGCTACTATCCCCAAAACTGCCATCAAACAATTTTTTCACGACAAATACAACAGGAACAAAGACTAAGTTGCAACCCTATAGGCCTAAAATGTGCTCAGAGGTGAGGAAAAACCTATTTATTCTCAATGTTTTTCAGATCCACCGCTTGCGTTTATAAATGGTTGTCTTTTAGTGGGAAGTGACTTGCAGCTTAGTTTCAAGTTTCCACATTCGAAGTAGTCTATTAATAATGATCAACTTGTATTTATCCTGATTGCAATAAAATAATGTAGTTTTGACTTATACTCGAGGGTACTTTGTCAGAGTGGGTCACAGTATGCCTGCAGAATATTCCTGATGAAATGAAAACAATTATTTCCCATGGTGATGTTACGTCTATTTTTAGTCAATCCAATTACACTTCCAAATAGGACTAAGTGGTTTTACACAATGTATGACAACATCATTTATTCGGCTGTCAAATAAAATATTAAATTTGATCAAAACTCAAGTGAAAAAATGTAATACAACGTAGACCCACAACTGTGAGTAGTTCTCCACTTTAAAAATTTACAATAATTGTGATAAATTATCTCAGCTTGTCAGTTGATTTTTCTCTTTGTCGAAAACACTTTGTGCGAAGCGTTTGTGAAGCAAATTTGACTTTACAACTCTTTTTATTCACTGTGAATGTTTTGCAAGAGTTGAGCACTTTTCAACATGGGAAATATTTAGCTGTGAAGTTGTGACTTCAAAATTGCTTGACATTCACATGAAGTATGTTTATACTGTTCAAAGAAAACTGCAAGGTAAAACAAAATGTGAAAGTTTTGTTTGCACTTTCTCTTGTAAAACAAAATAGACATTCTTAATTAATGTATGGAACAATATTTTTCACAACAACAAATAGAGAAGTACAAAATGTAACAGCGGAGACAAGGTTTGAATGAACTTGATGGAAAACTTGACAAATCAGAACAATTTTGTTTAATATGCATTTTGTTTGTAATTATGTCACATAATAGTTCATGATCAATCTTGTCATTCAGTTATTTGATCAAACTGTAATAATTTGCAAGCACGGTTGGTTCAATTAACTGTCAAGCCTTTCAGTCATTTCCTTCCCATCATTATCTGTGATAACGATCCCTGAGTGGGAGTTTGATTATTAAAAGGCCTTCAAAATATACAGGTGTATAGGTACCATACATGTAGGGCTTCTCTTATAGCCTTAACTGTTTTCTTAAAAGAAGGTAAGTCGTCTGTTAAAACGTTTGTTCTTGAAAACTTATTCATAATTCATTGAAACAAAGGTATTATGATACTTTAAAGCAATAGTTTGTGTTTAAAATTCATACATTCTGCAGGCCTGGATTGTTTTTTGGGGGAAAACCCACAAGGCCGCGGGGCTTGTTGCTCAACATTTTTTACTGGAACAGATTTGCTTTCACAAGACCAGTTTTAAAATGAGAAAAGGTATCTATGTAAACTGTTTTTAGTTGAACATGCACTAAAAAAAGAATTATCTCATTTTTCATTATGGGTAGGCCTAAGTAGGCTATACTTTGATACTCAACAGAATTGAAAGATATTTATCTGACTCCAAGTCAATGTGAACAACATTTCCGGCATATTTTTAATCAGTTTGAAAAAGACAATGAGTTTACTGGCCCATCACTACAACCACTTGCCTCAAGACCGTGAGTCCTGCTCTGGCTGACATCCTTGTATCATTATACAATTATTTTAAGAGATAATGTTACTCAATGCTGTCAAACTTGATCTGTAACTTAATCTTAAAATGATGTAAACATATCATGAGGGGAATAACTGATTAGCTTATTTCCTTCCCATGTACATGTCTGTTTATGTTCATATTTGTTTTGTTTTCTTTTCGGGTTATTGATGTGGATCTGAATTAGGTCATTTTGAATATTGATTAGCACATTGTTGAATTACTTAAAAACTTAAATTTTTATTTATTTTAACTCTACATAATTATTATCGTTATATAATTTTGAGCTTTTATGGTGTTCTTAAATATTTATATATTTATTTTATTGAATGTTTTCAGTGCTTACTTTTTACTTCTCAGAATGATTGTGAGCGGATCAAACAATGATGCTCCAACATGACAAGCTGGAGCTATCCTTCTGTCAAATCTAAATCAAAGCGAGGCTGTATGAAATAAATAATCTGACCTCATTTTGTTCTAGTTAAGACTCAATATTAAGGTTGGTGTAGTGGTTTCTTTCCCTACCTTTCACCCATGTGGACCACCCTGGTTCGAATCGCACTTCACACTGAACTCTTGTTAGTGGATTAGGTTTTCATTCCCTACATGATTGTGTGGGTTTTCCCTAGTTGGGGTTTTCTCCCACATCTAATTAACTGAGATTTCTTCAACATGTTTTCTTCACAGGTATCTTCAGGCCTACGGGTTACAGTGCAAGGCACTTTTGAGTATTCCCTGGTTTCATTACCAAAATGATAAAATAATATAATATAAAAAACAAATAAATAAATAAATAAATAAACAAAGAATAAAGGGCCAGGAATTTCATCTTTGAGAGGGCAAGGCCATTTTCATTTTGCAAAAAGCACTTTCATTGGAAATCTTAAAGTCAATGGGAATTTGTTTGAAGGGGCACCAAGGCCAAGAACAGGGCAATACAAAATTTCAGTAGCCTTGGTGTAATTCCAGGCCTATTATTGGCCTTTTTGGGTGATCATTCAACCATTTGAGTGGAAGCATTGTTTAATAAAAGATTCATTCATGCATTCATTCATTTTATTATCCATAAAAAATAAATGGAAATTTGCTTTGCGCATGCTCATAACATTAAAAATATTTTAAAAAGTACAAAAGGGATGATACTTACAGTGTTGTAGAACTCTGCAATGAATGGAAAGACAGAGTAATTATCCTCGCACCAATCAATATCGGAACTCCCAGGGCTGAGCTCTTTGAACATCTTAAAAAGCTTTACTGAGTACAGGGATCAGTAATTGCAGTCCAGATGCTGTCTGACTGTAGATTACACAAGGATGGTTGTATTTGGCTGAGAAGGGATCTGTGGGCTGATTGACAATGGGACAATATAGACATCAGTCAAAGATCGGTAATTCTACATGGACAAAGGAACATCTGGTTTGGATCCCATGAAGGAGTAAGACTTCACCTGTGGGCAGGTGCATTGTCTGCTCATTCATTGTAAATACACGATGGCTCTTTTTTCATTTATACTGTCTCGCTGACATAGGCCTACATCCATAGGCCTACATCGAGAAAAATGATTTGAGACCCGAATTAAATATTTTCCTTTGTCCGAACGAATCCAAAATCTGAGGCCAAAGTTAAATCAGCTCGTGTGTACAAATATTTGTGTGGTGCCTGTGCTAGTACTGTACGTGTCACGTCAGGTTGTGTGTTGTGAAAACTTTGGTTCAAGCTCAAATTTGATTATTAATCCCCGACGATCGGTTCATCTACTGACAAAGAAAGAAAACACTGCCAGTGGGAATTTTTAACTTTGTACACATACATGTGTCAAATAAGATTCATAATATGAAATTATACATTATGAAAAGTATAATACTAGATAGATGTGATGTTCATTTAAGTCGATAGTTTTGATTGTGGTCTTTGCTCTAAGTATGACTAATTTGTAGGTATATATGGTTTATTTCTTCATTTAAAACAAGCACTCTGTGGTTAATTTTCACTGGTTATAATTTTTTTTTAAAGATAGTGGATATATTGTTGGTACCTACTAACTTTTACTAAATGCTATATCTGGTAATCTTAAACTTATAGCACCCTTTTTGACGCGTACACAAGAACATTATCTTTCAAACTGAATTTAAGGAATTTGTTACCATTGTTGTGTAGCGGAATGCCTCCCACTTAATACTTATGTAAAAGTCTTGGCTGATAAGGTTTCAAAAAATATTGGTATTATGAGAAGATTGAAGTTTATCTTGCCTACAAATATCCTTTTAACAATTTATAATTCTCTCATACTGTCTTATCTCAACTATGCTATACTTACTTGGGGTAACACTACAGTTAAACACCGTAACAAACTTTTTCTCTTGCAAAAGAAAGCTGTCCGTATAATAAGTAATTCTGGGTATCTTGATCACACAGGGCCATTGTTTCGAGAGCTAAAGGTCCTTAAATTCGATGATTTGTACAATCTTAATCTTGGTAAATTTATGTACAGGTATAAAAGGGGCCTATTGCCCAGCGAATTCAATTGTCTTTTTACTTTGTGTTCAACAGTTCATAGATATGGTACTCGTGCTTCATCGAAAGGTGATTTTTACACTAATTTCAACCGATCATCATTCTCCCCAAAAAGCATTGTGTCTCGTGGTGTTCTATTCTGGAACAATCTCAACCCGGATCTCAAGAAGTCTCTAACACTAAAGTCTTTTACCAACAAACTTAAACATACTTTGTTGAATGTATACTAACAGAAATGTGCTATGTATTTTGAAGTCAACTTGCATATAATTCTTACAATTATGTTGTTTTAATTTTAATCTGTCATATAAATCTAGCCCTCTGGTCTGTGTTATTGTTTTGTTGTTGTCCTTGTTTTGCCCAAGTCATTGTCTGTCTATAGGGAAAGGCATAAAAGCACTATGCTTCACTTGTTTTCCTACATGTTGGCTATACATGTATAATGCTGTATTTACATCGGGTAGTTGGAATTCTCTTTTGTTTTGTTTATTATGTGACATATATTATTCATTGTAAGTAACCTGTACATGTCTTTGTAACGACCAACGTGAAAATAAATGTTTATTGAATTGAATTGAAGGGAGTTTATACTTTTGGTAAATGTCAAAGACCAGTATCCTCACTTGGTGTATACCAACATATACATGAAACAACAAACCTGTGAAAGTTTAAGCTCAATCGGTCATTGCAATCACCAGAAAAAAAGTGGGGGAAAACCTTAAGTGTTTTCACTGTTTTCAAACATCGAGTTTTCGACTCATGAGATCAAAACAAATTGTTTTACTCATTTCTCAAAAACTATAGCATTTAAAGCAAAAATATTTCAAAGGGAGTTTACCATCATGACCATCTTTGTACCATGTAAGTTATGTGTGAATCTGTGAACATTTATATTTTTATATTTTTACTCTATTCCAATGTTACAAACATCCTTTAATGACATGCTCCGCATTCAAATTCCCAGCTACCGCTGCCTTTTTTCATCCCCCAAAATAAAACGGTCTTCTTTTCTTTGTAAAAGTTTACTCAGACTACATTTTAAAATAAATATTCATTCAATATAGGCCTACTCGATCATTTACGCCTATTTACTAAATTACAAGAATCACTGCAGATGATTTTTTTTTTTTTTTTAAATTTTTCTTCTTATTTTAGAGAGTAAGACTTGATACTGAATTATGTGTATTTAATATTTTAACTTGCACAGATTTGGAAACTGGAGGTTAACATAACTTCATTCTCCGTCCATGGTTTCCTATTATTATTTCTTTAAACAGATATTATTTCTTCCTGTGTATATCATGCTTAACACAAAACAGCCAAACAATCAAATTATAACACAGCGCTGCCAGCGCGCTCACAGCTAGCTATACCATGGAGGTAGAATACTTACCACATAATATTATTATGTCAGCACGGTTTAAGAAATGTGAACGAACTCGATCGAGAGAGACAGCAATCTTGCTTTTGTATCCAGAAAAATTTCCAAGTACAGAATACCATGGATGGAAGGAGCAGACGGAATGGTTACTCTTCGAACTGTCAAAAACCTGTCATGACTGATGGGCTTATATTAAGAAATTGCAGAAACTCACACCGGCAATCGAATGTAAACACAGAATGTGCAGCTGACAAACAATGACGTGTGCATAGCTAGCTCATCAGAACGTGCTACATACGCAGCATGCAGCAGACTAGTCTTGATTGGCGACGTTCATTTTGTTTAACGTAGTGCGATATCGCAACACGAATTACTGGAGAAGAGATATCTGTATCACACGAACATCTGGATCAAGATTAATATAGACTTGCCCAGTCCTTCTCACTGATCTCTATATACTGAGATCAGTATGAGATCAGTGGTCCTTCTGAGTCATCCCGACCAAACAGTCAATGTAGCGCCCTCTACCGGTGGCTAAAACAAAAAACAGCGTCGCCAATCAAGACTAGCAGCAGACACACAATGCAATCTGACTGACTGGGGGTCAACAAACTTTCAGTGGTTACAATTTTGTTGACCGACTTCCCCCGACGACTGACCGCGAGAGCAAAACATAATGACTGACCGTTTATATTACCTGAATGTAGCGAATAAGATATTTTACGTACATTGACAGTTAAGAATGATGATAAATAATATTTAGTGTAACCTGATCTATTTTAAATGATTTTTTGATTTTTCACAAATATGATTTTAGACAGAATCGCAGTTGATACTACAAAGTGAACGAGGCTCATAAACAGGAAGCTTAGTGTTGTGCATGTGCGCGCGCTCCGAGGTTGGACTCAAAATAGACAAAATTTCATCGATTTATTGTGGTATGTATTGGACAATTTTAACGCTTGCCACTTGTGTTTATCTTTGTTCTCAATCTGAGAGCTGTGACCCTAGGTTCCTGTGCCATTGACATTTAATAATTGAAAAATACGGTAACGACTGTTACTGTTAGTATACTGTTAGTGTTAGTTAGTGTTTGTTTAATTAATTAAGGAATAGGCCTTTGCTTTGCTTTTGTTAATATTAATACTAGTTTACTCACCTTAGAAGTTTTAAGTTTACCTTTTTATCACTCAGTCTCAGACAGAGTTTGTTTTGATACTAGACCCAGTAACTGGGGTACTCGTTTTTTGGACATTTTGACATCTGTGGTCGTACTAGCACCCCTACTAGCACCCCAGGGAGCCATTGTATTTTGTAGCTACAATCCATGAAGATCCAACTCTCGCTTGTATCGACGGGTGACCTGCCTCAACCGCGTAGTCAGGGCACCCGTCAAATTTAGACGGGTGCCCTGCCTCAACTGTTACGACTACGCGGTTGAGGCAGGGCACCTGTCGATACAAGCGAGAGTTGGATCTTCATGGATTGTAGCAACAATGGCTCCCTGGGGCACTAGTACGACCGCAGATGTCAAAATTTCGAAAAAACAAGTACAGCGCCCCAGTTACTGAGTCTAGTTTCATACATACGGTAACTGGTCACTTTGGCACCTTGCAAACTCGGCACCCACAACCTCGGCACCCGGCAAACTCGGCACCCACAACCTCGGTACATGTACAAATACGAATTCGGCTCCCAGTCCAAAACAGCCAATTTAACAGCTTCCTTATTGATGAAACTTGCACATTGTTTTGATGTCGCATTTGCGCATTAAGTGTTCTTAACAAACTTTTGAAATATAATTTGGTTTTTACCCTTACACCGATGTGTGTTAAGCACTGTATACTCAGTACTTACCCGAGTTCTGTGAAAAAAATCCACAGGCAAATCACTCGAGTGGGATTTGGACCCACGACCTTTGCATTGCTAGAGCAGATCTACTTACCACTAGACCACCGAGCTAGCCTGATGGCTAGAGGCAGTTCGAATCATTAGCAGCGGGTACCGCAACGATTTAATAGATGTTAGTTTTGCATCAGGGATAATGAATATAAATTTGGTTTTTACCCTTGCACCTTACAGCCAGGGCACCAGATGATCAAGATACACAGACCTGATGCTTCAGGCTTGAAAGGGCAAGGACACCAAGGTGTTTTTCTTATTTGTAAAGGGTACCTCTAACTATCAGGAAATTGTAAACTTCTATTGGATCGTTTCAAGGGGCACCATTGCCATGACTAGGGGCATGGAGGCAATTCTCTGAAGCATCAGGCCTGGATATAAGTTGATCAGCAATGTCATTCCTTTGAACCTATTTTAATTTGTGTGGACAAATATACAACTGAATGTGGCTGAACTTCTTGGTTTGAATATTTTATATCTCAGTAGTGGATAGCACTAAAAAGTGTGAGCTCTACAAAGTTGACAACGGGAGAAAAACAAGATGAAATCCTGCTGAACTGAGTGAAACTAGCAACCGACAACATTTCGGGCTTACCTGTAAAGTTTTGTTGATGATGGGAGGGGCTCCCCTGTCATCACATGAGTTGTGACTTCAATAAGTTGAACGCACATCAAGCAAGATGTTAAAAACTGATAAAGTATTACAGACGAAGACTCGGCAGGGGCGTGTGGTCAGACTCGTGAGGGAGCTTTATCTCCGGGACGATGTACCGTGTAATAGTGAACTGTGCTTAGCAGATTGCAGAAAAAGTAAGCAATGTACCCAATTTGCCTAGACCAAATTTCATTAAACTGTTAAGCTACTATATGGTGCTTAGCAGATTATTTTGTAGGGAACCAGTTGCAAATAGTATACACTACATGGTATTTTGGCAGGTAACCTGGTGCTCAATTCAATTCAATTCAATTCAATTTATTTGTTCATCGTATGAAAATGTTCATCATATGCTGCTTAGTATTTGTCTGTGCTAAGCAGTTTTTTGGTGCTTAACAGCTTTATTCAGTTTGGCCCTGGTTTTGCCATTTTGGCAGTTGGGTTCTGTGTAACTGTGCAGTGCACACAGTTAGAAACTGCCATATCTTCACTTTCAATTTTATTCCCAAAATGGCAGACCTTTCTGTAGGCAGTAGCCTGACCTCAGTGCAAGTGTCAGTATTGATAAAATAACCATTAATACAGACCACAGAAATTCTAAACCACTTATAATATTTGGATTAGATTTCCTCTGCCTCTATTGACCTGATTTACCTTGGCTTGCCAATTTCACCTGGGTATTCTGACATGCTAATATTAAAGAGTTAATTTCTTACTCAGAACAAAATGAAATGGAACCAGAAGAAGAATTTTAGACAATTTGCATGCCTGAAATTTCATCTTTGAGAGGCAAGGCCCTTTTCATTTTTTAAGGGGCACTACCATTGGAAAGTCTTTAAGTGTATGGGAAACTTTTGAAGGGGCACCAAGGCCAAGATCAGAGTAACAAGGGACATTGCCTTCTTGGGTGACTGCTCTATGTTCCGACACCCCTATGTTCTGACAACCCTATGTTCTGACAACTCTATGTTCCGACAACCTCTTATGATCTACTCACTAGGTTTAAGGTTATGGTTTAGATTATGAAAATATATAAGGGGTTGGAACATAAGGTTGTTGGAACATAGGGTTGTTGGAACATTGGTGTGTAATGGCCTCCATGGCATCTGTGTAATTCTAGACCTGTACGCAGTTATTCAACTCATTTGAGTTACATTCTGATACATTGTTATGGTGATTTTTTCACAGCTGGCAATTCGCTGGTGGCAGCTGATGTAACCCACTATCTTGTTCCTGACTGTCATGTTGCTGGGGCATTTCTAGAGATAATGGAACTCCCTGAGTTCACAAGCATAGTCTTCATGCAAACAGTGCTGCATCATGTAAGTTGGATGACCATAACATTTTCTTGCCATTCAATAATTTGTCAATTTCATGCTTTGTTTTTAACCACCTTACTTTGTTTTGAGTTGGCTGACCATTGTTATTATTCAAGTCAATGATTTAAAGGTTTTGATTGAGCTTTATTGTATCGTCATTTGGAGATTCTATTGAGAGACCTTTGGGGATTCTAGGTGGTAGCAGACTTACAAGGTAAATGCATTGTTCTTGGAAATGTGAGGATGCTGAGAACTACGTAAACAATGGAAATTTACCTGGTAAGTCTGCTGCCACCTAGCGTTCAAAAGTCTCCCATTGGGGTGAAACCTATTTTGATTGAGATATTTTTGATCCCAGCCCTGTCGTTAAAGAGGGGCTCAAAGGTCAAATTCAGTTTTGTGATCCACTCATTTTCCAACAAATATGAAAATGGAAAAACAGTTTCAAGTCTCTAACCTTGCGTTAAAGGCACTGAACACGTTTGGTAATTACTCAAAATATATATTAGCATAAAAACTTACTTGGTAACCAGCAACGGAGAGCTGTTGATAGTATAAAACATTGTGAGAAACGACTCCCTCTGAAGTAACGTAGTTTTTGAGAAAGAGGTAACTTCTCACTAAAATAATAAAAGACTTCATGCATGAAGCCTTTTATTAGTATCTGAAAGCACACAAAATTGTGCAACAAGGGTGTTTTTTCTTTCTATATTTTCTTGCAACTTCGATGACCGATTCAGCCCAAATTTTCACAGGTTTGTTATTTTATGCATATGTTGTGATACACCGAGTGACAATACTGGTCTTTGATAATTACCAAACGTGTTCAGTGCCTTTAAACTGTGTTTGATACCCCTCAAGTGCAACTTTTGTCAGTTGCATTTATGTTTATAGGAACTTCAATATTTAAGAACTTTTCCTTGTTTGTTCATCAGGTTTTACACAGCAATGGACAGCGTGTGTACAAATGCTTACAAAATAAAGTCAAAGATTCCAGGAATCACTGCATTGTCTTTGCCAATGAGTTTTGCCGTTATGCGTACAGTGCAAGAGAACCAGGAGAGAGTGAGAAAGACTGGCTTATCAGGTAGGGGTCAGATCAGAATCTTCTGGGGAAAGGGGGTTGAAGATTGAAGGAGGTTGAAGATTGAAGGAGAGGGGCTTACTCTTTGGTTGTGTGATTGGTTCTTACAAGAACTTGGAAGTTGTAGGCTTTTTCGTCAGCATTATTTAGCACTCATTGTCATGCAATATATTTTGCAACGCATGTCTATTGACTTAATTCACCTGATGTCATCATCACAATAAATGTGGTTGTGCCAATATGGGAGTCAATGTTGCCATATGCTACAAAGTGTGGTGTGCATTTTAGGCGATGTGGCATCTACACATGGTCAATTTCACAGAACTTAAAATTCAAATCTCAATGTTTGATACTGAAGCAGGTGGATTTTAACCTCTCTTCTTTGAATTGATTCTAAAACAGACTTGTCAAAAAGAGCTTTAGAAATAAAATCACATCCAGTTTCAACACAACAGGTCAAAAAAGTATACAGCAAATCCAACCCAATGTGAGATTCATTGTTAGGATTTGGAATATTATGGTAAACTCTTTAAATACATTTGTGAAAATAGAATTAGCTGTTGCAAACTGCTTACCAACCAAAAGGACCTTTGGTGTAAATGCAAAACATAGTTAATGGCCTGAGATTTTGACCCTAGCAAAGTCTTTCTCCAGAGTCTTTCTCTTAGAATCTGCTACTGTGGAAAAAGTCGGGCCATTAACTATTTATTGTAAATATATTTTGGAAGACTTTTTAAATATTGAGTCAGTGAAACAAGATTAGACAAGGTAATATCTTGATTTTGTAATAATGTTGGATCTCGCACAAAAATGCTTCGTGCAAAAACGCTGTTTCTCAGCGCCTATTAGTTTGGTGTTGTACATCTGGATTATTTTAGGAAGGTACACCATTTTGACACTGTCAAACTCCTTTGTAATGTAAATGCTATAGGTGATACAATGTTGTTACACTCGCATGATGATGAAAATGGTGGATGATGCTCAATTTGTTTATTTCCAGAGTTGTCTACAACAGCAGTGTCTGGTACTACAATCATCTAGCTGGACAGAAGCCTATTGTATTCCTGACAGAAGACATTGATGTAAGTTGTAATAACTTTACAAAATGAGAAAATAGAATTAGCTGTTGCAAACTGCTTACCAACCAACTTTACAAAATCTGTGAATTCATTCAGAATTTAATTCATTTCATGGTATTGTAAGTGTCTGTTTACAATTAGATCAGATGGAGTATTTCTATGGAGTTGAAAAGTTTCGCTTTCCTTCAAAGCATTAACTTTCTGTGTACAGCAAATATTTTGCAATTGACTTCAGCACTAAACATAATGATATTTCAGTTGACACTACGCCGATGTGTGATATGCACTGTATACTCCTGAGTCTATAGAAAAAACCTCACAGGCATATTACCTGAGTGGGATTCGAACCAAAGATACTGTGTTTTTGACGAGATGTCTTAACCACTAGACTACAGTGCTAGCCCAGTGACGAGTGGCCAGTTCGAATCCTTTACTTAGCAGCGGGTACCACAAACAATTTAATAGATGTAATAATTGGACATAATATTTCATATTGTTAGAAATGTGTCCTTTTGTGGTTTCAGTCTTGTGCCAAATATGGAAGTGAAACGGTTGGTGTCCATGTGATGAATGTACAGCAATATCTGGAGGTGTTCTGGCCTCAATTGACGCAAGCTCATCACATGTTTGAATCACTCACTGCTTCACTGACTGACACCACGGACAGAAAAAAAGGTAACGTTTATCAAAGTACACAACTACCAGAGAATGGAATACGCTTCCACACAATATTCTTACAATAACCTGGGGCTAATCTTATAAAAATGTTCACAGACATCCTGAAAGATTTCAAGGGATGTGTGGCATTCACTGTAGTTTTTCATTGTTGTGTCACTTAGCTGCTTACAAGATTCATCTGAAAGTTAACATGGTTTTTCTTGAAACACAATTTTCCTCATTAATTGCTTACACCCTTTCTCCTGTAGCTTTTCATTATGCCCTTCCGAGCACACAACAATCTATTGAATGTGTTGTACTTTCTCATTCCCTATGGAAATGGTTTTTGCAGGCAGCAATAAGGAGTACCCAGACTATTTGCCTAATGACGTCTTAGCATCAGGTATTAAGTCAGGACTGTATATAAAGGGGTCTCTAAGAGTCAACAAGTACCACGCCCAAGATGAGGCCTATGTGACAAGAGGAAGGTAAGCGTCTTCAGATGCTTCTCAAGTTATAATAAAGTGCTTCAAAGATGCCACATATGCTAATATGCTAATTATGCTAATATGCTAATTATGCTAATATGCTAATTATGCTAAAACTATTTTTTATATAGCGATTTAACTACGGGCAATCAAAGACAGGTTTATGAAACTATGAGACCCATTTACGTAGCATGTTGTAAGGGTTTACAAGGTGCTTTGGCGCATTCTGCAGCAACTGCCAAGGACACTGGGGCAAACCCCTTCTCTTAGCGGTAAGTGTAACTGGGTACTTTTACTTTCATTACACAACACACGGGACCTACAGCTTTATGTCCCTTCTGAAGGACAAAGCAATAATGGTAAAGTGTCTTGCTTAAGGTCACAAGTGTCAATACTGGGACTTGAACCCACACTCTGCTGATCAGAAACACCAGAGCTTGACCGCTTAGGCTCTGGCATGGTGTATTGTCAGTAATATTGAGAATGCGGGCTTATGGTACAGGACTTCAGTAAGACGGACAGAGCCTAAATCCAGAGCTGAGGCTGGGTGCTGTTTTACAAGGTTTTACTTCAAATCATGGCCCATGTGACCAACAATCCTCCAATTAAATGACAAGGATCTACTTGGATGTTATTTACATACAGACTGATGATGAGGTCACTAGTGCACCCAATAGACTACCATACTACATGTACATACGTTATTGTAAACATATTTATTTTGCTTATTTTTTCGCGGTGATTATCTTTTCTCTCCTTTATTTAATACAGTGGCAGTGGAATTCAGTTGGATTCAGATATTCTTATACCAGGAATGAAGAATAGGTCAGTGTCAATGAATGCAGTACCTGATAATATGATGAAGGACTTGAAACCTTACACAGTGGGAATACAACCTTAAGAGATGAGAAATTCCACCATAATTATTAATATGACTCAAAGATTGGGTTTTCTTCCTTAAAGGAGCAATGGTTTGTCTCTTGGGGCCTAACCATTGAGGTGCTCAATACACAAATTTGTGTAACAATTTGTAGAGACAGATAAACTACAAAAGTTCTTTGAGAATTTTGTTCATTCAGTCAGCTGAAATTTGTTTTTCTGATCTACAACATGAGAAGGTACCCATTTCTTTATCCATTGATTTGAATAGTTTATGATGGAAGCCATCATTAACCTTATTTATATTTTTGTATGGTTTAAATATTTTTTTATTAGTTTAGTATTTTTGATTTAATAACAAATTGGCAACATCTTGACGTCAAAATTGAAGCTGAATTTGAACCTCTTTTTCTCTTGATAAGGAATCGAGCTGTGCACGGAGATCTTGTCGCCATTGAATTGCTCCCCAAATCAGAGTGGACTGGCAGAATCAGTTCATTGTCAACAACAGGTGAGCAGATTGAAAATGTTTACAAAAAATTGAAAATACATTGATCTAATCCTTACCCATCACTGTGGCTGACAGTTGGTAAACGTCTTTTTCATCTCTTTGGATATTGAACTAACCCAGGTAAAAAAAATTTTTAAATCAACTTGAGATCAAATTCACAAAAATATATAACGCCCCAGATTGCAGAGTAGGGCTTTTTAAATCAAAGATAAATGTTACTAGTGGGCTTCGTGCTCGCAAGTTTTCGAGCTCGCAAGCTTTCACTTTGGGCTCAGAGTTCTTTTCTTTTTTTAACAGCCTATCACATCCCTGATTGGCCCACAAGTTGCGCATATCGCCCAGATACACTAGCTTGTGCATGGGGAGAACCCCGATATTACTTGTTCCCGATACAAATTTAACATCTGTTATAATCTGTATTGTTTTTGTGATCTTGTGGGGATTCTCCATTCATTCTTGCAGGTGGCCAAGGGGATGATACATCAGACATTGCTAGGAGTAACAGCAAACCAACTGGCCGTGTAGTTGGTGTCATGCAGAGACATTGGAGGGACTATGTGGCATGTTTCTCTGAAGAGAAGCAGGTCGGTAAATTCTGCCCTTTTGTTTTGTTTCAGTCAAATCATCACTGTTTTCACAAAGTGATGATGTATTTGTCAAAAAACACAACATTTTGCACATCAATTTTTGCACAAATTATTGATATACTTAATACTGTTAACATATTCAGCAAGTTTCGGGGCCTAACACGTAATTGTTTCATATTTGCACTGATTAGCATGACCGACGTATCACTAGATTTGCAGTTTTGTGTTCCCATGAAGTTTCGTATCATGATTCGCCACTTTATCCATTGAAGTACATGGTCTGGTGCAAAACGCACGTGGTATGACTTTGCCTTTTCAACAATTGACTTATCTGTTGACCTCTAGCCTTTTCACGAAGTGACGAATCACAATATGCATTGGTTTGCAAGCACGTTTCTTTTTTTCATTTTCAAAAAGTGTGTTTAGAAATTAATAACTCATCAAAACAGTTGTAAGAGTAAAAACACATCGACAGGTCTGTTCGAATGAAGATGTCAGCTTTATTTTGGTATTTGAAAATAAATAGTAAGCAGCCTCCCAATCAGCAGTTTGAAAACTTCAACCGCAATTTTCTCCAAACACAAAATATTTGGCTGAAGGGCATATTCAAATTCAAATTCAAATCAACATTTATTTCATACTACTCTTCTCAAAATATAACATATGTACAGAATAATGCATAGATAAGCAAAATAATAAGCACAGAAGATCGGGGAAAGAGTTAATCAATGTATACCAAAATAAATGAGAGTATGAGGCTGTCAGATTAAGCCAAGGCTTGTAGAAGACAGCCTAGACAGACAAACTACAAACGTGGAGACATGACAAACAGGTGACGAAAAAAGAAAAAAAAAAAACGCAAAAAAGGCTAGGATGCAATAAAATAAAAAT
This sequence comes from Leptasterias polaris, assembly GCA_037783415.1. NCBI lineage: Eukaryota > Metazoa > Echinodermata > Asteroidea > Forcipulatida > Asteriidae > Leptasterias > Leptasterias polaris. The sequence continues at coordinate 8,601,565 of JAZGTN010000022.1, forward strand.
GTCTAGACTAGCATGGCTAAGTAAATGGGCGATGATAGGAGCTGGGCTGAAAAATAGAAGAGAGCTGACAATAGAAGAGAGCTATGCCACATAATGGGAGAGGAGAAATCTTTTGTAATGATACTTGAATCGACCCACAGACGGCGATTTTCTAATTTCTTCATGAATACAGTTCCATAAGTGCGGCCCATAGAAAATGCTGATGAAAAGCTAGATAGTTACATGTCCTCAAAGAAGCACAAAATACCTCTCTGATGGATGTGTACCAATGATGTGTTGTTTTACCTGACAGACCCCCTCTATTGGTGGGGTCATTTCAGTTTGTCAAGTATTTTTAAGCAACAACCAAGTAAGGCACACTTCTTAAATGAACTCAAAATGAATTCTGAAGTATTTCAAGTCAAGTCTCAGTTCTTGCAGGGCTTGAATGTCAACAACATCTTTACTATACCACAAGTCTTGTAGCTCATAACTATCACTGGACCAAAAATATTTGTAAAAGACATAAAAACCTTCTTTCGCTCGTATATTTTCTGAACCTTAAGGAGTAGGTTTTGAATTAAGAAAGCTTAAGAATGATTTTATTGTAAATATTGTTTGGTTGTGAGATTACCTATCCCAGTGCACACACCATTGTGGGGACTTCCTATTGTTGTTCTATTATTCCCTTTTCTAAAGAATCTTGTTGTGGGGACCCAGTTTAACAAAGAAAAACGTTGTGGGGACCTTTGTTCCATTGTATAAAAGTCCCCACAGCTCTGGGTATGCCTACCTACTGGCACAGTGGCAAAAATATTGTACTCTGTGGGAATTTCAAGCCTTGTCTTGGTGCAGGTAGTCCTTGGAACTATTACTGTCACACCTTTGTAAGTTTCATTATCTTTTAATAGGACACTGGCTTTGCAAGCGCTGATGAGCTGCATTCCTGCATGCTTTGCCGTGTTGTCTGGACCAAGATAACTGGGCAGGCTTGAGATGCCGTATGGTCTAGATTTGATTGGTGTGTTTATTAATGTGTGGTTATGTTTTATTTTCAGCTGCAAGGATCTCGTTCTGGGAGAGTACTCGTCATCCCTTGGGATCAACGTCTTCCTAAGATACGTATCAGTACACAGCAAGCAGAGTCCCTTAGAGACCATAGGTAACTAGAAAGTTTGAATCTATAGAACTATCTTATATCCTCCTTTGGCTGTAGAGCAGGTGACTACAAGCTTCTTGCAATTAATGCAATCTTGGGCAAGTGTTGGTCTAGATTTAGTCTGGTCGCAGCATGCTTCACTGACTCCATGCAGGTGCTGAACATATGCCAGAAATGATGTATGCAATGAAATTATTGAGATTCATTATTCTGAAAAAGATCTAAATTATTTCAAACTTAAAGAGGATTCTATATTTTTAAGAATTGAAATACAGTCCCTCCTGTTTGTCTTGAATTTGTCTTAGTCATTTTTTACTCATGACAAACATACTTAAACAGTGAACAAATCTAGAAAAATATCTATCAATAAATCTTTGTTTTTGTTAAAATCTTCTTTTCTTGCAGGTAGACATCAGGGCCCATTTTCATTGAGCTGCTTACGCACAACAGAGTTATGTTTACCAAATTTAGGTTACCGGCCAAAGTACTATTGTAAATGCATAATCTGTGACTGGTTTCCTGCTAATTTTTGCTTAGCAGAAAGTTTGTAAGCGATATTTTCGGCTTAAGCAGCTCTATGAAATTAGACCCTGTTTTGAACTTTCTATTTGTTTTCTATCAGGATCATTGTACGTCTGGACTCCTGGGAAGCCGATTCCCAGTACCCCAATGGTCACTTTGTACGTTCAATTGGACCAATCGGAAGCCTTGAAACGGGGATAGCGGCCATTTTAGTTGAGAACAGTATATCGGTTGTGCCATTCTCTGAGGGACAGGTGAGTCGTCTGAAAGGCTCTAACTATTTGTAAAATCAAGATTTGTGAAGTTTTATTAGGAACCAGGCAACATTGTTTGCTTTAAAAGACAATCATTTTCATTGTACAAATAAGCACCAGACTACCTCGTCTCCCAGTCTTGGTTTGGTTACATTGATTTTAATGAGAGAAATCAAGATTGCCGCATACTGATGAAGGTCTTTTGCATATTTTTGTTTTCAGAAGGAAGAGTTGCCGACCAACACTGATGAGAATCCATGGAGGATGACAGAGGAGGAGAAGACAAGACGCAGAGATCTCCGCCAGACGCATCTAATCTTCAGTATCGATCCTAAAGGATGTGAAGATGTGGATGATACATTGTCAATACGGTGAGCCAGAGAAACACATGGACAGACAGACAGACAAACGGTAAACCAGCCCGACAGACAGGCAGACAAACGGTAAACCAGGCGGACAGACAAACAAACAAACAAAATATACCCGAATATCATCACTGACACCATGAACTGACACATCGTGTACAAACCATTTTTCTTTTTTCAGTTTTCATTTAGAAAAAAACCATGTTTCGTATTATTCATCAAGGTCTACAATTTCATGAAGTTTCAAAGCTTGAAGAGCTTTTCTTTTTAAATTGTGATAATTTAAATTGTGATAACTATGCATTGCATAGTTTGTGTTTTTCTTGAGATGACACACAAGTTCCATTTATAATTGTAATGCATGGCACACACTCTGCTCAATTGTGAACAAAACAATTTCACAAAATGGCACAAACTTTGCGCTTGTCTCTGTTTTCACTTTAGTGACACACAGGTAATGTGAAATGTGTCACTTTGGGAAAACAAACATTTTATGTTTTGGTTTTTTTGGTTTTGTTTTGTGAACTGACACACATTTGTCTTTCTTATTTCTTATTAATTTAGATGTAAAACAGGATATTTATCAAGTTCAAAACACCAAGTGTCCACAATGAGAAAACCAGTTGAAAACATTCTGAAACTTTGAAGGATATTTGTGTTTTAAAAATTGTTCAACTTTAGATGCCGTTTTCTTCTATTGCTAGGCGTTACCAATATCTCCTTGTATAAGTTCATGGCATCAGTGATGACATGTTTGCCAAAGACTATTAGGAAAGATAACACAAAGCTCTTGGATTACATATATTTTGTATTGAACCTTTATTTGTTTTGATATGTTACCTTACAGTGAGATGAGAGATGGAAAGCTCCTGGAGCTTGGTGTTCATATAGCTGATGTGTCTCATTTTGTTGAACCCAACTCACTGACTGATCTAGAAGCCAGGCAGAGGTACAGTTAAATAGTCACTTGTTGTAGCTTTTAAGAGGCCATCAAAGTTGTCAAAAGTGTTGAGTTAATTCAGGCAATACTATGAGTAGTAGTAGTAGTAGTAGTAGTAGTAGTAGTAGTAGTAGTAGTAGTAATAGTAGTAGTAGTAGTAGTAGTAGTAGTAGTAGTAGTAGTAGTAATAGTAGTAATAGTAGTAGTAGTAGTAGTAGTAGTAGTAGTAGTAGTAATAGTAGTAATAGTAGTAATAGTAGTAGTAGTAGTAGTAGTAGTAATAGTAGTAGTAGTAGTAGTAGTAGTAGTAGTAGTAGTAGTAGTAATAGTAGTAGTAGTAGTAATAGTAGTAGTAGTAGTAATAGTAGTAGTAGTAATAGTAGTAGTAGTAGTAGTAGTAGTAGTATAGTAATGCTGCGAGAGGTCGTCTTCAGTGGACGCCATTTAGGGAGTCTCCCGCATCCCGGTCCAGCATTAGCATCCTCAACTCAGCGGTTACTTGTTGCTCAGGCAATACTACTTCTCAATCGATCTCTTGCATCAATGTCACACACGGCTAATGTCTACCACACTTGTCAAATTGCACGTATAAGTTATGGTATATGCGCATTAGACTGTATAAAAACAGGGACATTTACTCCAAAAATGGCGCCGGCATGGTAATCAGGAAGTTGCTGGTTCAAATCCTGTATTAGTCTTTGTTCACCCCCAAATTTAATTGATAAATACCTTGTTAATATTTACCACTACACATCTCTATTCAATCAGATCGACCACAGTGTATCTTGCAGACAGACGTTATGACATGCTCCCTGAGGTACTGAGTGCTGATCTCTGTTCTCTGATTGGTGGAGTGGATCGCTATGCGGTCAGCGTTATGTGGCAGCTTGATCCACTGACCTATGAAGTCCGCAAAGTATGGTATGGAAGAACCATCATCAGATCTGCATACAAAATGTTTTATGAGGTCAGTATTATTTTTGACATAATATTTTATGTTCATAAATGAAATTCTTATATATGAATCAAGTGGTGGTTTCCAGAAGAAACACCAATGCACTGTATTTTGACTGTAGCTGGCCCTTCCAAACTGCTTTTGGAGTACAAACTTACTTATAAAACATGTCTACAGACTTTAAACGGGAAAAAGGTTCGGCATAGGTGGCTCGTGCATAAAGCGCTCCTCTCTCATCATTATGGCCCTGGTTTGATTCCTGGCTAAGGCCATATGTGAGTAGAGTTGTGCATTGGTTCTCTCTTATGCCAGGAGGGCTTTTCTCTGGGTCCCGGTTTTCCTCCTTTCGGAAAAATCAAACTCTTTTGATCTCTGGCTGTGCACCGTGGTCATATATATGGGTAGATGTGGCTGGCTGCGGCTTGAATATGTTGTAGCCGTGTCCTTCGCAATAAACATGTAATGCCAGAATGATTTATTTTTTATTTTTCATGTATGTTTTTTTTAGGCTGCTCAAGACTTGCATGATGGGAAGGATGTGAGATGTGACATACCAGAGTTGGCAGGAATGAGTGAAGAAGACGTTCAGAAACGGTTTGTTAATTCTTTTGTTTACCATTTAGGAACCAAAGTGGGTGCAGTAGGTTTGCAACAGTACACCCATTGTGGCTGCAGCGTGTCACATTGGCTAACATTTATTTAAAAAATTTCTTGTTGGCATCGTATTATCAATCTTCAAACAAAACATCCCTGCAATACTTGTCAATCTTTAAACAAGATGTCCCTGCAATACTTGGCAATTTTCTCAGACTTCTTGTGTTGTTCCATGGAAGATCCATAAAGACATTAGAATTTGTTTCCCCCCTTCAGGTTATCGGAGCTGCGTTGGTGTGTAGATAAGCTGATGGATATTGCTAGAAACCTGAAGGCTCACAGGGTCGTTGGGGGCGCTGTTCAACTAGAAGGAGTAGAAGTCAAAGTGGAACTCAGCGAAGAGCAAGAAATTGAGGATCTTGTCCCCAAACAGGTAGAATTTCTTTTTTGGTAAATTTGCATCGGGGATGAAGATTATTATTTGTGTTTTACCGATACACTGGTGTGTGTTAAACACTGTGCACTCAGTACTTTCCTGTATCCTGTGAAAAGAATCCAGAGACATATTAGTCAAGTGGGATACGAACCCAAGACCTTTGCCATTCTAGAGCAGTTGTCTTACCACTAGACCACCGAGCTTGCCTGGTAGATAGAGGCAGTTTGAATCCTATATTTTAGCAGCGTGTACCACAACGGTAGAAACTGAGTGGGGTTTCAGAACTCCTTTCTTACATTAAGCTTGACTCAATTGATTTTTGAAATACCTGGTCAGCAGATGTAATTAAATATTGTTCTCCAACTTTATTGAGTTCTGGTGTTTTTTTGTTGCTTCTGGAATGAATTATTCTGGTTTCTTTCAGACAATGGAAATACATGAAACCATAGCAGAGTGCATGATCTTTGCCAACCATTGGGTAGCTAAGAAGATCTCAGAAAAACCCCATAGCTTTGCATTGGTAAGTCCTCAAAGTAATAAAAAAGAAGCTATCTAGTGAGTAGTCTAAGAAGATGTAGATATGGGCGTGTCGATGCTGAGGGGTTAAGAGCACAGGACTCAAGCTCTGGGGTTTCTGATCAACAGAGTGTGGGTTCGAGTCCTGGTCGTGGCACTTGTGCCCTTGAGTAAAGTCCTTCCTGTAATTGCTTTGTCCTACGCAGGCAATTGGTTCACTTTACAAAATTCTTCATGCTCAAGCTCCCTCTTATCTTGTTGATTTGATACATTTACAAATCGGTATTGTCCTGGATGCACTCAGACATCGACTCCGCTCCTCTTCAGACTTGACCCGGCTTTTCATTCCTAGATCCAAAAGGAAAGCTGGTGACAAAGCCTTCGCAGTCGCTGCACCCCGCTTGTGGAACACGCTTCCAGCAAGTCTAAGAGAAGCGGTGTCGTTGGCTGTGTTCAAACGCCTCCTCAAGACATTTCTGTTCCCAGAACCATCCTAATTTGCTCCTGTTTTTGTTTAGTTTCTGGCTTGTCGTTGGTTCGTTTTTGTATTGATTTTGTTCTTTTGTTTCCCTACCTTTGTAAGGCGCTCTGTTCTTTGTATAGCGCCATATAAATGCTTTGTATTATTATTGTATTATTATCTTCCAAGCAACTTGATAAAACTCCTGCATGCCGCATACGATGTTTAAACATAACATAGTTTTGTGTGTTTAAAGAAATATTAATTTGCCTGTAAAGATGGCCGACTTTACACTGTGTAATGTTAAGTGGGAATTATCTATAGCTTGGCTATTTAGTTTGAGCATTTATAGTGTTTTTTGTTTGGTAGTTGAGGCACCATCCCCTTCCAAGACAAGATCAATTTAAGGAATTAGTGGACAGTGCTAAAGCAAGAGGATTCACAATAGATACAAGGTAAGTAATTGGATTCTTGCCATTAGGGAGAAATAGGATGGCATACAGTAATCCTATGGTGAGACCAATGTGAGGTTAGAGACTTCTTAGTTTTGTGTTTTTTCCCCACTGTCATAAGGACTCTAGCTTTTGGGAAATGAATGCATCAAAAAACTTAATCTGACCTTGGAGCTCATGTTTTAAAACACCCCGTCCATAATTTGACGAGATCCTTCCCCCACCCCCCTTGAAAAATAATTCAATTTGAACTCCGATTTAACCCCACCCCCCAAAAAACCCATATATATAACAAATAAAAAAGTAAATGTAAAGTGTTTTAAGGTTGTTTTCAACAGGATTTTAAAAAAGTTCTTCATAATTTTCTTGTTTTCTAGTTCCAATAAGACCTTAGCTGAGTCTCTGGATAAGTGTGTTGACCCCAAGGATCCGGTCTACAATAAGATTCTACGTTCACTGGCTACTAAAGCGATGTCTAATGCTTTGTACTTCTCCACTGGTAGTCTGCCTGGAGAACAGTTCTTCCATTATGGTAAGAACTTGCCAAATAGCGTAACAGAAATATTATATAACACTTGAGTAGAGCCTTGTCATTTGATTGGAGGATTGTTGGTCACATGGCATTCATTAATCAAACCATTAGAGGCCTACGACATAAACCATTTTGGTACTATTCACTGTGTATTTTCATCCAATCTTTTTGAATACTGCACGCTCGACCACACCACGCTCAAGTGCGCATTACACAGCAATACAAGTTTGTATTTTCTTATATTTTTCTGCCTTCAATCAAATGACAAAGATTTACTTGGATGTTTTATAAAACAAATGATAAATGTTGCAATGGAGAGAATGTTTTCATTCGTTGAAAGATGGAATGTTTTATTCAACTTGGCTTCCCCTCATTAAATGGAACATTTAAATACATGAAAATATTCCCACCATAGCTCTCTAAAACAATCATTGTTTGAATAAAAATAATAATAATGTGAACACTTGTAAGACGCCTGAATCCATAACAAAGTGACGCTCACGGCGAAATGAAAGACACAAACAGAAATAAAAAGTAGAACATTAATGAACATAGAGGAAACAGTGATACCTTAAACATTTGTTCCTAAATTTTAGTGCATTCTTGTATGCCTCCTATCATGGCTCCACCCTTTGAATCAATCGATTATTCAATTATAGAAAAGATTTTTAAAAATTTCATACATTAGCACTTTTTATCTGAAGAATAAAACGCCTGTAAAAAGGGTGATGGCCGCATTTTCAATCCTAGCAGAGTCTTTCTCAAAGGCTAGTAAATCATGTTTAGGTTTGGTAATTACAAGATGTTCATGTATGGGGGAAATACAATGATGTTTTGATGTTTGACTGAAGTATTTTATTTTACAGGTCTGGCACTGGATCACTATACACATTTTACGTCACCAATCAGACGATATGCTGATATTATTGTAAGTGTACAACACGGTCAGAGTTTTAATAGATGTTAATTTTGCGTCAGGGATTAAGAAAATTGTTTGTGTAATATTATTATGTGTGTAAACTGTATACTCAGCACTCTACCCGAGTTCTGTGAAAAAACCAGTAGCTAATCTCTCGGGTGGGATTTGAACCCACAATCTTTGCCACGCTAGAGCAGATGTCTTACCACAAGGTCAAAGTTCATAGAGCTGCACTGCTATATTAAATGTGGCTTTGATAATTTCATAAGTGAGAAACGAAATGCCATGGCTTTTTGGCTACCGAGCTGTATCCACTAAGCAACAAGAGTTAGCTTAACTTAATTTGAACACTCATGATGCATTACCCCAATCATTGGACCATCATTTTATTCCTTAAACCATCTCAACTCGCTGGGGAGTATGCAGCCTGAGCTACCAAGTATAGTGCACCAATCACAAGAACTATCTCGGACCTTACAGGTACCCATTCACTCCTGGGTGTTGAGAAGTAATTATAGTTAACTGTCTTGCTCAAGGACTTAAGTGTCATGATTTGGATTCAAACCCACCATTCCCAAAACATAAAACTTATGTTGAATGTTCAGTGGAATGGTTTTGCAAAGGCTGGAAGTGGCTGGACATCGTTGCATCTGTGACCAAAGCTTTGTTTTCCAATATTACATTACACATGTCAATGTTATTAAACTTTGTACTGCATTATTACATTATACATGTTAGTGTTCTAAAACTTTGTACTGCAATATGTCAATGTTATGAGTATTGATTTTTGTTTAGGTGCATCGTCTCTTAATGGCTGCTATATCTGAAGATGTCGATGTCAACAGTAAGCAGTTGCTGAGCAACAACACATTGGAGGAGTTATGTACACACATAAACAGCAGACATAGGGTGAGATTTGGGGCAAAATGTGGTATTCAATTATTTTGGAACCCCCTCCCAAAACAAACAAAAAACAAACAAAAACACATACACACACAAAACCAAAACAACAACAAAAACAACAGTAGCAACAACAACAAACAATCAACAAACTATTGCTTATTATAAAAATTGCATTTACAGACTGCTTCAATTAAAACTGATCTTTCCTTGGCCCACTTGCCAACAGGAATCCTCCACTGACCTGCACTCTTCTATGGTCACTCAACTCCAAAATGTGTGATATGCCTGGGGTGGATTTCACAAAGAGTTGGGACTGGTCTTATCTTGAGTTAGGACGAGTTTTGTGAAATCGATCTTAGGATCGATCTTAGCTAGCATCGATCCTATGTCTAGGACTAGTCCTAACTCCTAGGACTAGTCCCAAGTTAGGACTATCCTTTGTGAAATCCTCCCCTGGCCCAGTAATAAGCAATTGTTATTTTGGCCTACAGTCTTCAATCCTCCACAATCAGACGACTGCCTGGAGAGGTTTTGAGAGGATTTCAAAGGGTTAGGGTCAAGCACCAGGGATAATATGCTTGGAATCTTGAGTAGTTTGGTGTGCAAACTTTGTACTAGCAGCATTTATAAAGCCTGTCTATCTTGCTAACCTATTCTGAACAAAAAAATTAAAAAAAAATCTAAATTATACATGGTAAGCACATGTGAATGGGAAAGTCTTTAAATTATTTTTAAACATATCAGTTTTTCAACTCAAAAAACTTTATTCATCCTAGATAAGGCAATTCCAAAATATTGGACCTCCATAGTAAAAAAGGTTTTTAAAATCGCAACTAGTGCAATATGAAACACTACAATACAAAGAAGTATACAAAATTGTTGACGTACAACATTGACTATGTATGTATTTATGTCCTTTATAATACTGATACAATGATATTTGATTTTCTTCCCCAGGCATCTCAGCATGCCCAGCAGGACTCTCTGGGGTTATTCCAAGCGCGATTCTTTAAGGATCGAGACCCATTGAGTGATGAGTGTTGTACGGTGGATGCAGTCATCCAAAGCCTCAGAGCAAACGGCTTTCTGGTTTTCATCCCGAGGTAATCATCTTTCTATTTTATATTTCTGGTAATGAAGCGAAGGAAGCCGTAGAAGTGAACAATTAACTGTGGTTTGTGTGTTAAAGGCAAAGTATACCTTTGGTTTTTGGAACCATTTGATTGTTTTAATCCAATATACAAGTAGATATATACAATAAAACTAACCTGTGAAAATTTCACTTATAAAGGTGGTCGCGTTTTTGAGATATCGCCGAAAAAACAGAGCGAATATGTCCACGCAGGAAGAACATTCCTATATAGGAATACACAATCTGAGAAACGTTTCTGACAAAAAAAATTCTCAGATTAAAACTTTGGGGCATAACACCTGATATCTTTTTCTAAACCACATTACTTTGAAGTGAAATGATTCTCAAAATGCTTTTTTCTATTGAAAGCTGCTGTACTTCTTACTAGGTAAGTTTTTATTGCCATTAATTTTCAAAGTCATTACCAAACCTATACAGACCCTTAAAGGCAGGGTATTCTTTTTGTAATTGTCAAAGACCAGTATCCTTACTTGGTGTATCCTAACACATATGTATATGCTTATTTTTGGTTTCATTTTTTTTTCATCTGTTCAGGTACGGGATGAAGGGAGCAGTAACCCTGAAGGACAAAGTTGGCCAGGTTTATGATCTATCTGAAGATGGCAAGCCATCTTGGACGTCAGGTTGGTACAAGATGGGTTTCAAGATGACAATTGATGCTTTGAGTTTAGATTTTCAAAAACTGAAGTGTCATATTTAATGCTTGCTTCAGGATATGGAATGGTACCACCACAGTGATGGTGGAAAATGTGAATGTATTCAGTTTATACAGGATTGGTAGAGCTGACCAAATAGTTTTAGACAGTGTTCATGTTGTGTGCGATCAACCTTAAACATGAAATATTAAACCTGTGAAGTTTTGGGCTTAATCCGTTGTGTGAGTCAGGAGGAAAATGTGAAAACCATGCAAAATTTTCAATATGTAAACACTACTACTCTACTATATCCTGTATATCAACTCCTCCACTACTACTCTACTATATCCTGTATATCAACTCCTCCACTACTACTCTACTATATCCTGTATATCAACTCCTCCACTACTACTCTACTATATCCTGTATATCAACTCCTCCACTACTACTCTACTATATCCTGTATATCAACTCCTCCACTACTACTCTACTATATCCTGTATATCAACTCCTCCACTACTACTCTACTATATCCTGTATATCAACTCCTCCACTACTACTCTACTATATCCTGTATATCAACTCCTCCACTACTACTCTACTATATCCTGTATATCAACTCCTCCACTACTACTCTACTATATCCTGTATATCAACTCCTCCACTACTACTCTACTATATCCTGTATATCAACTCCTCCACTACTACTCTACTATATCCTGTATATCAACTCCTCCACTACTACTCTACTATATCCTGTATATCAACTCCTCCACTACTACTCTACTATATCCTGTATATCAACTCCTCCACTACTACTCTACTATATCCTGTATATCAACTCCTCCACTACTACTCTACTATATCCTGTATATCAACTCCTCCACTACTACTCTACTATATCCTGTATATCAACTCCTCCACTACTACTCTACTATATCCTGTATATCAACTCATCCACTACTACTCTACTATATCCTGTATATCAACTCCTCCACTACTACTCTACTATATCCTGTATATCAACTCCTCCACTACTACTCTACTACTACTCTACTATATCCTGTATATCAACTCCTCCACTACTACTCTACTATATCCTGTATATCAACTCCTCCACTACTACTCTACTATATCCTGTATATCAACTCCTCCACTACTACTCTATATCCTGTATATCAACTCCTCCACTACTACTCTACTATATCCTGTATATCAACTCCTCCACTACTACTCTATATCCTGTATATCAACTCCTCCACTACTACTCTACTATATCCTGTATATCAACTCCTCCACTACTACTCTACTATATCCTGTATATCAACTCCTCCACAACTCTCAATCTTCAGCAGTCCTCAACAATTGCTCCCAGTTCAGTCCTGTCCACTCCTTCACATTGTCCACCCGTCTCTTAGGTGGTTGCTCTCTTTTTCTGGTTCCTCCGATCCTGTTGTTCCTTCCAGTATGATGCTACCTTTCCACCTTATGACATGACCAAACCACTGGTACACATTGTCATTAAAACTTGTTTGTAACAACAGAAATCTATTGTGCATTTGTTTAGGTTTTTAGATACAGTTTTCTGGTCTATGACTTCATTTTAGAGGAAAATATTTCACAGAAAAAATAGTTCTAGTATAAACTTCATAATCAGTAAGCTTTCAGACTAAAATTAAACATGGATATTTTTTATCCTTACCAATATTATTCTGTGTAATACGTTTTGTTTAGAAACGGTCAAAAACTGCATGATATACAAGGCTTATTTTCTGTTCATTTATCTTTCCAATCTAGGCTCAATAACAAGAGACGATTATTCAATCACTGTGACAACAGCAACTAGTCAGTCTACTTTTCGTCTGTTTAATCATGTAACAGTAAGTTAAAACATTGTTCCTATTATTTTCTTTGGAGACAATTTTAATTTGTGGGTTAAGATATTGATAGTAGATAATTTAAATTCCATCTAAAACCTTCCTTAACCAGTTTGATCATGGATTTCCAACATTTTTCTGGTATAACCCATGGGCTTATTTTTCGTAAGACCAACTAAAAAACTCTATTTTTGGAATATTGTTATCGAAATGAAACTCTGATCGACACTTTGAGTGTCTTGAGTGTAGGTGTTACAGGAGATTCTGTCCCCAATACGGTGAATTTCATCTGATAGCGCCCTCTTTTGACTCAACTTCCTTAAGGGGGACACACTGGGGGACAAAGTCCCCTATGACACAGGCATGGCTGATGCACGCTACACATACTCCACGTGGGTCCCTTGTCCTTCATGTACAGACCCCTCCAAGTGATTGATCATGTCAATCACTACACACAATGAATTTACCTGTTAAGTCTCCCATTGATAGACTTTTGGATTTGTTGGTTGTTGTATGATAGGTTCGTATCTCAGTGCAATCATCAAGAGCTCATTCCAGACGTCTGTGCTTCCAGCTAGTCTCCAATCAGCCGCACCTATCTAGCCAGGTTGTTGTAGAGGGACATGGGCTACGTACAGATATAGTACAGGTTTGTACAGAAAAATGCAACTCCAGAATAACAGCTTCTTGTTTCTGTTCAGCGTACATTATTTGCTAGTTGCCAAATTTCCATGTTCTGTGAAATATTTTTGACTGATACCTTGACAATTTGTGCTCGGCTTTTGTAATGCTGGTTTTTGTTTTTGCGTTACCCGTTTGTCTTGTCTCCACCTTTGTAGTTTGTCTGTCTAGGCTGTCTTCCATAAGCCTTGGCTTAATCTGACAGCCTCATACTCTTTTTTATTCTGGTTTTCATATATTACTTATTTTCCCTTTGTTTGCCTAACTTATTATTTCATCTTATCCATGCACATTTTTGTGATTGTGTTTATATCGAAAAAAGGAGTATGAAATTAATGTTGATTTGAATTGAATTGACACAGATCCTTGCAATGCTGCTGCAGCCAAAGACCAGTGGCGTGTCATTGTCAAGACTTTTTGCTTGTTACAAATAATCAAGATGGAAAAACTTTATAGTTATTATAGAATATATGGAAAAGGATTTGTGATTTAACTTCTCTTATATTGTCTTGGTCAAGTGCACTGGACTCAAGCTCTGGTTGTTCCGATCAGCAGAGTGTGGATTTGAGTTCCGGTCTTGACACTATTTGTCCTTATCGTTAAGAGAAGGGTATTGCCACTGTCCTGTGTTTGTGGCATGGTCTGGCAGTAATATGCACCACCTCACCTAGTAAACCCCTAAGAGGTGTTGTATTATGGTTGCTTCATCTCATGAAATCATAATCTCCACTTGATTTGATAATTTGGGGCCAGGATCGTCATTCATGACAGACATGGCACATTAAACATGTACACTTTTATAGACCCATTGCATTGGCTGCCATCTTTTATGTCAAACAATGGAAACGTGCACCAGTGTTTGTGCTGCACACGACTCACGGCCAATGATAGCTCTTCATTAACTTCAGTGAGGGGAACTGTTTTGGTCTTGTGACGTCATATGCAAGTTCTTCAATTTATGTTTGGCTAGTTTTGATTCTTTTTGTTTTACTTACTCTGTTTCTTTCTTCAGGCGGTTATGAGGAAGACTGAAGACAAGCCCCAGTCAGCAAGCCTCATTACTGACAATGCCGATGTGCTGGGTACCAGTCTTCATGAGCTCAAGGCAGAGTATGGTCAAACAGACAAGGACACGAGCTTGTACAGTATCCTGCAAGAGTTTGCAGAGATTGGTCTACAGGAACCAGGATGAGCACCAACTGGATAGGAGTCTTTAACCTTGTCTTAAATTTATGTAAATTTAACCTGTATTTACTTTTTTACAAAGAACAATGGCTGCAGTCAAGACATACACAAGTTCAAAGTTGATTTCCCATCTCTATTTTGGCCTCAACTTGAATTTTCAAAACATCATTTTAAACCCACCTTGTGGGTTAGGGATGGGAAATTTCAGACTTTTTTAGGTCAGCTTGGTCACATAAATAGCTCTTATTTTCTAAAGAGTAAATAAATCATGCCTTTTGATGTACTTCTCTAGATCTGCATGAAAACAAATCACAAGGGGCAAGTCCAGCATTTTTATCAAATTTGAGTCAAAAATTTAGAAAAAATCACAAGGGGTAAGTCCAGCATTTTTATCTGATTTGAGTCCAAAATTTAGAAAAAATCACAAGGGGTAAGTCCAGCATTTTTATCAAATTTGGGTCCAAAATTGAAAAAATCACAAGGGTAGTTAAGTCCAGCATTTTTATCTGATTTTAGTCAAAAATTTAGAAAAAATCACAAGGGGCAAGTCCAGCATTTTTATCAAATTTGAGTCAAAAATTAAAAAAATCACAAGGGGTAAGTCCAGCATTTTTATCAAATTTGAGTCAAAAATTTAGAAAAAAATCACAAGGGGCAAGTCCAGCATTTTTATCTGATTTGAGTCAAAAATTTAGAAAAAAATCACAAGGGGCAAGTCCAGCATTTTTATCAAATTTGGGTCAAAAATTGAAAAAATCACAAGGGTCCAGCATTTTTATCAAATTTGAGTCAAAAATTTAGAAAAAAATCACAAGGGGCAAGTCCAGCATTTTTATCTGATTTGAGTCAAAAATTTAGAAAAAAAATCACAAGGGGCAAGTCCAGCATTTTTATCAAATTTGGGTCAAAAATTGAAAAAATCACAAGGGGTAAGTCCAGCATTTTTATCAAATTTGAGTCAAAAATTTAGAAAAAATCACAAGGGGTAAGTCCAGCATTTTTATCAAATTTGGGTCCAAAATTGAAAAAATCACAAGGGGTTAAGTCCAGCATTTTTATCAAATTTGGGTCCAAAATTGAAAAAATCACAAGGGGTAAGTCCAGCATTTTTATCAAATTTAAGTCCAAAATTTTGAAAAAATCACAAGGGGTAAGTCCAGCATTTTTATCAAATTTGAGTCAAAAATTTAGAAAAAATCACAAGGGGTAAGTCCAGCATTTTTATCAAATTTGGGTCCAAAATTGAAAAAATCACAAGGGTAGTTAAGTCCAGCATTTTTATCTGATTTTAGTCAAAAATTTAGAAAAAATCACAAGGGGCAAGTCCAGCATTTTTATCAAATTTGAGTCAAAAATTAAAAAAATCACAAGGGGTAAGTCCAGCATTTTTATCAAATTTGAGTCAAAAATTTAGAAAAAAATCACAAGGGGCAAGTCCAGCATTTTTATCTGATTTGAGTCAAAAATTTAGAAAAAAATCACAAGGGGCAAGTCCAGCATTTTTATCAAATTTGGGTCCAAAATTGAAAAAATCACAAGGGGCAAGTCCAGCATTTTTATCAAATTTGGGTCCAAAATTGAAAAAATCACAAGGGGTAAGTCCAGCATTTTTATCAAATTTGGGTCCAAAATTAAAAAAATCACAAGGGGTAAGTCCAGCATTTTTATCAAATTTGAGTCAAAAATTTAGAAAAAAATCACAAGGGGTAAGTCCAGCATTTTTATCAAATTTGGGTCCAAAATTGAAAAAATCACAAGGGGTTTAAGTCCAGCATTTTTATCTGATTTGAGTCCAAAATTTAGAAAAAATCACAAGGGGTAAGTCCAGCATTTTTATCAAATTTGGGTCCAAAATTGAAAAAATCACAAGGGGTAAGTCCAGCATTTTTATCAAATTTAAGTCCAAAATTTTGAAAAAATCACAAGGGGTAAGTCCAGCATTTTTATCAAATTTGAGTCAAAAATTTAGAAAAAATCACAAGGGGTAAGTCCAGCATTTTTATCAAATTTGGGTCCAAAATTGAAAAAATCACAAGGGGTTTAAGTCCAGCATTTTTATCTGATTTGAGTCCAAAATTTAGAAAAAATCACAAGGGGTAAGTCCAGCATTTTTATCAAATTTGGGTCAAAAATTTAGAAAAAATCACAAGGGGTAAGTCCAGCATTTTTATCAAATTTGGGTCCAAAATTGAAAAAATCACAAGGGGTAAGTCCAGCATTTTTATCAAATTTGGGTCAAAAATTTAGAAAAAAATCACAAGGGGTAAGTCCAGCATTTTTATCAAATTTGGGTCCAAAATTGAAAAAATCACAAGGGGTTTAAGTCCAGCATTTTTATCTGATTTGAGTCCAAAATTTAGAAAAAATCACAAGGGGTAAGTCCAGCATTTTTATCAAATTTGGGTCCAAAATTGAAAAAATCACAAGGGGTAAGTCCAGCATTTTTATCAAATTTAAGTCCAAAATTTTGAAAAAATCACAAGGGGTAAGTCCAGCATTTTTATCAAATTTGAGTCAAAAATTTAGAAAAAATCACAAGGGGTAAGTCCAGCATTTTTATCAAATTTGGGTCCAAAATTGAAAAAATCACAAGGGGTTTAAGTCCAGCATTTTTATCTGATTTGAGTCCAAAATTTAGAAAAAATCACAAGGGGTAAGTCCAGCATTTTTATCAAATTTGGGTCAAAAATTTAGAAAAAATCACAAGGGGTAAGTCCAGCATTTTTATCAAATTTGGGTCCAAAATTGAAAAAATCACAAGGGGTAAGTCCAGCATTTTTATCAAATTTGGGTCCAAAATTGAAAAAATCACAAGGGGCAAGTCCAGCATTTTTATCAAATTTGGGTCCAAAATTGAAAAAATCACAAGGGGTAAGTCCAGCATTTTTATCAAATTTGGGTCCAAAATTTAAAAAATCACAAGGGGTAAGTCCAGCATTTTTATCAAATTTGAGTCAAAAATTTAGAAAAAAATCATAAGGGGTAAGTCCAGCATTTTTATCTGATTTGAGTCAAAAATTTAGAAAAAATCACAAGGGGTAAGTCCAGCATTTTTATCAAATTTGGGTCCAAAATTGAAAAAATCACAAGGGGTTTAAGTCCAGCATTTTTATTTGATTTTAGTCAAAAATTTAGAAAAAATTCACAAGGGGCAAGTCCAGCATTTTTATCAAATTTGGGTCAAAAATTGAAAAAATCACAAGGGGTAAGTCCAGCATTTTTATCAAATTTGGGTCCGAAATTGAAAAAATCACAAGGGGTAAGTCCAGCATTTTAATCTAAATTTGGTCCAAAATTGAAAAAATCACAAGGGGTAAGTCCAGCATTTTTATCTAAATTTGGTCTAAAATTGAAAAAATCACAAGGGGCACGCAAGTCCAGCATTTTTATCTAATTTAGGTTCAAAATTGAAAAAATCAAAAGGGTAGTTAGTCCAGCATTTTCATCAAACTTGGGTCAGAAATGAGTTGAAATGAATTGTTTGGGAAATAATTCTGATCACCCACACAAAAGACTTCTCTCACTAAAAACTGCAAGAATCGTTGTCTTTATTAAATATGAATCTTAAAGGCAAATAACCATGTCCATGGTTTCTTTCTGTCAATTCCCAAGAACATAAATAACAACAGTTGTGTTGGTATACAAAATTATCCCTCGATATAAGGATTCCATACGCCCCATAAGAATACTAAGTGACTTGTCCTTAGAAATACCTCAATAATATTCTGAAGATTTTGGTTAATCTTTCTTTTTTTTTACAATAAAATCCTGTACAATTCTCTCATTAGAACATTGCAATACTTAAGTACATACCAGTCCATGCTTCTCAATTATATACACTGTACATACATGACTTATAGGTGATCAGAGTTTCTTCTTAAATAGAGTTTTTATCATTGCGAACATTTCAAGAGACGTTCTTAGAAACAGGATTAATTTTTAAAAAGCTGCAGAGCAGAAAATATTGCTTATCAATAATGATCTGCCGTGAACCAAACCAGGGTACCACAAACAATAAAATGAATTGCTGTTAACCTGTGCTTAGCGAAAGTTCTTTCAGCTTAGCAGTTTTATAAAAATGATCCCATCTGGTAAACAATAAGACAATCAAAAGGTGTTTTCGTTCAACTTTATATAACATTGTGTTTACAAAAATAAAATATGGAGCTACTCTCAAGGGAATTGTTGCTTTTGAGAGTTGTTAACTACAAATAGTCTCTATGGCAACGAACTTGAACTTAAATAACATCCGGGCTCCAATTTCATAGAAATACTTGAGCAGAACAAGCAGGAAACCAGTCAAAAACTGTACACAAGTTAGGGTATGTTGACCGGTTACCCATTCTGGTCAGCAAAATCGTTTGTGCTCAGCTATTCTTGGGTGTTTGAAAGCACCATGATTGTCTATGAAATTCAGCCCCGATCATATCATGCACCAAATAAATTAAAAAATTAAAAAATTAAATCCTCCTACAATTTAGTGCTTTTTAAAACTGATTGAACAGAAAGTAAAGCAGTGCCTATTGGCTATGGCTGTTTGATAAGCCACAGGCCACAAAGCCATTGTTCCAGACCTAACTAAGTACACATAACAATATAAAACCTTTGTGAAACAAGTTTCATATTGTAGTTGACTTTGGTTGCTCATATTTGATATACTATTAACATGGTGGTCATTGCACAACTAAATTCAGTTTGACTCCCAAAATGAGGACCACAAGCAGACAGTACCCTTGTGTGATGTCAATGCAAAGAGGCAGGAATGAGAAATGTCAGACTTTTATGGAGTCCTAGTTTCAGACCTTTTTGTGGGCATTGACGCTCACCCCTGAAGGGGTCAATGCTCTCACTTTCGGTACCTTCTGGAGACCAAGGACAAAACAAAAAAGGGAAAACAAAAGGACTCCACATGGAATTTCTAAAGACCGGGGTGCTCCACAAGGAAATTTGTGTACAAAGTCTATGGGAAACTGTTAAGTGCAGGGACAAAGGAAAGAACAAAAGAGTGCTCCACAAGGATGCATTTTTCCGTCTGGGTGGCCACCCATCAACCTTCTTCAGCACAGTGCCATTATCATAAATATCTTCAACAAACTGTCTTCACCATGCTATAAAAGAGAGGCTTGGATCCTACATAGTCAGAGCCCTTGTCTGTATCAGTACAACAGTCATGTAATTGGCTACAGGGGATCTGACCCCAACATCCATAGCACAGAGAAAGGACTACATGAGGCATATTTACTAGAACTCTTAATTGGACCACATGTTTTGCATTATTGTACAATTTGACATAGAGAAGAAGGAATTGCTAAACAAGTCAATACAATAACCTATCACTTGTTTTTCCAAGCCAAACTGACTCCTTTACAAATCAGTTGTAAAGTGGGCTATGACTGGACAACATAACCGAGCGCATTTACTGAATAACTGCAATGTATAACTGCAACATACCAATGTTTCAATACGGTTTCTATAAGAAACTAAGATCATGCAAGGCGCGCTGTCAGGATGCAAGTTGGTTTTGCACCTTTTTTCCCTTTACATTCAAGACTGAGGAGTTCTGAAATTGAGTTGGATGAGTGGGCACTGGAACAAGTTCCTCTGTTGAAACTAATCAATTAGTTTGCTTCAAACTGTAAGAAAGATGAGTGCATTTGCTTTCTGTTTGCATTTGGCCAGCGCAGCAAACAATGACCTGGTCTAGGTGTGCGCTGCAATACCTAAAGATGAAAGGATTCAGTTATGCCCTACGATGAACTAAGTTCTTTATCCCAGAGGCACTGATCAAATTAGTTCCTAGAGAGTCTAAACATTTGCTCTATGGTATAAAGGAGGTTCTGGTTACATCTATAAAGTGCTTTAAGACATTCTGTGAATATTCAAGTAAAAATAAGACCCTTGAACAAACAACTTGTATACACATCACACATGTCAAGCATGGGTACATGATATTCTTAGACCATATCCGAATTGGCTGGCGACTATTGTTAAGGGTGTGGCTAAGGACATCCTATACTTCAATGTACTATGATGTGGCAATCCAGCCGTAGCTGTAGCCGCTAATTCGGACAAAGTCTTAGAAGCAGTGAAGGAGACAAAGGTTCAGCTAACATTTACATGTTTCATGCTATATAAAATAGTTAACTCAATATTGTTGCCATACTTTATACAGAAGAATCAATGAAAATACAGGGTACAATTCCATGGCTTTGCTTACTGCGGAATTCTGCACTTACTGCCCATACCATCATGCGCTTTATACAGGTTACAGTAAGCGCAGAATTCTGCACTTACTGCCCATACCATCATGCGCTTTATACAGGTTACAGTAAGCGCAGAATTCTGCACTTACTGCCCATACCATCATGCGCTTTATACAGGTTACAGTAAGCGCAGAATTCTGCACTTACTGCCCATACCATCATGCGCTTTATACAGGTTACAGTAAGCGCAGAATTCTGCACTTACTGCCCATACCATCATGCGCTTTATACAGGTTACAGTAAGCGCAGAATTCTGCACTTACTGCCCATACCATCATGCGCTTTATACAGGTTACAGTAAGCGCAGAATTCTGCACTTACTGCCCATACCATCATGCGCTTTATACAGGTTACAGTAAGCGCAGAATTCTGCACTTACTGCCCATACCATCATGCGCTTTATACAGGTTACAGTAAGCGCAGAATTCTGCACTTACTGCCCATACCATCATGCGCTTTATACAGGTTACAGTAAGCGCAGAATTCTGCACTTACTGCCCATACCATCATGCGCTTTATACAGGTTACAGTAAGCGCAGAATTCTGCACTTACTGCCCATACCATCATGCGCTTTATACAGGTTACAGTAAGCGCAGAATTCTGCACTTACTGCCCATACCATCATGCGCTTTATACAGGTTACAGTAAGCGCAGAATTCTGTGGTAAGCAGCACCATGATAGGCCCAGGGCCCAATCTCATAAAGCCTGTAAGCACAAAAACATGCTAAGCACAGAAAAATTGTGCTTAGCAGAAACTGATTACCAGCCAACATTCCATAAAGTTTATACTGCTGCCACCGGTGCCGCACTCATGTTGTGCTTAGCAAATAATTTTGCTCAGCGGATTTTCAGCTAAACAGCTTTATAAAATTGGGCCCAGATAAACAGTGATCATTGATTAGATGAATCTACAAGGTTTTTTAAAATCCAGTTCATACTTTCTTTAGCAAAACTTGGCTGAACAAAAATTTTCAAAAAATCAAGGCACTTATATTATGATGAGGTTAGGGTAAATGGCAAACAAGGTTTGTGGCTCGATACGAAGTTATTACATTAATTGACAAAATACAAACATACCTGCTTGACCCGTTGAAACCTGTACATGTGATACTTTAACAAATTTTAAGCAAAAATTTGAATTTGTAAACAAACTTGTGGACCATGTATCTTGCATGCAAAACAAAAATATATAAAGAATTTGATTTGATTTTTTTATTTTGTACATTATACTTCCTCCGATGAGGTAAGAAGTATGATTATTTTAGAATTTGAGTGAGTGGGTGGGTGTTGGTGAAGAGGAAGGGTGCCCTAAAATAAAATACATCTAAACCTTTATCATTCTGCTATAATCCTTACAAAAAGCACAGTACTACCACGGTTTACCATGGAAATACCAAGAATAAGTACCATAGAAATACCACCATAACAATGGTAGAACCAGGGAAGCTTTGTGAGTGTGAAAGTGGGTCCAGGCCCTGGTCACTTGAAGTGGCAACCTTGTATAATAAACAAGTATAAGATTGAATACCTTCCTAGCTAGGCTATCTGTCTAAACATAGTTATTTCTACTCCCAATTCTCTGTAGAAAAACAAGTTATTATACCCTGAGCTTCTTAAACATGAAAGCGATGAACAAATACACAAATAGAGACTGAACATCTTGGAAGGTCATAAATAAAGAAACGGGTTTATGAAGAAGCCATGAGGCAATTTGAAAACCATTGTTTGGGGTCCGTACATCCGGACTGCCCCATCAAAACATTTAAAAAAACTAAAAAACTGGCCCCTTCACAAACCACAACCTCCCTTCAGAGATGGTCTCTCAGTTAAATGATTCTATTTAAAATTGACGTGGTGTAAAAATAATATCTCAAAACAAGGAGACTATAATCAAAAATATACACTGCAGAACTAAACATATAAACAAATATAACTTAAATAAAATGGAACTGGATTGCACAATTTTATTAAGTTAACAAATAAAACTGAATATAATCTATGTTGATAAACAAACCTCTCCGATTGGCACGGGTGGCCAATGTTAACAGGTGTTGTGACCAAATTTAACATTTTCTGCAAACTTTCAACTAAATAAGATACCTCCCATGATTGGTTGCTTTGTTTCCAACAAATTCAACTCTATTTTTGAATATTTATGTAACATTGTTACAAACTGTGGCCATCTCTTTTTGTTTTGCATTTATGGCTTTCCATAGTTTTCAACCCTCAGTTGGCAAAAACTTTGGCTATGATGTTGCAATAGAAAGGTCTATAAGCCACATGTGAATTAGATTTAAATGATGTCTGGTACAATGCCTCGTTCAGTCACAAGTGAAGGCTCAATTGGAATTCCTCAGACTAAATCCAGTGTTGCTATGTCAGATGGTATGGTGCAAGCTTGTGCACAGTTTATAAGGGACGTCAAATTCCCACACACCATTTCCAATGAAATGAGTGACACAGAGGATACCACTCTGCTAATCTGGAGGTTGCTATATTTTGGGGATCAGGTTGGCTCAGTGGTGTCTTTTCCCACCTTTCACCTCTGTGGACCCCAGTTCGAATCCCACCTCAGACCGGAGCTCATATGTGGATTTTCTCAACTGGGGTTTTCCTCCCACATCAAAAACAGAACATTTCTTCATCGATTCATATTCCTCCTGTTGTTGGCACGAATTGCACTGGTTACTTTTTTTAAAGCTTTCCCTGAACCATGTGATGTAGTCAACAGTATTTTTTGTCTGATGATTTCAAAACTTAGCATTTAATAGTGCCCTGGCAAGTCACTGTACCAGACATTCAAACCTAACTCGCAAACAGCTAATTCAAGCTCAGATCTTGCGTCCTAACAAAATTGTACCTCAGTCTTAGAGTCTGACTTGCACTAAAGTAAGTGCAGGTGAATACACAGAGCAGGAATTCAAGTCAACATGTGAACCTACACACAGAAAAGTGACAAGTAAACTACGCAAACTTCAGAATTTTGTGTGAGATTTCAATAAGAAAATGATGTTTGCAACATTTGATTGCAACAAAAGGTATGCATGGAAGTGAAAACATGTTCAGGAGCTTATGTCATAAAACATGCAATCAGACGGTTTCTGCTTACCAAGTTCCCAATTGCAGAACTTGATGATATTCGTATTTCTTGAAATTTTTTATTTCAGACAATCTTTTGTATGTGGATATATTCAATAAATAGCTCAACTTGTTGTATGTTTATAGCTTTTTGTAAATTCTTGTGCTGTACTCTTCGACAATGTAAGTAAACAAATTCCAATAAAAAAGCCCTGAATAATGACAATTTGAGTCATTACTCGGACTAACATTTCAAAAGGAAAACAAACTCAGCCTCAGAAAAACCAACATAAATAAACCCCAGTAAACCAACACACAGACTAACTAAATAACAAACAAACAAACAAAACAAACAAACAAACAAACACAGCTTTCTATAACTTAGTTCAGTATGTAACCTAACTCAGTTGCTTGAAAATTCATCAATCAATCCAACATCGACTACATGTTGAAAAATCAAATCGTTGTAGTAAACCATGCTTTTTTGGAAAGAAACCTTTCAAAAATGACTCATAAAAAAATTAAAAAATCATATATAAATTTGATTCGATTTTTTATTTATACACGTGGCAGGTTTGTGTTAGAAATGATGAGCAACTATGCATGCTTATGTTTGTAAGGTTTTAAAACAAAAATCACAAAGGTTTTGGAAATTTACAGTGGAGTGCAGATCAACAACAAATATTGTTTTTTTTATACAAAAGAAGTTTGATCATTTGTTTAAAGGTAAAATTTCATGCAAAGAAACAAACAATTGGTTTGATAATATGACTTTATCGTGTCAGATTTCAAATTGGAAGACTTTTTTTAATAAAACAATTACTTTAACTGTAAAATCAGACACTGTCAACTTGCTTCTTGACGTTCAGAACTAGGAAACTCTTGTGTTTTGATCTTTTTTTCCATCGACAGGAAATTATGTGGGCATTTGAAGGAATCCCTACATTTCTCTGGCAAGTTTCTTGTAGATGTGGCTAGGTAAAGCTTTAGGACCAACAGAGTAATATTTGCAATCAAAATTAAGAGTAACCTCTACATTGTGGAGAGGGCGATTACAAATTGGTCAGACCCAACTATAATTCTTAGCCTTTGACATCAAAAATGTCATGTCAGGAATTTTTTGTATGTACAGTTGAATTTAATGCATCCCATGATATAAACACCAATGCCATCAAAGAAAAACTTATAAATCAATAAAAGAAACAAAAACACGACATGAAAATCAACTCACAAGAATGAGTGCAATCTAGCAAACCAAGACACAAGAAACCAAGACACAAGAAAAAACAAAAACACAAAACATGTTGTTCTTTCAAAATATAAAAAACCATAAATAAAAACGCTTTTCAATCATTCGTTCATTTTGCATTGATGCAACTGTTTTGTCCAACGTCTCATTTTGAATAGACGCTAGAAAAATAATTTAAGGATACTAGTAACAGCAGAACTTCATAATGAACAAATCAAGCTTCTTACTAGTGAATAGTGTGAGGTACAAAAGATACAACCAAGGAATTGCATTATATGTTCATATATGTATAATCTTAATGGCAAAGCACCTAGAGATGATAGTCTATTCAAAAAATTACTCTTAAACACATTTTTGGTCAAACAATCTAGAAATTGTCCCAAACAGTAAGCCACTTACCAGCAATCTGAATACAGAACGCTATCAAGGGATGGGAAATCACTGGTATTTGGGCACATCAACATTTTTGATCGGCTATGTGAACTACACATGTCAAATCTGATGACATCGTCACTTGAACTTGATTTGGTGTTATCGGGCTGATACAAAGTGTGCTTGAAATGAATTGTGGATGCATCTTAGTTGCAGATGTGTTGATTTCTCATCTTGAGGCGACCGTACTAGATGAGTTGTTTGGGGTGCTGTTGATTCGCAGTTGGCCTTCTTCAATAGCCTGTGGGTCTGGAAGAAACTTATACAATGGCATGCTGTTCAGGATTACTCTCGCTGCATCTTCCCGTCCAAGATCTTTGAGTTTCATGACCAGGGTGCCGATGGTGCTCCCAGGGTCACTGCCCCACTCTTGTAGAGTCCTCTCAGTGGGGCTGTCAGACTCCTCGGGACCACATCGGTTATTCAACGGATCCAAGACAGGTACGCGATCCATCATGCCAAGGGAGAGCGCCATCAGGCACCAGTCTTTCCCCATGGGGTCAGGGGGGTCAAGGAGCATGCTCAGCTGCCGCCGGGTCAGCTCGGGGAGGTCAGCGATGTGCAGGTCAATGCCGGGGATGGTGTTGGCTTCGATGGAGTCACTGCCAAAGCAGAAGAGGTCCGTAAAGGACTCCATCTGTTCAGTGATCTCATTCTGGACGGTTCGCTCCTTACTAATCTGCGCCTGAAAGATGTGCTTTGGCTCGTAGGTCATGAGGAAGCGATCATGGTTACGAAGTTGTGTAGGGCTCAACATGTCCTGGTTGAGCAGTAACCCTGGATAAGATTCCTCCACGACGTTCTTCACTAAGTGTACCAGATCCTCCATGAAGACAAAACAGCCCTGCCGCGTATCGCTGATCCCCCTAACCCTTACCTCAATCCCCTGTCCCTCATTGGTCAGCACCAGTAAGGCTTCCATGCTTCCACTCACACACTTAGCTCCGTCTTTCCACAACACTAAATCCGTATCAAGATCCTCTACATCTTGCTGAAAGTTTCTCCGTAACGACAGCTGGATACGAGCAAACAGTCCAATTGGCAAGACACTCGTGCAATCGGCGATCTGTAGACGAACTCCTCCATACACATTCAAATTCCCATTCTCATCTTCCTTTTCCCATATCCCAAGCGGTGTATTACTCTTGATCAAGGACGGAAACTCGCACACTGTTCCCTGGGTGCAGATGTCCATCGCCTCCAGTAGCTGGACAATATCTACACAGTCTGTTTCCGGGAAGACAGATTGGATGTAATGGACGCTATATTGGCCGTAGGGTTGGTCTGTCGTGTCAGGTGCTAAGAGTTGACCAATGACGTTTGAGCAGAGCCATCGTGGCTCGATTAAGATGATCTCTTGAAGGAGTTCACTCATAAAGCACTGAACCTGGTGAAATAAATTAAAACACTCAAGTAGGATTTGACGCAAAATTTACAAGTTTTAATTTTTTTTGAAAAACTGTTGAAGCAATTGAATAGGCTTTGCAAAGAGTCACCAAATCAGATTTCAAAGTTAAGAAGCTGTCAAAGGGAAATCTAAGTTAAGTAACAGCACGAATAAAAGCCCACTCTAGTAACACCAGTAAGCCGTCAGGCTATTTGAACCAACAATATGCTGATCAGAAACACCAGAGCGCT
Organism: Leptasterias polaris; assembly: GCA_037783415.1. NCBI lineage: Eukaryota > Metazoa > Echinodermata > Asteroidea > Forcipulatida > Asteriidae > Leptasterias > Leptasterias polaris. Next base: position 8,628,744 of record JAZGTN010000022.1, read on the forward strand.
AGACTGCTCAGCCAAGACATGCCATCAAATACCTAACTGCATGTTTGATTCAGTTAACCTCAGGACTGCGCTACTAATCTGATTAAGCTTTACATGGGGTCAGGCATACAACACCACCATAATCAGAATCCAATAGTTTGGGTATTGAGCTACCAAGTGGTATTGTGAGAGTGAGGAAGGATCCTAAACTACTCAATGGAGTCTGGTGTTTTTCAAAGAAGTTGAGCTTACCTCTCCCATGTAGTGAAGTTGTCTGACTACATCCTTAAGGTGGGGCTCACTAGCCAGTGGATTGATCTGGGTGTGAACCATGTCCTCAAACTGCTGCCATGTCAACACTGGGAAGGATTGGCACTTCTCATTCTTACGCCAAGCTGGCAAGATGGAAAGAACTGCCTCGCAGAGAACCGTAAGTGGGGGCTCTTGCTGTAGACAAGAAAAGACAAGACTAGAGGTTACATCACCGAAGGTTTGCACAACAAAATAACTACAGCATGTTACTCACGTGACAGAGGACTTTGAGCAAGAGCACTTGCTGTTGACGAGGAAAAAAAGGGGGGGGGGAAAAAGCTACCGCACACTTCTTTAAGGTCTGAACATGGGTAGCCAATTCATTGACGTTCTACATCAATGAATTGGCTACCAAAACAACTATATCAATCATGTCGTACCTTCACCACAGCATTCCTGAGGTTGGACAGATGGGTTCGTAGAAGCTTCATATCTCTAGACTGGGAGTTATTAGCATCCACAACAAACAACATCTCACAGATGTCAAACAGACGCCCAAAGCTCTTCTTGATCTGATACAGGACGATGTTTCCCTCTCCACTGACGAGCTCTCCGGAGGGAAGCTTGGGGCAGGTACGGTAGTCTGCGTGGGTCGCTACAAGAGCAACTTTCATCTGCTGGCTGTACTTGCCACAGTGACCTGACACAAGAGGGGTAGAGGTACAAAAGAACTGTGATAAACATGCATTTGAGTGTTGACTGTTTTATTAAGTACAGTTTCACTATTAAGTGAAGTTGGGGTATTTTACGGTAATGGAAGATTTGACCCTTACACTAATGTCACATGCGGCTGCTGTATGCCAACCTCGCCATTTTGTGAGCCAAATTGCATGTTAAAATTATTATAAGCGTGTAAATGTTGCATCGCCTAAAATGCACACTACACTGGATAACACATGGGGACATCGACTCCTACAATGGCGCAACCAAGATTATTGTGATGATGATTTTAAGTGAATTGGGTCAGTAGAAGACAGGGAGGATTTCCGAGGACATCAGAGGATGTCAACACTGAATTGTTCATCGTAACTTTGTACAATTGTTTTGAATGTATGTATTTTTATTTTGTAACAATGATTAATGATGATTATAAAAAGGAATTTGTTTTAGCCTTCCCCACACTGGGTATCACAGCACTTTACATAAAAACAATTGAAACCAAACAAAAAAGCTCAAAAAAGAAAATACTACAGGGATAAGATTTGACCAATCTGGAAATTCCTGGAAAGTTGCTTGCAGGCCTGGTTTCTCCCATTACTGTAGACACAGAATCTACCAGACGTTACAATTCAGGAGGGTTACAGATTCTGTGTGCATCCCCAGCAATACAAAACTACAGGCTTAGACACTTCTCTCTACCTTGAGTGACTACTTTACTTTTTTCAAGAGAATTTGAAGGCTCAAGGATATTTTGAGAAAATCATGAAATCAGGAAAGCAATTCTACCAATGGTGGCTGTTTTTTACAATAACAAATTATTACTAATAATAATTTGAATAATCCTAACAGAAACAACACCTGTTCTGACTGATAGTCGTAAAAGAAAGGTAAACATATACAAAGTGGAGTTTAAAGTTACTCTTCAGGCTTAAATTTAAAAAGGGTTATGATTGACATTACAACATACCGATTGGTTCGGACACCGGTAATCTAGACTTGAGGTAGTTCATCCAATAAGTAACTTGTGACAGTTGATCCTCAAATGTGTCATCCAGTCTGAAGACAATCAGATTAATGGCACCGTCATCGTCCATGAAGTGACAGTAACTGGTGTGATACGACTCAGCACCAGGAAACTCCATGACTGTGTAGTCACCAGCACCTTGTAAAGGAAAACATAAGTGGGGTTACTTCAGGTGAAAAAATGGTGTTTGGTTTTTCCTAACGGACTCAGAATGCATTGATGAGATGAGGATCATGATGAGGTTTGCCTATTCATGTCTATCCCTCATTATAAAAGGAAGATCAGATCTGTACTAAGTATCTTCCTGATTCTACAAACGTAGCTGGTATACTAATCTGAGACACCTCAATTTCTCTGTATACCGTGAGGTATGCGTAGGGCAGTAGGTCTTTCTTCATTAAAAAGATCCTTCCTGATTCTATAAATGTTTCTGATCTGAGACATTCCAATTTCTCTGGAGTGCTGAAAATATCTTCCTTACAACTTAGATTCATCCTGATCCTACAAACGTACCTGGTATATTAATCTGAGCCACCTCAATTCCTCTGGTGCCATTATAATCCTGATCAGCACTACTCGTTGACAACGACCTCCCTATCAGGTTCTCTTTACTCGCCATGTACTTCTTCGTTGCCGATCGACCAATCAGACTCAAGTTAGACTTGGAGCGGCGGAACAGTCCCCGTAAGTAGCCGCATTTTAATGAGTCAATGAGGGAGCTCTTTCCCACCCCCTGATGGCCAAAGATCTTCAGGCGGATTCTTGACAGGGGGCCAGAGCTTGAGCTTAGCTGGTGGACGTAGACCTCCCTCATCTTTTCCTGCAGATGAAATTTTGTTGAAAAGGTTCTTTAACTAAAAACAGAAAACTCTGTGGAAACTCATGATACTGAGACAAATGAGGCAGAGAACTCAGAAAAGTCTGCAAGTTCTTTGTGTTCATTTTATTGACCCATTTCAAAATGCGCTATTACAGCACCTATTGCTGTCTGCCATTTTGGGAGTCAAAGTGTAAGCAAAGGAATTGACTCCCAAAATAGCTGAAATGGTAGACGCACATTGTGCAGAGGTGTGCTCCGCACCGTGCAAGGGGTCAATATAGGACTAAATTTCCCTCACTCTTTTAATCAAGTATATTTGTGTAGATTCCTTTTTGCCTTAGACAACAAAGAAATCACACGTTTTTTGAAAGTCAGAGGCCAATAAATACCGTCCTCAAATTGATACTTTTGAACTCAACTAAATCTCACACTAATTTGAAACTACAAATCGTTGCATCAGTGCAATAACGTCGTACTTCGATTGTGCAACAATGTTATATCTTGCATGAAAATGCTCCGTGCAAAAACAGCATATCTCGGCGCCTATTGGTTTTGTTTGTACATACAGGTTATTTTAAGCACAATTTTGACATTTCCAACTGCTATGTAACTTAAATGCTATTGTAGGTGATACAGCGTTTTTGCACTGACATGACGATATGCAGACATTTAAAAATTGACCGGGCTTTTTCCCTATTATTATTTTGTCTGCTGAACTTACCCCTTGTAACTGTTTAAAGACAAGCACCACGTCTTCATGGCCCTCTAACGTTGCTATTTGTACCGCTGTTAAACCATCCTATAAGGAAATGTGAAGGAATGTAAACCACAATATTAACTTACGATAATAACTTAAAACATGTAGTCCATGACAGATATCATACAGATGTTAATTTAAACATGTAGTCCCTGACAGATATCATACAGTGGATAAAGAATATTATTTGGTTTTTGACCTTACATCGATGTGTATTAGCACTGTATACAGCAATCCTTCACCGATCTTGAACTCTTGGTGGCAGCAGATATGCCTCCATTACTGCGGTGTACCTGGGTGGTACTGTGCTGCCTAGCGACTGGTATAAGGTTTGGGCTACACGGCGATCATTTGATCAGTCGCGGGTTATTGGACTTTCACTTTGCAAATCGCTTAAACCCGTCGCTAGGCAGCGCAGTACCACCGCAATAATGGCAGTATCTGCTGCCACCAAGAGTTCAAGATCGGTGAAGGATTGCTGTATATCACTTGGGTGGGATTCAAACCCACAGTATTTGCCAAGCTAGAGCAGATGTCTTACCACTAGACCACCAAGCAAGCCTGGTGGCTAGAGGCAGTTCAAATCTCACCTGAGTGGAATAGGTCTGTGGATTTTTTTCACAGAACTTGGGAAAGTACTGAGTATACAGTGCTTGATACACATCAATGGATGGGCAAAAAGTTTAATTTAAGAGTAAATAGATGTCCAGATAACCTTTTCCCAAAATAGTGGAGTGGATAAACAAAAATGCCATTTGGTAAGATTCTTGTGAGCACGGTCATATCAATGTTGCAGACTGCTTTTAGGGAAACATTACCTTATTTCTGTGGTCCAGTTTGCATCCAGCAAGGCACAGGTACCTGACTATTTCTATGTGGCCATGTTTAGCAGCTATCTGAAGGGCTGTCGATTCACCCTAAAACACAAAGTAGATAAATAATGATTCAATTAGTCACTTATTTATTTAACTAATTGTATCTTGTTTTACCAAAGTAGTATCATTAGTTGTCAAAGAACTTATCTCTGGGTGGACGAGGGGAGAGGTGGCTGGATAACAGCAGATAACGTGACATTAGATGAATGATCAGAAAAACATTTTATGAAAAGATTGTTTCAGAAATGAGCTGTGGCTCTGGCTATGGCTGTTGGTTTTAACTGTGAAGTAGAACTACATATCAACAAATAGAAGAGCCTCATTATAGCCACAGCCAGAGCCATATAAATCCATACATCTTGTACAGGAAATGTAGATTGCGGCAAGCTAGTATTAGGTTGAGCAAATCAAGATTACTGCACATTATGAACTTGTTTTTGGCAAGCTACAATCCCGGCCAAAATGCTTGGGCCACCCATTTGCAACGTGACAATAAACACTTCCCCCGTGCAATAAACATTCCCTCCCCGTCCCCCATTCAATGTTGATGAGAGCGCAGACCGCGCAATGAGAGCCAACATTGAAAGGGGGCACGGGGGCCGTGGTGCGGGGGCCCAACGAGATATGGCCGGGATTGTAGCATGGTTAGTTGCTAACTTACTGCAAGCTGGCATGGTGTACTTGTGTTTGGCAAGCATGCATGGTTAGTTGCAAGCTTGCCACAAGCTTCTAGGTTTGGTTGTTAGCTTGTATATTAGTTGCAAGCTTACAGGGTTGGTGACTAGCATGTAGACTTAGTTCCAAGCTTTTACTGATGCTACATGGATACTATTAGAAATTGCCCAAGTTCCAAATTACCATATTCATAAGACAAAGAATGTTGTATCTACATGTATAGACGATGTGACCTCTGACGTCACTCGAAAACCATAACATGATGCGCGCGCATGTCGCCGGGCAAAACCTTTGTGTACTTGACAGCCAGCTAGAAAGTACACGCAATATTACCATGACTACGCGTCTTTTTGCCCTGCGGAACATGACTTGGACAGTGTTTTGTCAACAGAGGGCGGTTTGAATGTAAACAGAGGTCACATCGTCTATACAAACTTATTACAGTAACCTGAAATCACAATTAACGAACCATTGAGTAGAAAAGGAAAAAGACGTGTGTGCATACCTTATTTAGTGTGTCCACATTACAACCAGCGCAATGCAGTAACTCTAAGATATGAAGAGAACCATCCTTGGCTGCCACATGAAGTGACGTCTCACCAAACTGCACATATCAAAACAGACACATCCAAATGAATGTTTGAAAAGGAAACACAGACTGGTCAAAGTTTTACAAAAAACAAAACTGTGTTTTAATAGATGTTAAATTTGCATTAGGGATAAAGAAGATTGTTTTGCGTTTAACCCATACACTGATACGTGTTAAGCACTGTATACTCAGTACTTTCCCCTAGTCCATTGAGAAAAGAAATCCACAGGCATATTACTTGGGTGGGGTAAAGAAACTATATTTCTTAAACAATTTAAGATTGTTATAACCCTAAGTTCTTATCCCTAAGTGGTCTCCAAAGTAGTTGTTTGCCAAAAAGAAACATCCATTTTCAAAGTAGAACATTTTGTTGTTGTTTTTTTTCTCTCCAAATTTATAATTTTTTTATTTTTATTTAACCCCCTTTTGATCATTACGCATATGAAATTAACGACTTCATATTTGTTTTTTTCTCTCCAAATTTATAATTTAATTTTTTTAATTTAACCCCCTTTTGATCATTACGTATATGAAATTAACGACTTTATAGCACTAAGCTGACGAGACCCAGTTTGACAATTTACCTTATCTTGCATGTTGACATTGCAGTCATTTTCACACAGATACCTAACAATGTTATAGTGGTGTCTCCTGACTGCATGGTGTAGAGCTGTAAGACCTTGTTTGTCGCTGTTATTGAGGAAGGCTCTTGATTTGACTAGAATGGAGACAATCTCTAAGTGGCCCCTGGCTGAGGCACAGATCAAAGGTGTCTCACCATCCTGTTACAGAACAAAGAGTTGTGAGTCAGGATTTTTTTTCCCCTTCGAGTGCATCTTTTTAAAAAGGCAATCTTAAATGTTTTGTTCTATTTCAGGCATAATATTTGGTCCTTGGAAAAAGGCAGGAATTTTTGTAATAGAGTAGAAGGGCCAACCTACATGTACACATGGTGTAGGCTTTAATAGACTTTTCAGGCTAATTAATCACAGTTTTACTGATTTTTCTGAGGGCCAAAAGTAGGAAGAATGCCTGCTTTTCACCATTGTTTCATGTTGTGGCTTGTGGAATGTACTTGTAACTTAATGGCACTTAGAAAACAACTACTTAAAAAAATTAATTAATTTTTTTGTCATCCTTCAGGTGTGCCCTTGTCCTGTTTTTAAAATGTCCATTGTTCGATCTATTTGTTTAATGTTTTAACATTTCTTGCCTTTTGATCAATTTTCTAAGTTTTGTATTGTCATTGAAATGTTGGTTTGATAAATTTAATTGAAATGAAGTGGTAAATGAATCAATCAAAAGAGGCTGAACTGTTTTTCCTTAGAGCAGTTCAAACTCAAAAGTTTGTAAACTCAGAGCTGCCAACCAGGGAGATGTTGTACAACAATCAGAAAGATATTTAGAATTACATTAAACATAATAGGAACAAATTGTTCTTGACCAGGGAGTTTTTCAAATTTGTTCACCAGAACATGGAAAGATTGGTTCATTTTCAGAGAAAAATTATGCAGAATCAGGGAGAGTTGGGAGCTCTGGTAAACCCCATTGTTTTCCAGAGTTATATAGGTAGATGAGTAAGAGTTGACCACCAAACAAGCCCTGATCTCTAAACAGCAGCAATTCACAATCATTAGACTAGCCTGGCAAGCTGGGTGGTCTAGTGGTTAACACATTTCTCTAAAACTTAGAGGGTTTAGTGTCTAATTTCACCCAAGTTGTCTGAAATTAATTCCCAACAAACTTTGCAAACAGTCTTTTTTAGCCAAGTTGGTGAAGAGCAGAAACAAAAATCAAAGTTCTGCAGAAATTTTGAACTAATAGACTGTGTAAGTCTTGCGAGTATTTGACATTTGGACTTGTTATAGTGTGTGAGTTTGTTTCATTCATGCATTAAAGCAATGTATGTGGGACCAAAGTGGTCCCAAAACTGTTTGACTATGCACAAGACTTGCATCTATTCACAGGCTGCCCACCTTGTTTCTGAGGTCCAAGTTAGCTTGCGTATTACACAGTGTCTGTACAATACTCATGTAGCCATGCCATGCTGAGATGTGTATAGGTGTCTCTCCATCTTCATCTTGGATATCTACATTGATACCAAGACTGCATAGATACTGAGCTGCCTCTACCTGCCCATAACGAGATGCAACATGCAATGGTGTTTCTCTCGTCTGCAAGACACATGAGGAAGAAAAATTAAATGCTTGTTAGACAGGTGCATCCAGAGAGTTGCTTTAAAAGGGGGCTCAAAGGTTTAGTTTATTTTGTTTGTTTTTTTATTTTGTTTGGTTGTTGTTTTGGTTTGTTGTTGTTGTTGTTTTGTTTTTTTAGGGGGGGGGGGGTTAAAAACTGATACAGTGTGCTATTATGGCGTGTTGTGGCTGTGTGGTTTAGAGCGCCAGACTCAAGCTCTGGTGCTGTTGATCAGCAGAGTGTGGGTTTGAGTTGTGACACTTGTGTCCTTGAGCAAAATACTTTACCATAATTGCTTTGTGCTTCGGATGGGACATTTAGCCAATTGGACATTTAGCCAATTGGACATTTAGCCAATGATGATAAGCTTGTGAACGAAGGATGAACTTGGACAAAACTACAGCTTCAGTACAATTACATTTGTGCTCCGGCCCGAGTGTTTTTGTGTGTGTGTGTATTAGTTTGTTCTACTAAAGTCGCCAATGGTAAGGAAGAGGGGGTAATAGTATGAGTGCAGATGACAAAAATCACCTAAGGTAAGTAAGGAGAAGGTTAGACCCAAAAAGTTTTTCCCAATACTGTAGGAAAAACTGCCTTGCTTTTAGAAGAACCACACACCAGGCCTGAGACCGTATTTTACGCAACACTTTCTCCAAATATTACCCATAATGTAACTCACCCTGTTTTGGTCATTCAGTGGACATCCTTTCTCCTTTAGGTACTCTATCAGGGCGACCTGGCCCTGCCTGGCTGCCCAGTATATTGCATTATCCCCATGCTGCAAAGACAAAAATAACATCAAATATTAAGACTTAATATATTATTTATCTCAGGGATGAGGTTGTACTAGTTGGGCAGATGGGGGAAATAATTGATGGGATTGTGCCTTTGATGATACAAGCATAGAATTTGGCTCACAGTCAGAGTATGTCATGAGGAAGTTATTTGGCTGTAGGTTCATCAGCTTGCAGATCTGAATTTAGACAAAAATATAGGTAGAATAATAAGCAATTTTCTTTATTTTCAAAATGGTTTCAATTGCTTGTTATACTACCTATATTTTTTCAAAAGACAACTCTTCGGCGCCCTATAGCCAAATATCTTTCTCCTGACACAGGCACAATCCCATCACCTAACTGCTGTACTAGGTTTACAGAATTTCCACATCATTTGAAATAAATATCTGAAGGTTTGTTGTTACAGAGGCAAGTCTTTTCATTTCTGTGATGGCAAGTTTGCCTCTTCCAAAAAAAGGCGCAGGGAGATCAGTGAAACATTCTGAAATCAGGGAAAAAAATCCTGACAAATCACAGGCCTATTACCCACTAAAAGAAAAAGAAACTGAATAGTTCTTTTTATTTATTTTAAAAACAAATATTTTTTTAACACAGCCAATATAACCATCTGTGTTAACCTTTTTGAAATCACAGCCTAGTGAGTTTCATATTTTATTTAAGAAGACTAGTTTTCATTTGGTAAATTCTGATATCGTTTTCCCAAATGTGACAAGGACATCAAACAATTTGATTATCTTGTGTTGTGTTCTCTCCAGGGAAAATGTCCGGAGAACAAAATTGTTTGCTCTTTAGGCACGGGCAACATGGAAAGTTGCAAACTTCAACCAAGACCTTTTCCCATTGAATTGAGAAAATAAGTCACTATGGCATTGTAGATAGTTCCCACTTGATGTCACTCAGTGGTTAGTTGGCCATCTTTACAGAGGAATCAATAAAACTTTGTGTTATTCGCAAGTTTGATCAAATTCCTTGCATAATTTGTAGTTATGTAGAAAAGTGAGAACACTTGATGCAGCTCAAAGCCAAACCCAAGTTGCCCCTAAAGATGGTGTCTATCAGGAACTACCTATAGCCTCTAAACAGTACGGCCATTTTGAAACTGCACATTTAACAGAAAAATGTCTTCAGCTGCTGATTGCAAAGCCTCGTGTATGTTAAAACTGAAACGGAAACTGATGCTGAGAACCTGCAGTTGTAAACTAGGTTGAGGAGCAATGCTTAATTTCATTAGAACATGAATATTGGGTCGTACAAGAGCAGAGCACGATATGTACTAAATCTTATTAAGATGGATTCTTCAAGATGAGATTATCTGTTCCAGTGGGGAAGGGGATGAATGGTACATCCTGCTACATCCAGAGAGCACTCAGGCAAGATGATCATTTCTTGCTTCATTTCAGGTCTAAGTGGGAAGGAGATCTGCCATCCCATGTCAAGGCACTCAGCCAACTGATGATAACAAATTCCTCTTAAACCCCAAAGCTTTTTTCCTCTTCTGTGTCTCTCTTCCTGCTCCCTTCTGTGTCTCTCTTCCTGCTCCCTTCTGTGTCTCTCTTCCTGCTCCCTTCTGTGTCTCTCTTCCTGCTCCCTTCTGTGTCTCTCTTCCTGCTCCCTTCTGTGTCTCTCTTCCTGCTCCCTTCTGTGTCTCTCTTCCTGCTCCCTTCTGTGTCTCTCTTCCTGCTCCCTTCTGTGTCTCTCTTCCTGCTCCCTTCTGTGTCTCTCTTCCTGCTCCCTTCTGTGTCTCTCTTCCTGCTCCCTTCTGTGTCTCTCTTCCTGCTCCCTTCTGTGTCTCTCTTCCTGCTCCCTTCTGTGTCTCTCTTCCTGCTCCCTTCTGTGTCTCTCTTCCTGCATCTAGCAGACGGTGCTTAACCATTTTAAGGAAACTGCACACTCCTGTGTGTTAAAAGCCTCTTGTATTCAAGAAATATCATTATCTTAACACAGCACATGAAATATTCCCCTAGATTTTAGCTTTCCTTTTAGTTTTATCTTTTCATTTCACTACTTAATTTATTCAGTTATCATTATTTTCATTTCAGTACTTAATTTATTCAGTTATCTTTATTTCATTTCACTACGTAATTTATTCAGCTATCTTTATTTCATTTCACTACTTAATTTATTCAGTTATCTTTATTTCATTTCACTACTTAATTTATTCAGTTATCTTTATTTCATTTCACTACTTAATTTATTCAGTTATCTTTATTTCATTTCACTACTTAATTTATTCAGTTATCTTTATTTCATTTCACTACTTAATTTATTCAGTTATCTTTATTTAAGGTACTAACAAAAATTGGTTCGGATAACAAACATCATTGTTTGATTTTAGTCTGAAAGCTTACTGCTTGTGAAGTTCATACTAGAAATATTTTTTCTGTGAAATATTTCCCTCTGAAAACCTATTTCAAAAAACGCAACATTTTCGGTTGTTACAACCAAAAATATGGACAGTGTGTTCACATGCTGAAATTTGTGCTGGGTTATAGGTTTTTCACTATTTTCTCCTGACTCACACAATGAATTAAGCCCAAATTTCCACAGGTTTCTTATTTCATGCATATGGTTGATCACACAAAACATGAACACTGTATGCAACTATTTTATCAGCTCTACCAATCCTGTATAACACCTTTTCATGTTTTCATTATTTATCAACCGCCTGTCAGAATTAGCGGCTACAGCTGCGGCTTAATCATCACATGAATAGATGTTAAAGCATAGGTTGCCCATAGCAACACCTTTTAGCAACAGCCGCAGCAGCCAATTCAGACATGGGCTTAGTCTTATGACTGATGTTTTCGTTACTTAGTTTCATTTTAATCTTCACTTCCCGCCCCCTTTTTATTGAGAGGGAAGGGGATGAGTAAGGAAATATTTTCAAAAAAAGGCTTTCTGAGTAATTTGTTTTGATACATTATTTGGTTCAACAGTTCCTGATCTCCACAAAGGAAATACCTCATGAGAAATACTTCCTCATAGATATTTATTTAATTTTTCTAACTTCTGGTAATCTGGTAATCTAATTACAATATTCGTACTATCATGTGTTCTTTTAAATGGTTTATTCAAAACATTTAACTGTGTGTGTCAAAGCAAGATAATGTGGAAGTGTTAAGCTGTATGTAAGTGGGACTTGAAACTTTACATGGTGGAAAAACAAGCCAGTAAGGTTTGCAGTAACACCATGTGAATGAGAAGGTTTGAAACTTTGCATGATGGAGACAAAATCTAGTGAGGTTTGCAGTAACACCCCATGCACGTGAATCTCTCTAATGGGCTGTGGTGAATCTGGAAAATAAGAGAGATGTACAAACGGTGTGACCACAGACATTACTAGAAACTATATGTAGTTTTTAGGCCAGGGGTTCGCAAACGTTCAGGCTGATTGACCCCGACCCATCTGCCATTCGCCAGCTAACTGAACCCCTGCTGCAGAAGTGATGTCATAAAAATAGGCTAAAGTTGGTACAAAGTTGCCGCGGTTTGCGACCGCTATTAACGATTTGGTAGAAGCTTCTTGCTTGGTCTCTAAAGGTTTAGCATAAGTCTTGGCCTTACAGTATTAAAAGTCATAAAAGGCGCCTTGTGTACAATTTGTGTGCATTGTAATTGCAGAATCAGTGTTTATGACATCTTCAGTGAACTGTACATTTCATAAATAACAGCAATTTGGTCATTACTCTTGGCTTACAGAACAAACATCAGATGACAACAGGAATATAATCAAGCACAGGTCAACACCGCGTATGTTTCACGCACACTGTATTCCTATAAGGCCCCTGCGGCACTTACCACAGCTGTTCAAAGAAGTAGATTTGCAACCCCCCCCCTCCCCCTCCCCCATGGCAAAGTAATTGTAATTGGACAGAATAAAGAGACAGCCCTGTGCTTTTAGTTTTGTTGATGAAACTTGGAGAGGGATTTGAGAAAGGATAACATTTTAATCTGGCGGCAGCCTTATGATGGGGAACAGCCCCTCAAAGAGTGTTCCTTATACAATTAAATTACTTGGAAGCTCAAGGGCATCTAGGAGTAGAAAAGGACAACCTCCATCAAGACTAGGAGGTTTTTCTTATCTCTGACCAAGTCAGGTACTCGTCTTCAGAAGAGACTTGCAATGAGGCGGGTTTCAAAACAGAGTGGACCGACACAGTAGGGACCTTGATTTTAACATGGTGAAGCTTCTGATCAGTGCAGAGTAATTGTTGACATGAGGGCACACTAACAAGGGTCCAATTTATAATAATAATACTCTCTGTTTACACCCTGCTTAATACTACATTTTTAAGCCCTACAGTATTTTTCCAGTAATTCTACCAGTTGTTTTACATGTAATGGTTTGCAAGGTGTTGTGGCGCAATATGCAGCTAATTAAACCGGCAACACCAAGGCAAAGCCCTTCTCTTTATGATAAGTGCACTGGGTTCTTTAATGTGCATTACACAACACGAGCAACACAAAGCAATAAAGGTGAAGTGTCTTGCTTAAGGACACAAGTGTAATGACCAGGACTCGAACCCACACTCTGCTGATCAGAAACACGAGAGCTTGAGTTCAGTGTTCTTATCCACTCAGCCACAACACGCCACAGAAATGGGTCTGCTTTATACTGAAAGTGACATATCAGCTCTTACAATTGCAGAAACGTCTTTGCTTACCGTATGTATATTTCACGAGCTAGACAGAACTGTTTGCTTACAAGTGCATGTGTGTACTTCACTTCACCAAACTCTTTGCCTGCTAATAAGCGGAGAATGGCAACCGTAAGTGTAGAGTTCTGTGGTAAGTTTAACGCAGTCTTGCCGTTTATCTTCAGGACCCAGAAGCAGTGGGTATAAACCAATCCATTTTAATTCAATTTCATACCATTAATGGGACGCTTTTATGCTTCGGTACGCGTTAGACGTCATGCTGGTGTTTTCTTAGTTGCGTCAACATAATTGGCTAGAAATGCCCACGGTACATCATAAAAACTTTGATGGGAAAACACTGGTACAAGACCCAATGGCAGCGACAAAACTAGGGTAAAATTTAAGGGGGGTACCATTTTTTTCTAGGGTGGCACTTCTGGCCAATTGAACTTGTCATTTTCTAAGCAAACGTTGTTTCAGCACTCTTGTGCCATTTTGTGTGAGATAATCTGATGTGAAGGAAAAATGCAAATACATTGTGTGAGTATTAATGGAAAAATAATTTTCAAAAACATTGAAATTACTACATAAAAGCTTACGCCACATCCCAATGGATATGTCTATTGATTTATCAAGTCTGTCTGTTTTCCAATGGATATGTCTATTGATTTATCAAGTCTGTCTGTTTTCCAAAGTACTTTCTACAGAATGACAAACTGTGAAGAGCACATTTCACTACATGTACCGTAGGTATGCATAAATCTTCATACATCATTACTATGCTGTGTTCACTCAAACAAGACAGACAAAGCACCTGCCCTCAGCAATGTGAAAGTAACGCAGCCCGACTCCTGACTCGTCAACATTTAGCATAAGACGCTGGTGAAGTAATTGTAATATTCACACGGCAACCTTCGGTTTCAACATTTACAAATCAACTTGATTATTAAGGCTGGGATGAAAACTACAGTCTGGCCCCTTTTTGTAAATTGATTTGAACAGAGTATTTGTGGCTGTAAAAGCAGGCAGGGAACATGACAAAATGGTCATCAAATAAAGGTTTGTTCAATTCAAGGCAATAATTAATAGAGATTAAAAGGCAAGGTAAATTATTTTAGAATGAGAAAAAGTACAAGTTTTTTTACCGTAAAATCAATAAACTCTCTGGGAAAATGTAAGTGTGGGATGAGGGTACTTTCTCCTCAGTGCCCACGGCCCAATTTCATAGAGCTGCTTCAGAAGAAACTACTGCTTACAAAGTTTCTGCTCAGCAAACATTTTCTGCTTAGCAAAAATAAGCAGGATACCAGTCACAGATTGTACATGTGACATGGTATTTTGGCTGGTAACCTTATTCTGTAAGCATAGTCATGTTTTAAGTGGCTACTTTTTGTGGCTAAGCAGCTCTTTGAAATTGGGCCCACCAGTAATTTCATGAAGCCTGTAAGCACAAAAACGTACTCAGCACAGAAAAAACTTGCTTAGCAAAAAACAGGTCATTAGCAAAAACTACATGACTGCATCCGGTTCCCCCCATTCACATTTGCCTTAGCAAACAAAATTTGCTAAAAGCGGTATTTTCTTATTAACAGCTTTATGAAATTGGAACCTACTTTCTTTTAATTTCTCAAACATTCAAATGAAAATAAGTAGTTTGGGAGGATGGGTGAGTCCAATTCAGGCAAAAAAAGGTCACAGAGGTCGTTCAGTTGACAATTTTCAGCATTTACGATGTCAGCCTACTTTCTGAATTTCCTGGGGGGGGGGGTTTCTTGATATTTTCACTGGAAATGATGAAAATAAAGAACGGAGATGATACAAAATCTGTATTTAAAAAAACCAGCAGTGTGTGGGCGTGCGGGCCGTGATTACACAGAAAAGCAATGTCCCAAAAGGGTTTGTGCTTCTTGTATGGATGCCAGGATGCAGACAGTCTGTATATTGCTCTTCAAATACTGAATACGTCTCCACATGCAAACAAAATAGAAGAGAACTATGAAGCCAGTTGTCAAAATAGTAATTGACAACGACGACGGAGTTATTTATAGACACTTTGAAGCAATTGCTGAAATTCATTTGGACAACAATTAGCTCCGAATACATTCTGGTGTATTCAGGGCCCAATATCATAAAACTTCTTAACTATGCTAACCAGAACAAAGTAACCAGCCAAAAACACTATATAACACACTATGCTTGGGACTGGTATCCTGCTCATTTTTGCAGAAAACTAGTAAGTACAACTTTTTGCTTAAGCAGCTTTTTAAAGGTGGGCAAAGTTTGTTAGCATCAAGCATTTTTGTGCCCGTAGATTTCTGGAAGAGTAAATTTTTAATTCCGACCACCTTGTTTTCATTGTTATTACAATCAACTATCAAGTAATAAACCACAAGTGCTATTTGATTAAATAATTGCATCAGATTGACCCTTCACCATGCGTCCACTGCAGTTTTTAATATAACCTGTGCCAGCCTGTAATATGAGTCCATGTTGTGAACGCATATTCAGTACATAGTCAACCCTCGTACTATCTTACCATTCAACATCATCCACTGTGGTTTTGAATGAAAGATACTATGCAAGCCTGCAATGGTGCAAATGTATCTACACAAGTCCACAGTTAGTTCTGTTCATATTTGTGACACCATACACAGTTAAATGCGCAGGTCATGGTTTCAAATGACCTTAACAAGTCATTGTACCGGACATTATTAAAATCTAACTCGCAAATGGCTTATTGGGCCGCACTCTCACACATTCTGTGTGAACCTGCCCCGATGCTTTACCCAAGGTTAGGGCTAGAAATAGGGATAGCGTTAGGGCTAGTGTTAGGGCTAGTGTTAGGGCTAGTGTTTGGGCTAGTGTTAAGGCTAGTGTTAAGGCAAGTGTTAGGTTGGAGGTTAGCAATCTACTGACCTTATCTTTGATATCTATGGTGGATCCTTTAGTCAGCAGATACTCAACAATGTCTTTGTGACCCTGACCTGATGCCATATGCAAAGCCGTCTCTCCATGCTGCAAGAATAAAAACAAACTAAAAGTGGACAAAATCTAGAAATTTATAGATGTGTTGTGGCTGAGCGAACTAACCCATCGTACTCAAGCTCTGATTAGCCAAGTTTTGGTTTGAGTCCCAGTCTTGACACTTGTGTCCTTAAGCAAGACACTTAACCATTATTGCAGCGTCCTTCGGATGGACGTAAAACCGTAGGTCCCATGTGTTGTATAATGCACTTAAAAGAACCCAGTCCACTCTTGAGATGGGGTTCGCCCTGGTGTTTCTGGCATGGTTGGCTGCAAAAAGTTTGCGCCACAGCACCTTGTAAACCATTACAAAGTGCTTCATGTATTCACATGTAATTCGATCAGAGCTCTTTATGCCTGTAGAAAAAAATATAAAGCACTTTGAGACACCCTTCGGGTATGATAAGGCGCTTTGTAAGAATTGCAAAGTATTCATTGTTTTTTATAAGAAATAGTTGGTGTATCAGATGGCAAGGTAAGGCTTGGTTTTATTTCAAAAAGAGGTTGTCTTTTTCAACTCTACTGAACACATATTAGACACATACCTTGTTCTTCTGGTTCGGGTCAAAGGTCGTGAGGTTCTCCACAAGCTCCTTAATTCCCTGCAGGTTTCCATCTTCGACTGCATGGAAGACTGCCATCAGAACAAAAGATTCATCGTTGTCTTCTATCAGGTCAGAACTCTGCAGCAAAACAAATAGAGAAGAAGACCCAAGTATTAGATGTTTACTCACAAGACACTCCTAAAAAGTATCAGAGTTTTACTCCTAATCTTACTCAAAAACTCACACTCACACACAGCTCTGTGCTGCATACACTCTGTGGACATTCCTTTGTTCTTTGCACTCTGTGGACATTCCTTTGTTCTTTGCACTCTGTAAATATTCTTGTATAAAACACTGTGTGGGCAAGTGTAAACTTTGTCCACATAGTTTTTCAAGTCCCTACATTGCGTGGACCTCTTTTGTTCTCAGGTCCACACTTCGTATGGAACGCTTAAACACTCGCGATCAGGAAAGAATACACAAATCTGTTCAATGTTTTCCTGAACAATTTCATCAAAATCTCACCTTTGATCCACATAGAGGCTCCACTGATTTAACCCAGCACTAGCAAAGGGAACCCAAGCCTATCTTGGTTGGGGGGGGGGGGGGGGGGGGGACACACTAAATATGAACGTTGAAACAGCGTACCATCATAGAGAAAGGATGTTTAAATTAAACAGCTAGTTCTAGAGCGGGTCAAATGAAATAGCTGTGTCCAGTTCTTCAGGAAAAGTAAGTCAAGACAACCCTTAACACATTCCTGGCCTCCAGATGAAGATGTACAAGAAGTATCAACCTTCTCAAAGCAGTACCGTTTGTTGAATTTAACCAAAAAACTTATTACAAATCTAGCTGTGTTTTAAATGAAACCATTTGGTAAAGAGTTTGTGTTCAGCTGTAATATACATTACAGTTTAGCTGATGTTGTCTATAGGATGTGATGCAACAGGTTGCTTGATTCATAATGTTTATGACACAGTCATGTAATTACGGAAGTATAAATAGAAAAATGAAAACAGGGTAGGCCAGAGGCTAAACTTTATTTAGTTTTTAGTGATACATCATCGAGAGTACAATAACACTTTGCCAACAATAAGTTCCAGATTGCACAGAAGAGCCTTTAAAACCAAACATAAACATCAAGTAAAAAATATTCTGAGGACCTTGTTTTAATTCAGTGTGCTTCGGCCAAACTTGCAAAATTTGGGTCAAAAAGGCCCAGCAGTTTTGACAAATCCTTGGGAGGCACCTTTGTAAAATTTCCAAACCACCACTTAAAAGGTGACATTATTCTGATGTAACTTACGATCCTATCAATATGCATGCACTCAAATATCCGAAAAAATATGGGATTTTGTTTCTTCATCATCTTGTTCTGGGAATTTGACATTTCACAAAGCCTATGCAGGTGTTCCAACAGTGGCATTTATGTACATCCAAGGTTCAATTTCACTGAGCTACAAGGGAAGAATCGACACTGAGCAACATGTATAATAATAATAATATAATAATTGAAGTCTTATATAGCGCCGGTATCCGCCAATGCAGGCGCTCATGGCGCTTAAGAGACAATTTGTTAACGGGTACCAGTGATATAAAATATTACAGCTCTGCCCAACGCTGAATTCTGCGCTTGCGATCACCATTCTTCACTTACTGGGGATTATGCTAATCGCAGATGGCTGACATTTTTTTAAGCATTCAAATGTGTCAGTATGCAGTACAACTTCAAGGAAAATGTACTTTGTTGAAACAAAGTGTAATACTTGAAAGCTTGAAAGATCCACACTGTAGTATACAGTCAATACAGAAGCCACTATACTATAGAAAGGTCTCTGGGTTTAGAACCACCATACCAAGAAAAGTCTCCACATCCAATCCGTACTAATAAAGGTCTTCGTGTCCAAGCCATTCATCAACACAAGGCTTGTCATTCAATCCCACACTTCATTGCCATCACCATAACATCCTCTTTCCTCCTGTCCATCCAGCAAGCAAATAAAAGGGAGTCAACATCCAACGCGTCCTTGGCCCCTACAACTTAAAATAAATCTAACTGGGAGTTTTGACATGAGAGGATACAGCGCTGGGACAGATTGTGAAGGGTAGCTGTGGATCACAACACAACTGAGTGAAAAACAACAAGCGCACCTATGAGAGTGTTCCCCCCCCCCCCGACACCAACACGCGCCACCACAGTGAATGTCATACACCAGCTATTGATTTTAGTCCTGACTGCATGGCCACCTCATCAGTGTTCCATGTCTATTGATTTCTGTTGGGGTTTTGTCATTGGGCTACCCTCAGAAGCGGGGCACAGATTAACATCATCTCTGCCAGCAATTACAGCATCCGACCATCATCGGCAAATTTCTCCTGTATTGGGTCAAATTCTGATGATGTGTAGAAGGGGTTGGAGAGGGTGGGGGAACATGTCTCAGGTACCAGAGACCAGTTAAAGGAGACAAACAGCTTTAATGTATCATCAAGAGAGTAGGGATACTATTTTGACAGACAGGCTGTCACATTATAAACACACATCCAAGACATACAACAGATATCACTTTCAAAAACCAGCTGGTAGCATTTACGTTTAGTACCCTCATCGGGCAAAACAAAACTCTTTCTAACAGAACAATCAAAATTATCCCGATGGGGATAGCTACAGCCCCCACTTATCCCACATCGCAATGCATCCATCACAATAAAACAAGGTTCAAAAGCGGACAACCTGTATGCACCATACGGGGTAGTATACCTGTTCCTTCGAACCGCTTTTTCTTCTGTAGTAATTGACATGCATGCACAGTCCGATGACACTATTACAGGTAACCATGGCAATGGAGCTATTAATTTAGTGATAGCACGGTGATAGCCAAGATGTGGGCCTATCACGGAGACTAGTCATGCATATCTAAATTGACTCCTGAGCATGCGAGGTTTGCAGTGCAGAGAGAGGCTTTTATCAAGATACAGGACTGAGCTCCGTCCTTGGAAAAAAAGCAGTTTCATTTCCGCGTGAAATTTTCAAAAATTATAAAAAGCAATTTGATCTGCAGTATGGATTGCTACTGCTCCATACTTCATGTATTGACCTCTTGCTTAACACAGAACACACCTTCACACATTGCGCATCAACCATTTCCAACATTTTGCGAGTCGGTTCCTTTGTGTACACTTGACTCCCAAAATGGCAGACAGGTGTGCGTGTAAGTGCGCTGCGCGTTGTGCAAGGGGTCAATACTGACCTCATGCACTGCTGATTGAAAAATCATCTTCCCAATAGTCTAAAATACATTGTGCCGGTCTGTAGCCCTTTTCGAGACCACAGCTTTGGTTTGGGTTTCGACTTAGGTTCCGTCTGCCTGTTTGAAGCCATTTACCAAAAGCACAAGTTTTCAAAATAACTGAAGAGAAAGGCATGCTAACCGGTCTACTTACTTTGTGAAAAGAAAGAAAATTGTGGACACAAATTGACAATGAGAGTGTTGCAAAGTTTGACTGGTCGTCTGCTGCGCTGTTGACTCATCCAAATTGTTTGATGCTATTTGATCCATGATGAAAGCCAAAGAAAACTCAGCTCCGTGTTTTGACAACAGATGCCAGGACAGAGTTCCATTAGTTATTTCGTATTCTTTGATTTGTTAAAAGAAAAGTCTCATCCTTGTACGGGGATGAGATGTAAAAATTCCTGAAAATTGCTTAGGTGCCTGGATTCCCCTTATACCAGACCTAGAACCTCCCAGATGTTGCAATTCAGGAGGTTTACATACTCTATCAATCACCAGAAATACAATACTACATGTTTGGAAACAATCTCTACAATCTCTTTCTCCCTCTGGTGACTGCTTTATTTCTTTCAAGAAAATTTGAAGGCTCAAGGAGGTTTTGAAAAATTCCTGAATTCAGGAAAAAATCCTGAGCAAATCACACAACTGCTTGTAACATGCAGTTTGAATTAATAAATGGCATTCTACCCAAAGGCGCCACATTGTCAGCCAGCAAAGAATCGCTATTCACTTCTTCCTTACAGTGTACAAAACATGACAGCAAATTACATTCAGCAAACACTACTGGTGCTGTATCTTAAAGTGTAATCATATTGAACAGTTCTTAACTACATAAGTAGGATCATGCAGAGTGCACTTTTGCAACAGAATGTGTAAATCCTGCTCCTGGTATGGATGAACTGATGTAGCCTGTAGTCAAGGCTTTTATGGCACCCTGGATTGTATACACACCACAAGCCTACCACACAGGCTAGCGTGGAGCATGTACCACGCAGAGTGCGCCTTGAGTAAAGAGTAAGAGTTAAGATGAGGATGCAACATTCCTAAGAGCCAAGACCTCATGGTGAGAGAGGCTCATGAATTCTTTACTTGGATATTTCCTAAAAGGTCATTACTCTGAGAGCTCGCAGTTAATATCGCCAGGATGATGCAGCGAGAAGAATCTTGTTCACTTAAGACATCTAGTCCTTGAATCAAACAAGCCCTTTTCCCCCTCCTTTTTTGTAAGTAGACACCCGGCTTTTCAATTAACAAATACATGAGAATAATGTTCCTCAAACTAACAATTATAAAAGTAAATAAGTGTTACCATAAAAGGTTCTGTATTACAATAATAACAAAAATATTAGATAATAATAATAAAAGTAGGTACTTATCAGCACAAAAAGGTCCATATATATATATTTTTTTTTTCCCAGACCAATATGCAGATGTTTTAGTTCCAGCCAAGTTGAAATCTTTAAAACCTTTTATATAATTTGGATGATGGTGTCCAAAGATAAAGCATGGCCAAAAACTTTGTATTTTTGAAATCTTAAATATTCAATGTCCTTCAAAAATAAATTCTCACTCTGGATTTCACTGCAGGCACAAATGGCACAGCTAGATAAAACAAATCCAAAAATCTATTGATTAATTTTGGATAATCACAGATAAAGAAAACCCTTTTTTAATTTTTTATTTCAACATCGATAGTTTCAAATCTAAAGAAAAAAATAACTACATGTAGCTGATCATCATCCGATAATTCAGTCTCGTATTCTTTCAAATGTTTCAGCCTATTTGAGGTTAAACAATTTCCGCTCTGTAAGGGGAGATACGGGTGACGGGGTGAGTGATTAAAACTCTATTCACTCTGACATTTATAGAGCAATACCCAAGCCATAAGATTAATCAAACTTGAAAAACAAATGGGCAGATTCTCAAAGCCTATAGACCCCATGCACTGACGTCACAAGCGGCTAGTATCCGCGATTTCGGTCACCAGTTTTTATAACAATAAATAAACTATGCAGCGCAGGTACCCGGCTGTCTTGACACTCATGGTGCATGAACATTAGTTACCCCAATTACTGGTCCATTTACAATGTGGGTCCCTTTGGATCAAGAGTGCCACATTTGAGGGGTAAATAAAACCAAACAACACAAATGAAAAAGTGCAAGTGGCATTTCCGGTATAGTGCTGTGAATAATAAATTTCAACATTATTATTACACGAGAGACTCTGCAAAAGTACATGGGTAGTATTTTTGATGGATAATACATTATCGTAAATATTCATACGACAATGAAAAACATAATACAAACTACCATCTTCATACTATATTTCTGGTAATAAAACCAAGTGTGCCTCATAAGTGCACTTAATTGCTGTAGCTCGCAAGCTGAAGAAACCTGTAAACAAGTGTGCCTTGTTAATGTGTGCTACAAATACTAGTACATGGGACCTATGGCTGGCTTAATGGCCCATCCGACAACCAAAGCAAAAATGGTAAAGTATCTTGCTTATGGACACAAGTGCCACGACCAGGACTTGAACCCACACTCTGCTAATCAGAAACACCAAAGCTTAAGTCCAGTGATCTTAGCCACTACATGCTATAAATTGTTCATGGCAGGTTTCAATACATCATCATGCAAGATAGATGCAGGCATTGTCAAATGAAATACTATTTCCATTAAAACCTAGCCACACATGTACGTGGATGCTGATGGCATTGCAAAGTAAACAACAACAATCCTCTTAAAAGCTTCAAAATATTCACTGGATTTAAGAAAATACATAATAGAAGATTACAAGCCCAATCCCTACTCTAAAACAAAAGCCACGTCCATAAAACTTCTGCATTTAAAGTAACTGTAAACAAACAATAATGACATCGTTAATACCCGTTGCATTATCGTAAATCTTAAAAGTGATCAACAAAACAAGAAAATGGAGGCGCCGTCAAAAGCACCCATCAAATGTTTATGGGACGGTAAAATACATGAAGAGGAGCACATTATACTATAACTAATGTAAATGGCAAAGCCATTTTTATCAAATTGCATGGCCAAATTTTCGCAGAAAAAATGTTTTTAGGGAATTTTTTCCTCTGAACAAATTTTGACAGATGATACTGTTTCAAAACAAAAAACCTAAACAAACTTTGGCATTTGCCACGGACAATACACAAAATATATGTCACTTCCAAAATTGTACGTACATGGTTATATAGATGCTTTCATGTCAGGATCCTTACATTAAATTAATTTTTAGTTCTTAATCAACAACCACTTATGCATTGGCATATTTTTTGTGCAGTGCCTGAAATGGAAGCTTGTAAAGTTCTCAAATCTATAAAAATTGTTATTTAAAATTAAAATCAAGTTTTCAGGTCAAAATACTTAGAAATTTGGACCCAGTATCATAAAAAACATAGCCATAAAAACAAACATGGGTAGTGCAACTGGCATCATCATAAACCTGCCTGGAACTTGGAACTTGGAACTTTAAACTATACAGACCACAACAAAAGTTTCCCATTTCTACAGACCTTTGTTTTTGCAACATCAGAGTTTTTGCCAACCACTGGCTGGCAAAAAGAATGGACGGTCTTCACTGGAAAAGACTCCCCAATTTATCATTTTATACAACAACACTATCAAATGACTCAAATCATTGATAAATCAATTGTGCTAACCAAAACAATAAGTACACAGTGTCACATTCTTCATTAGAAATAAGGTTTATTGGGGCGATCTGTGCCAACCTAGTTATATATTTTGTGATACTCGAGGCTTCCCATACCCTGCTGATCAATGTTTGTAAATATAAGAAAGTTTTATAAAACCACTGGTCAAAATTCTCAGCGAACAACAACAACATATAATGCATCATTGAGAAAAGAATTTATACAGTGATAAATATGCTTCATAAATGATTAGAATGCAGAAAGCACTTCTGTAATTCTTGCACCTAGAGGTAGCCAGAATGAAACCGAGGGGTTCTTAGCATTGATTGCCCAGTGGACAACTTGTCATTTTGGCAACACACCTCATTTCCCCCAATGCCATCAGTTTCATCTTCCCATGAAAATGGATTTGCATTCTGGGATTGATTGGAAAAGGAAGAGGTGGCTTGGGTTACAATGCAACGGTGAAGAAAAAAACCCATGCTGAAACCAATCGCAGTGGATGCGTTGATAGACTATAGAGAGATGCATGCTCAGAAAGCCATTTCCCAACAGAGGCGCTAGGGGGTCGTAAAGCTAATATCACGTGTGTATCAAATGAGGGGAGCAGCTCCGTTGATGTTTTGCCAAATAAACGCATAATTTGATCAAGCAGACCTAAGTCATGTGGGGCAGCCATTTTGTTTACCTCCCAGTCGCATCAATAAAACCAAATGGAGGCCGGATCGGGAAGAGCAAAATACAAAATGGAATCTAGGTACACTGTTCATTATAACAATGAAGCTAAATCAACTGAAGATCCAGGTCATCAACAAAGTAGACATGATGGTCAGCTCTGTTCATTTCCTTTTATTCCATGATGGCTGTCTTGTTTCTTCCCAAGGAGAAACAGCTCATCAATTTCAGATTCCCAGAGGCCGGTTTTCAGTAATGACTACTTGTGCTGTCCCCAGAGTTGTGAACCATTATGTGCACAGGGTATATCATTTTAACTCATCCCAAGATTATTATCTCCAGGAGCCTTGTCAGACAAACTGATCATGAGATAATTTATCAGCCCGGGAGACTTTACGATAATGCACTCGTTACATTGGCCTAGGGGCATGACACCGGTGCTAAGATCCTGTCAGGTTATGTTTGGGTTTGAGGAGCAGATGAGTTTTTCCCGTTTTATGATGAGATAACGTGTTGTCATCAAACACAGTTAATCTTAGAGTTACACCTATGGCATACAGTCAACTCTTGTTATAACAAGATCGCTAGGACAGGCCAAATCTTTATAACAGGAACGTTGACAGCAAAACAAAGAAACGCAAAGCAGAAATGAAATTTGGGACTTGAGAATTTGCTCTTTATAAGCGGAACCTCTAGATAACAGTGCTCTTAATAACAAGGGGTGACTGTAGTGGGTGTAGTAAATGCATTCCTGTTATTATTTTCTATTATAATCATAATTTCTTGAAGTGATACAAAGGGACCCTCAATATCACTGTACCCCCATAGGCCTGAATATACCTATGTAGAGAGCTGATGAAGAAATATCAGTTTTGTATGTGGGAGGAAAACCCCAAATAGGGAAAACCACGCACTCATGTAGGACCGAAAACCCCCACTCTATATGCAAAGATCCCGTCTGGGATTCGAACCAGGGTCCACAGAGGTGAAAGGCAGGGCAGAAGCCACTGAATGCTTAAGTCAAACGTTGGGTTCCGGAATGCCCCACAGGTTTTTAAAATCCTGGGGAGAACAATGCATGCATGTACATCTGCAAAATTGCCTATTTCAATCATGTGCACAAAAGGTTTTATCCAGTCAACTATCGGACGATCTCGAGCCTACCTTAAAATCACCATCTTTGAGAAGCATGACTCCAGCTTTTGACTACTAAGCAAACCTCCCTCAAAAAAATGCAGCTTTAAATTGTAATATTCCTCTGCAGAACACAAGAAAGAAATCCCATCAAACGGCAGAGTGGAGATAATTGAAGCCTGTAGACAAAGACTCTCACTCGGCAATGACCAGGATAACATTCCCCTGCTTAGCCTCAGATGAGCACCTCGCATTAATGAAACAAGATCCCGGGATGTTTCCGACCTTAGTAGCAGAGAGAGATAGATCGATAGAGAGAGAGAGACCGAACCCTGCAGAGCTCCTGCTCAACACCGTGACCAATCAGATGCAACGAGCGGACGTAGCTCGAACTCACGACAACAAGGTGATGAAGAATAGCCCGGACGCTAATCAGCCAACGTTCACGCTTTACCGCTCTAGGTAGCAACAAAGATTTCAAATGTATATATGCTGAACTTTGCAGATTGTGTTTCTCATCATCAAACCAAATTGCCCGTTGCGAGTTTAATTATAATATGCACCATAATCACATGCAAAGCAATTAAGCAAAGAGGTGTTGTTTTAAATATTAATCAAGCTAGCAATAAATAAGAAGTAAAAAAAAAAAAAAAAACTCAAGATAAAAGAAAAAAAGACTTAAACTGTGCTGAAAGGATGTCTCTGCTTTTAGAGCTCACATTAAAAATGTGAAAGTGAATTTGCCAGGTTGCTAACTGCTATGCATAACATGTAGACAATTATTTAGCTTTCGTAAGGAACTACAAAAATTTGAAAAAAATACAATATTAAATTGTACACAAATAGTTTGAGAACATTTTGTTGTTGTTGCTTCTTCACATGTATGCTCATTATTTCTAATACAATGTATCTTAGATTATGAACCAAAGACCCAAAACAGTGATTATAACATTGGGCCGATTATAGCATTAGGCCAGTAAAATCCACAGGGAAGAAAATTGGAATAGGTCACAATTTTAATTTGAACTGTGTTTCAAGACAGGTAAATCAAAAAATACTACAAGTACAACTAACCACAGTAGAATGTTTCCACGAGCATTTGCAAAAGGTAAAACCCTTTTAAGCATCTCTTGAGAAGTGTAATGAGTGAATCTTCGGCTGTGTGAATTGCTGCAAGAATAAGCTTGAATGACCTGATTGTGATGTCAATCTACAGTTCCTCCTGTAAAATGTACTGCCTCCCAAGCACAGGATGCAATCAAACAAACGTAACACACACACGGAGTCTATACCCATTGAGGTTCTTAATGAATTATAATAAGAGACAAGACAAGAAGCTGTACTTTCTCCCTGAACACCTCCCACAGTTTGCAAGACGTTTTACACAGAGGATTGAAGTCTTAAGTGGTAATAGGTATTCACATCTTTGTATGGGACACTAAACTGCATAGTGTCTGTGTGCGTGTGTACACATTTTTAATATCGCTGGGGAGTTATCATAATTGTTTTGAGTCCATGTAATGTGGCGTGTAATTTGTGTGTTGTTGAGTAGATGCTGTATTCTTTAACTTTAGAAGAACAATATAAATTGTTGATTCTTTTCTGAATAGCCTATGAGATGAAATATAGTAATAATAAAATAACATTTTTTTCAATTTCCCTCTCAATATCCGACTAGCTACCTCTACCTCATTTTAATCTCTACTCAAGTCTCATGTCTTTGTAACTTAAGGTTAATGCATTTAGAAACGCCCGTATTAAAGGGCCTATGCAATGCATTTTTTTATTAGTTAAAGTCATAAAGTGATCCTACCTGAACAAATATTTACCCATTAAACTTTGGTTTCACCGCGTTTATGCCATTAAAAAAATAAAAAAATATTTTAGGGGTGCCCAGCACGCCCCGCCCATTCCCTCATTATCATAAGAATGTGTGACGTAGACTAGGGAGATCGGCTCACTTCCTGGTTCTACGTGTTGTGCGTCACACGCATACTGTACCGTGTGAAGTTTCTAAAAGTTTCTTCAGTTTGTCGCTGCTTCATCAAAAAAATAGGGCATTTATTCAGAATGCCACCGACCTGTGTTGTTGCTGGTTGCAGCAACACCACTAAGGATGGTTTCAGTCTCCATCGTTTTCCCTCTGACCCAAAATTTCGAAGAATTTGGACGGCGAAAGTCAAGCTGACTCGGGCAAAGTGGTCAGGGCCAACCGAGCACTCGGTCATCTGTTCCGTGCATTTTGAGACATCGTCGTCGCCTCTCTCTGGCTCGTACATGTATGGCCGTACATGTATGGCCGAACCCCTAGCTCCTCATTTCTTTCATAATCACTGTCAGCCTCACTACTTAAATCCGAAGAATTAGTCCCCGAAAATTCTTCATCTACTGCTGAAAATGATGAAGATTCGGCCATGTTCGTCTTTTTATATCACGTCCGTCGTAGTGATTGTTAATGTACAATGCGTTGTGTGTACTGTAGGAATTTCCGCGATCCGTGTGTGCATGTACACGTAGCGCATGCATCAGCTGCCACATTAGCATGGTACCCGCAACATATTCTTGGTACCAGACCATTCTGAATTGCTTATGAACTCTCCGCAGTCTACGTCACGAACAGCGCCCCCGCGCGGCGTAAAAAATAAGGAATTTAATTAATAAAAATAATTATTGCAAATTTTTAACATTTTACACTACTCACACAAAATTTTTATTTTTTAAATTGTATACAGAAAGTAAAAATAAACTACAAAAAATAAATTTCTAAATTGTGAAAAATAAGTATTGCATAGGCCCTTTAAGCGCTATATAAATGTTATCATTTGTTTTTATCCTTACACCGATGTGTATTAAGCACTGTATACTCAGTACTTTCCCCAGTTCTGTGATAAAAATCCACAGGCAAATCACACCTTTGCATTGCTAGAGCAGATGTCTTACCACTAGTCCACCGAGCTAGTCCACCGAGCTAGCACGGCGGCTAGAGGCAGTTTAAATCCTTTGTTTAAGCAACGGGTACCGCAAAGATTTAAGAGATGCTAATTTTGCATCGGAAAAAAGAAAGAATCGGTTTTTACCCTTACAGTTACACCGATGTGCATTAAGCACTGTATACTCAATACTTTCCGGAGGGAAAAAATTGATGTTTTTTTAAAAACAGGACACAGGAAAGTAAACATTTATTGATT
Organism: Leptasterias polaris; assembly: GCA_037783415.1. Taxonomy (NCBI): domain Eukaryota; kingdom Metazoa; phylum Echinodermata; class Asteroidea; order Forcipulatida; family Asteriidae; genus Leptasterias; species Leptasterias polaris. The sequence goes on from JAZGTN010000022.1 coordinate 8,657,595, forward strand.
TGACAAAAATTGCACTTGAAAGGTATCGAACACAGTTGCATTTTACACCGTTTTAAACTGAGGTTAGAGACTTGTAAATTTTTCCCAATTTTCATAATGACTCTATCTATTGGAAAATGAGAGGATGACAAACTGAATTTGGAGCCCCCTTTAAATTCTGTTACACACATATTGAACAGGTTTTACCTCGACTACTTTTTGTTGAGAAATAGTCACAATAGCCCACAGCTCAGTTTGTTATATTTGTCACTGTGTCGGTGAAATGTCTTTTGAGCCAACCATCTGTTCAGGAGTCTTGTGATTGAAAGTGATGTACAAGGTTAGTTAGGAGGCTATGTGCCAAGGTAAGCCCTACTTATTCACTCAAACGTACTGCTCCTCATGCATTATTACCGATCACAAAGATTCTTTCCTTCACAATAACACGCAAAAGGTTCTTCTTCTTTTTCCTTTAAAAACAATCTCATTTACATTTATTTTCATGTGTAATTATCAGAATCATTGGGCAGACCCATTCACACACGGCTACTTTCTGCTCACGGTCTGCCATTTTTTGAGTCAAATTGCATATAAAGGTATGGTGAGCATCTAACCGCACACACTTCCCCTTGAATGCACACTGCACAGCAGTATGCCAGGAACATGTCTCCAAAAATGGCGCAACTAAGATTTATTGTAGGTGATGACATCAGGGGTCGTTTTCGCGGTCGTAACCAATAACTGCTTCGGTTGACTTGGCCATTGGTTAATCACTGGTCAGTGATCGAAACAGTTATTGGTTACCGCCGTGAAAACGCACCCCTGGGCCCAATTTCATAGAGCTGCTTAAGCACAAAAAGAAGCTAAGCACAATAAAATTATGCTTACCAGAATAAAGTTACCAGCCAAACTACCATGTCAAAAGTACAATTTGTGACTGGTATCCTGCCCATTTCTGCTTAGCAGAAAATTGTTAAGCATTATTTTCTGCTAAAGCAGCTCTATGAAATAGGGCCCTGGTGCCAATTTCATGGCTCTGCTTACAGCCCATTAAACATGTGCAGTAAGCGAAGAATTCAGTGGTAAGCAGAGAAATGAAATTGGATCCAGGTGAATAGATCGATCCATTAAGCCCCGCCTCCTTACGAGTTGACCAATCACTGCCGCGAAACCCGATCACCATTAGTGCAAAGGTCACCAAACGGTTCAAATGGTGATCAGATTTCGCGGTTGTGATTGGTCAATGAGAAATAGGCATGGCTTAATGGATCGGTGTATTGGGTCAGCATAGTCTGTTCAATAGATGTTATTGTGTACAAACATTGGAAGAAACAATCAAACAAGATAAATCAAGGAATTGTATGATGACTGGGGCTGAAAAACATACCCCTGTATAATAAATGTTCTCTTAAAATAAAAAATAAAACCCCCATCCTTGTTATGTTTGATTTATGAAAAACGAAAAACTGGACGAAAATCAAAAGCATAAAACATGGACGGTTTTTGGAGGAGTGAATGCAATCCAATCCTCTAGTTTCCAATACAAGTCATACAACCAACGAAGATTTCATCAAGTTGGGATGGTCATATTTTAGAGAAAACATGGTTCGTGTTTTTATAGAGATTTGGTGCACGTTCCCTGTGGGCTTATTTTGATTTGGTGAACCCAAAATAAGAAATCAAGCGATGAGGAAAAAATGTTCTGGCGTTGACAATCACAAATCAGCGGAAGACAAAAGTGACGAATAAATACAGAAAAAATGGATTGTCCATCATCATATCTCGTTGTTTACATTCCAAAAAAGAAAGAATATTTTGTTCTCCACTTCAGACAGCAAATTAGTTTTTCTTTGTTCAACCCAAATTTACCCAAACAGTTTTCCTTGTGATTTATTACTAAAATAGCAAATCAATTACAAAGAACTTTGGGAAGATTTAATTATTCATTTTAAAAATATTGATCAGACAACAATACAGTAAACAATAACAAAACATCATAACTCCAAGGAAACAGAAGAAAATAAATAAACAGGGGAAAGCACGGAGAACGTGGAAATGAGAAGTACAAGAACAAAAGACAAAACACATCCAGACACAGGCTTTAAGGGGTTGCCTAACACAGGATTAAGGGATTGCCTAACACAGGATTAAGGGATTGCCTAACACAGGCTTTAGGGATTGCCTAAAAAGTTTAGAACTTATCTAGAGGCTCAGTGGAAAGGGGGAAAAAAGAGAGAAAAAAGACGAACCCTGAAAATCTAAATAAGAGTGGGCGATGTAAAGGGAAAGACAAAGCAGGAATAGCCTATCAATTAACATTTGTCACACACTTCAATCATACTGTCTAATGCTGCCCTAAGTTGAACTTAAAAGCTATTAAAATTAAAACTACAAAATAGGGAGACTGCCAATCGTAGGGCTATAAAGCTCAGTTGGTAGAGCGCCAGCATGTTATTCCAGAGGTCACAGGTTCGAGTCCTGCTCTAGTAAATTTGTCTTTGTTCAACCAACACAAATTAAAAAGAAATTCATCTCTGACAGTTTAAGGGAGAGAACTCTACAGCTAGAGACTCTTAAGGCATCCGTTCAGGCAAATGGATGATTAAAAAACATATTTGTGTAGACAGGTAGTTAAAAACTGGTATGTCATAACAACCATACAGAAATTCGCAAACGAAGGCATATCTGCCAACATTTCCAGCTTGCAATCGGGGAGATCTTGTACAGCAATCACAGAGATATTAAGGATTACACTCAACAAAGGAAGATGCTTCCATAATAAGGGAGATTTTTTAATTTGTTCATCAGAAGATGGAAAGATTGGTATATTTTCAAGGAACTTTCTGCAGAATCAGAGTGAGTTGGTAGCTCAATGAGTGGAGTGAAAGAATGCCAAGTTGAAATAAGTGATCAGTGTTAGACAACATTTTGTCCGTTAAAAATAATACCAGTGAGTTTGTCCTAAATTCGTTCAAATGAATGGATGTACCTTTTTTGATAGGGCTGTCAGACAGGTGTGCCATATATTCAGGCATATACCTTGGTACAGACGTAAAAGGACCTCTTTGTGAGTAGACAGTAATAGATCGATCTATTAAGCCCCGCCTCCTTACGAGTTGACCAATCACAGCCACGAAACCTGATCACCATTAGAGCAAAGATCACCAAACGGCTCAAATGGTGATCAGATTTCGCGGCTGTGATTGGTCAATGAGAAATGGGCGGGGCTTAATGGATCGGTGTATTGTGAACTCCCAATGCTGGTGATCAAGCCTAGCACTCTACTGACGTTAGCAACAGTCATATCAATATGTTTGGACCAAGAGATTGGATGAAACAATCAAGCCTAAGGGGTCATTCAGAACAATCAATGTTTTCATTTTTTCCCTCTTAATTGTGGGTGGGCGGGTCAAAAGAAATGACTGAAAAAACGAAATTCAATTTACAATTAAAATAATGTCAAGTGATATCCATTATCACTTAACCTCGTTTCAAAAGCCAAACTCTGTGGCTGACGGGGAGATGGTAAACATTTCCTCTTCTGTTTCAACTACACTTGACACCAGGAAAAGCCATTGAAAACTCCTGAGCTGTGAGAGCATTGATTTAAATATCTGCTTCATTTGAGGCATAACTTTGCTCTTCAGTGTATAGGGTATATTAAACAGTCAATATTTAAAAATCGAAATAAGGAGTGGGTGGGTGGGTCAAACCAAATATGAAAACAAAATTGGAATTGTTGAGTCTAAATGGCCCCTAAACACTTCTAAGATTTTACAAGATCAAAACATATGTTCATTTTAATGATACGATTTTAAATCAGGACATCCTGATCTAGTAATATGCATGACTTTACATTTTGTGTTGTTTAATTTCATCTTGTTATCAACACACTGTGTGCAAGTCCTTTTCAAGTCATCTTGCAAACTACTACGGAACAAGCCTTTTAACAAAGACAAAAACAAAATAAGCAACTGACAAAAAAAAAGTAATTTAGAGACAGCGCTTGGCAATATGAATAGCAGTGTGATTCATCTGAGAGAACCACTTGTTATTGTCAATCACAATCGCTTCCAAGTATTATGCTTCTCCAGTATTTGACATTTAACTTTCGGGAAATGTTCAAAATTAATCAAATCAGACTAACTTCTTTTTCATAGGTCCTCCATTTTGTTTTCACAAAGAGCTAGGATTGATCTTGCGTTGTGTATCCATCTTAATTGCTAACAACAATAACAATAGTAGTTATTATTATTATTATAAGCAGGAAATCTACTCCACGGCAGTAGAATAAATAGCAAGACAAATTCCCAAACAACAAGTATACACAGCTAAGTAGACATACACACAGTTACTGCAAACTGAAGCAAGAACATTTAAACATTATTTTAAAAATTCTGCTAACAAGATAAAAGGTTACCAGCCAAAATATTGTGTCATATGTACCAATTACAACTGGTTTCCTGCTTATTTTTGCGAGCAGAAATGGTTGAGCACTACTGCTGGACACAAATGGACACATCCAGATCTCTGTTGTCCCATCATGGCCTTTATGCATTCTGATCTACAGGCATGATACTTGGTCTTTGGGAAAAAAAGTATGAACATTTTATTGAGTACAAGGGCTGACCTATGTTCATACATGGTGTAGGCTTTAATGGACTTTTCAGGCTGTTTTAATTCTTATTTTTCTGATTATTCCAAGGGCAAAAAATGGGGATCAAACTAACGTAGGAATAATATCATGCTTGGGTCTAATGGATGTGGTTTTCCTCAGGTAAAAAGGGAATGAATTCTAGCTATAAACGTATAAACATATTTGTATGCCTTTATGTGACTTCTTTTTTGTACAAAAAAACTACAACATTTTGTTCTAAACACTTTAATGCAGATAAACATCACACAGAAATTGTTTCTATCTACACATCAAATTTTGACTAATTTATAGATTGGACGGACATCTTCATAAATATGCAATTTGTTCATAGTAGGAAACCTGATGAAAACAAACCTCATATGACCATTGTTTATATCTGAACCGCAGTACAATTAATTCAAACCAAAGAATGGTGTCCAATTACATTCAAAAGTACATCAGAATACCTGTGAGGTTGCTCCATCTCATCTTGGGAATTTGGGCTAGAGTGATTGTCTAGAGTTTCATAACATCTTGACCTGGAACCTCCTCCATGAACGGAGAAAGCCAATTTTTGTTTTGCAAACTGAAGTTTATTAGTAAGATCTTTTCACATTTTAAAGGAGGCCACGAGATCAAATCTGCTGTTATAAATCTTGTTTTAAAACAACACCCTGCCATATGAACAGGAAATTGGTCAAAGGAACAGACACTGCATCAGCAATAGGGCAAGTTTCAACCTTAACCACAATTTTCTTAATAAATCAACAGCCGTTTATTTCCCATGAGATATGGCGAGTTGTACAGGTTGACATTGCAAGAGGACCCTGCGCTGCAAAGTTCTACAGCTACAGACTTGACTATCCATTATTCACAAACACAAAAAAAAATCCATACCATGAATAATTCACCCGACTCCGCAGAACTCACCGTTTGTTCTTCAGTTTCAGGTTGCGCCATTTCAATTTTCAAATGCAACTTTTCACCGCTCCGCCGAAGAAACCACACAAAAAAGACCGGACGATTAAAAACCTGGAGTGATGTCCTGGAGACAATTCCTCGAAAGAGGTCCGTTAAAAACAAGTCGAGCACATCGGCATCAGTCCGTTTGGTAAAACTTCTGGTGAATTAATGCCTGATGGACGGCGAGCAAGAAGCGCCGAAGTACATGTTTATCTGGTACGGTCAGCCGCGAGGTACGCGGACCTTTTCCCGGCGCTAACCGGTCAAATGTAATAATTGTGACCCGTGGCGGGTAATAACCACGTGGCAAACACAGCAATTAAATCTGCCGATGCATGCATACAGCAGGTAAAAATCACATCATATGCCACTACGATGCTTAAAGATACTTCATTTAATATGTAGCCTCTTGTGAATTGCTTGAAGGTAAAAACAAGCCTCTGGCATTCTTGTCCTCAGTGTAGATATAGGTTTTACTTAGTGAGTACAGATAAAGGTCTTTCATTCAAGCAAAGATTTATATCTTTGACATGTTCTTAGGATTTTCTCGAACAACAAAATCCTATTTTGTTCCAGGAGCATCTTTAACTTTGGGAATTTGTCCTAAAAGAAATAAAAAATTGCGCTGTTCTTAGTAGGTCACAGGTACGCATTCTAAGATAGATACACAGTTTGTGTCTATCTATGGCAATATGCCAGGTGCATATTTAAGAAGGTCATGCTTGCACTGGCATATTTGACTGCAATTTCTGTTTTAGCTTTATGGATCATATTGTGAAGATACTAACTTATGTATTTTCCAATTTCATAGAGCTGCTTACGCATCACTTATTGCTGAACAAGTTGATGCTAAGCAAAAATAACCAGGAGACCAATCACAGATAGTGCATGTAGAATGGTATTTTGGCTGGTAACCTATGCTGGTAAGCATATTTTTGTTGCGTTTAGCTACTTTTTGTGCTTATGCAGCTCTATAAAATTGGGGGGGGGGGATTTTGAAGGACAATTTTTATTTTGTTAAACTGTTAATTAATTCTAAATGTTCCCTGACCATGGCCCAATTTAATAGAGCTGTTTGATGGTGAGCCAATTTTTGTGCTTACTTTAGCAGAAAAAGACATTACTTTAAGCACAAACGTTGACTACGGACAATTTCGTCATTAATTTTATTACAGTAAGCACGGAAAGGTAAGCATGCCATTTATAAAAATTTGTAAATTATAAAATTCTTTTGTTAACTTTCAAAGCTCAAACATGTCAATCTCCTGCTTATTTATCTGAACTTGTTCACCATTAGTCCCCTACTCGGACTTTACGTTCATCTCAACAGTCATTGCTTACCACAACTACAAGAGCTTCTTCCATTTTTTATGGTCAAAGATCATTTTCTTACGCTGCTCCATTTCTTTGAAATAGTCTTCCTGTGCATATTCGCCAGGCTAGTTCTTTACACTGTTTTAAGTCTCTGTTAAAAACTCATTTGTTTGAAGCTGCTTATTTGTAATCTGCTTACTTGTAATGTATCTTTCACTCTTTATATATTTTATTGTTCTCTTTATGCGCTTAGAGGCTTTTGCATTAGGCGCTTTACAAATGTCTTTATTATTATTATTTACCATGCTTACAGTTTGTAGCCATATGAAATGGGAACCGCACATTAAGCACACAACTTGCCATTAAGCAGCTGAAGTACAGGTATGAAAAAATGGCTGGCTCGCACCTTGGATCTTGAATGACTAAGAGAGAGAAGTCTAGAAGTAAAGTTTGAACTCACTGAGTCACCCTCTCCTTCCCCGTACAGTTTTTATAGAGTTGGCTTTTTCACTATTATACAAGTCAGTCCTGTGTTGCATACAGTGTACTACTACAATACAACAAAAATCAAATTCCCAAGCCTTTCCCTACTTCCGGCCTTGTTATGTAAGGCGATATCTATAAATATTTTTTTAAATAACAATAAAAAATGTGTGTTATTGTGTAAGCAAAGTGATTGAGGTGAAATAAACTGAACTGAACAGCCCACAATATTATTTCTTCATTCCCTAGTGCACTACATAAAGTAGTTTGTCCTGGGGTTTATATTGTGACTCGATACAGACATAATTGTAACTCGTCTTATCGCACTGGAGGTGAACACGTGAAGATTTTTGTCAGTTCAGGGAGAGCAAGAACCGTGTGATCAGAAATCAGATTAAGATGGTTAGAGATTAGAGACACTGGGATGAATGCATGTCATCCCGGTGGAGCATCAAACAAAGTCTGTGCTTTACAATAGAATCATCATTTTGTGACATGCCTTGAGGAGCAGGGAGGGGTGGGGGCGGTGGGGAGAGGTCACGGCAAGATGCATCATCGGTTTATTTTGATCAGGAGGATTAATTCATGATTCAATCCAATATTTTGTTGGCCAATGCTTGCGTTTGTTAAGGTCTGGGTAGAAGCTAACATTATGTGGACCCACAGCTCAAGGTCTATGCTCTATGTGAAAGTGAACTGTGGAAACTGCATTGAACATGATGTGATCTTAAAAGATTATGAGCAAGGGTGTGACTGTAAGACAAGAACAACCCTGAACATTTGATAACAATATCCTCTTGATCTGCAGATGAAGCTCACTGAAGAAATAGAATGTTATATTTTAGAGGTTTAAAGACTCTTTACATCACCACTAGAACAGGTTTGATCATAACAAGAGCCGAGTCTTTGAGATGACGAGTTTACCTCTTTCAAAATTAAATTAAGGCAAAAACCAAAACAAATACTGAAATCTGAAAAACTCCAGACAAATCACTTTCCTGTATGAGATATCAAATTTGCAGGGATGTACTGTTCAAATTTTAATAGGCAAAAAACAATCATTTCGGAAAACTATTTTCCAGGCCTGATTAGGAATCTGTTTAAAGTCTTTGTTGCCCTGGGCCAATAGCATAAAGATTTTAAGCAAAGAATACTAATTAGCAAGTTTCTTTGCCTAGATTCTTTGCTAAGAACAAAAATTAGTTGGGAACCAGTGGCAACAATGTAAATTCTATGAAATTTTGGCTGCTAACCTGTTTAAACTAAAGCAAGATTTTTCTGTGCTAAGCAAGTTTAAATGCTTACAGGCTTTATGAAATTGGGCCCAGTGGAAAATGGTGTTAAGCACATCAATCAGACAGTGCAACAAGCACTCCTACATGTACAACCTGGTCTAGCGTGAACGACAACAGGCAAATTAAGTAGAGCAATCTGAATTGAATCACGCACACTATGTTACCAATGCATGGCCACGGATCGCAATCTCAGCCCAATCTCATGGTCTATTTTGCAATATGGAGAAACATCCTCTCAAAATCCCCCCCCCCCCCCCCAACACTCGCTAAACCTACCCACAGGGGAGTCAACACCAGCGCTTTCCCTTGCGCTCTATCTTGTGATGTTTAATGGTCCAAGACAAATAAGTCAATACCGTCCTCAAACAATCGTGCTGAGGAGTGGTTTTGGAGCATGGCCATATTGTGTTAAGTCGGATGGATTGCTTAAGATCTCATCTACCATTATCTCACCATCATATCCAGCAAGCCGTTTGCCTATTCTTTTGGTTCACTCAATATGGTACACTACAAATGGTTTTTAGGGCAGGACATTTACCTCTGCATGATAACAGGTCCTTGGAAAAAAGTAGGAAAATAATGTTTGAGCACAAGGGCTGACCAATTGTTCATATGGTGTATGGTTTAATATATTTTTCAAGATATTTATTCACAATTTTTCTGATTTTTCCAAGGGCAAAAAAATCAGAAATCAGACTTAAGTTAAGTAGGAAGAATATCAAGCCTGATTTTAATATTTAAAAAAATTGTTTTACTGTACAATGTGTGATAAGCACTGTATACTCAATGCTTTCTTGAAGTCCTGAAGAAAAAACCCACAGGCATACTACATGGATGGGATTCGAACCCACAACTCCAGCATTCTAGAGCAGGTATCTCAAACACTAGACCACAGTGCGTGCCAGTTTTAAATTCTGCAATTAGCAGGTATCTCAAACACTAGACCACAGTGCGTGCCAGTTTTAAATTCTGTAATTGGCAGCGGTATTACATTCAACCCTCTTGTTTGCAAGTTGCAAATCATAGAAGTGACCAGTAAGCTCAGACATTTTTGGATCTTAAAACAGCACATAAGAGTTACATATTCTGATCATATTTTCATAAATAGTATCTATGAATTAATTTATAAGGGCAACAGAAATAAGATCTGTTGAAAAAAAAAATTGCCAAACTATTACTAAAGAAAATTTGTACCAACATGAAGCAACATGGTATGAATATCACCTTCACACCAAAAACCTTACCAAAAAAAGTCCCAATGTTACAACACATCTTTATAAAGAAAGAAAAACCATGAATTTTGGAAGAGTATAAAACAAGCAGTCAATGGAATGTTAAACTGTTTAACATACCCCCCCCCAAACAAAAAAGAGGAGACTAAGAAAATTAAAGAAAGAAATTTAAAAAAAAGGTGAGATCAATTCAGAAGTTAACTTAAAGTAAAACATTATGAATGAAATTTGCAGAATGTGACAAATCCTGAGAATGGCTTGAGAGTCTGAGTGCCCCTTGTTCTAGACCCAGAACCTCCCAGATATTTTAATTCAGGAGGAACTTACAGACTCACTGCATCACCAGAAATACAAAACTACAGGTTTAGACACAGTGTGGACTATTTCTTTCTTCCTTTGATGACTACTTTACTTCTTTCAAGAAAATTTGATGACATAAGGAGGATGAGAAAAAATCCTGAATTAAGGAAAAAATCCTGAGAAATCACATGCCTGTATTATTCATTTAAGAATACTGAAAATTATTTAAAATCTACCGTTCAAGGAACTTAAGAAACTTAAACTCAATAAGGCATTATAATATCCAATACCTGAATTTGGGCAAAGTTAAAAATATTCACAAAAACACAATCTCAGGCCCGGAATTACACATAGAACCTTGAGACCATGGCATTAAGCTGGTCTTGGCTTTGGTATCCCTTCAATGCCCTTCGGCAAATGAAAATGGCCTTTCCCTCTTCAAAGATAAAAATCAAGGCCTGCTATCTGTAAACACACTCATCAGCACACGTCAATACTTCCATCACCTCCAACTAAATTATTTCCAAATGGTTGATTCTCTCGAAATAACCAACCAAGCGAAGTAAGTTCATGGAAATGTAATCAACGAATGCACATTATTTCACTTCAGTAATATAAAATACTGAACAAATGAAGCTAAATTATAAATTATATTTGCAGTGAACTAGCTCCACACATCTTTTACCTCAGTCAATATTATTAACACATTTCTGAGAAGCTGTAGTGTAATTCAATTTTCAAGCAGTTGTATACAACTCCGTGCCCCAGAGTAATGCGGGAACACAGAAGCAGAATAAAGTCAATTAAACCTAGTCGGCTTATCACATTATCTACAAAAAAACAACAAAGAATTACCTTCAAATCAGCCAGCTCAGGTTTGCAGGCTCTTGGGTTAGTTTGTGTAGCTGTGCAGAGCAGGCTCCGTGCCACGCTGCTCAAGTTAATTGCCTGGCGTGCATTGTGCAGCCATGAATGCAAGAACACTGTGACTGACTATAACAGTTTGATATTGGACTTGAGAATGACCTATGTTTAGCTAAGATGGGGGGGGGGGGGGGGGGGGGTAGGAGAGAGATGGAAGCCACATCTATGGAGAGCCAAATGAAGCATGATTGAAGGAAACACTTGGCATGAGCTGTGCTTAGAATTTGTGACCTGCAGATTCTTACAACTGCTAAGAATACATGGCTCCAGTGAGTTTGACCTCTGACCTGAAGATGTCTCTGTCAGCAGGGATTGATGACACAGTCAATTAGTCAGATGGGGATTCAAAGCTTCTGTAATCATTTCTTCTATTAGATATAAACATATTGCTGGAGCCAAGCCATGAAATAAAGACTTACATCTAAGGAGCATTTCCTGGCATGTTTTTTTTATTACTTGTTATTAATACTGACTGAACCATCCAGGATCGGAACTCCCTGGGGCACATTGATTTATTCAGTAACCAATTGAATTCCGTTATACCATGGTGGTTATTTAATAAACCTGGAAAGGTCGTCAAACTGGTGTTAATTGAGGATATTCCATGGATCCTGAAGCATGCACTGATACAGATAAAGTACATTTACAAATGAAACATGTTTTACATGTTTCTTCCTCCATGGTTTGATGAGCTACAATTTTCTTGGTTGTTGTGCATTTCTTATTCATAGAGAGTGACAAGGTCAAGTTCTTTGATTTGATTTTGCACACCCCGTTTCATCTGTGTCCCCATATAAACACAATATAATTGGTCATCTTTCTAACTTTGTATTCTCTCTTCTTTTATCCCCTTTCCCTCTCTGTAGCCCTCACGTTCAGTAGCCTGTTTTAAGGTCTTGTGATTATCGACTCCAAATAAACAATAAAAAAACTAAACTAGAAATATTTAATCTCTCATTTACACATAAAAGTATTGTGAGTTGCCATTTGGAAACCATGCTTTTGGATAGACCTAGCAAATCTTGGATTTCAAACGGTTTTGGAACCACTTTGGTCTCACACACATTGCTTTACCTTTTGAAGGAAACAAACTTGCGAACTCAATCGAATACGGGCGAGACTTGCAGTCTATTTGCAACATTTTTGAGCTGCTTCCAAACACCTGGACATCTCCAAACCCAGACTAGAAAATTCCTCCATGTACGAGACATAAAAATGATATTTCCCAGAATGCTCTACTCAATCTCCAATCACTCAAATACTACGGAGAGGATAGTGTGTGTGTATGACGGCAGATTCTCTGACTTCCCTGACATCTCCACGATAACCATCAGCTGTGATCCGGCCTGCCAATGCTTATTAATAGACCATCGTAGTCACCTCAAGAGTTAACAAGAGTGCAGTCCACAGAGCAAATCTCACTGGCAGATTGACACTTGATAACTTGATTACTGACTTAGCCGTTGGCATGGTAACACACTGTAGTATCAAGAGTTGAGTCCATCCCATAGGTTACTACCTGGGGGGGGGGGGCGCTTACTACCCAAACATGTTCATACACTATTGGAAAATAAATTTGTGTACATTGACTCCAACAAAATCCAAGCACCAAATGAACACATTTTGCCAAGCAAAACAATGAAAGCTGCCAAATAAAACTGTTTCCCAACTAGAAGAAGAACAATTGCTAAACAAAAGAACAAACTGCGCCCAATAATGAAGATCACCTTACAAACAACACAATCTTTACAACACAGCAGTTATATTTTTCTTTGAACAAAACAACAAACAACTATTCTTTATATTGAGTTTTAACAAACAAGAAATGGACGTTCATCTTCCTCTCCAATTCAATTTGTCTCAGTAAGCCGTTCCGTTTCAACAACTTACATCAGAGTCGCATGCAATAGACTTTTATCAAGGAGCAGCCATGTTGTTTTTTCTTCCATTCAAGCCAATGCAACCCAACTGAGACTGGAAGGTAAAATAGTCTGGTCCTTATATATAAATTTAGAATTCAAACCATTAGTGTCATTGTGTACACAGGGAATCTGACAAAGATGGCTGCAGTGTAATTAAAGGCCTGATCCGTGTCAAACTACAAGGGTCAATGCAGTGTTGACTGGGTAAGATTTCAACACGGTTTAAATTCCCTCTGTTTTCACACTAGCTCTGCTTGTGGGTAACGCATGTAACTTTCGATCTGTGTATTGTGTGATCATTTCACACTGCCAAGGTCCTACACAGATCCAAGGGGAAAATTCCCCGCACACACAACACAGATCAAAAATGAACCCAGGAGTGTTCACACTACAGCTGTGTTCACACTACTGCTTTCAACACGTGTTGGAATTTTTGACAGGGACTGAGAGCTCTCAACCCACCTCCCAAGTAGGGTTAGTTTCGACACAGATCGAGCGCTCTACACGATTCAACGCCGCCGTGTTGAAATGTTGTAGTGTGATAAGGTCAGTCCAGATTACACTGATTGGACCAAGTCCCGTACAAAAGGGTGCACCCCACTAAATAAACTCCCACAGCATACAGTGCAAAATACTAAATATTCGAAATTACTAACAAAAATATTTAGATATCTCACAGCTTTTGTCAGTAAAGGTGAAATTATCAATTGACTCTGAACTTTTATCTTCTGCTCAATTTGATATGGGGAGTCCTAAGGCCCGTTGAGTTATTCTCCCTCCAAATAAAAACACCCCTACACCAACGTAATTTTCCAAAACATCCGAGCATCAATCTTGAAAAATGTCCCTACACCTCTCGGCAATAAGACCTTTTTTTAAGGGCCTATGTCATCCAAAAAACCTCAAGTTGGAAGCCAACAACCCCCAGGTCACAATGGGGCAACATTTTGACACTACACCCCTATTATTGGGCTCTTAGATTTGTCTAAAATTGAATATTTTGAGGGCCTAAAAATATTAATGAGTCCGACGCTCTGTTTTCTCTCTATTTACTGGGATGCACCCAGAGGTTTTCTGTTGTGTGAAAAGGCTTATTTTATAATCTATAAGCTCTACAGATAGCCTTCATGTCTAAATACAACTTCAGCAGGAAACATATAATCCTCTCAACTCCAATCTCAGGAAGATAACAATGTCATCAGACCCTTCACACTGGTTCATATGTTATTAATGTCAATCCTTTTATAAGGAAGCATTCAGTTTAAAGCTTCACTCCCCATAATTCCAAACATTTCCTTGTAATTAGTATCCTTCCCTTTCGGGCCCAATTTAGTTGCCATGAGCTATTTTGTCCTCAAAATGGGAAGACACATTTAAAATGATTCCTCTGTTATTTTAAACTTTCCAGTAGAAAACAGGATCCCTATTTAAATAAAACCAATGGGAAAAGTCATTGCATATTGGTTGGACACACAACATTAGAAAGATCTCTATGAACCTATCTTGTCCCCCATTTTGGGAGTCAAAATGTACGCAATGAAACTGACCCCAAATTGTGCAAATAGTAGACCGACATTTTGTAGAGGAGCGTTCTGCGTCTGCAAGGGGTCAATAATGATGGCCATGGTGGAAAACTTCACTTGAAATATTTTTCCTCGAAATACTATAGTTTTTGAGAAATTAGTGAAATAGTTAGTTTTGTTCAAAGCTCCAAAGTCAAGTCCAAAATCAAGTCCAAAATCAAGTCCAAAGCTTGATGTTTTAAAACAGTGAAAACAACAGTGTAATTTGTTTAATTTTGGCAGTTTTGGGCTGTTAGATCAAAAAATAATTTAGAATTTAACCAGTCAATTCTTTTGTAGTTTATAAGTTGATTTTTTATATATATATTTTTTTCTTTCTTTCTTTTCTGTTTTTCACTTAATTCTTTTGACTCCGATGGTCAATTGAGTTTAAACTTTCACAGGTTTAGTATTTCATAGGAATGTTGTGTCACATAAAGTGCGGATACTAGTCTTTGACAATTACTGATGGTGTCCGCGTGCTTTAAATTAAAACTGAGGGTGTTTTGTGTTTTTCCACGCTGGATCTGTCTAGACAAAAGTTCTACTCCTTCACAAAAACATTCTTTCTCTTTTTTTGTATTGCATCATAAGAAGGAAATATTTACAGGATGAATTATTTTTAGCATCAGCCCAGCTACATCAAAATAGTACGTCTGAAATAATTCTGTAACCAGTAGTAACTCGATCATGGTATGGTTTGGATTAACAACCTCATCCCCAGAGGATTTCACACAGTCTGGGCTTTGCAGAAATGAAGACATTGGGGACAAAGTTGGAATAGCAACACAATCCATAATCAACTAAGTTGGAAGTTTTATTAAGTTTAAAGTGTGTATCTTTAGCTGTGGTAATTAGCTTCAGATGCAGTACATGTATGTGTAGTGACCTTATTTTTCCTTGTATGTTATTTTCACGTCATGCAACGATCAGTGTCTTTGTACATATTTACATATTCGCGAAATGCAACAGCAATTGACTTTTGACATGTGCGTGCTGTAGCCACAGCATACATGTAAGCCTACAGCAGTACATAAGGCCAAGTCGGAAGTGACAGTTTCAGCAGTGGCTATGACCGGATTGCTGAAAGGGCCTATTCTTCAATGTAACTGCTGTAGCCAACAGCCATAGCCAACAACCATAGCCAGCAGACATAGCCAACAGCCATAGCCAGCAGCCATAGCCAACAGCCATAGTCAACAGCCATAGCAAACAGCCATAGTAAACTGCCAAAGCCAACAGCCATAGCCAGCAGCCATAGCCAACAGCCATAGCAAACAGCCATTGTAAACTGCAAACCAACAGCCATAGCAAACAGCCATGGCCAACAGCCAAGGCCAACAGCCAAGGCCAACAGCCATAGTCAAACGCAACCATCAATGACAAAAAAGAATAGTTGCATGTAGATTGGATTAGAGTTACAAACTACACAACAGTGAGAGCAAAACAGAGAGTTAGATCCAATAATGACATTAATATCATGTGCCTACAGCAAAATTTTGTTTATTTGATCAAATTTTCTGTTCTGCAAAGGATGACAAGGAATACAATGCTTTATTAACATACCGGTACATTGCCCCAAGAAAAAACTTTAACAAATTGTTTCTTTTCCCAAAATCATTGGTCCCCATCTTTAAAAAAAATTAATAATAATAAATAAATATCATTACATTCACTTCTAAAACCATGGTTCATGTTGATTAATTGATTTCATAAAAACAGTATTCCCCTTTAAAGGTAGATTACATCAATTGTAGATATTAAATAAATGTACTTCCAAGTTACTAAAAAAATCTGACTTGACTGAAAGTACATTATTACTCCAGTGAATCCTTTTCGCTGGGTGTTTTTTAATTTTAAAGAAAATTGCAATTTTGTATCATTTTGAATCAATGGTCAGCCATTGAGCCATCATTTGAACATGTTTATTTTATATATAACATCTGTCTGACAGCTTAAAAACATCACCTATTTGCTCTTGGTTTTCTCGGCAGTCACGGATGCACAAATGTAAATAGGTCGATGGAACAATATTTCATATTAAATCCTACCTCACAAGTCCACATTTTCTCGAAAAAAGAATACAACAATAACCATTGATGTAATTTCACCCTTATTACTATTTTTTTTAAAGAACTAATTCATGAGATTTTTCCCAAGCCTTGGGCACTTCGCTTAAAATAAAATTACACCATTTAGAACATTTTGAGGGACACCAAGGCCTACACATGTATGGGCTAAATCCTCTATATATATAACTGCATCACAATTATTCCACTTTACGACTACCTAGCCATAGGGTTATAAGGTGCTCCTTTATTAGCCGAACAACTATTGCTATTCTTCTTGTGACGACTACCTAGCCATAGGGTTATAAGGTGCTCCTTTATTAGCCGAACAACTATTGCTATTCTTCTTGTGACGACTACCTAGCCATAGGGTTATAAGGTGCTCCTTTATTAGCCGAACAACTATTGCTATTCTTCTTGGGGTTTTTGGTTGGAACTTTTCTTCGCCTTCTTCTTATTTCTTCCTATTTTCTCAACATCCATCTCCTAAGAAACCCAACCAGTTTGGCCTGTGCATTTCCCCAAACACTCAAGAACATGAAGCTCAATTGGGGGCATAAGTACTTGGACCACAAGAGGGCGCTATTACAGTTTGCTAGATATGCACCGGTTTAATATATGTAACTGACTTGAACTTGCACAAAAAAGTACATAATTTCTGCCCGCTTTGATTTGAATCAAGAGGAACTGTTATCGTACGAAACCTGTTCCTTGGAGATTAACAAAAAAAGATGTCACGGTGGGATGAGCAAAGACATACAAATTCCTTGGGCAATCAGGCATGCCAGGGTAAATGTATCCACATTTTTCATAATTCATATTTAGTTCATCTGTATAGCGATCTCATATTTAATAACTAAGAAGTAAAGCACTACAATCAAGGACTTAAGAGAAACGAAATGACCACCCAATGGTGAGATGAGGCTGGTATGGTGAGATGAGGCTGGTATGGTGAGATGAGGCTGGTATGGTGAGATGAGGCTGGTATGGTGAGATGAGGCTGGTATAGATAGTTCCCAGTAGACGCCATCTTTACGGGCAAATCGCATTTTGGCTTGCAGGCGCGTCAAGCGCTCAAATTATTAACGCAGCCGCGTCATTCACTAACCAATCATGCAATGAGTTTGGTGAAATGTGCGCGTGCTGCACGCCGTTCTCACGCGTAACGCATGACTGTGTGTTCCAAATTGCCCGTAAAGATGGCCGACTTACGTCATACTGCAACCTATCTATGCTGCTATTTCTCGACAAAGGTTCGAGGAAGATAAGAATTACTCCAATTGGGGGTGGTTTACATGAGGTGGTCATTTTCGGACAAAAATCTAAAGTGATTTTACTTTTGAAGAATCATTGACTCCTGTTAAGTTATTATCCCTGTGGGTGTCCTCTGACCACTCATCGTGGTCATCTATCATTGCCCTCCGCTGAAGGGCAACAGACCAGATGACCTGACAAACACTTGGCCTAGATGTGCTATACTTCCAGTTTGGATAAAAGTCTACCCAGATTGAGATAGTTTGGATAACAATAACCTAGCGAGAGAAGAACTACGTATGCATGGTTGCTAAGGAATCATGAAGTGTCATTCAGATTAACTACTGTGCAATTTCTGTTTCCTCATGCAAGCAGTCTACAGTGCAAGCATCATTACTTGAAGGAGTAGCCGGCGCATCGTCAGATTTAGAAGTGGCTTCATCATCCGAGGCATCTGCATTGGAAGATGCAAGTCCCTTAACAGGAGGAGGAAGAAGGGATAAGAGAAACCGGAGTCGGAAAATAAATAGCATGCAAACTGAAAAGATAATTGCTGTGTGCAGGCATCAGCTAGATGCAGAACTATGTGATAAGCCTGAGTCTGATGTCATTATAAAATTAATACCCCCCCCCCCCCCCCCCCAAGGTAATTTTTAATACAGATTACAGTTTATTCAGCGACAATCTATTGGAATCCTATAGAACATAATTGTCAAAGTTTTAAAAGTATAAAATCATGCATAAAAATCACTGGAATAATGAGTTAATGAGTAAACTGAACCATTATCTTTCAAGAAAGCTTTACTACAAAATAAAGTTTTGAAAATACATTTGATATTTTTTATTCTGAAGGGAGGAATCTATCAAAGGGTATCCTTTCTATTAGTGAATTCTAATGGATACATTTGATTTGAAATAACACAAGAGGAATTATGATGAATGGATTGTTTTTGGAAACTAAACATTTGACTAAATGGATGTGTATTTTGACAGATGTACATGGCGAGTGTTCAACGGGATGTTATGGTTTTAGGGGTGCCAGTCATTGCTGACAAAAAGGTCTGAAACGAGAATCAAAACTTTAATAAGTAAAAATGGTGGCTTTTCTACCTTTCAGTAACCCTGAAGTTTCTGGGTACAGAATCCTCAGCACTAGAGAAGTAGATCAAAGAGCAGGATTTATTTATATCTAATGACAATAACAGCTATTTGTTTTCACCTTTAGAAACAATTTTGCTGAAAAGTCTTTTCACCAATTGGATTTGTTTCTTAAATTACACTTTTGACAAACAAAATGACGCAATCAAGCAGTATTTTGCAAATCAGGGATAACAAATAATACATTTTATAATATATAAAATGGGATTATTTGATATGGTGAGGTGATACATTTCACAGGTTAGTTTCAAGAAAATTTATCAAAAACTTGAGCCTTCATGGCATGTGTTTTCAAAACGCCATAGTCATAACTTCCCTTTAATTTGTTTCATTACACATTGACAGCGGTGAGGAAGCGACAAGTGGGATATGTCAGCCGAAAATGATATAATCAGCAAGTGACAGTTGCAAGCAGTGACACGCCCTTCTTCAGACTTTTTTGTTGTTGTCAAGACATTGTACTAAGCCCCCTTGGATAAGACTATGATTGGATTGACAGCAAAATAAAAGTTGTGATCTAAAAGGGCAACTGTTCATATTGTGTTGCATTAAAGGTAGAGTCATCGTTTTGTTTTTGTGAACGTAATGCTGATTTAGAGGTAATTATCAAGAAGAAAAAATAAATTAAAAAAACAAATGTACAAGTTTTCAGGGAATATGATAGTGCCTACTTGAAGAAAACAGCAATAAAATTGTCTTGGTACTTTCATCAAGAACGTCAAATCCATCCACGTTTAGCGAGGTGACAGTGAGTACCGACTGCGTCTCTGGCCATATTGAGGGCAGCATTCAAACAGAAACAATGGAAATTCCAAAAGTCACCTGTTGGCGATCTTTGGAGATTCAAATCTGCAGCGCCTTGTAAACCCTAATAAGGTGCTACATGAGTAGGTCTCATAATTCACAAACTTCAAAAATAGTCTTTAAAAAGTGTTTATCTTCGTTTCCAGCGCCTTGAGCTCCTTGATTGATACGTGCGCTATACAAGACTCAAATATTAGCATTATTACTATGATTAAATGTAGAATTACATTCAACATAACAAGGAAAAAAGTTTCCATAATCAGGAAGAGATTTTCAAATTCGTTCATCAGAACATCATGGCCAGATTGGTTTATTTTCAGTGAACTTTCTGCAGAATCAGAGAGAGTTGGAATCTACCCTCAAATGGCACCCTCTCTAAGAGTCAAACATATCAGCAACTTGTGCTTTAAATTCCCAAGACGCCACCTGCAGGTAATGTCAAACTGAAGAGGGTTTTCATGTAAAACTCTGAGATTTGATCCTGTAAATACGCCAACACTTACAGTGTAGTAAATTAATATGATTAATATTTAACCACTGAAGAAGGTCAGGGGCTTCTTTTTAATTGGCACTCGGTGGAAGAAGGGAGAGCTACTTCTTCAAGAGCAAATTTCCACGCCTGAGTTGATTCAAGGAGGCCCTTGTCATTCTGGTTAAGTGTTTATGGTTTCATGTAATTGCCTTTTAGCGTGGCGCCTGGAATGCACTAATTGTGTATGCCCAAGTAGTCTGAACATCAGTACATGTAACATGCAGACAGTGAGATGATAGTCTAGCTACCACAGATCAATGATTATTAGGACGTTATCATGAAGCAGCCTTCTGGTTTCTCTAACACTCAATCAAACTGAGGCTGCAGGGACAAAGCGTGTAAAGTGGATACAGGACAAACATGGCTGCATAATGGTCAAGTTTACTATGACATTGACAATTGTCTTTAAACCCAAGTGTCATGAATATATGAAATTTCCTTTTGGATCAGATGCAGGTGATACATGTAGCTAGAGAGGTGAAAGAGAAAAGTGCCCTCTGTTGTTCAAAGACAGGGAGCATGTATAAATCTATATCATGGAATGTATCACTTGCAAGGTGGTTGACCTAGTGTGCATAAACCACAACCTATCCACAGATTAATATTGACGGCTGATTAACAATCCAAACCCTAACTCCCAGCAGGCCTTATTGCCAACAGGTGACCTCAATCCTTCATCATCCTCCTCTCTTATGTCACTTTACACCAACATGTTTGGACTTGGATAAGATTAGTATGCCTAACCCAGTGATAAGTAATAGTTATTTGGGCCTACAGTCCTCAGATTTCAAAGGATCCAGGATGGTTTTTATGGTTCACCTGTATATTTGCCAAGCCTACATCCCATACACTTAAATAACTCTCCTGTCAATCAAGTCGGTTTCAATGCAGCTTATTTTTGCTAACCATCTCCTAGGGGATGGTTTCAGTACAGTCTACTACACCTAACTAGCCATCTAGTTGGTTACAGATTGTCAAACTCATAGCTATTAACTATACTTCACACTTCCTAACCATTCAACACGTTCATTATGTTATGGTCAGAAATAAATATTCCCTTAGCCATAAATGCTAACACCTGGTATTTCTCACAGGCAGGATGTGGGTTTTTTGTGGCTTGGCATTCATCCACATCAATTGGTCTAAACATTTAGCTTGTTCTTGGCATTGATCCAAGAACAATAATTTATTATTCCATGACTGAGTCTGACAAATACCCAAATGCAGAAACACATCTCCAATTTAAATGTCAGATAAAATACATGCACTTGAACATGCAATAAAAATGCACTGAAATCAGCGAAAGCAAACCAGGCTTTCTGCTTCTTCTCACCCATACACCATTGCTTTGCTGATATGTAGAACAAAGAGCCATTCCAATAGCTTTATTCCACGTACTGCATCTCTTTGGAACTTGCCTGGTGCATGTTTCCCTCTATCCTACAATCTAGACTGTTTTAAGAGGAATATCAATACCTTCAGCTCCCCTGATTTATTTTCATCTAAGTGTAAAATAGTTTCTTCTTGTAGCCACTTATCATGAGTGGATTTTTACCCTTGTTTGAGGCGACCTTGCTCTAAAAAACATACACAAAAAATATAGAAAATCTGACTTACAAGTAAAAGAACATTCTTCACCTAAGCTCAATGTATAGTTGTTACTCCTAACAAGCACAAGGTATAAGCGCTGAGTATCTAGTGGTGTTTCTCTTGCCTTTGGATCTTGTTCAAATCCCACATTGGCCAGAACCATGTGGATTGGTTTTTCAGGGCCTACCTACTTTCATAGGACTTCCCTCATTCTGAATCCTTCATTCTGTCTCCAAGGTATCTTTCCTTGACTGTTACAGTGCAAGGTACTTCTGAGAGTCCCTTTGGTTCCATTAACCAGAAAGAGAAACAAAATCCATCTGAGTTTACCTCAGCGATAGAAATCAACTGCTGTAAAACCTTCTGTTTTTCCTTTCAAGACCTGGCTAACACATGCTGCAGAGACATCCAGATCATGCATCTCATGCTTCAGGCCAATCTCAAATACATAGTAAGGAATCCACTTACGTCTTCTTTATGCAGTGATGTGTTACTTTGAGGTGCACGGCCTGCTACACTTTGCTCAATCTTACGTAGTATGCTGGGACTCTGGGCCACCCCTTGGGGTTTCTTACTGAATAACTGAGTGAAACATGTATGCATATTGTGACTGTGCATATTCAATGGGGAGGACGAAGAAAGCAGGAGAAATGGAGGGAAGAATAAGACAAAGATAGGAACATACAGTTGTTAAAGATAGGGTCATAGATTGGTAAAAACTCCAAAATTTAATGACCATAAAAACTTACTTGGTGAGAAGTAATGCAGCTGTTGATATAAACTATTTCGAGAAAGGATTCCCTTTGAAGTAATATGGTTCGGATAATTGTTCACCCCAAAACATTTAAATCTGAGAAACGACTCATGCATAATTTGTTTCTCAAATTTTTGTGGGTTGTGTTCGTTTACAAATGATGCGGCCAGTGATGTAGTTGGTACCCGCTGTCACTTCTCTATAAACGTGGATGAATACTGAAGCTCTTGTTTTCTCAACATGTGACTTCTATTGTATCCTTTTTGTGTGCCTACAAATCAGCATTACAAAACCCAATCTATGAACCTACCTTTAAGATGCTAAGAGAAGTATCTAGACGGTCAAAGGCAAAGCCATGGTGGAGCTTAGGCCCGATATCATGTCACAGCTTACCCAGAAATTCTTTGCTTATGCCTGGTGCCCTGTAAAGCACATAATTCTATGGGTTGTAAGCGCAGAAGTCTGTGGTAAGCAGAGTCATGACATCAGGCCCAGAGGGGAAGAGGGAAACGCCTATTAAGTGATATCATATTTTGAGAAAGCGACCAAAAGAAAATGGGATGACTCAGAAGGAGACAGGGAGACACGTTAACGAAAGGTGCTTTACAAAAGGACTGATGAACATGGGCAGGCAGGTAACAGGGACATAGGTGGTAATCAGGTCTGGAATTATCTTGAGAGGGCAAGGCCACTCTCATTCCCTGAAGGGCACTTCCATTGGATATATCTTGAAGTCTATGGGAAACTTTTGAAAAGGGCATCAAGGCCAAGACCAGAGCAACAGGGGATTATCGCCTCCTTTGCCTGTTTAACTCAAGGCATAGCTCCAACTCTACGTTGCCCAAATAGTTGTATTATGCGTAATATTACTGAACTTCATTAAGTCTTATCCCTTTAAAAACATTTACAAGTTAGAAAAGGGCAATTTATTTAGATCTTGTCTCATGCACACTCAGCAAAAGGCAGGTACAGAACTTTCTAATTTGTAACGTAAATCCTAACATCAACTGAAGGTTGTTGCATTTATTATTGTCCTAAAAAACTCCTTAAAACCACAGGTCATGTTTAAGATGCCACACTTGACCACCATAATATACCCTGTGCATATTGCACAACACTGCTGATATGCTAAGGTCACTCTCTCGTTTTTGGGGGCCAAGAGCAGCTGTTGTCCAATGATCTGCCATCTAAATGAGGGCGCTGTTTGAGAGTTTGACGTCATAAGCAGGTGCAGTTGTACATATGAAACGATCCATTGAGGCACAAATATGAATTTATTATTTTAGGATAGGATGAGGCTAGAAGGATAAACCATGATGAGTGGGTATTCGAATGTGAACATTGCATTGTGATGATACGCTGACAGAAAACAGCTTCATTGTGTTAATTGATGGTGTTCTTTAAACAGGAAAATCATTACCATTCAAACTGGTCCACAATCGGTCAACAGTTTTAACCTCTTCCCTACAGTATTTTTAAGAAAAAGTTTACCATGTCTCTGCATGGTATTATTTGTTTAGCCTTCGAGAAAGACACGCTAGGGTCAAAACATCGGGCCACTAACTATGTTTTGCATTTATACCATAGGTCATTTTGGTTAGTAAGCAGTTTGCAACAGCTTATTCTATTTTCTCATTATTATTTTTTCTGAACTTTTCAGAACTTCTGAAATACATACATATTCTTTTGAAAACCAAGTCTAAACAAAATACAGCTGTTAAGGTTAATTCTATGTGGGCTTTGAATCTTCAAGGTGGGAATGAGTTGTGGTGAATTGGGATCGGTTGGTTGAGGAACTCTACAGTTCAATCAGTATGCTCTGATCTGTCTTCAGGATATAACAATGCAGAACCACCACATGCAACTCACTTGGTGAGATTACGTTCAAGGTGTGACCTTAAGATGTGTTACTGGATGATTCAACCTGTCACTGACACATGAAGGTGATCATTGTATAAGCCCTTATCAGGATGACATCATCTTAGTCATGAACCAGACATCCAACTAAGAACAAGAATTCTCTCTATGCAAAATAGGGAGTCAGTCTATATTCTTTTCCTACATTTAAACTGTTTTAAAACCATGGCTTATGCTTTGGCTCTAGCTTGATCACCTTTTTGAAATCTTGAAACGAAAGTCATCGGCTCAGAGAAGAAAGAACTTTTTTCTAATTGTGTATGTCTTGTAAGTCCTTTTTACTCTGAGCTGACTGGCTCTGAGCTGACTGGGTCTTTCTAGGTCTTATAAGTCCTTTCTGCTCTGAGCTGACTGGGTCTTTCTAGGTCTTACAAGTCCTTTCTGCTCTGAGCTGACTGGGTCTTTCTAGGTCTTATAAGTCCTTTCTGCTCTGAGCTGACTGGGTCTTTCTAGGTCTTACAAGTCCTTTCTGCTCTGAGCTGACTGGGTCTTTCTAGGTCTTATAAGTCCTTTCTGCTGTAAGCCGTCGAAGTGAAAAGTTTCAAAATAACTGACAGAGCCCAAGCCAAAGCCTAAGCTGGTTTTCAAAAAGAGCCTTAAGTTTAAATGACACAAGTTTGATACTTATACGTTTCACTTTCTGCAGGCTAGAAAACACCCAACAACGAAAAAGGGGCATAGATAGGTTAGAAGCCCACAACTTTGTTTGAAGCATTACATACGAAGTGTGGATTTGAGAACAAAAGAGGTCCACACAATGTAGGGACTTGAAACACTATGTGGACTTACACACATCCACACAGTGTTTTATACAAGAATATTTACAGAGTGCAAAGAACAAAGGAGTGTCCACAGAGTGTATACAACACAGAGCTGTTTGCGTTTACTGATGTAGATGTATAAACAAATACATTACAGGGTTTGGCTGATGACAACAAGATGGCTAGATTTATGTCTTGATCCAACCCTTATACCTTGCTGCAAAACCCTTCCAAGATCAGCAACTCTTAAAAGCAGAAGCATGGAATTGTCGTTGCATTGTAGAGGCAGTGTCATTAATACAATGATAGAATGACAATGAATGTTCCAAGGACAGACACATGGCTGAAAAGGAATGAAGTAGTACATACACTGCACTTCTAAGGAAACATAACAAATTCTGTAACTCCATTGTACTCACCCCGTCCAAGTTGCCGGTGGTGCTGCGGATCTTGGCATTTTTGGAGAGACGATTGCATATTGAGACGACTTTCATTGATTGCTGAAACAGTACACAAAGAAATGATCATTCAAGGTAAATAGCCACAAAGAGCAGGCCTGGAACTTCATCTACGAGCGGGCAAGGTAATTTTTATTTTGCGAAGGGTGCTTCCATTGGAAAATCTTTAAGTCTAAGGGAAACTTTTGGAAGGGCACCAAAGCCAAGACATGGGCAACGTCAGGAATTGATTATACGTGTGACCATAACACGCACTTCCACTTCACCTGTTTTCTTCTCCTTTTTTGGTGTACTTTGGGGCTACTTTTGGGCAGTGTATAGACGGGCAGGCAGACAATGTGCAGGACACAAACTTTTTGTCCCTATTTGTAAGAACCTGAATTCATCATAAACGCTGAGATCCCCCATCTAATTTGAAGTCAATACTCAAGACTTGACCAGCCCATCCTTGTTGTAAGCACA
This sequence comes from Leptasterias polaris, assembly GCA_037783415.1. Taxonomy (NCBI): domain Eukaryota; kingdom Metazoa; phylum Echinodermata; class Asteroidea; order Forcipulatida; family Asteriidae; genus Leptasterias; species Leptasterias polaris. Next base: position 8,683,964 of record JAZGTN010000022.1, read on the forward strand.
AGGCTTGTAATACATGGCAATATATAATACCTTCCATCGTTTCTTGGCATTGAATCTCCTTAGATTCTCTGTGTTGAGATGTGAGCTGTCTCTCAGTTTGCGTTGTTTAACATTAGAAGGCTGCAAGATATAACAAAATAGCACCAGAATTAAAAATGTGATTTGGGTACCTATTTTAATTATTAAGTAATAAACCACAATAAACTGAATGGCTCAGTCGGTCAGTTTCCCTTGTGGTTTATTACTTGCTATTTGAATAAAAAGACTCATCCCCTACGGCGATCCCTCTGCCGCTTCCCAGGTTGTATCATAAACTTGGGTGTGATCCCTGGCTACAGTTACAGATTAAATGATTATGAGTGGCAACCCAAACAGGAAAAACGCCAACATTACGGCTAGATAACTCAGTTGGTAGAGTGCAGACACACTAATCCAGAGATTGCAGGTTCCTAGTCAATTTTTCTTTGTTCAACCCAAAATTATTTACAAATTATTGTTTTGAAAACAACACAAAGGGATCCTCTGAGCGACTAGCACTGAAACAAATGGGCCTGAAGACTGAGAAGCATTGCTCAGTTTTAGATGTGACAGGAAAAACCCCAATATAAAAAGGAAAAACCCACGCAATCTGGTAGGGACTGAAAACCCACGCAATCAGATAGGGACCAGAACCCAATCCACTTGCAAAGCTCCGGTGCCGGATTCAAACCCTGGTCCACAGAGGTGGCAGGCAGGGAAGAAACCACTACCCTAACCTGGATACCCGATGAGGGTGGGGATGTATGGAAGTTATGTTCAATGATCCCACCACCAGACATAAGTGTCAACTTCTGTGCAAAAAGCTAAAAACTTGGTTTAAAAAAAAAAAAACTCTTCCTGGAAAGTCTTAGAATTTGAAAAGTGTCTCAATCCTATTTGTTATTTCTATTGCTTATCTTTGTAAGATCGAGCCCTGAACAAGAATTTGGGGAATTTAATGCAACAGCATGTTCGTATAAAAGTGATCACATGATGCATACGAAGTACACTGACTGGCTATCATTTACAAATAACAATGAGTCCATTACATAATAACACAACTACAAGATAGAAACTCAATTTGGGGTGAAAAAAATAAATTTGACAAGAACAGGATCTGAACCCTCGACCTTCAGCTGTACTTACTGAACTATCTAGCCCTTTGCTGGCAATCTCCCAACTGTCATTATCTTTGAGAAGAACTGAAGTTGTCTCAACGTTTCCAACAGTCAACTCTGCTCACCTTCAGGGTAAACATCTTCAGATGAGCAGAGCATACTGGTAGAAATGTCAAGACCACAACGTCTTCTCCCAAAAGAGTTTTATAAATAGATGTACCCTAGTATAGTTTTTCTTAAGACCTAAACCGTGCAAAGCTTCATACACCACTTAGCCAATAGCTATGTTTAAATTGAAACTTGAATGATTTACGAAAACGGACATCAAGTAATCACTAGATACAAGAGATTTCAGTGCCAACCAACGTCAGAAGCTGATTATTCTTATATCTTGATAGGATGATCCCAAACAACTGGATAGAGGAAATAGGCCATAAATAAATGGTTATTGTGACGTCAAGAAACACACATTGGCACGATTTGTTTTGTTTCAATTGCTTGAGTCATTTGTAGCAAATGTTTGACGTCAAACCTTGGCTCTATATTTTGTGTTTACATGTAGAAACACTAGTTTTTGTTGTAACTTATCAGCAAGCTGTCAATAGATGGGAAAAACAGAGGGTTAACCATCAGCTCAGGAAGGTCCTTTGTACGATTTGTATGTATGTTTGTATGTTTCATATAATATCATCTGTCTGGAGTCAGGGCATGCAACGTGGATGTAGAAGATCAGCAAAAGGACCACAAGATGTCTATGAGGTTGGTTGGTTGATTGGTTGATTGGTTGATTGGTTGATTGGTTGGTTGATTGGTTGATTGATTGATTGATTGGTTGATTGATTGATTGATTACATGTCTCATGTTTTAAAGCCACTGTTAAATAAGCCTTTCCCATGTAATATGCCATTTACATTCATGCATGCGTACAGACACATTTGTTAGGCAAACCCATAGAGATGTGCACTAGGCAGACACACAAATGCGTAATGCATCAAGCCACCATCAGCCCCATACAAAAAGGTGGGAAATTCCCTCAATTTGCCCACCAGTAGTGCACACATGCATTGTGCAATTTGCCCACCAGTAGTGCACACATGCATTGTGCAATTTGCCCACCAGTAGTGCACACATGCATTGTGCAATTTGCCCACCAGTAGTGCACACATGCATTGTGCAATTTGCCCACCAGTAGTGCACACATGCATTGTGCAATTTGCCCACCAGTAGTGCACACATGCATTGTGCAATTTGCCCACCAGTAGTGCACACATGCATTGTGCAATTTGCCCACCAGTAGTGCACACATGCATTGTGCAATTTGCATACTTCATAGGAAAGGTTTATTTCCCAACTCATTTGTTTGGCAAAAAGAAACAGTTTTTTTAGGTAATATATCAGTTTACAACTGCTAAAGTGATGTTTAAAGCTTTGCATGCTGTGGATAATAAGAAGTAACTATTTTTATTCAAACTTACGTGGAACTAGCAAGTTAAAAGTCTCTTTTGGAAGGAGTATTGGCTCTGAGAAGAAATGTTGGTTTGTTCTAATCGTTTTGAACAATATATTCTAAGTATTCTTTTGATTGTGATATGGTGGTTTTTTTAAAGCATTTTTTAACAGTTTTATTAATGGATTCAGAATGCAATAAAATGAGCTGATTCTAGCAAGGGCAAGTATAATGCCTTACAATGTAGTATGTGCATGTAATTGTATGCCTCCTGGAATTCTGACACATTTAAGTGTCCTTTCACATTTGTAAATATATCGCACCATGTAGCAAGGACGATTGCTCAACATTTGAATTTCCCATTTCCAAGATACAAGATCAGGATTATGTATTTGCTTCCAAGAGGGGAATCCCGCATACACATCCTAGACTGGTTATCAAAAATTTATCAAAAAGTGTCTGAGCTGACTGCTGTTAGTACCCCCATTCTCTGGAGCACGTAATTTACACAATCATTACCAGCATTTGAAATGACTTGGCATCAATCAATGTAACCTCGGAGGAGTTCAAGTGTGTGAAAATCACCATCCGTTAGCGTTCCAATGACGCTGGAACTGCAGACAGTCAGTCTGGTGCTACTCTCTTGTCATGAATGAGTTTAAAGGGACCATTCAACCATTTTGTTGTTTTTTGAAGTGTCCACACCCAATGCCCCACATGGTGGTGCAAAAACTGAAGGAAAACACACTTTTCACAGGAATTTTAACCTACTTACTTAACTGATTAGATTTTTTGTTTTCAAAATATAGTGAAGTGTAGCTCTTCCAATAAACATGGTGAAAAAATCTTTTACAAAATCGCAAGAATGGTGTTTTTATGCTAATTTGAATACAAGTCACAATAATCACTGTTGTCCATGTGTAAGTCTATGTTAATCAGAATGTTTCGCAGTTTACAACTTATTGACTTAGGGCATGTTCACACGAGTAGCTAACTTCACTGCTAACTTAGCTGCTAAAAATTCGCAGCGGGGGATCCATCGAGAAACGGACTTAGCTAAAAAGTACCTTGTGTTCACACGAGGCATCGCCGTATAGCCAGCACAGCAGAGTGTGTCGGCTTGCGGTAGTTTTCTTGCCACTCCATGCTGTCACTAGTGTCAGTAGTTTGTTGAATAAATTTACATGTTGGCTTGAAGAATATCTTATAAACATAATACTCATGTAAAGTTTCATTTTTCTGCAATAAGTTCACAGCGACTCTACTTTTTAAATTCGCAGCGATTCGGAATAAGAAACGATTTTGTTTTTGTCTGTTCTTGGTTCTTGTCACTAAATACACTGCGTCATCAGCTAAGTTAAAAGTGCTACAACTTCGTCCCCAATAGTGCGCGATGTCAACGTGCCACAGCACGTTGCTTGTCTATGGGAAGGAGGTTGACCACTTCACATGCGTGGCCAGCTAGCTGGCCGTAGAAACTTTTTGGGATTGTTCAGATAATGTTTACAAAAATGATCCCAACAATCGCCAATTCTTTGGTCTTTTATTCTCTTTCTGTGTTATGAGTATGACTAAGCTGTCATAAGGAATATAGATGATGTCAACTTAGCTGTAAAACTTAAAGAATTTCGGCGGAAACTGACGAGAAAAATGTATAGGCCTACGAGCAACTCCACCAGGAGAAAAAATACACGGCGTCATACATCAAATTGAAATCATGTTAACTACGCAGCTAAGGTCAGTTACGTTTACACGAGAAAAAACACTGCTAAAATTCTTTTATCTGCGGTAAAAGTATCAAGTTTCAATGCTAAGTCGAGTTAGCAGCGGAAATTTTCACTGCTAACTTTTGGACTTAACAGCGAAGTTAGCAGCGAAGTTAGCAGCGAAGTTAGCTATTAACTGCGTTCACACAGTCTTAAATTTCAGCGACGTTAGCTACTCGTGTGAACGTACCCTTAATTGTGCTGATAGCTGATCTTGATGCTGGTTGATTATAATCATGCACCAAAAGAAAAAGAAGTAACAATTATTGTTTGAAGTGTAGTGTTTTTTGTCTTCAAATTGAGCTCTGGAGCTCAGTCAAGCGGGTGGAATAAAGCCCTTCATGGACAAACAGGTTTGCCAAATGAAAATAAAGTACCAAACATCAGAGACAAAATATGCATTTGCAATGTGTTTTTTCCTGGAAGAAGGTTTCTTCCAACAAACCAATGATGTACTAATCATTTATGAACTTCTTCATAACTAAGAAAATTGAATGATTGTTCTTTTACTCTCCTACCACCCAATCATGTACCATCTTTTTTGATGTGTTTCTTGAAAACTGGGGGAGTGGAAACATTACCTTTCCAGTATTCAATGATGTATGATCATTAGAAATTGATGGTTGGATTGAGTACACTCTTCCAAAACAATCTCCAATTCCCTTAATATGTTGAATCTTTAAAACTAGAAATTAGAACAGATGTTTTCTTTTCCAAACAAGGATTCTTGTTTGTTTATTATTATGCTTCCTCAATGAGAGGAGTGGAAGGAATGTACTCTTCCAAAAACCAAATGATTACCCCTGATCTCTTGACTTCTATGTTTCTTTAAAACTAGAGGAGTGGAATGAATGTACTCTTCCACAAACCAATTATGTACCAATTTCTTGATGTGTCTTTAAAACTAGAGGAGTGGAATGAATGAACTCTTCCACAAACCAACAGTGTACCTATTTCTTTAAGATGTATCTTTAAGAACTCATGATTGGAATGAATGTACTCTTCCATAAACATGGACAAACATATACCTTAATCCATACGTGGTTCAGGCAATCATCCACTGTGGCTCTCTTACTGTCAGGGGAAATAAGAAAAAGAAGAAAGATGAGACGATTAAAATGAAGTCCAGATAATCCCTAGAGATTATTCATTAACACTGATTCTATAATTAGGTTTCATCTCCTAATTCAATTATTGATCCCGTAGCTAGAGGTTAGAGTCATGTCATTATGGGGGAGGGGGGTTAAAGGGGCCAGGGGGAAAGGGGCCGAGGGAAGGGGGAAGTGAAAAAGAGAGAGGAAGGATTAAGGGGAGGGCTAAGGCAGAGGGGGAAGGTGGAGGGGAAGGTGGAGGGAAAAGGGGGAGGGGAACAGGGAAGGGGGGGAAGGAGGCTAGGGTAAGAATAAAGTGATATATTGCAGCAGCTCGGTCAAACCTTCTTCTGTGGTTCAAGAAATGATGCATATTTTGTTTTGTTTTCCAAATGTTCACATAATTGCTGCTATTTTTGATGAATTGTAAAATCTCAATAACAAAGCGATGTTGTTTAGAAATTTAAGATACATGCTACCAATGTGCTCCCAACATCAAGAAAAAGGATCCCAAATAAGACAGAAAACAACAATATCAAATGAAATAATCTAATTCACAATGAAAAATACTGTTATGAAAAAACAAGTAATTGAAAAAACTCTTGTCTGTGAACAAACTACATTTATAAAATAATTTTTTTGAAAATTAACCATTTCTTGTCCATGTTATGAAAGGGCCATGTGATTTGGTTTTGTAAGTTTTAAATTTCATTAACGCAGACGTCGATAAGGTCTGCCTTGTTATGTTTGTTCTTTGCTGTTTCTTTCAATTAAAATTATTCTTCACGATGCATGTCTTGATTATTCCTTTCTGCCTTCTGTAACGTTCGATGAGAATACATTATACTGAATTGAATTAAGCGTTTCTTGGAAGACATGAATTTAAAAAGGTGTGAAATTTCATGGCGGCTTAACAAGCAACGAAGGCCTACTGCCTTAAGTTGTACTTGCTTTGGCCACTCTTAAATGTTAAACTATGTTTTCACAAACATTCCGATTACCTAATGGAAGTTCTTTTTGTTCACAACAATAAAATGCCATTCCCTGACAAGAATGAAAAGGGGAAAAAACTACTCGTTAGAATGTCAGCATCCATCACACACAATTGTTGAATAATCTCTTTCAATAACGTCTGGGCTTGTTTTAGTCATAAGCCAGGGGCGTACAAACACGAGTCAAAAAACGCTGCGGGCTAGTCAAACTTGTCCCTCAGGTAGCTTGGCAGGCTAGTCACAAATAGCTAACCTACATGTACATGTATTAAATGTGTGAAGTAATCATTATTTACAGAAAATGTCACACATTCTAATGTGTGGAGACATCTTTTGTTCTTTCCTTTGCTCATCCTCCCATAGATTTGTACACAAAATTCCTTCTGGAGCAACCCAGTATTTAGAATTTTCTATGGAGACCTTTTGTTTTCCCCCTTTTTTTCTTCCCTCGGTCCCCATAAGGTAGAGAATATTAAACCACAGGCACAGCCAAAACTTATGTGGACTACAAAGAGGTACAAAGAGGTACAAAGAGGTACACAGAGGTACACAGAGGTACACAGAGGTACACAGAGGTACACAGAGGTACACAGAGGTACAGTCGATTAACCCCAGGGGTCTAAAAGTTCCATTTAATAAGGAACTTTGTTTTCTGTTTCTATCAGACTCTTATTTGCTAGCCTGCATCCTAATACCATGTTCTTTATGGAACAATCTCCCTTTTTAAACAAGCTACCAGCATCACACATTTCAAGATTCTCTGATAAACATTTTTGTTCAAGTGATCGTATTTTTATGTAGTTTTTCCTTTTTTGTTCTTCTAAGCACTTAGAGACATTCTCCTGAAGGTGTTAGGCGCTATATAAGTACAGTTGTTATTATTATTAGTAATAATATTATTATTATTAAATGCAAAGTATACCTTCGGATTATGGAAACGTTCTAATTGTTTTAATCCTATATCAAACTAACTGGTGAAAATTGTATTTCATAAGGTGGTAGCGTTTTTGTGATACTGCCAAAATGATGTCTCTCAGATTGAAATGATTTTGAATCCCTCTGTCTAAAACCGCATTCTTTTGTAAGGAAATGTTCCTTAAAATGTTACACAACATGAACAGCTGCAGTACTTCTTACCAAGTAAGTGTTTATGTTTATTCATTTTTGGAGTAATTACCAAAGATATGCCCTCCCATTAAGAGATGTATTTTAGGACCTGGCTCTAGATCCAAGAAGATCTGATTGTTTAGTCAAATTCCAAGACCTCTGTGGCGACTCACAACATTGTGTAATTGTGTAAAACATTTCTCTGCAGAATTGAGCTATTTAGAAAGCAGATGTATGAGAGGGGTATTTTGAGACAAAAGCGGATGCTCTGTAAGCGGCCGCAGTCTAACTTTAAAGATAACTTAAGATCGGACATGGCAGGAAACAGCGACAGGGTGAGTCACTACCCAACAAGCCAGACATGATATGCCAAACGGAACTCAACCTTCAATCCTTGTTCTCTCAGAACTTGAGGTCTAAGAAAGGAGGAGGCCTTATCTCTTAACACTTGACGCTGCCCTTCATTTTAAATTAAAAAAATGAAACAAATAGTATTTTATGGTCTTAGACACAGGCTAATCTCTTGTAAATTGTCTAAGGTTTATCACAAGCACACAAAATTGACCCTGCAAATTTATGGGTCAAGTCCAGAAAGTTTTAGAAAGAAAAGTTCAAAAGATGCTAGGTCAAATGTTTGGAGGATTTGACAAAAAAACTTAAACTTAAATTATAAATACATATTCTTAAAGATTTGAGGAATTTATAAGCTTTCATTTAAGGTATTGCAGTTAACATAATAAGTGGTACTTAATTAAAAGCTACAAATTATTTTCGGAATCCTGACACTATTTCACGTCTATCAGCCATGTACAAAAAATTTGCATTTTACATTTACTTTGTGCATTGTCAGTGGCATAGAGAAAGTTTTTGTTTGTTTCCATTTTGAAACAGCATATCTATCAATATTCTTTGGCAGAAAAAAATCTTAAAAATCTAGAAACAAGATTCTTTCTACGAAACTCAGGCCATGTGACTTTAAGGTCACAGGAACGTGCAGATCTTTTGTAAACACTCTTAAGGCTTATCTTGAGCGCACAGTGACCCTGCACATTTTTAACAGGTTAGTTCAAAAAAAGGTTATAAAGAAAAGTTTTCAAAACCAACTCCAAATAAATTAAGAATAATAAATTGGGGTAAAACATAAATAAACTGTTATAGTTCATCTAAAAACATCAAGTTTCTTTAGTATTTACACAAAAACAAAATAAGTATTTTCTGCAACATCACAGAGTAAAAACTTGAAAATCTTCAATTCCCGATTTGTCTGGGATTCCTTTTCAGCCTCACTTCTGATTTGACGTAGATTCCAAATTTCCCAAGGTGGTGTTATATATAAGTGCATGACTAACACAGTCCACACACCCTGTACACATCAATCTGTACTGACATACACAGTTAATTCATTACTGTTCTGTCTCACTTGGCTTTCAGATCTGAATAAAGGAACATTCAATTCTACTTAGTTGTAACAGTATTTGAGATTTGACTATTTACTGGCCTTGAAATACCAACTGGACTGCTGGCTTGTAATTTTAGAACTTGGCAAGTAACCCAACACTGGAAAAAGTCAGTGCAGTGTTTTCCATACACAAGCTCTTTTCAGACTAAGCAATATAAACAAAAACTCCTAAAAGTTTGGCAAGTATTTAACAAACTCAACAAAATTTAGGGTTTCTAAAACATATTTATGGTCAAGTCACAATTCTGGGCTACAGGACCTTTTGTCTAATCGAGATTTTCTTGAAATTGAGCCCTGCTCTTCGTATAGTCCTCAACCCACTGCTAATATACAGGATTGGAACTGCTTCTAGCTACCAAGCAAGCTTGGTGGTCTGGTGGTAAGACGTCTGCTCTAGAATAGCAAAGGTCATGGTTCAAATCCCACCCGAGTAATACGCCTGTTGATTTAGTCTTTATGGGACTTGGGGAAAGTACTGAATGTACAGTGTTTAACATACATCAGTGTAAACACAAATAGATGTAATAGATTTTAATTGATATTGTTCATCCCGATACAGATTTAACTAAACATCTAATGATTGATACCAATCATAAGGGCAAAGATTATCAATTTGATGATGTGTTTACTTTTTGAACACACTATGTTCATGACTAGAGTGTGAATATGTTAGCAATTTCATGATGTAATTACTTATTGAACACACTATGTCCATAAATGGTATGTGAATATGTTAGCAATTCGGTGATGTATTTACTTATTGAACACACAATGTCTATGATTAGAATGTGAATATGTTAGCAATTTGACAATGTATTTACTTATTGAACATACAGAGTCTATGATTAGAATGTGTACATATGCAACCGAAGTTCCTACTGATGAGTCATGAGTTGACCATTGACTAAATGCACCTGTTTAAAAAATAATTAAGGGCAAGTTCAGCATTAGTGATTAAGATGTGGCAGGTCATGGCCGAGCAGTCTAGCGCTCAAGTTTTGATGTTCTGATGATTTGAATGTGTATACCCACCCACACCAGGCGCGGATCCGGGGGGGGGGGGGGGGGGGGCCCAGGGGGCACGTGGATCTGATTTCCAATAAAAGTGTGTCTATTTCTCTGTTTTAGGCTCATGGAGGCTTGATTTTTCACCCCTCAAAACTCCAAAAGCTCAGAGCTTCCGGGAGCTTCGCCCCTGGACCCCCACCGGGGCTTCACCACTGGACCCCCACCATCGATGTTACAGAAAATTTTCCAGTAAATTAAGAAGATTTATATGGATCTGATTTCCTATAAAATTTGTCTATTTCTCTGTTTTAGGCTCATGGAGGCCTGATTTTTCACCCCACAGAATGCCAAAGGCTCAGAGCTTCAGGGGGCTTCGCCCCTGGACCCCACCAGGGGCCGTAAGGCCGGCCCCTGGACCCCACCCATTTTCTGTCTACCCTCTAATACAAAATCCTGGTTGCGCCGTTGTGCCCCGGTTAAAAAAATCCTGGATCCGCCCCTGCACACACATCATCACACGGTTGTCGACCCGGTAAGACTTCTCATTGCTCTCCCATTGTTTGGATCCTGGATCCTTCTTGTTAAAGTCCACGGTTTCAACAAGTAGACATGTTCACACACGCAATGGTTAGATTGCTTGAATGAATGCAATCTTTCCCCCAATTAATGTTAATGCCCCCCTCCCAGTAACCTACTTTGAGTTTTTGCAGAGCAATCTTCGGATGAAATCTTTGGCTAGTTCACTGGTAGTAGGGAAGTACTCTTCATCAAAGTCATAGTCCACTGCCGTCACATTCTCGTACGTCTCTTGCTGATCATCCCCAAGGAATGGTGATGCCCCGCTCAACCTGAACGACATTTACAACAAACAATCCATTGCAACCTTTTTTAGTCATGCTAGGGTTGTGAGTGAAATGAACACAAACAACTGGAATTTGTTTAGAGGGGTGACTAGAGTAAACCCCTGAATTTCCAGGGTGTTATGTTTTAGATAATTACAGACTTTACATCAATGTATATTCTGTGGTACGGTGGACACATTTTTATGACGCTATTAGGTTTGGTAAAAAGAGTGACAGAGCCTGGACTTCCTGCAGGCACGATTTGAACACAGGTCAATGGAGGAAAACAATAGATCTTAAATTATATGGAGAACGCACTGTTTGATTTTTATCAATTCTCGATATGAAGAAAGGGGGACACATCTTAACACTTGTTCAGCTGTTACTTTTATAACTCTTGAATTTATGTGAAAATTATGACACAAATGTCAAATTTCCCATATGATCAGTGTAGTAAACCGATCTCCCCTGCCAGAAAGGACGGGAACATACAAGGTCAGTCTCTTTGTCAAGAAGGGTCAGAGTGTCCACCATATCTCAAATAGGCTGATGGAAGCCTCAGAAATGTTTGTAAACATCCTAAAGAAGGTTCCAGAGACATTTTAACTTTCACAGAAAGTCAACAACCTGTAAATTGATAGCAGATAAATGCTGACAACATACAGAAAGAAATAATGACTGACGTTATAGGAATAGATTGGCAATATTTGAAGTTAAACTGAAGTACTTACAGAATGTACGTGATGACACCTATGGCCCTGTAATAAGAATGAAACCGGAAAAAACACATAAGATACAAGTAGAATGTCATTAACACCTTGAGACTGTATACATGTAGTTCCATAGTTAGGAGATATGGTTGCAAGGAACTGGCACAAGTTTATAGCAATACCATTTATTTAGTAAATTGTTTGTATTTAGCATAAAAGGGAGTGAAAGTGCAACACTAATTTCTAAGGCAGAGGTTTCCTTTTGTGAAGTTGGTAAAACTACAAGAACAAGTTATGTACCTCTGAAAACATGTCCATTAAAAATTTAACTAAATTTGGGCTGAGCAAAATTAACTAGAGCGGAATTTGAACCTGCGACCTCCGGATTAACATGCCGGTGCTCTACCATCTGAGCCATCTAACCTTTGTACAGGAAGCCAGTAAGAAGCTGTACAATTTATTACTGAATATACTAAATAAATGTTGGTGTCGCTTTGTTTCAAGCATTACTAGAACTGGGGCCCATTTCACTAAAGTCCCCATTTGCGATCATCGCTATCGCACTTGCGATGAGATCGCAAACCGCAAATCCATCGCACTTGCGACGCCGATGATTTTGCGTTTCACTAAAGTCATCGCAGTTGCGATGATATTAAAAGGAAAATAAATGTTTTGTACGAGGCTAAATGTAGTGACCTTTGACATAGCCCGCCAAAAAATCGTCGGTCCTCGCATGGTGGACGTCTTAATGTCAAAATGTTGTTGCCGCGGTTCGATTAAAAACGAAATGCATAAATTGCAGTTTAAATGTAAATAATTTTCATGATGGTGAATCAAAAATAACAACAGGTGGACTATATTAATGTTTAAGCATTCATTTAAAAAGGTTCACATGAAATCATATTCAACTTGTTTCACTTGTAGGCCTATTATTAGTATTAATATAATTAATTTTATAACATTTTTTAAATAATATTAATGTAACGTATAGATTTATGAACATTTGACAAAACTGGTTAAATCATGTATAGATAACGTCAAAAGTGTTGTCACCGAAAATTGGTACATGATATTAAATTGGAAAGGCTGAATTCTTGATGCAATATCAATAGGCCTACATTAATGTTAGGCCAAAATGCTGGCTAAAATAATTGAACCCAATAGATGGAGATCTCCTTTTTACCGATTTTAAGCTCTCTCGTTAGAGATTAAGGGTTTCCCGAGTCTCCCAGTAAAAGACTGGGAATGAAAATAACGTAATTTTACTCTTTAATTCACGGACAAACTACCGTCAAGACGTACACCAATAATAACATCTAGGCACAAAACGGCGCAATTTATCATAAATTTGCGATGAACTTATACTTTGCGGACACTAACGAGTCATCGCAAGTTGCTCATCGCTAATAATTGTTTTGCGATGAGTAAGTTCGTCGCAAAGATTTAGTGAAATCGTTATTCAAAATCCATCGCTAAGTTGCGATGGTTTTTGGATTTAGCGATCGGTTTCGGCGTTTGCGATGATCAAAACGCGTTAGTGAAATCGGCCCCTGTAACCTTTCATACACTGTTTCATGAAAACCATCAGCACAAAGTGTGAAATCAATAAGCGCAGAAAGTTCTCGCTCATCCAAGTTAAAAGCGTAAACCATGTTACTAGTTAATGGTTCCTGACAAGGGTTTGCAAAACAGTAAATAAATTTGTCACTCAAATTTCTTGCTGAAAACCTTTGCAGAAACTAAGCCCTGGGCCAAATTTAATAAAGCTATTTACTGGAAAGCAAATTTGTGTGCTTACTGAAAAACATGTGTGAGCAAAAGTGTATTTGCTTATTGTTGTGTCACTCAGCTGGGCCTAATTTCATGGCCTGCTAATCATAGGCAAAGAAGTGGCACTTAAGGAAGCAGGGAATTCCGCGCTTACATCAAGCGTATTTCACAGGTTAGCACGGAATGTTTGCTTATGCGCATGCCTACTCCACGTTACTAGGCCTTCTTCGCTTACACAGCTAGCGCAGAAATTTGGTGCTTGCCCTGTAAGCAAAGAATGGTGATCGCAAGTGCAGAATTTGGTGGTAAGCAAAAGCCATGGGGCCCAGCTTAAAAGAACCACCGGCAAGCTAGCTAGCCTTTTGCTTTCCTTATGGTAAGCAGTGCTTATAAAATAAACTGCCCAGTATAAAAAGCATCCACTTTCAGGCATTATGAAATTTGGCCATGGTCACCACACATACAATATTCTGAATGTCATCAATCATTATCAATGCATGCGTAACTATTTCTTAGTTTACATCAGACAGTTTTTATTTAAATTTTATTTCTAAGTGCCCACTGCATAACTACAATCTATAATCAGACTGACTGATCATGTCATTGGCCCCACCAGCAACGCTTGCGTAAATTCCTTGAATACTCCATACGCTACATTTCAGCAAAAATATAATATTTACACAAAGATGGCTTCACAAATAATAAAGTCCTTAACGGAAAGCTGGTAAAAATATATACATTCTGATATTGCATCTTATTTCATTTTTTATTTGTTTGACTGTCTATTTTAAAAGGTTCAATTTTTAATATTTGCTTTATTAATTTTTCCTGGCCGGCCCAGATTTGTTTATTTTTAACCATTCTTGAGGTTTACTGTATTGTAAATAATTTATCAACCTTGCCCCGCTTTACTATTCATTTTTAATGCTTTATACAATTTTCTATTTTTATATTATTGAATGTTTGTATTCCTGCTCGTCAGCTTTGAAAAACGTCCCTAGAATAAACAAGAAACAATTAATAATAAATAATAATTAACTCTGGTTAGGTTCAGATCAACTTCATATTAAGTCTTCTTAAATTTTGGAAGGTTCATTTAAAATTCAAGTAGTCTACGAGACTGGCTCCCTCCTAATAGGAAAAACAACCTTAAAAATCTGACCAGCTTACTACTCTAGTTTCAAATGTAGAACCAGCAGATATAACAACAGATGTATTCCAAAATTAACAAGTCTGCTTAACCAAAAATGTTATCCTTATTATCGCTGGCTTTCTGATTTCTTTACAACTTACAGGCTGGCTCAGTTTTTAAATTGTTGTCTTTGATTTCTGTTTTTACTGTACCTTGCTTTTGTGTTTAAATTTCTACTATTTCCACGTGTAGTTTTATGATTGTTTTCAAATATTAAGGCTTTTATTCTTTGTATGCATCCACAATATGGCTTTTTGGCTGCCATGTTTGCAGTTTTAATAAACCAACAGAGATATTTCAGCCGGTATCTCTTGTACCTTTAATACATGATAAATGCTTGTGATAGAGCATGAAATCTTCTTCAATGTACAGGTACATGTACATTGATACTAATGGCAGCCTAGGGCAAAACGAAAATGCTGACGTCTTTCTTGTTAGAGACTTCACTTGACATTCATACACGTTACAAAACAGAATTTTACATGTAAACAACCTTTTTCTTTTATGACCATCGCAGCATTTTTATTTTATTTTTTTAATCTTCAGACCTTTTGTGTTGTGTTTTCATGTAGCCTTCGAGGAAGACTATGCTACAGTCGAAATGCCAGCCATTAACTATTTTGTGCACTTTTTGTCGTCATCTGATGCAATTTTGTATCAGGAAATATCTCTGGGTATACAGTTGATATCAGAGTCTGGCCAAGTACATGTACAAACCAGGGCAACTTTCTAATAAATTTAGATAGGTTTTATCTGTCGAATTGAATTGCAAAAAAAATAAAAAATTAAATTGTGTTTTCCCTGGCGGATGAACTGAGTGTAGTGTTAAAAATTCAAACCGACAATTGTAGCAAAATTTATAGTCTGCAAACTGATAAGAATGCAGTATACTCACACCAAATGCCAGACGATTCCGTCTACACAATCTGAATTGTGTATTCTGGGTACATCAGGTCAAACAAAAATTCCTGATTAGTATTTTCTTCATGGCAATTTCTAACAACGAAACGGTAATATTGGCAAAAAATGAACAAGGCAATCACTGAAGGTAGCGAGCTGGGCTGCCTCACATTTGAATGAGCAGGGGAATAACTAGGCCATGTATAATTTTTATGTAGTTTGTATCTTTTGCACAATAGTTTTAACAAAGCATCTACGTTTATGAAAACATATCTACTTTCATGACAAATACATTCCTGTAATATTAATACAGAAATAATAGCGGAGTAAGTTTTAATGTGGCGCTCCAGCTCTCACTGAATATCTACTGACTTTAACACACTGCATGATCTTGTAAAGTTGTTTCCACTGGCACCTGTGTACACTTTGTACCTGCCAACCTTTGACCCGATGGGCTCCTTTTTGGTGATTAGTGCATATTCTTATTTCGTACTGAGTGGTAAAGACCGATGTAAAAAGCAAAGTGCAATATGAGTTTTATAGGCCTGCCACACAGGTATTTTTTTTCTCGAGGGAATCGGTATTATTTTTTTGAACATTTTGGAGTTGCCAAAAAATAAGTTGAAAATAATACCGTTTTTTATAATAAGCACCCGGATTTGTTGTTCTCATGTGAAAAATATGAGGTATGCATTCCAGGGTTGTCCAGAAGCGCCGGCTGCCGGCGATTTCGCTGGCTACTCGGTCCTTTGCTGCCGGCTACTTTTTTTTCCTTTTTTCTCCCCATTTTTTCCCCATTAAAGTACTGTCAATGACTGAAAAAAAAAGGAAACAAAACTTTCTACCATACAATTCATTTTCCATTCCAGTTGAGCAGTGAGCATGCAATAAAAAAAGCAAAAGCATTCCAAGGATATTATGTTTTTTAATGGGAACAATTTTCATGTGTCCAGCAACCCTTCCCTATTGACATGGAAAACATAAAACTACTTGAATTAAATCAAAATCTATGGAAGGCTCAGGAGACAATGTAACAAAAAATGTGATGATTTAAAGAAAAAATTCATTCAATGGATTAAGCCAGGAATTGCTCAGATTGTACCACAGAGCATCTAGAATCCAAACAATTTCCGGGGCCCTTGGTTGGGCCCCGGACCCCTACGCGCTCGTTCAGTCCTTTGAGAAAACCGGCTACCTTTTTTTCTTTCACAGGTGAAAGAAAAAAGGTGCTTCTTTAAAATCTGTGGACAACCCTGCATTCACTGTGAATCACAAACCTCGGCCATAAGCAATGTCCGATAATTTGCCATGGTATGCTGGAATCTTGGAACTGAACTCGCCTCCAACTGGGCTAAATTGAGCCACAAATTTGGGGGTCAAGGTTTGGGATTGGGGATTAAACAAAAAACCTTGGGAAAAGGGAGGTTACGAGCATAATTTCCAGTACCTTCTTCGGTTAAAGTTGCGACAAAACTAAAGTTTTAGAAATAAGTTTTGAGCTTGTAAAAGCCCCGACTGAAATCATAGCTTCTAGAATTTGTAAATGAATTTTCTTTGAAAAAAGGTAGTAGTTTACAGCTTAGAATGCATAGTTTACAGCTTAGAATGCATGACATTACTTGTATTTAATAAAAGACACAGATAGAGAAATCAAATTTTCAGCAAAAGTTGAGCGTCTTGGCCTTAAATGTTGAAATTCTTTCACCCATCCTAACCTCCACTGTTTTTTAACCCCAAAACAAACAAAATAAAATGTGATGTCAACACGTTTCTCATCTTCTTCTCACTCTCTATTCAATTATAATCCACCTATGTTTTCCACATCAATGCACAAGGACAAAGCTAACCGACGATGCATCATCGTCCCAGCTATCATCAGTCAAGAAGTGGGTGTTATGTCGGCCGTTTTTAATTGGATTTTTTCATCTAAGTGTAACAGTCTCAGGAAGGGCCGTCCAAGTTCTCAGTCATCCAAATTCTCAATGCTAATAAAAAAAATTCCGGTGGTTTGTAATCATGGGTTTTGGATTGACTATTAATGAGAGTGAGCGTACTTCGAGGTGTTGACAAATGTTCCAATAATTCTTCCGACATCAAGCCTTGACAATCAGGCAAGGGTTATCCGCGTCAGTTTTGGTTTCAAAAAATCACACTTCATCATGATGCCTTCTCGCATACACACTTTAAAAAATTTAATAAGTGGATGTGACAGGGAATTTCCCAAACACATCTCAGTCGTGAACTGAAACGAGTTGTGTTTATAAATAAATGATGGATTCTGCCGGCATGAAACTGCATGTCTGGTGTGCAAGAAAATATAGACCTTTAACATATGGTTGGCATCGTCGTTGGATTCCCTACATGCTACTAAGATCTTTGTACAGTTAAGCTAGAAAGGGCCAGACTACTTAACCAGCTGCCACCATTTCATTTGTACTGAATCAGGAGGGAAACAAAATAAGAAGAATTTAAACCCCTAAATCCCTGGTGTAAATAGCCTTAAGCCTTCCCCCACTCTCTGTTGTCATCTCTCTCTGCCCCTCACTCAAGTCCACCATACAGTATTAACCTATAAACACCCTAACTGTTTGACAACTTGCCCCATGCTAAGCATGATCATTTTGGTCAGCTGTTTGAGTTTTAATGGGGGTTATAGTTTAATCTGAAATAAAAGATTAGTTATTTTAAAAGTCAGTCCATGTTCACTTAAAGGTAGGCTCATGGATTGGTTTTTGTCAATGTATAATGCTGATTTATAGGCAAAAATATTTTTTAAAAGATAAAATAAAAGTCACATGTGAAAGTTTCAGCTGAATACAGTGTCTACTTGCTGAGAAAACAGCAAAAAACTTTCACAATAGTTTCACTAGAACTTCAAATCCATCCACATTTAGTAAGGTGGCAGCGAGTACCAACTGCATCTCTGGCCGCAGCATTCCCAAACGGCCACCATCTCTCAGAAATCTGAGAAACCATTCATGCTCGAGTGTTTTGGGGTAAAAATTATCCAAACCATATTACTTGAAGGGAATCCTTTCTCAAAATAGTTTATACTATCAACAGCTGCAATACTTCTCACCAGTAAGTTTTTATGGTCATCAATTGTTGGAGTATTTACCAATCTATGACCTTTCCTTTAAGGACAACCGTAGAGGAGGGAGAACACTATAACGCAGGTGGTGTACACTAACACACCTGATGTCAATAAAAACCTTCTCTGTCCCTCTGCTGCCGAGACTCACTTCAGTGCCAAAAATAGGGAAGAGGGACAAAAACGCCAACGCTGTGATGTCAGGGGAGAAAGGAAAATATAGGATCTCACTTTGGAAGAGCTATTCAGAGGTTCTCAGTGGGATGACTAACACCTAGTCTAACACGGTTGATCCGGTTAAAGGGTAATGCACTGCAAACTAGCTGACTACAAAGTGTGTTTATTACAGAGTATCTGCACACTTTAAAATGTAAATTTTAAGACCTTTTAAGACCCTTTTAATGCTACCCTTAACAGTACACAATTGTTAAGATGTGGGAGTGTGTTTCTTGTAAGTCCACCCTTTTTTTAGGGAAATGCTGTTTTTATTGTGAATTAACCTAAACCCAATCGTAACACTCCTTGTGCAGAATTGAACTTGAGCTTGCCCAAACCCCTTTTGGCATGATGAGACCAAGACCAAGGTTTCAAAGCCGATACTTGAGATAACTCAGTCGGAACTGGAGACAGATAACATATTTCCTCAGTGGTTTAGCTGCAAATGAGGCGTATGAAGCCCAGATGGGCCGACGGGAATGAGATGTGCAGTGGAGTGGCAGCTCATTGTCTGATTGGATGGATACACCCTCATCCCGTTGGGCATCTGCCGTGATCATGTTTTCTCAGAGGATACATCTTGGATTACGCAAACAGACCGTTGAAACATACGCGCATATTACTCACTGGCTTACTAATCCAATGTTTCATCAGCACTTTTCAAATGTTGAAAATACTTCCCCAATGCCCACCTATCACATTCAAACCAGTACCCAATCTCATAGAGCTGCTTGAGCACAAAAAAGTAGCTAACACAACAACAAAAAGGCTTACCAGAATAAAGTTACCAGCTAAAATCATGTCACACGCACTATTTTTTTAAAGAAATTTTTAAGCAATGTTTTCTGCTTGAGCAGCTCTATAAAAGTGGGCCCTGGCATTGAGCTTTTAAGCAGAAAATATTGCTTACCAGTTTTCTTCGCTAAGCAAAAATTAGCAGGGAACTGGTCACACCCAATACACATTACACACTTTTTTAGTTGGTAACCGATTTTTGCTGATCAGAATTTTTCTGTGCTTAGCAAATTTGTGTCCTTGACAGCTTAATAATTATTGTTATTCATGAAAGATGAGTTTGCACTATCGCCATGGTGATAAGTGAAATCACATTCTGCTTAGAAAATAATATAAATTTACTGAATTTAGAGGATGTCCTTCAAGACTCAACTCAGATTCATCTCAAAAAGATATTTCTGTTTCATTTTCTGTCTTGTGGTCCACAACTTGAGCATCTATTTTTGTTTTACTTAATCCATGATATGAACTTTATCCAAGCTTTGGTAGAGACCTGGAGAAAATGACAGATCCCCCCCCCCCCCCACACGACAACTGACCTTTTTTTTTTACCAACATAGCACAAGTAATTGTTATTGTCAAAAAAAGGTTCCATCTGAAATACTTCAGTGTTATTGGAAATTATCCACACATTTTATTAACAATCTCAAGACTAATTAATAATAGTTTCTTTTCCCCCTCAAAAATGGAGGATCTAATTTGATGAAATTAAGCAGGTTGGCTGCATGGTGCCTTGTTGGAAACAAGAATATTTGAATGAATGTACTTTTCTACACAATGATGTACTAAAGGTCATTTAACCTGGTATTGACCCCTTGCAATAATGTCACAGGTGACTACTCTCTGCCCATGGGTCGGCCATGTTGGGAGTCAAAATGAAGATGAAGATATGGTGGACATCTGCTGCATGTGCGTTGGTTCAAATGCGCGCTGCACGGTAACACACGGAATCTTACTCCCAAAAAGGCACACCCCCCCTTCCCCTTACCAAGATTGATGACATAGCGTGAATTGGGTCAACAGCCCTTTATCACTCTGTGACTATCTTTGTCTGGTTCCCTACATGCATTACAATAATGAATACTGATTCCTGAAAAGGGATCAGACTACTTAGCCTCTCAATTTTGTACAATAATTTGAATGGAAGAAGGAAGACAAACTGGCTGCATAATAATAACAACTTATTGTGATAACAAGAAACAATTTTTTATTCTGCAGGTATCCATTTATAGGATTATTTACACCAGGAACTGAAGTTATAAATTAATTGATTTTCATTCACATGTAAGAATGATGCGTCAACGTCTTGAAGAACGTATTAACAACTCAGCGATGACTAATAATCACAACTGAAGCTTCTGAGAAAGTTTGACAGCCCGTCAAGCAGAACCTTGCAGCTCCTCTACGCTCTACGGCCGCAGAGCTGCTCTACGGGCCGCAGAGCTTACTGGAGTGGAAGATATTTTAATTGGTTGGATAGAGAGATGGGACACCTGTACTACTGTAGGGAGATATGGGTAGATGTTTAATTTATTACAGTATGAGATCGTGACTGAATCTCACCAGGATTTTTGCCAAACTGTAAGGGGTTCCCGGATAGCAAAAGGTCATACAAAGTGCTAGGGCTAGAATTGTTGTATGTATTTTTTATCAAATATTAACGCTTGATTTTTCATGATGATTTTGTAGGCAATCTGCTTTTTTATGCAATGGTGTCAACTTTGGACTTCAATATACTTTAACATCATGTAACTAGGAGGGGGGGGGGGGATACACAGGGAGGCATGCAGCGGCATACAGACTTTTTTGTGTGAGTGGTGATTACTTATTCATGTTTACTTATTCATGTAGAACATTTGTTTAAACAACCTTTAAGACTAGGGACAGTAGAAAAGCACTTCATCCCCTCTCTACCTACAATCGTTCAAAAATTATTGATGACCCAAATAAAGACATTGAAAAATCCTTTCCAATGGTTGGCAAATTAAGACAAAAGTGCTCATGAAAATGTTTACCAAATTTTTGCTCTCAAGAAATGCCCCGAGGCAAATTTGAATTCTTTCTGAAATTATATATTTCAAGGCACTTGTTGATTACAGGTTCTGTAATCTTGCTCTCGATGTAAAGAAGCTCAAATGCAGGAATACATAGTAAAAGATTTGAAGTGCTGCTGTTATTTATTCCATAAAAACAATGTCCTCGGACAGCAATTTAATTTGTGGGGGAGCCTCTCAAGGAAACTTTGCGTTTTTGCCGTCGTCGTGTAACCTCAAGGTTTCAGCGTCTTCAGAGGAGGCTGAGAGGTCTAGTAATGCACTCAAACACAATTAAGATGAAAAGCCCATTTGACAACCTTTCTCATGACTCAGCTGCAGTATACATCCACGTCATATAACCCACAGCGTAATCCATTCAATCTACATGGGTCCATACTCTCCTCAAGTCCCAAGAAAACTTTCACTAATTTTTAGCTATGGCTACAACAACGAGACTAAGACCCTGATTCACTTTTAGATACTTTAAGCTTTTCATTATCAAGTTCGAACAATGAACTTCCGACATACCTCATATCACTTAGCCAGTATATTTTCTAAGAAGCCTGTCTCATACTTCAAGAAAGGGCAAACCAAATTTGTTAGTACACATTTATAAAAGAAGGGGTTTGCCCTGGTGTTTCTGTTATGATTGGCTGCCGATTGCACTCAGTGCTTATTTACAGCAAAACAAACTTGTGCTTAAGCGATAATATTCTTCCAGCACAATGTTACTTTTCCTCAAATAAAACTGTGGAAAAACCTTTTTCAGTTGGTACAAGTAGAGCGCCGGCACGTTAATCTGGATGTTGTTGGTTCAAATCCCGCTCTAGTCATTTTTATCTATGTTCAACCCCAAATTTAAAAACCTTTTTCACCAACAGCGAGTTGGCAGATTAGAACTCACTTCATCTCTTGATCATTAAAACTTGTAGGGCATTCATTTCCTGTGATATTTTACTGGCATATCACGTTGTGAACGATTTGACAATCAAATTGAGTGTGCTATTATCCTTATCCATATCCTTTCTGTGGTAGATCAGAAAGCAGACTATACAGGAAATCATCTTAGTCCATCATCGGACACTGACTTCCTCAATTCACTTTTAATTCATTCTTATATTACTCAGAGAACCTATACATGTGAATAAGCATAACATGCAATTTGTTTGACTCAAAGTTCCGCACTTGACTATGCTAGAATAACAGGCTGTAATTGACTTAAGAAAACAGAACTATTGACTTGACTATTAACTAATGGACATCATCATGTCCAAGTTATTTACGCATCCATTTATCGCAAGTGGAAAAACAGTTGTTCTGAAAACCCCCAAATCTGGGTTTAACATAAGCGTACTTCATAAAGGTTAGCAAGGATTTTTTGTTTGTGTACGTGCATACTTCTTATGGAAGCGGAGAATGGTGACAGTAAGTGCAGATTTCCGCAGTAAGCAGATCCCATGAAATTGGGCCTACTTTTCTCTCTTAGCTCAAAGAGCATGAGGTTTAGTGTAGAGTCGAATTTGTACTTCCTACTTGTTATAGTTCAGTTATCTTATTTTATTTCAATTTGTCTATTCCATTGTACCGTTTAGCTTTTAACCAGTGGAATTTTCTTTATCATTCAGGCATGATATTTGGTCCTTAGAAACAAGTAGGAGCATTTTATTGAGTACAATGACTGACCTACATGTACACATAGTGTAGGCTTTAATGGACATTTCAGGCTATCTAATCACAATTTCTCTGATTTTTCCAAGGACAAAATATTGAAAAACCAGACTAAATAAGGAAGAGTATCATGCTTGATTGTTACATTTTTAACCAAAAGGGCATTTATGGATGGGAATGAAGTCTTTATAGACCATGTGACCTGTGACATCACATGTTTACAAAAGAGCCACAGAGCCTGGACTACCTGCAGGCACATTTGTACACAGCTCATGGAAGAATACAAAAAATCTTATGTTTTAAGGAGATTGCACTGTCTGATTTTTCTCAACTTTTGATATGAAGAAAGGGAGGACATCTCAAAAGCTGTACAGCTGTTGCTTTTGTAAATTTAGAATTTATGTCAAAAATATGACACAAAATGTAAATTTTCCCATAAAGCCTGTGTAGTATCTTGCCCGTCAGGAAATGCATTAAAATGTGCAAGGGTAAACAAAGGTAACATGGTCTATAAATGGCTATTTAAAAACCTTACAAGGTCGTGGCCATTCAGCCATGACCCTATCGGTTCTAAACAGCCATTGAAGACCTCAGTGCAACTATTTTATTCCCTGAATAATAATGTAAATTTATATAGCATCAGTATCAGTCAATTTAATACCGCTCAGGGTGTTTTACATAACCACATTTGAAACAGTTTATGCAAAACAAGATAACAATACCCATACACTGTGTGTAAAGCACTGTACCTCACTCAGTACCTTCTCAGAGTCCTGTAAACCAAAATTCACAGGCATACTACTCAGGTGGGATTCGACCCACGACTTTTGCCATTCCAGAGCAGATGGCTTACCACTAAACCATCAATCTATACTTGGTAGTTAGAGGCAGTTTGAATCCTACTTTGTGGCAGTGGGTTCTGCAATTTTACATCAATTTATAATATTTTGTTTTTGTTAACTACCAGATGGCATTGACAGTCCTCTTCTAAAAAGCAAATGATGTGTCACGATTATAAAGTAATTGTTAAACAGTGGCTTTAAAAGAACGGAATAATTCAAAGTAATAGTTCAAAGAAAAATTTTAACTATCAGACTTTTTCGTTTAGATAAGCGCTCGACTTTTTAATGGTTTTAGACATTTTTTCAAAAGTCACAAATTACTGTTCTAGGTGCTTTTCAATAAGAAATCATTTACTTACCACATATCTGTGGCCAGGCTTAGATTCTCATAGTTAATAACTTCAGGAGCTGTGGAGATAAAAACCCAAAGAACTCTCGTCACTTTTAAATCCAACAACTTCTGAGTTCAAGCGCTTTCAAATAGAGTTAAAAATTTATCTCCATCATATTAACATAGAAAAGATACAAAATGTGTCCATACATGTAGTTTCATCTTTGAGAGGGCAAGTATTTTTCAATTTGCAATTATGGGCAATTCTA
The DNA here is from genome assembly GCA_037783415.1 of Leptasterias polaris. Classification (NCBI taxonomy): domain Eukaryota; kingdom Metazoa; phylum Echinodermata; class Asteroidea; order Forcipulatida; family Asteriidae; genus Leptasterias; species Leptasterias polaris. The sequence goes on from JAZGTN010000022.1 coordinate 8,708,632, forward strand.
TGAATAGGAAAATATTTCAAGGGTTCACATCAAGGCAATTAAGGCAATGGACCCAGTACAATTCTACAGGTCAGTACAAGTTATTAAGCTTCCATGAATTTTCATCAAATAAAGAGGAGCTGCGAAGTAAAATTCAGTTTTGTGATGCACTTATTTTCCAGTAGATGAGTCCCCGTGAAAGTGCAGAAAGTCTCTATTCTCGCGTTAAAATAGTGTATATTGCAATTTTATATGATATTCTTTCAGAGTGAAATTGAAAACATGTTTATCCGATGTCGAAAAAAGATGGGTCTGTATATATTCCAAAGAGGAATTTGTGCGCCAGTCAAAAGGTCAAATTCAATGCCGTTTTGGTTGAATGTCATTTTTTTTAAAATCTCTGTACAGAAAAGTACAAACCATTTATTTAAATTGTGATGCCATAAAATTTTTGGGGAAAAAAAAAATTGCATGTGAAGGGCATAAAATACAATGGCATTTTACACTTTTTTAACGTGAGGTTGGAAGCTCAAAATATCCCATTTTCAGACTCTATCCATTGGAAAATGAGTGGATCACAACGATGAATTTGACCTCTTTAAAGCAAAACAAATGCAAACATCAAATATTGTGGTGTCCATGGCTACGGCTACGACTATGGCTGTTGCTAAGTGTGTTGCTAAGGGCCTGCTAAGCTTTAACACATGTTTAAGTGATGATCAAGCCACAGTCGTAGCCGCTCATTCCGACATGGCCGGACACGGCTTTCTTTGTGTGATTGAATATCATGCGCTTATATCGACAATTGCCCATCAATCATACCAACGAATTCTGGAGTTCCAATCATCTCTCTGATTTCTTTGCCGTTGATAAGTTTCCTTGATAGGCCGAAATCAATCAGTTTCACTTCGTGACTGTTCCTGTTCAGTAGCATGATGTTTTCTGGCTGTAGGACGAGACAGAGATAGGACAATATTGTTTAGCTTCATTTAGATGGATGGGTTGAGAATTTCCAAATGACAACAGGCTCCTTGCTAGTAAATTGTTTATTATTTATTTATTAATTTCAAAGGCAAGCAATGATACACAGTGTATAATAATACAAACGAACAATTGAGACTTTTATTTTCCGTTTAGTTGGGACAAATATGAAAAGGCTAAACCACATTTTACATTACCAAGACCTACCATGACCTAGATAACAAGAACAAATTTATTGTGCGCATTTCACCATGAACATGTCAAAGGCAACATACATGTACCTTTGGTTTTTGGAACCGCTCGATTGTTTTAAACTTATAAATATAAATGTAGATATATATATACAATCAAATAAACTTGTGAAAACTGCATTTCAAAAGGTGGTGGTGTTTTTGAGATATCGCCAAAAATCCAGAGCAGTTATGTCAACGCAGAAAGAACAATCCCTATTTTTACACAATCTGAGAAATGCTTCAAACATAAATGTTTCTCAAATTGAAATGTTTGTGAATCCCTCTCTCTGAAACCACATTCCTTTGAAGGAAATTGTTTCTCAATATGTTATACATTATCAACAGCCACACTGCTTCTTACCAATTCAGTTTTTATGATCATTGATTTTTGAAGTCCCTTTAAAATGCACATTACAATAAAGATGAAATAAAAAAATAAAAAACAGAAAACTTAAGGGAAAGGAGCCAAAAGCAGAAACAATTATTGGGATTAAAAATCTGCTGAAACTGGTCGCATGCAATGGAGTATGTTTGTGTTGTATGCATCGAAGCAGGTTACCCCCTGTCAAAATTAGTCTGCGTACATGTACATGTACATGTACATGTACATGTACATGTTTATGACATTATGTACACTACGGAAATGGCAATGAATAAAATGAATAAATGTCAGTCGTGCATATAATGTTGAGATTTGTTATTAAGTGGCTTGTGAACTCATGTGTGTTCCTCAGTAACAGACTGTGTAAGTCTTGCACGTATCTTAAATGAGAAAACAACTCAAATGAAGAATATATTTTTCTTTTAAATTATATACAAACAAAATTCTTGAAAGTAAAAATAGCCAAAGCAATGCATTATAAATAAAATTACAAGTTTGATGCAGTACAAAATAATTTGTAAAAGTTAACATTGAATTAAAATTAAAACTTGTACATGTAGTTTTAAACCCACAAAAAACACATTTTATTTTTAAATATCTGCAATCATAAAAATCATTGAGTAATAAAAACCTGAGGAAACCTTTAACAATTTTGGTTTTTTTCACTGAAAAATGAAAACTGATTTAGTGAAAATTTTACAGGTTGATTGAAAGGTGCATTTGATATAAACTGGAATTCAGAAAGAATTGACTCGGCAACAAAAACCAATAATGTACATAGCCCTACATGTATAGTGGCCACATAAGCAACCTTGTACCTGAATGCCCATAGCTGCTTGCAAACGGCTGCAAGATTCGACCTACTTCCATTCACAGAAAGAAGTCATAGTTAAAGCTATTATCCAATAGTTCCCATGTTGGCGTACTATACTTTTGTAAAAACAAATCAGATTTATTTATTTATTAATTTTTTTAAACATTTTTTGCTGCAAAAATACAGTACAAAAATCAACCATAGTGGCAATTTTTTGGAGTAGTGTGACGATTATACAGAAATGAATGGTCTCCTATGGGTTAAACACACATTGTATTGTGCTTAAGTCTTTCAAGGTTCAAAAACACGTACACAACATCTTTGCGAGGAACATCTACATGTACAGTGCTCATTGGAATTCCTGTATAAATCAAATTTTGTTTATTTTTAGGCGTGTTTACATTCCTGATTGTCAACATGTGTTTACCCAACATTTATTCGTTATAATTTGGAACCTGGTATTGATCGTTTGCATGGATATTCAGGTCACTCAGCTGCTACTGTGTCTAGTGTTGTATTCTACATATAAAGCTGTTTGAATGCCAAGTTCTGGGAAACTGTGTAAATACATAATGCTTAGTTGAGAGAGTGCTTTAATTTAATATTAATATTTTATAATAACAATTTTGGAGGCTAATCATCCTTACTCGCAGCTGAGAAGCTGAACTGTGTAGGACGTGGCTACAGCGTGTTCGAGCTGCAGGCATACAAGGTGCCTTTAGCAGCCAACCACATTAACCCATATGACCAAGGAGCAAAGCCAAAGATCAAAAGAGGGAGGAAAACCAAAAGGGCCCAGAGAAAATTCCTCATGGCATATGAGAGAACCAATTATGCACAACTCTACTCACATGATGGCCCTAGAGGGGAATCGAACCAGAGCCACAGTGGTAAGAGGCGAGTGCTGTACACAAAAGCCACCAATAACAAACTATCCCAGACATATTAAAAAAATACATTTTTTCAATTACTCCTAATGTGGATCATCATGCAAACCAAACAAACAATGAAAAGATAAGATCCCCTTTTCCATTGAGAAATCACCATATTGCTGGGTTCTGATTAAGCACTTCTAGCAGCCTGGCTGGCTACTAGGGCTGGTTACCAAGGACCTCAAAAGAAGTCTACACATTTTGATTCGTGACAGCCATTCATATTCAAAGGCTAGGTGCCTTACTTCATGTACATTGTCCATGCAGTGTAAAAGTTTGTAATTAATAAATAACAAATCAGCTGACGATAAACCTGTTACTATCCCCTATTAATATAAATTTACGAATTTATTTCATTTAAAATAATGCTCTCCAAGAACGCCCACAAACATGTAAAAAGGCTCACTGGTGGAACAAGGAACGTAACCAAAACATGTAAAAAGGCTCACTGGTGGAACAAGGAACGTAACCAAAACATCTGAATTTCTTTTCTACCATACAGACACAAGCTGTTATGGTCTTACAAACATTTCTGAATTTTTTTTTCCCACCAGTGACATCACATGTTATACATTACCAAAGCCAGGCTTGCTTTTGAGGGCCTTTCCAAAGAATTAAATAAATTGAAAAAAGAAATACATCAAGGGTGTTGCAACAGGTTTATGTTAAGTTGATTTATTCTTTACAAGTAACAAAATTTGAAATGGCATCATAACGAACGAACGCAGTTTGGCACCCACCTTTAAACTAATTTTCCCAACACAAAAAAACATAAAGTGGAATTTAAAAGTAAAATGAGGTGCATGTAAATGACAATATTTGTCATTATCTAGACCAGCCATAGTGTTAGCCAGAGGGGTGTCTGGGTGTCTTTTGGACACCCTGTTTTAAATTTGGACACCCTGTTTCATCTGTCATTTACATGTAAATGTATTGTAAGTGAACAATTTGGACACCCAGTTTTTAAATTTCCAGCAGATTTGGACACCCTTTTACCAAATCCTGGCTAAAACCTTGAGACCAGCAAGCACCTCATTTTAATGTGTAAAATTGCTAAGTTGTCCATGTATCCATTGACTCCTTGGTGAGGCAAAGCAATTAAAGTTAATTATTTTTGCTAAAAAACACAACCGTCATGACCAGGACTTGAACCCAGACTCTTTGCCACCAGAGCTTGAGCTTGATGTGCTAGACTGCTAAGCCTTGACGCTACAATAACATCAGTAATCAAACATCAAAAATCTGGTTTTCAAAAGAATTTGGGTGGTCCGATATTTGTGGTCCGATATTTGTGGTCCGATATTTGTGGCCCGAAATTTGTCAGTATCAATGGCAGATTTCATCATATCAATTCACAAACATGTAAGTAAGCAAAGAATGAAGTGTTAACTGCAGATCACCTTAAGATCTAGATGGCAGATGTTTCTATCGTGCATGTGCTTCAGTCCTTCCAGGATCTGTTTGGTAAACTTGGCAGCCACTTCCTCGCTGACATGATCTTTTTCTGCCAAGTAGTAGAATAACTCCCCACCTGTCACCCTGCAGGGGTATACCACAACATATTGGAGTCATCAGAATCAGCAATGTAAGTTGTTAACATTTTTAAAAGTACAGGTTCCTTCCTACAAAAACTTGGGACGAGGATGCTTTTTTTTTTTTTAACTCTTCTTACCATCATGCCCAAATTTGTGCGATTGTTACATCTAGGTTTAATGATAACACTAATGTCAATTGGGCAAAATTCTTAGTTGGTTACAAGTATCCAAAAATGGAGGTCAAGTCTTACTTTAGGGGTTTTCTTTGTTGATTTGTTAAATATAGTTTACTTTAATATATTTCCCAACAATATGATAGCCAAAAGCTATATTAACTATTTAATACTATTTGAAGAAACAGAATTATGCACATGTAAAATTCAATATAGTTGAGATCAACTTGGTCACGGAAGTTTGAATAAGCATGAGACTTGCACAGTCTATTCTCAAGCAGATGTCTTACCACTAGACCACTGAGCATGCTTATAAATACAAGAGGCATCCTGTACATAGGTTAAAAACCAAAATAATGTTCATCCCTGATACAATTATTCAAATTCAATTCAATTTTCATTGTCCATAAAATGGTAACTTACTTCGTCAAGCATGCTCCTAGCATCAAAAAATTCATTAACAAATACAGAATTTTACTGAAAAATAACAATATTTTACACTAAATAAAGTATTAAAAAATGTTTTTACACTTTAAGAGCAAATAAAACAAACATTTACTTCATAAAAACGAGAAAGAAACGACGGGTATGTATCCAGCAAAATCGTGACCATCAAAAACCTCTACCATTCTGCCTTACCCACCCAAAACAGCAGACATCATCAATACATCTATGATCTACATGTGTTTAAATTCAACAACAAAAAGAAATGGCAATACTTCTTTTTAATTTCTGGAAAAAATTGTAGATGTTTGTCTACCCAAAGAGCAACATACATGGCCTCAATGTAATTCCAGATATATCTATAAATGTTTTTGAGTCTCAAGTTACTTCCTTGTGTATAAAAGCTAAGACACAGCAAGGATAACTACATGTAGGGTTTGAATCAATACTTTACATCCTCAATGACAAACTCACAATTGAGTTCACTTTTATCACACATGTGTGTGGACTTAATCTCACATCAAGAGATTAGGTTGTCAAGCTTAGCATTTACACCATGGTTTGAAGAGTGTATCCCAAAGACACCTTGAAGACACGTCATCCACCCACCCCCGTCTGCAAATTTAAAGGGGGTGGGGGTGGTGTTAAATCCCCCCACAAGCTAAGGTGCATTTTTAGAGGCAGTTTCAATCCATAGCGCCGACTGCTTGAAATTCATGCAGATAACACTTTAAGATGGCATTTTGCCCCATAAAATTTATGTAGCGGTTGACACATCCAAATGGCAAGCTTGTAAGTAGTGACTGCAATTGTAAACACCATGGGATTGAATACCCGCTGGACTGCTGGTCCCTGCTGGTCCCTGCTGGCTAGAAATTCTAATGTCAGGCCAGTTCAACCAGCCAACAACTCAGCAGTCAAGTGAATTTCAGGTTGTTTTTTCAGATATTACATAAAAAGTTAATAAACGATTGCATCACATCTAACATTCAATATCCATCACAATTTTTATTGAGAATGCTGTACAAAAGATTTCCCCTGGCCATGTGACACAAAAACTTCCTTGCCTTTATGAGGGAAATTGAGAATTTGCAAATGAATGTTATTTACTGCATTCAGGGGCCTTTCAGAATAATCAATGTTTAAAATTTCAATGTTTTAAAAAAACAAATTTGACACACCCACCAACCTCAAATTTCAATTTTCAAATATTGACTGACTAGTAACCCTATACACTGAAGAAAATAATGCCTGAAATATGAAGCAGATTATATTTAAGATCAATATTCTCCCAGCTCAGGGGATTTTTAATGGATTTTCCTGGATTCCAACATACACAACTTTGTAGATGAAACAGAAAAAGGACGTTTTTGGCATCTCCCCATCAGGCTTGACGGTTGGCTATGAAACAAGGTTGACGGATAACTACATGTATGCACAGCACCGACATAACAGACATGACAGACGATCTGAAAGGGAACTCTGGGCATTCTTCACTTTAACAAATTTGATTTTTGTCTATTAGTTAATTTTTAACTTAATTTAGATTTTCAGTTCTTTCTTTTGACAATTTTGGGGGGGAAAAAAAAGGAAAAAACAATTGTTAAACACTGATTTTCCTCAATGGCCCCTTACCAAAACTACAAAATTTCTTTCCCGAAAGTAGTAACCCTAATCTACCTTAGGACACTAATATTTTTCCATTCCACTCTAAAGTTACACAATATTTGAACATTCTGTGGTTCTGAGATTCATGAAAACAGCAAAATTCATTTAGATAAGCCTGAGCCCCGTAGGGTTAATATTTCCTGCTGAAATGTATCCCGGTTATTTAAGAATCATTCAGCTGGAAATTTCCCCAAGATATGCCATATGAAATTGCATACTGTATGACTCATGTGTCATTATATTTTAGTCATTGCAAAGTACAAAGTATACACACTTAAAGGTAGGGTCATACATGTAGATTGTTTTTTGTCAGCACAATGCTAATTAACAGGCAAAATTATAATGAAATATACAATGAAAGTCACATGTGAAGGTTTCAGCTGAATATACATGCAGTGTCTACTTGCTGAGAAAACAGCAAAAAATGTATTTTCACAAGAATGTCCAATCCATCCACATTTAGTGAGGTGACAGTGAGTATCAACCGCATCTCTAGCTGCAACGAATGGACACCAACCCTCAAAAATCTCAGATTCAAATGCTTTGGGGTAAACAATTATCCGAATGTAGCAAGGGAGTCCTTTTCAAAAAAGTTTATACAATCAACAGCTGCAGTGCTAGTAAATATTTACAGTAATATTTTCTTTTGTATTTACCAATCTATGAGCCTTCCTATAAAGGTACTTGTAAGTTTATTGTGCTCGTCATATTTTTTTGTCTTCTTCTTCTTAAAGGCACCTGGCAGTGGTATTTTGTCGAAATAAAGCTTTTGTCATTAATATATACATTTTTATGAGTGGAATGTAAATTTAAACAATTAACTAAGGTTTAAAAATTGTATTTTTATTTTAATTTTAATTACAAATTAAAATATTGGCCCCCCTTTACATGGCACTGTTCGTGACGTCAATCGAGGCAGGAGAAAATGTGTAGTCTGGCCCCGTACATTACGTCTGGGTACCTGATCAGTATGATGCGTTTTCGTATTCGGACGTCACCACCCAATGCAATCCTAGGACAGTGAACAGTCGACTAATACGAGACGCCAGTTTATACAAGGTTTTCCACCGGTCCCAAACTGTCCCATGCGCGTTTCTATGTCTTAAAAACGGAAGATACTAGCATGGTCATAACGAAAACACGGATAATACTAGGTATTGTTTTTCCTACTTTGCCAAACTATTTATCGGATCGGCGTGCCGCAGCGTTGTGGCATACAGCTCAAGTCGATCCAAACACCAGAAACATTTCGCTGGTAACCTAAGCTTCATTGCAACTTCCCTTGCACACTACTACCAACGAAAAAATCCCCGCTGCATAGCGCTGAAAACGACGTCGGACCGGACCGATTTGCCCTCGTTAGCCTGACTTTCGATGCCCGTAACTGCCTATATTTGGGATCTACAGGGAAAAAATGCTGGCTGACCCCATCTTTAGTCGTTTTGCTGCATCCAGCAGCAATTTTGCCGGAAAAATGCAAGAAAAATCCCCTTTTTGGATAACCAAACGAAACATACAATCTCACTACTTGCACGGATATACATGTACAACGTAAATGCAGGCAAGTTCGAGGGGGGTCGATGTTCAATCGAGGCGAAGTCTTCCTCGATTGACGTCACAAAAAGGGATGGGCGGAGTCGACCCCAAACAACTTTATCTATTTTGTTTACATATAAATACCGACAAACAATTACTCAAAAAATTGTTTTATTGTTAATATATATATACTCTTATATTTAAAAAAAATAATTATATTTCCAGGTGACTTTAAATGCCAAACATGATTTAAGAGCTGCCAATTTGCATCTTGCAATCAGGGACATATTTAGAACTACATTCCAATCCACATAACAGGGAAAAAGTTTCCATAATCAGGGAGATTTTCAATGTTGTTCACCAGAACATGGAAAGTGTTTCTTTTTCTTCTTTAGTTTTTTTTCTGGGAACTTTCGGCAGAATCAGGGAGAGTTGGCATATTTTAGTACAAGCCAAGCTTGCAACAGCCATCTCTCTCATACAAACATTGGTTTAACGTCTATGATTATGAATTGAACAATTCAATGATTTGTTATCCAGTAACTAGACAACAATACCTCTTCTAGTCATTGTGAAATCAGCAGTATACATGTAGCTTGGCAGGAGTGAAACCCACAACCTTGTGATTGCAAGTCCAATGCACATAGTATGTAGGTCACTTTGTGAAAAAGTCAGTCTGTGCCAGTGCTATATATTTCATTACGTGGAAACGCAAAATGGCAAATCCTAATGATAGTTGGTCAAGCTATTTAATGTAATTACAAAACTGTTACGTGTTAGGTCATGTAACTTGCTGAGAAGGGCCTACATATAATAACTAGTTCTTATATAGCGCATTTTACAATAACGTATCAATGCGCTAAATCAATGCGCTTTACATATAAATAATTTGTCTGTTTTTTGTTGGTTTTTTTAAACATAGGTCACTTTGTGGGACCAGCAATGATTTCAAAGAAGAAATTTGTAGGACATGCTATTGATGAGATTGGGTGCAGTTGGTTTGAATGTCCCAGTAATTACGTACGGTGAACAAACAAACCCCAAAATAATATGTACATGTACTATATATATCTATGTACATGTAGACTAAGACATTAATCAAAATTACTTAATTAATGTTTTGCTTCAACATGATTGATTTAAAACTGTGCGGCCCATCCCCATAATGTAAAGGTACTTCACATGATGCAGGACTTTCCTATCAGAATAATAGGCCTACACATTTAGGTAATATTACATACTGAAGGACTAAAGAATTTTGATGGCGTCCTGCCATCTTGAGAGTCTGATGAAAAACAAAACCTAAACCAAATAGTTTCAAATTTCCCAAATATTAAATTGGCTGCAAACAACAAGTACTTCACAAACATGTTTCCCCAACACAGCATAAAATATTGCCAACAGGTCTAATTTATACCCCCTATTTATGAAAAAAAAAAAATCCATTAGCCTGGAGTAAACAAGCCCAGACAAAGCAAGCACAAAGAGCCAGCTGGGCCAAGAGTATCAGATTGCATCTCATCTCCCTCAGTGTTGAGTAACTAGAGACAGCAATGTGTCATGAATACTTCATTGTTCAGGTGATGTGGACTTCTGTCAGATGAGACAAGGGATGAGAGGGCTACTGTTGGTCAGACCATAGACCTTAGACTGTCAGATCCTGGGTGTGTACAAGTGAGACTGAGAAAAAAGCAGGATCACTTAGGACTAAAAACTGCAGAGAGGGTGTATGGATGTCTTTGTGAAAGCCAGTTCTGAATTTGGACACTCCACCTAGACTGTGCAAGTCTCGCACGTATTGAAAACGAGAAAACAACTTGAACTAAGAAAGTGTATTTTTATGAAAAAATATATATATCAATTTGCTATAAATAAATTTTCAATTTCCAAACAACACAAATAATTCACTGAAACAAAGTTAAAAGTTGGAACAACGACGATGCTTGTTTTTCAGAAACCCATTTGCGAATCATGCCCATTGGTTTAATGATAACATGAATGCCAATTGGGCAAAATGGAGGTCAAGTCTTATTCTCAGGTTTTCTTCATTGATTTGTTAAATTTATTTTACTTGTATAAATTTTATGGCAAAATTTTACTTTCACCACAATATAATAACATTTTTATAGCCAGAAATTATGTTAAACTAAAGTAATTGAAGAAAAAGAATCGAGCATACGCAAAACTCAATATGGTTGGGACCAACTTGGTCTCAGAAGTTTGAAAACACAAGAGACTTGCACAGTATATTAACATAGATGGAGATACCCATTAGTCTAATAAAAGCAAGATATATGTAGGGATAGCCTGTTTAGACAAACTGAGGTCAAATTACAGCATGAGCTTTGGTACAGTAGCAACAATCACTTCATTAGATGCAAGTACAGTTTCAATAAACACAAATCAAGACATTACAGTTGAATGGGTTTAATGAGCAGGGTGACTGGAGCCTACAAGTACTGAGAGTGGGCCAAGACATCAGGGATGAGAGTCATGCTGACAAAAAAGTCTGAAACTACATGTTGGATCCAAACTTTAGGATGTAGGGCCTACATGAATGTTAAAATGATGGCGTTTCTACCTTTTGGTAGCCCCTAGGAAGGGTTTGGAATTCAAAGGGCTTTTAGGAACAGTGTCCTAAGCACTAGTGAAGTAGATCAAATGGAAGCCTTTCTTTTACGTGGAAAAATAAAAGCTTTTTTTTATTCACCAGGCTGACATGAAAAGTCTGAATTCAGACAGAAGTCTGACAAATCTCATCCCTGAGACATGCACTTTATGATTAATCCCCCCCCCCCCCCCCCCCCCATACACACACACTCCTCTTCTCCCATTTCTTTTAGTTTACAGCAAATTTGGAAACCCTAGTTTTAACTTCTGGTTAAAACCCAGAGGTTTTTCTAGTACGTACTGTGTATTTAACACATGTTGTATGGCCATTTACTCGCAGTTGTCAAGCATGTTCATTTGCACAATTTCCTTGCCAATGTACAAATAATTGCCAGTAAACACAATTTATTGTGAGTGAATGACATCCACTGTTATATTTTACTTTAATGCACCTTGCATGGACATACTTGCAGGTTTTTACTAACAGCCAATTTGTAAAGAAAAATGTGCACTTTCTCGGATGTACACTTAGTGAGCAAATTTGTACACGTACGTTCATGATGAATAGGCCTATGTACATTGTGACTGTAATGTAGCAAAATTTGTCAGCTAGCATTTTTTTCTTTTCAGTCCTTTATTAATCCTTCATGCGTACTTTTACCATGGAAAGTGTTTTCATAGGGACAGCCCCAAACTAAGCTCTGCATGTGGCTCCACACAGTACAGTGTACACCACGTAATTTACTCTGTAATCTACTATTCAGAAGAAAAAACAGTTGGGTTAATTTGGGTAACCTTTTAGAACAACCTTGGCTGACCAAATAAAAAAAATATCTCCCCTCCCCTCGCTCGTATGCACTTTATAAATCGCACTTTCCCGTATACAGAGCTGCAAAAAATTGAACCAGCAAGCACAACCATTCAACAAACACCAATTCAAAAGATGCCGTCAAGCGAAAAATGACACCTGAACCCTAAACCATGAACGTTATTGTTTGCCAAGGTCTGACTGAAGCCATCCTGCCATGCTTGGTACAGAGGAACAAAAGCTAAAGTTTGAGCGCACTGACTAGTTATTCCGATCCCATGCTTTCTTTGACAGTGCAACCTGTGTAACAAGTCATGCTCTAGTGTAAAATCTGATCATCAATAGGAAGAATACAAAAGTTCAGGCATTGCATGGTGGAATATGGGTCCAGTGTATAGATAGGTTGCAATATGACGTAAATCGGCCATCTTTACGAGCAATTTGGAACACACAGTCATGCGTTACGCGTGAGAACGGCGTGCAGCACGCGCACATTTCACAAAACTCATTGCATGATTGGTTAGTGAATGACGCGGCTGCGTTAATAATTTGAGCGCTTGACGCGCCTGCAAGCCAAAATGCGATTTGCCCGTAAAGATGGCGTCTACTGGGAACTATCTATAGTTTCAGATTAAAATATCGCTAAACTATGCCAACATAACATTAGCGCATACATAGATCCTTGTCATTTGGTTGGTGGAACAGGCGTCACATGTCATACTTTATTTTGCCATGTATTTACTGCCGCTATGCATGACGCTTCAAATTTAATATAAGAATCCTTTATTGATAAATATAGGACGCTTGGGACACTTTGCAGCAACGCATCGCAGCGTTGTTTCCAAAATAATTGTTCACAGCCGGTTTGTCCAAACAAGGCAGGTGGACCATGTTGGTGTGTGTCTACATGGAGTCACCCACATTGTTTAGAAGGAGTTTTAAAATTGGCAGAGTGTGAGGTGGACGAATTTCCATGTTTATTGTGGAAAAATGTTACGTGTGCATGTAAATCAACTAGGTCTATTGAATGCATTTCGTACATTGTCGCAGAATATCCCTCGATGAAATAAGGATTTTTCACTTAAATCGGCTTCGTGTCATGAAATGAATAGTCCAGATCTGGGTTGTAGCTAGAATTTTTGAGTGCCGGCTAATTTACAATCAAAATAGAGCGAAGCCTTTGGTGTTACTGCTTTAAAAATGGATTTGTATGGGTCTCCCGAGACATAAATTACGTATTTTTGTAATGCATTTTCAGGTATGTAAATCTGTTATTTTAAACTTCATGACAGAGATTCAAGTAAAGTATAGGCTACAGGCCTCGAATCCAGATTGGAACAATGCACTCATAATCACAAGCAACCAATATTTGTATACTATCCTTAAGTATCATGTACACAGTTCTGATAAGAAACTTTCCAGCTAAGATCTGCAAGAACTTATCAACCCAGCTAGAGCTTTACATCTATTACTGATAGTATATAACAATCACAAGGTGTTAACTGCTAATTACCTTGATACTTTATTCAAATACAACTTTGCACAGTGGTGTACACGTATGTAAATGCAACAAAAAGGAGGAAATGGTGAAGCAAAATATATTTCTTTGTAGTTTTTTTACTTTTTGGGGGGGGGGGGGGCTGAAGTACTAAAATAGTCCATGTAACCTTTGTTTACAAAAAGAGTGACCTTGTACATTCAATAAGTTCTGCATTCTGGCAGGCAAGATACTCACTGGTCATATTATGGGAAATTACACTTTCGTTTCATATCTTATAAAAATAACAGCCAAATAAGTTTGAGATAAGCACCCTTTCTTCATATTATTATTATTATTATTTAATCAGCCATTTCTCCAAAAAAAAATCATACAATTTAAAAGTTTGCCCATATCAAGTTGGCCAGGATTACCAAAAGTGTACTCAAATCCTAAATTGAGGCAAGTACAAGTCATGCAACAGGAAGTCAAGGCTCTGTGTCAACATGTGATGTCACAGGTTACATGGTATATATGCCTACTGAGAGGACAAGAGGAATCAGCTGAAAAATTGTATGCATGTTTGCCATGTTTACCGATGCTTGAGCTGTCACATTGATTTTGTTTTTGGCTTTCTGTCACTATTGTCAATCTTTCCAAATTCCCATGCACCACCATTACACATTCATTAGGACTGTAAAGAAACAAGTGCACTTGGCACACAAACGCTTTAATTTTATGCAAGCAAAACTCCATGTGGTCACAAGCAATGACTCACCAGGTGTTATTTTGTAGTAAAGCCATTAAAATTGGCTTAGCATGCTATTTCGTTGCTAAGCAAATCTACGTGCAGCCAGATGACTTTTGGTTACAGATAGGATATGAGAAAATTGCCTGAAATTTCAGCGTTTCCTCCTGGTTAATGAACTGAGCGAGGGGGTAAAAAGTTCAAAATAATTATTGAAGCAATGTTTACGCAGTCTGCAAACTTACAGGAATGCAGCGCTCACATACATTGCACATTTATTTCATCCAATGTAATGAGTTCTCAACTTCTTGATCAATCAATACACTAGAGGTTTAGGAAAACGCTCATGACACAAACTTTAAAAACATTATTTATTTGTATTTCCTTGATGCCAAATCTTCACAATGAGGTGGTGATATTGGCAGAAAACGTGTGAGATTGTCACTGAAAGTAGCGAGGTTGGCTGCCTCACACTAGGAATTGGCAGGGGGAAACAAACACTGACAGCTTGTAAATTTTTGCACCATGCAACCTGATGCTATTAGTACGTGTATGTAGTGTTGGACAGAGTGTTATGTAAGTTAATTGCTCAAATTGTGTATAAACGCATGACAATTACATCTATATTTAAATCATTTACTAATTATGTTCTGTGGAGTGTGATTAGCTGACATAGAAGCACTACATGTACATGCAGTGATTAGTGAACAATGTGCCACCTCACAAACTAAAACATAAAGTGCCAGTTAACATCACTCAAGTAGATCTTTGTTTGATTGAGTCAAACCATAACATGGCCTATGTCTTACACTGTGCATTTTGGTACTATTCAGCGTTCATTTTTGTCCCATCCTTTTTGACTATCATTGCACACCAGACCACACCACGTGCACGCGTTATACACACAGTACAAAACGCCCTCGGAGCGGATGCCAGAACACAATCACAACATTTTGTTGATCTACATGTACTTGGATGTTTGGTTTTTTTATAAAACAAGTGAATGTTAATCCCATTCGTGCAATGGACAGATTATTTTCATTTGTTGAAATATGGAATGTTCCATTTCAACCGTTATGAACATTCCTTATACAATCCAAACACATGTCTCCCTTAAATATGACACCTTGAATTGTGGCTTTCACACCACTTACAAATTCTAGTAATTTTTGATGATTCATGAAAACAGTTGATATGAATTTTAGCTAATCATCCTCTAGCTCTTTCTGTATGTTGGGTTGTGATCCAAACCAGTCCATCATGCAAGAAATTGATTTGAATCATTAACACATTTGTCTACAAAAATTATGTTTTACATATATTAAAAACAGGGGGGGGAAATATCCTACCGATTCTACCCCTCCTTCCTTAGTCTTAATCCCCTCCTCCCCAAACATTGCCTCAACCCCAAATTCCATACAAATAAAGTGATTGGTGAAATATTTACAGTGTGTACGTGAGACCTTCATTTGCAAACAGCTACTTGAAACAAAATCTGGCACTCTGAGTGACACACACAGAATTAACCAGCAACAATTTCTGGAAAAACCAATATGTCATCAGGAATACAGCAGTAAAAATCGGATAAGGCCAGGCACAGCAAGACTTTGTACTGTTTTTCAATCTTCAAAGGCAAGGCTGAGAAACCCAAAGCAAGGAAATCAGCTGATCAGCTGAAAAGTTAAATGTCTGCGTTACTTAACAATGTAATAATTGTATCAAAGAACGAATAATGTTTTTATTTTACCCAACAACGAACTTGTGATTTAAAAACTTTAAACAACAACAAAACAATCCACCACAGCACAATTTCATGGCTCTGCTTTCCGCAGCATTCTGGACATACGACAAAAGAAAGGTGTGTTTTTTACATGACGCTGTAAGCGCAGAATTCCGCTGTAAGCGCAGAATTCCGCGGTAAGCAGAGCCATGAAATTGGGTCCTGCATGGTTATTTGGGTGGGATTTGAACCTTTGAACATTTTATTTGTTAACTTACAGTTCCAAGATGAGAATTACTTCGGTGGATGTTTCAAAAACCTCCTGCAAGCTGATGATTTGGCTGTGTGACAGCTCACTCAGTATCTCTACCTCACGGACGATGTCTTCCCTACGAGACCCGCGCCTACTGGAGGCATAGCGGCGTTTCTTCACAAACTTGCCGGCAAAGTCTCGTCCACTGCTGCGTTCTGTCACTCGCTTGACCTCTGAAAACTGACCACTGTTGGGAAAAATTAGAATCACATTTTTGTTACATTTTTATTCCAGAAAATCTGCTATGATACACATTTGTATTGTATTATAGATAATTGGTTTCACTTGATCCTCAGACATCATTGAAGAGCATAATAATAATAAGTGTACATTTATAATGCGCTATGTCTGTCATAAATGACACCCCAGAAACAAAAATATCAAATTTGTTGGAGGTGGTAAGAATGCAAGAGATACAACAGCTTGAAAGGGATATACAGTGAGGTAGCACAAGTGACATAATGCTGCCAGACCATGCCAGAAACAATGGAGCAAACCCTGCCTCTATACGATAAGTGTACTGGGTTCTTTTACATGCATTACTCAACACACAGGACCAACAGCTTTACGTCCCATCCAAAGGACGAAGTAATTGGTTAAATGACATGCCACAAGTGTCATGACCGGGATTCGAACCCAAACTCTGCTGATCAGAAACACACAGAGCTTGAGTCTGGTGCGCTTGACCGCTCGGCCACGACACACCACAAATATTATCAAATGACCTCAAAAATTTATCTGATAGTTTTTACCACAACCAGCTTAAAAATAACTGAAAATAAGTCAAATTTAACACAGAGTACGCTACTAAGTTTCCATTCTGAAGAGAATTTTTGCCAAATGTGTGTATACAATTCACAAAAATTTTCTTTGTAAAGGCCTACTAACTGTATCTATCTTACTTCTATTCCAACAGATTGCATTTAGTCATTCTTAAAATTAAAACAAAGTTCCTTGCTCGCTTCCAATTTTCTCTTTATTTAATCTGTTTAAACAATCACAGTACATGTAAGAAACTTCATGAAAGCATCCAAAAGATATGATTCGTCCGTGTGGACTCTACAGTTTCCACTCAATAATAATAAGTTCATTGTCTTGTTTTTCTTCTTCAGATAAATTAAACAATTTGAGCAAATTGGGGGAGGGGTGGAAAACATTGGTTTATGTTGAGTTGTTAATATTCTGCATTGAATGTCATGTAAATATTAATTTATTTGTGAGGTTGAAAGCAAACAACTTTGATTAATAGATGTTACAGTATAAATTGATTTGGGTTGGGACTATACAAAATCTCAAGTGACCGACCCAGTTGCATATATTCATAAAGTATAAGTCACAGACGTTATCACGTTTTGAACACACACATCAGCACATGGAGGATGTGCTGTGTGAGTCATGAGTAGAGGTCTACTTGTGGAGCCGATGTACTTCAGTCGCTAACTCACAGTGTTGCTGGCTCTTTATCAGTATAAAACATGTGTCCAATAAATGAGCGTGCTAAAGATAAAGACATGGGTATCATTAATTAATGATTATTAGCTTTCTTGAAACCACCCCCCCAAAAAAAATATATATCAAAGAATAAAAATGAATAAATAAATACAAAATATAAAATAAAGTTGCCATCTAACACTGAAAACTAAAACTTATGAATTTGTCAAAATGTTTCACTGAATAGACCTATTATTTTTTAAAGACATGTTTGTTTAGAGTTGTCCGAATTGGATAACAAAGCAACTTCAATAGATTATTTATAAACTTGCAATGAAATGTGTGAGGTTTTTTCTTTTTTTTTATAATGGGGGAGGGGGTATGTTCTTAGTGTCATTTTTATTGACGAATTGTTAATTATTTACAATCTGCAAAGTGTATAGAGAGATGAGTTAACAGCATTTGCATGGCGGCATTGTTTGCACACATGTTGTATGTTTACCCATCTGCTCTCCAGGAAACCATCTCTAAAAAATGTAATACATTGTACATAATTAACAGGAATTGTTTCATATAAATTTAAAATAACACACACACACCACACAACCAACCTGTGAAAACATGTCAATGTCAAGACCTGTGTGTGTTAGCAGGCCTTGTTGTGTGTGTTGATTTCCTGATTGAGCCTAACAATTTTAATTTGTAAATAAGTCAGTATCTTTCAGCTGGCAAATGTGCCCTAGGTTTTTAGGACACATCACATAGTATCTAGATGAGAAGGCTTACAATGTGCGTAGCACAACTTGTTTGGCTGTAGTGTTGTGGTGCTCTTTCAACATCAGTCTTATCATAGTCGCCATGATAAGACCAATGTTAAAAGAGAGCCCTAACAGCAGCCCAACAAGGTGGGCTACGATTACTTCTAGAAAATACGTAGAAGGCTCCCCGTGAGCCTTACATTTTCTTGAAGTAGGCTACGATTAGCCTTGGTATGATGTCAGTGTCTGTATGCAATGGACTCATGGAGGAGGAGTCCAACCTAGGCTTAGCCCCACTTGTGTGGCCAAGGATTCTTGTGTGGCCAAGGCTAGCTGAATCCTTGGCCACACGTCCCGACCATTTCTTTTTAAGCTAAGAAATAACCATTTAAATGAATGGCGCATTGTGTGGGAACATTTCATTGGTTGCTTTGTGACTGCTCCGCCCACAGCCCAGCCGGCCGATGACGTCGCATTCGATTCTCATGATTGTTGGGGTCATTCTAAAATGGCGGCTCTTGGTACACATCGCGGAAATTAATTCAAAGTAAGTCGCACAATAATCGTTTAAAATTTCTTGTTAACATTTTATTTGTTTGATTATTCAAAACACCTAAGGCAAGCTAAGAGCCAGGTGAACACATTCAGCTGGTTTAAACCGCCGCCTGGCCCGTAGGGAATGCGCCATTTAAATGGTTATTTCTTAGCTTAAAAAGAAATGGTCGGGACATGTGGCCAAGGATTCAGCTAGCCTTGGCCACACAAGTGGGGCTAACCTAGGCTATGCTATTGACTAAGATAGTAAGACTATTATTGAAGTAATTTACTGTTGATGAGGTTTAAAGACAAAACATTAAAAGTCTAACACTTTGTGGGAAAAAACTATCGGATACTACTGCACTGGTTAAGTGATGTATTTGATTTAACCTAGGACATTTTTATAAACATGAAATATATTACTTGTAACAATGAAAAACTGACTGTCATAAAAATAAATATCTCCACAACAATCTACATTATACTCTTGTTTCAATTTGCCAAATCAAAGCAAGCACTCTACAACCGTAAATAAAATCCCCTGACAACATGTTAACAGTTATTTGATGTTTTCTCAATAATCGTCACCACGTACCGCTGGCCCATTTTGAATTTGATGAAATTTTGACACTCAAAATATTTATTGGATGTGGTTTAACTACAATAATCATGGCTCTTGACCACCAGCTCCCTACGGCCCTCGAGAGGATCAATAAAAACAGATGGGAATGAATCACTTTGTGTGTTGTTGCTCTCCAAAGTATGAAATTAAAACAATAATTTTTGATTTACTAACATTGAACTTTTGCTTCAAGTTCAAGTAAAGCCTGTGAAAATAAGAATATTTTCAATACAGTTGAACCACAGCTTTAATTAAATTGTTGACTCAACTCTGACTGTAGCCCTAAAAAGCACGGAGACAGGAGCTAAAAGTATCTATTCTTGCTCTAATGCGAATGGTATATTATAAGTAAAATATAATGACGATGTTGTATGGTAACGGAATACAGTACTAAATAGCAGGACTGTAGCGGCCAAAAGCACGTAGCATGCAGTACACCACGATCGATGTGACCGTCCACACGGTGACCTACCTTCCAATGTCCTCTCCAATATCGTAAAAATCCTCCACAGACTCGGTCTTAAAAGTCAGCATTCTGGCACGAAAACAAGGCACTTTGGGTCATAAAACCAATACATTCCTAGCTAGATCCCGAATGAAGACTGAAGGGACTGGCACATTTCGGACGGAGGTGTAGAGTTGACACACACAGTCGTCACTTACCACAACTTTCACTCGCCACTGTACTACACGGCGTGTGAGAAAACTTAAACTGATGTTGTGATGAAGACGATAAAGACTCGAGTGATTGATGAAGTAATGTGACCGAGTGTTTTTAAACGTGTAGTTTGTGTAAATCAGTTGAGTTAGAAATAGTTAACTAAATACTTCGGACAGCTAATTATGCTTCGAAGCCTTTGAAAAGAAACTTTAAAAGTAGGTAGTTTCAAAATCAAGATGTTTGTATATCATTGAAAAGAGTACTTTATTCATCTTTTCAAACCCAACTACAAGCTAATATAACTTTACAAAGACAGGGAAGTGATAAAGTGCGCCCTCATTTGACGGTAATCGTCTGATACCGTTGATTTGTTGCCGAATGTTCTTTTCTCTTTGACATCATATTGCTGGTTTGGGAAATCTTACGCATAGCATTAAACGCATCCAACATTATTGTAAGAACAAATTATAATTTGCCGAATTCTGTTATTTTTTGAGTTTTTGTCTATTCGTTAAAAGACTGACTACCGCGGCCGGTAGGTGACAGTTGACCCTGTTCACAACGCGCAATGCACCTACCCCCCCTTTCTCCCAAATTTTGGGAGTCAAATTAATGTATAAAATTTGTTGAAATTAATGATGGTGGCCGGTCGGTGTCATAGGGAAATCTGTCCCCCGGCCGGAGATTCATATGGGAAATTAACGTTGGATGGAGGAGAATGATTCAAAAGAGGGCGCTTTCAAAAGCAGTTCCCCCATAATAATGGGGGGACAGAATCTCCGGGGGGACAGAATCTCCAAGGGGACAGAATCACCTGCCACACTAGCCTTTTGGCAAGGCCTTCGTGGCTGCGATCCCAAGCGACTGGAAGGGGAGACCAAGCGCGCGAGTCGAGTGGCGATTCGCCACTCGCGTGCGTGGTCTCCCGTTCCAGTCACTTGGGATCGCGGCTCTACAAAGCTGTCCAAGCCACCAAGGCCTTGACGGAAAGGCTACTGCCACACCGGACAAACATTTTTCTGAAGTTTGTTCCACGTCTGCAACATAGATATATAGAGTATATTATATTCTATATCTATGGTCTGCAAGGGTTCAGTACACGCAGTACACGCGCGTCACATGCAGAGTGTCATGATTTTTGTCAAACGCGCGCGTGTGTGTTTAGAGAACTCACACGCACGTGTGTGTGCGCGCGTGCAAACGACGAGCACAGCGTTGTGAAACTTATGTCCATTATGAAGTCACACTTACAAAATACACTGTCATGACGAAACTGGGACCTCGCAACACAAAGATGCCAGACAAAGTAAACAAAATGGCAAATACATTAGCGTATATTATGCACCTGATAGGCACACTACATGAATTTGCTTCGAAGAAAGTATCAAACCTATAATAACTGCGAATTAATTTGTTTTTAACGAGATATACAACAGCCTTAGAGTATTCAACCTTTTGCTGACAATGTTACGATTCGGAAGGGAGTTAATATCTGCTAGATTCAGGTAAGTTTTCATTCATAATAATTACAACAATGTAGGCCTCCCGATCTCAAGTTCATTGCCGGACGACTGACAATGACATGACTTTCATGTCCAAGTTTTAGTAGGCCTAGGCCTGTTGTCTTGTTGTTGTTCTGTTTCAAGGACCAAATATTAATAAGAGCATTCTCTTAATTAGTGGCCCACCACTGGTTAAATGTTATTTAAAAACTTCTATGAGGATCAGTCAAACTTTCTTTTCAAGTAGTCCGGAAGGCTGGTTCATTGATCCCCAAATATTCTCAACTCCATGCACAGCTATTGTTCGTAGGCCTACTTTGATTGCAAAATTTCAGTCCTATACTTTACAGGACAACGTTGATTTAAAAACAATTTTGTGGTACAGGGAAAAAGCTAACAAATTTGTATCTGAATTGAATTGAATTGAAAAGCACGCCTGTAAAATTGGTCCCGTTGGCTATGTCATTGAATGACAAAATTAAGGGAAAGTCTAGCCCTGTAGTGTAAGGACGCCAGTCGCCGTTGCAGCAAAGGTAACGGAGGAGTCCAACTTGGGCTTAGAGCAAATCCTTGCCTAGTCAACAACTTCCGATATGCCTTTGATTAATTTCGTTATTCGATTATTCGACACATGGCACTTTGTTTATGGAACTTAGGAAAAAATATCTTTGAATATATTTCATAGGTATAATGTTTTGATACTACGGCTGTGGGGTCAAAAACAATGGTCCATTGTTCTAGATGGTTCAATTCCCTAATTAGATTACAGAGGAGCCGCGAAAGATTTTCTCAAACCCAACCCCGAGAGCTCTACAGTAAACCGTGCTGTTCATCTGAGCTCCAAAGTGTCCACAAGGCAGGTATGGACAACCAAGAGGATACCAGTTCACCCCCAGTTAGAGGGTCAGACTCAGAAGGACCACAGTCCGTGGGGGTGGTGCGACCACAAGCCCCTGGACTCTGCGGTGACGGAGTGAACCCGACTCGTCACCGTAAGCTTGGTTCATTTGCTGTAACATTGATACGAAGGTGAGTCATGGGTAATGTACGGAGAGATTGATCAACCATAAAGAAAATTGTCCATTCGCTATGGAGCAACTAAACAAAAGAAGAACCATGGCGCATGCTTTTTGTTTGGCTCTGATATTTCTCAAAATTTTTGCTATATCCAGCTCCATATCTATTGCAATTTATATATCATATGAAAGAGCTCTCTCTACTGATCACACTAGCTCATTTCTACATCGAAATGCTGATCAAGGAAGCGGTATTTGGACTGAGTTTGTGCCTGATTTCCAGCCTTCTCTACCAGTTCTTCAAGATAGCTGTATGACTCACTGCACGCCTGACCGGTTCTACAACCAAGCTGATAGCATCTTTTGTGTCACTGCCAACAGCCTTTGTGATACTGCAACCAGCCTTTGTTCACAACATGCAGCTGGTTATTATGCAAAGCTAAACCCAATGTGGCTGAATTCAAGAGAGAAGACAAGTACCAGAAAACGTAGTAAGTTTGGGAAAGCGCCATCCAAGTACTATCCTAATTCTACTTCCACATTTAACCTAACTTTATCTGGTTGTGGGGACATTGAAAGCAATCCTGGTCCCATCAAGGATCCCTGTGGTAGATGCAGTCGGCCTGTTAAATGTAATCAACGATCGCTACTATGTGAAGACTGTAATAAGTACTGGCATCAGAAATGCATCCCTGACATGTCGATCATTCTCTACAATGAACTGATATCTAGTACCATCGACTGGTTCTGTCCTGATTGCACCCATCTTCAAGGCCTGCCATTTGCATCATGTAGTGACACTTCATTTTGTGAGATGTTCAGTGACTTGGATGGTGGTATCATTGATAACACGAGTAATGAATTACCAGCCAACTCTCCACCGAAGCACTTACCTAAAAGTGGAATTTCTGGTCTACTACTCAATGCCCGGAGCATCCGCAATAAGCAACATGACCTGCTATCTTATCTTCAACTTTATCCTGTGGACATTGCTATCATCACAGAAACATGGATGTCAGCTGAGGACACAGACCTGTTTGCTAGTTTGCCAGGTTATTCAATTATTCGTCGTGATCGTAACAGTAGAGGTGGAGGTATAATGGCTCTTGTAAATGACTCATTATTACCAACCCATCTTAAAAATTTCCACTGTGACATTGAATTAACATGGCTGTCTCTAACATTCAACCGCACAAACTGGTTGATTGGCATTGTATACCGTCCACCAAACTCAGACGTGTCTTTCTTCGATAAGCTGCAAGATGCATGTGACATGGTGCAACCTACTCTCCATGGCTATGAAGGAGCCATCCTCCTGGGTGACTTTAACATAGACTGGAGCATGGAATCTTCCTCAATGTCCAATTTGCAAGAATTAACCAACTCCATCGGATTTACGCAGCTGGTTGATGAAGTCACTCGTCAATCCAACACCAACCCATCAACTGGGACCATTATTGATCTTGTTTTCTCTAATCGGCCAGACAAATTTAGAACTGTCAAAACCATCGCAAATCCAGTCAACAGTGATCACCATGCGGTGTATTTTGAATTTTCAGCAAATAGAACACCCATACAACCCCAAGTTTTACGCTCTTTCTTACAATATAAGAAAGCTGATGTTGCCCATCTGGAGATGCTGTTGCATCTTGCCCCTTGGTCCGCCTTTCTAGATGACGGCAATCCCAATGCATCTTGGGAAGGATTCAATGACATTCTTGATGCGGCTATTCGAGACAGCGTGCCACGATTGAAACGCCGTCGCAGGAATTCACCTTGGATCACTACAGAACTCAAACAACTCATTCGTTCTAAACACAAACTGTTTAGAAAAGCGAAACACTCCAACTCGGCATCTGCATGGCTGCAATATAAAAAAGTACGCAATAAAGTCAAAAACACGATGAAAGTTTCATACTGGAACTATGTCAACCGTTTATTTGCTTCAGATGACAACAAACGAAGCTTTTGGTGCTTTGTTCGTGACCAAAGGAAATCCAAAAGCCCACCTGCTCTCCAATCTGCAATAGGTAAACTCATGCATAAACCTGCTGAAATTGCTCATGCATTCAACACTCTGTTTACTTCAATCCACTCCCCTGCTGTAACCTGCCCTGATTCACCACCGGCCTGTTCTCTCCTGATTCCGGACCTTCCCCAAACTTCAATCAGCCTAGGATGGTTGACAAAGTCTCTGTCCTCATTGTCCCCTTACAAAGCGCCAGGCCCTGACTCCATTTCACCAACAATTCTCAAAATGGTTGCGTCTTCAATCGCTCCGCCCTTACTACGGGTAATGAATTCATCCCTTGCAAGTGGTTGTTTACCATTGGATTGGAAGCTATCACAAATCACTCCTGTTTTTAAAGCTGGCAGTCGCACCGCCATCAAGAATTATCGACCAGTCGCCCTAACTTCTGTCATCTGCAAGATCCTCGAAAAAGCCGTAGCAGAGAATATAAAAAACCATGTGAGTTCTCTCTGCCTTGGAAATGAAGAACAGCATGGTTTTACGGCCCATAAATCCTGCGTTACACAACTTACAAACACAATTCATGACTGGGCAACTATTCTTGACGCGCCACGCCCACCTCGAATTGACATTATTTTCCTTGATTTCAGTAAAGCATTTGATCGCATGCCTCACCACATCCTTCTAGAGAAGTTGGCCCATAACTTCAACATTAGGGGTACTACATGGAATTGGCTGAAATCCTTCCTTACTGGCCGACAGCAACGGGTTACGTACCGTGGTAGTGTCTCCTCTTGGGAACCAGTCACATCGGGAGTTCCTCAGGGAAGTGTACTTGGCCCTCTACTCTTCAATCTCTTCATCAATGATATCTCCAACAACTTGAGGACCACATCACGCCTATTTGCCGATGATACTATAATTTACAACCCAATAAAATCTCACCAGGATGAACTTGCTCTCCAGACCGACATCACTGAACTCGGTCGATGGAGTGTTTCTAACGGTATGGAACTCAATATCAGCAAATGTAAAGTTATGCATATGTCACGCTCCAAATCACTAAGTCATTTACCTGTATACAGTCTGCATGGTTCTGGTCTTGATGTTGTCTCAACATATAAGTACCTTGGCATCACTATCAACAACACATTAACTTGGACTGATCATGTAAATTCCGTGGTGTCCAAGGCAAACCGTATCCTTGGGTTCATCTGGCAAGTCGCTGGTGGGACATCTTCAACAGCCCTTCGATCCCTTTATTTGTCCCTCGTCCTACCAATCTTAGAGTATGGGTTGCCTGCCTGGTGCCCATACACCTCATCATTATCGGCCAAGCTAGAGAGCGTCCAACGTCGGGCAAGCAGGATGTGTCTGAAACAACAGAGAGGTGCCATGCCATACGATGACCGCTTAAAAGCCCTCAACTGGATCAACCTCACTAATAGGAGACAGCATCATGTGGTCACCTTCACAATTAAATCCTTGTATGGACTCATTGACTGCCGTTCACTTAAGTCTAACACGATTATAAATGCCCGCCATCAAGACATCATAACATTTAACCATCACTATGCGAGAACTCTAGCCCTCAAGAACTCCCCAATACATTCATTTCCTCGTATTTGGTCCAGCTTGCCCACTCACATCAAAGACTCTGTTGTTTTAGACAGCCTTAAGTGTTTTTGTAGAAATCTGTTATCCTATTTCCATGATTAAGTCTATTGACAGCTCGATTTAAATTCTCCTGCTTCTCAACCTGCTTATATACTTCCCACTAAAAATTGATAAGTATAATTCCTATCCATCTGCTGTTCATGCTAAACTTAAAGCTTTTATTTTTATTTTTATTTTGTACTTGCCTGTTTATCAAACTGCTTGATGTTGGCTTGTTTGTGGAATGGTTGGGTGTTGTTAGCTTATATGGGGTGTTTATCTGGTTGGGTCTTATGTTTGATTACTTATTTGTATGTAAATACAAATACGGGGAACATTTTGTCGTTGGTTGGTCGATGTAGCCTGGTACTCGCGCTCAAAACGTGTGGGGTGCCGGGCAATGTCGGCCAATTGACGACGGGTGGTCCTTGTGCGAACTTGACCTTGACCTGACAATTTGTGCATTTAATTAACACTATTATTTTTTCTTAAATATCCTTTTAGTTCATTTTTATTTTGCTCATTGATTTGTATTTATTTATTTGCATTTTTTAAATTTTTTTATTGCATTTCTTTTTGACTTAATATAATATTAATTTTATATTAATATTATTTTATATTATTGTATATACACATGTAGATATATTTATTTATTTAATGAATCCTCTCTGTGACTGGACCAACAAGCTTTCGGGCTACAGTGTTTGAGTACACTTTTGTTGATCCTGGCCATCACAGATTGGTTTTTATGTTTGTTTGTCTTCACTGTATCCTCTATCCCATTCCCTCTTAGTCGTTACCGTATTATTGTACATGTATTCTGTTCCCTAATGTATTGTTCGCTTGTTTTATTGGCTGAATAAAGAATAAGAATAAGAATAAGAACTGTAAGTTCGTAAAACACTGACTTAGTTTTCGTCCAGATATATCTTTTTGCTCGTTACGCGGTTGTATATATGGAATTGGTTGGTCGTCTACTCACGTAGAAAGTGCGTTGTCATATAGACCGTTCCGCTTTGGGATCAATGATTGATATCCTAATAGGGCTCCAAATCCCGGTTCCAAATTCCACTTGAGATAATAATATGGATGACAACAATTCATTTCGGCTTGCAAACTTTGCAAAAAAAAAAATTCCACCCACCGGCAAGCTATAGGTCCATCTTATTCCATAGTGGTACCATCTTTATGCGACTTCTTATTTTTATTCAAGGATAATGAGTGGTTCCAAAGTAGCCCCATTTACATCCCATGAGCAACAAAACGCTCCTTTGCCAACCGTCATCTGTGACGGAAACCCCCAATGTCTAGCATGGGATACAAGGGAGACAGTCCCGGGAAAACATCATGCCCGTCAGTGTCAGGCCGTTGGTGGTAAACAGTCAGGTCGAACTTCAAGGAAATTCTCACTCAGGTATGGACATTTAAAAAGATTAAGTGCAACATAAGTTGAACATTGTCTCTGGTGGTTTCAAAATCAAAAAGCTCGCATGCAAGAAAGGTGTATACCTATGTTTACATGACGTCATTTGAATAGGGTGCCCTTGGCTAGAGGTCAAAAGAAGGTTGCTCATTGGTCCATCTTGTACGCCGCGCGTACACATTATAATTGTGCCTTGTTTCATCATCGTTTTACCTATATGGCGGTGTGATGACGTCAATGCATAAGGTCTGTACACTGTAAGAAGTCTAGGGTTAGTTCTAGTTGGCCATATTCGTTTCCTGGTCACCGTGATCCGTTTTTAGGATCAATACTGACCAGGTTCTGGGTCAGTAATGTGTTTTTAACTGAGATTCTGGGTCATGTTTACCCGAAACACAAGCCATAATCCTACAAACGAGTATATATGGCCGATTGGGACACTTCTTAGGGTCAACTTTGATCCAGGACTGTTTAGGTTGACGCACCAGAATTCTCAGTCATTCTGAAAAAGTAACGCCAAAATGGGAAATGACCACCTCAACAGTCAATAATGAACATAGCTAAAATGGTTTTATTCCCATTTGCTTGTTCATGTTGAACAATAATTGTACAGCCTACTAAACAAGTACAACAAAATATTTTAATGGTATTCTGTTTGCTCGTTAATTTCGTCAGAAATCGGCTTGGAATGGGAATTTTGGGGCGTGGTGCTGGCGTTGTCTCATCGGACCAGAGTGATTCGGTCAGGAGGAATGGCCAGACAAGCCTTTGCACAAGAGGTCCCGATGAAGTAGTGGTCAACTTCGAATGTTGTGGTGAAAGCCATGGTCAAAATGCAACGGCCAGTGGTGATGATGCAGGTGTATCGTCCGCCCTGGTGGACGGGAGCGGGACTTGTGAACAATCCAATGAGAAAAGAAGGTAAATTTAGCTATCTATTGGCAGTCCCACAACGGACACAATACTATTAAATTATTTTCTTCTTCTTAGTTTTTGTTTCTAAACGAATTTTTGTTGTAAACTTAACAGTTTGTAAAATGATAAGTGAAATGACTTTTTGATCAACAGAACAAAATAATATAACCAAGTAGTAAACCACAATACAATGACAAATAAGTGGGAAGACTGCCAATTGCTAGATAAATTACTTGGTGAAGCGAACGCACGATTAACTGGACGCAGTTTCGGGTCCTGCTTTAGTCAATTTTTCTTTCTTTAATCCAAAAGTATAATCTGATTTCAGATCGTTGCGATTTGAGACAACTGAATTCAAACTCACGACAGACGGCGATCATCCAATGGAAAGTGACATCACGGGGACGACGAACGATGCAGAGAAGAAGGAGCGTCGGAAGAGAAACAACAGAGGGCTCCCCACACGAAACGCAAACGGACCAACATCGAGTCTCAACACCAAAATCACGCGTGAAAGTGATGAGAAAAAACTTTCTTGTTGGGCGGATAAGACAAATGATGAGCACGATGTTGTACATGGCTCCAATGATGGACAGCAGGGCCATAGACTAACCCATCTTGCCTCCTCTTTGCCGAAATCTTTAGAAGAGGAAACCATTTTGACAACAGAAGAGCAACCGAACAAAAATACTGTGAGTTAAAAAAAAAAATCGCTTTTTGGTTTGAACAAAGACAAACTGACTAGAGCAGGATTTGAATCTGCGACTTCAGGATTAATATGCCCGCGCTCTACCGACTGAGCTATCTAGCCCAGTATATTGGCGGTCTCTCCATTGGTGGTCTTGACACCACCAATATAGGGCTAGATAGCTCAGTTGGTAGAGCTCCGGAGGTCGCAGGTTCAAATCCCACTAAAATTAAATTTTACTTTGTTCAACCTTAAATCAATGAAAATCCACCAGTCAGTTTCCCGTGTGGTTTATTACTTGATATAAAAAAAATCACATAGGCTGCCTCCTCCAGCAAGACATCTGTATAATTCTCCATAATAAGCGAACTGAAACTTGACTCAGTCCCACATTATAAGACTTAAGCACCTTTTCTAATATGGAGTAAATAAGATGTAATTAAATATCCATCATGATGGAAAGGTCATGTTAATTTATGTTGGTGCTTGATAGGGTCACATGCAATCGCATGCTCGTGTTTGTGAGAAATCTTCTTGACAAAAAAATCATCAAGTTTGTCCTCTTTCAAACTCTACTACCTAAACGTTTATCTTCAGTTGGACATAAAACCCATTGATTTGGCAAATGAGATCCGCGAGTTGTCACTAGATGCGAGATGGCTTCGTATAAAGACAATCACTTCACATCTGAAGAAGAGAATTGACCTTCTCACACTCAGGAAACTCAGTAGCCGAGTACTTCCCTATACAAGTGATGAGGAAAGGGTAAGTGTGTGAAAACAGTAATCAATTCACCTCAAGAGAGTCAGAATTTCCTAACAACAACGTCCACATTATCAGTGTACATCAACATATTTTAAGAGCTAATTTATAGCGCCTAATGGCACTTTAAATTTGCATTGCCTGATTTCTGCCGAAATAATGTGTAAGAATGTTTTCACTGAACAAATTTTGAGAGATGATAATGATTTTTCAAGACGAAAAACATACAAAAACTTTCGCATAATACAACGGACAATGTACAAAATACATAAAACATGCTAAATTGTTTGTATCTGGCTGATGTACGTGACAATACCTCATTTTTAGTTTTTTAAACAATAAATATCCATAACTTTTTCGAATCTCTGTAACAAAAAAGCTGTTGAATATTTAAAATTTAATTTGGGGGTCAAATCGGTCAAACATTTGGCCTTGTATCTTTAGGCTAAGTGTACCTACTCGGTAGAATAAAGTATGTTGTGTTGAATATGTACTCCAATAAAATAGAAATGCTATGACGCAAAATCAAAACCAGTGCCATTTCCAGATCGTCACATCCTACATTTTTGGTTTATGCGCATTTTCCTATGACGGTATCGCAATTTATACGTTACTTTTGCCACCAGGAAATTGAAGAAAATGCTGGAAGGGCTGAGAAATTGTTGGAAGAGCTACATAGACTGTCCAAAGGAACCGGCAAAACGTAAGAATTGGGATTTTGAATGTTATAATTTTATAGTGAATATAGGTTTTCTCGGTCAATTTCGGCAAATGAGCAGCCTATTTAACCACCACGCTATTCTATTTCGCGCGAAATCGAATGCTACTAAAAAGGGTCATTCGATTTCGTTTTATGACTAGTCAAATGTATACTGTTGCGTCATTCGATTTAACAAAATAATCATTCAATTTAACGATTCATCAAAGCAGCATTCAAATTCGCCGGAGCTTTTTGAGGCGTGTGTTTAGTCATTCAAATTCATTTTTGGGCAGTCATTTCTGTAATTTGTGCAATCTAAAAAACGCTTTGTTAATAAGGCATATACGGTTCACATATTTGCGAGCTTTTGCTACAGTTTTACACGCATATTTCAATAAGTTTGCAGCTTGTGGTACAACCATACCTAAACATATACGCCAATATGTCTGGCACGCCAACAGATTGATGGTTGAGGAAGAAACAACATAAACAACAAAAACCAGGAAAAACATAAAGAAACACCCCATTCAAACACAATACAAAATTAGGCCAGTTAACCAATAAAGATCCCCCCAAAAAAGAATATAGGAGAAAACAAAGAAGACAACATCATAGGCCCCATGTAAAGTCTCCTGGAACCATAAATAAAGAAAATAAGGTTTGCCTGAATTAAATTGAAGATACGAAACAGTTGCCTAATACAGATTATCTGTTTATTCGTATTTCTTTAGTCGTACTTATTTGAATTCTCATTTAGCGAAATTGATTGCCTCTTTACGAAATTGAAAAAAATTAAACCAGTAAAATCTCCAGTCGAACCAGCTTTGCTAAATTGAATGATGATTGTGCGTCACGAAAAAGAATGACGATATGCTAAATTGAACACAGTGCAAAAGGAATTTGAATGCCTCAATACGAAATTGAATGCCCGAATTTTGAATTTGAAACGCAGTAACAACTGGAGAGGCAAAATAGCTTTAATTCGAACGCACGAAAATGAAATCGGCTGCTCATTTGCCGAAATTGACCGAGAAAACCTATAGTATCTAGAATGTTGGCCATGCATCAAACGGCTTTTTCCAACCGTTGGGATTTGGGATTTTAAAAACGGTACCTATACATGAGGCTTCAAGTTTACACACGAAGTCTTTGCAAAATGTACTTTTCGAAACCACAGCTTATAGGCTCCGTCAGCAATAATTTCGAAAAGGGACAATGTCCACGTTAAAATCTGAATCCGATTGAGACAGACAAGAACGCTGCGGCTATTATTGTCATACAAAAAGCCCATGAAGCTGTGTATTAAACGTTCCAGTGATTTTATCTTTTTTTCACAGCACTTCAGAAGATAAAACCATCCAGCAAAAGTCAGTACCCGTAGGGAAAAAGCAAAATAAACACCAAGATGCCAGTCCTAAGAGCACAACGAAACAGAGGATCCTGCTGGGTAAGAGAATCAAAATGACAGCATTGGGTTTTGTAAAAGAAAAACTGCATGCTGGTCGAAAAAGACCAACCCAGAAGAAGAAGAAATCACAACAACGCGTTTCCTCAAAACCAAAGGCGCCAACCATCTGTTCAGCTGTAAACAAAAGGACATACAATAAGTCAAGTAACCAGACCCAACATGGGGCTCCTTCACTAGCGATACCTGCTGACAAGAAGGACCTGACGGCGTTGGGCCTACCTGTACTGACAGAGAACGACGTGGAGCACGTGATGACAAAAAGAGGAACTCATCTCAAACTTGGCTCCGGTGATTATGGGGATGTCTTCCTAATGAGGGCGACATCAGATAACTCTCTCATGGCCGTGAAACGTCTGACTGAAGTAGGGTACCGTAATGCACCGGAGAAACGAACCGCTGACATGCTTCATGAAATCAAAGCCATGGAAGCAGTTCGAGCCTGCAAGATATTCCCAACGTTCCTCGGGATCTTGGACAACTTTTCCTTCGCGCAGGAATTTGTTGGAAATCAGCAGAAGCATACGTGTTGGAGTGCGTACAAACTGCTGTATAAGAGCCCCCGAGGTCCATTCCTGCTACCCCTGGATTGGACGAGAATCTCCCGTGACGTCACAACAGGACTTAAGGCCCTCCACCACGCAGGATGGACACACAATGACCTCCATATTGGAAACATCATGATATGGCGTGATCCTAAGAAACTGACAGCGACTTGGGAAGCCAAGATCATCGATCTTGGTAAGGCATCACCCGTCAGTGATCCACCGCCCCTCAAAAACTTCAATAGGATGGAGAAAATATACGCCCAGGAGAACTGCCCCCAGATGGCCCCTGAAATCGTAGAGGGGAAGAGTCGTTACAGTGTGAAGTCGGATGTGTACAGTCTTGGAGTCGTCTTCAAAGACATTGCTAAGCAGAATAGATTATTGTCTTGTTTTGATAGGATAGGGAATGGCTGTGTCGTAAAGGATGCAACCAAGAGGGCAGAGCTTGTGTCAGTCTTGAGGGAACTCAATCGGCTTTGCTGCAAGGTGGTCAATCGGAAGCGCACTAATAGAGGCACAAAATAATGCCACACTTTTAATTGGTTTCACTTCTTGAATGGCTTCTGACTGGCACCCCGAACAAAGATATTGACAAAATAGGGAGACTGCCAACAGAGGGTTAGATAGCTCAGTTAGTAGAGCGCCGACACGTTAATCCGGAGGTCCTTGGTTCAAATCCCACTCTAGTAAATTTGTCTTTGTTCAACCCCAAAATCATTTTAAAAGGTGACTGGGCTGTTTCAAAAACCTTGGCTTGGGCTCCGTCTCCGTCTCCGTCTTCGGCTTCGTTTGATGTTGGAAACACAGTGTAAATTGTGTACTGGTCCAAATTAATGATGAAGCTCAAGCTCAAACCGGAGCCAGCCAAGGTTGGAAAACGGCCCAAGAGCACACTCCAAGTCGGGAAGTTGAAATTAAAGTGTGATACCTATGGAAAGTCATGTCGAAATTAAGATCAAACTTTGATTCACAGGCATTTACTTTCTTAATATGAAAGAAGATAAAATGAACATGTGTGGCTCTTATTTTACTACCGCTTTGGCTTAGTACACTGACCACAATTTAGTACGGGCAACCTCGAGTACGAAATTATGGGTCTATAGCACATTGATTAATTGATTAATCAGTGATTTGGGTAATTTGTTAGAATGAATGTATTATTAATAAAGTGTTTTTTTGCAGTGTATGCAGTTTTTTCAGTGCATTTTGTAACCAGGTTGGCAACATTTACGGCTATGACGTCACAAAAGAAAAGTATACATTAGGGCATGTCCGAATTAAATGCATCGGTAGTGGCTATGGCTTTACTATAGAAACTGGGCTTACGGATCTCGTTAACATTGTCGCTGCATCCAATAGCCACAGCCGTAGCCGGTGTAGATTGATTCAGACGCGGATTACAAATCCTACATTGGAATAAATCATGACTCAAAAGTGGCCTGCCGCTCTTTTTAAATGACATCCATCTTTTTATACTGTTACGCAACAACTGTAAACGTGATTAAACATAGTAATGAAACAGTTATAGGAAGATAGTGGCCTTGTTTTTATATCATTCAATTTAAGATTTACACATCACTTTTCTGTATTATTGAATAAAATTAGTTTAATTAGTGTGATTAATAATATATTTGGAGCATCATGTGTATCCATAAGGTACAATTAAGTATTTTGAGGATGATAGATAATAATACTCCTGGCTGTCCGAAAGAT
This sequence comes from Leptasterias polaris, assembly GCA_037783415.1. Classification (NCBI taxonomy): domain Eukaryota; kingdom Metazoa; phylum Echinodermata; class Asteroidea; order Forcipulatida; family Asteriidae; genus Leptasterias; species Leptasterias polaris. The sequence goes on from JAZGTN010000022.1 coordinate 8,743,354, forward strand.
TATTCGAAAATCACAACTGGTTAATCTACATAACAGACTGAATTTTTTTTGTCTAGTAACCTTTTCATTTTATACGAAAAATAACAGGGGTTGCATATCCCCGCTACCAAGAGATTTGTATATAATTATGAAAGCAATTATGCGAAAATTATATTTTGAAATGAACAGACATTAGTAAAATATTAATTTTGAGGTAAAAAGATGTTAGAAGAAGTGTTTGAAAAGCGTTTTATTATGAAATAATTCGCAAAGAGCAATGGTAAAAAATCGGGCTTTACATCTTTAAATTATCAGCATTTGTCTAAGTTACTCTAGATTATGAAGTAGCTATAATAATGTGAAAAAAAATTCTATGGAAAAAATGTCATGTAAATCAAGAAACAATCAACAAGTTAAAAATAAACAATAATAATAATAAACATAATATAAATTACGTGTGAAATCTGTTTTTTGTTTGTTTGTTTTTTGGAGTCTTCTAATAAAGAAACTATGCAATTAAAATCAATTCAACTTGTCAATTATTTCCATATTGGTGAAAATAAAAGAAAAGTAAACAAATAAAGAAAAGGATGTGAATCAAAAACAATCAAGATTTCATGGAAAACAAATAATAGGTCCTAATATGGGTTAGGATTAAACCTATAATGGGAACATTTCAGAATAACCAAAACGTTAGGATTTGTTGAAACGCCCGCTGACAAAAACTGACACATTTATAGTTGTCCAAACCATTGTTCCAAAACGCAGAGTGCGCAGTTCCAAAACGCGAGCTTAATCCACAAATACAAAAATCTTGCTGAAAGTTTACATGCTCCAACTCCGATCTGGACAGTCCATTGCAACCTCGGCCTCACCGTTCATCCCCACAATAAATGGATAGCCAGGGATGGTACGAAGGGAACTCATTGACGGTACCCTGCCACTTCCACTTGCCGTGTCGATCTGGAAGTGTACAGGTGAGTTGGGCTCCCGAGCCCCGTGACGTATTCCCTGGATTCCCTTCCCCCATCCCAGGGGGATTGCTCCAACGAATAGGTTACGAACATCCCCATTGATGAAAATGTATAACATTGGCTTGATTGCCGAGTACGCATAGGCGTATCATGCTATGGCGGTGTAGGAGTGGACGTCTTGACGAGTTATATCAGGAGAGAAGATACCGGAATGAAGGAACGAGACGATGTGGTACGGTAGCCAGAGTAGGATTTGGGCGCAGCTTAGAGACGCGATGAGCAGGACGACCGCTCGCGTCTGTTTACTCCGGGGCTGGCTCTCGTCGTTAGCGGGACGCCACAAGTTACCATTGGACTTGTAGAAAATCCACAACAGGCTGGTAAGGGTAAGGAATTGAGGGATGCTGAAACATACCAGAGTTGCATACAACTGGATGCCGTGGGCAACACCAGGCATGTGCATTGTGCAGAATGATGTCCCGTACATCGTTTGATGATTTGTCGTAAAGATGTAAGCTGGAAGAGTGAGGAGAACCGAGATGAAGCAAACAGCCAAGTTGAAAGCAACTGACGCCTTTAGGTCACGACGGCGGGCATAGGAGTTGGGGAGAGCTATGACAAGACACTCATCAAGAGCGAGTAAACTGACAGTGTACGCACCGACCGTCTCCGTGAGATGGTTCACGGGGAGCAGTAGCCGGCATGCTGCATCCCCGAAGTGCCAGTCCTCTAGGACGATCTCAACTGCAAAGAAGGGTCCGGTAACAACGAGAAGCACGAGATCAACAATCGCTAGGGTGGTCAGGGAGACGTCCAACACGCTGCATGACTTGTTCCTCTTAGCCCGGAGATTGACACAAAGTAGACAGGCGTTAACGATGACGCCAACAAGGAGCGTGAGTACCATGACACCCGGTGCGGCGTAGCGGAGCGGTTGCTCCCGGAGGAACAGCACTGGGATGGTTGGCAGCGGTTGAGACGCGTCATCATCCGCTGCGGAGATGTTACTGGACATATTGGCCCACTGACACGATGGTAAGGTTCTTATATAGTTTATCTATGGATTTAATTCCAAAAACTGTCGGATATATCAAAAAGTCAACTCCAGAGACATCTATACTTGAATGTTACCGAGTTTCAACTTGAGAATGGGTACATCTTATACACACGTCACATACCATACGAGTGGAGTATGCGGATTGGTGAAGCACTACCACCAGTGCAAAGCGCCTTATTCGACTTATTCGTGTGGGTCAACCTACGATAATGACATTACACACACTCGACTATGTCATTAATGGCAAAATCAACTTCCAAATCAATATTGAAATCACACCATTGATCTGTACCTTTATTCAAAGTGGCGCCAGCTATCTTTGTTAACGGTATAATTCAATACGATCATTAAAACATTGTGTGTTCATAAGTTATGAATGGTACATTTCTCCCTACACCTCTCTTAAGAAGCGCAATTAAAATCAAAATTTCCAAGTCGACATTTTGGGGGCGTCATTTCCTTATAAGAATAAATCGAAACATTCTCAGTCCCATAGCTTGACTTTCAAGAAAATCTACACAAGACTTAAAACATATTCGTTCTAATTTATTTTACCCAGCCAGTTTTCCTTGTGGTTTGTTACTTTTATATATTTTACTGAACATTTAGGAGGTTCACAAAATCTGAAAAGCTTAGCATCTTCGAAAGTATGTGCTTAGAAAAACACACCAGCTGGTAACGAAACAACTCAATAAAATAGTTTGAATTGTTGCGGTACCCACTGCTAGTTACAAGATTCAAACTGGCATATTGTCACCTCGGTAGTCTCGTGGTCACAACATTCAGAATCTACTCTAGAATGGCAGGGGTCGTGGGTTGGAATCCCATTCTGGTAGTAGGCCTATATCCGTTGATGTTTCCCTCCGGACTCAAGAAAACATTGCATATATACAGAGTTTATCACACATCGGTGTAGGGTACACAAATAATATTCTTTATCCCCCACGCAGATATTCCTTATATCAAAGGAATACTATTTAATGATAGCATACATGATTCCATATTTTCCGTATTCGTTTTTCCAGTATTATCCCTTTTTTATACACCGTACTGTACACAATTGAGCTAGGTCCTCTTCATACTGAATGAAACATAACACAGCACCGTTTACTAAAAGAGAAAGGTTCATTAGGTATCCTTATACCAATGTTTTGACCTGTGATCTAAGCTCTGGACCTGCTTTTTCAATTAAAAGGACCATCCTGATGATAAATGACTTCAAATTATTTCAATCGATTACGAGTAGTCGAGTTGTCTGAAGTCTAAGTGCGGGCCGTATCGACCACGTCGTATTACCTTCATCTCCCACCCCCAGGAATGGTAAATTGCACCGGCGGGCTGTACGGATGGGCAGTCAGGAATCAAGATTTTGATTTCCGGCATGCTGACTCAGGCTTACAGTGTGTCAATCAATAGCATAGTTACATGCTAATGGTAAGTATTGATCAGTTTTACCGACCTGCAACAAAGATGTTTCATTTAGTTGCAATACTTCTCTCGTCAAATTCGTGCAAATAACCGATGTTTTTGTGAAAAGAAAGAAAAATATATTGAAGCTGTTTGAGAAAAACAACTTGTAACTTTCTTTTCCAGGCTTAACCCAGACTGTAAACATGTTTTTCCCCTTTCTTTTATTTCCTCTAATTGGTGACAATTTTGTCGACTTAAGAATAATTAAATTATTAAGGCCTTTACTTTCGAGAAATGTAAGAATGCTTTCTCATAAACTATAAGCTATTAAAGGAAACTGATTTTACAGAAACAATCTAACAGTGAAACACAATAAAGGGTATACCAGTTTTCTACCGCCACTTTAGCGTTTTTCCAATGGTTGTAACCCAAAAGTGTTTCAGCATGATAATGGACATGCAGGCTTTATACTGAAAAATGATTTGACCTGCTTAGTATTAATTTTGAATTCATCTCAAATTTGTCAAATTTCAATAAAAGATTATACAAATCAGACAGTGCAATCTCCATATAAATGTTTTCTTCCATTGAGCTGTTTACAAATAGTACCTGCAAGAAATCCAGCCTCTGTTGTGTTTTTATGAACAAGTCACATGGTCTATTATATTTTCAGTCATCTGCATTTCAATATAGCTAGGCCTAGAGAGTAGAATTAGAGATTCATCATATCAGTGGTATGGAGGTACAAAAGACTGTTTGCACACACACACAACTCCTTAGTTTTTAAGACCTACACCCTCAAACAAACCAAAACAATTCATCATAGTAGACTATGCGGTCTTATATTTCCGAGTAAACAATTGCATATTTAATATATTTTAGGTGGTAATTTATTCTTATTTGCCACAACTTTCTAAAGTCAATTTTACATATTGGCTCAACACCAACACTCCAACCAAAGTCCAACCATCCCAAACATTTAATTGTGTCTGACTGCACAGAAGTAGTGCTAATAATGTCAAAGCTCTCCCAACACACTTGAACTTGAAGCGATAGTCAAACTATAACAAATCTCTAACTTCCACAAACATTTGTTGAGGCTTGGTCCAAACAGCGACACAAATGCCAAACCTTCCCCACCAATACAATTTCTCAAGCTTCCCAAACACCCTAGTGACCCTATCTTGGCTGCATCAAAATGACTTCATACCCAGAAACGGTTTGCAAGCTATGTGTTTCTCTTTAACAACTTATTAATGTGAATGTACATTTCAGTTGTATGCCATCAGACGTACTATTGCAAAGGATTTATTGCATTTTCTGCTCCTCCTTTGCCAATTCCTTTTGATTTAATGTACAGACTGTCAATAGAGGCAGTCACATGTGATTGTCATTTGTGATTGCAAAATGAGGCATACTCTTATAAAAATACAGCACAAACTTTCACAATAAAGTTAGTCTTGGCCCAAGACGTCAGTGATCGATAATGGATAGTGTACTGCGCTCCGTTACAACGTTACTCTTGTGGCTTGAATTACCCAACTTGACTAGCTCTCACTAAGAGAGAGTTAGTGAGAGCTAGTCAAGTTGGGTAATTCAAGCCACAAGAGGGCGCGCTGTAACGAGTTGTAACGGAGCGCAGTACACTATCCATTATCGATCACTGACGTCTTGGGCCAAGACTACAATAAAGTAGGCAGGACAAGTTCTTATCAGATCCAAATAAACTCAGCGATAGTAGATGATATTTACGGTGTTATCACAAACCAAAACTTTACCAACATATTATAAAATGCAATGCCTGAAATCTCCTATAGACCTTTATCATGCTGCCACCATATTGGTCATGTTCCCTGTATCCAATAACAGTAATAAATGCTTATATTCATTGCACAAAAAGGAACCACACTATTTTTCCTTCCAGCCTCGGTTTGGTTACATTGATTTGAATGAGAGAAAATCAAGATGGCCGCACTATGATAAAGGTCTATTAGCGCAAATGTATTGCTACTTTGTAACTCTCATACATGTATCTTGATATCTTGTAAGCCTTTGCCTAAAACTTGGTGACTTCTAAGATGAGACAATCCAAGCATCAATGCAGAACCAAATTTTTAAAATGCTCAATAAATGATTGAGATGTAAGTTTGTCTTTAGGTCAGGTTGTAAAACCTTCCCGGATACCAACTGCACTTTGTATTTGTTATTTTCAATCATGTAATACAGTGTTACTCATTGCCTCATATACAGGTACTTTCAATTATTTAAATAGGTACAAACTTGTTCATTACATATAATAATAGTATGACGTCAGAACAACAAAGTTGTAACTCAATTTGATATAAATTCAGAACTCGACTGGCAGCAAAGTTGTCTCTCATCTGTGCACCAATGGGCAACAAAGTTAGCCCTCAACTGTGCAACAAAGTTGTCACTCAACTGTGCAACAAAGTCATAACTCAACTGTGCAACAAAGTCATAACTCAACTGTGCAACAAAGTCATAACTCAACTGTGCAACAAAGTTGTCACTCAAGTGTGACACAAAGTTGTAAGTCCACTGTACTTCAAAGTCCTAGCTCAACTGTGCAACAAAGTTATATTAACTCAACTGTACAACAAGGTTGTAGCTCAACTGTGCAGAGAATTTTTAACTCAATTTTGCAACAAGGTCATATCTTGGAAACTTCCACAAGTAGAAAATGTTCACAGAAAAATACGACCTTTGAAGTCATGAAAAAAGTTTGAGCAAGTTGGACTCAATGGGTGTTGATTTTACTCTAGTGCACCCCAAACCACTCATTAACCCTTGATTAATCAGAATGGTTCACAACAGTTCATAGACTGTGCAAGTTTTGGACGTGTTCAAACATTGGTGTCCGATAAAGTGTGCGAGTTTGTTTACTTCAGGCATTACATCAATGTACATGGAACCAAAGTGGTCCCCCAAAAAATCAATTACATGCGAGACTTGCAGGATCTATTGCAATGGCTTGTGATATTGCCTCAATGGGATTGTCACAGTTTGTCAATTGCACAGTTGAGTTTACCAAAAAGGGTTTGGGTAGTCTAGTATCATTAAGAGCCAAACTTTGACATTGTATCAAAAAGGTTGCATCTTATGATACAACATTATTGCTCTGACACAACAATGTAATGGCAGATTGGGCAGGATTGTCACCTCAATGGGTAAATATATACATACAGGCAGGCTCTTAAGTGGACAGAAACCATTTTATTTTTGAGCTTAACTTTCTCAGCTCTTGCAAATCTCTTTATGTAAGAAAAGTTTCTGACTCTGTATTTAGATGAATGTACTTGAATAATCTTTTGTAGTAGTTTTGAAGGGGATTCCTCAAGAGAAATCACTTCACTGTGCCTTCACTTTCTTCTTGGGACCGAAACGTTTTTGCCGCAACTTCCACATGTGAGTCAACAAGAAAGGCCCACCTGAAAGAAAATAATGTTGAAAATGGAAAGGAAAGATGAGTAAATAACTCTGAATGGAAATTACTGTGATGACTCTGATTGACTTAATGTGCACTGAATTGGATTTATTGAGATGAGAGTCACCGCTGACAATGGTTTTGAACTAGGATCTAGATTTGTTGAAATGATGGCATTTCCTGCGCTTAGTAACCCCTGGAGTTATAGATAGTTCCCAGTAGACGCCATCTTTACGGGCAAATCGCATTTTGGCTTGCAGGCGCGTCGAGCGCTCAAATTATTAACGCAGCCGCGTCATTCACTAACCAATCATGCAATGAGTTTTGTGAAATGTGCGCGTGCTGCACGCCGTTCTCACGCGTAACGCATGACTGTGTGTTCCAAATTGCCCGTAAAGATGGCCCGACTTACGTCATACTGCAACCTATCTATAGATTGCAAGCAGATTAATTTCAACAGCTTTATTCCAAGTACTGCATCTCTTTGGAACTCCTTGCCTCGTGCATGTTTCCCTTCAAACTACAATCAAGACTGTTTTAAGAAGAATAGCAATTCCTACCTTAAGCTCCACTGAGTTATTTTTATCTTAAATATTTGAACAGCCCCTTACTGACGTTTAACTAATTGCTCTTTTGCTACATGTAAGGCCATTTTGTTGTCTTTATTAACAAAAGGGGTCTTCAGCTTAAACCCCACAACCCACGGCAACAAAATTATTTTTAAAAAATAGAAAAACTTACCAAGGACTAAGAGAGCAAGATGGACGTACAAGTAATAATCAAAACGAAATGCAAAGTTGAAAGAATTCGGAAGGCTCATGGAAAAAATGCCTCGTTCTTGGAAGAATGGGATTGCAAGATGGGTCACAATACCTGAAAAAGAAGTTCATCAGAAAAGTAGTTTAAAGTCAAACATAAATATATGAATAGTTTTGGGTTGAAGAAAGACAAAATGACTACAGCTGGACTTGAACCTGTGTCCTCTAGATTAATGTGCTGGTGCTTTAATTTAAAATTTACCCAGTCAAATTCTCTTGTGGTTTACTACTTTGATATAAAGATATTAATTGTACTTGATGGCAAGAGGGTAAAAAATGGTTGACATACTGAACAAAAATTGTCAGTAGGTTTGTAATTAATGTTGCTTACTCTGGCATGTTTCGGTCAACAATTCTCAAAATCCAAAAGTTCCTTATTAGGGAGGTTTCGCATAAGAACGGATACGGTTAATGCGACGGATACGTCATCATTATGACGTCATACGCTACTCGCTATCCGCTATACGTGCAGACGACACTGATATCCCGCTTGCTACACGTAAGTAAAAAACACGTAGGAAAACTCGAACTTCTAGTAATTCTCCTGTATTTGTTTCCAAATATGTATGAATAGTATCAAAATAAATGAATCACTGAACATGTACGTGTCATTTTGTTGATTTCTAAAGACTTTGAAATACGAAAAAATGCACTGTTTCTTCGTCATTTTCCTCTAAAGCTATGAACATAAGCTCGTCTATGGAGGATGCCATGTTGAACAGCGCCACCAAGTGCTGTGCTGGAACAGCGAACAGTGCCACCAAAACGCTGGGATTGCAAAACAACAGAAAGGCTGCTAACGGTTACGGATAGCTAAACGTATGCGTATGCGTATCCGTTCGCGTGCGAAACCTCCCTATTGAAACATGGCCAAGCAGCTAGGTGAATGCTCTTCTTGCCTAGGTTGAACCATTCACCAAGAAATTAACACCCAACCACAGCCCACCACAACTCCCATCCAACATCAATTCGCTAAATGAGCAATTTTAAAATGTACAATGTGCATTTTCAGTGGTGCTAGTCATCACTGACAAACAAGTCTGAAACAAGCTTTTGGGAACAGTATTCTCAGCACTTAAGAAAATCATGGAATAAAACTTGTTTCATATGAAGAAAATAATGGCTACTTTTGTTCACCATGCAGACATGAAAAGGTCTGCATTCAGATAAATGTCTGACATTTCTCATCCCTGGTTTTACATTGGACTGAAGACAGTTCAACCACTCGACTAATAAAAATGGTGATGATAAAATCACTGAACTCAGACCAGTGGTCTAGTGTGCATTTAATGCATTACTCTCCAGCTCATTGACAATGTCTATCGTTCAATATGACCTCTGTATGACCTACCTTCTGACATTATACCCAGAGGGTACAGTGGCATCCACACTGTGTATCGCAGCCATGTAACAACCTCACTGTCATAATCTAAGGTCGCGAAGATATAATAAGGATACCTGGGTACAAAAAGAAACAACAAAATTTATTAAATTATCCCTTTTCATGCAAAATGTTTATATCATATCCCTGACAGGCCCAAATATTAGTAATAATAATAATGTAGGGAGCCCAAGTGCACCCTCAGTGTTCATATTATAATAAGTTAACTTTGGGGTCGCGACCTGTGGACTCGCTCTCTTTTCCATTTCTAGCTTTGAGCAAGAGAGAGCACATATATTTGTTGTCTGTATTTCTCTCCTTTTTGTGGGGAGCATGTCTCTTGCCATGCTCCAAATATTATTCATTGGGGAGGGATAATGTCCAAACACTCTCTGTGAGTATCATTTTGTCCTGAATTATATTTTGATCACAGAAATATTGTCATTTATAGGGCTATTTGAATCGGTATATATTGTAAACTTGTGTGGGTGTGTAGCCAGCCTCGTGTTGTGCTGACCTTTTGCCCTTTAGTCTTTACATAAGTGACTGTGTTATTGTGTCAATGCTATGTTGTATATGATGTGCTGTATTGCATTGAGGGATTAAATCAGCGCAGGAGATCATTGTTTATGTTAGACGTCATCTATAGAATTTGTTACTTTTATTGTATTCTGGTGAATGCTCGTCCTTCCCGTGTCTCTACAAAAATAATAGTGGCTTCTTACACAGCACTCAAACTTGTCACTCAGTGACGCTCATGGCACTCCAGCAAAGTTACCCCTGGACACTGGGCCATTTATTTCATTCCTTAAACCAACTCAGCTCCCTTGGGGGTATACAGCCTGTGCTGCCAAATATGCACCACACCAAGCTAAATCAATCACAAGAACCATCTCTACCCTCACAGGTACCCATTTACTCCTTGGTGATGAGAAGCAATTATAGTTAAGTGTCTTGCTCAAGGACACAAGTGTCATGACTGGGATTCAAACCCACATCCTGGTGATTTAGCCACCAGAACTCGAGTCCAATGCACTAAATCGCTTGCCCAAGTAATTTTTTGTCAATTGCATTTGTCATGTACCGTATATTTCCGACCTTTACTTGAATTATAATGCTTGCGTACGCTTTGCACGCAAATTTAGCTTAAGTTATGCTGCCCTTTTCATTAGTTGTGTCATCATCAACGGTCAAGGAAACCTGTGATGCGTAAAGACATTATTTTGGTCTCTTTTGGTACATGAGTGTCACTTGGTTAGGTCTATAGAGCAGCCAAGAAGAAAATATTTGTCTGTTTTCGACTAAAACAGGCAAAGGACCAGTAAATTGGTTGCTAACCCATTTCTGCCGAGTACAATTTGTGTGTGTGTCCTGAGCACGTACAATTGCTCCCTCGAGGCATGCTTGCAAAAGTGCTGCCACAAGAGTCTTTACTGGTTGACAAATTAGTGGAAATATTCTCACCTTACGACCTCTATAGCACTCCATATGAGAAACAGATAACACACTATTGGCTCTGAATGCAGCTCCTCAATCGGTAAAATAACCAAGAACAGCAGGAGGTCACGACCCAACACCTGTAAAAGATTTCACATCACAATGTTTTTTTACATCATCAATATCATCACTATCAGCCCTCTGAACCAAAATAACAATTTGTCGGTGATGGATCATAAGAAAAACTATAGCTACTAGTAAACTTGCGGGTACATCTTTGTTGGATGATGCTGAGGTTTAAGTAGGACTGGAGAGATGCTCATTTGGGTAGAAAGTACCTAAACTGTTCTTGATTAGTAATGTGTGGAAGTCGCTGCTGGCTGGAAGACTTTATTTACTACATGGTTGTACCCGCAAGTTTATTAACTAAAGTTTTTCTAACAATTTGTCAAGCTTCTGCTGATTTACATCCAAACTCTGAGTGATTCTATTCTGGTGCACGTTTTTTCTTCTATACATCTAAAAACATTGTCTTATAAGACTCTTGTGAAGGGCCAACACTTGAAATGTCAAGACTCATCACACGTCTGATTCTTCTCAGAACCACCGCTTCTTTCAAGATGAGATTATTACATGGTTGCTCCAGTAAACTAGTTTCTATCTCACAAAGTATTTTATTCTTGTAAACCTAATGAGTTACACACCCTATTTACCTGCATGATAGGGGCAGCCACGCCCGTTTTGACAAGCCCTGTCAATGGATGAACAATCTCCAGCAGTGCAAGTATCTGGCATATTCCTAGTGGGTAGAAAGCCCTCTCGAAAGCAGCGTTCATATCATCTGATGTTAAGACAGAAGTAAACAGAATTGAATCAATCAAAATAAAGGTAGGGTGATAATTTTTTTGCTCAACAAAAATATAAAATTATAGACATCCCAATTTACAGACATAATTTTTTTAAGACATCAAATATTTAAGGTATTTTAAAAATGCGTCTTATGTATAAACTAGTTACTTGTTTACTTGTTATAATATCCCCTTGCAGCCCAATTTGGGCTAAACTGGGAAGTTTGTGGAAAGTGACGTCAACAGTCAGGTGGATAAGGTGCCAAAGAAAAGAGAAAAGTGCACTATTTACAGGTGCAGAAATAAGGAAAAGTATTTGTTGTTCAGAGAACAGTGTTGCCATACAGAGGCTGCATTACTCTGATGGCAGGGCTGGCTGCTGTTAAAAAGGCCTGTATGGATGGGGCTATGTGCAGAACAGCAGATGGTGGTAGCCTGTTCCAAACTGACATAGTTCTTGGGAAGAAAGCAAACTTGTATGCATTGTAACACCAAATTATTCAATGAGAATGCACTTTGACTGAAATATTGTACATTTTATCCTGCATGCTGCCAAGTACAAATTTATTGAGAACCTATAATTAGCCGTTGCAAACTGCTTACTAACCAAAAGGACCTATGGTATAAATGCATTTTTTTTTAAATGCCCGAAGTTCCGACCCTAGCAGAGTCTTTCTCGAAGGCTAAGTGACAACACAACACACATAAACAGGTTGAGTTGTAGTAACAGAAGCAGTTAAATGGAAAAGATGAAAGAGATGAAAACACAAAGAAAAAGCACCAAAAATATATGTATTCTTCAAAAATGTTGATAATTTTTACAGTGACCAAAAGGCCTTTCAAAAACCATGATACTCTGAACAATGAATAACTTTTACAAAAATACGAGAATCAACAGAATGAATTACCTTTGCCATAGAGGATGAACCAAGTGAAGAGCAATATAAAGATATATGTGTACATGATGAACTGTAACAAGTTGTAGATAAACAAGTATGCTGTCTTCATATCGGTATAGGCTGATTGGGAAAAGAAGAAAATGATCAGCTTGAGTTCAGGGATTTTGCCAAGTTTTTTAGGAGCGTTGTGGATCTGGAACAACATTATCAAAGTACCTCAATGTCAGGCCAGGAATTTCATAATTGAGAGGGCATTGCCATTTTCACTTTGCGAAAACGCTTCAATTTATTAACTGTTCTGACATAGCGGTCGGGACAGCTATTTTTTTCGTCAAGTTTTTTGTTTGCTTTTCTTCTTAATCTTTCCATCCATCAAAATTCCATACACAAATTTGTGGCCTCCAGAAGTCATACTTAGACCATCATATTCATTAGTTTGAACAGCTACAGCCCTTAGTGCATCAGGTGGAAACTAAGTGAGTTTACAAAAAATTAATTAAGTACTTAGATTATTATATTTAAAATTGGGGATGAACAAAGAAAAAAGAAAAGTTGAATAGAGCAGGATTTTAATCTGCAACCTTCGGATTAGCATGCCGGTGCTCCACCAACTGAGCCCTATGTTGGCGGTCTCCCTATTTTGTCAATATCTTAGTTCGGGGTGCCAGTCAGAAGCCAGTCAACCTATAACTGCTTTATAACCAGGGATCACACCCAAGTTTACGATACAACCAGGGAAGTGGCAGAAGAGGGATCACCTTTAGGGGTTGGAACTTTTGTGTTTGAAATACCAAGTGATAAACCACAAGGGAAACTGACTGGGTAAATTTTGAGTAATTTAGGGTTGAACATAGAATATTTTTAAGTTGATAAGGATTCTAACATCACAATCCATGACAAAAAAATATATATATAAAAAAACACACATAAACCTGATTCAAAATAAGAAAATATCTTTGGACACCTTAGTTTTTTCAGCAAGGAAAAGTTGAGATCAACCTTTGATGTCTTCATACAAACCTTTGTCTTGGGCATCCAGAATTTGTTTCTCAATCTCTTTCATCCTCTCTCGTTGGTCTACCTGATACAAAAAATACAAATACACATCTTATTTCTATGACTCTGTCATTCTACAAGAACATCTCATGCAAACCACTAAGTGTGCAAATTTAAAACTTGAAGCTATGGTAGTAGCCTTGCGTGTTGCGGCCGAGCAGATAAGAACATCGGACTCAAGCTCTGGTGTCTCCGATCAGCAGAGTGTGGGTTCAAGTCCCGGTCGTGACACGCGTGTCCTTAAGCAAGACACTTAATCATTACTGCTGCGTCCTTCGGATGGGATGCAAAGCCGTAGGTCCCGTGTGTTGTGTAATGCACGTAATCAGAAACACCAGAGCTTGAGTCCAGTGCGCACCATAAAGTTGGACCCAGCTTGAAACGTTGCATGCTTGAATGATAAACAAAACTACATAATGTAAAAAGAAATTCATCCGAAGCCTCTGAAACTTACATCTTTTGAATCCAGCAGGATCACATACCACAGAGACAGATTTGACAACTACTCTTGTTTCATGAATGTAAAGAGAGAACTACAGCCATGACCACTTTCATTACAGGCATTGTGAATGGGTACAAAGTACATGAGTGTCCTTATCATTGATCTAAAGCTACTTTGAACAATCTATATCTGGAACACAAAGATCAGATTGATTAGTGTTACACAGAGTAAATAATAAGTTCTTGATTTCTGAAGGGTACACTCCCTAAATGATTCCAAAATGATAGACAATCCAAACCCTAACCCCCTAGGTTTACATGTATTTGCTAGGATCCTTTCTCACTATAACAAAACCAAACACCATATGATAACTCAAAACCTACACCGTTGAATTATAAATAACTGATCCCATGTGAAGCATAACCAGTTTTTTAATACAGCACTCAGTCCAGTCAGAATCAAAAAAACTGTTCTGTTGGACTTTGATGGGTTTGAAGTACATCTTAACAGAGGTAGAGAGTGACAAAGATGCGAGGAGCACATCTAAGTAAAGTAGTGGAGAGAAATAAGGACGGGAAGAGTACATCTAAGTAAAGGTGAAGAGAGACAAACATGGGATGTCAAGATAAAGAAGAAAAGAGAAGAGCAAAGAATATTGGACCAGGCAACAAGAAATGAAGGATAGAGAAAGACAAGACAAAGATAAGAAACAGGAGAAGCATAAAAGGAATAACTAAATGGCTTACGATTAACTTGTTAATGTGTACCTTTTGAACTTGTTGTTCGTCTTCTTCACTGTCATCCAACTCAAACTTATCAAAGTCAAGACGTAGCCAAGCTGCTTTTTCTTTCTTGTACGTAACTCTAGGCCAGAAGTCTGACATGTCTGCCTTAGCTAGACTAATCTCAACATTGCGGTCAAGAACCCGGTATGTGCTTTTCTGTTTGATTGAAACAAAATTCACAACGGTGATCCCAATGTTTTGTAACAGTCTTTTATAATGTTTTGTGTGTTTAGTTTCATTGCATAGTTTTTAAATTGAACAAGAGCATCTTGTGGTAAACAATGTTTGGATGCAATGTAGGCCTAATACACATGTAACAGGGTTTAAGATATCTACTGGCCCTCTGCCCGAGTCCAGTGGTTTAAGAGCTCAGGAAGTACCAGGGTGCAAGGGGGGGAGGGGACATCTACCCTCTGAAATTTTGGCAAAACAGAGGGGAAAATTGGGGCACAGCAAGAAGAACAACATACATGTACAGGACAGAGAAAGCAAAAACTTGTACTCATTTAAAATTTCGGGCAAATCAACCACTCTGCCCCCTTAACCAAAGAGTCCCTATATGCCCATGGCTAGTACAGGTTAAACAAATCCTTCAAGCGAGAAATAAAAGCAAATCTGGCAAATCAAGCAAAATGATGTCAACAAAACATGAGATTCAAGCCTCATGAAGTCTGACCCCATAAATTTTTAGCCATTTTATACATCAAGGCTGGAGATTCTAGGGCCAAGAATTGGGGGAGGGGGGGATCCAAAGTATCGGCACATTAAAGGAGGGGGTCTAGAGTACAGCACTGTTTAATGGAGGGGGTGCAAAAGGGGGCTACATGAAATCGTGAAAACCAAATTCCAAGCCAAGTCTCACTGCAATTTCAAATTATATTCCCAAGTCATAAAACAAAATGATGGCCCTCCGTTTCTGGCCCTAGGATCTCTAACCCCCCCCCCCCCTCCATTAAATAGTGCCAATACTCTGGACCCAAAGCAACCCATTTGTGTTTATGTACAACCACCCAAGTCCCAAGTCATCAACTCGAGCTTCACCAACCTGTCACAAGTCTTAGGCCATGTCTGAATTAGCGGCTACAGCTATGGCTTCAGCTAGATTTCTGCGTTATCATGCACTGAAGTATTGGACGTCCTTAGCAACACCCTTAACGACAGTCGTTTACGTTCTTAGAACTATGCATTTTGGGGGTTCCTTTTGACGTCTATTTTATATAGTGTCTTTTAATGTAAAGCACATTGAGACGTTATTGTGAAATGCGCTATATAAGAACTGGTTATTATTATTATTATTAATATTTCTGAATTAAGTATTATGGTGTCCTTCTCTTTTTAAAATGTTGATGGTGTAATATTTGTACTTTTTGAAAATAATACTGTATTTGTACTGAGGGCCTCCATGGAATTGATCAGAGTTTACCATCATTAAATTTGACATAATTTTATTTTTTATTTTTTTATAATAGCCTAATAATAATAATAATAACATTTGTATAGCGCTTTCCACAGGCGATACAAAGCGCTTTAACATTGTCTGAAAAGATGTGTTTTTAACTGAGACTTGAATGAGCTGATCGAAGATGAGTCACGGATGTGTAGAGGGAGCTTGTTCCAGCATATATATTCCAGCATATATATTTACCTCCTGGTCAACAGCTCCATAAAAATCCAACGAGAACTTGTAGGAGTGAAGTCCACCAGCTCCAACACCTTGGGCTGGAATACAATAGTGTTAGTATCAAGGTCATCAAATTCAAATTACACTTATTTAATCTTCAAGCAAACTTGAATTCTTAATTCTCTTTGGTCAATCCAGAGCAATAAGAGTGTGATACATATTATACAAACAATGAATGTTTATGAGTGCAATGATGAGAATTTTATTACGAGTTGAAAGACGGATACAAATATTCTCACTATTGTTCAAATGCAAAACATTCATTATTTCTTTGAGATAACACAACAGTAGCTCTTTGTGACCTAGAGGAAAATCCAATCAAACAAATTAATCATCAAGGTATGAACAAAATTAATTTTGTTGCAAGCTGAGCATCGTCAACAATTAGCCATGCTGTGCACTAGTTGCCCTAGTTGCCACTGGCACTATGACCCCTCCGGTCTACGACCGTCGGGGAGGATGGAGGGTTATGGTTATGGCAGCTAGTTGTGCACTTGTCAGAGTGTGGTGTGGTGTACAACCAAGAAGAAAGCTAAATAATTTACTATTATCCGCATCGTTCCACAAATAGAACCAGACTATTATTCCCTTCCAGCCTCAGTTTAGTAACGTGCATTTGCATTGAAGAAAAAACAAAATGGAGGCTCAAAAAATGTTCACAGAGAATGTGCAATTTACTCCTAGAATTAAAGAGGTTCCTTCTGCTATCATCTCTAGCGGAACGAACTTAATAGTTCTAGGAGAAAGTACAATTAATTTATAGTTAAACCCTTCCACAATGCACAATGTTGAATCTGCCATGCGCCGTTGTACATTGTTGATTTTGAAATGGCACTTACACAACTTTTAACTTAACATGAGCGTGATTAACATGTTTTAACTTAACATGAGGTTGCATATCGTTCAAAATAAACAACTCTGCACAGGGCAAACTGGGGCAGATTCAACGTGGCACGAACTATTATTGCAATAATGTGATTGTGAAAGGTTCTATTTAACTTTTGTTCCGCAATTTACCTTCAAATTGAAGATTCTCATCTGTAACATCTATTTTGTGGTTCTGGTAAAAAAAAATGTTATAATAATAATAAATATTTATAATCAGTCATTGGCATTGCACTTCACAACACAGTTTTATTAACCTAACCTACATGTGATGTAGTCAAATGTCATGATGATGTAGCCCCACTTCTGTGGCCAAACAGCAAGCCTTGGCCACAGAAGTGACCGAAGTGGGGCATGATCATGATGTAGTCTAGCAGCCTCCATCTTGGGGCCAAAAATCACAGTAATTTTTCCGTATTCTTACTCTTAGCATGGAGGTAGCATGGAGGTAGCTACCTCCATGCTCTTACTAGTAAATACTAGTCTTAGGTAGCCACACCCAAAAGAGAGTTATTAAAACTAAAAGCAAAAAAAACAGATAACATAATCTCTGAACTTTGAACTCTTTTGAAAAATGCTGGTTGGCATTACTAATAGTAATAGTATTAGTAGGGAAACATTTGCATTTTACTTACAGTCACGTCGCTAATATCTACTTTTAGAGATACGTTCTTGTCTGTCTGTGCCCAGTACACCAGTGGGTGCAATACTCCCTCACCAGACATGATTGGTACAAACACCTTTTTCATTTATTTTTCATAAAGAAATGATAAACAAGCAACGAGCCCGAGCCCATCCCACTGACGAGCATGACGCTGTGCTGTACCTGTACGATAAGCCGGGAAGTTTTTTTTTTTCTAGGAAAGATAAGGCACTTAACAATAAATGGGCGTGTTTTCTACCGGAATCAGTCTTGGCGCGTGCGCACTTTGCACACTTCGCTGTGCCTCGGTGAAAAGGGTTCGGTCATTTAGGGGGGGGGGGGGGGTGGGGGTCAGAGGAAACCATGTTTAGTTCAGAACCCTTTCTATAAAAGGCCAAAAGGCAGGTATTAACCTAATAGGGGAAAAAAGGAACCTCTTGAATATACGGTGCTTGATAGCAATGGGTGGATAGCTGTTTAGTAATACCCCGGTTGGATTTCCCAAACCTACTGTACAGTGTAGTTAGTGTCATGCAACACGTCACTGCATCAACACAGTTTGCATCAGCGTAATCAAAACCACAGTTTGGCTAGTTATTTGTGCCGAAGAAAAGTTGGGTCCGCTGTGGTCTGACGTTTCAACCAATAGCAGAGTCTTTCTTGTTAAATGACAACCCACATGCTTGAACAGGTATACAATAGTATAACAGAAGCAGTTAAGGGCTATCGTCCGATGCTCCTCTGTATCGACTGAATGAATGAAGGGGTGGATTGAATACATGAATAGAGAGTGATGCAGAAAGCACACACTGACAAAAAGCAAGGGGTTACCCAAAAAACAGAAAAAGGGGGCTGGTGGTGAAGGGAAGGGGCTGGGAACACAAAAAGGATGAAATCGAAGGAGGGAAGAAGGAGAAAAAGTAATTAGCTATAGTGAATGGAGGCAGACTAAAATGGAGGATATCTGTGGGTAAAGGAGATCCTAAGGCAAAGAGTGAGTCATGCAATACAATAGTTGCTTTCTGATGCTTACCCCATCCCCATTCCCCAGGGTTTTATGGTAACTTTTTGACATTTCTTTAGGTCATCATGCAATTAGTATGGTGAACATTGGTAGTAAGTCATTCAAACAATTGAGAACTTAGAAAGAAAGACCGAAGGTTGGGGGTTCCAAAGTCCAAAAACACGGTCCTGATTGAGGTAAACTTTGGAAAAAAAACTTTGGGGGGAAAAAACATGCTTATAAACGCGGGAACACTCGATCTTTCACCCCATCCATGAAAATATTGGCTCACATGCACTCATAACCATTAATATGGGTTGCATTGAAAGTGGTGTGCGCCATAGAAAATAACTCGGGTTTAATTGGTGAGCCGATAGCCACCTCCAAAATGTTAAGATTATGGAATAACATTTCCTCCATGAAACATGAAGGGTATACATTTATTACTTTAAGTCTTTACGGTAAGTGACTGTCGGTAATAGGCCCTACAAAATGCCTATAAACCACTATACATGATTTGAAATATTCCGTATTCTAGCGGCTACTAAATTAGGTATTAATCAGAGAGCCGAATTATCCACCTCCAAAATTAAGTTTGCCCAGTGGTGTGGTTTTTAAGATTATGAAATAAAATGTAATATTTCATGCAACATGAAGGATATACTTTACAGTTATTGGGGCGAGTGTTTCTGAAGTAAAACACGCCCATATGCTAAGTACCTCATCTAGCCTGGGAAAAAAATATGCCGCCGGAAACCACATACATACATGACCCTCAACTCTTGAGGGCGCAATATAAGTTTATAACTGTGCCTTTTTTGCAGATGACGTGCATTACAAAAGTGTTCTTGTCTTTCTTCATCTTTTACAATAATAATTAGGTGGAAATGTGGGGGTGTTGAAGTGTTGTGGACGGCACAGACTTCCGGTACGCTTCCGGTACTGTTTCCAGTATTGTTTCCACTGACTGATGTTCAAGTTCGGCAGTCAAATACGTTCAGCTGCATATGTACAGTCCAGGGTCATCAGAAACAAATTCAACTGCAGCAACTGCTGTCATCCAACACAGAAAAAATCTCAGCAGCTGAAAGTTACGTCAAAATCGTCTAGTTTTAGGGTGAGTTTTTGAGTGTTTTTTTGTTTAAATGCTGAGTCACCCATTCTAGCTCTACTTACTTAATCCACTCTCATCATAATAATTATATTTTTATATTGACATGTATTATGTATACGAGACAACGAAATGACTGATAAGTTGAATGAATGATAGTCAACTTTTTAAAGTGTCACTCACTCCTTGCTGGAATATGACTTGCTAACTTGACGTTTAAAGTTTAATATCCTCCATCATGTCCATGGACTATTTTAACTTTAATTAATAAATAATTTATGATTAATTATTTTGCAAAAAAAGAAGTCATGAATGGCATCACGCTTTGACCTTGGCAGAGTGGGCTAAAACTTTTTGCCTAAAAAAGTAAAAACACTCTATAGGCTTCGAGAAAGACTCTGCCATGGTTTAAACGCGAGGCCATAGGGGGCCTGTTAAAAAATTAGTCTTTGAAAATCATAAATTGCATTTTGGGTCATTTGGTTGAAGAGCATTTAATTTTATAGTGAATAATTATATTTTCTCATTTATTTTGTATGTAGTTATTATTTTCCTTAACACTTAATTTGCATAATAAATAAAGGGTGAAGAATGTCTTAAAAAGGTGTAGTTTTTCTATTTCCTGGCAATTCTGTCTAAGGGGGCCTTTATTTATCTACTTGTCTAATTTATCATGATTTTCTGTTATTTTTGAAATATTTGCATGGCAGATTGATTTTCTTATTTAAGCGAATCGGTACAACTAAATTAATACTTTGATAGATTGTTTTGTAAGGACCACTTCCAATAAAAAGCATATTTTAGGATTGTTCAGCAAAGATTTTATAGGCAAACATAGCCCATAATCAAAGTGGCGCTTTTTCTGTAACTGCGCCTAAATGATAATATAATTTTAATGTCACCACCATTATTTCTCTCTTAACCAGAAATTGTTACTTAAAAACATGAGTACTTCATCAACAATGTCAAAGTTTAATGACTGGCTCCCTGAGACTGAAGAAGTGTACTGTCGACTCAAATCTATGGCCACAGAACATGAAGGTTGGACAGAGTCCACAAACACTAACTCTGGCATCAAACCAAAGCGGGAATTATTCCCAAGAGTGGAAACAGACAATGGACCTGTTATTCAGTATGCTCTATTTTTACATGAACGAGACATGAGATTGTGTGGAGTTTGCCAGTTTGGACTCCAAGCTCAGGGACCTCCAGAGTAAGTAGGACAATCTGGGCAAATTTGATTAAATGTTAATATTGATGAGTGATAAAGGCATTTTATGGCCAAGCAGCTAAGAGCACTGGACTTAAGCTCTGGTGTTTCCGAGTGTGGGTTCGAGTCTCGGTCGTAGCACATTTGTCCTTGAGCAAGATGCTTTACCATAATTGCTTTGTCCTTCGGATGGGACATTAAGCCGTAGGTCCCATGTACTAGGATTGGTAGTGCACGTAAAAGAACCAAGAACACCATGGAAGAGTAGGGGTTAACGTAGCAAGCACCGTTGTTTACAGGTTTCCTCAAGCTTGCGAGCTACAGTGATTAAGTTCACTTGTGAGGCATCCCTGGTTTCAATATAAAAATTAGTGTTTCGAATTCATTCCAATCCATTTGACTGGAATGGAAGAGAAAACAGAAATGGGTTCGAGGAATGGAACCCGTCATGGGCTCTACAAAAATATAGTCACAAACTAGTTGCAGAGATCATACCCAGGGCCCAATTTCAATTTGCTGTAGCAGATAATTACTGCTTAACAAATCTGTTTCTGATTTGCAGTTATGGCTTTCCATAGTTTTCCAACTTCAGTTGGCAAAAACTCGGGCTGTGGCGTTGCAGTAGAAAGGTCTATTGCATGTAAAGCTATGGTGAGCATGTACACTTTACACCTAAAGTGTGCACTTCACAGTGTAACACACAAGGAAACTGACTTCCAAAATGGCACAACCAAGATTTAGTGTGATGATGATGCCAGGGCCCAACTTTATGAAACCTGTAAGCACAAAAACTTGCTCAGCAAAGAAAAGTATTGCTTAGCAGAAACATGTTACCAGCCAAAATTACATAAAGTTTGCATTGTTGTGACTGGTGCCCTACTCAATTTGTGCTTAGCAAAGAAATTTGTCAAGCAGTATTTTCTGCTTAACAGCTTTATGAAGTTGGGCCCAGATGAATTGGGTGAGTAATTGTCTTGTGTATACTTTACAGTTATGTCCATGGAGGTGCTAGTGCTACGATGCATGATTCCTGTACTGGAGTGCTAACTCACGGAGCAATCAAGGAGAGATGTGTGACTGCCTCACTCAATGTGAACTTCAAAAAGTAAAATGCTTAATCTGTAGCTTTGCATTAATACTAACAATCAATGTCATTGTGGTCCAGTGGTTAGACTGCATGACTTGCAATCACAAGGTTGTGGGTTTGAATCCTACCAAGCTAACTGCTGATTTCCAATGACTGGAATGGGTATTGTCGTTTAGTTACTGAATCACAATTTATTGATTTGTGAAAATTCATAGTCATTATCATGTTATGATGGTAGCGATCAAATACAGTTACATTCACACACTCAAAAAGAACTTAAAAAATAAAATTGTTATTAACAAGTTATTAACAAGTACTACTTGAAGTAGGTTGGACAGTTTTTTGTAGCCCACAGGGTTAGTTGGGAAGTGGTGTTTACTAGTCTGTTTTATTAGACAAGGTACGCCGGTCTAGTGTAAAGGGCGAGCCCTGATCAATTACATAGTGTAACAAAAACCTGTGTCTTGTTATACCACCACCAAACAAACCCTTGAAATCGTTTTTAACTACAGGTTTCCTTTACTTTTCTTTTTTTCAGTCCGACTCCCCTGAGAACTGCCATCTTAATTGAAGCATCTGTTGAAAAGATTGACTCCAAAAAGATTCACTTGAAAGCATGTCTAAAGAGTGCGGACGGATCCCGAGTCTTCTCTGAATCGACAGCGCTGTACGTCAGCATAGAGAGTAGACTACGTGAAATAGAAAAAAAATCGAATGGAAACAAATAGTTTGGAAAAGAATTAGTTTGAGACATAGCCCTTGTTTTGTTTGAATCGGTAGTTTTCCATTTTATGGTGCAGTAGAGGGTCTGTGAATCCTGGCCAAGAAAAGACTGACACACTTGTTCAGGTTGTTCAACTTTTGTTCAATCACACCCCTGTTTTGTAGTTGGTGGGGCTCTGAATAGCAGTATAGTTGCCCAACATTGACAGTCCACTCTCATTGTAACAAGAACACTTGAATTGGCCGAAATACTTCTTAATAACAGGAATGTTGTTATAAGAGGACAGCAAAACAAAGAAACACAAAGCAAAAATGAGATTCAGAACCTGTTTAACAGTGCTCTTTATAATGAGGGATGACTGTACAAGGATAATATATTAAAAGTAAATTTTTTTAAATATACATTCTAGGACTACATACTGGACACTGGTAACTAAAGCACACAATATGTAACATAAAATATTATGTAAACATCAGAGTTTGAACAGCTGTGTACCTTCCCTCAAGTGTGGTTTGAGACCATATTTATATATTTAAGCAAAAGTGTTTTTTTATTAAATTAAATTAAATTAACATTTATGCCATACTGGTTAAATATAGGTAGGTATGAAAAATGGATATCACTAAGCAGGTATGCATTTTCTCTGAGCTGATTTCTCTGTTTTCTTTAATTTTAAAGTCATAGAAACCTTTTAAAAAATTGTATGAGTATCTGTGTCCTAGGTAGCCTTTTGTCAAATAAATTGTGGTTGTTAATTTAATAAAATTGAACACACAAAACTGTCTTTCGTTACATACTAATGTTTAAAGTATACAAATCATATTTTTATTTCTTGATTTAAGAAAACAAGTTTTCCTGTGACTGCTCTATATTCTGGACAATTTTGGACACAATTTTGGGGTAACCCTTGTGATCAACACTTTATGGTTTGGAGTAGGACAATACGGTACACTAGGGTGTAAGAACGTCATGGGGTGTAAACCAAATGTTACTGAAGATGAGGCTTGTCTGTTCTTGTTTTGTGTTTTCTTTTCTCTGTGAAAATTTCAGACGAATGAATGAAAGAAAAGGAAATCCGATCAGGACGTGGCTGTGAAAATCTTGGGACTGATAGAGAGGGGGAGGGGGTCAGAGTGTACAGTATAAGTGTTTGCTATAGCTTCCCAAAACCAAAATGAATCGAACCTTTATTGAATGTTTCTTGAAAATATACAAGATCAGATTAATGTTCTAAAAATGAATGATGTACCATCACTTTAAGTGATATGATCATTCTTAAAAGCTAGGAGCGTTTAGACCAAAATTCCGCGGTAGATCATTATAATTAGTTCTAAATTAATTCGATATAGTTTAAATGATATATCCATAAATCTATACAACAGCAATCTTAATTTGAGCAGATCTGAATTTGAATCAGCAAAATTAAAGCATGGAGGGAGGAAGGAAGTTCAAAGCTTGTTTTAATTTATTATTAGCTTATTTATTCAAGTTTTATTTTATAAACAAAGAACTTTCCCACCGGCTTCTTCTTTTAATCGGGAGACCTCGAGTGAGGCCAAAGGCCGTAGTACTATTACCTTACTCTTGAGATCTCCCAGTTAAACAAAGAGATTGGCCTACGCCTCTTATTTGAATTGTTAATGCCATCCCGCACTGCAATACAAATGTCGGTAGCTTGTTTACATTTTAAAATATGATTTTAACTATAAACATGCATTGAAATTTTGTGCTCAAAATAGATCCCTTGTATGACGTCTAAACCCAGTCAGTGGATGGAGAGTGGTTCCAGTCGAAAGAAAGGGGTCAAATTGAGGTCCCCAATCTGTATTTTTGCCCCAATTTGCAAATATTAACGTATATATTAAAGTAAATAATTGCGATTGAGGCTAAATCGTGAATATTTACGTAAATATTCACGTAAATATATAAGTTTGATGTCTCTTCAGGGCCACCATACATAACCAGAGTCGAACAGTTTCGGTATTGTAATCGTACGGTGTTGGATTTTGTTCAGATACTTGATGTAACAGCCATGCAGCCCCACGGCTGCTTTGGCCTTCATGGAAGAAATGAAATGTTAGCCGGTGACATGCGAACAGTGGTACGCTGATGTGTACAAAGTCACCAGCTAAAAGATTGTTTGTTGTCGGTTCGGACCGTCACGTTTTAATAGACTAGCCTATGTACAAAGCGCACCTCAATCATATCGTGTATGGATTGTAAAACTAATGCGAAATATTTTGCTACGCTATATAGAGAGGCGCATTTATTTATAGGGATCACTTATTTTGCAGCAAATGTGGTGAATAATTATTACCAGAAAGGAACATCGAGTTATCAGCAACCTTCTTCAAACATGGGCAAATTGACGAATTTGCAGATAAAACTTGACAACGACGTGAACGTGTTCGCTCTTGGTGGCACGATCAAAGGACAGGTTGTTTTTGATGTCTCGGACGAAAAAGACAGAGGACTAAATAAAGTGAAAGGTAGGCCCACTTAAAGGAATCTTACTATATAACACCAAACATGCCTTCTTATTTTCAATTTAAAGATTCCAATAGTGTTACTGTACTAATTATCAAACGAATTTTCTTTCGGCATCGTATCAAAATGTACGTTGAATCCGGCATCAAACTAGTGCTTGGTTCTGAAGTAGATAAACATGTGTTTTGAAAAACCTTTGGCCTACTCAAAAACCCGGCGGAAGCAACACACATACATTACCGTACTCGGTCTCCTAAGACGATTGGCACATTCTCACCGAGTTATATTATTTGATCAAATAAGGCCTGCGGATGAAATTGAAATAAATGCAGAACTCATGATTGTGTTCAAATCACACAGTGGTTTAGGACATCGCGTCTGCTCACTCGCTCTGCACGTATACCTGCTAACCTTGAACTGAATTAACGTTGTCGTTCCCATATCGAAAAGCTGCCATTTTGTTCAGCTCCCCGTTAAAATCCAAACGAAAACTTGAAGTGGGAAAACAGCTTAGCCCCTTGTTGGTATAATGCATTTTCAGTCTTTATTACTGCTATGGCATATCAGGAACATGGGCAGATAGGGACATGGCAAAGATAGGGACATGGCAAAGATGGTCTGGGTCGGCATGGGCTTAATGCAGACCACGCCCATTTATTATAACCGGTGGTTTGTACAAAACTGGAATCGCGTCCATAGTGTATTGTACAACGTAATCTGACTGTGTATCATTGAAAATGGCCGATTAGTACGGAGCCCGGGAGGTGACATGCCAATAAATTTTTTTTCGTTTTCTCGCGGAAATAAATTTCAGAATTTCGTTTTCTCGTGGAAATAATTTTCAGAATTTTGTTTTCCCGTGGAAATATTTATCAGAATTTCGTTTTCCCGTGGAAATATATTTCAGAATTTCGTTTTCCCGTGGAAATATATTTCAGAATTTCGTTTTCCCGCGGAAATATATTTCAGAATTTCGTTTTCCCGCGGAAATAATTTTCAGAATTTCGTTTTCCCGTGGAAATATTTTTCAGAATTTCGTTTTCCCGTGGAAATATATTTCAGAATTTCGTTTTCCCGTGGAAATATATTTCAGAATTTCGTTTTCCCGTGGAAATATATTTCAGAATTTCGTTTTCCCGTGGAAATATATTTCAGAATTTCGTTTTCCCGTGGAAATATTTTTCAGAATTTTGTTTTCCCGTGGAAATATTTATCAGAATTTCGTTTTCCCGTGGAAATATATTTCAGAATTTCGTTTTCCCGTGGAAATATATTTCAGAATTTCGTTTTCCCGTGGAAATATATTTCAGAATTTCGTTTTCCCGTGGAAATATATTTCAGAATTTCGTTTTCCCGCGGAAATATATTTCAGAATTTCGTTTTCCCGCGGAAATAATTTTCAGAATTTCGTTTTCCCGTGGAAATATTTTTCAGAATTTCGTTTTCCCGTGGAAATATATTTCAGAATTTCGTTTTCCCGTGGAAATATATTTCAGAATTTCGTTTTCCCGTGGAAATATATTTCAGAATTTCGTTTTCCCGTGGAAATATATTTCAGAATTTCGTTTTCCCGTGGAAATATTTTTCAGAATTTCGTTTTCCCGTGGAAATATATTTCAGAATTTCGTTTTCCCGTGGAAATATATTTCAAAATTTCGTTTTCCCGAGGAAATATTTTTCAGAATTACGTGCGTCCTTTTTTCCAAGCACGGGGTATTGACGTGGGCCGGCCCCCACGGGGAACGAGATTGTGGAAACGAGTTGATTTGCACATGGTGGACAGCACCGCTTGGTGGCGGCAGACTTATCGGGTAGTTTCACAGGGGGGCGCACCACTCTAAATAATCTCCCATAGGGGTGCACTACTCTAAATCGACCAAAAATTCATGCGCCAAGCTACTTATCATAATTTGTAAACCCACAACTTATTTTTAATTATAACGTTTTGGGGGTCATGCAACTAATAGAGTGTGTAATTATAGGAACTTATCACAACCTGGGGGTTCTGGGTTTCAAGTTTTGAGGAGATTTGATAAATTTGGGCTTTAAAGTTGGTCCTATTTAGCTTGGGAATTGGAGGAGTGCCTCCCGAAAACTGGCGGCAAGTCGGTTTGGGAAAAAACACATTTTCGGGGGTGTTTTTTTTCTGGGGTAATTAGCAAAAATTCCAAACGGCTGACCTGCCAAAAATTGAAAAGAAATCTGAAGTTTAGTGGTCTGAAAATATATTTGATTGGTTTTCAAGAGGCTGAGAGACTTTTAACAATTTTTTGAGAATTTTTGAATATTTAGCATTTATCATTGTTTGCTATGGGAGTCTATTTAGAGGGGTGAAACCTATAGATACAAAATGGTGGCGCCCGCTACACCCGTGTACCCGTGTGCTTGTTGTTAATACGGTTATGTAGGCTTGAAACGACGACAGTAATGTGTTGTATGGGGGCACTTTTCGTCAGTTGTTGCTGTGTTTACATTGAAAACATCATTCCTTTGGCTGTATTAACAGATAGTATATAGTAATAATGTTGCTATTTGTTCCTAAAATTACAAAACAACAGAATAATTCAACGTTCCAAAGAAAGGTTTGCTGGGTTTGGTTTTTAGTGTAAGACTATATCGACGAGTATGAGACTATCACGGTAAGTCACATTCAAGAAACTCAAGAATCTTCAGTGGCTGGTTGATCAGGGGAAAAGTAGAGACAAACCATCAACAGACTATGTGAAGATGACATAGACGGTGGGTGGTTGATATGGCATCATGAACGTCAAGTTCCCGGGAACTGATTGCATGTGTGAAACCCTAGCCCTCGCAGCCAAAACCCTAGCCCTCAGCAAAAACCCACAGCCTACACCCAAACCCTAGCCATCGGCCAAAACCCTAGCCATCGGCACAAACCCTAGCCGTCGGCCCAAACCCTAGCATACACCCCAACCCTATAGCCATCAGCCCAAAACCCTAGCTCTTAGTCTAAACCCTAGTTTACAGTCTTAACCTATTGTCCACAACTAACCGTATAGTATCTGGAATGGAATTTTGCAACATGCCCCGCCCACCCCACGCCCACCCCTTTACCCCCCCCCCCCTTAACAGCTAGGAAGATGAAACTTGGAAGAACAATAAATGTGGTAAAATGTGTTTGTTTGTTGGGAACTTTGTTATAAAGTTCACAATTTTAAACTCAATATGAATACATGGTTAGAAAAGTTGGAGGGAAAGCAAAAACGCCCCCCCCCCCCCCAACTCAAGGCCCCCTTCCAACCTGTTTCCCTTTTTACCGCTTCTCCACAATAATTAACTCCCTCTTGTCGATTAATTAAATAGTTTGTAAGGTTTTTAGAATCTTATTACGAAAAAGAGACATGTTAATAACTTTTTGAGGGAAGATTTGGACGTAACTTCCAAGTATTCCAGTATAATGTACACAGTGTGTCATGCAGGTTTTTCCTCTCGCATTGCTTAAAGTACATGTAAATGCTTCAACATGTTTGACCTTGTTGTAGACAAACGCAATAAAATATTCCAATTTTTTTCCAGATTTCATATCAGTGACTTATTCTCAACATTTTAAGCATATTTTTTTCCCCATAAAGAATAATTGACTGCCCTTATAGGGTGCACTACTCTAAATCGACCAAAAATTCATGCGCCAAGCTACTTATCATAATTTGTAAACCCACAACTTATTTTTAATTATAACGTTTTGGGGGTCATGCAACTAATAGAGTGTGTAATTATAAGAACTTATCACAACCTGGGGGTTCTGGGTTTCAAGTTTTGAGGAGATTTGATAAATTTGGGCTTTAAAGTTGGTCCTATTTAGCTTGGGAATTGGAGGAGTGAAAACGGCTGACCTGCCAAAAAATGAAAAGAAATCTGAAGTTTAGTTTTTAGAATTTTTGAATATTTAGCATTTATCATTGTTTGCTATGGGAGTCTATTTAGAGTAGTGCACCCCTATGGGAGATTATTTAGAGTGGTGCGCCCCCCTGTGAAACTACCCGATAAGTCTGCCGCCACCAAGCGGTGCTGTCCACCATGTGCAAATCAACTCGTTTCCACAATCTCGTTCCCCGTGGGGGCCGGCCCACGTCAATACTCCGTGCTTGGAAAAAAGGACGCACGTAATTCTGAAAAATATTTCCACGGGAAAACGAAATTCTGAAAAATATTTCCACGGGAAAACGAAATTCTGAAAATTATTTCCACGGGAAAACGAAATTCTGAAAAATATTTCCACGGGAAAACGAAATTCTGATAAATATTTCCACGGGAAAACGAAATTCTGAAATATATTTCCACGGGAAAACGAAATTCTGAAATATATTTCCACGGGAAAACGAAATTCTGAAATATATTTCCACGGGAAAACGAAATTCTGAAAAATATTTCCACGGGAAAACGAAATTCTGAAAATTATTTCCACGGGAAAACGAAATTCTGAAAAATATTTCCACGGGAAAACGAAATTCTGAAAAATATTTCCACGGGAAAACGAAATTCTGAAATATATTTCCACGGGAAAACGAAATTCTGAAAAATATTTCCACGGGAAAACGAAATTCTGATAAATATTTCCACGGGAAAACGAAATTCTGAAAATTATTTCCACGGGAAAACGAAATTCTGAAAAATATTTCCACGGGAAAACGAAATTCTGAAAAATATTTCCACGGGAAAACGAAATTCTGAAATATATTTCCACGGGAAAACGAAATTCTGAAAAATATTTCCACGGGAAAACGAAATTCTGAAAAATATTTCCACGGGAAAACGAAATTCTGAAAAATATTTCCACGGGAAAACGAAATTCTGAAATATATTTCCACGGGAAAACGAAATTCTGAAAAATATTTCCACGGGAAAACGAAATTCTGATAAATATTTCCACGGGAAAACGAAATTCTGAAAATTATTTCCACGGGAAAACGAAATTCTGAAAAATATTTCCACGGGAAAACGAAATTCTGAAAAATATTTCCACGGGAAAACGAAATTCTGAAATATATTTCCACGGGAAAACGAAATTCTGAAAAATATTTCCACGGGAAAACGAAATTCTGATAAATATTTCCACGGGAAAACGAAATTCTGAAAAATATTTCCACGGGAAAACGAAATTCTGAAATATATTTCCACGGGAAAACGAAATTCTGAAAAATATTTCCACGGGAAAACGAAATTCTGATAAATATTTCCACGGGAAAACGAAATTCTGAAAATTATTTCCACGAGAAAACGAATTTTGGAAAATTATTTCCGCGAGAAAACGAAATTCTGAAAATTATTTCCGCGAGAAAACGAAAAAAAAAATATTGGCATGTCACCTCCCGGGCTCCGTAGTTTAGCCATTGTTAAAATATAGGCATATAAGATCAGAAAGCGTATAGGCCTACAGCAGAGCGCCCGTGATTTAAACAGGCATGCAGAGATATATTTGGAGCAATACTCATTCTAAATACATGTTTAATCGTCATAAGCAGTAGCTAGTCTACACAATTGAATAGTAATGGTGTTTCTTGTTATATAATAGACCTTTCTTTTACAATGTCACAGCCGCGAGTTTTGTCAACCTTGGCAAAAGTAAGCCTATACGGGCGGCCACTGCAAAATAATTCTTTGACCAATGATGGTATCAAATTAGTACCCAGATACTGATAAATAAAATTGACTTTCCAAAACAAAGGGATAGCCTTATACATTTTTTTTAATATTGTAAGCGTTTTGCTTAAAATGCAATTTTTTGGCCAAGCCAGCTGATACATGTTTAGCTACTCAAGGCCTACCATACAAAATGATAACCAATGTTTGTAAATAACTTGTAAAGAGCAGACGAGCAAACCGATACACCTGACGATATCACCCGCAATAATCTCATAGTTGGTTGTGCCATTTGGTAAGTCGGACACCCTGTGTGTGAAAGGTT
The DNA here is from genome assembly GCA_037783415.1 of Leptasterias polaris. NCBI lineage: Eukaryota > Metazoa > Echinodermata > Asteroidea > Forcipulatida > Asteriidae > Leptasterias > Leptasterias polaris. Next base: position 8,774,642 of record JAZGTN010000022.1, read on the forward strand.
GCACCACACAAAATTATATCCCCGTGTCAGTCAATGCAAAATGCTAATAGTTTAAAAGTCTCTCAGCCTCTTGAAATCAAATGGCAAATGTTTTGTTTACTGACAACTTAAAGGGCGTGCAACATTGGTAAGATTGAAAATATAAATATTCACAAATTTGCACATAACTTACATGGTATAAAGATGGTCATGGTGGAAAACTTCACTTGAAATAGTTTTGCTTGAAATGCCATAGTTTTTAGGAAATGAGTAAAACAAAATTTATCCTGCAGGATAACATCCGATGTTTGACCGATTGAGCTTAAAGTTAAACTTTCACAGGTTTGTTATTTCATGTATATGTCAGGTCACATCAAGTGTGGATACTGGTCTTTGACAATTACCATTAATGTACACACCCTTTAAATTATATTTCTCTTTTTTATTTCTTTTAGCAGGTAAGTTGTTGAATTTTTGAGCCAAACCAATCCAAAATGAAAACGCCCCAGGTTCATAATGGTCGTCAGCAGTCCCATAAAGGCAAAATATTCACAATTTTAAAACAATTATTAGTTGATTTACAGAAAACAAGGTGCTGGTTTAAAAATGTATCACCGAGGTTTTTTGTTGGCTCCTGACTTAGTCACTTTGTTTACTGACCCACAGCTGTGTGTTTTTTGTGTTTCAATTTGCAGGTATATGGGTGAAGTACAAAGGCGACGGCAAGAACAAATGGAAAGAAGAATCAAGCGTCTCGGTCCCTGTTGTTGATGTCGATGTCAGTTATACATCTAAAAATAAAGCCACGGAGGAGTATTTTGACTCGGTTGATGTCTTATTTGGAGCAGGTATAAAGCCCGTTAAACCCAACACGTCCTTGTGCAATTTGAATCAAAGATTGCTAGCAGGGGCAAACATGTCACGTTAAACATGAATTTATAAGTTTATACCATAGGCGTGGGCGTGGGGTAGCCAATCAAAGAAAGCTGAAAAACGACCAGATGTAAACGACCACGGAAGATGTGAAATGCAATTTTATTTGTTTCTGGAAGTTATGTGTAGTTATTGTTGTTGTTGTTGATATTGATGTTGCTGTTGCACTTGTCTTGGAACTTATGTTGTTGTTGGTGTTGTTGTTGTTGTTGCTGCTGCTCCTGCTACTGATGATGGTGTTGCTGTTTTTACTGTTGTTGCTGCTGCTGCTGTTGTTAATGTGGAAGTTTTGTTTGTTTGTTTGTTTGTTTGTTTATTTGTTTGTTTGTTGGGTTGTTTGTAGGGTTGTTGGGTTGTTTGTTTGTTTGTTTGTTTGTTGGTTTGTTTGTTTGTTTGTTTGTTGGTTGGTTGGGTTGTTTGTTTGTTTGTTTGTTTGTTTGTTTGTTTGTTTGTTTGTTTGTTGGGTTGTTTGTTTGTTTGTTTGTTGGGTTGTTTGTTTGTTTGTTGGGTTGTTTGTTTGTTTGTTTGTTTGTTTGTTTGTTTGTTTGTTTGTTTGTTTGTTTGGGGGTTCAAGCTCAAGTTTCTCCTTGCATGAAAGGGCCAAAATTCTAACATTTTAGACTAAAGTTCATATATGTCTACACATGATTCTTTTTATGAAAATTAATCATACTTTTAAATCACACAATTTCTTCGAATACGAATTTATGTTTGTTAGTGTTTCTTTTATGTTTTGATGAGGAATGTGTTACATCGTGTTAACAACTCCAGCATTTTTAATCCATCGTAGGAGAAGACGATCCTGTCATTAAGGATTTAGAAATCCCACCAGGAACACACACCTATCCATTCGAGTATGAAATACCATATCAGACTATGCCGGCTCCCTTCGAAGGCCAGTATGGGTACGTCAAGTATACCATCGAGGCGACAGTCTCACTGGAGAGAGCGATTCTCAACACTGAACACAAAACGGAAAAGCGTTTCAGCATGCTCGGGCCGGAGGTGGATTTGAACGTTTTACCCGGAATGGAGGTTTGTAAAACGAACAAGAATAGTTGGCGGCCATTTTTGAAACCACGGCTTAAGCTTGGGCTATGGCTGAAGGACTTACCTACCAAGTTATATGGGATTTGAGGCATTGCATGGTGAGGTATCAATGTATATTAATTGGTTTGCATTAACACCATGTGTATATCTACTTATAGGTAGATTTTATTCTTTGAGAACAGTCTCCTGACGATGACTAGAGCAAGCTAGTCGACACGTTGAGACCAATATTAAGAACTCACTCAGCGGCAGTGAAGTTAATAACGAGAAGTCCCCTCGATCCACTAAGCGAAAGTAGTAGTCCCGGCCGATTTCCAACCTTCCGCCCAGGTAGATAGTCACATATTAAGCAGGACAGTTCTTTTCAGAACTGAGAAGTCTCCCGAAGTCTCCCAAATTCCGAATAATCTACTCCGCGGTAGTATAAATAGTTACGTATGTATGGCATTCTCAATCGCGTTATTACAATATTAGTTTTAGATGAATGAAATACTGCGTTTATGAGTGTTTAGGTCGTATGCATAAAGAGCTATAAATTGCCTTGAACTCACTAAGCGAAATCTCGGCATTGCCATTTTTGCGCTTTGCGTTACCGGTACAAAAGCAAAACTCAGCCTAGCGGGGGATTATTTGAATACTGTTATTTGCAATTTTTCCGTTGATCACGACTGTGGCAAAAGTTCCATACCTTGTTCACATCGTAACAAGTGTTGTTTTGTTAATAGGAAAAGTTCTCTAAAAAACTTAATTCCAGCTGAAAACTTGTCTCATCTATCAGGTCCCAGTGAAAAAAGAGGAGGAAGCGACAAGCTGCTGTGGGTGTGGATCTACAGTTGAATTAACCATTTCTGCTGAGATGTCCAAGCAAGGATACGTCCCTGGTGAGCCTGTCTATTTCAACGGTCAAGTGGATAACAGGGATAAGGACGAACGCATGAATCTGAAAGCAAAACTCCTACAGGTTTGCACAATTTGTTGTTGTTTATTGATGCTGTTTGTTGTTGTTGGTGTGTGTGTTGTTGTTGTTGTTGTTGTTGTTGTTGTTGTTGTTGTTGTTGTTGTTGTTGTTAATGTTGCTGTTGCTGCACCTGCTGCTACTGTTGTTGCTGTTGCTGTTGATGTTGTTGGTGGTGGGGGTTTTTATGGGAAGTTGCCAATCACAAGGCCACTTAAAGTGATGGCATAGCAGGTATGAAATGGGATAACAGAATAGGAAATAAAAAAGTAAAAGGTTGACCATTGATATTGGTTTTGAATTTGGACAGGGCATAAGAGGCAGGGAAGCAGGATACAGGAATTCCAAAGTAAGGCGGTGGCGGTACGCGGGAAGAAGCTTGTTAAGAACCTCAATGAGTGTACTCGCTCCGGTTTTCAATGTGTTTATGGCCAAAGCTTTGGCTTCATTCCAAGACATGTTTCATTCGTTCTTAATTAAGCTCCTTCATGTTGTTCCGGGGAGTTTCGTACTTTCATCCTGCTCTCAGGAAACCATGCCATTACTGTCCTGCTGTTGCAGTTATCTTCTATTCTCGGAACATGAACAATCCACTTCCCATCATCTTCACTAATACGCTGATTCCCGATAATTTGGTTCTATGTTTAACAAAAACATTTCCTTAGAAGAGGCGTGGCATCCGGATTGAACAGAAGTTGCAATATGGCTTTGTCGTTTCGGGCTGTATGTTTGGAGTGTTCACGCACGTCTTGACTATTTCCTATATCGATTCCAAGTTCTAAAATCTCACTCCAAAGTTATTTACTTTGATGTCAAACTAAAAACTGTTTTATGTTCTAGGAGGTGAAATTTCGTACCCCAGATGACACACAAAGTGTAGAGAATACGTTGGCGAAAACAGCAAGTGAAATCGAGTGTCCAAAAGGCAGGGTGACAGACTATAAATTTGGGCCGCTGTTAATTCCTCCTGTGCCACCATCGGGGTTTCCTGGTTGTGATATCATCGGTATCACGTATCAAATTAAGGCAAGTGAAGAGTTGAATGTGGTTGGTTTTTAAAAGCATAACTATTTTGAAAAGTTAACAATTCGTAACTGAAATTAGCCATTGGAGGGGTGAATTAACACAACTAAACTTGCAATTGTTGTAAATAGTTTTTGGATTTTTGAATTTATCAAAACCTCATTAAGACAATTTTAACGCATATTGATATTAATAACAAAATGTCAGAAAACCATATTAGGCTAGCAATGAACTATTGGAAACCATCTACTAGTGGAAAACCAGATTCTCTATAACGAAACAGGCATATGCCCCTAGCCTATCTAAAAATGGCAACAACTCGTACAAGTAAATGTAACAGCCAACTAAAAGGGTGATAGAGCGTCAACGAATTAAATCCCAAATTAATACCTCGAATAACACCAGCGCACACTGGAATGCAGCTATCGGTTCTCAACTTTATGGGGCTCTATTCACAATGGCTGCGGGCTAAAAACCACCACCAACGATATTGAGGGGTTAACAGCCTACTAAAACACCACAGTTTTCTGGAACTTCTCAAGATACGACATGAACAACTAAGTTGACGAACGCCTTCGCAAAATACTCCCTCCTCAACCTCAAGCAGACGACACTTTAGGCTCGTGTTCAGCGGCGGATTGGAAACATTGTAAATAACTGAACACTTATAACAAATTGATGGTCTACAGGGATTTGCAGCCTTGTAAAGGAAAGATGAATTTAGCCATTTACTGGTTGACTCTTATGAAGGTGAACGCACTAACAACGACAAACTTTGCTTGACGAATTTGTTCAGTTTCCAAGCGAAACCTAATATTATTTGGTGTTCCTTTCAACAGTTTAGCAACGATCATTGCGATTTCACGATGAGCTTTCCGATAACGATCGGCACCGTACCTCTTCGTATTCGTAGACCGGTGAAAAGTGACGAAGCCGCGGCAACAGAGAAACCAACAGAAGACGCAGGAGTGGGTAAGATCACTCGAAATGTTAAGAGTTTTATTCTTGGGTTTTTTTCAGGAGTCCTTTCTTCATGCATACAGTTTTGTGATGCAATCATTTTCCAGTGGATATACTCTTTACGTCAATTACATCACGTTAAAACGGGTGTAAAATGCCGTTGTATTTGACACCCTTCTAGTACGAATTTTGTCGACATTCAAAAAGCATTCAAATGACGTCTCATTTCCAGTAAAACATATTTGGGTAGGCCTACATTAAATCTTTTAGTTCATTCCCTCATTGGAGTGTACAGCCCCGTTTGACATTCAGTGACGTCATGATTCAAATTTCGCTTTGAAAGAGTAATATTTAAAAAAACAATGACACTGTACACCCATTGAGGAAGGAAAATATGGCGCGGTTAGAGTTTTCAATTTCATAAACTTAGGATTCAACCTTTGGAAAGTGGCATCACAAAACTAGTTTTGACCTTTGGACTGGTCATCACAATGTTCGTAGGGTGCGATGCCCAGCTTGTCGGTGCCAATGCCAAGTATTATAGCCACTAATGCTGGTATGATTAGTTCTTTAATTTGTGTGTTCTAAATTAAAGGGGAGTGTTTTAAATAATAGTCCAGAGTATATCCTGCACTATTTATGCAACCTCGTCGTGAACGACCTCGCCGCGAACGACCTCGCCGCAACCTCCCACCCCCCCCAGAACGCCTTGCTCGATCATAACTGCAAATAGTTTACAATTTATTAAAGTATGGATTCTTTTCAACTTATATTCTTGAAGATGCTGTTGTTGATGATGCTGTTGTTGATAATGAAATCCCTTCGATGAGTTTTAAGGAGCCAGATTACTTCGGTGAGGCCGATTTTCTTCCTAGTTATCGGTATTTTAATTTTTTAGTTGATCCACTTCCGGAGCCAAAAAACTGAAACGTTCTCCACACATGGCGGGAAAATACGAGACTTTCAGGGACTTTAGATGGCTGCAGACTTACCAGGAAAACCCAGGCATTTAGACAGAACAATAGCCGTTTTCAAAACCACGGTTTGGAGTATAGACCCATTGCACAACGCGGAACGCACGTTCGAACATATTGCGCGCACTTCAAAACTGTACAAGAATCAGAGTTGACTCCCAAAATGGAAGGGCGCGCATCATGTTCGAACGTGCGTTCCGCGTTGTACAATGGGTCTATACCCATTGCACAACGCGCAGCGCGCATACATGCGCGTAATTTTGGGTGTCAAAACGTGCACAAAAGGATGGTACACTTGTTTACGCACAATGCGCTTGTAAACACGTGTACCATTCTTTTGTGCACGTTTTGACCCCCAACATTACGCGCGTGTAGATGATGACGTCATATGCAATGGGTCTATACATAACGAGAATAAACCGGTATAAATTAGCCAAGGCAGAGAAAGAAAAAAAAAATATAAACAGTAGGTCCATTTGATAACTATTTTTCTTTGATCAACCCAAAATTATTTAAATTTACCTCAAGCCAATGGTTTATTACTTGATAACAAAGTCCTAACACCTTTGTAATGTAATAATAGGTCACCCATAAACCTGAATGTAAACGAATTTACAAAACACTATAAACAATTTGGGGGTTAAACAAAGACAAAATGAGTAAAGCAAGACTTACGAACTCCAGTTTCACGTGCCGGCGCTCTACCAACAGAGCAATATAGCCCTGTATTGGCAGTCTTATAAGTAATAAAAGACACAATTAACAATGACAGTGTAATGGATACTTGCTTGGTAGCTTTTAATTGTTTGGCTGATCAACCTTCTTGCTGTGCCAAGTGACCAGTTAGGTTCACTAGTATTTTGTTGAAAATCTTTACAACATAAATAAATGTTTGTTTCTGATTTATACCTTAAATAAGTATTGTTTAAAACCCACGATACAGCACGAAGCACGCTGACCAAATTAATGTTTTTTGGATAACAGTTGGGAATAAACGAAGACAAAAATAAAACAAAGGGTACACATATCCTACTTCCATAATTTGTTTTCCTTTCAGATTTGATGTTCAGACTAGATACAGCAGTGGCAATTTTTTTTAAAGTTTGATACCGCCAACATAAACATCATCTTATTTGACAAGTTGTGCGACCACTACTGCATCTAGTTGGATGTGATGACCTCTGAAACCACCCGGTTTCAACAAACTTTCTATCGAATGCTGATTTGAAATAACTTTGGTGTCAGTAAGTTTTTTTAAAATAACTTATTCAACTTAAACACATTTTTAGGACAAGTTTATTGCTGAACGACCAATTGACTGCGGTGTTCAGAAATCCCAACGGATTTACATCCTGAAATACATTTCTCAAATTAAATCTTATTAAAATTACCCGAGCAGTCATTTATATTCTGCTAACATTCTCGATGAATAAAATGGTGGAACCCAATAAACCAGACATTATTGTTAATCATTTCTTATTTAGATCTCTATGCCAAGCATCATTTGATGAACACTACCCCCTTCCTAAGAGCCTTTAAACGCAACTCAAAATCGACTTTACCCTTAATACTTTTATTGAAAATTATTAATTAAGGCCGAGACAGCTCATTTTTAATTTCAAGAAACCCCCTAAAAAGGCATTTTGAAGAATTATTTTACATGTGTCTTCTTAAAATGTTTGGGTATGACAGTATTGAATATTACAGGGACAATACATTATTGTAAATGCTTGGTTTTGTTTTCATTTACAATTTTGATGCTGAAAGCTAGCCTGGGTTGAAATGGTCTAAAAGCTTTCCGATGTTTGGCAAAATAAAGCGTATGGGTGTACATTTTGCTGTAATGTTAATTAAATCACTATTTTGGACAACTACAGATGAATTGAGTGGGTGTCACAAAGCAGAGTTTTACATTTGATGTAACACTATTAAACTATGACAAGTATTACACAAAGTGGTTCATTGCTTCCGTCTTGTTCTGTTGATTACAATTTGTCCAAGTACTTGTCCAGGGGTGGGATGCCCTCAGACAAACCCTTGCGCTTGCGTGTGCTTTTGACAACCTCGGCGGGTTTGCTTTTTTCATCAAAAGCGTCGCCGGGCAAAACCTGCCAGTGATCAAATACACACTGAGGGAAAGCTTGACCACCAGTGTTGGAGCGAAGATCAGCGGTGAAACCTGCAATAGAACAGAAATATTGCACTTAGTACTCATTCCATAATTTGTCCTTCCTTGTCCAAATAAATAATTAAACAAAATGTTAACTGGACATTTTTAAAGATTACCCAATCAAGCAAACTACAGTAACCCAAACCCAAAATATTTGTGACGTTTTGGAAACCATTTCTAGCTTCAGTCAGACTACAAATACAAGATTGACCCTAAACACTCCTTAATGAAGTTGTCTGATTGTGGACTGTAGGCCCAAATAACAATTGCCTATCACTGGGCTGGGCATACCAATCTTATCCAAGTCCAAACATGTTGGTGTAAAGTGACATAAGAGTTGAGGATAGTGGAGGGTAAAGGTCACCTATTGCATGTGGGCCTAGGGAGTATTGGGTCAGACAAGGTCAAACAGAAACCTTGATACTGCAAAGTTCGAAGTATACCTTCTCTAAAATTGATTGAAAGTTTGTAAACAACCTTGACAAATTACAACAGCAATACATTAAGATTTATAAATTTCATAAAAATATGCAAAAACATGTTACATTATAAAACACTTTGGGCACAATTTCAATAAATCACAGCAAAAATGTACATGCAGTAAAAATAAACCAAAAACAATTACCAGAATAAACCAAAAAGCATTAAAAGAATAAAGCATTAACAGAATAAAGACAAACAACACTTAGTCCAGATACACCCAACTTTTAGTTATTTGTGTCAACAAATATTTATCATGTTTTTATAATGGTTCAAGTACTCTAGGCCAGCGGTATGTAAACTGTTACGCCATTGACTCAATTCAAATTTCAGGCACTCGACCACGACCCATCCACAAGATCCAGACTGCAGAGGTAATGTCACCAGAAAACAGGCTCATCTTAACAGGAGTACTGAAGTAGATAATTGTCATTTATGAGTAATTGTAATGAACTGAAAATAAAAGCTAACGAAAAATACCATGTTTTTGATGTCTTAGCCCTTCTGATAAAGTTTGGCGACATACATTTATTTTGTTGCGATCCACTTTTGGATTGTGAACCATAGTTTGCGATGTGTTACTCTAGGCACGGAATATTACTCACCGAAAGATTCATTGACGGGAAGAAATGCTCTCACCATGAACATGGGTGTTCCTACAACCTTGTTCTCCTCAAACACGTGACCACGTCTTCTGTTCAGTACACCATAAATGCCTCCAACAGCTAACTCAGGGCACTAGAACGATATGAAATAATAACCCTATTAAGTTTCATCTCCATAATTAAAAAACTCAACAGATGTAGCTGTTGCAGTGCCAACAGCTAATTGAACTTGCTTGTTGTCATTGCATTCGCTCGATCATCTTATGGTTACGATATCTGCTCTAGAATGGCGGGGGTCATGGGTCAGAATCCCAACCGAGTAGTTTGACCGTGGTTGCCTATAGCCTATATATAAAGGACTGGTAATGATTAAAAATATCGATTTTTCAAGTCATTGGAAGCTCATCGCACAGTAAAGAGTTCCAGTAATCAGTGGTGTAGGTGGCGACGTCTCAATTCTTTAAGATAAAACTAGCTAGGGGTAGAAAAGCCTAATGATGGCAAAAGTCTTGCCAGTGGATCTTTTCCGCAGGACTCTTAAAAAGCACCGAGTATACAGTGATTGTCCCATGGCGGTGTTAGAGCCAAACCACCATCTCAGTCCGACTGGTTTGACATGCAGATGGAAGCTTTACTTCAGAGGAAACTTGTACGTATGATCAATTATTTTTCAAAGAATATGTTAATTCCTATCCTCTAGTTTTCAACAAGCACACCAATCAAGCAACCAGGGTCCAATTTCATGGCTCTGCTTACCGTAGGCAAAGAATCGGCGCTTACGGAAGCAGGGAATTCCGCGCTTACATCAAGCGTATTTCACGGGTTAGCAGGGAATTTTTGCTTGTGTGTACTCCACATTATAGGCATTCTTCGCTTACACAGCTAGCGCAGAAATTTGGCGCTTGCACAATAAGCGGAGAATGGTGACCGTTAGCGCAGAATTCGACGGTAAGCAAAGTTGGTGGCCACATCTTTAGTTTGCAATTGAACTTTTATTAAATTGGTTACATCCAACAAGAATTGTTTCCATCTTATGATCTCGCAGACAATAACAGTCTTGTTACAGTCAAACTCTTGATTCAGCTTTGAAGGACTAGACAGCCTTCAGTCTCGAGACGACTCAAGTATAAAAGATAAAGCCTACCTGAATCTCTACTAGGTACACTGGTTCCATAAGGCTTGGCTTTGCAGTTAACATACAAGCGTAGAGAACACGTCGAGTGGTTGGAATGATCTGCCCACCACCACGATGGATAGCGTCAGTGTGTAGAGTCACATCGTAGACGTTGAAGCGAACACCTCGCAAATTCTCCTCACACAACACTCCCTGATTAATTAATATTAAAAAAAAGAAGCTTTTTTTACTGCCTTACCATCAACACCTGTATCTGCTTTAAATCTAAAATAATTGTAATATGTGTTTATAAATCTGTCATAAGACCTTGTTTTGAATTCACCACCCATGTTTCATGCCCCAAAACAGTAGTGTCATGACCGGGATTCGAACCCACACTCCGATGACTCGGCCATCAGAACATGAGTTTGATGCTCTAGACCACTCACCCACAACAGGCTGTTTTATTTCTCTATATTATTTCTTCAATAAACAATTCAAAATAAACAATATCAAAGGTAGAAGCCAACTTCCAATCAAGTTTTCACAATATTTTTGAATGCGGGACAAGAAAATAGACATTCTATACTGACATCTTAAAGATGAAATGATGCTGAAATACTTACTCTGGAAGAGCAGCAAAGATTATGGGCCACTAACAAGTTTCTAATGGGAAAATACCCTTGTCCGATGACACCATATGCAAAAGGTATTAATTGACTGTGCAAATCTTGCATGTATTAAAAAATTAGGACCTGTAAGTGCAGTTAAAGGGTCTGTACAACATTGGTAAGGTTGAAAATATAAATGTTCACAGATTTGCACATAACTTACATGGTATAAAGATGGTCATGGTGGAAAATTTCCATTGAAATAGTTGAAATGCCATAGTTTTGAGGAAATGAGTAAAACAACTGTCTTTATCCTGCAGGATAAAATCCGATGTTTGAAAAAAAAGTAAAAACACGGTTTTTTCCCCACTGTTTTCTCATGACTCTGAAGACCGATTTAGCTTAAACTTTCACAGGTTTGTTATTTCATGTATATGTTGGGTCACATCAGTGTGGATACTAGTCTTTGACAATTACCAATGTTGTACACACTCTTTAAGCAATGTACGTGGGACCAAAGTGGTCCCGAAAATTTGCGAGACTTGCACAATTTATTCTCAAATTAGTACAACAGAAAAATACTCTGAAATTGGTAAGAAGGAACATTAGTTACCTCTTTGGTTGCCCACTGGAAGCCGGCCACCATACTATCCTTAATCTCATTCAGGTACTGCACTCCCTTGGTACAGTCCATCAAAAGATTTGGCCCAGTGCCCTCGGGTCCAAAGCACCAGATCTTTCTAGCCTCATTCACATCGTAGCTGTATTTGTCAGCCAGAAAACGTGCTCTTGCTTTCACTTCCATCCTTGGGGTAATTTCATCCTGCAGATAAAATATTATGTAATTTTATTAATCCAATACAGAAAAACACTGGAAGACATCGAGTACACAAATTTGATGTCTTTAAGAACAGAGTGGGATTAGCAGTCTCTACTACAGACCCGTTTCAGAAGTGGCAACTGTCTGCTCATTTGGGAGTCCAACTGCAAGTGAAGATACAGTGTGCATCTAACTGAGCGAGTGTGAACTACACTGAAAACTGCACACTATTACAAAGGGGACTTATTGTGGGCAATGCTATCAAGTGAATTGGGTTAATGGGCCATGCAATTCCAGCTTCACTAAATGGGGCCATGTTGACTTGATCACAGCGAGTATAGTATGTGTCCAGACATTGAATTCTGAACTCTGACCAAGTAACTGCACATGCGTGCCTGGTGATAATAACAGCACCCTTAAAAGCTTTCATTTGTTATGTGACGATCAATGCAGATGTTTCCATGTCCAGCCACAAGCAGACTATGATCATGACGACACAGCCCCTTTCGATACCAAATTAGTTGACGTAAACAGTTGACCACTCAAGCATAAAGCCCATTAACTCACATAACAACTCCGCTTAATACTTACGACAATCCCTTTCATATGATACAAAAAACAAAGAGATCGAAGGCTCTTGATCTTACTTTGTTAATTGTGATCTTGAATCTCAAACAATTTTTTGAACACAATCAAATGGCACGGATAGAACCATTGTAAGCTTGGCCATGGAGGGTGAACTGAACATGAACAAAACTACAGTTTTACAACAAAAAGCCTTTGAGCTCTGGCTTGCATGCTTTTTAGTGTGTAACCTTGGTTGACTAAAGTCTATTTTGGAAAGGAAAGGCTTATTGAATTAACTAATCACAACTGCAAAAGTGAGCCCAAAATGCTAAGTGCTTGTCATGATTGAAATATTAATAAAGGCTTTGAAACCAAATGTTCATATTCAAGTACAAATCCTGATGGAATATTATCTCACATTTTCGATGTCTTCTGAGAGACCATCCGGGAAATTAACAGCTTTCAGGAAGAGACGGTTATGCTTGTTTGGAGATTTGGACAAGCACGTTCTATCTGATTCTGCAGCGACAGTTTCTCTGTATGAAACAACCGGATCAGATTTCTGGAAAAAAAGATAAATCAAGAATTAAATAAAAACTAAATGAATGCCATAAACTAATAGTTCACCTAGAAAATTATGAGTTTTTACTTCAGGACATAGATGCTCTTTCAAAAACAGCAAACCTTTTCCCTGGTTAGTTACACTATTATGGCATCACAGTTCACTTTTTAGTTACACTATTACGGCATCACATTTCACTTCATCCATTCATTTTCAACACACCTTGATCGGAATACAGGCATGGTCCTCTTCAAGATCCTTGAGGCAAATCTCCAAGTGAAGTTCCCCAGCACCGGCCACGATGTGTTCTCCAGACTCCTCAATCAGACACTGTACCATAGGGTCAGACTTTGCAAGACGTTTCAAGCCTTCTACAAGTTTGGGCAAATCTGATGGGTTTTTGGCCTCAACAGCTATACGTACAACCGGGCTGACTGAGAACTTCATTGTCTGCAAGACAATTTAAGTGGTAAATAAATCGCCATTAATAAGACAACAGAATAGGACAGGATTGTAACTAAACCAATTTTAGTGGTGTGCTCTAAATCCAAACATTTCAAAAGGCAAAGGGAGGTCCAGGTTCAACAAAACTGTTGGATTTGGGGGTTTTGTGGAGTAATAATCAGTATTCTGAAGCAGTATTTTGGGTCAGGAAAAATACTTAAGACAAAATTCTATATACATACAAAAATTGAAATGTTTGTACAATGACCATCACATGATGTTGAATGATGATTTAATATGTTGAATGGTGATGTTTAAAAAAAATTGATTTGTAGTAAGGTATCCAAGATAAAATGGAATTGATCAGAATAATAACAACACTACTATAATTAGTGAAAATGCTACCAAAAGAGAAAATTACACAAATTTAATCAATATGAATTTGAACTCCTCTAAAATTTATCAATGATTCATTAAACTTTCACAACCACAATTCAGAAAATGTAAAATTCTCAACATCGAAGGACAAAGCAATTATGGTCAAGTGTCTTGCTCAAGGACGCAAGAGCCTCGACTGCGACCCGAACCCACACTCATGAAAACAATAGAACTAGAGGCCGATGAACAAGACCACTTAAGCCACGACACTCTACAATCCTTAATCTTAAAGATTTGCACACCACCTTCTGCTTGTTGTGGATGGGTTTTGGATGATTTAAGCCGGCAATCCACCAGGGATGTGCTTGATCTCTCGTCCATTTCAAACAAACTTTTACAATAGAGATTACACAATACTGATACATGGTTTCTGCATGTTGCCTGGTGTACATTTTCCTATTAACGTACAATGGATTCATGGCCCTAGGCTTATTGACAATTCCATACCTTGATGTTGTGAGCTTTCTCATACGTGGTGATGGTTCCTGTCTTGACCAAGTATTGATCCACACCCACCAGACCGACAATGTTACCACATGGAACATCCTCAATTGCTTCAATGTAACGCCCCATCATCAAAATGGTCCTGTGTTCAAGTTAAATTATGGAATCACATTGTCAACCAAGGACTACCCATTTTCCATAACTGTTCAAATCTTAATGAATAGTTATTTTAATGTAAATACGAGTTCAAAAGTGCATTATTTCAATAGGAATATCAACCCTTGATGATGGTGTAAGCATGTGCATAGATTCAGATGGTGTCACCAAAGGTTGAGTAATATTAATTGCAATCCACCAAAATTAATCAATGTGATTTTTGGGAAGGATCCCTACTGCAAAATCAACCAATAAATTTTGTCTGATGTTCCAATATCACCTCAAATAATCAGATGCACCTTTACATAATTCATAACACAGGGATTGCCAAAGCACACAAAACTTAGCAGTGTTTGAAATTTCAATGGTGTTTCACAAAAAAAAGGGAAAACAGCTGATTTTGAATGAGTCTCGATCGCCTGAAAATCTATCAAATCCTCCCCATGCCGACTGCTTTTGTGTAATTGCAAGGTCAACCTGAGGTAAGTTTTAGTTAAATAAAGGCCATTTATTAAGCATTCCATACCTCTGAACACTCTTCTGGTACAGGTCATCCTTCTTTCCTGGTTTATAGTGGGGACCCATGATGCGAACCTTCTGGCCCGAGGCAACCTTACCAGCAAACACACGCCCAAAGGCGTAGAAGCGACCTTTGTCGGTAGTTGGTACCATCTTAGACACATACATCATCAATGGTCCAGTAGCGTCACAGTTCTTGATAGCTACATTGGATAAAAACAATAATTAATATATTTTATTAATCGTAATGTACCAAATCAATTTAAATAGATGTTCAAGGCAAAGAGAGATAAAAACAATTAGAAATCAAGTAAACAAATCAAAAAAAACCAACCTAACAACAATAGGTGGTAAATAAACATGTACGTGAAAACCAATAAGCGAGCAGATATAAACAAACAACAAAATCAATACTTTCAAAGCTACAGAATGCCAGCTTGAAGAGGCGAGTCTTGAATAAAAGCTGAACAAGACGAAAGCTCCAAAAAGTCCCCCCCTCAAAAAAAAATACCACGCAGGGGCACGGAAATTATTTTGGGAATATTAATGTGAAGTGGTTATTAAACATTCCCTTTGACTTCCAAATTTTCCAGAATGGAAATAGCCTTGCCCCTACAAAGACACAATTCCATGCCTGCCAAGATCTCAACTGGCTATGGTGGTTATGGCTGATATATTTTCTCATACCCGATTTTCATTTGAACTTTTGGCAAAGTGCTATTCATGATTTCAACCGAGTTGTTGATCATTGGGTGGCCATGATCTTGACTTACCAACAGCACATGGATCATCATGAGGACCCTCATACAACATTTCCATGCGGTACTTCTGAGAGGTAACAGGAGATGGAAGATGAATGGTTATCATCTGCAACATGGCATCACCAGCTGGCAGCCATTTGCGCATCACTTCTTTCAAGAGTGGCTTGCCTTCTTTCTCTTTCATTTCTACGGTCTGCTTGATGTTCAGTTTTTCAAGAAGTTTGGTGGTTGCTTCCTTCTTGAAACTCATAATAGCATCAAACATCTTTGTACAAAAAAACATATCATGTATAGAATGTTATGGTCAATAAATGTTTTCCTTACTACACATAAAATGCATGAGGAGTTTTTAAAACTTCCACAAGGCTGCTTAATACTGCAGTACTCTACGCTTACCATGCCCTGTAAAGCATGTAATTTGGTGTTCATCATGAATTTTGGCACGGGAAAAAAATATGTTCGGTTTCCAGTTACATGCCATTTTAACATCAGGGTTAGTAGGTCAGGATTTGTGGTTTGTTTTTTTATTCTGATAATTTTGATGAGCGAAAAAAAAAATGCTGGCTCCAAAATCTAAAATGATGGTATGAAAAATAAAATTGTCAGCTAAAGTTATGTCAAAAATGGTCCATACATGCTGTCTGTTGTGCGTCCCCACGCTCGCGTGTTTTGAGCACATTAACAGATTTGCACAAAGGATCTGAGAAAAATCGTGCGCAATGTGCAGTTTGCTCTCTGCAGTATTGGCAGGTCAATCTGCTGATTTGGCAACATTGTGCACAATATGCAGATTGTGCAAATCCCTAGAACACTCTCAACATGCTTATTTTTCTTTCTGTTTCCCTTGTGTGGTCCAGGCAATTTTCTGTGCGCACTTAGCATTGTGTAGTACGTGTGCTTTGAATTGAGTGGAGGCCTGCAGTGATCAGCATGACTGGAAACTACAGTGAGATTGTGTGGGCATTTTTCTCATGTAGACGTAGGACAATCGGTTACACCACAGAGCAAGGACAGGTGGGTCACAAAATAAAGACTAAAATCACCAAGATATCTGTACATTTTTCTTGATGTCTTCTGGTTTTTATTTCAATTTTGTTTAAAACATGATAAATTGGTCATATATAATTTTGTTTTTACCCTACACGATGTGTGTTAATAAGCACTGTATACTCAGTACTTTCCCGAGTTCTGTGAAAAAAATCCACAGGCAAATCACACGGGTGGGATTGGAACCCACGACCTTTACATTGCTGCTCCAATGCAAAGGTCGTGGGTTCCAATCCCACCCGTGTGATTTGCCTGTGGATTTTTTTCACAGAACTCGGGAAAGTACTGAGTATACAGTGCTTAACACACATCGTGTAGGGTAAAAACAAAATTATATGAAAAAATTTACATCTATTAAATTGGTCATAGACAGAAATTTTCTCCCTGAAACCATTGTATTTTTCTTTTCTTTTTCAGCCAAATAAAAATTTTAGTGTTGCGACGTAACATTCGGGTCGGTCTGGTAACCGGAAACAAAACAATTTTTTCGAGGGCATAACCTTTAAAAATGCATTAACAATCATTTGTATACAAACAAAAAATCATAGCAAAATATTCATCTCCCAATTTGACCTTGATCACTTACCTTGAAGATTGGATCCAAAACAAATTGGCTGAAGCCACGGACATAACCCTCCCCACCAGCTTTGTTCCACTTCTTTTCCTTTGCATTGTAGAACTGATCTCCCCATAGACGTTTCATCAACTTAGCTGGTTCGATCTTGAATTTGGCTGCATAGATCTCAGCGAACTGCTTGAGGGTGAAAGCCCAGCCGTGCAGGCCAGAGCCGAATCCAACAGTACCTTTACATGGGTCCACCTGAACAGCAAAATAAACAAGTGGTCTAGCTGTAAACAACAAGCTATGTATGAACTGTTAAAGTCTCTAGTGTAATCAAACTTCCGGGACCCTTGTGGTCCCAACCATGTGGAGTTTTTCAGGGGCATGACCCTTGTGGTACCAACCATTTGGAGTTTTTCAGGGGCAAGATTCTATTAAAAAAAATTTAGATAGATATAACAGGCACAATATTTGGTTCTTAAAAAACAGTAGAAACATTTTGTCAAGTAAAAGGGCCGACCCACATGTACATGGAATAGGCTTCAACAGACTTTTCAGGTTATTTAATTCACAATTTTTCCCCAAGGGCCCCAAAAATTGGAAATCAGACTTTAGTAGGAAAATTATCATGCCTGCATAATAAAGTTTGAATTGATATAGCAGTCTGAAATTTCTGATTCCTGATGAATGACTGTACCAACTAATAAATGACCAGTGAGTAAGCGCTCGGCTGGATTATGGGGATTATGGAAAGTTTTTATCAAGTAATAACAAAAAAAGTAATTATGGGTTGATAAAACAAAATTTACTAGAGCAGAACTTAAACCTTTGACCTCTGAATAACTTGCCAGCGCTTTAACAACTGAGCAAACTAAACTAGCCAAATTTTGGCGGTCTCCATATTTTGTCAGTAACTTTGGTAAGAGATGCAGCCATTCAAAATGTAACAGCCATAAGTTTACGACACAACCTGGGAAGCAGCAGCAGAGGGATCACCTTAAGGGGAAGCAACAATTTTAAGTACCATAATGTTTCCCATGGGACCGTCTTCATCACCATACGTGGCAACAATCACGTTGATGCTTTCCACAATGCGCTGAAATGTTTGAAACAAGTCTTCCTGCTCAAGCTGCAGCTCAAGAAGAGCACGGTCCATCTTGTTCATGAAAAGCACTGGCTTAATCCTCTCAGCAATAGCTTGGCGAAGTACAGTCTCTGTCTGCACACACACACCTACAACATCAAATATTTATTCAACTTATTACAACTTGTTCATTTGAAGTCATCTACACCTAACTTAGTAATTATCAAACCAACCTCAACTGGTTTATCACTTGGGTGAAAAAACAAAACTAGATGTATGTGCGTCTGATAAACAGAACACCGGGCTTTACTGACTTTTTTTAAGGTCAGTACAAATATCAGACTATAGACGTTATCAATTTAGTTAAAGGTACACGTTGCCTTCGGATTGGGCTCTTTGGGCTATAAAAAGCGTTTGTTATGAAATGAACACGGTTGGAAAGATGTTTTAAAAGTAGAATATAATGATCCACACAACTATTCCTTAAAAATGTTTGATTTTGTTAAATTTCGTGACACAAAACGCTCCGACATTTTGTGCGAGTCAAATTTTTGACTCCACCAAATGGCCGACGTGTTCCGATAGTCTTATTTCCAGTCGTACTACATACTTGCATCACATGCTTAACTATTTGCTAATCAGAGTGCTGCTGTGATGTGCCATGTTTTAGTCCTCTCCTCCTGTCCACAATAAAATGTAAAACAATGGAAAAGTGCACGCGTATACGCGCTACTCTCGGCCAATGATAGCTCTTCACGCATGCACAATTCATCAAAGATGGCGGTCAATGACGCGTATTGCAATCCATCTATAAACATTAGGCATAAACAACACTACCAGTCCTTTCTCTTGGTTAGTCCCACGACAGTTTTCTTACCCTGATTGACAAGGTTTCTTCTTTTTGGACGTGTCTTTATCTGTTTTTTTGTGGCGATCCATTTTGACATGTGATCAGTGTGGGTTTTTACATACATACATGTTGCGAGAGGTAGAGAATGGTATATTACCCGGTGTTCATCCGATAGGTTTACCAGGCCACTGGCTACAGCACCAGCCTAACTACTGTTCATCGCGCATTTTGCCCATTACACGGACATTTATGGCTGGAAATACGTATACGTTTCGAGGGACAGATGTCGGGGGTTAGAGGGCAAATGTGGTTTTTTTAAAAACATCATTCACTAATTATAACGCATTCAAGGTGTTTTATTGCATGAACAACTCTTAATAAGGACAAGGAACACCTCCGAACAGTAAAATTTCATGAGATTTGAAGGCAACGTGTCCCTTGAAGGCAACGTGTCCCTTTAGGGCATCAGTGGTCAATATTGTGTACAATGATAATATATCGGGTACCTCATAGTTTATTACACCATATAAATATACTACTTAGCTATCACTGATGAAAACATCAGGATCTTAGTTTAAGGCTTTCAAATGATCTATCTTTAGAAGAATCTGCCATATCCAGTTGGTTTTTAAAGGGCCGGGAGGGTAAAGGTTAACAAAAACAATAATAATGCAAGGGGTGGGGTGGAGTGTTAAAAAGACATACCACTGACGCAATCTACAACGACCAGTGCACCATCAGTGACACGTAGAGCAGCAGTAACCTCAGATGAGAAATCAACGTGACCGGGTGAATCAATCAGGTTGATCAAGAAGCCATTCCCATCCTTCTCTTGGGTAATGTAATTCAAATCATCGTCTGACAGCTCATAGTACAAAGAGATGGCACTGCAGATGAATTCAAGAAAAACAAATTGGCTTAGTGCAAACAATTCTTGCTCAACAGAAACAGAACACCAGCCAAAATACCATGTCATGTATACCGTTTGTGACTGGTTCTTAGCACATTTTTGCTTGGCAGACAAATTTGCTGACAGCTTTATGAAATTGGGAACCATTTAACCATGATTGGAAACTGAGCTAACCATGGTATGAATTAACGATATGTTATTAAACCAAACCCTACCAGCAGCTAAGAGTTCTCATGCACAGTGAACAACTTTTTACTGACACATGCTAGGCATGTATCAACTAGTGTAGTGTAAGCATTTAAGAACATTTGAATAACTTCCAATAACCATTTTCCATGCAATCATCTACATGTGAGAAAAACATTGAAAACTTTGCTTTTTTGAGAACCCTTTTTTCAACATTTCAAAATGTGAACCCAATTGGTTACATGTAAGATTATGAGGGAAAAACATATGACGACAAATTTAAACAAGGTATACAAAATCTGGAACCTAGTGTCATACAATTCAATGACAACTTGTGAATGAATGTTAACATTGCTTTATAAAATGATGCAGCTGTTTAAAAAATAAATAAATAACAAATTATGATTCATTTATGTTTTTATTTTGAATCGCGACCAGACATTCAGACAGTTGTATACTCACGTTGATTTGATGGTGATACATCTCTCTTGCTCATCTTTGCGAGTATCGGTGAAACGAGCCTCACCTGCTTTTTGACTGGCGATAATACCAGCTTTGCTGACCAGTGAATCGGTCAAGGTAGACTTGCCGTGATCAACATGAGCAATTACGGACATGTTTCGTATATTGGCCTTTTTGTCCATAATGGCCCGAATCTGGTCTATTGTAAAGTTTACCTGAGAAAATATAAAATATTACATTTTTTACAATTTTAAACATAAAACTCTGCTAGTTGAATTCCAAGAAGACTATTCCAGTTGGTTATCGTCTCTGAGTGTTTGGAAATCTGGAATATAGTATTACTATTAGTATATTTGAATTGATATTGAATTTGTGCAACATATTAATACTTGTTCATTATTTTCATGCTCCGAATCAAGTCGAAGGTGCCCAATACAGGCACTATGTATGGTATCATTATTTAGTAAAAACAAAGAAACAGAACTCATCTTTTATCATATCTGAAATAAGCACCTATCAATTGTATGACGCACTATATGACCCCCGGGGATGGTGCGTCACTGTCCATATGTGGGGTCGGATTTGCGTGTCCAAAGACCCATCCTGAGTCAAAAAATTGACACACTTGTTGCAGATTTGGACGGTCTTCCTAACGATTTTTTGACTCGCCTTTCGCGGATAGCAACGCACCACGGACGGACAAATCGACGCACATAATCGCTTGCTGCAAACGATGCACGCGCAGTGAATACCAAGTATTTCAACCTTGTACGTACGAGTTTCCCGGCACACATGCTGAAAATAAATGGCAAGTGAATATGCACGAGGCAAGAATGTACTACTTGATCTTCGAGACGTGCGGTTCCCAACGCACTAGCTATCAAACACACGAAATAATAGAGAGGGAACCAGTCTACTAAATAACACATCCTCGTATCCATCCACGACTCGACGATCGACCCCTATTATCGTGCATGTGAGAGATATAATATACCACGGGGCAGAGGTTGACAAAACATGCTTTTGTTACAAATATTGATTTTTGGGGGGTCTTTTTACCTGTGATAGTGAATAATTGTGTTAAGTGTTGCCCCCCTTTGGCCATTGAAACTTGTTCTTCAAACACCTTTTCGTCTCTCCAAGATCCCGACAGTTTATAAACCATAGCATTTTGGAAAAATAATGTGAGACGTCAAACGTCAACGAATCTCCACACACGTGTGTCGCACACTCATGCATTGTCTAGAAGTTTCTTCCAGGTCATAGTTCAATGCGTAAAAATATCTCCAGCCGTAAAACACATTAAACGTATCGAAGAAACGACACTTAAGCCTATGAAGGTTCGTACTGACGACTAGTAAAAAAAAGTATAACGATGCACGCGCATCCAAAACACCGTGTGTTAGTAGACTTTTCAATGTCTCCACGAATGTTCCTTTGCTGCAACAGTAAACATACATGTATTACGGTCAAACCGTACCATGAATGAAGCGGGGAAAGACTGAAAGTCTACAGATATCAATTGAACACGCTGCATGCACATGGAAGAAACAAATCAACGCATATTGGGCCGGTCACTGCCGGGCGGCAATTTATTACTAACGGAAGCGTGTAAACTTACAATTTCTCATAAGACCAAGAAGAGGGATTAGCGAGATCCAAATGTGTACCCCAACAACTCGCCCCCCAAATTTTATATCAAATTCACATTTAACTCGAAGACCACAAATTTGAAAGGGAAAAAAACGGAATTCCGGTTTCAACCGGAAGATTCTCATGCCTGAGCTACCTACATGTACCTCTTCCTCAAGAGAAATATTAAAAAAGGAGATAAAAAAAGTCCAACATCAATTAAAAATCTTGTTGAAATTCCATTAGACATGTTAGAATAAGAAATGGGAATTTTTCTAATGTTATTTATTGTTACCGTGTCATTCCCGAACATTTATTTCAACTTATTACTATTTTCAAACAGTACAATTAAGAATTAGTCACAACCAGACAATTTTTCTTTAAATGTCATCATCTGTAATTACTAATTTACAACTACTTTTTAATACATATCAAGACGATTCAATCATTCAGGACGGTCAATTAATTGAGTCATTTTAAAATCACATATGGAAACTCAGTGTACATGTGATGTAGATATGATGATGTGCGATGATAGAGATGGCCGGAAACCGGCAACAATAGTCTACCATGCTCATCAAAAATCCTCATTTTTAGCCATATTTGCAGAGAAATGTTCATAAAAATTCAATAACCGTGTTCTTTAATCCCCATTGAATAAAGATGTAGTAAGATTGAAGAAGGATGAGTACTCACCATCTTGGAATCTGGATTTCTACTCCTTCTTCACAGTCCAAGATGTGTCGCAGTGACGTTCTCGTTTCGAAAAGGCTTACTAAGTCTTTTGCACATGTGTTGTGCAATTTATACATTACAATAATACACGTACATACATATGTACGTAGATACATTACGTCTGTGGGCTTGTTGTATGTGACGTATACGTGTAAAACGTCCTTGGAAATAGTGCTGTTTTAAATCCAGCGGGGGTAACAAGAATTACAAGGCTTATACAAAATTAATATAATAATAATAATAATAATAATTAAAACTTGTAAAGCGCCATCTATCTAAGACTAAACTTATTCCGAGGCGCATAAAAACCAAACAAAAACAAAAAACAGAGAGAGTAACCAATAAAATATTTTCAAAAAAAGTGTTAAATAAATGATAATATAAAATATTTCGGGGTTGTACAAAGAAATGTATTAATAAAGAATGGAACTGAAGCGTAGCTCCGCCATAATGACAAATTCTACCTCCATATGTCTAAACAAATTCCAGCTCTTATAGTCTTATCAATGATAATCAACACCAGCTCCACAAACTACAACTAGTGTCACACAAAATGCTGCCGCTCGTGTTTTAACAAAATCTAAAAAACATGATCATATTACACCTATATTGCAGGAACTTCACTGGCTTCCCATTCGACAACGAATTCAATTCAAAATTTTACTAATTACATTTAAATCTCAGATTGGCTTAACTCCATCTTACATTGCAAATCTTCTTGTACCTTACGCCCCTTCTCGCACTCTTCGTTCTTCTGCTAAGACCCTTTTAACTATTCCTAGAACTTCCTCATCATATGCCAGTGGTGATCGTGCCCTTTCTGCCTAGTGTGCTCCTAAACTTTGGAACACTTTACCTAACAACATTAGATGCTGTAGTTCTCTTCCATTAATTGTTTAAAAACTTGCTGAAAACTCATTTATTTATCTCCACATACACTTAATTAGCTTGTAACTTGTCTTAGATTATTCATTGTATTATTGTCTTTGTATTCTAGTATATTTCTTTTTTGCTGCTCAGGTTTTGTTTTGTTCTGCGCCTCGGAATAGGGTCTTGTACACTAGATAGATGGCGCATTATAAATGCATTATTATTTATTATTATTATTATTATTATCCACGTGACCTGTGACATCACATGTTTACACAAAAGAGCCACGCAGAGCCTGGACTTCCTGCAGGCACAGTTTATACACAGCTCTATGGAAGAATATAATAAATATGTTTTATGGAGATTGCACTGTCCGATTTTTCTCAACTTTTGATATGAAGAAAGGGGGACTGACATCTCAAAAGCTGTACAGCTGTTGCTTTTGTAAAATTTGAATTTATGTGAAAATGTTCATGTGTCGGCACTCAAGCCAAGGCGTTCCCTACCTTCGAACCTTCGAATGTTTACATCAAATTTTACAGATTAATGTTGACATCACTAAAAAATAAGTTTTATTAACGTGGCGTCAAGTAGATGTTTTGTCTGCACCTGCTAGTTTGCACCGTCAAACCAGTGTGAGTGCGAGTATACTCCAGAGGAGGTTTCTGAGTGCCCAGTAAAGGAAGATGAAAGGACCGTAGAGTATAACTATAAAGTGCTGATAGAGCACACAAATTGTTATTACACTATGCTGCCCACCATAGAATGCTGCCGACTTTTCTCAAAAAGCATGCCATTTATTTACTTTTGAATTTATTGAATTTTGAATTCTTGAATTATTATTGTTATTACTTTTTGTAAGTTTTATTTATTATTACATTGTTGTCTATACAAAAACCCATAATTTTTCTCCGGATTGAGAATGGCGAATTTGTATCTGCGTGACGCATTCGATTGCCTACGTGGACTGTCTGCTGTCAAAATGGTATTGTGCAATACACTGGCTAAAATGTGCGGCTCGTGGAGTTCAATTCAAGGTCTTGCTTGTCCTGTGAAAAGAAGGAAAAATTAACTTGACTAAAACCTTTGCTGAGTTACAGAAAACCACGAAGGAAAGGGGCAAATATTTTAAAAAAAATTAGGTGGTTATCATGAAATAGTTCATACACAAATAATTTTAATTGCGACAAGTGCGGTAGCACATTATTGTGTCGTCACTAAACTACCCCAATCGGGTATCTTGACAACTAATGTCACTTGAGGGCGCTAGATAGACCGCATGGAGTAAAACAAAATCTAAAAATTTGTCATGATTGCATTTGCAAGCATGGATTCTTCAGAATTTTCAGATGTGCTTCAGGATTTCAAAAGCAAAACAAAATCTCCGGAAAATTTCATAAGGTAAGCTTTTTGTTAGATTAAAGTTGCTATCCTTACCTCCGTCGATGGTAGACATGGTTGGTAAACAAAATTATCTTGTTTCCTCCCGATCCCCTCTAGCTAGCCCCACAATTGTGTGGCCAAGGGAAGGATTCAGCTAGCCTTGGCCACACAAGTAAGTGGGGCCGGGGGCTAGATCCCCTCCAGAGTCCAATCCATATTCATATTTAGCAATTACAACGGACCCTTACAACTTAATAACAACATCTCATATGATTGATAGTTACTTACTAACTCAAAACTGACTAAAGTAACGATATATAGGCCTAAATGGTTAATTCATCAAACAGTAGTAAACTAGTACAGTAGTAGTAGTAGTAACTAGTAAAAATAGTATACTATGTAATTGTATTAATACTGTTTACTGTAATTAACATAAACTAAGTAATACTAATACTAAAGTAATAGTATTTCATTTGCTTTTTTAATTTAAACTATTTGGCTCAATTGCAGATCGAATACCCCGCAACTCATAAGCACCTCATAGCCGGCTACACAGTCACGGTTTGATGTACAGTTTACAAAAAAGGGTACCTCGGACAGAGTGGCAGGGCATTCTGCAATTACTCCTTGAATTGAATGCATGATGATGGTTAATTATTAAAACAAGTTAAGCTTAAAATGTATTTTAATAACTAACGACAAGTTTAAAGAACATTGCTTATTATCATAAATGTTCATTAAATTGTTTACTTTTTAGTTTTTTGCCCTTCCCTTCATGATAACCCCAACACTAACACTAAGTTCTAACAGTAAACACTAACACTACAGTACAACTTGAACTGTCAACACCACAAATGTTGTAAATGAATGTGGTACTTCATAGCTCATACTGTAATACTATAACAGAATGAGCTATGAGTCGTACCATGTGATAACAATACATTTTGCAAATATGATGAGTCTTCCCCCAAGTCTTAAAATGTTACACCTTTGAGAACCTTTTTTGAGATGTAAACATAGTTGCGATAATTGTACCCCTCCATCCTCCTGACCATACCGATGGTCACTCACAGTCACAGACTCACAATGTCAGGAGGATGGAGGGTTATGATTACCACAACTAGTATTACTATTTGTAAATATAAAATTTATTTTATTCCACAATGCAGCGCTCAGCCAAGTCTAGAACCATCATTCAATCACTGCACCAAGAGACTGTTTGATTTAAGTCATCACTGTCAATATATGCAGAAAGCAATTTCTTCCAATGTGCTGACAAAACTCACAACTGAGGGCTTAGATGGAGAACAGATATGGGGTCAGATCGAATTAACCAATGAACCCCTTCTAAAATACATAATTCATGACATTGCCAAGGCACTTACAAACCAACATGAGGTCACTCTATTGAGAACTCAAAATCAAACTACAGAAGAGGATGAAAGTGGAGATGAAATTGAGCAAGAGTACGATGGCAGCCAAGACCTCTTCCAAGACGTGGGAGAAAAGGGTCAAGATTTTCAAGACTCTGATGACTCTTCAGATCAAGACTCCGAGACAAACTTTGATATCACTAAGTTGGAGACACAGTCTAAAAAGACGACACAGAAATCAGTTTCTCAAACACAACTGAAAGGATTTCAGGGCAGGACTTCTGTGGTGGATGACACGTTCTTCAAACTGTCCGAAATGGAGAAATTCCTGGAGATGGAGGATGCCAAAGAGGAGAGGCGGAGGCGAAAGGAAGAGGCTGGAGATGTTGGGGATGAAGATGAGGAGGACTCTGATGATGAGTCAGTTGATTTGTTTGATGATCTTCCCTCTGATGATGATGATATGGAAGAGAGTGAAGATGATGAAGAGACAGAGGTAGGACAAAATAATAATAATTTATTAGGCGCTTTTAAACACTCTCATCAAAGCGCCTTACACTATTACTATCCTTCTGTTCATTGGACATTCCTGATTCCTGGACACCATCTCAACTTTTCTGAAGTATGCATCACCAGCAGCCAAACTGGTGCATAGGTTGCTATTCATTCACATCACACCAACAATCTCTACCCTCCCAGATACCCATTTACTTCTGAGTGATGAAAAATAAGTGTCATGGCCGGCATTCAAACCCAAAGTCTGATGACTTGGCCATCAGAATTTGAGTTTGATGATCTAGACCGTTTGTCATGACACGCTAGCATTGACCTTACTACCTAGGTCAATTTGAACTACTACACACAAAAGTGTTTGCTTAGCTTAAAACATTCACCATTTAAAATACCACTGGCTGATTAACTGCTGACTGCTGAGTTTGTAAATTTGTTGAGCAATGGTTTTTGAAGAAAGTATGGCCTTACCTTTTGATCCAGCAGATTATTTTCAAAAGGCAACAAAACAAAAAATGGACCAAATTGAAAGATTAGTACTTATACAAATACCAAAATTAGTCAAAGAAGTTCTGTTCATTAATATTGAAATGCTGAATGTTTGATGCAACAGGGAAAGAGTGCCAGAGACTTAGTTTACGACGACTTCTTTGGATCCGGAGGAGACGTCAAGAAGCAGAGAAAACCTTCCAAGAAAAAGAGCGTGCATTTTGAGGAATCAGATTTTGAGGATGAACTTGATGAGGAAGATTTGCTGAAGTCAGATTTGAGGTCAGTATTGACAAGGGATGTGGGTAAAAGGATAACATACTGCCCAGAACTGCCTTTCTAATAATAATAAAAATTGAACTTTTTCATCACATCAGCGTTGATCTCGATTATGCATTTACGTTGTATCTCTCACAAAAATGTTTATTTATTTTTTATGAGATATTGCTTAACAGCATAAGGCAGGTACAACGTTTTGACAATTTTAAACTGGTGCGTAACGCAAGTGCTATTTTTAGGAGATACTGACATGACAATTTGCACACTAGAAGTTTATCAATTTTTGCAGAGATGAATCTGATGATGAGGAGAACAAAGATGATGAAGAGGAGGATGAGGATGGTGACGATGGCAGTGCAGGAGAAGATGCTAGTGACATTCTTGGAGGAAAATCCACAGAAGGCATGTCAACATTTCAGAAAAGACAAGAGAAGGTAGATTCCTTGTGAAGTATTTTCCCAAAGAGTGTTCTAGATGAGTAGTAAACTGCTCACAAGTTGACCAACCCACACCTCACTATGCCACAACATTTTTGTGGCATTTATTTTATCCCTCCGACTAAGTATTAGTGCTTTCTTTAGACAACTAATTAATCTCAGCCAGAGATGCGGTTGGTACCTGCTGTCGCCTCGCTAAACATGCATGGATTCAGCGTTCTTGTGAAAATATTGTGACAGTTTGTTGCTGTTTTCTCAGCAAGTAGACACTGTATTCAGCTGAAACTTTCACATGTGACTTTGATTGTATCTTTTCTTTATAATTTTACTTATAAATCAGCATTACGTTGACAAAAACCAATCTATGACCCTACCTTTAATATTTGAGTCCAGTTTGTAATAGTCAATTTTACCCAAAGTCACTTCAGTGTTTATTCAAATTTTTTGCTTATGTTTCTTTGTGGACTAAAGCTTAGGCAAAAGATAGAGCAGCTTGAAGAGGCCAACATGGCAACGAAACCTTGGCAACTGTCTGGAGAGGTGCGCAGTGGTAAGCGGCCAGAGAACAGTCTACTGGCGGAGTCACTGGACTTTGAAGTCACAAGTAAACCAGGTACGAATTAATAATGATAATAATAATTTGGGAGGTTAATCATCCAAACTTACAGCTTAGAAGCTGAACTGCGAATTGCAATGTGACTGAGCCGCAGGCATGTAAAGGTGCCTTTGGCAGCCAGTCACACTGACCCACACAATCAGAGCCAGAGCAGAGATCCGAAAAACACAGAAGCACAAGACTGTTATGATATCTTACCAGTAATGAAACCAAGGAACCCTCAAAAGCGACTAGCATTGTGACCCGAAGGCCTGAAGATACCTTTGTAGAGAAGACCATGAAGAAATGTCAGTTTCAGATGTGGGAGGAAAACCCAGTTTCAGATGTGGGAGGAAAACCCAGCAATCCAGTAGAGACTGAAAACCCAATCCACATGCAAGGCTGCAGTCCGGGATTCAGACCGGGATCCACAGAAGTGAAAAGCAGGGAAGTAACCACCGAGCCAACCTGAAAGTCTACGTTTAATAAAAAGAAAGAAACAATATCATGTCTTCGTCTTACTTTAACAGTGGTTTCTATGTATACAAATGTTGTTGATGTTATTGTCCCCACAGCCCCTGTGATCACAGAGGAGACCACACAAGCCTTGGAGGACACAATCCGCCAACGCATCCTTGACCATGCCTGGGATGATGTAGAAAGGAAAGAGAGACGTATGGAGGAGGCGTATGAGTTCAAGAAACGCATCACGCTTGACCAGGAGAAGAGCAAACTGAGTCTAGCGGAGATTTATGAGAAAGAGTACCTCAAGAAATCAGAGGTATGTTAGCTGCTTCTTGAGGTTTGGTGTTTATAAGCCATCTTTTTGTTGTTGGACAGACAGAGGTCTTCTTAGCCTCGTAGAGGGTTATTGGAAGGGTTGAGGTTTGCAGTCTGCCAATGTGTTGAACATAGTTGCTCGCCTTATTTGGTTGATTTTAGGTTTGAGGTTTCTAAGTTGCCTATGTGTTATTGAACACAAGAGGTATTTATGTTAGTGAGCCCCATGCGGGTTATTGGATTTTTTTTTTAAAAAGTTGCTTATGTTTTATTGAACATGGAGGTCATGAGGTCAGTGAGCCTCATGGATACTTAGTGGAGGTATGAGGTTTGCAGTCTGCCTATGTTATTGTTTATGTAAATAATTAGTAGTGTCATACAGGACTTTTGGAGGTTGGGGGTTTGTAAGTTGCCTAAGTGTTATTGTACATAGAGGTCCTGGGGTTTGTTCCTCATGACTATTGTATCCTTGAGCAAGACACTTAACTATAATTAATTCTCTTCACCCAGGGGTACCTGTGAGGGCAGAGATGGTTCTTGTGATTGATTGAGCTTGGTGCGCTACATACTTGGCAGCACAGGCTGTATACTCCCAAGGGAGCTGAGATGGTTGAAGGAATGAAATAAATGGCCCAGTGATACTAATGTTGGAGCGCTATGAGCGTCACTGAGTGACGGATTTGAGTGCTACATAAGAAGCCACTATTATTATTACTTTTATTACATGACCTGTGAATGACCTTTTGTGATTTTGTTGTTTGCAGCAAGACAAGGAAGAGGAAGAGAACCCCGCCCATGTTGAGATCAAGAAGATGATGGAGTCTCTCTTTGTGAAATTAGATGCTTTATCCAACTTCCACTTCATGCCAAAACCAGTAAGTCGGATTGGATTGTGGAAAAATGTAATTTCCAAGTGTCTTTATTAGTGACCTATCTTTTCTGTATAATCATCACCATACTCCAGTGACCAAGCAGTCTAGTGCACCAGACCCAAGTTATAATTGTTAAGTCATCAGGGTGTTGGCTCGAAGCTCCGTCATGACACTTGCATCTTTTAGCAAGATGTTTAACTATAACTGCTTCTCTTCATCCAGGAGTATAAAAGGATATGTGCCAGGATAGAGGTTGGTATTGTGTTTGAAAAGCCTTTGGAGCACCATAGCAACCCTGGGCTGTATACTCCCCAATGCCTAATGCCTTTGTTACCAGCCAAAAACTTTTCAAATTACAGTAACCCATTTGTACAAACACCAGTAAGTTTATCATGAAACAAGCAGGGTAACCATTACTGTGTTTACATTGCACTTAAAAATACATTGTACATAAATTATGGTTAGTACATACAGAAAAAACAACTACTCATTTTGTAGCACATGTGTTGTAGATTGAACTTCTGACCTTTGAACCTTTGAGGTGGACAACTTCATTTTTTCTTATGGGAACCATGTGCTATTTTTACACTGTCGCCATCTTGAGATTGCGCTCTATCTACGGCTGTTTGCTGCGCTTTAATCACATTTGTAAAACTCAAAGTATGCATGCTTAACTGTTAGATCATAGTTATGTATAGGGTGTAATAAACTGTTATTAATTATAACTCATTGATGATGTTTAGATTTTAGCGGAGGTGAAGATTGTTCCGAACGTTGCATCTATTTCAATGGAGGAGGTTGCCCCAATTACATCTACAGATGCATCACTACTAGCTCCTGAAGAGATACAGGTAAGGTAGACATTGTCCATTCTTTGGCAGCTGTCAATAGACTCAAAGCTGCTTAAACTGCGTCCCTTATTGCGTCTGTTATTTGGTGTGCTTCTCTGCTTTCATTGTTTACAAGCTAGGTCATGTCTTTTGTCTCATCTGGTTAAAGGTCACTGGCGTAGCGCCCTCATGCATTTAAAATAAGTCGGTCTTCTTTTTTACCATCTTTGTGGATAGTTTACGTGCGTCAAATTATCCAAGTGTGGATACCGGTTTGATTTACCTATTGGTATGTTGCCTATGGTCTCGGTTAAATACTATTCCAATGCGAACGCAGGTTAAAGGTAAAATTCTAAATAAAATAACTACAATTTAGCATCTTTAATTTACTGTTTGTAGGAAAAACCCACGGTAGAGCTGAAGGGTGACTCTGAAAAGACGTCAACAGACAAGAAACAAGCTCTCCGCAAGAAGAAAAAGACTCAGAGTGTCCGGGCGAGGGACCAGGAAAAGAAGCAGAGAGCAGTGGAGAAACTACGACCTGGTATGGGGAATAAGTACAGTATGAAGGGAGCCCTCAAGAAACTAGAACAAGACAGCAAAATGCCTTCCAGTAAAACCACTTTCATTAAGGTATTTACAGTTTTTTTTATCAACATTAGGAATTTTCATGCATGTAAATACTTGCACACCAACTGTGCACACCAACACCAAAAGTGTTATTGAGTTTTAGGGCCGAGTGGTCCAGTGCGCTGGACTCAAATTCTGGTGTTCTCAGTGTGTGAGTTCAGGTCCCGGTCATGGCACTTGTAGTATCCTCCAAGATGGGAGTAAAATCATAGGTGTTGTGTAACGCATTAAAAGAGCCCGGCCAGTACACCTCTGGCATGGCTGGCTGCAGATAGTGCTGCACCACCTTGTAAACCCTTACAAGGTGTTGTATAAATGAGTCACACTTGTAATATCTGCAAAAAATAAGTTAGTGGCCTGACGTTTCGACCCTAGCAGAGTCTTTCTCGAAGGCTAAATGACAACACAGACAAGAGTAGTCAAGTGGAAATACATGAATAGAGAGAGTGGAGGGAGAAAAAGCAGAAAGCATTCAGAGAAGGCAGGGGGGGGGTTATGAAGGGAAGGGGATAGCTTGACCACAAGAAGTTGGGAACACAAAGGACAAAATGGAAGGTTAGAAGAGAGGTAAATAATTAGTTAATACAATGAAGGGCAGACTAATAAAGTGGATAACAGTGTGGGAAAAGGAGAAGGCAAAAACAAAAGGTTATTAGTCATTTCCTTCTTGGATATTCAAACCATGGGGCTGAGTGGTCTTTATGCGCCTTATCCAAAGTTTTTCCCTACTCAGACGGACAGTCTCTCTGCAGTTACCTAGTGCCTCAATGCCCTGTAAATTCATGTCAGAAATTAACTTGTAATATCTGTTAAAATAATACTCGCTTTGAGATGCCTGTAGATAAGCGCTCAATAAGAACTGAGTGTTATTATTCTTAAACTTTTTCTGTGATGCCTCTAAAGCAAATGTATTCGTTGTTGCTCAGAAGCCTGAGGATACCAGTGGACAAGGGTGCTTCTATGAACCAGAAACACCAGAGTGAATCTTCATTTCTGTGAATTAAAAGATGTTTCTTTATAATTCTGCTTGATCTCTCTCCAGAATAAGAGTGGAGCAGAGAAGACCCTTACCTCCTCCAAGTCATTCTTTGGTCGTCTCCAAGATGAAGTCAGCTCAGAACTCCAAGGAATTAAGAAGAAGAGAAAGACTCCACAACAGACACTCTCAAGCAAGAAACTCAAACTCTGATATACCCGACATCACAATCCATGGCATTTTGAAAGGATTGCTTATTAGTGGCAACCTTATTTATGTTACCGCCATTAGAAAGAGCCGATCTCTCTTTCCAACCATTGTAAGCTTGGCTATGGAGAGCGAACATGAACAAACTTAATGCAGCTTAATTAAAAACTGGCTGCCGCTTCCCAGGTTGTATCCCTAGCTACACGGCAGTTTATGGCTTCTGACTGGCACCCCCCGAACAAAGATAGACAAAATAGGGAGAGATAGCTCAGTTGGTAGAGCGCCAGCACGTTAATCCCATTGGTTCAAATCCCGCTCTTTCTCTGTTCAACCCAAAATCTCTTAAATAAAAACAATAGCCTTTATGCTCTGGCTTGACTGATGGTAAGGAAGGTATTAGCAGATAGTGCAACATCGGCTGGGCAAGTCTAATCTTATTTCTTTGATACAGCTATCTGTGACGTCTTAACTAAAAGAACATCACCAGTCAAGACTAATAGAAGTTATGAGGTTTAGAATAAACAATAATGTCATGTACAAGTGATTTTAGGAAGAAGTTTAAATTTTATTGAATTCTGCAGTTTGGAAGTACAGACTGTTATCATGGTTACAAAGGAGACCAAGTTAAAAATTAGATTTAAAACATTGATATTAAAAACAAATTAATTTTACTCAGTGTTAAGGTAATCGACTCTTTTTCTTTATAGAAGCTAAAGCCCTCTTCTTTGTGTTTCACTGATACTTTCCCCTGAGGAAAAATATATCCTAAAGTTATAGAATGGCAAAGATCCTGAGTATACAGTACATCGGAAAAATAAAAAGTTTGTCACACCAACGGCTTCCGTAGCCTTGTAAGTGTTTAAAACATGTTCACAGTCAAGATTGTCTCTTGCTTTTTTATTGTATTAACATCTTCCACGACGCATAGTGCACTTACATTCCCTAACCCTGGCAAAATGGTTGAAAAGGAATTTGCACGGTTCCGCGTCTGCAAGAGTTCAGTTACAAAACACAAATTATAAAAGCCTAGATGGCTCTAAGCCATCACAGTAATATGCTGCTACTTACAAAAAAAAGTTCAAGGGCGGGGAAGAGAGGAAGCTTTGAGCTTAGTGTCACCATGGAGTCACAAATCAAGGTCTATGATAACTAGATCAAAATAATTGTACACCTGCCCAAAAAGGAGAAAGAGTGCAACTGTTTCATGTGTTAAA
The DNA here is from genome assembly GCA_037783415.1 of Leptasterias polaris. NCBI lineage: Eukaryota > Metazoa > Echinodermata > Asteroidea > Forcipulatida > Asteriidae > Leptasterias > Leptasterias polaris. The sequence goes on from JAZGTN010000022.1 coordinate 8,809,120, forward strand.
TGTCGAGGTCTAAAGGGCTGCTATGTAGGGCGTTTTTTCCCATCAGTTTCTTAAAAATTTAAGCAAATTAGAGAAGATTCATCTTGAGTTTTTTGAAATGCTGAGCATTCTGTACATAGCACCTTGTAATCTCATCATTACCAGTCCTCATTTTACAAAAATGAGAAAATACAATCAGCTGTGACGTCATCAGTACTTGGGTCTGATTATGTCCACCAATGTAAGATTCCAAAAACCTTTCCATTCATAAAAGATTATAGTACAGTTATTTATGTCCACCAATCTTGGGTTCCAAAACCTAGTATTCTGCTCAGAAAAGATTAAAGGACAGTCTACTTGTGAAACACGATGTTTCAACCTTGGACATGTTTCCTGTGTTTAACAACAATAACACATGCTGATTCTGGTCATATCTAAAAGGTGCCAGACTTTTTTTCTTTCCTACATTGGTTTACTTAGACCATTTTCAAAATAACTGACAGAAAATCCAGAGGCTAAGCTGAAGCCATTGTTGTGACACGGGGACTAGATAGTGAGGTGGTGTGACGATTGTCAACATGATTGTTCCGCAAGAAAAATAATGGCATTATGATGGCAAAGGTCATTTTAATGGCTTGTGGTGTGTTACAGTCCCAAAATGGATTTGAAGCATTGATGTCATCTAGGCATCGCCATCTAGGGGGTAAAACGACGATGAAATAATAGAAAACGCAGCATCCGCGCAGCGAATAGGATGAACCAACGAGTGACCCCTACTGCAGTGACATCATGTACCCCAGGTCTAATGGGGCCGTTGTATTAACCAGCTTGTGACACTGCTAAGGTGAACTTGATAAATATCTATGGAACACGAGTATTGCTTTGGGACGTTATCCCTACAGATTAAATCTGGAAATAATAAAAAATAACACTAATAAAGCTCTGTGCAAGTACTGTATGATACAAAAAAATATTAACATATTTACAACAAACCTTCACTCATGCACTAAACCGTGCAATAAAATATACAGAATATTTATGCAAATTTATGCAAAGCTGTATGATTATGGAAATTGTTAAGTTTATAACTTTCAGGTGGTTGTCACAACAAAGTCACTGTGGTGGGGTAATGTTCAAATCGTTACAGGGATGGTGACTGCCCGGTTACGACACCCATGATCCGACGACCATATGTTCCAATAACCCCATGTGATGTACATGCTAGGGTTAGGTTTTTGAGTAGGGCGAGTGTCACGGCCAAGGTGAAGATGCAGAGCTGCCAACATTTGCATCTTGCAACCAGGGAAATTTTGCAGAACAATCAGGTAAATATTTCTAATTGCATTTGGCATAACAGGGAAAAAGTTTCCATAATCAGGGAGTTTTTCAAATCTGTCCATCAGAACATGGAAAGATTGGTTTATTTTCAGGGACAGTTGGCAGCTCTGGTAAATAAAGAACACTCCCGTTTAATTTTGGTTTACTCCTACTTTATGTTGCTCCTAACTTTTCAAACCTTTTTGTTTAAGGTGTCAACAATTAGGGTGTGGGAACATAGGGGTGTAACCACAGGCATGATTGGTCATGTGCCCAGAAGAAGGGCGTAAGGCTCTACACTCTTCTTCCAGGTACACAAATTAATTTTTGAAGTAACCCAAGACTGTAAGCAATAAAATGGCTCCCGACAACAAAACAACAAAAAACAGTACGGCATTAATGTTCCTTTTTTGTTGCTAGAATTTCCCCAATGAAATGTTTTCCCATGCAGAAATTAACCTTCTGATGATGACTCATGAATGGCAGAAAACCGATCAAACTTTCACACTCAGTTTTCTTGGAACACAATTTTGCACATAAACTGCTTACGCCTTTTCTCCAGAAACTGTTCATTACCTTTTTTCTTCCGAGAACAAGAAAATATATCACACATTATCCTCCTAACAATGCTGCTTGAAAACTGTGTACATTATTAAAGTTAAGTTATATGGTTAGGAAATAGCTTTTCTACATGTTGTAGGGATTATTTCTACTGCCAGGCCACAGGCAATAGAAAATAAGATCAAATTCAAATCATGATTTTTGGCTAAAAATGACAGCATTTCAATGAATCAGAATTTGAACTTAGCTGAACCCTATCAGCAGCTGAACCCTTACTTTAAAACAAGTAAGATTATGGCTTTCAAAAAGAAACATTTTCTTTTCTGATAAACATCAACAACCAGGGCCCAATTTCATAAAGCTGTTTAGCAAATATTGCTAGAAACTGTTACTAGCTACTGTTATTAGCTAAGCAGAAAATGCAGGGAATTAGCAAATATTGCTAGAAACTGTTATTAGCTACTGTTATTAGCTTAAGCAGAAAATGCAGGGAATCAATTAAGAGATACAAATTACGAAATACTTTGGCTGGTAACCAAGGTCTGCTAAGCAACTATTTTTGCGCTTGGCAAATTTGTGTGCTTAATTAAAAGCTTCTTGAAATTGGGTTCTACTTTATGAGCAATCTCCTCAGCAGAAAACGTTTTCATGACTGCGGATTACTGTAAACTAAAGCCAAGGGCACAATAGCTAACCCAACATTCTTACTAGCAGTAAAGTGCCGTAACAGCGCAATTCGCGTTTTGTCGTGGCTGAGCGGTTTAGTGCATTGGACTCGGGGTCTGGGTTCAAATCCTGGTCATGACACTTGTGTCCTTGAGCAAGATACTTAACTATAATTGCTTCTCTTCACCCAAAGGTAAAATGGGTACCTGTGAGGGCAGAGATGGTTCTTGGGATTGATTTAGCTTGTGTGCTACATATTTGGCAGCACAAGCTGTATACTCCGAAGAGAGCTGAAATTGTTTGAGGAATGAAACAGTTGGCCCAGTGACTAGGGGTAATAATGTTGGAGCGCCATGAGCATCACTAAGTGACGGATTTGAACACTACTTATGAAGCTAATATTATTATTCATTTAATTATTGTGATCATGCAGAATGCAGCACAAAATCTTCTAGTTCACTTAGGAAGCATGGTTCTTACTCATACAATTTTGCTTTTTAAGTAGTAAGCAGAAACAAATTTGCTCATTGGAAATTGGGCCCTTCATTGTCTTCCACAAAAAAATACAATGCCATCTCACAAATATTCGGCATGCACCGCTGACTGCATGTTGATTGGCCTATATACTGCTTATATTAGTTTACAAATTCTGCTGTTAATAAAATTCAAGCTCAAAACCAAAATGTACAGAAATATCTTTTAAAATATATTTACAATCATTGGTAATCTGTTTAGTACTAGCAAATGATATTAGTATATTTGGAAACATCCTATGCATCACAAACATAAGAGCAGATTTTGTTTGCTATGCATCTAAGCCACTTGTGTTTTGATTTTGAGTAAAATATCAAATAAATAAACCTTTACTTTAGAAATAAATCTGATAATTTAATGTGAGATGATCGTCAAAATTTGCAACATTGGAGATCATGCTTCTGATTTGACAATTTTAGTTATGTTTTTAAAAAAAGTTTCCAAGTATTTTTCTCACCAAAAACAAAAGGCGGAGAAGTTAAGGTTAATCCATTCTTATACAGGGGCAACTCGGGGTGAATGGGTTAATCCATTCTTATACAGGGGCAACTCGGGGTGAATGGGTTAATCCATTCTTATACAGGAGCAACTCGGGGTGAATGTGTAAATCCATTCTGATACAGGGGCAACCCAGTGTGAATGGGTTAATCCATTCTAATACAGGGACAACCCAGTTACCCAGAGGGTATTTTTAAATTCCTGCGATTGAACAAAAGTCAGTTTGATGGAAATTAAAAGTTCATTTTGTCTTTTGAAAAACTTTGCACGGGAAAAAAGAGGAAAAGATAAATTTGCTTACGGATAAATTTATCTGATATTCCTACGACAGAAACTTGTGTTTCTGTTCATAAATTGGAAGAACAAATAAATCTACAATATGCAGTTTTGTATCATGGTACCAAAATGACTGCAGGAATATAGCAACAACGGCACAATTTCCTAAAGCTGTCAAGCAGGAAAAAAATGCTAAGCAAGTTTTTCTTTGCTAAGCAAAAAATTAATGGGGTACAAGTCACAACAAACCTAATGGAATTTTGGCTGGTAACCATGGGAGTGTACTTCTGTGCACGAGGAAAAGAAAGTGTTCAAGTAGGGGATACTTTGGGGGACATCCTCTGCCACGTTTCGGCATGCTCGTCTGGGTCGTGTCTCAAAATATTATTTAAGCAAGATTTGTCTGTACTTAACAAGTTCTTGTGCTTACAGGTTTTACTAAATTGATTCTTTGTCATTACTCACTATAGACCCTTCTCAATGATATCACATTTCTATAGCAACACAGGGAGTCTGCCATTTTGGATTACTCTGCACATGTAAGATACATGTTCATGCAGTTCTAGTAATGTGACGAGGATGGTCCGATTGGCGTCGAGTTGGTGTAGTTGTATCTTTCCTTGGCTTCCACCTCTGGGACCCCGGGTTGAATCCCACCCCAGGGGCACAATGTGGATTGGGTTTCCAGTCCCTACCTCATTGCATGGGTTTTCCCTTGAATAATTCTCTGGGGTTTTCCTCACACAGCTAAAACTGAAACTTCCTTGTCTTCTCTCCATGGGTTTTTGGCAAGTACAGCGATTAACTTCGCTTTGCTGAGAATCATTGGCTTCACAACCAGAATTAATTTAAAAAAAATAATAATAGATAAATAACTGCTAGAAAAGTGACGTCATCTGAGAAAGGTTTATATGGCATCCATCTTTACTGAACCCTGGATGCAAACACATCCAAGTAATACATAGTAAAACATTGTTTTACATTTTTATTAATTAATATTTAAATCCATTATAAAGTGTATATTATACCCAATTTAAAATACCATCAAAATTCAACCTACACACACGCACATAAAAATGTGCATATAACTCGGACCGTTTACTACAATTTTGGTTTGACATCATGCCTTTATGTCAGTGAAGACACAGGAAAGGTCAAACTTGAACACACAAATGGGTCAGAGCAAAAAGATTGCAGAGTGCGTCTTAAATAATGTATAATAATAATAAATAAATCAAGAAATATGACTGTTAAAAAAAAAGGTTGTACCCCATTGTGGGTAAATAACAGGTGGGGTTTGTTTAATAACAAAGCCCATTTATGAACAGGTGAACTTGATCAGACTGCAGTACCTCTATGGCATTCTGCAGCTGATATGTGAATCAGATTTATCAGGGACACTCTGTAGAATCATATACGGTCCTATACAGCAGATGGCGTCGCTGATATTCTGTAGCCTTATGCAGCAGTGGTCAGTGTAATTCTGCAGACTTGCATGATACAATGCAGCTGATGGTGTTGGTGTACTTCTGCAGACTTCTTTAAGATGCAAAGCAGCTGACGATACATGTACATCATTGACATTCTGCAGCCTCAAATATGAATCAATGTCGCCAATATCCAAGTTACATTTTGAAGTCCCGTGTAAGATACAATGCAGCTGGTAATATGTGGGTGCATTCTGCAGCCTCACATACGATAGAATGCAGATGATCATGCACCAATGACATTCTGGAGCTTCATATATGATACATGCGGCTGATACAGTGTTGTTGCATTCTGCAGCCTCTCATATGATACAATGCATACCAACAACAATCTGCAGCCTCATGTATGAATCAATGCAACTTCTATCAGTGACATTCTGTAGCCTCTGTAGCCTCAAATATTTCCATCTGAATGAACTGTTGCCCATTGTGTTTTGGTCTCCCTAAGCATTCATCAAGTGCCTTTGGTCTGTCCCACACCATTCTACCCCTCTAGCAGTCAGCCATTGAAGTGATAATTTCTCTGGTATATTTGTCTTGCGTCGTATCTACTGCTTGGTCACCAACCTTGCCATCTTCATATCTGAACACAAAGCAAGATTAACATCTGTTAACAACCTGAAAGACAACACTAACGTATGAAATTATATTTAAATTTATGTTTTATTTATGCATATTGTGCAAAACATTTAGATATCTCTACTTTAAAGGTAGTGAGTCATGGGTGAGTGGTCTACATCATCAAACTCAAGTTCTGATGACCAAGTCATCAGAGTGTGGGTTCGAATCCCGGTCATGACATTCAAGTTCTTGGGCAAGACACTTTGCTATAATCACCCCGGAATAAATGGGTACCTGCAAGGATAGAGATTGTTGACTTGAATGAAGTAGGAAACATGTGCACCTATTTGGTTGCCAGAGTTTCACATAAAGGCGCCTTTGGCAGCCAAGCCACATCGATCGATACATCACCACAGATTACAGCAAGAGATCAAAAATGTTAGATTTTTCCAGAGAGGAAAAAAGCCCTCCTGGCATAAGAGAGAACCAACACACAACTCTACTCACATATGGCCTTAGCCAGGAATCAAACCAGGGCCACAATGATGAGAGAGGAGCGCTTTACACTTGAGCCACACAAACCATCCCAAATGAAGCTAAACCCTAGTAACTAGGGTTGGGGGACGCTTAAACAGTAACTGACCTTTAAAAAAGCTTTAAAAAAGCTGTGACATCCACATCTATGTATACTTACACAAAGAAGAACCTTGTGCAGACAAGATCTGGGTTAGTACACACCCATACATGACCATGCTTCGTCAATTCCTTGGAGTTAACAACTGTAATCAAAGCATGAAAACATTCAACAGTTAGGCAAATAATCTCAGATTCACGTTAGAAAAATGTTAGGAAAAAAATTTTAGGAAACGGTTGGTCATGTGGCTTAACGTATCTAAATACTGCATTTTAAAATGAAATATAGTTAATCTATTTTTATTCAATATTTTTTTCTCATTCCTCTTTTTAAACTATTGCACCAATTCAATTAGAAGTCACATTTCACCTTGACCACCCCTACAGCTACTAATAACCAATTTAATGATTGCATTTTTATAATCTTTGAGGGCCTAAATCATCTTTTGTTTTTGTTGTTGATATATTAAGTTTTGTTATTGTAATTTTTCTTTATGACCCAAACCGGATGGGTTTTGTACACACATTTTTTATCAGATAATCTTATTCTTAACATTGTCACATTGGTACAGGTTACATACCATATTATAGAGCTACAATATGGTATATAACCTAACCTGGTCAAATTTCATAGAGCTGCTTATGCACACAATTTTGCTTAACATCTTTTTAACATCTTACCCAGTCAGTTTCCCTTGTGGTTTATTATTTAACATCTTTTTGCTAAGCAAAAATGAGCAGTCAAAGTCAGTACATGTGGAATGGTATTTTGGCTGGTAACCTTATTCTTGTAGGCAAAATTATTCTGTTGCTGAGCCACTTTTTGTGCTTATTTATTGTATCACTTGCAGATAAAATACATTATTCAATGGACACTCACAGCCTTGTGGCGCCACAGTGGCTAGTTTTGTCATGTTGGGTGGGCTTTCAAATTCTGTCCAGTTGGTCTTTTTGTGACCTTGCACATTTCCCAGGTAATTTCTGGGGTTCCTTTTTGCAAATTGGTAGGGCACCCTTTTTCAACCAATCAGGTGCAGTTACGTAAAACAAAAGCTTCGGCACGCTGCATTTGAGCGGGAACCTCACTTCGGTTCAGCTTCCAACCAAGTCAACACCAAGCTTTTTACTTGGCTCTTACATTGAATTAATTACTTTGGAGTTATCCAACTGAGCTAAATTGTGTAGAATTTACAACGAGTAACGTACCTTCACACAGCGCTATACAAGTCAGATTCTTGCTTTGTAAGAAGCGACAGTTAGACTGTGCTGGCTCCTGGAAGAGATCAAAAGGAAATTACAGGAAAATCAGTAACTTTCTTATGGGAAAGAGAATACCTTTTGCAAATCAGTTCTAGCACAAATTATTATACTTATTACTGTTAGCATTTTCAGCAAATTTCAGAACCTAATACAAAATAGTTTTGGAATTACACTAATTAGCATGAACGACAATCACTAGATTTGCCATTTTGTGTTTTCATGAAACCGATGACATACATAGCGCTGGCACGGTGCCAAATTCACATGGTACGATTTTTGCGTTTTCTGTACGAATGAAGAAGTCAGCTTCATTCTTGTCTCAAAAAATAAAATAAAAACAGTATTAAGCAGACTCCAAAACAGCAGGTTCAAAAATATAGCAACTTTTAATAAGATTTTCTCCAAACACAGATTTGTTGGCTGTGGACCATATAAGTCACATCATGGGACCAGTGACGATATGTTCACTTCAATCTTTTAAACCCACAGTATTCTGACTTACACGCACATGTCTTGTCTTAGCATCTTCTTGTCCTGCTTGCCTCTTAGATTGCTTAAAGATACCATGACCCATGCCAGAGTAACCAAAAGACACACTTGAATGAGGACTCAGATAGATTCCCTTACCATACACAGCTCCATGCATCTACATAGGTACAATAAGAAATACTTATTTTGAGTACATTATGCTCAAATTCTCTTTAGTAGATATGTTGGGTCGGAAAAGTTGTGACCGAGCGGTCAAGCGCACTGGACTCAAGAACGTGTGTTTCTAAACAGCAGTATGTTCCGAGTTATTATCAAACGCACGGGACCAATGGCTTTACATCCAATCTGAAGGATGTGAAGCAAGAATATGTAAGTGTCTTAAGTGTTTAAGTGTCATGACCAGGACTCAAACCCTCACTTCACTGGACAGAAACACCAGTGCTCGAGTCCACCGTGATTGACCACTTGGCTTTGAAACACCACACATTACTCTCCAAGATTTGACTGGTGTGCTCCAGGCATCACCAGGAGACATCAAGACATACATACATGATAAGATTTGAGGCTGAATACTCCAAAGGGAGTCGAGATGGTTTCAGGAATTCTTAAGACCAGCTATACAAATAAAGAACTGAACCGTCTACCTGATGTTTAGTTCCTGAAGCGTTGATCAGACCATGCCTGAGTATTGAATGCCAGTTCTCTATGTGGGAACCACTGCAAGGAATGATAATATAAGCTGTCAGACTTCACCACATGGATAATATTTTTAGGTGATTAACTTGTACAATGATGACAAATGGAAATTTGCAATCATAACACAGTTTGGTTGCCAATATAATGGCTCCATCTAACCTGTGAGAATTAAATTAGTTTAAGGTATTTAACACTGTATTATCACATTGATATTTCTCTTGACAATGACAATGACAATGACAATGACAATGAAAATGATAATGGCAATGGCAAGAGCAATGGCAACAGCCACTGTAATGGCAACGATAAACGGTAATGCAATAACAACGGCAATGGCGACAGCCACTGTAATGGCAACGATAAACAGTAATACAATAACAACGGCAATGGCAACGATAAACGGTAATACAATAACAACGGCAATGGCAACGATAAACGGTAATACAATAACAACGGCAATGGCAACGATAATGTCATCGGCAATGGCAACGATAATGTCATCGGCAATGGCAACAATAACAGCAATGCAATAACAACTTCAACGGCACTGGAAAAGGTATCGATCAACCACGACAATGACAATGACAACATCAACAGCACTGACAATGACGACAATAACAACAGTGACTATAAATTCTACCTCCCTGTACACCCTTTACCAAGGCAAAAAAAGGGAAGTTAAGAAATAACAATTTTTAAAATCTACCAAAGTTACAGTAACAAAATGTTAAAAGCATATTTGCAGTAAGAGAGGTGTCTTCTTTGACCTCAATGAGGGCGCTATACAAGCTTGTGACATCATAATCAAACTGTTTATACTGTACATGATATTTATAGAATACATGTACTTACTGGAAGGCAAATGTGCTTCCACTCAACATCTTAGCTTTCCTGAAGGCGGCTTCCTTAGCTGGAGGACTACTCAAGAGAAGAAACTGATGAGGTGTATGCATGAACTTTATTTGCTGCAAGGAGAAAAAAGAAGAAGATTGTCACAGATATATAAGTTGAGAAAATAGAATTAGCTGTTGCAAACTGCTTACCAACCAAAAGGACATGTGGTATAAATGCAAAAAATAAGTTACTGGCCTGATGTTTCGACCCTAGCAGAGTCTTTCTCGAAGGCTAAATGACAACACTACACACATACAAGCAGACAAGAGTTGCAAAAGGAAATGCACACTGAAAAACAAGTATATAAGTATATCACACTGTATTAGGAAAAGAATGACTCAAAAAGAGTGAAACCATTTGATTAGCCAACAAGATTGTTTTATTACAACTCTAAAATAAATTGTGGTGTATTTACCTTTCCCTCTGGGAGCTTAACGATATGTGAACGATTACTGGAGATGATCCTGATTGAAACAATGAAATAAAGGTGTTAGTAATTATAATTTCCACACACAAAAAAATCTGTATTTACACAATTTAGCCCATATGGTTTTGCCTGAATTTTATAAAAATAAGGCCGTGTCTGAATTGGCAGCTACAGCTGCGGCTAAGGCTGGTTGGCAGCATCATCATGCATTGAAGTATAGTACGCCCTTACACCCTTAGCAACAGTCGTAGCCGTAGCTGCAAATTCAAACATAATTCAATTCAACTTTGTTTATTGTTCAATTATAAAACAACTGAGTCAAGGTTACAAAGACCTTTAACTGGAAGGTCACAATAGTCAGGGCTCAACTTGGTTAAAATGAGAATTAGCTTTGATTAATGCTATTGCACATAAGGAACATGACACATATGGTGGAGCACACACAGTATTTTCACCACATTATTATAGTAATAATAATAATGTTACTTATATTGCACATTTTTCATAAATATTAAAAACAATCAAATGTGCCATACAATTGAGACAAACTACAGGAATTATTAAGAATAGACATAAATAAAGCACAACAGCAAAAGAACTGTAGGCAATAAATGAAAACATTTTAATAGATGTAATATTTGCATCGTGGATAAAGATTAAAATTAAATATATATAGTGTAATAAGCACAGCACACTCAGTGCTTTCCAGAATCCTGCGGAAAAACCACAGGTAAACTACTCGGGTGGGATTCTAAACCACGACCCCGGCATTCTAGAGCAGATATCTTCATAAATAAAACATATTTAAAACAAATATCAACCTTAAAGATATGTAAAAAATATCACAACCAAACCAGCCAAGGACCAAAATTAAGGAGGTTTGTCACCTCCTTAGCACACACAATAAACAAGGGTAACATTGAGAGATCTTTAAGACTATGTCACATGAGGCAATTTACAGGCAACCAGTTCCAGGCAATTTCCAATAAGAACATTCAATCACATTCAGTGTTCTCATTATTTTCTTGGGGATAGTGAATTACAGCTAGAAGAATATCTCCTGTGCTGCAGAATCGTTCCTTGTGCTTGCAGTGTAGGTTGCCTCTAAGTTGCCTGAACAGATTACCCTGTTTGACAAGGCCTTTACACTCACCATTGTAGAAGGGGGTACGCTAGCATGTCCTGCGCGTCCATTCTCTTCTTGACGTCTGAAGAGCTCCCAGCAGCGAGCATTTCTCTGATGGAGATGAAGCTGTCCAATGACTGCTGTATCCTCTCATAGTTCTTTTTCTGCAAGATGAAGAAGACAGCTCGGTTGATGGGTTTTTTCAAGACATTCATAGAAATGTTTGTCTTAAAAGGGCCTCAGCAGAACTGATGATCTGGGCCAACTTTCATAAAGCTACTTGAGCAGAAAATATTGCTTTACAGTTTAATGTTTAGTGCAGGATACCAGTCAAATATGGTACATGTCACATGGTATTTTGGCTGGTAACCTTATTCTGGTAAACATAATGTTGCTGTGCTGAGTTACTTTTTTGTGCTTTTAAAAGCAGTTCTATGAAATTGAGCCCAGGTAGGGCTCAAAAAATATATTCTTGAACACTTCACAAAACATTGTGGATGTGTGTAGGTCCACATAGTGTTTCAAGTACCAACATTGTTTGGACCTCTTGTTCTCAGGTCCACACTTTGTATGTATAACGCTTAAACATATGACAGATCAGCAAAGAATAAAAAGATTGGAACATCAATTCAACAACTAGAGTACAACAAAGTTGACTTGAATATTTGCTTAAAAACATACAGATTCTAAGAAGCCCAAAGTTCATCATTTAACAAATGCTAAAGCTTGGCTCCCTTAAAAAATTTAACAGGTAAAAATATTCACAGATTTAATAAAAAGTTCAAAAAAATCATAAAATAAAATCCTTCAGATTGCATAGTGAAGCTTTTCAAAAACCAAAAATAACCATCAAGTTAAAAACATTCTGAGGACCTCGTTTCATTTAAGCACGTTTTGGCCAAACTTTCAAAATACTGGCCAAGTTTTGAATTTTTTTTTACTTCCCCTAAAATCTTACCCGTGGTGTGTAGGCAAATTCTTTGGGATTCCTGGGGTCAACGACCATAGGATAAGGGTCAAAGATCAAATGTCTGCGACTTGACCTGATGGATGAAGCTACCATAGCAACCATGAGGTCAACTACTTCAGCTCCTGTAGCGATGTTTGCCGCGGCGTCTTGCATGACCCCGAGGGTCTGAAAGGAGAAGACACACAGCTCCCGCTCACAGACTGCAGGCTGCAAGAGAGAAAGAAGGTTGTTTCAAGAATTAGTTTTGGGGTTTAAGAAAGAAAAATTTACTTGCTGCCGCTTCCCAGGTTGATAAACAATAATGTCATGTACAAGTACAGAACTTGTAACGTAAACTTGGGTGTGATCCCTGGCTATACGGCAGTTACAGGTTAAATAGCTTCAAGGACCGGCAACCCTGAACAAAGATATTGACAAAATAGGGAGACCACCAACATAGGGCTAGATAGCTCAGTTGGTACATAGAGCACCACCATGCTAATCCAGAGGTCATCGGTTCAAATCTTGCTCTAAAAGTCAAATTTTCTTTGTTCCAAACCAACATTATTCAGAAATTTATCCGGTCAGTTTCCCTTGTGTTCATAACTGAATAACTAGTTTTCTAAAATCAGTTCTCAATGGAAAGGCAAAATACATGAGTACCAAAGTAGACTTTGGTAAGTGATGAGATTCGAATGTGAAAATTCCTGGGAAAAAATGGCTTGCAGGCCTGGGTTCCCTCTTATTGTAGACACAGAACCTACCAGGTTTTTATAAATCAGGTTTACTGACTCTGAGCATCCCCATGCAGAATACTTATTTCTACCATTGCTGATTGCTTTATTTCTTTCAAAAAAATTGAGACAAATTGAGGAAAAATCCTGAGAAAACGCACGCCTACTACTTGGACATTTGGATGGGAGACCATTCCTCACTCACACACGACATGTGGGAAGTTGACTTGGTAAAAGTTGCGGTCCGCTTACAGTGGTACAAGCCGCTTGGGGTCGCTACAGTCAGTAAAGGGTTCAACAGTGTCATTAAGTTCAGTCTTACCTTTAACATAGCTCCATTCTGGAATATATGCTGCTCATCACACACCACGCAGAATTCACTCAGCGTAGGGATTCTATTCCGTAGGTAGGTAAAGAGTTGGTACATGAAACCATGTTCAAGCACTGGTAAGACTTTGGCATTCTTGCCGTTCTGTGAGTCAAGGATAACCAAATTGATGAAAAGATAGCAAATGTAGAGCAGGCTTTGCTCTTAGCTTGTTCAGTGAATAGCCAGCAGGATCAGCAGGAGTGAGTTTTGACTGGTCCTATAGAGAACACTGTGGAGATAAACTACAGAGAGCTGTTAGCATGAATTTGCTAAAAATATAAGACACAATTAGGGGCAGTCCAAAGTTGTCAACATTTCATGGTCATGCAAAGAGTACGAGACATGGGGTATTGGAGACCAAAATGTGTAAAATATTGATATTCAAATAATGTGCATCAATTTGAAAGAAAAATGTTGATGGGTATTTTTTTTTTTTTTTTTTTTTTTAATGAGATATCACCTAACATCATAAGGCAGGAAAGCCACTTCAAGGTGAGGGCTACTCTTAACTGATTTGTGCTGTTGACCCAAATCAACTGTCAGCAAGGACACGTTGCCACCTACTCCTGGGGCTGAAACAGGGTTACACCCTTCACAGTCTGTAAGGATGTAGGCATGGGTATCATCCACTAGGAGCCTGGCTGGTAGAGCAGATTGCACTACCTTCCCAACTTACCTTCCAAACTACAATGGAGGAGGGAGGGGTGATCTTAAAAGTAGTCTTCTCTGTACGACCTGAAATATGTTGACAACTTTGGACGTCTCCTAACAGCTAGATTGAGTTTATTCATTTCAGAGCCATGACCTCTTCAAACTGGAACAGTGTTAATGTACTGTGACCAGTCAGGAGAATACCGGTTGAACCAGAAATCAAGTTTACCTGAGTAGCAGCTGGAATGAGATGCAGTTCTTCAGTACCAGGGGGCGTGACAGGCTGACCATTGACTGACGAGCTCCTCTGCCATGGAAACAATCTCTTACTGGATTTCTTCTGATTAATCTCAGTCACTACATTAGCACTACAACTGAAAAATATTAACAACAGTCAAGTCTGTTGCATTAATCGTCATGTTTAAAACAAATTTTGGGTTGAACAAAGACAAATTTACTAGAGTGGGATGTGAACCAACGACCTCCGGATTAACATGCTGGCGCTCTTCCAACTGAGCTATCTAGCCCTATGTATTACTTGGTACATTTAAGAAAAATATATTGAATTTTAGTTTTAAGATGCAACCAGTTTCCAATATATAAAGTCTTTATGAAAAAATGAAAAAATTCCATGGTTACTCATATAACACTGACTATGGTGAACAGAATTCCATGGATACCCATGTTACATTGACCACATAAATAAAAATATCCAGGGTTAATCTTGTTATATTGTCAACAGGAATTAGAATTCCATGGTTACTCACACAACACTGACCATGGAAATCAGACATCAATGATAACTCATGTTACATTGACATCTAGAATCACAATTATATGGTTTGTTAACCCTATATATCAGAAATCTGGTTTTGCTGAAAGAAGTTTGTGACGTGTTTAGTCAAGAAAAGTATTTCAGGAAACCAAGTCTAAATCATGCAGCCAGTACAGCAAGAGTAGCATTCAAATTGCCCTTTTATGTTGAAAAAAGCTGTGCAAATTTTATGTAGAAATGTTTCCCAAGTTGATGAGAGATGCTAGGTGGCAGCAGACTTAATGCATTTTTCATATGTAACAGTGGACTAATACTAATACAGCTTAAACCATCACCTAAGCCACTACCTGAGGTGATTAGCCTAAATAGCCTATCCCTGAATTTGAGGCAGTGTCTAAATCAAGCGGCTTACTCTATGGCTATGGCTATGGCTGCAATGACAATGATGAAGAATAGGACTTTTAGGCAATCCTGCCATAGTGACTACTGAAGCCATCAATTTAGACACAGCCTAAGCTAGATCTTAAGCCAGAGCTAAAGCTGGAGTTAAGCCATAGTTTAGAAAAACCCAATGTTTAGGATTTGATCAATTAAGACCAGCACTATGGAAATCACTTATGCATATCATTCCAATAAAACAAACTAGTATAAATTATAAACCCTATTTCTTACATACACAAACTTATTTTTTTAAAGAGAAGGCATGCATGCAAACAAACGTGAAAGGAAATTGTAGTCAAACACAAATCAAACTTGAAAAGAAATATACGTCATAACTAAGTAACGTTATTTCAAAGGAATCAAGTTAACTCAAACGATTTTGCTTTGGGTCAATAAAAGATGCAGTGAAACGTTTGTCAAAAGAACAGGTAGTATTAGGAAGCAAACAAATGTATAAGTAGATTTAGAAACAGTTTGGTTTCGAACAAAAACAACAAAAAAGTAATTGTGTTTGACCTTGTGGAGTTGAGGTCACTGATCACGTGCAAACAACTGGTAATGCGTATCTGAGTTACACATTCACAGTTCTAATAAACCAGATTGTGATGCAAGAATAAGCAAACACAGTCCATCTGACGGTGGAGGGGTAAATTCAGTCCCATTTGTTCTACACCATCAAATACAGGATGGAGGGACTAGGGAAGGGGGTTGGACTTATGGGGAAGGGGGGGGGGGTTGGGCTATAAGCACTCACATTTCCGGTTGGGTGACAAGGAGACTAGCAGCATCTTCAACTCTCCCTTGTGACATTCTGAGTGCACTGCATGCATCATCTACCCCAAAGCCCAGGCCTACTAGCTTAGCCACGCTTTGGTCTTCAACTGACACCGTCCTACATGTGACAGAAAGGCAGCATTGATCAAGCCCCGTGCAAATGGGGGCTACGTGAACAGTCTGTGAAGCTATCAAATGAAATGAACTGGCACTACAGAAATGTTGCTGGGTTTACCTGATAAAGCCAGAGTTCACGCTCAAAATGCAACAGTGCTAAATTACATCAGTAAAAGGCAAAAGGAACTTCATTTAGAGCTACTGTTCTATTCAATGTCCTAGTTTGTATTGATGGTGCGATGGAATTTAAGGAAATTTTCTGTTCACTGGGGTTAGATACTAATTGGTGTTGAAATGCAGCTGATAGGCCTAGAGCAGTTTCTATCAAATTCTACAAAGTGGCAAGATACTATATGTTAGGAAGTAACACAAACTACCAGAGCACTGCATATCAAACGGTCATTTCATGTTAGACTGGACACTGCTGTTAGTATATCAACAACCAAATGAAACAATAGGGCTACGTCACATGGGGCAATTTACAGGCAACCGGTTCCAGGCAATCTCCAAGAAAAAAGGCAATCACATTTGAATTTTAACTTAGTTATCTTGGGGTTTTAGTAAAGCATTGTTGAGAAAAATTTACTGACTGCACTACAAACGTGCTCCTTTTGTACGCACTGCATTGTGTTGCCCTTAAGTTGCCTGTAATAAATGCTGCATGTGTATATTTGCAAGGGGTGCCAAGGCGAAGACCTGGACACTGCAGGGAATTAATTTCCAAGCCTGCACAATTTACAAAATTTAGGCAGTTGTTAAAAGCATAAAACATTCAAAGTAAGTAAAACATTCAATGTGAGTAAAAGGATATTTCAGATTTGCAAATGCAAATACAAACAGCATGAAAAAACCCACCTGACCTATGGACAAAAGGTCGAATGTAGAAACATTTTATCTTTTGTCAGACTGCAAAACATTTTTAAAAGTCTTCAATGTATCACCGAAAATTACACTAAAATGCTAAAATGAAAGCTGAGTATGTATGCACTGATAGCTTGTATTTGCAATATATTGACCCAATTCTACGAAAGTCATCACCCATGAAAAAAATCTTGATTGTACAATTTCACGAGTCAGACACTTGTGTGTTATCGTGCAGTGGGAATTTTAGGTGACCCGCATGTCCTTAGACACGCACCATATCCTTACATGCATATTGACTTCCAAAATGGCAGACCACATCTGCAGACAGTAGCTGTGGTGTGATGTCAGTGCAAGGGGGTCTTTACATCTACTTTAATCTTATACTCATTTGTGTCCACAATTGCTCTATGGTGTGAGTCATCGCTGACAAAATGGTCTCAAACAAGGATCCAAATTTTAAGGAGGTATGTTGAAACGATGGCATTTCTACATTCTGGTACGTTCTGGAATACGTAGACTTGAAGGAGCTTCTGGGTACAGTATCCTCAGTGCAAGCAATGCAGATCAAAGAGCATGATGTTTGTTCTATATCTGAGTAAAATAACAGCTACTTTATTCAGAAGGCAGCTATAAACAAAATCTAACTTCAAATAAAACTCTCCTCCCAGTTTGTAAATGCTGGACCTACCTAGCAGGCGACCTGTTTGGAGATGGAGTGGCCTGCTGCAGTAGTAATTGCACTTTCTCATTGCTTACTGATTTCCACTGATTCAGTAACATACTCTCTGCGATTCTGTTTGAGATGTAGGAATAAGAAAAGTTAAATTACAGCACGCATGCAACAAACATAAGGTGGCAGTTAACTTCCAACTGGAATTTCCTGTGGTTGTTTGTTCCCTGGCATTGTGTGAAAATGGTTGTATGTCAGTCTCCTGATTATGACTAGAGCAGGCTAGTTGAAACACTGAGACCAATTTGCAGTATTTGTGACAATGTGAGGATGTGTGTGAACTAAATTGACATAAAGCACAGCAGGTTAAAACTAACTGTTTTTCATTGTTGTAATTGTTGTGGTTTTATTGTAGTGTGAAAAGGTGTAGTGTGAAAATGGTTGTATGTCTGTCTCCTGATTATGACTAGAGCAGGCTAGTTGAAACACTGAGACCAATTCTCAGTATTTGTGACAGTGAGAGGGCACATGTGAACCAATTTTCCGTGATGCAAAACGAGCTATAACAAACTGGTTTTTTGTTCATTGTTGTTATTATTATCTATTTGGTCATTGATACAACAAAACAACATATAGGTAGTCAAAATAAGACTAAACTGCAACTGTGATGCAAGGAAAATTGCTGTTGAAAGTGCCCCTCACAAGGTCAAAAATACAGTCACTTCATGGCAGTGAAGTTAATAACGATCCACTAAGAGAAAGTAGTTAGTCCCTGCCAATTGCACACCTCCCCAGGTAGTAATTAATAAGCAGAACAACCCTTTTCAGAACTAAATAGTCTCCAGAATACCAAAATCTACTTAGCTCAGTCAAACATTAATCACAGAATGAGGAAATGCTTTTGGCCATGATTGTGGTTCTGACTCAGCCAGATGTAAAACCATAAATCTGTTTATCAAAACAAGGAAGTTCCTATTTTCATATTTCAGTCCCTACGCAGGGCTCAAATTTTACACTGGACCGCAGGCCCGAGGCTAGTGATTTCAGTGTTGGTCCAGAAAACTCACGACCAGACAAGTCTGGCTGTCTTATTGTTTTTCAATTGAATGACAATACCCTTGCTCTATAATATCTTGAACAAAAACAAATTATGTTCAAATGTTGACATTGGTACCTTTCAATTCTGTTGAGTAACGAAGTATACTTAATACTCATAAAGTCAAATATGATAACTCTTCTCTTACAAATATCTTAGTGCTTGTTCAAATACAAGCTGTTAAAAGCTAGTTAAACTGTGTCAGGAAGTTTATTCTCATTTTGATTCTGGGCTCGATTTCACAAAGAGTTAAGATTGATCTAACTGTGAATCAATCCTAATTGCTAAGCAAAGTGTGATGTCACAATACAAATCACCATGGTAATACCGATAACTCATCTTAAGATGAATATGAGTGCTTTGTGAAATCGAGCTCTGGTCTTACAAACAAAAGTTATGGTCCAGTAAACATTTTGAGCAACAAACCCTGCCGTCTTGTGGATTTTCCACAAAAGTTTTAGCCCTGCCCTATGACGATAGCAAATCTAGTGTAATCAAGCGTGTATTTGAAAATATATGGGTTTTTTCCTTTTTTGTTCTCTCACATAAGTTTATTTGTTAGCAACGTCGATGAACAATTTAAATACTAAGAAGAATCTTACTTTCTGAGTTGGCTACATATACCAGAGTGACCACTCTTGGAAGATTGGAATACTTCAACTTTTGGTACATCTAGAAAAAAGATCCAGAAAAGTGATAAAAATTCAGTAGAAATAACATTTAGAGATGTATGGTGGAAAAGATAGCACGTTCTTATTAATTGTCCTACAGGCACGAGTCGAACATGTAAACATATAGCGCCTCTGCTTCCTGTATCCACTGAAGTCAAAGGCCAATTGGATCTAGGACACGGGCGCCATTTATATTTATATATTCCACGAGCGTGCATGTGATAACGAATTTATCTTCAAACAAACTTGACACACAGCTTAAGATAATCCAATACGCTGAGTAAGAAGAGCAAAACGTGTGATATGGACAGTGCAATATGGAACAAGTTCGAGTGCGCACCATGGTTAACTAAAGGTCGACTATTTTGCCTCAAACCAAGGCTGGTTGACCATTAGTTGACTACTGTGGTCGACCATTTGGAACCAGCCACAGGTCAATTTTCTTCCCTGGCCCCAGAAGCTTTGTTTCATGCTAACCCCTTGTAAAGCGCAGAAGGGAACTAGTTACACTGTAGCAAATTAGCTTGAATACAGAACCAATGGTTGACTGGACTTCCAAACGAGTCGTTTGATTGAGTATGTCACTGTGCATATACGTTGCCAGTCAGTGGTCAACCACGGGTCGACTTAACGGGCGCACTCGAACTTGCTCATGGTATAATATCACATTGTTGTTGCCATGGCTTCACCAATCAGAATTGAGGACTCAAGTTTGCTTTAGGATGAAACTTCTTGAGAGTTACTTGCGAGTATGAGAAAAGTAAAAAGGTCTGCGGGTCCAGCGGCCTAACTGGGTAAATCTATTGTTTTTTTGTTTATTTATTTATTTATTCATTCAGGCTTTAAAAAACAAAACAATACAATAAACAGAAGAGTGAGAAAAAAACAGTCAGACCAATTATGAAAAACAGAGGGATATGTACAAGTACAAAAACAAACAGCAGCCTAGGGATTGCCCAAAAGCGAACTTAATCACTATCTAAAAGAGCAATCCCAGTAAAAATTGTTCCACAACTGAACAGCAGCAGTTTGGAAAGAGCATGAACTATTGGACTTAGTTTTAACAACAGGGGGAGTCAAAGAGATTTATTGGTAGAATGCAGATTTCTAGCTGGTTCAATAGCAGGGGCTATACCATGAAAACACTGATAATTGAGAAAAATTAATCAGAAAGTTTAAAGAGGGGCTCTGAGATCAATACCAAATAAAATGTCATTTTACCAAAATTTTCATGTGAGGCTTGAGGCTTGAGCCTTTTTTACACTTCCATTACGACTACCTATTGGAAAACGAGTGCATCACAAAACTGAATTTGACATAAGAGCTCCTCTTAAAAAAAACCAATTAAATAAGAGATTTGAATGAACGTACTTGCATCTAAGTACCTAGTGAGTGAACAATGGAGTCTGATCACGATGGGTTCATGTCTATTAATGCACCACGCTTTGCTGATCTCTTCCTACAAAGAGAAAAAAAGATAAATACAATGTAGTTATTACCAAAAAGCTTTACTAAGTGACCTTATAACCTATTGACCCCATACTAAGTGACCTTATAACCTATTGACCGCATGCACTGACCTCACATGAGGCTACTCTCTGCCCATGGTCTGCCGTTTGAGGAGTCAAAATGCAGAGTGTGCGTCTACTGGTTTCGTGCATTGCCTACAAAGATAACTGCACACCAACACATGGAGAATCTGACTCCCACAATGGTGTGGGCAGGATTTACCATGCGATGACATCAGATGAACTGGGTCAATGCAAATGCAAATTTAAAAAAAATTAAAAAATTCTTATAGTTGTTTTGAAATTTTAAAATTACTATTATTAATTTTTATTGAATATTTTTTCATTTTATTTTTTTGAAATGTGTATGTTTTAAAAATCAATTTATTTTTTTTGGGGGAGGAGAAATTGCGTATCGGCCGGTACGCTAGCTTGTGTATAGGAAGAGCTCTGCTGAATAGTTTGTTGATGACCAACCTACCTCTAGAAATGAGACATCAATATTCAGCTCAACATCTATATCTCTCAACTCAGCGAACACCCTGAGGAAAAGAAATGTATGTAGCCCTTATTATTATTAATGGTTTTTGTTAACCATACACAGATGTGAAAAGCATTGTATTGACCCTTGGTACAACGTGCTGCACACTTCACGCCCCTATCCTGCCGGCCATTTTTCAAGTCAAAATTTACACTCTTCCATCTTGGTGAAATCTAGGTTTTGATGTAAAACAAAACTTCATTTGTTCATCGTCACTGTACACAGCCTCAAACTCACCTGCCGTTGACTGCATTAGGTCCATAGTGTTTCCTAACCTGGTCCATATCATGTGATAACAATGGATGGATGCTACTGTCTTGCTCTTCTTCACAGTAATACTGTAATAACAAGAAAAGTAGTGTTTGGTAAACACAAATGCCCCGCAAGCCAGTCTGTTTCTTGACATTTGACCAAGGTGGTCCAAAAACAATAGGCTTCTAGATCCCGAGACCGATCCACACACCAGTTTAGAGTTTACATGCCAAGTCCTTCTGAAAATATCATTTCTAATAATATGCCAAGTCCTTCTAGAGTTATTGCACTAACAAAATGTCTCTGTTTTAGCCATAATGACCTTGACAATTTATCCAGGAGTCCACACACTAAGTTTGGAGTTGATAAAAGTACTTCTCGAGGAAGGACATGTCGGAAACAGTATGCCCTTCGGTGGCTTCGCGACCGGGGCATAATAATCATAATAATAATGGTCTTTTCATATAGTGCCGGTATCCACCAATTTTGACACTCATGGTGCATGAATATTATTACCCCCCCCTCTCAAAAGTTTCCGATAGACTTATAAATTTTCCAATGGATTGGAAGTGCACTTTGAAAAATTTAAATGGCCTTCTCATCGCTAAGAGATGAAATTCCATGCCTGATTTCTTTCTCCGAGCAGGAATAAAAATGTCTGAGTTAATTAAGACAAAAGTCTGAAATTTTTCATCCCTGTGTTTTGCTCAAGGACAAAAGTGCCATGACCGGGATTCAAACCCACACCCCGATGACTTAACCACCAGAACTTTAGTCTGATGCACTAAACCGCTCTGCCTCGACAGTACATAGCAAGTTTGACCCCTTCGTGTTGAGAGCTATATCTTTCAAGATAGGCCCTTTTCAATGTCATGCCTTTAGCTTATGTAGGCTCTGGGTCCCCGTCAGTAATTTTTGAAATTGTATACTTTAGGTTTGGGACTTTAATCAGGAGGACGGTGCCTTCACCGGAGCCAAAGCTGTTATTTCAAAAATGGTCAGAAAAATAGACTTAACTCACCGCCATATCTTCTGAATCCATGTAATACATATCATCATTGTCAGTATCATCTGTATCACATGTACCATCAGTGTACACAGATGCAGGGGAACACTGTAATACAAATAATCATAGGTTAATACACTCAATAGTCTGGCTCCTCAAGGAGAATTTAAAAATGTATCAATTGATGCTCCTGAACACAGGGCACACAACAAAGATCAGGGATGAGAATTGATGTCAGTGCTACAGTCAGATTGCACAAGGCAATGATCCAAATGGCTGCAGCTTGTTCACATTTTTAAATGGGGTTCCGATGCGCCAAACCTTTTGTTTGACTTTTGGACGTGAGTTTGTGTTTGTGATTTGCCAATTATACATACAGCATAAAGGGACCTAGACTAGTCCCCTGTCTTTATCTGTAAGAATATAAACAGGCACTGGTCTTACAATCCCAATGGTTTCATTGGATAGACATAGACATGCAATAAGGCATAAGTATCAGGCTTATACTGGGTGCGTTCGATTAGCTTCCCCGGGTCGACCCCGGTCTGCTCATCTGGGTGAGCCCCTAACCATGAGCTAATCGAACGCCAACTTCCCCCAGCATTCACACCGATGCATCTTGGGACAGCCGACTGGAAGCACTTCCATTTTGTGCCGTATGTCCGATACTTTCCGTGGATTCACGAAAACATCGTAAAATAATTATTCTCAGGGTAAAACTGCAACGTTAAACAATTTGTACAACCCCACAGTGATACAAAGGTACCCGGCTTCGAATAAAAACACTGTTGTAATGGCGAAAATGTGTGTCAAACTTCCTAAAATGTCCCGCTGAATTACAAACAAAATGGTGGCCATTGAGAAAGTTTTTCGCCGTGACGTCATGAACCAGGGGCAGCCCCAAGTGACCCACTCCACAAGCAGGGCACTTGGGGCTGACCCGGGTGAGCCCCGCGAATGACGTCAAAGCTATTCGAACGCACCGGGGGAAGACCTGGGTCGACCCGGGGAAGCTAATCGAACGCACCCACTACACACACACTATTATGGCATGAAAGGTCAAAAGTACAACTGGCAGGAACCAGGAGATTGTCAAAGCCAGTATCTGGCATTATCCATGTCTCAAAGTGTGACGTCAGATGTTCGGGCTAGGAGGGATGGAGCTTATCGGAATGGTCCATCATAATCACACGATGAAGTACAATGTGAAGATCATTCATTGAATAACACTTACCGGTGGTTGTTCATCGTCAATCACCATCAGATTCTGGCTGTTCAATGTATCAGCATCACCCCCTCCTTTATCTTGAATGCTATTCAGTTCTGGTACGTATAGATTCAGAGCTTTCCAATGTTCTATGGAGTGAGTAAAGAGCATTATGCAAGAGTTATTCTCTTCACCTTCACCAATGCATGATTATAAAGCACTTTACTTGATAATATAATGATAATAACAGTTCTCACAGTGCTTAATCTTAGGGCATCTCAAAGCACTCTACTTACGGTTATGCAGATAAAATTTATGTTTGAATTATGAGACCCATTTTTGAGATAGCACCTTAGCCAACAGGTTTGCAGGGTGATGGCTCAATCTGCAGCCAACCATACTCAGGAACACCAGAGCAAACCCCTCTTTGAATTATGAGACCCATTTTTGAGATAGCACCTTAGCCAACAGGTTTGCAGGGTGATGGCTCAATCTGCAGCCAACCATACTCAGGAACATCAGAGCAAACCCCTCTTTGGGCAAGTAGAGTTAGCCAGGAAGGTGTATGTTATATCAAACTGCATTCAACTGCTGGGGTAGCTAGTGTACGGTTGCACAACTGAGCATAGAACCAACTGTGCACATTGGTAAAATTGTGTAGATCTATGCATTCACCACATGATACCAAGTTGCAATTGCTAAGCACAATTCACATGTCATTCAAAACTACCGACAATATGAGGGTTGACTGTGTACAGTTTAGTATTGCAGGCTGGCGTAGTTTCATTCTAAGCCGCAGATGGTATTAACGGTCAGATTCAGTCATTTTCATGTGCAAGTACCTGGGAGTGAACTGTAGGTTTAATTTCTCATCAAATAGATGAGAAAATGAGCTTCCAAATAACATCATCTGGTTGTCATCAATTTTGTAATGCAATTTCACCATTTCTGAGAAGTGTCTCGTAAGCGGCTGTTTTTACTCTTGGGCCCAATTTCATCAAAATGCTTAAGCAGGAAATTTTGCTTTTAACAATTTTCTTCTAGGAGCAGGATACCAGTCACAGATGTTACATGTGACATGGTTTTTTGGCTTGTAACCTTATTCTGGTAAACATCAATATTTTTTGCTAAGCTACTTTTTGTGCTTTTAAAAGCAGCTCTATGAAATTTGGCCCCCTCATGGTGATTTTTTTTAGCTTAAACATTCATAAGTTTATTTAATTATTACCAATATTGCATCCTACCTTTAATTTTCCCATTAATTCACTTGTCATTATTGGTAATGGGTGATGTCAAATTATTAATATTATTATCATTATGTATTTATTCAGCCACAAATGTTAACAATTAATAAATAAACATATGCATACATTATTGAAAATTATATATAAAATAGTTTTTGTAAACCAGAAATTAGTGAAGGAGTACAAAGGTGATACAACAGCTTCTTCCTAAGAACACAAGGTGACTGTGGGCCTGTAAGCACTATTCATTCTGCTTTTAAGCAGTTCTGTGAAATTGAGTTTGAGTACCAGCATAGAAATAGAAGTAGAAACAATTACACAGATCAAGGGGAGAAGAGAGGAAATAAGTGGTGGGTAGCCATGTTAGTCAGGTAACTGCAGAAAATAAAAATAAATTGTAGCACTTCAGTGACTAACAAGTAAGAAACATCTGCATTTTAAGCTTTCGTAGCAATTCAAAGCTTTCGAAGATGCAATGAAGAAAAACTTGAAACAGAAAGTGTACTTACCCTTTGCTAGTTTGCTAAATACAACCTGTATCCTCTCATGGAGGATTTCTGGTGCGTTTGGGTAACGCAGACATGTCAGGGCACTGTTTTCTGCATCAAAAGAAAACCAAGAAACAAGAAGAATTGGTTTCACATGTTAATCAGTCTTAATTTTAATCAGTCTATTGATGCCATGATGTCACATGTGGCTACCGCCTGCCAACGGGTATGCCATTTTGGGAATAAAAATGTCTGTAAAGATAAAGTGTTTGCGTATAAATTATTGCGATTCACCAAAAAGGTGCACTACAGAATAACATACATGTACATGGAATCTAGCTCCAAAAATGATGCAAGCAAATTTTTTTTCGTTTCATGACCACTGGTGCATCGGGTTGATACATCAATGTCAAATGTCACTGCTGTAACATTTGCTCGGTGCTATTTTATGTGCATTGCCGAAGGGAACTACATGTATTAAGTAAAAGGGACAAGTAGGCATGCACTGTCAATGAAATATTTCATTTTATAAATGTATTAATAGGTATGCCATAGGTAGAGTGCAATATCTATTTTCAAAATGCCATGCCATTATTAATGACATTATTAAAGGTAGATTACATGAAATAAAGTATTTATAAGTAATTAAACATTTTTTTACATATGACTGAAAGTACATACTATTCCGAAGTATGTATCCAGCATGATTTTTTCACCAGGCATTATTTAAATTTAAAGTCGCCATCATTTGCTCTTGTTTTTCTCATTGGCCACAGACACACAAATGTAAACAAGTCAGTGGAGTGAATTTCATATTAAATCAACCCCACGAATCCACATTTTCTTGAAAAATATAACAATTACCAATGAAGTACATGTAGTTTCCCTTTAATTGATCTTGACTTCATGATCAACAGACAGCTAGAAGCATTATGCACAAGGCTCGCACCAACTACAGAAATTACTGCTTCTTAACCAGACATATGGAATGTGAATGCGAATGCAAGGCTGAAAATACCAACAGAAACTGCTGGCAGTGTTACCCGAGTCAGGGCCAATAAACACAGAACCAGACGAGTCCTGAGGTATTGAGTGTTTTTTCTTCAACCCACCACCTACTAATTGCACTACTGTAATTCACCACCTGGTAAAGATTGTATAGTCAATCCATTTACCACAATGGTATTTGGTGTGTTTCTCTGTAACCAGTGAACTGTGGTTCAAGGATAACATAGAAAATATTGGCATGTACGCTATACATTAAGGGGAAGTAAACATTTGTGAGTGTAATGTATTACATGACGGCAAATGGGCACACTACTTTCACTATTGTGCGGTTTGCTATACTTGCGCCCTACAAAGTTTACCCTTGGTTTCTCTAGTAGCATTGTCCTGTTTGTTATAATATTATTATTGTCTCTTACACTATATTTATCTACATACTTGAAAGCCGCCTTGCGGTGAGCCACCCAAGGTAAATTCCATGTTGCCCTGTGTCCCCTTTGTATGTTCATATATCAAATAATACTTTCCTTAACCGGTATAAACTCAGTAAAATCATTATTGGGGGACTCTACCCAGCAAGCTTGATTCTAAAGAGTACCATAGGAGGATGACAAATGAACAGGATGGCACTCACTGTAATTATTTATGTTTGTTCATGGTTTGCATAGCAGCAAGGTTAAATTTTTCTGTGTTTACATCATAAAGGCCAAGTCACATGTGTGTATATCCCCAATGTTTCCTGTATTTTCTTTTTAAGGCCTACCACCTCCACCACCCCAACCAACAACTAGCTCAGTTGGTGGCACACCGGCGCATAAACCCATAACATTCAGGTTCAAATCCTGCTCAAGGCAATTTTTTTTTTTTCAACAATTTTTTTTTTTTTTTTACAACCGAGTTGGTTTCCCTTGTGGGATATTACTTGATGTTAAAAGTAAATGTACTAAACAGAAAAGAGCAGAGCTCCAAAATCATGGCATTTCTTACTTACCGAGTATTCGCACATTTACAGCCAATTGAATTCTATTTTTTTATTATATTTTTTGTGAGGCTGGTGAATGTTTTTCGCATTCATGTCAAGCATTTAAAGGTCCCAAACTGCCCATGTGCAGTTGAGCTGAGAGTGTGATAAAATAGCTTCTTCAGGGTAAACTGTAGAGGGCGTCCTGTATTGTGACTCGTCCGTATTGTGTCATTGATTGTAATATTCTTATTAGTGTAGAATTAATCAGGTTCAGGTTCAGTTTCTTGATATCTCTGTTTGAATTAAAAAACACTGACATACAAAATCTTTGTCAGCAGGTAACTATAATTGACTGTTATTTAAAAAAGGGGTGCTTTCCTTACTGGGCTTCAACAAGATGGATGGAGTTCAAGGCGGGGCCAAAGCTCAAGCAGTGGTTTAAAAAAGGGCCATAGTATCATTGTCTCGCCAACATCAATGATGATTACACAACTGAACCCAAGGATTAGTCACTCAGTAGGTAGAGCGCCAGCCATTAATCAGGAGGTCGCAGGTTCAAGTCCCACTCTAGTCAATTTGTCTTTGTTCAACCCACAATCAATTAAAATTTACCCAGTCAGTTTCCATTGTGGTTTATTACTTGAAATAAAACAAGGTATACCAGTTAGCAATTCAACGTTTACACATTGGAATTTTTTCTGGTAAGCCGTTTCTACTTAGTGAGTTTTTCCTGCACTAAGCATACTTTTGTGCTTACCAGTTATATGTACTTGGGACCTAAGCCCAATTTCATAGAGCTGCTCAATGCACAAAAAGTAGCTAAGCAAATCAACAGCATGCATCAGTGACCAGATTCAGGTTACCAGCCAAAATACCATGTCACATGTACCATTTGTGACTGGTATCACTGCTTATTTCTGCTAAGCAGGAATTCTTACGCAGTTCTTTCTGCTTAAGCAGCTCTATGAAATTAGGCCCAAGTACATGCATTTCCTGTCTGTTTATTTTGTATTTAAATTAGCAAACAGAATCAATAAATCAGTTTCATTTTGGAGTCTCGGGCCTTGATGAGGGTTGCATACAGTTACATGTAGTTCCAAACAAATTGGTGGACGTTCCAAACAAATTGGTGGACGTTACAAAATGTACGTCCATTTTAAAAACTATGGCTTGGGCTTAAGCACTATGCGCCCGATTGAAGTCCCATACAGAAAGTGTATAACTTTCAAAATTACTAATTGAGCCCAAGCTGGCATCTATGACACGACCACAGGAAAAGTTTGTTTGCAAACCTTAAAGCAGTACATCAATTTGTAATCACTTATTTATTTCTGGCAAGGTCTACATCAAATCTTTGCCAACAGATCAAACCTACAAAACAGTAAACATAGACTGCGTCTCTACTGCAATTGAACCTAACCAGCCCCTACCCCAACCTTGATTCTGCTGGACTGTGGACTTCACTAGTAGTAAACAGAAATCTTTACATTGGATCAGCCACACCACCATAATCAGACTCCAACAGTTTGGGTGTTGAGTTTCCATATACATGCACTGTATAATGTTGGTTTTTGTTAGAGTGAGGATGGATCCAAATAGTTCACTCAAGGAAGTTAGGGTTTTAGTAAAAAATAAAAAAGGATAGCACACTTCAAATTAACAAGGTTGACAATTGTTGGTTACATTTTTGGGGTCCAACCACAAGCTCCTCTTGACAAGGGCCCAGTTTCATAGAGCTACTTAAGAACAACACAACAAAATCATTCTTATCCAAGTAAGGTTATCAGTCAAAATACCATGTTACATGGACTGTTTGTGACTGGTATCCTGCTCATTTTTGCTTAGCAGAAATTGCTCAAGCAATTTTTTTCTGCTTTTAAAAGCAGCTCTATGAAATTGGACTCAGCTGTCAGGTCAGCGAGAGACAGATTTGGTGATTGGATCAAAATTGTTCTGAGTATCTAGTGATATAAGAAATAATTCTGGTCCAAGAAAAGGTCTAAGCTACAAGCCCTGCGGTCTAGTAGTGGATAGAAATTCAAGTCATGTGATGCCCACCAACCTGGGTAGTCTTCTGTTGTGCTGAATGTATACGCCGTCAGCTCACCACTGGAGTCTAAAACAAAACTGAAGCAGGATTTACCATGTTCAAAATCTGAAAACAAAGGAAACAGAAAGAAAGTGCAATAACATAAAAATGTGATTGAAAACACAGGCCTGAAATTACACGGAGACCCCTAGTCTTGGCCTTGGTGCCCCTTCAAAAGTTGTTCACAGACTTTAATAATTTCATGATATTCATATGGAATGTCATTTGCAAAAATTGAAATTACCTTGCCTTTATTATCAAAAGTCCTCTCTACACAAGTTCCTGTGGAGTTTAAACCCACCACCACCCCATGTTCATTTCACGCTCAATGCAATTTTCCTGTGAAGCATGCACACTAAGCATGCATAACACTACTCCCGAGCAGGGCTAGCTTTTTCCCGGGAAATGCCTATTTCCAGGAGTTTGCCAGGGTTAGCAATTCAACTGTGAAAAGATCAACCAAATATTGCTCGGAATTACATCTAAATTGTGAAAGGAGCTTAAATTAATTTCCAGCCTCTAAAAATGATGCGGGGGGGGGGGGGAGGGGGGAAATGATGTCGCATTGGATTTATGTTTGTTTAAAAAAAATAATAAGAGCATTTTGTTTATACAATGTTACTTTAGTGACTTTGATCTTTCGTAAATTGTTTCCCTCTAGTCTGACGTACGGTTACAAGCATTGTACCTACTCTTGTCGAGTGGGGATCATCTAGGCTAGTTATGATAATCATAGCTTTTGATAACTTTCAGGAAAAACAAAGGTTAAGATCTACAATCTATGATCACCAAAGAAAAAAATCACCAACCAATCATCACTTTTTCCATCCTCATGAACGAAAATATAGTATCTTATTTTCCAAGATACAATCATTGGGTTATAATGAGTGAAAAAGTGCCATTGCATTAGGTATCTTTTTTCCAACGAATTTCACAGTTTCAGCAATTTACTTTGCGCACGTTACGTCCTACTGACGGCCAGACTGGAAGGTTAAGAACCAACCTTGTGTCAAAACTAAGGTTGAAGAGACGTGACCATGCTCTATACCAGAATAGGGTTACCACCCAAAATGTCGGACCACCTGCAACTGGTATACTGCTCATTTCTGCTTTTACAATATTTGCTGTTTTTAAAGCACTATAATTTGGCCCGGGTGCTTTTGCACATTCTAGATTTTACAACCACACACAAGAAGTAGGCCTACAGTCCCTACACACAATTCCACAGTCCACCATTCGGTAAATATTAATTATTATTGTCATCAACTTTCAAGAGGAAACACTAGTTAATTTAGAAAACACAATTTGATAATCTTTAATTTCAATTGTTCCACATGAAATGTGCTATCATCTTTTTAACCTTATTACACGCAATTTACCAACGAAAACATGACATAAATAAAGATGACATGATGATGATGATGACTGTATTGTAAAACAGCTGCCGGTGGTAAACACGACAAAATTTAAACAAGCAAAACCTCGTAATTGTGCCGAATAATTACTTACTTTTAAACGGACATGCTGGGTCGCTGACACACACATCAATAACGGACTGAATATCAGTAGAAAATAGCTCTAGTCTCCACGACATTTTTCAAGCAACTCTTTTTTAAGTTCTTGTGGTTCTATTCTTTGATCGACATTATTCTCACCAGCACTTCCTGCATCACACGATGAGTTGACTACTGAGCTGCGCGCACTTAACATGCACTTTTAGTGTGACATCTCATTGTTATGTTTCTGTTTCTGAAAGGGTAACCCAATCACGAATTTATACCATTTGCGAACTAATTTCTACAGTATTATTACGAGCCAGCCATGGCAAAAGTACCCAACTGAGAATGAACTTTATCAATATTTTTTACAGGGGTGTTGTGCAACATTGACGCAATACTTTGCAACATTTATGAGTTATTTAAGTAATTTTACATTCAAATTATCAAACCAATGAGAAATAAATTATGTTGTTTGCTCTCGATAGTTAATTTAATGACATCAAAAGATACATCACGGCCGACTGGTAAACTTTGTGAAAAATGTTGTCATGTGAGGGCGGTAGATAAGATTAATGGTCATTCCGAAACTACACAAGCACCAAAACACCTGTTTTTTAATTGAATATTTTTGTTTAAACTGTCCTTTTTGTGAAATTAAATTGTCTTTATTATTATTTTTCCAGACTGGGGTTTCTCCAACTATTATACCAATCAATGCCTCAATGTTTACCATTGATATTGCTGAGCTCGCGGAAGTTAATTACAATAATTAATATCATTAAAATTGTTTTATGCATTTTTGTTCCTTCTGTATTTTTCCGGGCGATTTTTGTTTTGGTTTTCCTTCTAAGTTCAGGAGACATCTAACAATGGATTGTACTTTTTCCATTACAAACAACATTTCCAATTGAAAAATTGAGGGCCTGCATTGAGTGATCCCGCAAAAAACATACTGATTTAAACACCCAAGATAAATTGTTTTCGTCACGTCAGTTGTGTTAATTTTATATGAGCTATTAAGCCTGCAAGTTACACAAAACAAATTAGTCTGATTTATTTTAAGTATGGATACTAGATCGCATATTGGTCAAACAGAATTGAACAAACTGGGCATGTTAAGCGTTAATGACCGTGTTACACAATTCAAACTGATGTTTACAAAATTGTTCATGACATGGCACCAGACTACCTCTATCAAAAATTCAGGAAGGTTTCAGATATGCACAATTATTCAACAAGGGGTAGTTCCACCAGTTTTATGCTTCCAAGAATAAAGGGGACAAAGTGCAATACATTATTTTTTTATACTGGAGTTCATGAATGGAATCCACTTCCAATAGCATCAAATGTTCCAATAATCCGGTTATCAATTTAAAAGGACAGTGAAACAACATCTCTCCTCTCAATTTAATTTGTAACAGTTTTGTACATTTTTTATTTCAATTGTTCGCCTTTTCCTGTTCAAAGTTTGTTTTTGTTTTTTATTTTATTGTTTGTCTTCGTGTTTTTTTAAGGACCCCGATGGAAATAAGCCGTTTTTTAATCAGCTTTTTGGGCTATTCTAGGCTTTTAATCAGTTTCATTGATTTTAATGCCAAATAAACAAATTAAAAGTATAATAATGGTACGGAAATTCCTCAGTTTACAAACTTTTGTTAACACCGATTTTATGGAGTTATTATAGTAGTCATCCGAGCTGTTTTTCGAAAGGAAAAGTCGAGAGTTGAACTATAGGCCAAATTGTCCATTAGTTTATTAATCGAAATGTTAAATTTCAAACGGAAATAGGCCAACCGCCGTTTGTGATGGTGTGGGGAAATATGGAATTAGACACCGATCTGAGGCTTCATAACACAAATATTTCTTTGCAATTGTTTACTTTTCAAATCACTGTCAGACCATCACAATTAATAATATAACCGTTGATTTTGCTCCCCTTTTTATATCGTATAAAAAAGTTGTTAAGTTGCCTGCAATATTGACGGCAATTTTGCCGATGTTGATTTGTTCGCCGTTAATGATCTCAAATAATTAAGTTTTGTCAAAACTAGGCCTAATGTTCATGTTTCTTTAATTTATTTAACAGAATGATAATCTTCTATAAAATTATTGTTTTTTGAATTAGAATATTGTTGTGAATGGCGCTATGGGGGTTAGGCCTACAGGCGCGGATCCAGGGGGTGGGGGGGGGGGGGGGGGGGGCAGGGGGAACGTGCCCCCCGGGTAAAAAAAAACCAACAACACAAAACACAAAAAACCCAAAAAACTTTCTGCCTGCTTAAAAATTAGCCTCAAGTGTGTGTGGTGTCTTTTCCCCCAGCGGCAGGATGGATTTCTTTTTCATCCTATGCCTATCAAATTTGTTTCTTTCTGCCAAAATGGATCTTTCATAATATGTCACTTGTAATTGCTTAGATTTGCACGATAACATAAGCGTTTGAAACCTGACATGCCAATTTGTCCTGGATAAAGTATATTTCATGTCGTTCTGGCATTCAAGTGTAAAGACTACACTAAGCTTGAACTATATTTTTTGAATGAATATGCATGAAACCAGATATTGCAGCGACCAGATCCAACCAGGGCTTCGCCCCTGAATCCCCACCATCGAGGTTACAGAAATTTTCCCAGTAAATTTAGAAGATTTATATGGATCTGATTTCCAATAAGAGTGTGTCTATTTCTCTGTTTTAGGCACTTGGAGGCTTGATTTTTCACCCCACAGAACGCCAAAGGCTCAGAGCTTCAGGGGGAGAACACCCACCGGGGCTTCGCCCCTGGACCCCACCCATTATTTTTGGTTTAGCCTACCCTCTAATACAAAATCCTGGTTGCGCCGTTGTGCCCCCCGGTTTAAAAAATACTGGATCCGCCCCTGGCCTATAGCAGCATTCAAGGAATATTACCAGAGACGTCTTCGTCAAGAGGAGTGGGTCGCACGTGACCGCTGAAGCCTGGGCGCGCGTTGAAGGGAACTCAAAGGAGAGACACAGCACACAGGATGGTTTCAGGAATACGACTTGCATCGTGCTAGTGCGCGCCCCGGTCACGCCTGACTGGTTTATTCTTACTCTTTCATGTTGCGTAATCGCACATTACTACAATATCATTGATGGCATCTCAAAAATTTACAATAATATTTGTGAAAAACGACTGACTTAAATGTGCGGTTACTCATTAAAACTATGTGTCTTTATTTCCATTGTTTTTTCCCCTTTCAGCCCCTTTCAATATAAATTGTGAACGCTGATTTTTGTCACATTCTAGTCATTATCTCCAGTTTCAAGTGACGAAAAACGTAGGCCTATGCAAGAAACACAAGAAAAGTTGTGTTGAAAGATTGTGACTATTTTAACTCATCAAAGCTACCAAAATTTGCATCTCGCAATCAGGGAGATTTTGTTCAACAATTAAATCGGGAAGGTTTAGTTTCCATAATCAGAGAGATTTTCAAATGTGTCCGCATCAGAACACGGACAGGTTGCTTTGCTTTCAGAAAACTTTCTGCAGAATCAGAAGAGTTGCAATATTGACACATAATAGGGCCCACTTGCAATAAACTTTCTCGACAATAACTTGTTTTTATGAGCTGAGGTCTATGTATTCAAATAAATAAAACATTGTCCGAGAGTTTTTGTGTACTGTCAAGTTGTGGAGAAAACTTTGTTGAGTTTTACGCTGTAAGACCACGGAGGAAGGAACCCTTCCACAATGGTAAGACCTAGCCCTGGTAGGAAGTCAGTTCTCCGAGTGCGGAGACTGACGCCCTAAGGGATTAGCGTTCCGTGTACATATAGCCGCTGCCTCAAAATACCTTTGCTTAAATCTTCTGGTATTTTTTAGCATCCAAGTTCAAGCTTGAAATACAAAAGTGCTTTGATGTAATTTTGAAGGGAATTGTTTATAAGGATTTAATAGAAGCGAATACACAAGCAATTTAAAGCTGTAGAACATTCTTCAATAACGGGAAACACCCCCCTCCCGACCAACCCTGACCCTTTCGAGATTTAAGCCAACTGACACAAAAAGGTGGTCACTTTCCCCTAGTAACCTGTGATAAGGTGCATACTTTCTAAGCAATGATAACTCTGTTTGTAGAAGAAGCATACTACCAGCCAATATTTGGGACTGTATATGTTTTCTTGTACTTCTTGTATTTTGTTTGCATTCTTCAAAGCGGGAAAACATATTTAGGACAGGGTCCAAGATTCAAAGACAATCAAATACCCCGCCCATCAAATGCAATGCAACTTGACACTTGTCTTCTAATGAAGAGTACAACTTGAAATATTTAATGAAGTCAATCAAATAATGAGGTGGTTTTGGAGTCAACAAGGTACTGGGTCTGCCAATGTGCTAGGCATGTCATTACATCGATCAAACTTTAGTACTTCATTGACAAAACTCAAAAATCACTTCTCTTTGAACATGATCATTTTTAATACGCCAGTTTTTTTAATTAGCATAAACCCACAAAAATTAATGATGATAGAAGAAATTGTGCCACAAATTAATCAAATTTAATTGAGGCTCAGAGCAGTGTGTGCTGAGATATCACAGCAAAAGAATAAATTGTGAATACTAAGTTAGAAGTAAAACAATGGATTTATGCAGAACAGAGAGTTGTAGCTATATGTTTTATGATTTAATATAAAAATAGTTCGGAATTTTAACTGGTGCCCTTGCTTAGCAACTGCTGGTGCATTTACATGTATATTGCTTAAAACAACAATGCCTAAAAACACTGTACACAAAATGCTGTAATTATGATTACAGACCTTTATTGAGATACCATCAACCTTGCCACGATCCCCGACTACGATAGTAGTAATGAATACTGATTAGCATAATACAAAATGGGGTGTCAGACTATTTTGACACGCCAGCCTCATTTCGGATACGCTGATGGGAAAAATGGTGGCTATTTACCCAATATACTTTTATTATGCTGCTGTCATCTTGGTCATGCTCCCAGTATCCAGTAACAGCAACGGATGCAAATATTAATTGTACAAAAAGAAACCAGACTATTTTCCTTCCAGCCTCGGTTTGGTTACATTGAGTTGAATGGGAGAAAAATCAAGATGGCCGCACCATGATAAAGGTCTATTCACCTGACTATATCACAAAATATTGGTTGTGCCATTTTGGAAGTCAGATTCCCTGTGTGTTAGTTACTGTGCAGTGTGTGTTACTGTGCAGTGTGCTTTTTCATGTATTTTGACTTCCAAAATGGCAGACAGTGGGCAGACAGTTGCCCCATGTGACGTCAGTGCAAGATACAATGATGAGGGTGGACTGCAATGTGCCATCTCAGATTCTGCTTCATTATAGGTGGAGGTGGGGGTGGGGGTGGGGGGGGGGGGAGGGGGAGGGGGAGGGGGGAGGGGTTTGCTGGGAAGGGTGGCGGGCTCACATCCCAATTAAAGATCCATAGAGAAGCATTACACAAAGTAAACAAATACCAACCAATCCAAAACAAAAACATTACCCTCTCCATTTACTCCAAACAAATTGCACCATACACAAGGCTTCCTTCACAGCGATACCTCAAATCAATCTATAAAGGGTGGATTTTAAAAGAATTTTCCTCAACTCGGTGGGAAATTTCATCAATTTTACATCATTAAATATGGGTACTCCTTCACTTTATGCTATGGGAATAGCTTTTTAAAAATACAATCAGTTTATCCATGATTTTGTTAAAATATAAAAACTTTGGTGAACAGGACCCTTGGATAGTTCAATGGATTTCTGAATAATTTAAACTTTAAAAAGGTTTATTGTACAAAACGAACAAATAACAAACAGATAAACAATCAGACCAACAAAGAATCACATACACCCATCCTGACAAAAAACAAACAAACTTGTTGCCAACACGACACATATAAATTTATGTTCTCATGACAAACAAAATTACAATATTTGTTCCCCTTTGGTCTATCACAAATACCCATAATGCATCAGGAATCTGGGTGTATGCAAATTAAAAAGTCATGTGCAAAAGTTCTAACATGACTGATGCCATGCTATGAGCCTCAAAGTTCAACAACCCAAGCAACAACCAAATTAAGATATGATATGGGGTACAGTAACATACCAAATAAGTTGTGCCTCAACTTAGGCCCTTCTCAAAACCATGGCTCTGGCTTACATTTAATTGGTTTTTTTGAAAGTGTGTGCTTTCGGTGTACAGGTCTTCAGAAAGAAGCCCAGCGCCCAAGCCAGAGCAAAAGCCAGAGCCTAAGCCAAAGCCCAAGCCAGAACCCAAGGTGAAGCAGTGGTTTCGAGAAGGACCATAATTACTAGAGCTTGATTAAAGCTTCAAATGAGACCAAATGTATTGACACATAAATATTTTCATATAACTTATAAATAATAATTTGGGTTTATACTTGTTCTGAGATATTTAGAAAAGTAATACTTTGCTGAAAACAAATAACAATACACTGAGAACTGATGTAGAAATGCAGGTAAAAACACAGACTTACGAAAAACATTTGTTGCTAATTTCTTTCTTCTTCTAGTTGACAAATTTTGTGCACAGCAGAGTGTTGTATTTAGGTCTCGGTAAATGGGCTCCTGTTCAGCAGAAATTACAGCTTGGCTAAGCAAAATATGAGTTGGATACCAGTCGCAACAATGTATATTCTACAGCATTTTGGCTGGTTACCAATTTCTGCTAAGCAATTTTAGTTCTGTGCTTAGCATTCTTTGGGTGCTTGATGGCTTTATGCAGTTGGAGACCTATTTAAAATCTAGATCCATCCAATGCTTGTTTAACATCTTGTTAGTGATAAGTAAGTCTTGGTACAAGACATTGGTGTTCCTGTCACTCGACTAACACAACTTTCCCATCAGCACACTATGTGTACAGGAACCATCAGACGATGGACCCTTCCCACTGACATCACATGTCTAGAGCAAAACGGGAGGGCTGCCATTTTGGATTACTATGCACATGTACGACACGCTGTGTTTCTTAGCACATGTTCGTGCAATACATGATGCACTTGACATTTGCGGGCAAGTACTCCAGCATGGGGAGCGATAAAATAGTGACGTCATCTGCGATGGGTCTATAGCATATGCTAGTACAAAAACCTAACTTATGCCATCACACTTCCAGCGAACGCCCTCTATCGGTGGAATTGTTGCAGTGAGAATGTAGTATTGAGTGCATGGTTTCTTTCCATGAACTTCTCTTATACCAAGACGAGTGATAAACTGGGTCCAATTTCATGGCTCTGCTTACCGTAAGCAAAGAATCGGCGCTTACGGAAGCAGGGAATTCCGCGCTTACGTCAAGCGTATTTCACGGGTTAGCAGGGAATTTTTGCTTGTGCATGTGCGTACTCCACATGACTAGGCATTCTTCTCTTACACAGCTAGCGCAGAAATTCGCCGCTTGTTCTGTAAGTGAAGAATGGTGATCGCAAGCCCAGAATTCACCGGTAAGCAGAGCCATGAAATTGGGCCTTGATCCTACACTCAAATGAGAACCTCTCAGGAAATTTTACTGGCCCTCTGCTTTTTAAAGACATTGTAAAATAAATTTAGGTAAACAAATACATATCTTGAAATGTTTCACATGTTCCAACAGTGGCTGCATGTGGTAAACAAAACTGAAAGTAATAAACAAAAAGCTATTACTGAAGCTGACTTTTATAAAAACTAATTTTTTCACAGACAGCTTGTTAAAAACAGAAAATGCATTCAGCAACTTTGTTTTATAAGTAATACACATGATACACAGACAGTGCTGTGCCAGAAGAAAGGCTAACAAACCCTGTTCAGTGAATACACGGCTTCATATAATATGCAAATCTAAGATTAAACATTCATTTCCTTATTTCAGATGGAACTTCCCATGAATTCCTTGTGCAATTAATTTTTTAAAAAAATCTTAAAAAGGGGCACAGATAAATCAAAGTGAATGATGAAATGTTGAAAATAATACCATAAAAAACATTGAAATCAAATCTTGCTATTAACATGCCAGTTTACATACATGATGTCTACAGAATACAGCCATTAAATGACACAATAAGATAAGTCACACAAATTCTAGTTCACATTTCTTTAAATGGTATCTTAAATTGTACAGTCTGGCGGTTTTTAACCATAAACACTTAGGATATATACACGATTATGCAATCATCACTACTTATTAGTAATTCTTTTGTTGTCTATTTTATAACATTATTTACATCTCTAATTTCGTTTTTAAGTAGATTCCACACAGGTGAATTTATTCCTGACACCAAATGTAAGAGACATTCCAGTTTGTGCATTTATTTACTTATTCATTTCTTTTCGTGTTACTCTATAATCCAATTATGAGTAACACAAACCTTTACAAACTATACATTTACATCTTTGGTTACAGTGCGGCTTCACCAGACCTTTTTATAACACTATTGCATAGACAACACATGTAGCCCCTGTCAAGTTTCTGGTTACCGTTGACCCAACAAAACCCTAAAAGAACCCATCCCCCCTCACCCTCCCACCAAACTAATCTGTTGCAGTGACGCTGTGAGGACCAGCAACAATTATATTAAACACTACAGCCCATAGGTGTGTATTGAGACAGTCGCGACGCATGTACATACACAGGGTACCAGCCTAGACTACACATTGGGTTGTGCTAACACATGACCAACCATGTGACAACCGGTCCCTTCATGTCACAACTCTCTCAATACATTGCTCTCCTACAGCTCATTAGGGGCCTCATATCCAATAACCAACAGCTACCTTGGCGTTCCATTCCTAGCTATATCAGTTAACAGTTGACACTTAGTGTTCTCAACACAGTTGACAATCATAAAACAAAGTGCAGTCATTGATTCAAAATTCATCCATGGTCCCTGTGGTGTTCCCCCCCTCCCCCAGCATGACTTGGAAATCATCCTTGATGTACTTATTACAATCAATTTAAAAAATAATGTAAGAAATTTATTTGGCATTTCCAACAAACCGCACTCAAAATTTTGTTTGAGCGAAACCAATCAGAGCAACACATGTGCCAAGGTTTTTCTTTATCCTAGATTCCCCCACGACTCAACAATGACTCAAATGCACAATGAAACTCAAAACTCAAGGTGTCAAACTCAGACTGAAATACTCACATGCCTGTTTTAAACACATCTCAAGGTACATCCTACTCACAAAAATCCAATTATCATAAAACGTACACCTTAAACATGATAAGAAAACAACACAGTAAAAATAGGAAACAGTGGTCCTCTCTGAAGTTATTGTTTCAGGGGTCGATTTCACAAAGCACTAAGATTCACTTTAAGATGAGTTGTCAGTATTACCATAGTGATTTGTATTGTGACATCACTGTTTGCCAAGCAACTGCGATGGATTTGCAGTTACGATCAATCTTAACTCTTTGTGAAATCGAGCCCAGAACTTCTTCAATATTAAAATAAAACCTTGTCTTTGAGCTTTCTAACTTGTACTCAGGCATGACTTAAGAACAGATACACATAACTTTGACTCTGTTACCACGGTGTGAGCCCTCAGATACCACTCTACATACTAAGGTAATCTAGTGGACTTCTTGCAATACCCAAGCATTAATGCTTGCCTTATCTAATAGTCTGTACCACCTGATGTAAACATGAAAAGGACCATTCTTGATCTGGCAACAACAGAACCATGCATCAGGGTATACCTCCCAAGTTTGATTGAGAATCTAGAACCAAGTACTACAGCCAGATACTAACATTCATCTCCAAGTCAGGTCCCCGTCAAGGAAAAAATGATTAACGCTGATCCTCCTTGTGCAATAATCAGATCTTCTCACTTTCTAAAGTGGACTCATCTCCAGGTACTATCAGTTGCTGCCCATCTCGATTTATCTTGTATTACCTTGTTCTTGATGGTCATCTCTTTGTGCAAGAACTGACATTCGTATCTTAGTACCAGGAACTGATGTTCATCTCGGAGTACCAGGAACTGAAATCATCTTTAGAACCAGGAACTGACAGTCATATCTTAATACCAGGAACTGACATTCCTCTTTTAGTACAAGGAACTGACATTCATACCTTGGAACCAGGAACTGAAATCATTCCTCATTACCAAGAATTGACATATCTTGGAACCAGGAATTGCTCTTCATTTTCTATTAACAGGAACTTCTGTTTATCTTCAAGAACCAGAAACTGATACTCATATCTAATTACCAGAAACTGGTGCTTATCCATTACAGGAACTGATGCCCATCTCCAAGAACCAAGAACTTGGAACTCTTATTACAGGAACTGATGCCCATCTTTTATTACAGGAAGCAATGCTTATCTCCAAGAACCAGGAACTGATGCTCATCTCCAAGAGCCTCGAACTGATATTCAAATCCTTTTGTCAGGTAGTGAAATCTGCCTCTTTGCATCTTGTATCTTCTAGTGTTTGTTACAGATGATGATCTCTTTGTCCTCGATACTGGATCTCTTCCCCCTGATCCCAATTTTTCTTTCGCCTGGTGCCTAGACCCGCCGCCTTCTAACACATTACCAAAGCCTTTCACCTACCACTGGGTGCTGATGACCATCTCTTCTTCTGTTTATGATTTTCTGGTATGTACCCACATATTTTCTAGGAGATGTACACCACCTTATCTCATTGAGCAAATCATCTATGATCCTTTCTGAGTTACAACATAACCTAAAATTGACATTTTATTCAGTTACGCCTAGCTCATCGGTGTCTCAGTCCAACTGTGATGTGTTCCCTGTTGTTAGGAAGCCCTATGGATAGCTCTCAGAAAAATCCGTCCAATGAATGCGGCGGTCTTTTGCAGCGTCGTTTCCCATTCCCTTCTTCTAGCAGGTAGGTCAAATCCACGGCTAAAAACAACAGACAAAAATAATATATTATGCAACATTACAACTCTCATTCTTTCAGAAATGGCAATAACATAAAAAGAGAGAAATAATAAAAAGAAAGAATCTCAACTAAAATATCCCTAAGGGAAGGCTTGTAAAAACATCTAAAATAGAGCTTTGATGCGGCCATCTTGGTTTCTCCTCTATTCTACTAAATGGACTCAAACCGAGGCATTTAGGAGCTAATAGTTTTAGGTAATGTTAACGTTATTGGCTAGGCATCTTGCCTTACTTTAGGAAACCAAAATGAAATCAACCTATGTTGGATCCCATTTAGGAGCCAATAGTTAGTTAATGTTAACATTGTTTGCTAAGCATCTTGCCTTAATTTAGGAAACCAAAATGAAATCAACCTGTGTTGAACCCCATTTAGGAGCTCATTATAATTCCGTTGATTTCTTACGTTGTTTGCCAGGCATCTTGCCTAGTAGATTGAGCAGCAGACCATTAAGTCGCTCCTTCTGCTGACAAATCCTCTCTGCTTTCTGTTGTTCTATCTGTCTTCTTAAGGCCAACGACTGCTCCTTCTCATGCTTCTTAAGACGTTTCTTTTGCTTCTTTTTTTCAGCCAAACTGTGAGGCAATCATATCCAATATCAATCAATGTCATTCTCAATTCCTTGTCTTCATAATTTAACTGAACAAAAGAATGTTATTGACTTTTCAACTCTAGCAGTCTTTCTCAAAAGGCTGAAATCATGTAACTATTGGACCGGGAAAATCGTTTAAAGACAAACTACAGGCCTTACGCTTAAGCTTTTTGTAAAGTAGCCCACCGAGCTAGAGACCTGTGTGTTTTACTTGCCCCAAAGAGGTTTTAGTATCCCAGATTTTAAACGCATTGTCATAAACGTATCTTTCTGATGTATCAATGATAGCAATCACAACTAGTTTAATGGTCAAATGAAGTTACATTCACACCCTCCAAAACAAATTAAAAAATGTATTCCCATCTGAAAAACCCAAATGTAAGCATTACAAACAAGTAGGTTGGATAGGTTTTAGTAGCTGACAGGGCAAGTTGAATAGTGATGTTTACTAGCCCATTGCAGTTTTTACAAGGCTAGGGTTAAGGGTGAGCCCCGAGACACACTGCTTTCATACACACTGCCAATTAACAGAGTGTGAACTGGCCTCTCCCTAGTAGTCAAATTGGGGAGTCTTGCCTTTGAGATATCTGCGTTGCTTACCACAGCATTCTGCGATTATGAAGCCCCCAAAAAGTGCATGAATCTACAAGCCATAAGTGCAGAATTCCGTGGTAAACAGAGTAATTAAATCGGCCTTAAAAAGGTTTCAATGTTTTAGTTGAATATAAAAACAAAGGGCTGGTTCTGCATCAACAGTTTTATCCTGGGCTTTTGCTCATCTCCCTTTTTATAAAAATAGTGATTTTAATGATAATAAAAAGATTACGTTGTATTTGTTTTTCTTATTTTAACTAGACATACCTGATCTTCTTTGAGTTGGTAGACAGTGGATTGCCAAGTTGTTTAGCTGCATAAGTTTCTGGAGTCATGTCATCAATATTAACATCATCATCCTCTCTCTCTACTG
This sequence comes from Leptasterias polaris, assembly GCA_037783415.1. Taxonomy (NCBI): domain Eukaryota; kingdom Metazoa; phylum Echinodermata; class Asteroidea; order Forcipulatida; family Asteriidae; genus Leptasterias; species Leptasterias polaris. The sequence goes on from JAZGTN010000022.1 coordinate 8,852,900, forward strand.
ACTTGTCTTTATTACACCTACAATAATCAGAATAGGAGTCCACTCAATTAATACAAACATAATGGGTGGCCTGGGTGAATAGTGTGTAAAGCACTCACCTCTCACCACTGTGACCTTGGTACGATTTCTGGCTAGGGCCATATGGGGGTTAGAGTTGTGCGTTGGTTCTCTTTTATGCCATGAGGGTTCTCATCCAGGCCCTCAATTTTTCCTCCCTTTGTTAAAAATGAACCACTTTTGAACACTGGCTGTGCTCCGTGGTAATATATGGGTCGATGTCGCTGGCTGCCAAAAGGTGCTTTTACAACAGCTTATTTATTTTTGTTAACGTTAACTATACTTAATTCTATCCCAAATTCCTACATTATGCAAATTTCTAGGCAGTGGAAGTACGTCACAGGTCCTACAGTTTATTCCCTTCGTGTTTATGTTTAATTATAGAAAGGCTATTCTGGAGACAAGTGTCATGACTGGGACTCAAACCCACCCTCTGCTGATCAGAAACACCAAAGCTTGAGTCCGGTGCTCTTAACCACTCAGCCGCAGCTCTTCACAGAGCACAAATAGATACATACACAGCATTCTCTGGGTCCTATAGATACATACACAGCATTCTCTGGGTCCTATAGATACATACACAGCATTCTCGGGGTCCTATAGATACATACACAGCATTCTCTGGGTCCTATAGATACATACACAGCATTCTCTGGTCCTATAGATACATACACAGCATTCTCTGGGTCCTATAGATACATACACAGCATTCTCTGGTCCTATAGATACATACACAGCATTCTCTGGGTCCTATAGATACATACACAGCATTCTCTGGGTCCTATAGATACATACACAGCATTCTCTGGTCCTATAGATACATACACAGCATTCTCTGGGTCCTATAGATACATACACAGCATTCTCTGGTCCTATAGATACATACACAGCATTCTCTGGGTCCTATAGATACATACACAGCATTCTCTGGGTCCTATAGATACATACACAGCATTCTCTGGTCCTATAGATACATACACAGCATTCTCTGGTCCTATAGATACATACACAGCATTCTCTGGGTCCTATAGATACATACACAGCATTCTCTGGGTCCTATTTCCATTGATTTGATAGAACTTACCTTCCTCCGTATCCTCTTTTAAAATGCTCCGGTACGAGATGAGGCTGTAAAATAAACATCCAGAATGAGTAAGTTATTCTATCAATTTCATATCATGTTTTATTTTGATGGGAAGTTGCCAATCACAAGGCCCTAAAACAGGCCACTCGAGGTGAGGGCTAAAACAAGGGAAAGGGGATAAGAGAAAAGGAAATCAAAAAGAAGAAAGATGACCATTGCAGAGCTGTCAACATTTGCATCTTGCAATCATGGATATTTTGTACAACAATCACAGAGATATTTAGAGTTACATAATAGGGAAGAGGTTTCCAACCCTGCGAGAAGCGGATATTTTGTGATTTGCCCCGTGGAACGGATGTGCTCATGCGGTAGGCATATTATGTAATTAGTGAAATTGACACATGAAACAGCCACAGGGTAAAAAAGAAACAGTAGCCAGGTCACCTATATATACCCTGAGGGTATTTCTGGGTCAGGATTGTAAACAAACAGCTCTGGTTTCCATTCACAGACATATGACAAAGAGCATGTGTTCATACTAGGGCGGCAATTTTTGTACACAAAGGATTGCCGCCTTGGCGCAGACCCACTTTGTGACAGCTGGCCTACCCGTGAACGACCTCTAGGGCAAAATCGGTTCAGCCACTTTGTTAAGGGGTGTTCAGGGTTGGATGAAAATTAATTTCAGCGAAAAAAACAAAAACAAAGTGTTTTAATTAACAAAATTAGAAAAATTGTTCTACGGCTTGAGATCATCCGCTGATTCCAGTTAATCAGGGAGATTGTCAAATTGAATCATCAGAACATGGAAAATTTGTTTATTTTCAGGGAACTTTCAGCAGAATAAGGTTTACACAAGGTGATACGATGCAATCTATTATCGATAAGTGTACACCATACATGTGACCAAAAACTTGATGTCCCATCCAAAGGACGAAGCAACAATGGTTAAGGATCTTGCTTAAGGATGCAAGTGTTTCAGCTATGTAACTTTGTAACTCAAAAAAAGAGGAAATGACCAAGCACACCAAGCATTGTATTTGTTAGTTTTCTGTGGCACTAGATCAGCTAAAGTGTCAAGACTGGGACCCGAACCCACACCCTGCTGACCATAACATCAGAACTTGAGTCCAGTGTGCTACACCGCTCGGCCACGACCAGCCACTGTGATGGATTTTGGAGTTATCGTGGTGTTTAGGGTTAATCTAACAAGTAACAGATAACAAAAGGTAACTCACTGAGTAGTCTCTCTTAGGCACCAACTTCTTATCAAATTTATCAAAGGCGTAGGTCTTGGTAGAGATGGGATATTTGTGTCTGCTGATAGGATTGAAGAGATGAGCAGTCTTATCTAATCGGAACTCACACACATAGACATCTATCTCCTCAACACCCTTAGGCCTCCCTGCAATAGAAGACAAACATCATCAAAGTCTGACACTTCAAAATAACTACCATTGACAGGATGGTGTATGCTTTGGTTCTTTCAATAGTTCGTTCACTGAAAAACCCGAGCTTAGTTTTCCATTACGTTCATAGTCATTATAACCCTCTTATACACAGGTACCACAGACTGCCACAAAGTACCATACCTTCTAGGCTAGCATTGGGTGCATGGGTTTCTTCTGTTTGTACAGCTAGCACTGGTACCACAGACTGCCACAACGTACCATACCTTCCAGGCTAGCATTGGGTGCATGGGTTTCTTCTGTTTGTACAGCTGGCACTGGTACCACAGACTGCCACAAAGTACCATACCTTCTAGGCTAGCATTGGGTGCATGGGTTTCTTCTGTTTGTACAGCTGGCACTGGTACAACAGACTGCCACAAAGTACCATACCTTCTAGGCTAGCATTGGGTGCATGGGTTTCTTCTGTTTGTACAGCTGGCACTGGTACCACAGACTGCCACAAAGTACCATACCTTCTAGGCTAGCATTGGGTGCATGGGTTTCTTCTGTTTGTACAGCTGGCACTGGTACCACAGACTGCCACAAAGTACCATACCTTCTAGGCTAGCATTGGGTGCATGGGTTTCTTCTGTTTGTACAGCTGGCACTGGTACAACAGACTGCCACAAAGTACCATACCTTCTAGGCTAGCATTGGGTGCATGGGTTTCTTCTGTTTGTACAGCTGGCACTGGTACCACAGACTGCCACAAAGTACCATACCTTCTAGGCTAGCATTGGGTGCATGGGTTTCTTCTGTTTGTACAGCTGGCACTGGTACAACAGACTCCCACAAAGTACCATACCTTCTAGGCTAGCATTGGGTGCATGGGTTTCTTCTGTTTGTACAGCTGGCACTGGTACCACAGACTGCCACAAAGTACCATACCTTCTAGGCTAGCATTGGGTGCATGGGTTTCTTCTGTTTGTACAGCTGGCACTGGTACCACAGACTGCCACAAAGTACCATACCTTCTAGGCTAGCATTGGGTGCATGGGTTTCTTCTGTTTGTACAGCTGGCACTGGTACCACAGACTGCCACAAAGTACCATACCACCCAGGCTAGCATTGGGTGCATGGGTTTCTTCTGTTTGTACAGCTAGCACTGGTACAACAGACTGCCACAAAGTACCATACCTTCTAGGCTAGCATTGGGTGCATGGGTTTCTTCTGTTTGTACAGCTGGCACTGGTACCACAGACTGCCACAAAGTACCATACCACCCAGGCTAGCATTGGGTGCATGAGTTTCTTCTGTTTGTACAGCTAGCACTGGTACAACAGACTGCCACAAAGTACCATACCTTCCAGGCTAGCATTAGGTGCATGGGTTTCTTAATTTTGTACTTTTAGCATTATATGGAAACCCCATGGCGTGTGTACTGTGGACTTAATCTCCAGTCTCCTGAGAAATTTTGTGGCATGGTTCATAATGACTGTACAAATTGATATCTTGAGAGCAAAATTAGTGTTTGCACACTGTCTAGCTTGTGTGTAGGAAAAGTAAGCCTGATGATTTAGGATGCTGCTTCCAGTTTGGGGGTCTTTGACTGTAATAGATACAAACTGACATTGAGGGCGCTGCAACCTTAGGGCTTAAGAAAATGACCTATTAATTAGTAAATTGGAAGTAACACACTTCACATAGTAAAACAACAATTGTCAAACACTCAGAATTGGTGGCTGTACCTAAGGCTACAACTGTTGCTAAGGACATCCTATACTTCAACGCATGATGGCACGGCGAGCAAGCCGTAGTCCAATTGTATAATCTTTGAAATTATGCGTAAGGGTCATTTACCTTTACAAAAAGTATAAAAATCCATGACACAGCAGACACCACAGATGACGTCCAGCTTGATGATCTCATACAGTGGTACCCTGAACAGCTCGTTCTTAAAGAACTTTCTGGATGGAGTATGATGAGTCTCGTAGGGCCGTAAGAAATGGTGACCGAAAGCAAACTTCTCCCCGCTGAGAAATGAAAGCAAAACATGCAATACTCATTACACTGTTTCAGGGATGAGATTTGATGGATGTCAACATTCCTGAGAATAGCTTGTGGGCCTGGGTTCCCCCTTATCCTAGACCCGGAACCTCCCAGATGTTACAATTCAGGAGGTTAACAGACTCTGTGCATCACCAGAAATACTATACTACTCATTTGGACACAATGTGGACTATTTCTTTCTTCCTTTGGTGATTGTTTCAGTTTTAGGAGGAAGATCCTAGGGTATTATTCCAGGGAGAACCCATGAAATCAGGTAGGACCAGAAACCCAATCCACAGTGCCCCCAGCGGGATTCTAACCAGGGTCCTACAGGTGAAAAGTCAGGAAAGATACCACCACCATGCCAACCCAACAGCCCTAATACCCTTTGCACTATGTTTGTCTAACTGGTAAGAATCATTGCTGACCAAATGGACTGCAACTATGGTCTAAATGTTTAATAGCAAGTATGTTAAAATGACAGCATTAACACTGTTTGATATTTTCAGGAGTTATTGATTTCAATGAGGCTAGATACTAGATCAAAGAGCAGGATTTCTTTATATCTGGGGAAAAAACCCCAGCTACTTTGTTCACCATAACGTCTGAATTCAGTCAGAAATTTAGTGTCATGTTTCACAATGACATTTACTGATCTGTTTTAATAATATGGGTTTTCCGGCCAATTTCAACAAAAATGTCTTTCAATATAACACCCAGCTCATTCGGTTTCGTTTGAAAACGAAAGCTCCGTTGCATCAGCATTCAACAGTCAAAAGGAGTTATTTAATTTCACCAGTTTAGCATTCACTGGTTGAATAAGATAATTTAATTCAATAAGATAATTTAATTCAATTTTGTAAACGCCGGCAGCAAGAGCTGGTCAACCATTCAATTTCATCAAGTGTAAATAGGAAGTAGGAATTCAACTTAAGAATGGTCAAAGTGGAGTCTTGAATGCCTATAAATGAAACAGAATGACTGAAACAAATCTGAATCAGAAAAACAAAATCATGTGTGTACCCAATGTGTACAAAATGAATGCATTTTAATGCATTAAAATAGCTAAAATAAACCCTAGTTTGAGTGTATATGGTGAAAATGCGTTAAATTTAATCAATGTTTGCTGAAAGTGGCCGGGAAAAGCTATATTATAGATAATAAATAATGAATAATTAAGCTTACTCTGGATTCTTCCACAGCTTCTCTACCCTGAAGATATTGAGTTCGTCTCTATTGATATTGGACATGATCTCTGTAGATGATTGGATGACTGAGCCGTCTGGTGTCCGACGTTGGTTCTCATTGGCGAGATAGACACAACAGCCTGGTGTCCACAATGAAATAGAGGAATATATCAACTTTAAAGGTGTGCAGAACATTGGTAAGAATCAATATATAAATGTTCATAGATTTGCATAAAACTTACATCGTATAAAGATGGTCGTGGTGGGAAACTCCCTTTGAAATATTTTTGCTTGAAATGCAATAGGTTTTTAGAAATGAGTAAAACAATTAGTTTTGATCTTGCAAGTCAAAAACTCAGTGTTTGAAAACAGCAAAATCATTTAATGTCTTTTTCAATTTTTTTCTCATGACTCCAATGACCGATTGAGCTTAAACTTTCACAGGTTTGTTATTTCATGTATATAATGGGTCACATCAAGTGTGGATACTGGGCTTTGACAATTACCAATGTGACACAAGTGATTGAAAAAAATAAATTATATAATTTTTTATCAAAAAGTCTTCTTGTTATAAAGATGGTCATAATCCATTTGGAGGTATGGTGGACACAATACTATAACACTATTAGGTTTGGGTAAATTTGTCTGTATACACCTAAACCAAACAGTGATGGCTACTGGTAGTAAGCATTCCAGTTCATGCCCAGCAAGTCTCAACTTTTTTACCTTGTCTAACGATAAGATGATCATCTCTTTGAAGACACAGGAAGTACGTTTGATCCGGTTGGGCAAACTTTGGTTGTGGAACCATGGGGACTTCCTGTACACAGCAAAGAGACCAAAGATGATGTGGACATTGATTTTAAGACTGTGGTAAGTGTATTTACATACCTGCCAGCATTGAAGAGTTCAAAATCGGAACACCTTAAGTCGTACTTTTTCTTTATCTCATTAAACATGGTACTGTTGCATGTGTTCCTTGCAAAATTTCTGCAACTGCTTTTTTTGAAAGGGGGGGAAGGTGCTGTCATCTTGCCATGAACATAAACATACCCATAACTCTTGTATGTTAGAAGCAGAGCTGCCAATATATGCATCTTGCAATCAGGGAGATTTTGTACGACAATCAGGGAGATATTTAGAACTACATTCAACATAATAGGGACAAAGTTTCCATAATCAGGGATTTTTATCAAATTTGTTCATCAGAACATGGAAAGATTGGTGTACTATCAGAGAACATTTTGTAGAATCAGGGAGAGTTGGCAGCCCTGTAGAAAAACAAAATTTATCTCAAACTTATACAATCATGACAACCTTATCACTTTTGGAATGTTCAACTTTCAACAAAATAGCGATCAACCTGAAGTAAATAGTGCCCATTTTTGTTTATTTTTCTCCAACATGGGGGGCAGGAACAGTACGTTGTTATTGTTGGATGTACAAGGTTATAGAAGCTAATAGCGATATCTACCTTTGGCACTGGTCTTAGATCACACAGCTCACACACATAATTCTCAGTTGGTTCTTTCATGTCAATGCAGTCACAATGTTGCCAAACCTGCACAACAAAATCAAATCAATCAATTATTATTATTACCAAAAAAAGCAACAAAATATACCTGTTTGTAATTGAGTCAATCAAATCACCATAATTCTGAATTATCAACAAACGCCATTATGAATTATCAACAAACGCCAACGATTATTTTAATTTTTCAATTAATGATCAATTAATCTTAGTTGTTTGAATTCTGTCAAAATCATGTGAATACATGAATCCACCATGTTAGCAACAGGGACAGCCAAGTGCCTTCTGAATATGTCCCCAAGGGCCCAATTTCATAGAGCTGCTTAAGCACAAAAAGTAGCTAAACAAAATAAAACCTTGCTTACCAGAATACGGTTACCTGCCAAAATACCACGCAATGTATACTATCTGTAACTGGTATCCTGCTCATTTTTGCTAAGCAGAAAATGGTTAAGCAATATGTTTTACTTAAGAGGCTCTATGACATTAGGTCCAGTACCTACCATGCATTGTTCACATTGTATCATGAGCCCCTCATCATTGAAGAGTCCACACAGACATCGTATCACCTCCTCTTCTTCCTCTTCCTTTAATACTTTGCTATCTGCAATCAATCAAAGTATCAAAACCATTCAACATTACAGTCAGTGTGTTGTGTAATGAAGAGAAAGGGGCAGGGATGAGAGTCATTGCTGGCAAAAAAGTCTGAAACTACGTGTTGATCAAAAATTTAGGACGTAGGGTCTACATGTATGTTGAAATGATGGCGTTTCTACCTTTTGGTAACCCCTAGGGAGGGTTTGGAATTCAAAGGGCTTTTGGGAACAGTGTCCTAAGCACTAGTGAAGTAGATCAAAGGGTAGTTTTTCTTTTATGTGGAAAAATGTAAGGCTTTTTTTATTCACCAGGCTGACATAAAAAGTCTGAATTCAGACAAAAGTCTGAAAAATCTCATCCCTGAAGGGGTTTACCCCGGTGTTTCTGACATTGGCTGTTGAACGCACCACAGCACTTTGTAAACCATTAGAAGGTGCTGAATAAATGGGTCTCATTATTCAAAACTTAGTTCTGCTTATTCTGTTGAAAAACAAACGATGAGCGCTTTGATACACCTCTAGGAATGTGATAAAGTGTTATATAAGAACTCAGTATTATTATTGTTATTATTAAAACACAATAGACCCCTTCTCAAAAAGGCTCCAACGCTGAGGTCAAACAATGAAAATAAACACAAAGTTAAAGATTCTGTCATAAGAAATGCTTTTGAACCATGATATTACACACAAACTTATGCCAGCCTTGGAACGAGAAGTTGCAAAAACTATTAGGAGGGAACACAAGAGCCAAGATATCGCTGAGAAAACTTTACCTTCTTTATTATCCTTGTCCTTCTGTGGTTGGCCGAGAATGTCTTCAAAGAATTTGGCATTGTCTGTCTTAGCCTTTGTGTAAGCCTTACGCAAGTCTGCTGCATCCCTACCCAATTCAGACTTCTTACCATGGTACCTCTGCAACAATAAAAACCACAACAACAATAATCATCGGCTTCTACAAAGATCTCTAAAAGTGTCACGATGTACATGTTACTTGTTAACTTTGGCACCGGTTTCCAACACATGCTGGATATTGACCATTACTGGATCTATTCCACAGCTGATTATAACCCAATTTATCAGCATGTAACTTCATGTTTGTATTTTGCTTCCATTGTTAGGCTTTAATTTGCATTACCTATATCATTGCTCAATTAGGTTGGTGTCTAGTGTCTGATCGGTCAAGCACACTGGCCTCAAGCTCTGGTGTTTCTGATCAGCAAAGGGGGGTTGAAGTTCTGGTCTTGACACTTGTGTCCTCAAGCAAGACACTTAACCATTGTTGCTTCATCCTTCAGATGGGATGTACAGCTGTTGGTCCTGTGTCTTGTGAAATGCCTGTGTGCAATGCACGCCAAAGAACCTAGTACACCTATTGTTAAGAGCAGGGGTTTGCCCCGCTGTTCTTGGCATTGTTGGCTGCAGATTGCACCACAGAATTTGATCCTTGAGAGGGCAACACCATTTCATTTTGCAAAGGGCCCTTTCACAGGAAAATCTTGAAGTCTATGGGAAACCTTCAATGGGGCACCAAGGCCAAGACCAGGGGCAACAAAGGCTGTGGTCTCTGTGTAATTCAAGGCCAGCTATTGACCCCTAGCACCAAGGTCAAACGCAGCTACAGCTGCCATGCTTGCCATTATGGGAGTCAACTTGTAAACGTGTAAACGCTGCATTGCCTAAAGTGCGCACTACACTGTATAATAAATAATAATAATAATAAATAATAATAATAAATAATAGTAATAATAACACACGGGCCACTTCCTCAAAAGATGGGCAACCAAGATTATTGTGATGATGTCGTCAGGTGAATAAGGTCAATTTATGTGATTGTAATTGCCAACATGGTATAAGCATCCATTGAATTAAATTGAATACAAACCAGCGGATTGATGTTAAAACACTCTGCAATTTTAGTAAGTGTGAACCTGAAGAAAACCCTGCATACCTCTGCATTCCTGAAGACACGCATGAAGTGTTCATCAAATCGCTCCACTGTCTTGTAGTAACCAGTCATGATGTGCCTCTCAATGGTGCTTAAATCAATGGGATCAGAAATCCTCTGGTAGTAGTCTTGATTTCTGGTGAAATCAAATCAAATCAAATCAAATCAAATCAAATCAATCATGTCAAATATTTGATGAAGGAAGTAACCTGGGGCTAATTTCATAAAGCCTGTAAACACAAACATGCTAAGTACAGAAATATGTTGCTTAACAGAAACCGGTTACCAGCCAAAAGTTTAGTATTTTTTCGATATTTGTGTTTCAGTGGAAACGTGTTTGAACTTTGGGCTACTTGTTTAAATTAAATTGTTCAAATTAACAAACCAGAAAATATAATAAATGATGACCAACTTTCTTTCAGACCCAGATTCTCTCAGATGTTTCAAGTCAGGAGGTTTACAGACTCGGTGCATCACCAGAAATACACAACTACATGTTTGAACACAATGTGGACTATTTCTTTCTCCCTTTGGTGACTTCTTTACTTCTATCAAGAACATTTGAAGGCTCAAGGAGATTTAGAGAAAATCCTGAAACCAGGAACAAATCCTGAGCAATCACCTGCCGGCATACATTATCATGATAACTTGGTTCAGATGAATCCTATAGTCTCACCTCTTCTTTGATGGTCTGTTCATGAATGGGATAGCCAAGCTTTGTCCACTGGAGTCACGGTACGTACACACCACAGTATAAATATCCTTAAACACCTGAGCAAGGCGGGCAGCCTTAGTCACCTCAACGTTGACCTCAGCTGCAGCTAGACGCCGGGTTTTGACTGAGCGAGATGTCTTGAGTGCAGTAAACTGGGCCATGAATACATCTGCAAGATAAAATATTGACCAAGATGAAATGAAAGACTGCTTGTAAGATCATCAAATATCTTGCCATTTTGTGGTTTAAAATTGCAGTGTGAATACATCATCTGTATCAAAATCGATCCTAGTGTAGAGTTTGAATCACTCATAAGCACCACCCCCTCCCCCTAAAGCTGACAGGTTGAGTCTAGATATCAAATCAGTATGAGGGCTGTCAACATAGAACACTTGCCACAAACATTCTCCAACATGAGACAGTTGAACTCAATCATGCATAGGACCAACACAAAATGATATACTTAAAGTGTATTTAAAGCATCTCACAGCAAGTGAGGGACAATTTCATGGATCTACTTTTTGTGCCATTGAGATTAGTCTATCATGCTCTTCCAGCCTCTGGCCCCTTCTGAACTAGCGGCTATGACCATGGCTTTGGCTGCGTCACCATGGCAACATACATTGAAGCAACAGCCACAGCCGTAGCCACCAATTCTGACACAGCTCTCAGTTTGGTTACATTGATTTGAACGGAAGCAAATCCAAGATGGCGGGACCATTGTTACCTTTTCCATTGTCATTCTGACTGTTGGTTTTGACAGCGAGGTTCCCTTCCTTAGCCTTCAACTGAGTCTCTCGTACACGTTTGATCTTCTCAATGTTACGCAGAAGGAATAAACGTCTATCTGCGATGAGATTCATCTCTCTGACTGACATTGGTCGAGGTAGACGTCGAGCCTTTAAGGCACTATGATCTTCAGCAACACCTTCCTGTTAATCCACATAAATCACAAAATACTATAATACTATTTGTCAAGTAAAAAAACACAAACTTTGTTTCTTTAACTAGTCTGCCTGGCTAGCCAACTGTACGTTTATGTAAAGCCCGCACAAATTTTCACAAGCCCACTAAGTACAAATACTTTACATTGAGAAATAGAATAAGCTGTTGCAAACTCTTACCAGCCAAAATGACCTATGGTATAAATGCAAAAAGCAGTTATTGGCCTGACGTTTCAACCCGAGCATTGTCTTTCTCAAATCAATTTTTTTTCGAAAAAGAAAGACTCTGGTAGGGTTGATTGTGAGGCCAATGACAAATTGTTTGCAAAATCTAACATTGTCATTATTTATTTTGCTTTAATCACATGATGAAACTGGCATAACCAAAATGATTGTGATGATGACGTCAGGTGAATTGGGACTGTTCAAAAACAATTGTGCTAAACATGACAATGGCTGCAAACATAATTAATTACACTTCTATGTTCTTTATGGACATACCCTTTTCTTGAGGTTGTTCTTGGATTTTCTCTTCTCCTTCACCGGTCGTCCTAACTTCTTCCCCGTCTTTTTGGTATTCAATGAGTCTTTCTTGACAATTCCATTTGGCTTCTGGGTCTTGCCGCCTATTGTACCCCTGCAGTTACCGCTGCCACACATGCACTCTTGCTGTAATTCAATAACATCACAACATTAGAGGTACGGTCATGGACTGCTTTTTGTCAACAAAGGCATAATTATAATGAAAGATACAATCAAAGTCACCTGTGAAAGTTTCAGCTGAATACAGTGTCTACTTGCTGAGAAAACAGCAACAAGAGTCACTGGTTTTTCAAAAGATCCATCCACAAAGTCCAAAGTCTGAAATTTCTGATCCCTTATCCTTACCTGTGTTTCAAGGTTGAATGCATGGAAGTTATAATCATACGTCAGCTCATCGCCGGCGTTAACATCCTTCAGCGCAAACAGGGCAATCCGATACATCCCGTTGACCGACCACTTCTGCATCTCACAGTTCGGCTCACAGCTGTGATTGACGAAGCGTCCCTCGTTGCCGTACCGGTACCCATCGATGACGGTGCCAGAGTCCAGATTGAGGTAGTAGTGATGCTTCTGGTATTGGTAATCGCTGAGAGCTCTCTTCCAGAGTTCTTTAACACTGATTACCTCACCTACATACTCCAGGATGAACTCTCCTGATTTGATTGGAGTCTGGGTGCAGATTCCCCATCCACGATCCTTGGTCTGAAAAAACACATATTAAGAATTTACCCAGTCAGTTTCTCTTGTGATTTATTACTTGATATTTGAAATAAAAAGTCACATCTGCTTTAAGGTGATCCCCCTGCTGCTGCTTCCCAAATCGTTTTGTATAACTTGGGTGAGATCCCTGGCTGTATGGCAGTTACTGACTGGCTTCTTGGGTGAGATCCCTGGCTGTATGGCAGTTACTGACTGGCTTCTTGGGTGAGATCCCTGGCTGTATGGCAGTTACTGACTGGCTTCTTGGGTGAGATCCCTGGCTGTATGGCAGTTACTGACTGGCTTCTGACTGACACCCCAGATTGAAAATATTGATAAAATAGGGACACTGCAACATTGGGCTAGACAGCTCTGTTGGTAGAGCACAGTCTAATTAATCCAGAGGTTACAGGTTCAAGACCCGCTCTAGTCAACTTTTCTTTGTTCAACCCCAAAGTTCTTAAACTTCAACATACTATAAATCGCTGCAATCCAGGCGTCCATTCATGTCTCTGTATCCTCCGATTGGAGCAAACTTCTTCACATGGGCAAGTACTAGCTGAGCATTCACCAAGAACCATTCTACACATAAAAACAATTAAGTCAATTATAAACAAAAAGATCCTTGTTTACATGTTTACAGTGTCATGCATCAATTCATGTTAAAGCATGCAGACAACATTGGTACTTGTCAAAGACCAGTATCTGCACTTTGTGTGACCAAACGTATACATGAAATAATAAATCTGAGAACATTTTAAGCTCTATCACTATCAGGCTGGCATAGCTTTTGACTATTATTGAAAATCACAGTGGATACAATTGAATGTCAGACAGTAAGAGGGTTGACTGTTTACTGTGCAGATTCATTTACCAACTGGTACAAGAAAGCAGGCTGGCATAGTTTATCTACGATTCAGAACCATAGTGGATGATATTGAAAAGGTAGGAGGGTTAAATTGGAGAGCTATATTTTCTTTTCATCCACCTCCACTTTGCATATAAACCCTTCTCAGATAACGTCACTGTTTGTTGCTCGCCATGCTGGTGTACTTACACACACAGTTCTGGTGCGTCAAATTACTAGAACTGCACTAACATGAACTACAAAACAAAATGCTGGATGGCACTAAGCGTACGTACCCTACAATTGCATAGTACTCCACCATGGCAGACCTCCCACATTAATCTAGAAATGTGACATCAGTGAGAAGGGTCTACAAACCAGGGTCCAATTTCATAATGCTGCTTAAGCATAAAAAGTAGCTAAGCACCACAAAAGTAAAGGTTACCAGCCAAACTACCATGTAACATATACAATTTGTGACTGGTATCCTGCTCATTTCTGCTAAGCAGACAAATGTTAAGCAATAGTTTCTGCTGAAGCAGCTCAATGAAATTGGGCCAAGCCTATAGGTTAACTTTATGGTGATGAGAAACAGTAGTCTCCAAGACTTAACAATCTCTCCCCGGTCAACCCTTACCTATTGAGGCAATCATCTCCACATCCTTTCACATCAGGTTCCTTTGGCTTCTTGCAGTTACAGATATTTTGAGTATTTGACACTGGCTTCACATCATAGTAGATATCTAAAATACAAGTAAAAATAAACAAATGAATACAAATATTTGTCGCCTCCACTTAAGATAATCCTTCTCCTGCCGCTTCCAGTGATCTAGTCATAGCCATAGCCATAGCCATAGCCATAGCCATAGCCGATGCCAGTTATTTGGATTTAAAAAAAATTGAAATCTATAAAATGTTTTTCCTTTTATCCCAACCTGTTAGTTGCCGTTTACTGCTGATGGTTGGTGACAAATAAAGAATCTATAAATAAATAAATCAATACAATTTGGGGCTAAAATGTCAAGTGCTGAAAATCTTGTCACCGACAATGCACCAATATTTGCTATTTAAAGTGACACACTGGCGGTGTTGTATTACCGCACCGGACTGGCCTCGAAACAATTGCGCATAATGAAATGCCGTGATTGCTCATCTGCCCACTGATAAATTATGCAGGTACATGTATCCGACACACATTTGGGACTCGGTCAAAAACAACACATTATGTTAGGAAGCAATTTACCTCGACTGTTGTATCAAGGTGCAATCTGATATAAAAGTGTATGAACTATGAGTGTATTATTGCCATGGGTTAATGAGTCATTCCATGAGTCAGTGCATTCAAACTGCAGCAACACCCAGGGCCAAGCTCTCAATAATGCACTATTTATACACCCAAACCCTTTTAGACTACTCCAGTGTCCTCGTTCAATTCCCTGGACTTTTCACGCGGGGCCGTATTGTTCTCGATTCCGGTTCAAATCAATGCGACCAAAAACCGAGACAGAAATGGAAAAATGATCTGGCGATTCTTCAGGTACGATTTGAGCGCAATTTTAAATGCTTTCAATCACTCGCATGATGAAAATGGCGGGAGTGTATTCAACCTCATCCCCAGTGTGTTTAATACCACAGTGCGTCATCTTTAAACCATCGATCAACCCCACATTGCCCAACATGCTTTGAGGTATATTGACAAATCTGGTCCTGGTGTACCCGGGCCCATATATAGCATATTTAAATAAGACCTGTAGTCAATCCATTCTACATGTAGGTTTAAGCATGGTAACTGGATAATTAAGCATTGAGTCATACAGCAACTGGTTCTCTCTCTGGTCTAATTACGCGTCTGACTGTATGCGGTTAAGGGTGACTAAGTAAAACCAAAATAGCTGAACTATGGCCGTGTCAAATGAGTGCACTGCACAAGCTTGTTTTTCACAACTGTGCACACATCACAGTCACTCCATTCAAAAAAACACAACCTCCAAAACCCTCAGAAATTAATTGAAATTAAAAGCCTCTGAGGCACAATTTCACAAAGAGCTAAGATTGATCTTTAATGTGTATCAATTTTAATTGCTGGGCAAAGTGTGATGGCACAATACAAGTCAATATGGCAATATAGACAACTCATCTTAAGATGAATCTTATAGTGCTTTGTGAAATTGAGCCCTGCTACAATGTGTTTGTTCACACTTTCCCTTAATTTTTTTTGTTTACTAATTTAGGTATGCCAACCTCAGAGCTCCTTCACTTTTGACCCTACTTCTAACTGGCATGACACTTGGCCCTTGGAAAAAAGTAGGAAGTACAAGGGCTGACCTTCATATCATCAGCTCAGTGCTATAAGGTCGTTAATTGTAACTTCATATCCAGGAAAAATTTGAAATGGCGTTAAGTGAAAAAAACATATAAATTTGAAAAATAAATCAAAACTCACAAATAATGATTTTCTAAAAAACTGAATGTTTCTCCTTTTCCCCCAAATACCTTTAATATCGAACTTGATCAATAAACTCCATTCAACAGGAGCTCCGAACAATGCAAAAGCAATTTGGTGACATCCGTACAAACTTCACTACAGACCTTAAAGCCCTGAGCAGTTGATACATGGTGAAGGCTTTTTCAGGCTATTTATTAATGATTTTGCTGGTTTTTGTAAGGGCTGAAAATGGAAATCAGGCTGAAGTACATGTAGGAAGAATATCATTGCTGCTCTAAGTAAGTCTGGCTGGATAAATCTACTTCTCATTGAACTTCCTAGGGTTAGCAATTCCCCAGATGAGTGAACAAACAATCAACATTTTTCAAAGGAATTTCCCAGGAAATGTCTAGTGTGGAAAGTGGTTTCCAGAGAGACTGACAGAAAGGACCAAAATCCATGTAACCATCATATATGGTGAGCATAATGAGTAGTGAGCAATGTGTACAAATGAAAATACACGTCAAGGAGAGAACACAATTCCGTATTGCGTTACAGCGTTATCCGTTAAAAACTATATGTATTTTCATTTTTAAGGATGGCGCACTACACATTATGCATAACAGAAACATGGATTTTAAGCCTAATTTTATTCATAAAACCTCTACTTAGATTCTGCTTTGTGATTGTTAGAGCGCGTCACACGAAATGTCTTTCATACGAAATGTCTTTTGTTTCAAGTAAAAAGCCGTGATGCCCTATACTCATAGTAACCAATGTATTATACCCATAGAAACCATAAAATCCCTAGCAACGGCAGCTTCTTGATACCTAGTCGTCTACATGTGTATCGTATGGGGTGTTATAAAACAAATATTGACTGCTTTTACTTGTGCTATGGTTAAAACTACGACTCCCTCAGTGATCCCAAGACCTTTCTATTTTCCCTTAGGCTTGGCCTATAGAACGCTCCGAGGATCACCTCGGGGTCGTAGTCTTAACCATAGCACTCGAAGTAGTCAATATTGAAGCATGAAGAGTAATAATTGTAGTTAAACAAAAAATAATAATAAACAAACAAGCATTTATTTGGCACTTTTTAATTGTATCAAAGAGCATTACATTATTACTAAATGTTCACTGGGCTTTAAGCATTCCTGAAATCAACGCAACTTCTTTGGAGTATGCATCACCAGCAGCCAAACTGTCGCACAGAATGCTAATTATTCACATCAACAATCTCTACCCTCGGAGGTACTATTTACTCCTGGGTGATGAGAAGCAATTACACTTAAGGGCTGTGCCCAAGAACACAAGTATCACGTCCGGGATTTGAACCCACATTTTGATAACTCAGCCTTCAGAACTTCAGATTAAGTAACAAATATACAAGCTGTACATGATTGTAGACATGAGACGATCAGGCCTTGAACTTCACTCTAGAAGGGGCACAGCAATTTTCCTCTGGTAAGGGGCACTTCTATGAGAAAAATGTAAATTTGTATTGGAACTTTGCAAAGGGCACCACAGCAAAAGCACAGGGCACCACGGCAATTGCTGTGGTGCCGTGGGTTAGTTCGAGGCCTGGACGATGGTTGAAACTTCCACTTACTGTTTCTAAGTTTCTTGAATTTGGAAGGATCTTGTCTGATGGAGAGTTTATTGTGTGTATAGAGCCACCACAGATCATACGGCAACTGGAAGTCACTCTCTTCCTCCCAGAACGAAGAACCTATCAAAACAATTCACATCATTAATATATTAATTTTATAATAACAATCTTTATTTATGATCCAAATTTAACATCTATTAAATCATTGCGGTACCCGCAGCTAATTTATAGGATTCGAACTGGCCTCTAGCTACTGGGCAAACTTGGTGGTCAAGTGGTAAGACACCTGGGGTCGATTTCACCAAACTCTTCCTAACTTAGGACTAGTCCTAGGCAATGCTAAGAGATAGGACTAGTCCTAAGTTAGGACGAGTAACTTAAGACTAGTCCTATCTCTTAGCATTGCCTAGGACTAGTCCTAAGTTAGGAAGAGTTTGGTGAAATCGACCCCTGCTCTAGAATGACTAAGAAGGTGGGTTCGAATCCAAACCAAGTAACATGCATATGGATTTTTTATTATTTGTTCAAAAGGACTTGGGAAAGAACAGACTATACAGTGCTTAACACACATCGGTGCGGAGTAAAAAACAAACAAAACAATTAAAACACAAAACAATAATATATTAATGGTCTTCAAACCAAAAAGCTTTCCTTACGGCTTACTACTTGATATTTGAAATAAAAATCTGCACCCCCTTTAGGTGATTCCTCTGCTGCCCCTTCCCAGGTTATATCGTAACTTTGGATGCGATCTCTTATATAAGGCAGTTACAGGTTGTATGGCTTCTGACTGGCACACCCCCGAACAAAGATATTGACTAAATAGGAAGACCGTTAACATTAGGGCTAGATAGCTTAGTTGGTAGAGGGCTGACATGTTAGTTGTAGGTTCAAGTCCCGCTCTAGTAAATTTGTTCTATGTTCAACCCTAAATTACTTTAAGAAGTGAATTAACTTTGTATCTAGATATGAACATTGTACAAACACCAACATAACTTTTATATTTCTGTCATAGAAAGCAATATGCTGCCGAAGCAATAATGGTTAAGTGTCTCGCTTATGGACACAAGTGTCATGTCCAGGATTAGAACCCACACACTGCTGATCAGAAACACCAGAGCTTGAGTTCAGTGCACCTGACCGCTCGGCCAATGACCCTAGTGATTTCTTTCATGACATCTCATTTCTGATTCAGAGATTAATCCTCCTCACATGAAGCTCAGTGCTTTGTGAGTTCAGTGTTCGGTTTCACAAATCCCATGATAAGTGGTTTTCATACTACCATACTGATTTGGACTGTAATATTTGCTCAGCAATTAAGATCAACCCATTCATCTTAAGATGAATCTTGGTGTTTTGAGAACTTAGGTCTAGGACTCGGAGATAACCATAATCTGACATAGAGTGCATATCATAATAATAATCATCATCATCATAATATTAATGGATTGGCACCAGTCCCAAAGCACTGAGGAAATGGAATAGGCAGAAATGTGAGGGTTGATCTATTACAGAAGGCGCCGCTTTTACAAACAGAGAGGATCCTGAGAAAGACCCTTGAGATCTGAGGCTGTGGGGCGTAGCACGACATGAGGAGTTACCGACACTAAGGAAAATGTGATCTTTCTTTTGCATGCTGTGATAAAATGAAATAATAATGGCCATTTCTATTGCACTACACCCTTATGAACCAAATATCTCACTCAACAAAGTGGTCAACCATACACGAATGTTCCCCTGATTGTATTTCAAGAGGGAAATGTAAGTTATTTGAATCACTACTCACTAATTGCAATGGTGTTTTTTTGCATGAACTCTTACAAAGGTTAAGGAGTAATTCCAAATGGTACAATTTTGAGAGAATTGAAAGCAATGTGCCCCTTCAATGCAGAACCTGGTTGTAGACTCGGACACTTACCTGATAAGATAGGAAGCGGAAACAGTCCACAAGATGGCTCCTCAATAGACTGATCCTCTCCTTCTGTCTTCTCTTCATCATCTTTCTTATCCTCGTCTGGTTTTATCATAGGTCTACAACACAATAGTTATAAGACATACATGTAAGGGTCAGTACAATACCTAGCATCAGTGCAAAAATGAACTCGATTTTGCCAAAAAATTGTATCTCGCACAAAAATGCTCTGTGCAAAAGCGTCATATCTAGACGCGTACTTGTGTGTGTACGTCTGGGCTATTTTAAGTGAGGTACAATGTTTTGCCAATTTCAATGTCACGTGTAACTTAACTGCTTTTTTTAAGGAGATCTGACAGGAAATAAAACATAAATAAATCTTCCAATATGGACGCCATGCTATGGTAACTATGCCAGGTTGTATAGTTGTGTACAACATTGCTTCAAAATCAGCGCACCATGATGGTTTCCAGTGATGCTTAGACTCGTATTTCACCCAGACTCCTTCATGCGTCTATCATGTGCATTGGGACATGCATAATGGGCTATACAGGCTTGAGCATCCTAATTTGATACCATCTCAACAATTTGATACATTGTTTGTTCATTTTCAACCCTGTGTTTGACCACACTCATTTGTTAACCCACCCTCTTTACAGCTCACCCTAAGGCCTTTGGTGTTGTCATTTTCTCCCTGATTAATTCTAGACATGTTAAATGTCAGAATGGGTCATTGCTCTGCTAGGATGAATTTATTGATTGGGTGATACTTCGTTATTCAATAAAAGGAAAGATAAAGCACTACCAAAGTTTTCTGATTTCTGTTGTCAGAATCTACATTGAGAAAGTTCGGGTGCTAACCTTTTAAAGTAAATTGTAAATTTGTGATCTGTGTTTCACTTGAACCATCAAATCGATTAACTCGTCAAATCTAGTTAGCCCATGGCAGAAAGGCGATGACGTGATGGGCAGATAAAATGTGTTGGTATGTCATGTTCATGTTCTTAAATTTCTCTTCACAACTTGCATAATATAGTGCAATAATTAGTAATCACAAATTGGCATATTGGCAAAAACCTACCATTTAACATTTAACCATGGAGTAGTCTAGAAGATGTAGTTGTTAGAAGTAACTGTGCATGTGATTACAACAGTTTACCAAACTTTTTATAAAACTTGTACAAAGACGTAACCTAACTGCCAGCCTGAAACAGTGGCGTAACTTCATAAGTTGACTAGAGAAGCAGTACTCCAGGGCTAGGCTGATCCAGTTGGACTAGCTACATGTAGTCAAACCACGCAGCATTTGTGTGACATTACACTGACTATGGTTACATGTAAGTCTAGTTGACTCTAGTCACCCAATCGAACTTGCTCATTGCTGCAGAAATCTAGCAAATTTGTGAATAGCCTCTATGCCCTTTTCATTGGCATTTACAGCAAAGCGGACTTGTTTTTTGATTTTTCACACATGATTTTGCCGGGAAATGAAAAATTAGTAAAAGAAGATGACATTTCCCGGTAAAAAGGTCTGATTGTGACTTAACCGCCGACAGAAACGGGCAAAAAGGCACGACCGTGTGTATATAAAAATGACAAACAACATAGGTGAAAGTTCTACCATGACCTTTTGCTGGATGTCTCACTATCTATCTCATATTCCTTGGGGGTACTTAAAAACCCTGCGCGGAGAATTTTCAAAGAAAAAGAAAAAGAAAAAAATGACAGAGAAAGAGAGAGAGAGAGAGAAAAAAACTATCCAGCGTTGTGACCTAGACATACTTAAGTGCCATTAGCTTATGCCCGTGCATAACGCACATACGGTAGAATCAATAGGCTTTTAGTGACTGAGAATGGGGGCAGAGGAAGCTAGCAGGGCACAGAGATTCACACTCAGTCCTCATTGATTTCTCTAGTGCAAGATAAAGGCAGTTCAAGAGCATGCATGGTGACCATGGGGGGTTTATCACTGCTGCTTGAGCTTGGGGTTATGATTGCATTGAATGATATGCTTGGTTTGGACACAGAGAGCTTTTTCTCATTCTTCTCACACACACCAACACTGTGAATGCCTTTCCATTTCACTTCCTCCCTGTCGTTGTTCGACTCAATCACCATCTCCACCCATGATATCTAAGTGATTTGGCAATATTTCAAGATAGTGCACAGAGAGTTGAACCTCCTTCAAATTGACTGTAATTATTTTCTATGAGGTTAACCCCTAAGGTACACTTAAAGATAGGTATTAAATTTGATTAAGTGCCGCCTCATGCACAATTCATACTTTGCTTGCATATTAGGGGAACATACTCAAGTACTCGCTGTGTCATGTGTCGTTATGAGGAACAATTGAACTCTCTTCATGTGTAACTTTGATTAAATTTAGATATTTTCAAGATGAGCTTGGAACCAAAGTTTATAAGACCTTTTTCTTGATTGCTCCTCTGATGAAAACAAACCTTTTCTGAACAACATGATGAACTTTTGTGGTAACAATTATATAGATCAGTTTAGAAGTGTAGGTGTTAACACCTACGACACAGAAGCCATTGAGCATAATCAATGACGCTGTAAT
Source organism: Leptasterias polaris (assembly GCA_037783415.1). NCBI lineage: Eukaryota > Metazoa > Echinodermata > Asteroidea > Forcipulatida > Asteriidae > Leptasterias > Leptasterias polaris. Next base: position 8,875,012 of record JAZGTN010000022.1, read on the forward strand.
TGATCATTAAGAGTCAATTATCCCAACATGAGAATCAATAAAAGACTTCCAGTATCAGACCTTCACAGCCATTGTGTTTTCTTCTTTCATTCCGTTTGACAGTAACCAAACCGAGGCTTGAAGAAAATACATAGTCTGGTCTCTGTTTGTCACATAAAAACTACATTGGGTATACAGGGAACCAGGCAGACATAACCACAAGATCTATAACAACCAGATATTTCAGAAACAGACAAATACAGTGCAGCGTTGTGAGAACTCTAGCGAGCGGAAAAGGAAAAAGGGGAAGGCAGGGTGGGTATTAATTTTAATCTGTCCCCTTGCTGGCAAGATTAAGGGATGCCCCAGGCGGCTTATCATTGGATTAACCTTCCTTTGGGTTCTCCGAGGATGGCTAAAACATCCTGTATCTCTGGATTGGATTGTCTTGATTCACAAACTGATAAAATATTCCTTGCTGAAACAATAAGGGCGACAATGTGAAGAGAGACATACATGTACATGTACATAGCCATATCAACAAGTTGACCCGAGAGAACTCCTTCAATATTGCTTTGTCAATTTGATCTAAGTTTCATTTATGCCTTGAGATGACGGAAGACGTGAAGAAGGAAACGTACAGCTTTTATTTTATCTGTTAATGTAGTTGATTTTTAGGATATCACATACCCTCCCGCCCTCTCGGTAGATTTCGCACATTTAAAACAGATTGTTGTTATGATTGACGGTAACGGTGGTAACGGCGGTAACCTAAATCACCATGGCAACCCAGCTGCTAAATATTACACGCTGGTGCACACCTCCCTTGAGACGGACGCAAATGTTCCAGTGTGATCGTTGAGAATCTCACAATATTACTGAGGTGAAGTATGAACCAGTTCACTCGAAAAAAATAACTTAAAATTTTGTTCTGATCGGTAGTTTATAAAGGTTTTTTTCTTTTCTTGCACATTTTCTTGCACAACTAGTTGATGAGGATTAGCTGCAATCATTACAAACCCTTTCTCCCTAGGCCCTCTTGCCCACAGGTGAGCTCAATCCTCCACCATCCTTTACTCTATGGTCACTCAACACCAAAATGTTCTGACTTAGATAAAATTGCAGGGTTTGCTCTAACCTTTGTCAGTGACTAGCCAGCGGGACCAGTTAGCTTGTCATTTCACTACTCCACCAGCTTTTGCACTGGTCAATATTCCATATAAATATGGATGTTTTACATTTATGAACTAGTCAGCGGGACCACTTGGAGAGGATTTTGACTGGTCCTCATGTTACTGGCATTTGGCAGGCAGACCACTGTTAAGGGAGAACATTGGATTGGTATGACTGGCCCAGTGATAATCAATTATGTACAGTCCTCTATCCTCCGCGGCATTTCATGAAGAGGATTTTGATGTTTGTTTGTTGTTGTTTTTTTTTGGGGGGGGGGGGGGAAGGTTGTGGTTCTAATGATCAGTGCTGTTAAATTTTCATCAGTGTAGTCTCTTGTACTTTTGTAATAAATGCAAATAACAGGTTTAAATGCATGTGTTTTACAAGAATGTGAACTTGGGCGTTTGAATTGTACTCATGTCAAACAACGCTACACTCTCATACGACTCACACATTTGAAATTACACATTTATTTTTAAAGCTAGCTACTTACGGGTCTAACTTGAAGGTGCTGGAATAAATGCCTGCTTTCCAGTAAGACCTCTTCGGTAACGGTCTCTTCTTGACGCATTGTTTACCCTCCATCCTCCCTGTTGTTACGTCTTGGCTTGGAGTTGGGCCTCCCTTGGCACGACACACGGCCACAGTTGGTTTGATCTTCTTACTGCCTGCTACTGATGGTGACGGTTCGGGTGATTTACAAACTAAAGATGACGGTGGGGTGCAGGGTGTCGGGTAGGGCGCTGTACTGGTTGATGGTTGTGACGGTAAACTGTCGTAAGAACATCAACATTTTAAACATAAAAATAACATTGATTTCATACGTAGATAAGTGAATGACTACATGGAATACATAACTACGGAGAATAAATTCCATCCCATCATCCGTCATGCATCTTCACTAGCAGCTTTCAGGAAAGCCCCCCTAAGATCGTCTTCTTTGGCACTTAAAGGTATCAATGATTGGTAGAGCTGACAAAATAGCCGCAGTGAGTGTTCATGTTTTGTGTGGTCAACCATACACATGAAACAAGAAACCTGTGAAAATTGGGGCTTAATCCGTTGTGTGAAGAAAACAGTGAAAACCCATGCACAATTTTGAGCTTGTAAACAATTTGTTCTCAATTTTGGTTGTAACAACCCAAATCAGCTGTTGCATTTTTTAAAAGGTTTTCAGATACAGTTTTCTCGAATATGACTTTATTTCAGAGGGAAATATTTCAAAGAAAAAATTGTTCTACTTCTAGTATGAACTTCATAATCAGTAAACTTTTAGACTAAAATTAAGCAATGGTGTTTTTTATCCTTACCAAATACCTTTAATCTGTGATACGGTTGTTTTTGTAAGAGCGCTATATATGCTTTGTAGTCTAGTATTGAGACTATAGACCATGTGACCCGTGTAATCACATGTTTATAAAAGAGCTACAGAGCCTGACTTTCTGCAGGCATGATTTATACACAGCGACAGCTCAATGGAACAAAACATAAATCTTACATTCCATTGAGAATGCATTGCACAATTTTTAGCAACTTTTGATATGAAGAAAAGGGGCAATCTAAAAAGTTGTTCATATACAATGTACATGTAGTATTTTTCCCAGCTCTTGATTTTTATGTGGTAAATATGATAAATATGACCAATGTAATAATCTTGCCTGCCAGGAAATGCCCTGAAATGTACAATGCACTCTTTTCATGCAGTATGATTTTCAAGGGTTTGGGATAATTATTGTTCATTGAAAACAAAAAGTCAAAATTACTGCAAGCAACGTTTCAAATATAACTTTTTTGCAAATTCTTTTTGCACACCTTTTTTCTACACAAATGTTGGAATTTTTTTTACATACATGTACTCCCACAAAATGTTACATAGATGGTAGCATTATGCGTGTTATTTTCAAAACAGATCAAAGATTTTGAGGTAATCTGAATGAACTCATCTTGTTCAAGCAATGTCACTGAATATATAGAGGGATCGATCGGCAATATATACATTTTGTGTCTGTTTGGAGTTGGATCAAACCATACTGTGCTGTCATTGACTTCAACTACAAGTTGGAAAACTGCGATGAGTTTGACTTATAGTTTGGTTACCCAGTTCATTTCATACCAGGACAATTCATTTCATACCAGGACAGTTCATTTCATACCAGGACAGTTCATTTCATACCAGGACAGTTCATTTCATACCAGGACAGTTCAAGCGTATAATTCTATTGATACCAGTTAAACCTTCCAGTAGAGAGTGCGAGGATTAATGGTCCAAACTCCTCAATGGCATGTAATTAATGGTGCATTAAGCCACCATAAATCTTCAGTCATACAACCCTTGTGTTTGGAATTGTAAATCTTGTCAGCGTCATACATATGTTTATCCTCAACCATGACAATTTGAAAATTTAAACACTGAGCAATATTTGATCCATAGAGCATTATAAATTGAGTTATCAGTATACAAAAAAAAGGTACAGGTTCCCCCAAATTTTGTGTTTTCAAACTTCAATGACTTTCGGCTGTGATAAATGAACAACATTGACAAAAAAATGGCTGTCTTGTCACAATTAACTCTCCCCACTTTAGTAACCCAACTTTGATCCGCTTGTGGCTAAAAATGTTAAAGCCACAGCTGGCAATGGTTTAAATGCCTCATATTGGGTGTACATGATTGTTTAAAGGACGCAGACAACATTGGTAAATGTCAAAGACCAGTATCGTCATTTAATGTGACCAAACATAGACATGAAATAACAAACCTGTGAAAGTTTAAGCTCACTCAGTCACCGGAGTCACAAGAAAATAGTGAAATAAGAAACCTTATGTTTTTACTAATTTCAAACATCAGGTTTAGACTCGCAAAATCAAAACTAATTGTTGAACTCATTTCTCATAAACTGTAGCATTTCAAACAAAAACATTTCAAGGGAAGTTTTCCACCATGACCATCTTATACAATGTAAAGTTATGTGCAAATCGGTGATATTTATCGGTTTTCAATCTTACCAATATTGTGCAAACCTTTTTAAATCACTCACTTTTCATTGGTTTACAGCATATTTGTTTGTCCATTTAAAGATAATCAAAGAAAGTTATCATTACTATCCTAGGATTGGTAAGGATAAAAAAACACCAAATTGTTTAATTTTAGTCGGAAAGCTTACTGATTATGAAGTTCATACTAAAAATATTTTTTCTGTGAAATATTTCCCTCTGAAAGGAAGTCATATTTGAGAAAAACTGTATCTGAAAACCTTTTAAAAAAATCAAATGCAACAGCTGTTACATGTAACAGCTGTTACATGTAACAGCTGTTACATGTACAACGCAAATTGAGAACAATATGTTTACATGCTAAAAATTGTGCTTGGTTTCTCACTATTTTCTCCTGACTCACACAACAAATTAAGCCAAAATGTTCACAGGTTTCTTATTTTATGTTATAATGAACATGGTTGATCTCATAAACAAAATGAACACTGTTTGCAACTATTTTATCAGCTCTACCAATCCTGTATAATACCTTTAAAAGTTTATCATGATAAATTGTTGTTATGGCAAGCGAGCTCATTACATATGCAGATCTAGAGTATATGCAAATGTGGAGCATGTCAAAGGTCAAAAGTGAAGTGGTTCAGGGAATAGAGCGCCGAGACAACATCTTTAAAACAAAGCTTTTAAGGAAGTCTCACCTGATTAATGTGTTCTCTGTGCAAGTGACGACAGGCTCCTTCATGAGTTTCCGTTTCTTAAGTGGCATGGAGGACTCGTCCACAGCGGATGTTTCCACGGTCCTCTTCACAACGATCTTTGGCACTTTGGTCATTTGAAGCTTCTTTTTCTGCACCTTGGGTACTTTGGCCTTGGTAGCAGTCTTTGCTACAGTAAACGTCTGTACCTGGTGTACAGCATTCACATCAGAGTTACTGGTACTACTTGTGACATCCATTGATGCTGAAGGGGCTACACATGGCCTGTCAGTCTCAAGCACTTCCTCACACACTTTTGGTACATCACAACTTGTTCCATTGATGCTAACATCCTTCACATCTGACACCATGCTGTTCTCATTCTGTTGAAATACAGTGAAGTTCACCTGTGTTGTTTGTTGGGGTGTATCCACACTCACTGTCGGCACTGACTCTGTTGAAATGTTGACCTTGCAGCTCTTCTTGGCCGTTTCTTTGGAGGATTGTCCACCAAGGCTGGGCTCTATACAAACTTTGGCCTTGTTGTAAGCCCTCTTTCTTCCGGGCGTTTTTGTTGTACTGTTAGTTTGCCGCTTGGTTACTTTGCTAGTCTTTTGAACAATGGGTGTAACTGCTGGTATTAAGGGATCCTGTATTACACCAGGTTGGGATTCATTAACAACAATACCTTTGTGTGTTTCCTGCCCATCGACCTTCTCCTGCACCACCGTGGAGGCACAGCAGTTCTGAAGTCGGTCAAAAATATTGTCTTGTTTTTTACACACTGATATTGTGGTGGACGGTTGTGATTTTCGGATGGGTGATTTGATTTTATTGACTGTAGAGTTGGCACTGGCTCCTGTGACGAGTTTTGAATATGGCCCCTTTTTGGCCTTGATCTTTGGCGAGTTCTCCTCAGCCCTATCCACAGGTGAGAAGCACTTTTTAATACAGGCTTCTATAGAGTCTTCAATACTGGATGACTGTTCGGATCGGATTGAGATTTTGTCATTTCCACAGGGGTCAGTTCTGTCCACAACATCAGCCTTGTTGCTACATGTTGACTCCACAGGAGACACCTCATTGCTGTTACACTTTGTCCGGTCCATCGTTGCCTTAGTCCTTTTTGTTTTTACTGATACATCAGTATCCGCTTTTGTTTTCTTCTGTGTTATTTGACCAGTCAATGTGGGCAAAATTACCTTTGACCCCTTGGCAAGGGAACCGGATTGAGTTTGTTTCAATTGTTCCTGGTGACAGTTGTTACTTAACTCCTCTTTTCTCTCCAGCACATTGTTGTTTTCAAAGTCTGCAGCAGTGATATCATTGTCGTTGACTGATTTCACTGCCAAGTTGACTTCATCTGTTGGTTCTGTTTTATCAAGCAACACAGCTTGCTCAGCCCGCTGCTTTAATGTCTCGAGCCTCTTCTTTATGTAGGCTTTGGATTTAGGAGGAGTGAATCTCGCGATTCTTTTTCGCCTTCTCTTTCTAGGCGGTGGTTTTGGCAATGTGTTTGGCACTGGAATAGCTGTTTGATGCTGGCTGGCTTCACCTGCATCAGTTTCTGCAAGTCCGTTTGAAAGAAATACCGGTTCAACCTTGGAACTGGGGACGTTGCTCTCATGGTTTGTCTTTACAGTTGGATCCCTGGTGTTTTCCTTCTTGTCCAATGTGTTGGATGTTGTCACTTCTTTCGTTGTGTCGCTTGATTGACTGTTGTCTTCTTGGCACTGTTTTGTGATGGTTGAGGCTTTAATTACCTTTGTTTGTTTTGATACTGTGTATTTGATGGCTGTAGAGTTTGTGAGAGTTTTGACAACTTTAGCCTTTTTGGATTTTGGCTTTTTGGCTACAGCTTTAGCACATGACTTTGAGTTTAAGTCTTGCACGTTAGTGTCTGCCGTGTCCACAGCTGGTGTTTTTTCCTGTTCCGATATTTGCCTTTCTTTCTTATCGAGTCCAGCAGTTTGCTTTCCAAAGACGGTGCTTGGACAGTCGGATGTTGCACTTAATGAGAGCACATTACTGACTGCAAAATCATTTTTTTGAGGAACCACCGAATGGCTTCTTTGGAACAAGTCGCTCATAGCAAGTCCTGGTGGTTTAGAGGCTGCTTTAGGTGATTCATCACTGCCTGAGTTGGTTAAGTACTGCTCACTGATATCATGGCCGCCTTGTTCGCTGTGCACATTGTGTTCTTTCTTTCTTTTGTCATCTTTCTCTTTCTTCTTCTTTTTGTTGGACTTATGCTTACTGTTTTTCATGATGGGATTACCGAGGACTGTCGCAAGGTACGATGGTCTCAAATAACTGCTGTAATTTGGATTCAGCTTGGCGATGGCTGATAAATGGTTCTTTGGTTCTAAGTGTTTATTGGTGAAGACAGTTTTGGTGACATCGGTGAGGTCTTCTTGGTGATCCAGTCTCAATGTTCTTAGCTCTAGGATAACCGCATCAAGCTCAAACACAAAAGCTGGGCTCATTCTTCCTGGCTGTCTCATAAACCGGTATTTCTTCCTCCTTTTCCTGTGTGGACCAAAGTGCCAGTTCATGAGCTTGCGATGTTTGTCTTTCTTGCCGTAGCTGTACAGACCATGAGCTGAGGTTGCGAGTGGATGTGTATCAAGCATTTCACTGGACATATCAGATTCAGTGACGGAGGGTACAGAACGCCTTCTGTGTTTGTCTAAGGCATGTTGGTCTGGATTACTGTTATTATCAGTACCTATTCCGCTGTCACTGAACATTGTTTCTTCACTCATACAGGTGGTTGCACTCTGAGGAGACGGTGTTTGTTCTTTATGTTGCTTCTCCTTCGATCCTTCCATTATCTCTGCTCTGATTGGCTCAACATTCAGCTGCTTCTTCTTACCGGATTCATGAAGAGCTTTCACAGGCTCGGCAAACACATGCGGAACTTTGGTTGGAGTTCCAAAGCAAGAGCTACTGACTGGCGAAACCGGTGTGGACATTACCTTGCGAGGACTGGAGGTCTTGTTTGATTTAGGACTGCCGTGTTTTTGAGAGTTTTTGATCGGTTTACCTTGATGAAGCTGAATGGTTTCATCATCGTCTTCATCATCGTCATCGTTGCCATTCTCAAGGAGCCATTCTGTCATAAGTCTAGCAACACCCGAGCCTGACTTGTTGCCTTTTCCTTTGCTTGGTGGACAGGGTGGGGAAGACAAAGGTGATGCTATCGGTTCCTCATCTGGAATGAGTATGTGAAGAGGAGATGTTCCGCCCAATGGTAGAATGGCTGGAGGGGGAACTGGCTTATCAGAAGCTGCCAGCTCCTTGTGTTTTTCTTTGATTTTGTGCTTTTTGGCTCGCTTGTGTTTCTTCTCCTTCTTGCCAGGCTTGCAGCTCTTGGATTTTCTGTTGACTTTGGTGGCAACTTGAAGTAATCCATCTGTGTGCATAATTGTGGAGCTCTGTACTCTTGTTCTACTTAACTTGGACTTGCCAGATTTACATTTCTTGTCCACCTTTTTGGATTTTGAGTTTTTCTTGGTTGCTTTGCTGGAAACGGTGACACCCAAGATAGGTGGGTTGCTGATTTCCGACGAACTGCTGCAAGGCAGATGTGAGGCAACAGCCAATGGACTAACACCAAGTGTCGGCTTTTTCTTGAGTTTTGTCTTACATCCCTTTCCTTTGATTACTTTACTCTTTGGAGATAGTGAACTTGTTTTACTCTTTGGTTTGGTTTTGGTGGATTTGGGTGACGTAAGTGGTTTGCCGATTAATGAACTAGTTTTGGATGATGAAAATATAGTCACATCACTACCGTCACTGTTCTTGTCTTTGGTTTTACTCTTACTTTTCTTAGATTTTTTACTGGGGGAAACCCCAGCTACGCTGATTGGATTCAGTTTAGATAAACCCAGTGAAACCGGCAAACTCTTTTTCTTTTTCTTGTTGCCCTTGCATTTTGTGTTGGCTCCAATGATGTCTACTGGCTCTTTCAGTTTTTTGGTTTTCGGTGGTTTCACAGGCGATATTTCACTCTTGGCTTTCGACTTTTTGCTCTTCTTAGGTTTTTCAGGCAAGAGCTTCTCTTTTCGGAGCGCTGTTTTTACAGCTGACACATTGACTTTGGCAGTTCTTTTCCCCGTGGTTTTTGTTACTTTATCTGTGTTGGCAATCAACACATTATTGGAAGGATCTGAGTGTTTGGTTTTCTGAGGGGTTGGTTTAATTGGACTTATTTGCACTACTGCTGGTGATATGTTAACACTAACAGTGCTCTTTTTCAACGCTTCCGTTTTCATTTCATTTGTAGTCCTTGATTTGGGGGATTTGACACACGAGTTTGGCACAGAGTTTGACTTGGTGGAAATACTGGATCGCATCGATGGATTTACTTTGGACGGAGAAACTTTTGCGGATTTATCCTTTTTGGACTTCTGGCAAGCTGCGGTGACTTTAGGTTGTGCTTTTGAGTTTGGGGTCTGCTTCATTTTGGGGCTGTATCCAGAGTGTACAGTGTACTGGGACTCCGACACGGCAACAAGTAAACAGGTGTTTTTATTATCCGGTTCCAGCTCATCACTTGTTAGATTTGATGTGTCCATCTCTTTCTCAATCACTGCATCGGCACCAAAATTGTGAGCATAGGATCTATATCCAAAATCCATGGCATCAGTCGGAGGATTTGATGACATTAACGCTGACTCTCTATCTTCTACCATCTCCATGGCCTCCATGACCTCTACGACCATTCCGGTATCGATAGGCATCGGGATCCCACCAGGAGGTGCTGTTAAACATGTACCTCCGCCTTGCTGCTGGCTCATGCCATTCGATGGCAAGTCAATGGCTAATGCATTTTCTGTAGTTCTTGTTGTCATAAGCAATGACTCTGCACAATTTTGCGCCGTTTCATTTCCATTAGCGATGGCTGTATCGTTTGATTTGGTAGGGTACCTACAATGTGGCCGGTCCTCTGGTTCCAGATCTACATCTGCCACACTTAATTCAAAACTCTGCTCTGAGACAAATGATGGTGTGAGTGAATCTACGTCAAGCGCCTGCTCTATTCCTTGAGCGACCTCCGCTGAATCCGCCAGAGCTTGAAGCAGTTCTTCTTCCTCATGTTTCTGTAGGTATTCCACAGTTGCTGCATCACTAGCGGATTGATTGGCAATATCTACACAGGAGTTCACGTAACAATTAGCCGTATCGTCTGGTCTTTGGTTCTGTCCAATACCAGTCACATGGCTAAAATCTATCTGTGAACACAGTGAGCCTGTCCCGTTAGCTTGGATGAAATCCGACGTCTCTGTGTTGGTCAATGCAATGAGAGATTCCATGGTTGGTTCTTCAGCTTCCTCATCAGACAAACACAGTAGATTCGTCTTCCCCTCAGCGTTGGTTGATGCACAAGATGCTACATGGGTTTCAGATGTTTTCTTGGGCTTTACTCTCAGCTCAGTGTAACATTTCTTGTCATCGACCTTTTGGTGAAAAAACACAAACAAAAACATTTATTTAGAGATTCATGCATATAATACAATCGTAATGAAAGTCTTTTTGAGATGGTAAATAACAACATGAAGATATTCACATGTTTACACAAATACATAAAAATCAATAACAAAGCTAATGAAATGACAACATCAGTTATGGATGAACACCATTTCCCATCATGGTGAAATAGATTGTCTGTGCACACTCAACACATCCCTGGATTAAAACTGTGGTACAGAGTAAGGCACCATTATCAGTAAGTGAGTGAATACATCAATGATTGAAGTCGACACAGCCGAGCCCTAGGGCAATCAACATAATGCCAAACACTGCACCAATATATGCTCTAGTGCTTATACAGTGTTACATTTAATCATAGGGGTTGTGGCTACCAGTATAATCAGGGAATCAGGTATTCTCAATGTCTGACTGGCTTTTCTGTATGATGAATGGCCAGGGATATTTACCAAAGTAATACACATGTACAGTACATGTACATGTACATATGTATTCTCTTCACATGTAAATTTATACGAATCTGGCACAGTGTATTGCATTGATTCATGTACAAGTACATGTACATGTACAACATACCGTACACTTCACTGGTCTAAATGCAGGCACCCATACAATGTGTTGTTATCTTGGGACATTGTGTGACCTTTCAGTGACATTTGACATTATTATTCAAAGCAGTTACATTTTTGTCTTGATTGTTTCGTGTACAACAATCCACCTTTGAGGCTGGAAGTGTTTGTTAAGGCTTTACAATTTTGTAAATTTATTTAAAACCAAACACGATAAAAAATGTATAATTTAAATTAATGTTACACCAAGTGTTCCAAGCTCGTGAACTGACCCACTTACAAATTTGTGTAAATCTGTATACAAATTTTAGGTTAAAGGGAATGTTTAAACAGTTCAGAACCCTGATTAAAAAAATAAAAAATCCTAGAACTAGAGAAAGGTTTATTGTACTAATAAGAAAAGAAGATGTCTTGAATTTATTTAGAAACAGATAGTCCATGATGTTTGTGTCTTTTCAAGCCAATCATTTTTTTGGCAAAAACAAAATCACAAACAGAATCTCTTTCAAAGAGAAAGTATATAATCATGTGATAATATTCTAATTTTTTCTGGTAAGAAAACCTCCCAAACTGAAACACCAGGATGGTTCGCCTTCCATTTGCATTCCTAATTTATGCTGTTTTGCAGTAAATGTAAACAAAATTTTTAAAAATCTATCCCTGCACTGTTTTTTGACAACCAAACAATAACCAGAACTGACCACAGTGTGAATTTATTGCGTACACATTTCCTACACTCCAGCCATGTAACCCCAAAGTCCCACAGCAGCAAAATTGTCAAGCCTGGACACAGTCAGCACCATGACAAAAGTATAACAGTCAGGCTTTACAAATGTAGAGTTCATCGTTCTCTCCACTGATTGCAGGACTATTGATTGTTCTCGTCAACTGCTTGACCCACATTATTTACACAGTGTTACATCGCAACCAAGTGCATTCACACAATGACTTTCCCGTTTTGGGAGGTTCATGTACTGTACATACCCCGCTGGGATTCTTATTCCTGAACGGGCGAAGCTACTGTCCATGGAAAGGGGCGTACCTAATAATTAGCTAGAACTATTAAGTTTATGGGTAGATATTTTTGAGCAACCAGTGCAATGCACACAGGCCTGATATGTAGGCCTACATGTACATGTAGTACATCACAGAGGCAACAGGCCATAATACGCACAAGTGTCATCTTAAAAATACTGCAAAGCATCATGGGAAACATAGTACAGTTAAAAAATAAATCAAGCTGACAGTTGGATGCCATACTGTAGCTTTACATGTAACTGTACCATGTTTTATAGCATGTGTACCGACCTATTGGGGATGTGTGTACACTACGGCTATTACATGTAAGTGAAAAACTTCAAATCCAGACTAGGGCTTAATGACGTCTTTAGCTTTGTACTTGAGTAGGTTACTACTCTTGTTTTTAGTAAAAAGTAAATAGTAAAAACACTAGTCTTGTGCTACAAATAAGTACCAGTTAATAACAGTTAAAAGACAAAACAATCAGATGAAGATGCATCATACATATTGGCACAGTCCGAACATCCTCTCTGATGCATGTACCCTGCCAGATGGGTAAGGCAGGGGATCATACAGGTCTATAAAGACACAACTGCCTTTAAAAAAAATCAGCCTTGCAAACCATTTCCAGGTAATCAATGACAAATTGGTTGAACCACCCCTAAGCTTTCAGAATATTAAACTCATTTGACTGCTGGTTACCAACAATGTATCATACTTCACCTCTTAGATTTATTACAGTGACATAAGACCAAACAGAACATGTTGTTAGTGCACCCCTGGCTCTAAAGTCTAAGGTAAACCACAATCCACTGTGTACTGACTCTTCTTGTGTTGACTGCTACCCAGGAGAGTCAATCACTCCCACCACAATCTGACCTCATTATGAGGTAACTACAGTTCAACCTTGAAGATATACATGTACACCCCCTCATAAATAATAGAACTACATGTAGCAGGGATCTAATTTGGAGAATGTATTCCAGGAACTCCAGGGTGTCCTGCCACTGTGGGTAGACCCCTGAGAGTTTAGACCTACTGGCAACACAACACCAAAGCACACAAACATTACTGATCTGAACAGCTTCTTTATCCTGATCAGGCATTTTGAGAGAGAGTTTTGTATTCCCTTTCTGGGCGCAAAGAAAAGTGTGAATAGTCGTCTACATGTATATGTACATATCCCCCCTCTCTCTACATGTGATTTGCATGCAGACTAAACCCAATATATGAGTCATTATCAAAACATATATTTCATTTCTTACAATCATTCACAAGGTTTTTACACCATCAGGTGTCTGCATGCTCCCACATCTACTGAGCAATGCATCATTAGATGACGCCAGAGACCCATTTGTACAAGCAAGGATACAAAATAAAAAAATGTCTTATGCAAGTCTAGTAGTAATACAGCACCATCTATCAAAAACGGTACACAGAATATTTGTGTTTTTTGTCTTTCGGCAACAAAAAATTGGACAATGCAACTAAAAAAATTAGGAAAATTCCACCATATTATTAATGGCAGTTCCATCATCAGTAGTCAAAGCATTCCATGAGAAGGATATTTGGCTATAAATAATACCATTGTAGATTTGCTATTTGAACAAAATATATGTAGAATAACATTGCTTAATATTCTACCTACATTTGTTAACAGGATAAATCTGCGATGGCCCTATAGCCAAATATGTTTCTCAGAGTCTGACTGTGTGCCAAATTCCATTCGTGTATCATCAAAGCCACAATTCCCCCAAATTTTGCCGCTATCTGCTCCACTAAAAGCCAACTTGAATTTGCCAATTTCCTTCCTGAAACCCTAATAAACTCAATACTTGTTTACCGCATCTTCTAAACTGTTTCATCATTTTTAATTCAAAACCACAAGAAACAAATATATCATAATTAAACTTTATAGCCATGAAATACTCCACCTTCAACCTAATTTGTTTAGATGAAAGATTTGTTTCTTGTGAGCATTTTGTGCCTGACAGACAAAGAAAATGGGCCAGCATCACTGCCAAGGCTGTTTTTAGGCCCACAGATGGAGTTGCTAGCGTGTTAGGCATTAATTTGGTAGGTGACATGCTTTGATTGATGATTGATGGGGGAAATCCAAACACTGAGTTTGTTCACACCTCATGAGTTAATAGCATGCTGAGCCAACAGGCAATCCTAGCATGCCATAAAATATTAAAATGCACAGTAATTAGGGCCGAGTGATATTACCACACCTCAGTACTGCTGCCTGCAGGCACTTTAATCCTACTATAAATGATCTTCTGGTCCAATCAGGAGTTAGCCTTGGATATTAACTCCATTCATTCAACCTTCATTCATTCAACCTTGTTTCTCTAATGGTCTTAGTCTTGATGCTGTTGGGCTTGATTTGAAAAAATCTTATTTTTCATGTGATGGGAAACATTATCAAGCGCACACACTGCACATAAATAAACACAGATTTTTTTAAAATTGTTTTATAAATAAGACTAATTTCCTGAATAAGCGACTGTGGCTGCGGCTGGATCACCACAGTAACATTGGTTGAAGCATAGGTTGCCATTAGCAACAGCCATAGCCCCAGCCACTTATTCAGACATGACCTATCAGCTCATGTACAAAAACTTGGGAAAGAAAGAAACAATTGGTCATGGGCGAAATCCTAATCACATACATAATTGGTCTTTATCCCCGAAGCAATAATTGCAGATCAGTTAAACAATACTAGTGTGCATGGTTCATTATGACTAGCTTTAGTAGTGTATGCAAATGAAGTACATACAACGAAGATGCAAAATTAACTGACTACAGTTAATTGCAACTGCACAGACTGGCGATTTTTAAGTGTCAAGCTACTAAATTAAGAAATACATACAGGACTGAACATGTACTGAGTCACAGTCAGCTGTACACCAAAGTGATGGCCTTACAATACTGTAATAAGTTACAAAATGTATACTGTAAATCACAATAGGAAGTGAGAGACTGACTGTGCAGACTTGTGTACATTTTGTGCCTCTCACCCTTTGACCCGTTGATTGTAAACATGTGATGTCATGGGATGCACACTCAAGGGACCCAACCAGCTGATTTGTGTGAAATCATCTCAGGAGCTTTACTCTCCTTAAAAGACCCCAGAGCCTCTAGAACTGAACCCAACTTAAAGCTGTAAAAGCAGAAAAAATTATTAGCAAATTCTATTGCTAAGCACAAATTGAGTGGGGGCACCAGTCGCAACGACACAAACTTCAAGGAACATCGGCTGGTTACCTTATTCTTCTAAGCAAGATTTGTCTGTGCTTAGCAATTTTTTGTGCTTACAGGCTTTATGAAATTGGGCCCAGGGCAGCCCGCCTAACCAAACGAACACACTGAAGACAGGATACACTCTTCCCCTGGTTAACAATCACCAACTGAGTTCACTACAAGATGTTACTTTTAGTATGCAAATTATTCCCCTACCAGATTATATGCAATCCTGCATTGTGTTAGATTTTCTCCAAACCAAACCTCTGTTCCAGCTCCTACCTTTTTCGACTGACTTTCCCATGCACCACAACAAGGCTGGTGGCAGAACCATCAGTCACTGCAGCAAGGGAGTGGGAGTGGGAGTGGAACAGTGTGCCAAATTTTCAACCAAAATGCCAAATTGAGAAGATAATTAAAACATGTCTCTGTCAACATAAATCAATTTATTGCAGTAGATGTGACTATCAATTAATTCATTTATTCTTTTACTTGTTGATTACTGAAAGCTCTGTGATATGGTTTACAAAGTAGAGCATCTTTAAATGATGATTATTATTATCATTATCATTCTGAACTGATGTAAATCACTACTAGCCTACCTCAACCCCTGCATGTATTACACATGATAAGCAATGCCAAAATGTTATTTGCTTTCAGATATTGATAAAGATAGAGTTGACACAATGAACTAATGGAGACATAAAGTAATAAAATAGTTCCTGCCATTAAAAGGTGTACAACCTTGTGTGTGATTTTATATTATTTTAATTATTATTTTATTCATTTATTTTTGTTTTGTTGTTTTTGTCAGCTCCTATAGCTTTAAAACTGAGACAGAAAGACAGTGCACTGCACAGGTGCTCACGGTATTACACTCTTGACAGCATGTTATCAAGATCTACCTCACCTTAGTGCTGTATATTTAGAACTTTATGTTTATCAACATGTCATGTTTTCCCACAATATTTATGTAGTGAACAAATCAATATTACCACTGCTGAACTCTTGCTACATGTAGGCAGGGATGTGATTGCACAAAAATGACAAATCTTGAAAATTGGATAATAGTCTGCTCTTGGGCTCAGTGTCTCAGAGCAGCTGAATAAAGAAGACTGCTAATATTTATTGCTGAACAATTTTCTGCTAAGCAAAAATAAGCAGGACACCAATCACAGATGGATGTGACATGGCATGTTGGCTGGTAACCTTTATTCTGGTAAGCAAAATTGTTTTGTGCTAAGATGCTTTTTGTGCTTAAGCAGCTTTGTGAAATATTGGTCTTGAAGATGAAGTTCACTGAATAGTATAAAGAATGTTACATTAAAGAGGTTTACAGACTCTCTACATCACTACAAATAGAAATCTAGAGGTTTAGAAGGAGCAATAAATGAATTGTTTTATAGAAACTTTTAAGCACTAGGTCTCAAAGTGTCCATGGAAAAACTGATGGTTCAAGACATGTCTCATGACCTTGACAAACAAACATATTGTGACCTTTTATTCAGATCAGTATGGTCTCTGTTGTAGGGTTAAGCTTTTAAAAATAAACAGGAGCAAACAAAACAACCCCACTATAATATCGACTCAAGTTTAGCTCAAATCTCACACAGAATCAAAATAGTGACACAACAAATATTTCTCCAGTGCTTTTTAAAATTAATTTATCGTGGGAAAAAGAAAAGCTAAACAAAGGATACAAGACACATGCAATAAACGAAACTGCTTATTAATTTTTCAGAAATACTACGCGCATGGATGGAGTTGACACAAACACAAGGCCTAGAAATTAGCGTGCTATTTAGGTGGCTGTAGATCATGTTATGAATATTGACCCGTGGTCCGTGCCCAGACAGTTGCAGTCAACTTATCGCATAATGCCCGCACGCAGGCATATTCCCTAATGCATTTGTGTATGTGCAGGCAAGCAGAAGTGAACATGTGACAGGGATTATTGGCAATAATAAAACCAATGCAGCTGCACAATGGCTGTTACTACATTGACTGCTATCAACCAAGTCAAGCCGACTATGGTGAAATTACACACATACAAAATATGTACAAAGCATGATAGTTTGCAGATTTCAGTCCATGCAATATGGGGCAACTCACTTTCTACAAAATTGTTATTCATTTATCAATCCTCCTACATTTTCAACCTTTTCCAGTGAGTAGACCAACCATTTGAAAAACATTCAATTGCATGGGTTGTATGGTGGCATATCTTTGCAAAAAACAAACTGTGTATTGATGGGTTTTTCACCAGATGATAACATTACATGGAGGCTGGCGCAGTTTGTCTATCATTCAAAATGGTAAACCACAGTTGAATGATGTTAAAATTGAATGGTCAGACAGTAGGAGGGTTGACTGTGTACTGTCATAGAGGAATAAAATAGATGGTTGCATTCACCCTACGATATCATATCGTAGGGTGGCATAGTTTATCTATCCATTAAAACCATGTCGATGATATTGAATGGTAAGACAGTAGGAGGGTTAAATGGATTATATAGGAAAAGTGCCGATATTTATGTACACTAACTTTTGATGACATCATTTTAATATACGACACCATGAACGCAGCTGTAGCAAGCTCATGTCAACACTGTCTCGATTCTCAAATTCCCGGTACGCGTGCCCATAGTCTAGTTGTGTACACATCATTCATCAAAGTACTTACATAGATCAAACAAATGTATCTATGGCCTGGAATTCTACAGGGACCGCTACATCCCAGTGCACTTGTCTTGGTCTCTCTTTAAATGTCAGCTTCTTTTTCTCTCTTTAAATGTCAGCTCTTTTTCGAGTACTCTGTGCACCATGAAAATGACCGTACCTCCACAAAGATGACATTCCAGACCCTAGTTCCCAATTCGTAGCATGACCAAGGAAGGAAACCAACATGACTGAGGCATTCAAACCAGACTTTTAACATGTACACTTGCACTTGTCTTGGCCTTGGTACTCCTTTAAAAGCAAGCTCCTTTTTCGAGTATTCTGTGCACATTGAAAATGACCTTACCTCAACAAAGATGACATTCCAGACCCTAGTTCCCAATTGGTAGCATGACCAAGGAAGGAAACCTACATGCCCGAGGCATTGAAACCAGACTTTTAACATTCACTCCCAGCCTAATCAATCCTTCTAGTTTACCAATTCTACAAACTCATATAGACAGCAACAAGGTTAAATGAAGCTAGTTAGAAAACCCAATACTTGCACTATGGCAAAGCCAAGAATGTTACTCCTGTGTATTGCATACCATCTGGCCATCTTGATGTATCTTTGTTACTGTATTGATTCCATTAGCATTAATAATCAACAGGGCATGAACCTCTCTATGGAGTGTCAATTGGTAAAAATCAATGCAGCACTTATTTATAGTCAACTACAGCGCATTTACCACCACCACTGGTCAGTCAAGTGTTCACAGCTTTGACTAGTAGGCATGAATTGAAAATGATCAGTGACAGTCAAGGACTGACTATTAGCCAAAGGATTTCAATACCTTCAAAATACACACTAGTTTGTATAAATTGACTCCCTGAGGTGCAACGGGCATACAATGGAAAATTGATTACAACATTCATGCCAGACGCGGGTAAAATTAGATTTTTTTATTTTTATTTTTTTCAAAACATTATAACATGGTATAATACTGCAGGCTGGTTTAATTTATCTAATGTATCATTCAAAACCACACTGGATGAAAAGTCAGACAGTAGGGTGGACTACACAGTGCATTTACATAATGTACAACAGGCCGACATAGTTTGTCTAACATTCAAAACCACAGCGAATGATATTGAGCGGTCAGACAGTAGGAGGGTTGACTATACAGTAAATGCATTTACCACACATGATGTCATGTTGCAGGCTAACCTAGTTTATCTACCATTCAAAACAACAGGGAATGGTATTGAACAACTAGACAGTAGAGGGTTGACTATACTGTTGTGCATTTACCATACATGATATCATATTGCAGGCTGACAGTATCTACCATTCAAAACAACAGGGAATGGTATTGCACAACTAGACAGTAGGAGGGTTGACTATACTGTTGTGCATTTACCATACATGATATCATATTGCAGGCTGACAGTATCTACCATTCGAAACCACAGTGAATGATATTGAACAACTAAACAGTAGGAGGGTTGACTATACTGTTTTGCATTTACCATACATGATATTATATTGCAGGCTGACATTATCTACCATTTGACACCACAGTGCTAGACAGTAGGAGGGTTGACTATACTATTTTGCATTTACCATACATGATATCATATTGCAGGCTGACATTATCTACCATTCATAAATACCTTGGACAGTTTATCCATTCTGATTGGTGGAGACCACGTCACGTGGGGGTGTTTAAACGTTATTCTTTCACTTTTTAACAAATTGGCATTTATGAATGGGAATAAAAGAGTAGTGACTCGTTCTTAAACGGTCGTTTAAAACCTTGCAGGGTCGTGGCCGGGCGATAAAGGCCCTCGTGGCCGTGCGATAAAGGCCCTCGCCTTCGGCTCGGGCCTTTATCGCACGGTCACGACCCTGCCGGTTTTAAACGGCCGTTTAAGAACTCGTCACCACTCTTTTATTCCCTTATTCAAAACCACAGCGAATGATATTGCACAACTAGACAGTAGGAGGGTTGACTATACTGTTTTGCATTTACCATACATGATATCATATTGCAGGCTGACATTATCTACCATTTGACACCACAGCGAATGATATTGCACAACTAGACAGTAGGAGAGTTTTTAATGGATCTATTAAGCAAGATGGGTTTAAATGAAAATCAAACGATTCATTATGCAGTACAATACAGAGCATGCAAATGCACTCCAAGTCAGACTAACTATTAGGTTGTGTACAAAATATACATTGTGTACACTGGATGCCTGGCCAGCCTTGTGCATAATGCGCTATAATAAGAAAAGCCAATGACATGTAAAGGGTAAAGTCAACACCAATCTGCCAGTCACAGCATACCATGTCAGAATGGAGCCATCTCCGCTACATGTACATGTTCGTCTGTATCTCTCATCTGTAAATATCTCATCTATTTATTTATTAATTTGTAAATCAGTTTTCTGAGTGTCGTTTAAGAATGATTACTAGCGGCTTAAATGTTTTTAAATATTAGATTGCTTTATTTATGAACACAACTATTTGTTTTAATGTGTTTTTTTGTTAAGCAGAAGAGCAGCCACAGTTTATGTTGTGTACTGTGCACATGTAGCAATAAACCAAATAATAATAACAGTGAACGATTTTCCTTGTCATGAGCAAATTGCTACACAAAATGCATCAGTTGCTACTCAAAAAATCACAAAAATCATTCCCTGGTTAATGATACTACTACCACTAATAATAGTAATAATGAAGATGCAAAGCGTGTAATTGCAATACTCCAGCCACATCTTTAAATTTGTATGAACTTATCGCACTAGATGCAGCATTTACACTACAGCTAATTAAAATCTGAAAAAGACATGTAATCGTAGTTCCACGCATGTGGATAAAATTTCCAATGATTGGTTCCAGGATTTGTTTCCTATAATGTCGTCTAACTACATACATTCGATGTAGCATCACAAAAATCTAATTATGTATCATAGAATGGCACTAAGTATTAAAATCTGACATGACATCAGCAGTACCTATTCCATTATTACAAGTACATGTACCACCAGACAATTAAATACCAATGACAGACTGAATATCTAATGTGATACAGACCTTGTCCACTCGTAAATCCAGACAAGAATGAGGGTACTTTACATACCTCAGTGGACCCTATAATTTCTACATATAAGGAAATGACACCAAATTGAGTGAGAGCAGCCAGGGGTCATTCCTTATTCAACTCCAATACAATAATGACAACTAGAATGTCACAAATACTTGAGATGGATCTACTCCGGGGAAGAAATGCCCGCCGGTGATCCTGCCACACTAGAATAGAATAACATGCGCATGAATATTCCGGTAGGAGGGTTATCAAATATCATTGTAAGCTTCACCCCCTTGGAACCGTTTTAAATTATCTTTTTTTTGGGGGGGGGGGGGGGGGAAAGAAAACCAATTTCAATTTGTCCTCAAATAAATCAAGAATGAGGTGATCAATGCAGACTGTTTCCCAGCACCCTATGTCTATGTGTATCTCCAATGTAAACAAGTAGTCGATAACATAATTTGACTTTGTATTCAAATGTATGTTTAGCCCATTAAAGGGCGTGCACAATAATAATAATAATAATAACTGTACAGTACTACGCCTTTCTTATATACCGCTTTATCGCACCCGAGGGCATCTCAAAGCGCTCAATAATTTCCTACAAGGAATGCGGAGCTATGTTTGAAATACAAGACCTGTTTATTTACATAGCACCATGTAATGGCTTACAAGGTGCTGTGGCACAATCTGCAACCAACCATGATAGAAAACACCTCAGCAAACCCCTACTCTTACTGATAAGGGCACTGGGTTCATTTACAGTACAGGTATTACACAACACAAGGGACCTACGGCTTTACGTCCCATTTGAAGGATGAAGCAATTGTGGTTAAGTGTCTAAGACACAAGTGTCAAGACGGGGACTCGAACCCACACTCTGCAGATCAGAAACACAAGAGCTTTAGTCAAGTGCAATTGACCGCTTGGCCACGACAAGCCACAATGTTGGTAAGACTGAAAATTATGTTCACAGATTTACACAGATTTTTGCCATGTATGTAGTGTTGCAGCACTGGACTTTTGCAACAGGCGTATGGAAATAAATATAGGATGGGTATATAGAATTCTCATCCTTGTTCCCAAAATAATCGTTCCCGCTCGTTTGTCCAAACATGGAAAGGCTGTGTCACAGCAGACAAGGTTGGTGTCTGCATGGATTCACTAAAGTTATTTAGAAGGTTTATTAAAGAGAGTTTTCAGAGTGTACAATGTAGGTTAGATGAGTTCCTGGGTCTGTTTTGTGTTTAAATGTTCAAATGACAACTATCAAATATATTTCGTTCAGGTATTGTGTGGCTTTTCTAATTCCCTTGGCTTTGCCATATGAAATGAAACAGTTCATTTTTCACCTCGAGATTATAGTCTACGACAATAAAATACATTCAATATTTGTATGATTACTATGACTTATAACATTGCAATAAATGCAGGGATTTACAAACCCTCATCTATTTATGTATCAGGGTGTGTTCTGGTATTTCTTCCTGCATGATACGCCTATTGATGATTTCATATAATGGATATGAGTGGCACATTATGCATGCAGGTCAGAGACAAGTGAAAATCACACCTGAGCAATGGTCCAATCAGGCTGCCTGCATAAGACCATCTGTACCAGTCCAGGCCTGTGGGAAGAACTCCGCAATGATTACTTCAACTATAAGATGTAAAATGATGACACACGTACATATTGTGTAGTGTAGATGACTACTCTGTGTACAGTGTGGATGACTCACTTCATTGGATACAATACTAAAATAGCAAGCAATCATCAACATACAGTGTCTTAAAGAGTGTGTGAATAAGATTGCGGTAAACTTCACGGGCATGTTTACTAACTTCAGATCTAAACATAAATTACACATAATGACCCCTTGTACCATTGTCACACACGGCTAACGTCTGCCAAACTCACCATTTTGGAACTCAAATTACATGTAAAAATCACCGTAAACACATAAATGTTGGGTCGCCAAAAATGTGATTTACACTGTATAAAAACACACAGGGACGATTGTGATGATTGTCATGATGACATCAGGTGGATCGCTATTTTTCAGTTCAGATAATGTTACTCTCAATCCTGCTTATTAAAAGAGGATTTCTTAAAACAAATTCCAAAAGGAAGGGGAAAAAATCCACTCCTAGCAACTCATTACATGTATATGCCATGAGAGTTTTTTCTAGGTGGATACCGGCGCTCTACTAAGTGTTCTTTATTATTGCTATTAATTAAATGAAGTATTTGTGTTTTCAAAATAAAGTTTTGGTTAGTAAGCAGTTTGCAACAGCTAATTCTATTTTCGAAAAGAAAAAGTTTGTCTAAGATTAACATAATTTCTACATAAGTTGAAGTGTCTGCACACAGACACACCCCCCAAAAAACCCACATGCAATTTTAAGTTTGCTCAAACAAAACCTCCACTAAAGGAGTGAATAATATACTTACATTTATATTTTGTGCAACTAAAGAAATAAATACACGTAGTTCCTGTGTGAATTTCTGAGGCTAGTTTTCCCGTTGCTATGTAAAAAAAAACAAAACACATGTGCAATTTAAGTTTGCTTTTACAATCGACTTATTATTTAGCTTAAAAACAAAACGTCCACTAAAGGAGTGTGTAAAATATTTACATATGTATTGTGCAACTAAAGAAATAAGTACACGTACGTACAAGTACAAGTAGTTCCTGTCTGAATTTCTGAGGCTAGATTTCCCGTTGCTTTGGCCGTACATAATCCACCAAATATGTTGTGTCTCACTGCACATATGGATTACCACGCTTACACGTCATTACGTTCAATTACCCTCTACACAGATCCTTGTATATCCAGCGTAATTACATTGCGCATCCCTGTTAAATTACTACTCATAATATTTTTTTCCCCCACACAATATTATTTAATTAAAAAGCTTTACTGCTTTAATTGTAAAGGGATTACATAATCCCCTGTGATTATGGAACCCCTACAGGGCTGGGATGTCCTTGAATTTGTTATGGCCATCAATGTATTTTTCCTACTAACAGTTAATTTGCTTGATTATGTGTGGTCTCTGAGGGTACCATTTTGGAAGATTAATTCTCTGATTTTTCTGCAGATTGTAAATGATTCCCATTGTGGACTTTGTTGTAAAACTGCATGTTTTGCATTCAGTTTGTTGATAGTTGACACAAATTGCTGTCAATAAATTTCACAAACAGCACCTACATCAAATCATGTCTGGGATACCATATTTGGGAAAGGCCATTTTCATTTTGAAAAGGGTATCCATTGGAAAAACTCAAAGTCTATGGGACATTTTGGAGATGGCATGAAGGCCACAGGGCCACAGGGCAACAGAGGCCTAATACTTAATAGTCTCCATGTAATTCCATCCCTGTCATGTCTTATGTACCATGATCTTAACTGTAATTTCAAAGAATATTGAATTGGGATCTTAAAGATCAGATTGAGCAAAAATTGCAACAAGTGATCTCTGCTGAAATTCATCTTAAAAATGTTTTCAATCAATAAGGAAATTGAGTTTAACACATGAGTTAAACAGATTTTAATTGTAAAAAAACCCCAAAAAACCCTTCTCCGATGCTTTTTAGAATGATGCTACGCCATATGTAGAAGCTTAATTTTGTATAGCCGCTTTATTGCAATAAGGAAGCAATATCCTACAAATGACGCCAACGTATTGTAATTTTGATGCACACCGTCAACGGCAGTTGTGTAGCGAGTTTTTCAAAACTTTGAGGTTGGGCCTTTTGGTCAATAATTGCAAAAAAATCAGAAGTGTAAAAATATTAAAATTAAAAAGTGTTCCAACAGTGAATGGACATGCAGACTATACTAAAAAATATTTTGACTTGATTAGAACGAATAGTTTGTTAATTACTCTCAAATTTCAACAACAACAAAATTGACAGAAAAGGTAGGCAACTTTTCCCATCCATATTTGATGACAATTGAAGTTGATTTTAAAAACAAAAATTAAACCAACAACGAATAAATCAACTCAATTTATTTTCGGTATTTTGTAAGCCTGCATGTCCCTTCAAACACTTAAAAACAAATTACAATCATTGAAAAAACTTGTAACATTACGGTAGAAAAGTGGTACACTACACGTGTACATGTATTATTGTGTTCCGGTCAGAACTCCACACTAAAGCAACCCCATAGGTGGTATACTGCTGTACCTACAGGCAGTTTACCACACACTTCTGAAAATTGATGACACCATATTATCATTGTGAATGCATATCAAATACCAATAATATGAACACTTGATAGACCACTAAAGGTATGAAATCAGTACACATGCAACTGTGTCAATACAAGCCACAGTAGTCATTCCAATTGTGTTAGATGATATACTTACCATCCCAGCCAGTCAAAACCACATGATCACAGACCCCAATGTCTACCACTCAACACCAGTTAAACACACTGGATGCTAACCACAAAACAACTTGTGTATTAACAACTCAGTCAGGTGTGACAGCGAACCAGTCATCCTGAGAATAACACACCTTGAGTATAGTGAAGCACTTCAAACCAGAGGGACTAGCATGGTGTCCAGGCCACAAAAGCAGCTCTCTTTGTAATGTTGTGTCACAAGCCAGCCAAACCACAGGAGTTGTCAGACTACTTCATGCTTGTTTTCACAAGCTGAATGGCATGATTGCCAGATCCTGTACAGAGTTTTAACACACTTCATTTGCCTCCACTCATTGCTATTCACGAGACGCTGCGCTTTTGTGGCCTACAGGGACGCTCATTTAAATAATCAGCAGACAAAGGGGGCCTGAATTGAACGCCGCAATAATGGAGGTTATACCTTCCGAAGACTACTGCCAGTTCTATCTTTAGTTGTAATAACATGTAAACACACACTGTTTGTTAGGACTCTATTATTAAATGCAAACATGCGCTCAACACTAAAGGTACTTATAATGTGTCTGATAGTAAGTACATCAATAGCTACTCAAGTTCTGTGAACCCTGAACCCATGATCAACAAGACACACAAACCACTGTTTGCCGATGGAGTGGATGTTGTAATGAATAGTTAACTTCCGCTTAAAGCTCAATGTGGCTGACTTGACAAATAATATGGATACAATTTAGAGTTGTGGACTAAAGTAACACTGCTGACTTCCACAATGTGCTTTGTACTTGAAGTTTCTTGGGACCAGTCATCAGTGGGAGTGGGGGTGGGTGTTTTAATAAAACAAAAATGGAGGGTGGTGACCATAAAGCTGCTTTCAAGCAGAAAATATTTTTAAACAATTCCTGCTTAGCAAATGAGCAGGATACCAGCCACAGATTTTACATGCGACATGGTATTTTGGCTGGTAACCTCACTCTGGTAAGCATATTTTTGTTGTGCTTATACACTTTTTGTGGTTTTAAAAGTAGCTCTATGAAACCAGGGGAAGTCTATCTCGCCAGAATTAAGTTTTGCCAACTTTAAGAAACTGGGTCTGAATCCTTGTCTGGAGAGGCCACCAAAGCTGGGCTTGTGTCCTTGATCTGAATCTCAATCTGAATTATATAGCCAGCAAAGCATCCTATGGAAAACTTCACACCAACTTTTGTAAAAAATACAATGAAGAAATTTCAGTTTCAGACGTGGGAGGAAAACCCCTGTAGGAAAAACCCACGCAGTCAGAAAGGGACTGAAAACCTGATCCACATGTAATTAGATTCCAGTCCAGGAATTGAACCCGGGTTCACTGCGTTGAAAGGCAGGGAAGAAACCACTGAGCCAACCTAAACGCCCAATCTTACAAGTATTTGTATTCAGGTGGCAAGTGATTGAATCTGAACCAACAGTCAACTACATCTATAGACAACCAAATGAAATCCTAATACTCTTGGTAAAGGGCACCTCCTCTATGAGGGAAATGAAACAGTGTTGTAATCAAGTACTTTTCAGTCAAGAATCAAGTACTGTTGAGTACTAGGGTGGCTGAGTAGTACTGGAGTACGAGTACTTGGGCCATGGAGTACAAGTACAAGGGTTTGGGTACCAAGTATTCTAATATCCGAGTGCCAAGTCTAACAACCAAGTACCAAGTATTGGGATCTGAGTCAAATACCATTATGAGTACTTTATAAAATAAAAAGTTCAAAAGATTGCCACACCAAAACCAAAAAAGAAAGAAGCAAAAAGAAAGAAAAAAACCCCCCAAACAAACAAACCTGCAGATTATTTTCCAGTCGTGTATAAGTTTTGACTTTGAGTAAAAGTATTTTGTTAGCCAAGTGCCCGTACCATCAAAACAGCACTCAAGTACAAGCATAGAATATTTCAAGGGGTACCAAGGTAATGACCAGGGGCATTGCAGGCAATCTTGAAGTATCACGCCTGCAAACGTGTTAAAGGCTCAGTTAAAGACCGCCCCCCCCCCCCCCCCCCGTCCCTGTCAGACTCTTTATCCATTCCTCAACACCGAAACCCCTACCTACTAGTCTTACGTACCTTTACCATTATTTGACCCAGAAATATTGTAATGAACAAACAGTTCCATAACTCAGAACTTAATGTCACATCATTTACATTAATCATGCGGGTTGGGAGAGATCCTAGAAAGTTCTCCCAGGCAGTTTGAAGTGCACTCAAGGTCATGACCATTCTTGTTAAACTATCCCCATGGCAATCGGGCTCAAGACAATGTAAGGAAGTACCTCCGCAGTCCAGTCATCCTGTAGCAAACAGCTTTGAAGAAGATTACGACAGCGAGTGACTTACATCCGTGATTAATTTGACCACAGAAAATTCATACGATATCTACTTGGTCAACACATTTTACAAATAAAATAAAAGGCAAACAAAACTTAAAGATCGTTAATTATTTGCATGAATACCTTTTTACATTGTAGTACATCCAATGACAATTGAGCTAAAAGTTTACTCTAACTAAATTTCTTAACTAAGCAAGAAGGGAACCAGCCACAAACAGTTGTCAACACATGGCAGTTTTGGCTGGTAACCTGTTACGTAAATCTCACATAAAATCAGCAGAGTTCTTAGTAACTCTATGGAAAGAGTACAGGATGACTGCAACATACATGCTTGCATTGTTTCATGCATTGCACAAATCCTTCCGCCTCTCAGTCAAAAATAAAAATGGGTCATCATGAAAAAAATACATGTAACCTTTATACAAAGTTGTCTCAACGACAAAAAAACAAGCACTGAGTGAGGCAGGATGTAGTTTCAATTCCAAAGGTCTGTTCAGCTGGAGGCTTAGAATTATTGTTCACTTCTGAGAAGCAGTGTTGACCTTGTAGGAACTGGTGAAAAAAATACCTCCAGAATGAATAATGGAATAATACATAATAACCACAGCTCACTATGAACCGGTGACCTTGTGAGAGTCTCCATTCTTTATATTATACACACACAGGAATGCTAACTATACATGTACCAGACAGCACAACCCGCAATACAATGCGATTCTAACATTCATGTACTGTACATACGTACAAACTGCAGACAGCTCTAGTACAAACTGCAGACAGCTCTAGTTTGGTCTGCTAGGAATGTCTCCTCGGGTGTCACATACAACAAGGCCATTTCCATAGTTTGCTCATTTGCCCTTAGCTACTGCTGACTGATGCCATTAGCGCTAATAAATTCAGACCTTGGGCTTTTGTTACACATTTGTTTTTGTCTTCTGGAAATAACCTAGGAAAAGATAAATTACTGTCAATTGAGTATATGACAAGTTTAGTACTGATGTGAAGACAAGATAGTGAAGGAAAAACATCAACATATTAAAAGCCTTTATTTGATTTCTCGCAAAAGGAGATTGGATTTAGTATAATTAAGATTATTTTCTACTTCAAGTTCATGCTATGTTCCTGTTTGGGTAAAGCAGATTTTTCATTTAAAGAACTACACGGGAACCAGTGTAAGATTTTATAAAAACTGCATTTGTACAATTGGATTTCTTACAAGTAGAGAAACAAATAGTGCATGGATACCGGTGAGAAAGGTCTGTGCAGACAGCTTCAAGATCATACTCATGATGATTGTCGCAGATTCTACCCTCCGAAAAAAGGTATGATTTCATGGGTTGAGCTGCTACATGTATAAAACTACCTAAGCCCTGCAAAATAAATGAATTCATGTCATGATTTTTTTTCTAACAAAGTTTTGTAAAGGTGTTGGAGGTTATAAATCGTCCATTGGGTAGTGATGAAAAGAGCTTCAGGTAGCCGATAAACCTTGGTATACACAAGAGACAGTTAGGCTGTATCAGGGTGCTATGCGCCAGCGTTTCTCATGCATTTAAGATGGACCTCATAAGATGTACACCTTGCCACCTTGTCAGTCATATTGTCTGCTGTAGAGTGATTGTAACAAGAGCATCACTGCTAGCTTCACAACCTCTGTTATTTACAATTACCTATATATCACACAAAGATCCTTGTCATTTGATTGGTGAAACTTGTCATATTTTATTTGGCCATGTATTTACTGCCACAATGCATGACACTCCAAGATTTAATATAGGAGTACTACACTGATAAATATAGGACACTTGGGACTCTTCGCAGCATTCTTCACAGTGCCCCGACAACATTGAAAGATGGAGCTTTTTGGCATTGCAGCCAAAGTCGATGCTGAAGCCATTTATTCGGACAAGGTCTTTAGTTATTGATTCATGGAGGTATTCATGTTACAAGACAGGGTGAGCAGTGAACGCCATTGCCTGAATGACGTGCAGTTCCTTTGTGTAAAACGCTCTTGGAAATAGGCCAACTTGTCAACAAACCGATGTTGATCCAAACTTTGTTTCTCTCCACAGGGAATCTGACTTTGGCATCAATAGGCCCACCTGATGTAATGTGTCCTGCAGCAGCAGTAGACATGTTACTGTACACACCCCCATGTGAGAAAGCTCTTGGGAGGCCTACGTGTACACATACATGTATCACCCTTGCTTAAAATGTGGTATTGCTCCGTCCGAAACCTCCAACTAAAGTTGGGACCGGTCGCAACTTGAGTGTTACCATTTGGAAGGCCCAACTATAGCTTGGATCCAGTGATCTGGGAACCAGTGAAACAATTGATTCTTCTCAAGTTATTCTCAAGTTTTTGAGATGAGAATTACTTTGCATCACGTATGAGCCTCGTTGTAAGCCAAGAGCAACTTGAGAGGATAGACAATTACTTTAGAGGCCCACTTATGTGGTCATCTACATCAATATCAGGCTGGTTCTGATTTGTCGGCTACAGCTGCGGCTACGGCTTGATCAACACATCATCATGTGTTGAAGTATAGTATGTCCTTAGCAACACCCTTAGCAACCATCATAGCCGTAGCCACCAATTCAGATACAGCCTCAGTGTCAGTATCACTATCATGCAATCCCATCTATAGTTGGGCCGTCCCAACTGAAGCGCCCAAGTTGGGACAGGTCCCAATTATAGTTGGGATGATTCTAAAGTTGAAACGGAACAACACCCAGCCTACTGGGGGGGGGGGGGGGGGGTTTTCCTTGAACAACAAGGAAGTGTGGAGGAAAGAAAATCAATGTTTGATGAGTCAGCTGATTCCTAGAAGACAACCACTGACATGGCACTGACCTGTAGGTTCAGTTACACCTTGCGTAGAAGCTGCTGGATTGAAACACATTAGCCATCTGCCAAGCATCTGTAATCTCAACTCCAAAAATGTTTTCAGGCATGATATTTGGTCCTTGGTTTCAAAAAGTGGGAAAAGTTTATCGAGTACCAGGCTGACCTGTGTACACATGGTGTAGGCTATGATAGACTTTTAAAGCCTTATTAATTACATTTTTCCCCACGGGCATTCCATGCCTACATTTTGTAAACAAGCAAATATCTAACAATTATGAAAATCCCCTGAAGGGCCTTGTGACATGAAACATTTGTTTACAGGCAGATTGGAGACAACCATCTGCACTGCATGAAAATGGAATAATTGTGTAGCACAAGAGAAAATTAGTGTCTTACAACGGAGGAAATTTCCTTCATCCCTAAGATGTGAATGTATTTTTCCTTCTTCTTGTAGACTGCTCTAAATTGTCTCATGTCACTATAAGAACATACATTACATACATACAATCTTGGTAATGTTTTCAAAGTTTTGGTTATGGCCTACAGCAGCCTTATCCAAATTGGCAGTTACAGCTGCGGCTATGTCTGTTGCTAAGGGTGTTGCTAAGGACGTCCTATACTTAAAACGCACAATGACGTAGCCGTAGCTGGAGCCGCTGCAGCCTACTTTGTCTGATTCCCAGTACACACAATGACACTGATAGTAAGATGTCTCATTTAATAAAAGGCACTAGACTTGTTTCCCATCAAACCTCAGTTTGGTTACATTGGTTTGAATGGAAGAAAAACAAGATAGCTGCACATGATAAAAGTCATTGCTGCTGTAGTCCAGTTACATGTGAAGTAGGTCCCCTTAAAAACATTCTCATCTGCAGGAAATCAAACTGAAGTGCCCTTTTCTCAGCAATAGCTGGCCTTTCCCCAAAAACACATTCCAAGCCTGAATAATTGTACGCTTCCAAAAGATCAATGTTGTTGTTCACTCCAGTCCATCCCTGCTTGTTAAATTCTTGTTTGTCAGAAAGCCATTACTCCAAATGGGGAGGGAATCAAAGGTCAAATACTTGGTACTTTCATTACAATGGCTTTGTAATGCCATGAAGTGTAATAACTTAAATCTAGTACATGTACAACTGAAGGTACTGTACACAGTGCATATCTAGAGCTTGAATCCCGTAGCCAGTTCATGATTAAAATATTCATTAGAATGTGTGCCATAAATAGACTCTAAATTACGCTCCAGTCATGTTTCCTCCGAGCAATTACAAGTCATGAACGTAATTATAATGACATCAAAATGGGACCAGACTGATTTCAATTTCAGCAATAATCTGAATCCTTTGTTTTGAGCGGTAGACACTGACAGAAACAAGACGGCGCACCATGACTGTTAACCTCTTGACATAAAGCACATAAACAACATTGGTAATTGTCAAAGACCAGTATCCACACATAGACATGAAATAACAAACCTGTGAAAGTTAAGCCTGAAACAAGAAAACGGTGAACAAAAAACCCCTAACGTTTTGTTTTATTCATTTCTCAAAAAATGATTCAAAGGAAATTTTTCCACCATGACCATCTTAATACAAGTGCAAATCAATTGTTAATATTTTCAACATAAGTACCAATGTTGTGCACTTAAGGGAAAGTACACATTGTTCTAACAATTAATTCTGATACAGTAGTTTTCAATAAAAACACCTTCTAGCTAAAAGGTTTAAATTTCATTAAATTTGGTTGTCATGTTTTTAGTGAAAACAACAAAGAACGGTTTACAATGTATGTGTTGTACAGGGATTTTGTGCATGCTCTATCCAACCTATTACAACGGAGATTTTCCAAATTTCATTTTCTAAGTTGAGACAGTATTTAAAAATGGATAACAGATTTCCCGAGAGGATTGGTACATAATGAACTTTATAATCAGTGAGCTTTCAGATTGAATCTGATCACATTATTTGAATCGCTTCGCCAAAAATACAAATTCTGTGGGGGCTCGATGGAAAGATTGGTATTTTCAGGGTACGCTCTGCAGAATCAGGGAGAGTTGGCAGCTCTGATAAACGTTCATTATTTGTACACATGTATCTTGTAGCAGTGTGCATGTACATTACATTACACTACCTAGAGCTGCAGCACTACAATGCGTAACAGTATAGCTATTATGGGAAACCTTTTGCATCAAGTTGTTTGGTTTCAAATGACCATCTTCTTCTATCAACAGAGTTAACCTGCTGAGGTCACATCAATTACTGCAGGGCAGTTATAAACAATACATGAAAGCTAGACTGACAAGAAGCAATTGAAGATCCCAGCATGGGTCTGGAGGTAGTTACAAGTAATTGGAGTCAACACAACTGTGTAAATGCCCTTTTCAACATGGATCTTTTACAGGCAGTTCTATTCAAGAAATCATGCTCCTCTTCTGTCTGGATGCTTTTCCCCATTATCAACATGAAGTCTCTTGTGTAAACATGTTGTAATGTGAAACTAAACAAATCACAACCAAGAACTTTCTTTTGCGTCACGCCTACGTTTGCAAGTTTTGTTGTTCATAATTGAGCAAACTTTTGAGCGTAAAAGTTGGAGTGAAATATTAACAAGCGCAAGCAAAGTGTTTGAAATGGACACGGAACATGACGAACAAAAGATGTTGGAAGTAAAATTATAAGGCGATAGAATGGTTTGGTACTTTTTTGATCAGTTAGAACAGACAAGGGTTGGTCCTACTCCTAGCCATACTGAGTGCACGATTCTGTTTCTTCAAACACTTCAGTTTTTATTGACGTGGTTTATAGCTATAAAAAATGATATCGTATTTGTTTGGAAAGTAAAATTTAGCCTTGAAATATATTAAAAGGAAAATTAATTTAACAACATAAAAATTACTTGTCAAAAGTAAGCAGGAGGCCAGTCAATGATAACACACATGTGACAATGTATTTTGGCTGGTAACCTGGTCAGGGCAGTTTTTTATGCTCTGCTACTTGTGCTTGAGCACATCATCCAGGGCCAAATTCCACAAAGCTGCTTTGTAAAAGCAGAAGCGGGTAGGATACCATGTGACATATTAGTTTGGCTGGTAACCTTATAAATTCTAGTAAGCATAATTTGTTGTGCTTAGCTACTTTTTGTGCTTTTCTACTTTTTGTGCTTTTAAAAGCAGCTCTATGAAATTGGGCCCAGGGCAACAGAGGCCAGCCATGGCCTCCGTGTAATTTCATGCCAAGATTCCCGTGTTTGTTTTCTTTTCTTTTTTCTGAGGAGGTAATCAAAATGAAAATTTCAGAAGCTAAGTTATAATTGAAACTAGATATTCTGATTACAAAAAGCCATACATGTACACACTACATGTACTTGGCCCTCAGGGAAGGTCCATTGCTCAGGCAGAAATGAAATTCCTAACTCGAGTGTAATGTACATTGCACATGTGTCTTTCCTCGAAACCTATTAAGCTTTATGTGGATAATGCCATTTACAAACAAATCAATACTTATACATGGTACAAACACTTGATGTTATAAAAGCATGGGGTAAAGAATTTTCTGGTTTTACTCTTACAGGGCTCAAATTTTGGCAAAAAATTCACAAGACATAGTTGTAGCTCAAAATATTTACAAAATGCGACACAAACAGTTTGACATACACGTGACAAAATGGAGAAGATTCATAATTATACTTTGATACTTATCAGAATTGAAAGATTTTCAGCAAACTCATGTTAATTGAAAATAATTTTAAAATAGCTACATGTATTACGGGTAACACACAGTGAAATTTAAAAACACCAAACCGCCGTACTCATCTGGTCATGAGTTTACTGGCCGGCCCTATGCTGAAATCACTGGCCTGGGGCCAGCGGTCAAGTGTATTTAAAGCCCTTACGTGTATCACTTCTATACAACTTGTTGGCATCACACATCACACTATGCACAAATCCGGATCTGGATCAGATACTGAAAGCAAACACCCATTATGTATTACAGGTCACAGGCGTGTGGGGCTGGGGACTCCAAGCTCTGCTTTCCATGGTAGGCCTAGATAGTTTCTGTCAAATTTGTGGGGAAGATCAAAATTTTACTGGACAAGAAATGTTTTCACATGATCAGAATCCAAATGAAAAGCAATCCCTTTTTTATTTGAACAAGAACTAAGAGAAATTTTATCTCATTTGTCTTATTGATATCTAGTAAAAATCGAAACCACACTTCACAGTAGGACTAGGACGTCACATCATGTTGAAGATCATATTAGCTACTATTATTATTAGACAAGTAAACTCCAACATTGATACATGTCAATAGACATGGACATGATAATAAGTCTACCTCCATGTTTGTAAACATGGGGATTCCTGGTGGCCTGTGATAAGTACACATTCCTGTGGTTGATTTCAATCTGTTGTTGAGTAGAGGACAAAGAAGGCAAGCCAACTGACTTCTATAGCCATAAATCACCTGAACCCATCTACACTTTGTACACACTGAGATCACCACTGGGATGGATCACCAATCCATGTCAATATTTGGCAGATGCACCTGTCTTCTCATGTTAGTTTAAAAGTGATGATTGTGGTCATTTGTGATAACACCTGGGAAACCCAGCCACTGAAAAATGCTTAGAAAACAGTTTCACCATGGTTTCACTGATGTGATTTGAAGAATGTGGCCAATTCCTGAAAAGATAATCCTGTGCTTACAGTAGTAAGTTTTTATGCTTACAGGATTTATGACATTGGGCCAATACCTTAGCAGAATCTAACCACGAGCAAGGCATAATTATGGTTAAACTTGATAACAGCTGTCAGCAGATGAGTGTCACAACAATGCAAATCCACTGTGAATGCTAACCCACAACCATTTTCAAATTTCATCAATTACTTATTAATTAAACTTGTGATTATCAGGAGTGAGAGTCATTGCTGACAAAAAAAGTCTGAAACTAGGATCCAAATTTTAGGAGGTGTGTTGAAATTTTCAACTTTCCGTAATCCTGGCATTTAGATTTCACAAAGCTTTTTAGGAACAGTGTCCTCAGCACTAGAGAAGTAGATCAAAGTGGAAAAAATAACTGCTGATTTTCTTCACAAGGCTAACTTAATAAAGTCTAAATTCAGTTAAGTATAACATTTCTCGTCCCAGGATTCTGCACATGTTCCTTTTGCTACAGTAAGCACAACAATTTGCTTACCGGTTTGCTTACCGGTAAACAGCTGCGTGAAACTAGGCCCTTGTCACACAGTGAGATGATAGTCCCCATCATATACAAAGCCATATCATATTATAGCTAGACCTATGTGAACATTTGCATGTCAGTTTACAATCAGCAATCTAATTATGCTTAAACCGATTTATCCTAGTTTAAGAACGCTCATCCAATAAACCCAGTTAATTTAGCATCGATCAGAAACAGTCAATGAATTTCAATGAAGGTTTAAATGCCAAGATGAAGCATGGAATAATCAGAAACGTTGCTGCTGCAAATAGCTTCGGCTTGACGTCATCTACCTTGTCTTGTTTACTACTTGGGCTCCGATTTCCCTTCAATTCATTCCCCAAGTTTTTAATGCATTGTAATGTCCTTTTGGTAAATTTTTTTCTTTTTCCCCCCCCCCCGTTTCTCAGCCAATCAGTTCTCGTCCAAGAATAGACTGGGGGGATCGCGTTGCTGGTGCTTTTGTAGTGCTTCCTGAAACGGGCACATACAGCCCTATGACTGAGAGAATGGCCCGTGTATCAAGTGTATCTGAAACCAAGCAATGCTAGCTGAAACTCTATCCAATTGCTAACAAAGACACAACCCACAGTGTAAGCACGTTGGTAAACCCATCCACTGCTCTTTACAAAAAAGCTGCCTTCACAATGCGGATATTTGACACTTCCTACGCACTGAATAGACACCATTGTGGAATCAATTTCAGCGGTTGGACGTGAGCCAGTTGCCACTTGGTAGAAATCCTTGTTTTATCTGTTCTTTATCAGAATAAAATTGTATACAATATGATTTACCAAATGTAGCAACTTCGTTATTTATCAACTTCTCTGTTAAAAAGGACCCAGAGTTTTGCAATGCAAGAGAGGGAAAGTCTGGTTCTACAAATGTTTTTTCATTGATTTTGCATTTTAGATTACTGCAATTGAAATACTACCAATGTTGAAATTGGGGGAGGGGGTGAGGTGGCCCTCCAATACTATTTTCTTGACTATAACAGTATTTCAAACATGAGTATTTCTCTGGAGGATTGGCACTTGAAAATCAGTGAGTTTCCAGATGGATTAATCCTTTTTGTGACAACCATTCCTATACTTTCCCTGTATAGGTAAATTGAGTATCGAGGAAATGCAATAATAGCATCAGATTTCAATGGTGTAGACACACCTAAATTAACGCACTGAAAACATAATACCACGCAACTATATTCAGAATAATCAAGTGGTTACTGTAAGCATGGCAGCCATTTTTGTAATTTATTTACCTGTTTTGTCATTTATCTTACAGCGATCTTGATGCATACACAAGGCTTCATTTGATGACAGTTGACTTGTATTGTAATTAAACTCACATTAACCGTTCTGTGCCAACGCCATTTATTGTCCCCCTTCATTTAGTTCCATCAAGCCAATAATATGATCACTGTACACACATAGGATCTCTCACATCTCGTTAATTATCCGAGCCATATTAACAATGAAAGGGCCATTTCAGACGGACCGCTTTGTGTGGTGATGTTTGGCTAACTGGTCGCTCATATATACAACATTTGTCCACACGAGGTGGTGAAGACGACGGTATTACTGTTCTTAATTCTCCTGTGGTTTGAATTCAATCAAGCAAACGAGTGGATGCTATTGATCTCTGGTTGCCAACTTGATCTCTCCTGGATTTCACTTGAATATCTGTGCTTAGACTACACACTTACAGAGTATCTAGTAATAAAACCAAGGATGCCTCATAAGTGAACTTTCAATCACTGTAGCTTACAAGCCTGAGGAAACCTGTTAACAAGGGTGCTTACTATTATGTGAACCAGAAACACCAGAAACACCAGGGTTAACCCCTACTCTTCCACGATAAGTGTTCTGGGTTCATTCACTATGGATTTACATTACACTGTACACAGTCTCTGATCTCCTCCCAATCATAATCTTTTTGCGAAAAGAGTGAATATTAGATAGCTTTGGAGGGCCCCCAACTCCATTTGTCCAATGCTAGGATACAACTTAGGCACACAGGACTAGAATATGGCATCTAGATCATGTAAATAACACCCAGTCTAGACATTGATGCACAGTGCAGGCAGATCATACATTATGGTGTAACTGATTTCCAAAGCCACATGCCAGACAGGATCATTCTAGCAATGTTCAATGTGTGCACCATCCATAGCTCTCCCCATGTAAAAGCTAGTGTATCGCGCCTTTACCTACATGTACCTGCCAATTGCACACCAATATGCCCGAATTGCAGCCTAAATGCAAAAACAATATATATTTTTTACTTCAGATCATATTTACAGAAATTGATCAAGATAAAACTATTTAAAATGCACAAAAATTTAGACCATAGTATTTAAAATGTGTACGTCGCTAAATATTTTGAATTTTGACAAAAATTACACTTGAAGAGTATCAAAGACAGTGGCATTTGACACATTTTTAATTTGAGGTTAAAGACTATTACCCCTCCTCCCCCCCCCATTTTCATAATGACTTTTATCCTTTTAGAAAATGAATGGATCATAAAACTGAATTTGACCTTGGAGTCCCTCTTTAAATTGTATCTCAAGTTGTTGTTCCACCCTCTTTATCCCACAGGTATCAGGTGTATGTAGTGTTGTTCCACCCTCTTTATCCCACAGGTATCAGGTGTATGTAGTGTAGATCTGGATTCAAGGCACATTTGTGTAGCCGCAACCCCCGCCCCCCCCCCCCCCCCATCCCCTCGAATTGGTATACTTGCTTTTTAGCACCTATTTTTTGCTCCATTAATCAGCAAGCGAAAGCACTATTATTACACTGTACACCCAACCATTGGTCCTTCCTCCACGACCAGACAGATACATATAGTCCTTGCTCTATGGTTAAACTAAACTAACTGACACTGGTGGTATATCATTGTTCATATTATTACATGGGTAAACTGCTTCTCATTCCACCCCTTCAAGATCAAATGCCATGTACATGTAATATGACTAAGACACTATGCCCTGAGGGCAAGATAAGCAAAGGAACTTAAGTGAAGTATCTGGGGGCAGTATGGATTAATGCCAAACAGGATACAAACTATTCACGCAGGTCTCCTGTAGACCAAAGTCCTATACTTAGAGGTGGGGTCATACTTTGGTAATGACCCTTAAAATGAATTGTGTAATTCCGTGTTAAAGACGGTAATTGGCATAATTATTTTGTCTGAAATGCCCTCATTAATTGGAAATCAGGTAATGGATGTCAAAAAATTTGAGCTCACCTCAAGGTAGGGTCATACTTTAGTAATGACCCTGAAAAAGAATTGCGTAATTCTGTGTTAAAGACGTGTAAAAGATGGTAATTGCAGCAAGGATCCTGCAAAATTATTTCCTCTGAAATGCCCTCGTTAATTGGAAATCAGGAAATGGATGTGGAAAAAATTTGAGCTCACCTCAAAGCGAGTTTGGAGATTCAAATATATGTGGTGTTTGTTTGTGAATGCCAAAGATGCAGTTGGTACCCGCATCTCCTTGCTAAACGTGGATGGGATCAACGTTCTTGATGAAAATACAGTACCAGTTTTTTTGCTGTTTTCTCAACAAGTAAATGTAGACGGTGCATTCAGCTGAAACTTTCACAGGTGACTTGTATTCTATCTCTGACAATGTGGCCTATAAATCATCATTACGGGGACAAACACCAATCCTTAATCCTTTTGAACCCCCCCCCCAAAAAAAAAAATATATAAATAAATAAATAAGTACATGTACAAACTAACCAAATAAATGTACATGTAACATGATTAATGTACATGTACATGTGTATGTGCCATTATGAACATTGGACCTTGGCCAGGATCAATAAGGTCACAGGGTCTACCCTTTGCCCACAGGGCCCAATTTATATAATGTCTGCCCCCAACACCTACATACATACATGTACATAGTACATTGAGAAACAACTGCAACAAATCACTAGCAATGCTTGTCATGTGGTTAATTCATTCAGAGGAGATTTAACAAATCCAACATGTAAATCATATGCCGCAATATTCCCTCGGTCAGGATCAAGTAACGCTGAAACGACAGAGCTGCTTAATGGCTGTTTCCCAGCCATAGACTCATCACACTAGCCAGGGAATAACTCGTCACTCATTAATGTAAATATATATCAGCACTTTGGCAGAGACAGCCACCCCCTATAAAATACACCAATGACCCATTTAAGATAATTCAAACACACACATCCTCAGGGCTTTTTTGATGTAACAGGATTTAGCCTCTGTGATTCCAACATCTTCTGAAACAAAACACTAAAAGACGAAATTGCTTTAAGCATGGGCCATTTACTTGCTTCCAGGCAAACAAATCAGCGGGATAAAAGCACATCCAGTCTTCAGTGTATCAAGGTGTCTACCAAAATAAAATATTATAGCTCCTCGGATTTTCCTCTTCTGATTCCTAAATCCTTATAAGCTTGTTGCAGTCACATGTAGTTATTCTACCTCTTAAGAACTCCCTTGCTTAATACTATAAAGACTGTAACTGCTGTGATTTGACAAATAACTTGATACTTAGCACAGCAGGCACTCAGCCTACAAAAAAAAATCTAATGCAGAGTTGTGGTTTACTTTCACTACCACAGATCTAAGCCAGTCAGCCATTCAATTGGTCATGTGAAACTACTACACTCCACAAGGTGACTAGAGAGTTGTGACATGGATGACGCATGCATGAACACACATGCCTTCATGTTCATAGTCCAGCATTCTGTCTGGCTGGCTGGCCGGCAGTCAAACATGCCGCAATCCCCCTCTAAATACACGGATAAATGCAAATAGATGAAGATATTCAGATACTTATCAACAAGATGGACAAATGCCTTACCAAATATTGCAGAACAAGAAGGGTGACATAGAATTCCTTGAGGAGAATACAAAAGATGTCAACGGGAGACAATTCTTGATGATGGAAGGAAATAGAATCATCTACACAAACAAGCAGCGTAGAGGCTCACAATCACTTAGTCCACTCACTGCATGCACATAACACAGCAAGCCAGACTTTCAACATGTCATCACAAATTTCCAGAACGTTGGGCAGGCCCTAATATGCTAACAAGACAGACAGCCTAGACTAAACCCAACACATGAGGGCAGCATTGCAAGTACATACATCAGCAGATTCGGTACGGATTAATCAAGCTTCATGGCCATGTTTTGTAACCTTACATGAAGCAGTATTCAAAGGATTGGTTGATATACAGTAAACATGATTTGATTTTAACTGAACCCCTAAATTTCAAAGGTTCTCAAAGTTATGATTACCACAGATTCTCATTTTGTTACTTTTTACCTTCATGTGTAGTCTTTTGAAGACTTAAAATACAAACAAACAATCAAAACAATTAAAATAGAAACACTTAAACAGTACTCATATGAAAGGTGAATACTGATAACTGATAACTGATTTGCCTAACATTTATCAATCAACCATATTACCAATAATATGTTGTAATTAAAAAATCCACAGTCACCCTAGATACAGAAATGCAATTCCGTCACCTTCATCACATCACCGCCTCTTTGGCATGTACCCTGTGTACAACAGCAGTAATGAATGCTGATTTACATCATACCTCATCACTCTTGCCTGGAAGGCACTCAACTCCATGAAGAACATAACAAGTCAGATGTCCTAGTGCCTGAAGGTGAAGTTCTTCACTGCTACTGTGGAATCAGTTCTGCTTTACGGATGCGAATCATGGACACTAACCAGTCGTCTAGAGAAGAGACTGGACGGCTGCTACACAAGAGTGCTTCGTTGTATAAAACAGATACACTGGAAGAGGCATATCACAAACCAGGAGCTCTACGGTGGTCTACCGAGAGTTAGCACCAAGATTAGGACAAGAAGGCTGAGATTAGCAGGTCACTGCCTCAGACATACTGAGCTGGCAGTGAGCAGGCTGGTGCTATGGGCCCCTACTCAGGGACACTGTTCCCGTGGCAGACCACAAACCACCTATGTGGACACCTTGTGCCGGGACTCTGGCCTGCAACGGGAGGAGCTGCGTACAGCAATGAGAGACCAACGTGTTTGGAGGGCTATCATCCGATGCTCTGCATCGACTGAATGAATACCTCAAAAGGGCCAGACTACTTGTTCCCTTTCAGCCTCAGTTTGGTTGCATTAAGATTGCATCGCTCGATCTTTTGCCAAAAGACCAACAATTTTTGCTTTCCCAGGTGTTTTACCTAGCGTTTGGCCAGCGGACCACTGTTATGGGAGTGCAGGCCTGAAAATTAAACAGAGGCCACAGAGGCCATGGTCTCCGTGGTCTTGGTCTTGGTGACCCTTCCAAAGTTTCCCATAGACTTAAAGACTTTCCAATGGAAGTGCCCTTTGCAAATTGAAAATGGCCTTGCCCTCTCAAATATGAAATTCCAGGCCTGAGGAAGAACGCTACTTTCTAAAGTTTGAATCAATTTTTCCACCGTCGCATTTTTTGTCCACAAACGGCAGTGCATCTTTAATCATAATGAATGAAAAACAAAGATGGCTGCCCCATTGCAGATGTAGATATTCAAAGGAAACAGTGGTAATGAGGTGAAGTATGACTGGATTATTTCATGAAGGAAGACTACAGAGTTTTTCCAGCATGATTTCCTGTATTTGTTTGGAGTGTTCCTCTTGGCACCTAGTGGACTTCCTGTATGAGTTGATCCATCACGTTGCTAGCTAAAGTACAGACCTTGCAAACTATCTCAACGTCAAAGTGCTTTTATTTCCTCCACATTTTCAAGCACACGCTTTGAGGCTTCTCATCCCTTCACCAGGGCCCAAAAGTAGCTAAAAGCACAACAAAATTATGCTTACCAGAATTATGGTTACCAGCTAAAATGCCATTTCTCAAATATAATCTGTGACTGGCATCCTACTATTTTTTGCTTAGCAGAAAATTGTTAAGCATTATTTTCTGGTTAAGCAGCTCTATCAAATTCGGTCTCACAGACAAGGTTCCAACATCATAGAGGTATTCATGTTAGTTTTAACTACTAACCACTAATTATTGGCAGTTTTTTTCCTTGTGCAATATCTTCAATGAAAGCTTGTAACTTTCTTGAATCTATCAAAATAGCTAATTTAAGTTTATACCTAAATTTTCAGGTCAAATCGGCCTAAAATTGAACTTAGCATCTTCAGTAAACATTTGTTTCGCTTTGCCTTTCACCATTGTTTACAAAACACTGTGGGATCAGTGCTTTGTGTTCTGCAGATAAAATATTCCAAGGGACCTTGGATTGGATCCAACTCTGCATTCAGGAGCAACATTCAGGATTAACTTTTGTCCTGCCTGTTGAATTTACTATTTTTACTGTTTTAAAATTGATTTTATAATGAACTAAATAGATGCAAATAACATTAAGATAATATTCAATGCAATTTTGCCTCAAATATTAACGAACCGTGAATAATAAAAAATGGCTTACTGTCACAATTATTGATTTTTTGTGTGAAGTTCACATTCCATTTGATAAAAACACAGGCTTTAAAAAAGTAAGTTACAACATTACAATGGACAGATGTGTATGTCACATGTACAATCCTTAACAGATTGTTAAGTCTAAACCAATGTTGACTGATTGTGTCTCATTCATGTACTGTATGTTAAGGATGATCTAATTGACCAACAAATATTACAACTTAAGATTTTCCAAACTGTTTAGAATTTGATAATTTTGATAATTTTGTAATAAAAAACTGAATTATAATTTTACCGATGTAGACATGACATTTGTGACCT
The DNA here is from genome assembly GCA_037783415.1 of Leptasterias polaris. NCBI lineage: Eukaryota > Metazoa > Echinodermata > Asteroidea > Forcipulatida > Asteriidae > Leptasterias > Leptasterias polaris. Next base: position 8,918,520 of record JAZGTN010000022.1, read on the forward strand.
CCAGGTGATTGTCAACTACCAGTAGTCAAGCACTATATCCATACAGCTTACTCAAGTCTATTCAAATGGTCAAAACCTGCTTCTGTGTGAGCTAGTTCAAGGGTTGTCTGTGCTGTTGTTGTAATGACCCTCAACGCGGTCATCTTCAGGTCACTAAAAACTCTTTATAAAATACCAATTTGTGCATTCATTTCTCAATGTTATTCCACATGGTCATTGGTTAAACTCCCACAAGCTCCTTCATGGTTGAGTTCACTCCTGGGTGAAGAGAAGCAATTATGGTATGTATGCAACTGCTTTAAGACATGAGCTCTTTCCTTACCATGGTCTCTAAACCCAAACGCTCAGATGACTCAGTCACTGGACCACAAGTCTGGCACACCAGTTCAAACTATTGCTTGCATACAGTGCAACAAGCATGGCAGGAAACATCAATTTCCAGAACGGGCACACATTATAGCCCGTCCCAAAACCACAGAGCTTAGAGGACATCCTAATATAGCTCCTACATACCAACTACAAACGACCTACTTCTTAAGGGTGTCACAGCAATTAGTGTTAATAAGTCATATCCCCAATTAACACCATTGACCATCCAACAGTCTATATGAACATTAACACACAATGGTTTGATATGTAGGTTTATTGCAATCATTATCAGTTGAACACATTGACTAAATATTAACGGATCCTTCCTGTTTGTCTACTGCTTGAATCCCTTTCACAATAGACGAATTTCCCTGGAAAAATTGGTTGACCCTTTCACACTAGCCCGAACATCTGACGTCACACTTCAAGACTTGTGAACAACGCCAGATACCAGCCATGAGCGCCTGGCAGGATCCCGTCGGATATACCTTTGACCTCACATTCATTTCACAGGATCCATATGTGTACATCCAACAACAACAATATAAACTTTATGCACACACTGCAGACAACCAATCACCTCGAACCAATCATAACACAGATATGGAAAGCTTACGTCACAGCACGTTTATCCAATGAAATCGTTGTATCCAATGAAATCATTGGGCCTGTAAAACCAGTGCCTGTCTTTATCCTTGCGGATAAAGACAGGGGACCAGTCTACTTTCACACTTGAATGGGAGATTTTTGGGAACACTAGGTGGCAGCAGACTTACCAGGTAAATCCATTGTTCTCGGAAATGTGAGGATGCTTAGAACTACGTAAACACTGGAAATTTACCTGGTAAGTCTGCTGCCACCTAAAGTTCCAAAGTCTCCCATTGCTAACCCTCGCAAACTCCTAGGAAATAGCCATTTCCTGGGAAATAGTTACCCCTGCTTGAGAGTAGGGTTAAGCGATATAACCTGGGGTTAGCCTACTGAGTGTTCAATCGTCACAGGAAAACTGCATTAAGTGTGAAACAAACATGGAGTGGCCGTCCAGTTAAAACTCCCCAGGAATTTTCCTGGGCTTTTACTTCTTGGAACATGGCTCTGTAATGTGAAAAGGGCTTTAGACTATACCACCATCAAGGACACAAATACTAACTCAAACATACACAAACACTTGGTATTAAATCTTTTGTGTACACTGAGTGCCTGGTTTATGTAAACTTACGGCTAAAAATAAACTCAAATTGTGACAGGTGCGTTTTTGATTTCATAAAAAGTTATGCAATGGAGAACGCTAACCCACTCTCAACAAGTGCACTTGTAAATAGTGTCTTGACACTAAAACAAAGCTGTGTCTTCCTCACAAATCCCAAATGTACTGGCTTAATAAACGAAGAATCAAAGCTGGATGGTGAGCCTTTGGAAGATACAAAATCATTATGAAGGGCAACCTCCCTAGGTGCCTGAAAGTGAAAAGAAAGGTGTATACCCAGTGCATCCTCCCTGCAATGTCATACAGAGCTGAAACCTGGACACTAACATAAAAAATGGAGAGAAAAATAGCAATAGCTCAACACAACATTATGGAAAGAAGTAGAAACATTTTAAAAAAAGAAAATGGAGCCGGGCAGGACACATAAGCCACAGAACAGATAACCAGTAGCTCAGCAATCAATTACTGAACGCCATATATATGGGAATAAACGGAATAGAGGGCATCAGAGAACAAACTGCAACAATACTGGGGGACAGTCAATTGGTTTCAACAAGCACAAAATAGAAACATTTGGAGACATCATGCTGAGGCGTTCATTCTGCAGTGGATTGACAATGGCTGAGAAATCAAAAACAAAATCAAGAAACGACCCCACCTTGCTCTATGATTCAAGAGATTCCCTTTCTCCTAAACTGATGACCTTGTAAGGGGAAGGAGGTTTGGGACAAAAATCACAGGCATGATACTTCACTGAGGCATTACCTCCATGCACTTGGTATATTTCCTCAGTAGTACAGTACCCCTTGACATGTTCTAGTAGAAATGTCAAACTCCTTCATTTGAAGAGAAACTGCCTTGCTCTTACCATAGAGCAAGGAACAGAGAACAAAGTATCACCAGGCCTGCAATAGATGCTGAATACATAAACATCAAGACAGTGTATACATGTCATAGTTTGCATGGATCATAAGAAGGTTTATTGTTTTCTACAAATTAATATTGATGCGGATTTAACCTTTCACATTTCACTTGTTTGTCCCGGCATTTGAATTCCACAAGATCCCCACAAGGTAATTTATCTCTGATTGAACATTTTGTGATGGATTGAACGAATAGCCTTAACTGGCATACAAGATGGATCACATGAATGGGAGAGTGCAGACATGCAAATCAGATTGAATAGGTTTGGACAGCCTAAAGTAGTTTAAGAATTTGTTTAAAATTGAACTTGTTCAAAGGGGATGGAAAATCAATGGTTTTTTAAAAATAAATAACCAACCTCAGACATGACATCTGGCCCTTGAAAAAAAGTAGGGCAATTTTATGGAGTACATTGGGTGACCTACATTGTACATGGTACATGTTTAGGCTATTATTTTATCTTTTCTCTAAGGTTTTAATTTTATCTTTTTAACTATCTTTTCTCTAAGGTTTTAAGATGTGTAACTTGTTTGTATTTGTTATTGTTTTAAAATTGTTAAGCGCCAAGGAGCCTCTTTCATGGATGGACATAATACAATTGTTCTTTAATTCCATTAAAATTATTATGTTTTTAATAAAATGTTTCTTGCAGTCATGATATTTGGCATTTGGAAAAAAGTCAGATTTTTTTATTGACTACAGAACAGAAACTATAGGATTTTATAGATTTTAAGACTATTTTCAAAAACAGTTTTGCTGATTTTCGAGAGCAAAAAAAATTCGGAAATTAGACTTAAGTAGGATGAATACCATGCCTGTTCTGGTGCTCGTGTTTGTTTTTGTTGAGCCTAGAAAAAACCCAAAAAACCAAGACCCAAACAAACAAACAAACAAACAAACAAACAAACAACCCAACACACAACCAACCCAACAAACAAACAAACAAACAAACAAACAAACAAACAACCCAACAAAAAAACAAACCAACAAACAAAAAACAAGTTCCTGATTCAGGTTACAATAACAGCCATCCATATCTAATGACCACATCTCACTGAGTGTGGTTAAACTGTTGGATTATATCTATACTGCGTTCTCCACAGTCATCGTTTTAACAGAAAGCGCTGGCAGTCGATCCACAAGTGCTGAGATGATGTTTTTGTTATGCTTGACTCGATGTTCATTCGTGTGCTTCATCAAGATGTTATAGTTACCTCATCGGTTACCAGTCATTGGCCAACCAAACTAAATTAGTAACAGATGATAAACTCCACAAAGAAAACAAAATTAACACTTGGTGCATCCATTCAAAACGCTGACTGTAATAATCAGGTATCGAACCAAATCTGTTTACCTTTTAAGCCAATTTAATTATCTCTAATACCACAGACAGTTTAGGCAGTCCTATTGGTTGAAAAGTGGTCATATGACCATGTTTACATGAGTATTAAATTGCCGATAGACATGGCTGGAGCTATTTAAGACCAGTTGGCTATAGCGCATTCAATGTTCATATCCATACGCGAGTTGGCACGCAAGCTTACGCGGACATCAAAAATGCGTAATGCAAGCAATATACGGCTCTCAATGTAAAATCTACGCGTGTACGCACAACCATTAAGCATGCAATTTGACTCATTGCAAAACAGCCCAAGGACAGGAACTGAAGAATTTAACAAAATGACAAGTTTAATTACAGTTTTTCCTTTATGTTTATGCTTTTTAACAAAATATGATATTTATGAGTGGGAATAAAAGAGTGGTGACTCGGTCTTAAATGGCCGGTTAAGATCTCTTCGCGACTCTTTACAGAGATGAATTTATGTGACAAAAAGTCTGGCTGATTGTGCAAGCCAGAGATTTTACTAAAAGCTAAGATTTACAATGCTATCAACTGTATTTAATATTAAATGCATGGGTATATATACTAAATGCTATTTTACTAAATACAAGTGAGTTAAGTTGCTTATCACTGCCCTCGACCATGACTTTAAAACAGCCCTACAATTATCTTATGTCAATTTCACCACTAAGTCTACAAATAGGGCCTAGCATTCCAATAATTATATGGGGTTGGTAAACATGAAACTATTGAGTGAAGGCATATGCCTAAAGACTAAACAGCCAAATGCTCTACTATTATATTCTAATAGATGTTACATTTGCATCATCAGGGATATTACAGAATATTATTTGTAATTCACCTATTAAATGATGTGAGTTAAGCACTGTATACTTAGTACTTTCCCAGAGTCCTGTGAACAAATATCCCACAGGGGAATTCTCGGCTGAGATTCAAGCCCATGACCTTTGCCATTCTAGAATCATCTCTAGACATCTGCTCTAGATTGGCAAAGGTCGTAGGTTCAAATCCCAGCCGAGTATTATGCCTGTTGATTATTTGTCACCGGACTCAGATTTAGTACTGAGTATACAGTGCTACACATCGGTGTATCACTCAGTAAAACAGAAATAATAGATCTATAGTTAGTATGCAATTTGGCTAAAACCTACTATTAAAGTTGTTGAAAAATTGCCCCAAAATGCGAACGTTGACTTGTATGAAGATTGAGATTGCAAAACAGCAAAAATATTGTCTCTTCATTTTCAGTTGTGCAGCAGTGAGGCCTTTGACATTTAAGAAGGCAATTCTTTGAGGCAATGAGTCGACTGGACAAAGAGTCACGCAATGTATTGTTCCACATGCTAAAGGATGACTTCGAAATTCTGATCAATGCCGTCTCGCAACCAACCACTGCATGTAACTCAATCACAATCATCATTAATAATATAGATTAACAAACTAAAAAAACCTATAAAAAAACGCCCACTGTGCAATCGAAAACCACACAAATAAAACTGATGGAGCTTCAAATGGAAATAAACTCTGATGAACTCATCAACGAAAAACCCACATAATTGCCAATAGCGCTTCTCCTGAAGATGATCCAAGCATACTGATCGAAACGTCAAGTTCTTAAACCATCAGCTCTTTTCATGGTGTCTCCTGCATACCTCGCTAAATTAAATAGCTTTCCAGTTTCCATCCCATTTTGCATAATGGTATAACCATAGAGTAAGTTATGGTATAACACCTTCACAAATTGACCTTCCAGTAATACAATGACTAATAAAACCACTTTTATCCTAACCCTGACAAAGCCATCTCCTCTTAATACTCAGCGAGTTGAATGGAAAAGTTAAGCTTGCCCCTGGAGTGGCTGACATTAAATTGACAGGCAGGATAGGGGGGCTAAATGGAAGCCAGTAATCAGGTTAATTTATCTCTTTCAAGTTGTATGTCCCTATAGGACTGTTAGATTGGCATTCAACTACATCGCGGAGATTGTATTGCACCACACTGCTCTCTCCTACACTCTCTACCAGGAGATGTACTAATTTGATTTGGTGAGGATGTGAAAGTGGCAAGGGGGAACTGCAACAAAGGCTGTGGTGTTATGATGTGCATGCTATTCACCATCTGCCTGCTTGGCTCAGGCTGGCTGGATAGCTCCATACTGGATGACACAGCTTGCTTTTATAGCATCTGCTCTATCTTCTCACAGGATAGATGTTGGGTATTGATTGAGTGGGTGACTGACTGACTGATTGACCTAATAAATACCCATCTTGGAGATTCATGCAAGATGTGCAATATAAACACATACACCCTGCAGGGTTGCATCTTGAAAACATTTAATGAATGGAGCACCTTGGTGCTAAATCAATACCAACCAGAATGAAGCTCTAAACTGTTGGGGAGTGTTGACACATGATTTCACTTTGCATTGTAGAAATCCAAGCAAGGTGTGCTAGTGTTTGTACATAAACATACATGTACTGCACACAAAGCTTGGTCTGACATAAATTACCCTAATATGAGTTGAACACAAAATAAGCCAGGGCACCAAACCATTGATGATTGTAAGCAGTCACATGTGACCAATCTTATCCCACCTTTGCTCATGTGAGAAAAACTTGTGTGCACAAATGTGTACCCAATTATTAATAATAATAATAATATGGATTTATATCGCGCTTTATCACACCCAAGGGCGTCTCAAAGCGCTTCTTAACATTATTACCCCTGGTCACTGGGCCATTTATTTCATTCCTTAAACCATCTCAGCTCCCTGGGGAGTATACAGCCTGTGCTGCAATAATATATGCGCTACTAGGCTAAATCAATCACAAGAACCATCTCTGCCCTCACAGGTACCCATTTTACCCCTGGGTGGAGAGAAGCAATTATAGTTAAGTGTCTTGCTCAGGGACACAAGTGTCACGACCGGGACTCGAACCCACACTCTGCTGAACAGAAACACCAGAGCTTGAGTTCGGTGCTCTTAACCGCTCGGCCACGACACGCCAATTACATACATTTATAGCATGTGATGTCTGCTGCTATTTTTCAAGTTTGATAGGTCATTTCCTGTCGCTGCACCATGTTTATGGAAAGCACTCCCACATCACATAAAATGCTGCCAGACCATGGAGGTAGAAATAGACCTCCATGGCCAGACCATCGAATCTTTCAAGAAATGTCTCAAAACACACCTCATGTCAAATGCTTTTTGATCAATTGTATGCACTTTTCAAGTTTTATGTTATTTACCTGTTTGTACTTTGTAGTATTTATAGTTGCATATTTATTGTTTTCTTGTATGGCGTCTTTAACACCTTTTTGGAGGAGACAAGCTCATTATAAATTATCCTCATTCATAAATACCCTGGACAGCTAAGGCAGTCCTGTTGTTTGAAAGGTGGTCACATGACCACGTTTCAATAACTGATAGCTGGAAATGTTTGAGACCAGTTGGCTATAGTGCATTCGGCGTTCATAGAAATAAGCGTTTTTTGACCCTTTGGGTTCTTGGTCTTTGGTTTGATTCAAAGTTTAGTATGGCTAAACAAATTAGCAGTGTTTGTTCAGTAAGCTTTTTTCATATTCACAATATTAGACATATCCGTAAATTTTTATCTAGAGACACCCTTAACATTTTGGTCCATGCTTTAATAACTTCCCGACTTGATTACTGCAACAGTCTTTATTCTGGCTTACCAAAATTATACTTGGATAAACTACAACGTGTGCAAAATACAGCGGCAAGACTTGTATATGGTGCTTCTAGAAGCGCTCACGTCACCCCCATGTTACAGAAACTACACTGGCTTCCTATTCCGGCTCGTATTCAATTTAAAGTGTTGTTACTGACATTTAAAGCATTTCATAACCAGGCTCCCAAATATCTTTGTGATCTATTAACAAAAAGGGTGAATTCCAGTTATTCCTTACGATCTCAAACTTCTAATCTGCTAAGTCTACCTAGTGGAAAGATGTTAAAAACACTCGGTGACAGAGCATTTGTTGTATCTGCACCCACTTTATGGAACCGATTGCCCCAAAATGTCCGCTCAGCTCCGACTCTTGTAGATTTTAAGCGTAAGTTAAAAACACACTTGTTCCTCAGCGCATATGTATAAATGATTGATTTACAGGGTAATCGATTGATTTATGTTATCGTACTGTGTATGTGTTTATTATTAATTAGTATCTTTTTATTTTTACCAATTCTTTAGTTGTAGTTTAATTACATTGCCTTGTTATGCGCATTTGAACATAATTTCTTTTATGGAATTTGCGCAATATAAATTATTATTATTATTATTATTGCAAGTTGCCTGAGGACAGGAATTGAAAACATTTACAAAAAGTAAAAACTTGTTCAATATTACAGTTTTTCCCTTAATTTTATGTTTTCCTAAAACTTAGGGTATTTATGAATAGGATTAAGAGTAGTGATATGGTCTTAAATGGCCGCTAAAAACCTTGAGGACCTCATCTTCAGCTCCTGTCGATTATCGCATGGCCACGACCCTGCCTGTTCTGTCGCCCTCTTTTATTTCCTTATTAATGTTATTATTATTTCATTTTATCACAGCATGATAAAAGAAAGATTGCATTTTCCTTTGTGCCGGTAACTCCTCATGTCGGGCTACATCCCTTAGCTTTAGATCTCAAGGGAGATCTAAGGCTATAGGACAATTTATTATTATTAAATAATATTTTATTATTAGTATTTTTATTAATATTATTGTTATTACTATTATTGTTAAAGTGAACATCTATAATTTCTTTTTAATTGATGTAATAGTTACATCAGGATTAAGCACTGAGTATACAGTGTAACCACACATTGGTGTAAGAGTAAAACTGACTTCTGTAAGTTGAGCCCGACAAACAAAGTGTTAAGAAATTAATGGTTTCTAAATGCAAAGAAAAGTACACGATGCAAATCCTATACACACGTACGCCAGATTCCTTCCCCCCCCCCATAATCTACTGACAAACAAACCATAAATAAATGTAACTGTACTTCCTTGTTATAAATAATGTAGACTGTCCTTGAACTTGTTCTTGCCCATTGCACTGTGCATCTTTGTACAGATACATGTCTTAGAGTACTTAAAGGTACAGTCATAGATTGTTAAATACTCCAAAAAATAATGAGCATCAAAACTTACTTGGTAAGAAGCACTACAGTTGTTGATAATGTATAACCTTTTGAAAAACAATTCCCTTTAAGGCAATGTGGTTTAGAGAGAGGCATTCACAAAAATTCAATCTGAGAAACATTTTCTGCATGAAACGTTTCTCAGAATGTGTATTTCAATTATGGATTATTCTTCCAGATTTTCGGCAATATCTCAAAAACAGTATCACCTTTTGAAATGAAATTTTCACAGGTTAGTTTTAATGTATATACATTTAAATACTAGGATTAAAACAATCGTTCTAAAAATCAAAGGCATTTAAAACATGCTTAAAGGTGGAGTCATAGATCAGTAAATACTCAACAAAATAATGAGCATAAAAACGCAATCAGTAAGAAGCACTGCAGCTGTTGATAGTACAAACAATTTTGAAAAAGGATTCTCTTCTAAGTAATACGGTTTGGACAATTTTCCACCTCAAGACCTTTGAATCTGATAAACTATTCATGCATGAATCGCTTCTCAGATTTCTGCGAGTTGATGTCCATTCTAAAATGATGCGGCCAGAGATGCAGTTGGTAGCTGCCGTCACCTTGCTAAACGTGGATGGATTCGACATCCTTGAAAAAAATACGGTGACAGTTTTTTGCTGTTTTCTCAGCAAGTATTCAGCTGAAACTGTCACATGTGGCTTTTATTGTATCTTTCTTTATAAATAATTTTGCTTTTAAAAGCATTACGTTGACAAAAACCAATCTAAGACCCAACCTTGAAAACTGCTCGCATTAGTCTAAATGCAAGCAAAAAAACAAGATGGCAGTACTGTATGGAATGCCTTGTCAGCTTCCCAATGATCCTCTCGACATTCAAATCTTGTTGTTATTGAATGAAATGTAATTTTCTGAAGAATGAACTTGAATCTTCAAGAAAGGCAGTCTCCAGGCTTGAAATTACATAGAGGCAGTGGTGTCTGTTGCCCTGGGCTTGATTTCATAGAGCTGCTCAAGCACAACATGTAGCTAAGCACAACAAAATTATGCTTACCAGCCTAAGGTTACCAGCCAAAATATTAAGTCATATGTACCATCTGTGACTGGTATCCTCCTTATTTTGGCTTAACAGAAAATCATTAAGCAATATTTTCTGCTTAAGCAGCTCAATGAAATTGGGCCATTATCTTGGCCTTCATGCCCATCACAAAAGTTTTTCATAGACTTTAAGATTTTCCGATGGAAGTGTTCTTTGCAGAATAAAAATTGCCTTTCCCTCTTAAATTCCTGGTCTGGGCATCGCCCTGATTAAATCTCAGCACTTAAGACAGCACTTTTGGACCACATTTGGAAAATTTTCCGCAATCATAAATCTCCAACTTGACAGTTTATGTACAAAGCCTTTCTCTATAATTAGGCAGTCTGGTATTATGCGTGGTTGGATGTTTGTGTGTGGGTATAGGTCCCCCTTCTATGAAATTTGTAGTCCTCCCAACAGATGCAAACATCTTCAACTGTTTCTTTTAAAGGCACAGTTTTAACATGGAAAGGGTAATTGTTAAAGACAAAGTGTAGGATGTGTAATTGTCAATTAACAATTATTTACGTTCGTTCTGAAAGCTCACTGATTGTTAATAAATACGTATACTCAGATGCACAACAAATCCTCAAGAGAAATAATTCCGTCAGAAATATTGTTAAAGTTGACAAAAACCTAATCAAAGACCTCTGTTATCATCATTGCTCATGTTGATTTTGCTACATTTCTAATTTACTTTAATACTCAACAAGTTCATCAAATCATTGATACAATTTTTAGGAATAATATATCAAACAACAGTGTTCTCCAATGAACAAGAAGCTTGGCGTACCGTTTGCTGTTTGTGGCACCAGTTTAAGAAATCGCCACCAAGGTTTCTAAAAACTGTCTGACACGTTTTTTCCTCACCTTTTTCAAGTTCATACATTTCAGAGTTCAAATGCAATCAGTAATCACCCCACAGTGCATCACCATGATCACAGAACATGTACAATCAAAATTGTTCTGGGTCCTTAGGGGCAGGCCCTGGACCCTACGCCATAAAGGATTTACAGTGTTGTGCTCACATACATGTAGCCCCCCCCCCTCCCCCCGGGGCGAACCTTTAATTGTTGAGCAATTTATTTCATAATCCATGTAGCTTAAATGAAATTAGTGACTTATTTTAAATATTTCATGTCTACTTCCCATTTGAGCATCTGTATCGTATCTTGGAGATTATAATTGTCTTGAATTGAATAAATTTGAAACGACTGCATAATTAAACAACGGCGTAATGTACATTTGTACCACTAATACGAGCGTGCAATGTAAGACAATAGTCTCCATTAAAAATAAGTCATTTTATCCACATTGATATGAAATCCATTCAATATCAAACACCATGAAAAAGGCTTCACCCTGCAAAGGCTTCACCCTGCAAAGGCTTCACCCTGCAAAGGCTTCACCCTGCAAAGGCTTCACCCTGCAAAGGCTTCACCCTGCAAAGGCTTCACCCTGCAAAGGTGATGTTTACTGATAGCCATTACACAAATATTTCCTAAATTCTTACCTGCAGGGAATACACCGGATGGTGAAATTAGGAATGTACAGAGTGATGGAACTTCCGCCATTACGAGTTTTATCAAATCTAAAAAGCTGAAGTCTCACTCTACGCTGATCCCTTGTAACTTACTCCTGACGCTGTCATACTAACATAATAGTACACTCTGTAATATGATATTCCATACCTCCTTCTACAGGCTGGCATGTATAGCATGACCTCATGACCTACGAATATATTAAATACTGACATTTTGCTCTTGCAGCTGTGTATGCAGGGACTATCTCTACATGTAAGTTCTTTATTTTTTCTGACTGGAAACAGATGTGTGTAGTGTGGTATCACAGACCTGCATGCACAGTGCACACCAGAAGTGCTTTTCAAAAATTGATGAAATGATAACAGTTTCCTGTCAGTTTGCTTTCAAATCACTCATTATTCTCTCTTTTTCTACTCCTTAGAGAGCTGTACTCTGACTGAACTGTTTGATTAAATTTGCATTGATTATTAATATAAATTAAGTTTTTGCAAAGCTGCATGCTGTAAATTAATTATAGTAATAATTATTTACCACATGTGATGGCAACATTTTTTCTGTTTCTGATAACGGGTGTAACGTGTTTGCACGTAAAAAATAACAAACAGGCAACTTGTTTATTTTTTAAATTAAATATTTGGACTTCACTAGACACCTTTTTAAATAACACAATGAAATTCAATTCTTTAGTACAAAATTAGTAATTTTCTTGAAAAACCAAAGAAAACAAAACCAAAGACTAAACAACTTAGTACACAGCTCATCATAAAAATTGAATCAAAATATAAACATCAATCTATTCAAATGAACTGAAACCATGAAACTAAATCCAACTGAACATTAACATTAACTACGTAGTAAACACATATCATAGACATGACTCTTGGGTTATAAATGAACCTCAGGCAAAGAACAATAGACAAGGGACCCCAGGGAGAGGAGGGTGTCAATTTGTCCAATGGGGTCAACTGGGAGCTTATGTTGTATGTAACAGTAGTAATTGGATGGTTCCATAGTCACTCAAGTTACACTGACCACACCATTAATTACTAGGAAAAGCAAACTGATTTTCTGCATTATTTTCTTTTTTCTTGAAATAATTTGTAACAATTTTATGAGTATGAGGACTTTGCCATGAGTACAAAAGTGTATGCGTTTTAATACGGGTACTTTGCCACAAGTATGAGTATGAGTACGAGTACGAGTACAAAGGTGAGTACTAGTTACTGACCACTTACAATCATGGCTACTGGCCAACTGGACACTAGCCACTTGCTACTGACCACTAGTTACTGACCACTACACTGACCACTAGTTACTGGCCAGTACCGGTGGTCACAGACCTGAAGTTTCCCTTTTTCTAAAGGCAATGCCCCTTTTTATAAGGAAATGGAATGACTTTGAGAACATCATCAATGGGCACCAAGGCCAAGATCAGGGCAACAGAGGCCTTGGCGTCTGTGTCAGATCACATCTAGGCCTATAAGGCATTACTTTAAAGTTTTTAGAGTAGGCCAGCAGGGGTAGCCTAACACAGACTGTTTGGGGTAGTTTCAAGGTTATTCAAGGTTGAGGAACAGTTGCATTGACAATCTGGCTTTCAAAAATATTTCAATGAATTAATTTGTTGTTCAAGATCAAGCAGGGTTCAAATTTTTGGGGAAAGCCCCCAAAACGCAGAGTTCAGAGTTCAGAATTTTTACAACAAGAATTTTTTTGAAGAAGACCAGAGTCAAAATGGGAAAAGACATAAAAGGAAAATTTTGATACCCAGTTGAAATTTGTGAAAACATAAATATTGAATTGAAAAACACAACACTTGTCCAGTTGGAGTTTACTGGCCCGATACTAAAATCACTGGCATCGGTCCAGAATAAATGTTGAGCCCTGTCAAGTCACAAACATTACAAAGATTAAACAAAATTTGTGAAATCAGTCATTGTAACGCAAGTAGCCATTAAATTGCCCTAAAAATAAACACATTTTAGCATACATACCAGTTGAACATCTGGCTTGGTTGTAGTGTTGGATGATGTCGGGTCATACTTCTGTTCGTTGGTTCCTGTTGGCTTGGTTGTAGCAGTGGATGATGTCGGGTCACACTTCTGTTGGTTGGTTCCTCTCTTGTTACTCTTGATCCTCATTTTCAACTGTCCCTTGGAGTAGTTTGTAGCATGGACGTGGAACTCTACTAAACCGTCCGCACTGGTGACCCCATGCGACTGTCCTCCTACGTTGCTCTCAGTGAGGTTCCCTGCATCTGACTCACTGGCTTCCGTTGTGTCGTCTTGGCTGCGATGCTGGATCTCCTTCATCTCATCTATGGTGTTCTGCCGTGAATGCGCGTCTGCCATTTCCTTGCATGGGGCTTTTGTACTCTCTGAAGCTCTTGCCGACGTCACACCTTGACTCTGACCACAGGTTCACTCATGTAGAGATATCATAAGCTGTCAAAATCTAAGGAATATAAAGTTAAATAATGATTTTTTTTCCTTTGTCACTCTGAGGGAACTGAACATAATCTAGGTACCACACTGATTGAATGATGCCTTATCACCACTTCTTGGTTATAGAATACTACATGTAGATAGACCACATTCCTAGCAAGGTTATAATGTGTTTTGGTGACCACCTGTGCACAACCGCCGCACTAGTGAAAAATCTAACATGACATAATTATTCATGGTTTACAAACACTGCAATCTCATTGGGTGTAACCCAAGGGGCTACATGAGCTCCATTGGCTGTTTCAATTGGCAATGAACTGACACATTAAGGGCATGCAATACAAGAAGCCATGTATTTAATACTTGGAACGGATGAAAAGCAGGACCTGACATGATCCATGTCCACACAAACCATAGGCAGCAATTCCTAAACGTTTTGATGCAATAATCTTCTTCTTTTCCATGCCCCTCCCTACAACATACATTGTCATCTCTTGCCGGCCTGGAATTAACCTGGGCCTTGCCCTCTGAAAGACAAAATTCCTGGCCTTCTCTTGGACCAATTCACGGTAATGCTTACTGCGGAGTTCTGAGCAGTGCAGAATCTAAGCTTTACGGGGCGCCGTAAGCACATAATTCAGTGGTAAGCAAAGCAGTGAAATTCAGCCCCCGTACGAGACGATCTGGATTCACATGTGAAAAACACCATGATGCACAAATCATCGTACATGGATCTGGGTTAAGTAAATCAGGTTGCAGTAATACAGATCTCTTCTCTAGTATACACAAATGCAATACGGTTATAGGTAGAGATGTATGCAGGCCTCAAATGTGGGCGGAAAATCTGCAAGACTGCAGGGGTTGTACCTGTACCTCAAATCTTTTTACTGAACCAGAATTTACTTAAATCAGGCATATTATTCAAAATATGCACCATTTGCAAGCCTGAAAATTGGACCCTGATATTTTCATAAGTGAAAGCTAATTTTTATTTTTATATAGTGTAATTAACTACGAGGTACCTGACATGTTATCATACACAATATTGACAACCGATGTCTTTCAACTAAATCGAGGTAAAAGGTTTGGAGTCTCGAACGTCAGCATTTTTGACGGACTTCCACTACCACTATAGATGTAGAGGTATTTAAATGATCAAATTTTCATATTTGCTGATGAGGTACATATTTTCTTTTGCATGCTCAGGTTGTGGGGGCTGATGCCAAATACTTTAACAGCAAGAGAAAATAAAAATCTGACAATTGATTGAAAAGAAATTTTTATTTTAATCGCAAATTCCCGAACGTCATTTTTTCCGTCACAAATTTCAACAATAAAAAACATGTCAATTAACCAAAGTTTCAAACATTCAATAAATTCGAAACAAATATGATGAGAACACGTTTAAATAATTATTATTTTGAAACAATGACTACTACGATACCTGGTCAACAATAAGAGTAATCCCTTTTTCAAATTTCCAGCGCCGAAATTTTTTCAGCGTCCGTCAATTTTTTTACATGACGTCGGAGAACTTACCAATCAGCCTGTAAGTTAACCCTTGACATGAGACTTACCCCCTCTATTGTCCTCTTGCAGTTTGGAAAGATGTCAACATAGAGGGGGTAAGTTCGACTCTCACATGTTTTCTGTTTTCTGTTAATACTTGCGCAAAATAAATCCGTCAAGTAAATCACGCTCATACTTACTGACGTTCGAGAATCCATCGGACAGCTCCAGATGAAAAACCAAAACGTATCTGAGATGATTAACAATGGAAATACTTCCTTCCGAACGCTAGTTTTTGGAAACTAAATCAACTTATGTTCAAGTACGCTTGATGTGGATTGCACGAAGGTAATAAAGTCCCGAACGTCATTTGCAATAAATTCCATCAATTTTCTCTAAACGTCATGCAATTTCTGTCATTTTTTCTCGAACGTCATTAAAGTCCGTCAAAAATGACGTTCGAAACTGCGTGTTGATAGCCTAAAAAAAAATTATGGAAGCTTGACAAAGTTTTTTTTAATTATAGATTTTAGGTATGAGAGGCTGCAAATATTTCAGAGAAATTACCGTAGTGTTGTGCCAGAAATAAATTAATAACAGACAATATTTGCTTAGTTTTTCCGTCAATGTTATGCTCTCTTCTGTCAGGCTTATATTTTCTGTGTGTGGTGTTTTGTTGAGTTTTTTAAATTTTTATTTGAAACTACATCAGTTGGGCCTCACCATAGAAAAGAATGAATGTTCCTTGTGCTTTACTTGTGCTATCTTTGAACTAAATATAAATAACCACATGTTTCACTGCTGGAGACTCTACTTTTTTAAATGACCACTGCAAGATGAAAACTAACTGAACTATCCTTACATGAACATTTTGGTAAACTTAAATATGTATACAATTATTTAAAATATCTTACAAGGTCAAAAAGATTTTTTGGAAAAATGACATTTGAGGTTGTAAAATGGTCCATATTTTGAATAATATGCCATAATAAAAATAAGACAAAGTGTTCATTCCTTGCTTTTTCTGTGTGCTTTCTTTCCCCCCTCTCTCTATTCATGTTTTTCCACTCGACTGCTTCTGTTACTAGTATGATACCTGTTTATGTGTGTTGTCTTATCATTTAGCCTTCGAGAAAGACTCTGCTAGGGTCGAAACATCAGGCCATTAACTATTTAAAAAAATAAAACTAACAACAAAGCTAAACATATTAACTGTTATTATTTGAACTAGAACCTTGACGAGATTTATCTACGTGTCAAGTATACTTTGATACTCAACAGACAGAATTGAAAGATATTTATCACACCTATAAAGTGAACATTTGAAAATTTGTAAATTTTATTTTAACATATTTTTTAAATGAAACATATTACAAAGTCAGGTATTATTACTCAATTGAAAAACACAAGACTGCGGGACTTGTCCAGTCCTGTGTTTACTGGCCCACCACTATAAATCATTGGCCATCATGGTTTAGAGGACATCATTTTATAGTCATGCACGGATTGTACAATGTACCTACAGGTACATGTATCATCTAATAGCAATTAAAGATGACACTTTTGCATGTTGCATTCCAAAATCATATCCATGTGGAACAGCACAGTTTATCTTAAATATTGAGAAAGCAATGGTCCTTCAGGAAGGTCAATGGTGTCTGGGAATGCCATCAACTGACACACTTACATAGACATGACCTCTACAATGGATGCAATTAGATTCAATCAACATACACTGAATACCTCTTAAGATCCAAGGCTGGAATTTATTTTATGGGCAAGAACAGTGTTGCTGACAATTATCCAGACTATCTGATTGTATGGGAATTTTGCAGTGCACAACATTGGTAAGGTTGTAAATATAAATAGTCACAGCTTTGCACATAACTTACACACCAGTATAAAGATGAAAAAAGGAGACTTAACTTTTCTAGACATTGCAAGAGAATTGTACAGATCAAGTGGTGTCAGATTTGGTGCTGTGGCAACCAACACAAGAAATGAGGAGCAGAACATACATCAACCAACTATGTGAGACTCCATCCTGACCTGTGAGGACATAGGCAACTACATGCTGGACAGGAACATTTGGAAAGCCATCACAAAAATGCCCAGGGGAAGCCATTGGAATGAATGAATAAAAATGGCCATGATGGAAAACTGAACCCTTGAAATATTTTTGACTGAATTACTATGGTTTTTAAGAAGTGAGTAAAACAATAGTTTTGATCTTGCAATTCCTAAACCTGATATTTGAAAACAGTGGTAAACGCTGAGGTTTCTTGTGAGTCTTATGGCTGATTGAGTTACTTAAACTTTCATAAATTTGGTATTTGATGTGTATGTTGGGTCACATTAAGTTTTGATACCGGTCTCTGGCAATTACAAATGAGCTTTTTAAAAAGGAATTCAGATTTAAGGGAAACTCAGTCGCACAGCTACAAAAGAAACACCCCAAAACCCACACAAATAAATGTCAACAGTGGACTGATGAACCAAGTAAACCCCCCCCCCACAAAAAAATAAAATAATAATACAATAACAATCTCTAAGTAAAACCTTAAAAACTTGCATAATCTGTACAATGTACACAAATACATTAAATGCATGAATTATAAATGCAGAAATTGCAGTTTGTATAAATGAGTCTTACAATACATATGCAGTATGATTTATTTTCCAGGTCACAGAAAATGTACATTTTAACTCATGTAGCAGCATCATGCAATGTAGACACAGATGTACAATTTAATATATTATAAAACTGCCCAAAGAATGTCATCAGTTGAACACAATGTATAGCGAGACTGAGTCCATTTACTGACACTGTCAGAATGGTTGTGTTCAAATCCGTCAGATGGAGCTTTAATTAAAACCTAGCCCTGGGTAATACATAAATTGTAACCTACCAGGTTGGAGTAACGCACAATACAACCAGATGCATACGGATCTATCCCCTCATTACAGAATGGAACAGTCTTCCGTAAATGTTACATGATATCGTCTTTATATTTATCAGCTTCCATTCAACAGGATGCCGCATTTAATTTTCATGATAATTTTCTGGCAAGATGAGGGGGAAAAGCTGTAATAATGTGACGTATTAACATCGGATAGTTACAAAAGAGCCATTTGGGCACATGTTGGCCATGGTAGGCATAATGGCAACCTACAAGCCTGTCTGCCTGAGACTGAGCGAACATTTTGCATTCATGCACGGTGTATACAATTTACGTTAACAAACAAATCTAAGTAGAGGAGCATACAAAAATATCTCAAACAATTTATCTGTGCACTCTATTTTTCTTTCAATGTTTAAAAAAATACATGTTGTTTGTGGAAATTATGTAGAAAAATTTACATACTCCAATAAATGTTTGCGCTTTCCTGCTAAGAATAACTTTATGTTAATACAGTAGCTCATTTTTGACACAGTGAGCCTCTACCTACGCTGGAACACAACAGATTAAAATCAGACATGTAAACAGAGCAGCCATTTTAAATGCATGCGACATTATATGATTGTCCTGCGTGGGTTTTTTGCCCGCATTTTTAACTGTTGTGATTAGACATAATTTTGTTGGGCTTGTATAATTTAAATCTATTTATTTTTAAAGAGCTGGAACATTTGAACTAAAATTGACTCTGTACATTTATGATAAAATAAGAAAAAAATATGCGGGGGTCTCCCCATGTACAAGCTGGCCTTCAGGCCAATGCGCGTAAAATTGCAGTGCCCTAAACATTAACAATTTAAAAATTGCAGGTGTAAGATAAATTCACCCCCCAAAAATTAAAATTTAAATGCTTCAGATTGCACAGTAGAGCTTTTAAAACCAAACATAAACATCATAGTACGGAAAAAAAAGTGATGAGATTGTGCCTTTGATGATACAAGCATGGATTTGTGCACACAGTCAGTATGTCATGAGACAGATATTTGGCTATAGGGACAGTGCTGATTTGTCCTTTGACAAAATAGAGGCAGTAAGCCTATATAACAAGAAATTTTGAAAATTTGAAAATTGCTTGATATTTATTCTACCCATATTTGTTTTCAAAATTCAAATCTGCAATGGCCTTATTGACCCTGCAGCTGGTGAACTTGATATCATTAGGCTTGCAGGGTTTTAAGCACATAAGTAGCTACATGTAAGCACAACAAAATTATGTTTACCAGAATACAGTAAGGTTACCAGCTAAAGTACTAGTATTCTGCTTCAGAGCAGCTCTACAAAATCCGCCCGATGTTAGTTAACCGACAAACACTCACCAATAAGCTGCATTTCGTAATAGCGATGCCAATCTGTGTCGGGCCAATTGGCTGGTGGCTTTTTATATCCAGCAACGCTGCATGGAAAATTGTACAGAGAAAATGTATAACTATCAAAATCATATGAAAAGTAGAATATTCTACACTATTGTAAGCCAAAAAGGGAATGCATTAAATAGTGCAAAGTTCAAAAGTCGGACAAATGTTGTCCAGTCTGTAAGGGGCAATTGCAGTGTTTGTGATACCATTGTGCTAAAAAAAATTAGAACCCCCCCCCCATAAAAAAAAAAATCATTTTTTACCACTATTCATGTTGTAAATCTTAATGCTAATACAGTGCAATAATTAATCAATCCCGAAGTCGACCAACTGGGAGATGCCACATACATGCACAACATCATTTTAAAAAGTAAACTTATGTACATCTAGGATGCAGCATACAATATAATGTGCATTTTAAGGTATTGTTCATAATTATGTGAACATCATGCAGTCAATCTTAAAGTCTACAGGGAAACCTTTGAAAGGGCACCAAAGCAAAGACCAGGGCAACAGAAGCCACGGATTCTGTGTAATTCCACGCCTGATTTACTGCAATCGAGAAAACTATTGTCTAGCAGGCCAGGAATTTCATCTTTGAGAGGGCAAGGCCATTTTCATTTTGCAAAGTCTATGGGAAACTTTTGAAGGGTTACCAAGGCCAACACCAGGGGCAAAAAGGCCATGGTCTCTGTGGCCTCCATGTAGTTCCAGGCCTGGTCTTGCACCATGTCAGTGGTTTTGGGTTTTCAACGGCGCAAAACCCCAATAAGAAAGACAACATCAGCCGATCTGCCAAGAATTTGCATGGCTGAGTATGATGCATTGCTTGAAGGCAGTAGACTTATTAGTCTCAAAACCTATTTTGAATTGTGAAAACAATAGGAAACAGCAGGTACAGTGGATGTCTGCTCTGCTGCCCTCTAGTGTTTCAAAAGTACAAAGGGACTCCAGGATTGGAAAAAAAAACTTAAGTGAATGTTTAAAGATTTGCATGTAAAAAATACCAGTAAATTTGTGGGTACAACCATGCGTGAATCTCTTATGGTAGGAGTGTTGGCTGTGAGAAGAGAGAATGAAAATTAGTAGAGTACAGTGTATACTGTTTGAAATGTCAAGACAACAACAACGACTCTTTTCAGAGCCAACAGTCCTCCCAAACCAGATTTACACATGGTTGTATTAGGGCTCATCCTTAACACCAGCCCGGTATACATAATCTAGTCAAAACTGCTTCTCAACTTGCCCTGTAGGCTGAAAAAAAAACTTTTTAAATTGCTCATATTTCTTCCTTTTCAAACTTTATTCGTTTCCGTTTCCATAAAACACAATTTACAAGCCCAGTGGGGTACTATACAAAAAGGTTTAAAGACAGGTAAACTAACAGCATAAGGCCTAAGTTTACTAGTAATTGTTACATCCTATCATGCATTTTATTGATCAAATCTCTTAGTACAGTATTAGGTTTCCTCAATGTCACATCATCTGTGAGATGGAAAATCAGGCACAGAATGACTACAGATAAATAGCATATTACTGCTAATGTGACAATACTTAAGCAAGAGTTGAATTCCTGCACATATCCTTGTAGACCCACTGCAAAAATCATTCAGTTGTGGCGCATCGTGGCTGAGTGGTTAAGAGCACTGGACTCAAGCTTAGAGTGTTTCTGATTAGCAGAGTGTTGGTTTGAGTCCCGGTCAGGGCACTGAGTCCTTGAGCAAGATACTTTACTTGAATTGTGTGTCCTTCGAATGGACTTAAGTGATGGGACTTTATAGTAGGTTAACCCCATTGTTTCTGGTTCACATAGCAAGCACCCTTACTAACAGGTTACTTCAGGCTTGTGAGCTACACTTAAATAAGTTCACTTATAAGTCATCCTTGGTTTCATTAATACCAGAAATATATAATGATAAAAATAGTCAAACAAATTTGCATTGCAGACCTGATACTTCATGGTGGCAATGGAAGCAAATGACCCAATACCCCTAGTCATTGCCTTGGCGCCCTTTGTTCAAACTTTCAGAGCAAGGTTTCCCTTGTGGAGGTGCTCTTACAGTAGCAGGGAAAAAACTGCCTTGCCCTTACATGAACCATAGAGTGCATGAATGATACATCAGGCTCAACATTGACACAACAATCAGGTGATAAGCACGTTCATGGTATAAAGCGCCATTATGTTCAAGGGGCAAGATTTGTCTATTGAACATTGCCATCTGCGACTCAGCGAGCAAACTCCACACATGTGTCTGAATTACTAATGTTACAGTGTTGGAAATACACATAGGATCGGTTACGCTATTATCGCGGTGGTTATCGCTTTTTTGTATCCAAATAAAAAAATATTACCAACCTGTGTTGTGTAAAGTGTCCTGTTATTATCATTGCTGAAGTATTACTTTCCACTATGAGCTAAAAAAAATACATCGTTTGTCTGATTCAATTCGTTAACGACGTCTCTGAAAGTGAGCATGCGCGTGGTGCGATTCTGGAGGAGAGCCTCATATCATCGCGGCATCATGCTGACATGTGACATATACGGTAAAGGATATTGAGGGCGCACTTCTTCACAGCGGCAACAAATGGTATTTTATGAAAAAAACCCTTGTTTTAACTCCGTACTTCTGTGTACAATTTCGCGAGTGTGACACGTCCAATGACAAAAATTCAAATTGCAAAAGTGAAAATTGGGGCTAGCACTTTGAATTTTCGTCAACAAAATGAACTTTGCAATAAAGTGTGAAAAGATTAGGGGTACGTTTTGACGGACATGGTCAACGGAAATTCACTAGGTCAGTAAAAAGTTAATTTTTTTACAATTTTTTGTATAACTTTCTAGGAGACGATACATTTTTTCTCGGAAGTCCACAAAATAGTTGTCAGGGCCTTAGTTACCGGTTCACTTATTGAAAGTCATCGCTTGAGGGCGTATTGACAACGAAAAAAACAGAATTTCTGGTAACGCGGTATTACGAGACCCGCGGTAATATGAGGTCCGACTATACATTGTATTTGCCCCATATTTTTGCTACCGTGAAATTGATTATAGAAAATGTTAGCACAATTTTGTTATATTGTAAAACAAATTAAAAACCACTTGAAATGCTGATTAAAATTAAATCTGAACAAAATAGCATACATATCAATGCCTTTAAATTAATAACTTTAATTGGAAATAAACTACCCATAAAGCATAAAGAATGTTTCTTTCCAATACATGTTTTAAGAAACTTCCTGCTCATAAAGATTTAAAAAAACCGAAAACGAAACATTGAAAATAAAAATAGTGTTGGCTAAACAACATTTGAAAATGTTAAATAAAATTAAATTAATATATGTGAATAATTATAATATAATAATAAAATAAAAAACATTCAATAGCATTCAAAGACTTTACAACATGTACAATGTCTTACCAACCAGGGAATCTAAAGTTAACTTACCTTATAAGTTGAAGATTAATTCCAACTTAGCTAGCAGCTTTCTCTTCCACTAAAAAACAAAAATTGTAGTCAATGTGAAACCGTGCACTGCACAGTCGGCTGGTGGCTAGGCTGTGTCAGTGGATTCAGTGTGTGTGTGCGCGTGGATTAACTGCTGCTTGGCGGTAAAACGACGAGTGGAAAATAATCTAGCTACAAAAACATGCAAGAATCGTTCAAAAGAATGGGCAAAAGGTGTCTGAATTGTGAATATAGCACTTGGGTTGAAATCCACGAACATATTGTGAGTGAATCTCATGAAATCGGTAAATAAATGAAAGAATGGCGAGGTGGCAAACGTTTTTCATTTATTCAGCACATAGTAAACAGTAGTCTGGTACTTATTTATGTATATTATAGCATTGTACAGTAACAGGTTAGAAAAAGGAACCCGGCCATAGGAATTCATTCTAATTTAAGCCAGCAAGATGGCGGCGCCCATGAAACTTGTCAGTTGTTGTACAACGAGTGGTAAGTTGTGAGCAAAATTTTGATAATCAAAAATATTAATCAGAGGTTTATAATTCTTATAAATCCAGATTCCCGATATATTTGAATTTGGTTATTTACAGATCTAACATAATATAAACACTCAGTCAAAGTTTACAATACAATTTACCGTCTTCATGTAAATTTCATCTTTAGATTAGAAATTAAAATCCTACATCATGTTTAACTATAAATATAATCAATTTTTTTTAAAATCCAAAGTTCAGGGCATGAATGAGATGATGTTCACTCAGTCATATTACAGTCATTTGACCAGTTCGGGATCATTGACCAGTTCGGGATCACTTCAACTTTGCAATAACCAAATAATTACATTGCTTCTCACATTACCAATTTCTGTTGATACATGTGAAGAATAACACCCATTAAACAAAAAAAAACAAAATAAGGTGCCAAACATCATCGGCAAATAAATTATGGCCAATTTCCGGAAGTTTTTCTGTGAAATTGATCATTATTTTGTTTTAAAATGTTGGTTGAAAAACGCTGTTAAAACTTCTCACCATCAGAATTGGAACGCCAGGGCAAAAAACATTTATGTAAAATGCTAAGAATGTGTAAAAAATATTTCCTGTAAATACTGAGCAGTCGTCTTGTTTTTTTGAGAAGACAAAATTACCAAAATCGTCTTTGGGGGGGCATCTTACCCTTGACCAGTTCGGGATCACTCAACATCTCATTGCATCAAATGGTGCCGCACTAACTTACTAAATGAGGTAAAATCATACTGCTGCAGTAGAAAGTTTATCTATTGCTTTTGAGATACATTACTTCAACAAATTCTTGTAGATTTTTGATTTTTTTTTGAGAAAATGAAACTTGGAGGGGTCAATAATGCTTTTAGATGCACTTCATTTTTACATTCTCCTTTGCTGTTATTTTGTGTTTTTGTCGCTGGGTTTTTGCGCTGCTGTTGAAGACACTTGCATGACATTCACTTAAGAAAGGTAGTCCAAGTCCATGCCAACACACTTCTGAAGTTTCTTGTCCTTGAGAGACAGTTTTATGAATGGGAGTATGGGTTTGCAATAAAGGGCACGCTACTGATTCAGAATAGATTCAACTGATCCTGAACTGGTCAAACAGGTGACAAAACTTTTCTCAAAGCCTCTTCAAAAGTACTAATCTTTTTTTGTCAGTGGATACTTGGTGAGTTTTATGACATGTTTAGGTAAACTGATCAACTTTTTTGTTTAAGATTTCAAAGAGATTGCAGCAAAAAACAACGTGAATTCAAAAAGTGATCCAGAATTGGTCAAATGACTGTACTTATTAAGACTACTAAATTGCTTGTCGTGGTCGAGCGGTTAAGCGCTCCAAACAAATATGCCCAACTCAAGCTCTGCTCTGGTGTTTATGACAATGATCAGCAGAGTGTGTTTCGGTCTTGACACTCGACGCTATCGACCATTATTGCCTCGTCCTTTTGAGATGGAAAGTAAAATTGTAGGTCCCATGGCTGTGTGTTGTCATAAGATTTATTAATGCACGTAAAAGACCCCAGTACATACTTATCACTAAGACTAGGAGTAAGAGAAGGGATTTGTTCGTGCGTCTTCAATCATTTAAAAGCTGCTCTCAAAAGGAAGAAGAAGAAGAAACTAGGCCTAACTCGATAATTAATAAATAGTTAATGTACTACTACTACTTTAGTGAGTACGAGTACTAGTAGTGCCCCTAACTGCTATTCATGAAGGACTTTCCACCATACTATTATTAACTACATGTATACGTACTACATTATTAATATTAGCATACATGTACCAACCATTTGTGAAGTACCATTTATGTACCTCGATTCCAAGTCCTCAAATTGCTAACTTACCACGTCATGCACTTTTGTTGATTCTTTTTCAGGGAGAATTTTGCTGAGAAATACAAGAGCGTCAGTCTCAACCCTGAAGAGAGTAAGTAACAATCTCAAGTAAATTCAAACAAAGTTAACATGAAAAGCGTATTGTGGATGAGACTCAAGTTTCTACATCTATGGCTGAGTCATCAGAGTGTGGGTTCGAATCCCGGTCATGAAACTTGTGTTCTTGGGCAAGACACTTGACTATAATTGCTTCTCATCACAAAGGAGTAAATGGGTACCTGCGAGGGTGGAGATTGTTGATGTGAACTGAATGGCTAGCAACCTGGGCCAAATTTTCATGGAACTGCGTACCACAGAATTCTGCTCTTTATAGCGTCTGATTCTATGGGCTGTAAGCATAAATTTCTGCGATAAACAGGTGTTGGAAGTGAAAATTCCCCAGTTTGGCTGCTGGTGCTGCATACTCCAAAGGAGTTGAGATTGTTTTAGGAATGCTTGAGACCCTTATGCACAATGGGTATTGGGCTCGATTAAATTCATATTTTACGTGTTGTTTTTTTATAGCCATGTCTAAGACCACTGTCTGGGAGCAGCCAGGTTTATGATGCACTGAGTACTCAGGAAACAACGGCTCCACCATCCGATATCTTCAGGACATCACAAGATAACCCTGTAAGAATACACAGTGCACATCTAGCTGTAAATAGATGTTGCGGTACCTACTGCTAATATGTAGAATTCAAACCAGCCTCTTGTCACCAGGCAAGCTCAGTGGTCTAGTGGTAAGACCTCTGCTCTAGAATGGTGGGGGTCGTGACTTCAAATCCCATCCAATCCCACTTAGCCTTTGGACTTTTTTTCCAAAAGGAAAAATGATCACTTATCGGGTTTTATGAAGCAGTTCGATGTGGGAAAATCTTTAAGGGGCACCAAGGCAAGGGACTAAAGCCATGAAGACAATTACCTCGGTTACCTCGGTTACTTCGATCAAATTCCCTGTTTAATGGGAGGGTGTACCTTTGGTAATTACTCAAAACATTAATGACCATAAAAACTTACTTGGTAAAAAGCACTACATCTGTTGATAATGTATAACTTTTTGAGAAACGATTCTCAGAACATTTGAGCGGTTCCAAAAACCAAAGGTATAATTTGCCTTAACTTTATTGCACAAACCGCACAAATACAGAAACTATGATTTGTCACCAGAGACTAAAGCATAGGGCCTTGAATGACCCACGGGTTGAAAGTGAACGAGTTGCTTGCAACTTCAAATGGTTATTTTAAACCAAAGATACTCCCTTAACCATTGCTTGTGCATTAGCCTACTATTTATTCTGCCATTTCTCAAAATACAAACATTAGTTTGCTTGCATACAAAAAGGGAGGTGGCCCAAATCAAGTTGGCCAGGATTAACAAAATGGTACTTAAACACTGTGACTTGAAAGTCTGCTCATCCAAATTTGAAAATGGGAACATTACAAGAAAATATATG
Organism: Leptasterias polaris; assembly: GCA_037783415.1. Taxonomy (NCBI): domain Eukaryota; kingdom Metazoa; phylum Echinodermata; class Asteroidea; order Forcipulatida; family Asteriidae; genus Leptasterias; species Leptasterias polaris. The sequence goes on from JAZGTN010000022.1 coordinate 8,945,699, forward strand.
CATTTACAAATCGATAAATCATTTTGGAAAAAAATAGAAAGACAATTTATAGCATGGTGAAAACTTTCTGTTTATTTCAACAATTGCTTGATAAATGCTGTTGATGCAGGCAAACCATGGAGTCCAGGATGTTGGTATGTACTACACTATCCCCATGGATCAAGTCAAGAAGATCCTACCAGTTGGTTATTCAAGAAGTTGGGAGAAGTTGGTGAGTTGTAGATAACCTTCCTGTCATGACTAAGGATCCCCAAGTGGCTTTATGGAGCAGCTCAAAAGTCTGGGACGTTCTAGGCGCAAAAGAACATTCCTGTGGGCACTTGTCGCAATCCATTAGACCGCCAGAACGTTCCTCTGGACCACATCATTGTACGGGAGCAATCCTGCACAAGTGAATATGGGCATGAATATTTTGAGCATTCTAGAAGATTACAGTGGTCCAACCGAACGGTCCATGAGCACGCGCTGCAGTACTTCAACCGATCCAATTAGAACTTTCCTACTGTTTCGATTTTTGAGATGCTCCCTGATACCAATAATAATGATAACAATTAAATTTATAAAACTGGGTTCTTATTAGCGCACATGTCCTAGTAACTAGATCAAGGCACTTTGCAACATTATTCTCCCTGTTCATCAGGCATACTTGGACCATTCCTCTAGCTTTCTAAACTCCCTGTGGAACATACAAGTACAACCTCAAGCTTCTTGTTAGCACTTTTAAGTTAACCCAACATAGTGCTGTCTCAACCCTCGCAAGTTCCCACTTGTATACCTGGGTTGAGAGAAGCACTGTATGGTTATGTGTCTTGATCAAGGATTGGAATCCACACTCCAATGTTACTGTTCCATTTCATCAGTAATGCATTCCGGTTTACAATTACTCTATTTTTTATAAGGTTTTAAATGTAAACATATGTTAATTTCATGTGTTCTTGTATGTTCGTTTAAATCTTTTGCTGAATAAATAATAAGAAATTGAATAATAATAAATTGATCATTTCTTATCTCTGACTTCTAGATTGTACCCTTCCAGGAGGCGGCTGTCATGGTGCGGGAACCAGCTGTAGATATCATCAGCTTGTTGAACGCTAGTAACTACAGCCATCCCCCTACACGCTATGTCCTGTATGGTACCAAGGGCAGTGGCAAAACAATGACTTTATGTCATATCATTCACTACTGTCACAGTCAACAATGGCTCATTGTACATGTCCCAAGTGGTGAGTAAATAGGCTGAATCATTAACCCATTAAACCGTCTTCATTTTGATGGACTCAGTTCTGCATTTACCCTTTGCATATCCAGCCATAGCCTTAGTCACACAATGGACACACCACACACAACTTTCAGCCAGTGATAAGTCTTCCCTTGACCTCAGTGAGGGCGCTGTTTGGGCTTGTGATGTCATATTCAAGGGGTCTGTGTACATGTACTGGTTTGAAGGGAATGCAATTGTTTGGTTGATTTTGTGTGCTTCAATTGCTACTTTCCATATCTCGATTTGTTCATTTTCCATCTACGATTCTGCGCTCAAACTTCATGCACGTGCCTGGAATGTGAGAGTGTTCAAACTACAACTTGCTCTTGCCTCGGACATGACAGATGCGCCACATTCATCAGTATCACAACTCTCAGCCAATGATAGGTCTTCTTTTGACCTCAGTGAGGGCGCTGTTTGAGGTTGTGATGTCATACGCAAGGGGTCTGTGTACATGTAATAATTTATAGGTACATTTGTATGCAGTATTTTTCCATTTTTATTTCATATCTTGATTGGGTTTTTTTGCCAGCATTTTCTTGGATTGCAACAGGTCGATTTGACTACATAGATTCTGTTCATCATGAAGGCATGTATGACCAACCAGGGTTCTCCTCAGAGTGGCTCAAGCAGTTCAAAGCCAGGAATGAACACTTCTTACCACAAGTCAGTACCTTTTGCAAATACATATTTGACATTCCTAGGCTTTAGTTGCAAACCTTTCTTGTTAATCCACCATTTGCTTTCTATGCCTGCAGTGACATGTTCACCTAATTTACCTGACGTCATTATCGCAATAACCTTGGTTGCGCCATTTTGGGAGTCAACGTCCCTGTGTGTTATACAGCGTAGTTCACATTTTAGGCCAGGCGTTGTTTTATGCATTGGCGAGTGTCACAGCAGTAGCTGTGTGATGTTGTGCAAGGTCAATACATGAAATAAAATACTGTGAAAGTTTAAGCTCAATTGGTTACTGGAATAACAAGAAATTATACTCAGACAATACACACATAATAATACAACTGTAATTACACCGTATTGACATTTTTGTCACAGCTATAAACTTCTTTTATTTCCAAGAAACAAACTTGGACATAACTCTGTCCAAAACCATGCTGCCAGAAATTTGAGCAAACTTGCCCAACACTGACAGTGTAAATAAAAACAAACACGGGCAGATTTTTCCTCCAAGTAATGACATAAACAAACAAGGGCCTGCTTGCCCCAATACCCAAGTATTACATACATGTTGTGAACAGCTTGCTCACACACAGTACTCGGGTATTACAAAGACAAGTGGGTCGCTTGCCCAAATACATATAAATCGACTTGCAACGGGCTGATCAGACCCTCCATGGCACGCTTGCCAACAAGTCACGAACCTGGCAGCTTGCCATCTTATCAAATACACATTGAATAATGCCATGGTTACATAACGGTTGATCGCAAATGCGATAAAATGAAATAGTGGGGGGAAAAAACACATATATATTTTCACTGTTGTCAAACATCAGGTTTACTCATTTCTTAAAAACCTAAACCTTTTCAATAAAAAATGTTTCCAGGGAAGTTTTCCACTCTGACAATACTTACACAATGTAAGCTATGTGCAAATCGGTAAACATTTATATTTTCAATGTTAGCAATGTTGTGCGCACCCTTTAAAAACCATCACAAAACCAAGACAGAAATCTCAAGAGAGTAACTTTTGTTATTTTGTTTTTAAACAAGTTGAAGACAAGCGAGAGCTATGTGTGGAGCAAACGAGAAACGACTGAGAAAAATGAACCACTGCTTGCTGTTATAGAGCAGGTAAGGAAAGCAGTGCAGGAGGAGGAATAGACACTGGGATGGACTGTGCAAGTCTAGCGAGTATTTTAACTTGTGAGATTAAGTTGGTCATAATCATATTGAGTTTTACGTTTGTGCGTTTCTGTTTCCTGAAATACTTTTTAACAGTTACTTTTTACCAATTTGGGATTTGAGAAAAAACAATTGATTAAAGCAGGATTTTAACCAACGACCTCCAGTTTAACGTGCTGGCACTCTACGAACTGAGCTATCTAGCCCTATGTTGGTGGTATCCCTATTGTTACTTTTTAATTAAGACATCTGGGCTGGAATTTCCACTTAAAATGAATACTCTTAAATTATTATTTTGTTCTTATGGTCTAGGGAATTTCACGTCCAAAGAATGCAACAGATGCTATAGGAGTAGTCTTAAAAGAGCTTCAACTACAGAGCTTTAATGGTGGATATAAGATGATGGTTGCAGTTAAAGGGGTTAATGCGTTCTTTTCTGACAAGACCATTGTACGGAAACCTGGTGGATATAGGGTAAGAATAGCTAGTTGAAGTTTCAAACTTTGTGGATACATTGCAAATATAGCTGGTGGATTTTTCAATATTTGTGGTTTTGTTTTAAGTATAGCTAATAGAAGTTTCAAAATTTGTGGAAACATTGTAACTAAGAGCTTCAAAATGGCATTACACGTAATGAATACAGAGCACCGTTGGGTTAAACATATCAGCTCCACGCACTCTCGCTTTGTCGGAATGTAGAACAAAGATCCATTCCAACAGCTTTATTCCACATACTGCATCTCTTTGGAACATGTTTCTCCCAATCCCACAATCTAGACTGTTTTAAGAGGAATATCAATTCCTACCTTCAGCTCCAGTGAGTTATGTTTTCTTCTGTAGCCCTTGCCAAGAATGGCTTTTGTTTTAGCTTTGTTTGGGACAACCTTGCATTTAAGGGAAGAAGAAGGGAAAAAAGGAGTATTCACTCATGACAATAGTATTCCAATAGAATATTTTATTTAACACTTCTCTGTAGATTCCAGTCAGGGAAATGACGATGGTACAACACTTCAAGAAAATGCTGAATGGAAACTGGGTAAGAATTCCTTTTTCGCTGCCAAGCAGTTTAAAAAAATGCAGGTTTCAAATTTTGTATTTAGTATTATGCTGTATCTGAATTGGTGGCTAAGGGTGTTGCTAAGGACATCCTATACTTTACCGCATGATGACGCTACGACCCAGCTGTAGCCTTAGCCTCCCATTCAATCAAACTACAACATTCTTTTCCTTGTGATGGGAAGTCCAATTATTACAACAAAACAAAAGCTATTGTAATGAGATTTCACAACTCTCAGAATCTATCAATAACTTATATTTGACCCCTGCCCACTTCCGTGTCTTCGCAAGAATGCATCTCAAATTATTTTTAAAGGTACATTTGGCTTGATAATTTTGAACAAGTTTTATGTGTGAAGTTTTTGTGTATTTTGTCCCCCAGATTAATGGAGCTATCGTTACTAGTGTTGATCAACATCTATGTCGCCCTCAAACACTTGACTATAAACCTGTCCACTTGCTACACAAGGAGGTAAGTACCCAGACCGAATATCTGAAGTCCCACTTTGAGGCTCATGAATATCGCCTGATACCGGCCTTTAGAATCTGGTGCTTGCCTGCCACAATGTGTGTGGTTGTACTAGTAGTGACTAGTGACATTTAAACCAAGGACTTATAACAAAAGGGACAATATGTGCCCGATTGCTATCACAAAGGAAAACAATGAGGGTCCACCATTGGAGGTCAGTGGACACGCATGCAATTGGTACCTCCTATTGTCTGTACTTTTTGGCAACAGCTCCCATTGGTTTTGTACACACTCTCCAAACCCAACCGGTTTGAATGTGTATATCTAGCCACTCTGATGATGCAGCAACCCAGCCGCCAATTCGAACACAGACTTAATTACATCAAGGTAATGTACAAATCATCTTGTCAGTACAATAATGTTGTAAATCAAGAATGATAATTTTCTTTCTTTCAGGGATTTGAGATGATGGACCCGTTCCTACCAGTATTTGTTGATGATTACAGTGACAAAGAGTTTGAGAGTTGCTTAGCACTGTACAAAGAGAAGAGATGGCTACAGAACGAAGCAGGTAAGAACATTAACCAGTCATGCACAACTTTTACAAACCAGACAATGGATGCTGCTGACGTGTATACACGCTTGAACTACTTTAAGGGTATGGCGTACAAAGTACCAAGTTCAAAGGTCATTTACCCTCTTCAATGCTTAGAACTACAGGCAGGGCCCAATTTCATAGAGCTTGTTAAGCGCAAAAAGTAGCAAATCACAACAAGGTTACCAGCCACATGCATCATCTTGTATCCTGCTGAGTTTTGTTTAATACAAATTGTCTGTTTAAGCAGCTCTATGAAATTGAAAGGTGAGAGGTCAATGTATTACACTATTTAGAATAACCTTTAACCTTTTTATAAACCATTATTTCTGTATAATCATCACCATATGCGATAATTTGCTGACTCAATTTTGTTTTTTGACATGTTTCTGGAAAATATAATAAGGAACATAAATTTTGTTTTATTTAACAAAATGTTTACATGGGAGAAATTGACCCTTTTGATTAATGACCTTTACTTTAACCTTTTTGATTGAGTGGAAGTCGCTATGGGCTCATTTGTTTTTACTAGAGACTAGGCTTGAGATAACTAAAGCCATGACTCATCTGTAGAAGGTGGATTAAGGGTTGGATTATGTATTTGTTTTGTTGTTGACAGCTGTAAGTGAAGATGGGAAGGCCCAGCTGAGATTCCTGACAGGGAAGAATCCTGGTGCTGTACACAGAATCTGTAGCTCATTGTAACCACTCATCATAACCACTCATCATTAGACCAACCTTTGACTGCTGCACAACCAACCACTCAGAATGTCTAATGGATAGAGCTGACTGGAGTCGGACTGTTCGGTTTTGACCAGTTTAAAAATAACGGCCAATGCCTTTAATGGATCTGTGAATATACAATCAGGATAAATGACCCATATATACATCAACATTTAGATACTGACAAAATAAGGAGACCTCTAACATTAGGGCTAGATAGCTCAGCATGTAGAGCATTGGCACGTTAATCTGGAGGTTGCAGGTTTTTGTCCCACTCTTGTCAACTTTTCATTGGTCAACCCTAAATTACTTAAAATTTAGTTTACACTTTTTACATGCTTTCCAAATACTGGAGTTAAAATCTAACAATGGATGCAGAGATTCTGAAGGATTATGTTAAAATAACTTTGCCTTGGGTGAAACAGTTTGAAGGTGACTTAGCTTATATTGTCATGTTAGATGATCATGGCAATACACATACTTTATGGGTAGTTTCATGATTAAAAACTCTGCATCAATTTGTTATTTGACTTGACAAGTTATGTTGAGATTTATCAACAACACTTTAGGAAAAGAACTCCCAAAGTGGCACACAGGCACGCTAAAAAATGTAAAACAGTAGTTTTATTGTGGTGGTGACCATCACATACTGTGTACTCTAGTCCAACATGCTGACTTCTTGAAGGCTGGAGTGTGACGTAGACTGTACAAAGAACCTAAGAGAAATCACACAACAAAGAAAAACAGATCATTTATCTTTCTCTAACGTCTCCTGAAGATGATCCGAGTATACAGTTTGAGATGTTGAGACCACACCGGCTCTTTTTAGAGCCAACTCTCCTCCCAAAAGTGATCTACACATGGTTGTACCTGCATCTTTACTTATTATTTTTCTATTGTTCACAAGCAGTCTGAGTTAGAGTTGGTATAACATTTTTGTTGCAAAAGAAAGAACAGCATTGAAGAAAATTAAATAAAATTGAACCTTATCCATGCTGTGTTTACAGTGTAATTATTAAAAGCAGTTGAGTTAATTATAATAACAACATTAATAATTTTAACAATAATATTGCGCCCTTTACATGAACAGATCAAGAGCACATAATACACAGAATAGAAGACACAGTTAAGAAAAAAATTGGTCACCAGGCCAGTGTCCAAACTGCAGTATTAAAAACTGTAGTATTGGGGTATGTCTGTCCCACCAACGGAAAACCAATACACATGTACCAAGTCTATCCCAGCTGCCAATGGTAATAATGTTTTGATATTTTCTGGAGGCAGAGCCACCTCTAACCCTACCTAAGTACAAATGAAACAAACTGGCATGGGGACTGTAGAGTCGAGTACACAAGACAATAATAATAAGTAATAATATAATAATTTATAATATGCCATCTATCTAGTGTACAAGACCCTATTCTGAGGCGCAGCACATAAAATACATAAACAACTATAGACAAATATATAACACACAGCTACTAATCATAAAGTAAACAAATCAATACACATTAAGAGACATGTATAATATCACAAAGTATATGCGGAGTTAAACAAATGGGTCTTAAGTATGTTTTTGAATTGGTTGAGAGAGCTGCAGCTTCTTATAGTGACAGGAAAAGTGTACCAAAGTTTAAGTGCACAGACGGAAAAGGCACGATTGCCATATGTTGATGTCCTTGGGACAGTTAAGAGGGACTTGGTTAAAGAATGAAGACTGTGAAGGGGTGTTGGCAACAAGATTTGCGACGTAAGGTGGGGTTAAGCCAATCTAAGAATTAAAAGTTATAAATAGCCAATTGAGTTTCTCTAATATAGGTGTGATATGATCATATTTCTTAGATCTTGTTAAAATGAGAGTGACAGCATTTTGTACAAATTGCAAATTGTTGAGCTGGTATTCAGTAACTCTGTTTAATAAAAGCACTCCGATCCTCAACATGTAAATCCTACCTTTCAAATAGTTCTTGGTTTTCACAGAGAGCACTTCACCTTGAACCTCATGCATGCCAAGTAACCAATCTAACATCTAATAAACCAAACACATGTACAAACATTACAGTAATACCGCAACTTTTTCCAGCGAGTTGAAACCATTTGAAACGATACAACTGCACAGACTGTGTATGGTGGCACAGAACTGTATACATGTGTGTACATTGTCACCATATGATATCATATTGCCAGTTAGTTTAGTTTATCTGTCATTCAAAACCACATTGGTGATATCGAATGGTCAGACTGAATGTCCAAAACTTGCCTGAAGGTGAGTTTTGGAGATTCTATTCAAATTTGTTGACATACTTTAATGATTTCTAATCATCGCGGGCATTTCAGACAAAATAATGTCAAAGTATTCTTACCACCATTACCACCTTTATAACAAGTATTCTTCCAGATAGAAGTGACACATGTTTTGTTTGGGAGTGACTACCTTTAAGGTATATTAAGACATTACACAGAAACCAAGTTTGATAAGGTTGATTGCATGGTGTGTTTATTGAAAACTACAGGATTGGAATTTACTTATTCGTCAACAAAAAAACCTTTGTCATCATACTTTTAAAATTCCACAATTGTTTTGGTTTCTTTACCCACAATTTCAAAATTTGATCTCATTTGGTTTCACTAGCGAAAGGAAATCTTTGACAGAAACTGGTTGTCTATGAAAGATCAGCATTAGTTTTTGAAAATATAAGAGAAATTATATTCTTTACCTTGTCTGTGATTTGTGACCACAGTTGAGTCTTCAACAACTGAGGTAAACTGTAGGGTAGAAACTGCAGCAAGTCCTCTACCACACGGTGCTCCATCTTACCACTCCCTACTAAACTGGTACTCACACCATAACTGGCTTCATTCTCAATGTCTCTAGTTCTAAGTATTGGCAGGCCAGTATGATTAGGAGGGTGTGCAGGGAACCAGCTTGGTGTAATGCCAAGTAGTAATACCAAGTCTGTTGGTGACCAGGCAATGATTGCAGCAGTGAATACATCCAGCAGGAACTGAACAGCCTGAGAGTATTTAATGAAACAAAAAGATTGAGTTTATGACAGACCAAACTATCCTTCATTAAAATAAGTTGTGAGGCTAATCATCCTTACAGCTGAGAAGCTGAATTGCGAGAACGTGGCAAGAACTTGTTTGAGCCACAGGCATGTAAAGGTGCCTTTGGCTGCCGGCCACATCATCCTATATATATGACAACGGAGCACAGCCACAGATCGAAAGTGTTTGATTTTTCCGGAGCGAGGACAACCGGAAGGCCCTTGTGGCATAGAAGAGTACCAGCACACAACTCTACTCACATGTGGCCCTAGCCGGGAATTGAATCAGGGGCAGAGTGGTGTGAGGCAAACGCTTTACGCACTAGCCACCCACCGATTATGATTTTCCATTGATGATTTTTGAAAGCTTGTTAATAAGTGGTGTTCGAAATAGTCCATTGAACTTATTACCCGGCACAGGCCTAGAATCTTACCTTTGCGATAGATCTGTGTGGAGCTAACTGTGTCTTTCCATGTGCTACATTACTAGCATGCCCCATGAGTTCTAGCAACCAATGTAATCTCTGCATTGGGGATGTGTGTTGTGCAGTAGAGTCACACTGCGTGAATGACACTAGAAGTATCCACACAACGCTGTGATGTTCAGCATCATTGGCTAGATTCATACCAACATCTGAAGCAATCAAAACAACAACAAGCTTAGTTTGTTATCAATGCTTAGCTGGTACGCTAAGCATCATTGGCTAGATTCATACCAACATCTGAAGCAATCAAAACAACAAGAAGCTTAGTTTGTTATCAATGCTTAGCTGGTATGCTAAGCATCATTGGCTAGATTCATACCAACATCTGAAGCAATCAAAACAACAACAAGCTTAGTTTGTTATCAATGCTTAGCTGGTACGCTAAGCATCATTGGCTAGATTCATACCAACATCTGAAGCAATCAAAACAACAACAAGCTTAGTTTGTTATCAATGCTTAGCTGGTATGCTAAGCATCATTGGCTAGATTCATACCAACATCTGAAGCAATCAAAACAACAACAAGCTTAGTTTGTTATTAATGCTTAGCTGGTACGCTAAGCATCATTGGCTAGATTCATACCAACATCTGAAGCAATCAAAACAACAACAAGCTTAGTTTGTTATCAATGCTTAGCTGGTACGCTAAGCATCATTGGCTAGATTCATACCAACATCTGAAGCAATCAAAACAACAACAAGCTTAGTTTGTTATTAATGCTTAGCTGGTACGCTAAGCATCATTGGCTAGATTCATACCAACATCTGAAGCAATCAAAACAACAACAAGCTTAGTTTGTTATCAATGCTTAGCTGGTACGCTAAGCATCATTGGCTAGATTCATACCAACATCTGAAGCAATCAAAACAACAACAAGCTTAGTTTGTTATCAATGCTTAGCTGGTACGCTAAGCATCATTGGCTAGATTCATACCAACATCTGAAGCAATCAAAACAACAACAAGCTTAGTTTGTTATCAATGCTTAGCTGGTATGCTAAGCATCATTGGCTAGATTCATACCAACATCTGAAGCAATCAAAACAACAACAAGCTTAGTTTGTTATTAATGCTTAGCTGGTACGCTAAGCATCATTGGCTAGATTCATACCAACATCTGAAGCAATCAAAACAACAACAAGCTTAGTTTGTTATCAATGCTTAGCTGGTACGCTAAGCATCATTGGCTAGATTCATACCAACATCTGAAGCAATCAAAACAACAACAAGCTTAGTTTGTTATCAATGCTTAGCTGGTACGCTAAGCATCATTGGCTAGATTCATACCAACATCTGAAGCAATCAAAACAACAACAAGCTTAGTTTGTTATCAATGCTTAGTTTTTAAGTCAATGAATACAACTTTATTAATTTGGTTTTACCCAGACACCTGTGTGTAAAGTACTGTATACAATGTGCTTTCCCCGAGTCCTGTGAAATTTTTTATTTTGGGTTGAACTTAGAAAAATTGACTAGATTTGCACTTCAGCCTGCGACCTCCGGATTAATGTGCCCTTATGTTGGTGGTCTCCCTATTTTGTCAATTACGGGGTGCCAGTCAAAAGTCCTACAACTGTTAGCTGCCGTATAGCCAGGGATCACACCCAAGTTTATGATACAACCTGGGAAGCAGCAGCAGAGGGACCACCTCAAGTGGATACAATTTTTTGTTTAAATATCAAGAAATATATGACAAAGGAAACTGATTGGGTAAATTTTAAATAATTTGGGGTTGGACACAGAAATGGCAGCATATAAGCAAAGATGGCACAGTGTAAAGAAAAACACTGTCAAAGTTTATTCAAAGTATAAGTGTTGCAAAAGTACATAGATTTGAATTCACTTACCGACGCATGCATTCAACCACATGAGAGACTGCTTGCCGTGACAAACGAGATATGAACGCACAAATGTTGACTTGACTAAGTTATCCTGCACAAAAAAACAACGTTGAATTATTATTAGCATCTCCATCCAGACACTCATGTCACTTGGTGCTCAAAACAAACAAACAAACAAACAACATTTATATTATATATTTGAATATGTTCAATAAGGACAATTGCTGATTAATTCTTGATTTCTCGTTTTACTTCACCATGGACTGTGAAAGTCTCAGGCATATTAGAAAACTGGGACCGCTTTAAGTGCAAAAGTTTGTTTTATTCATGTTTTTCATGGTCCCCAAAATGTCGGAATAAGCCCGAGACTTGCACGGTCTACAGGAACATATCGCAATCCAACTTGGGCAGGGTTACAATAATGTTTTGAATAACACAAATACGGTTAATATCACGATAGAGGAGTTGGCTAGGAGTGTCCATTTTTAACTAATAGAATGAAGTTCCCTCAACTTTGCAGCAAAAAAAAAAGGGACAAATAAAGAAAAAAAACCTTGAGGACGAAATATTATCTTTCAGACAAATACTTAAATTCAGTATTGTTTTTAAAAACATTACCACATGGTTTATGTCAAAGAATTACACGTTGGTCAAGAGCATACAGAATGCATTTCAGTTTCAATATCTTCCTGACAATGTGGTCAAATACATTGATGAAATTCTAAACCGGTGTATGTTCCAGTTTCTACAATCAGTTTATGAGTTAAGCGTCTGAACTAGCCTGTAAATGTCTGTATTGAGGACCATTTAAGAATCATCAATCCTCTGCTCAGAACTATAAGGTCATTAATTGCAATTTCATATTCAAAATGATCAAAAGGTCATTAAGTGAAAAATTCCTACAAAGTTGAAAAAATTAATCAAAATCTAAAAATAAATCTTTCACTTAGAAAATGAATGTTTCTATTTTGCCAAACAAATACTTTGAAGACCACTCTTGATAAAAAACACCATTTACCAGGAGCATCAACATATATGCAAAAGCAATTTACTGAAACCTATACAAATTGCACTGATGACATGATAGTTCTGAACAGACGACATATGGTTTTATTTCATTAGATGTCCAGCATTTAAGATGCTAGGTCCGATTTTCCGGCCAACTTGAATCAAAGTTTTTGCTGATATGATTTGACTCACCCTTCCTAAGGCTGATGTAACTGAGTCAATGTCTTCACCAGGTAGATGACATAAACACTGTGCCAACTTGGCCAATATGCTGCCATGAATCACCTAATCAAGAATATAACAAATAAATGTACTTAACACAGAATTTTACACAAACTTGCAAAGCGTATTTTGTTTTAAATTTGGGGTGTAACATAGAAAAATTTACCATAATCTATCTTTGTTGGTTAACCCTTCAATATTATCCACTGTGGTTTTGAACGATACATAAACAACGCCAGCCAGAAACACAATATCATGTAGTGAATGCATCTACACAGTTTACAGTCAACCCTCCTACTGTCTGACCATTCAACATCATCTACTGTTGTTTTGAATGATAAACTATGCCTGCCTGCAATATGGTGGTGAATGCATCTACACAGTACACACTCAACAGTTAGTTCTGTACGCGTCTATGCCACCATACACAACCCGTGTAGTTGATTGGTTTCAAATGGTTGGTCGAATCGCTGGAAAAACCTCATCATTGGTACCCAATGTCACAAGACCATCCTTTTATGCGGTCTTGGATTTTTAAAATAGCACCTTCGCACCAACACTCCATAAAACAACCCGGACAAAATAAGAAGACAAGGAGAGATTAGGATACACAAGAACATTTAAGGGAAATGAAAGAGTATAAAGACTACCCCTACTTCTTACCTGTATAGCTGCCGGTACCAGGCTGTATATATTCCTGACTGCCTGGTACAGTAAACTGACAGCCCCTTGTGGAGGATCAGTAATCTGAAGTGCACCTAGAAGTCCATCTAGAATGACTTGACACTGATGTACTGTGTGTACACCACACACTCTGAAGGGTTCCAGTAAGCACGTCTCAATGAACGGTTTGAGTTTACTGCTTGGTAGAGCTTTGATCAAGGTGGGTAGGGACGAATACAGGACAGCTTTGCAGGACTCCTGTAATAAGAATAATAGTCTTTAAGCAAAGTTGAATCCTCGAGTCTGATTGGTCAAACCATAGCAACAAGAGTGTGATATAAACCTATGGCCTGTATCAAAACCATTTCTATAGTGCGCTTTTGTAAACTCTGTGCCAAGTTTGCTTGAAGATGAATTTGTTGTCACGCCCGTGATATACGGAAAAATATAGCGCGTCCGAGTACCAAATCCAACTCGACCTTTGGCCTCGCTGGACATGAGTCGCAAAAGTGCTATATTTTTCTGTTTATTATATTCTACGAGTGTGCATGTAATAACAATACAATAACAATAGAAACTGCTTTTAAATAACACAATATGAACCAAAGATTCCTAAAAGCGCTTAACAGTAGAACAAAAAGCTATAAAACAAAAGAAGTAAAACCCCAACAAGCAACAACTTTTAACAGACCAGCTGTCGTCTCAATTAAAAATCAAACAATGGAAACATGCACAGGGGTACACGTCGAGCACAGCTCTCAGAAAATGATAGGTCTTTATTTAATCTCAGTGAGGGCGCTGTTTCAGCTTTTAACAAGGGGTCTGTAGTTACTATAAGATGAACTACACATTTTATTTGCTACCATATTAAGGCAAGTTGGCACTGAACAAAACAGCTTTTCTGGCTTTGAAAAGAAAAAGTACATATATGTGACCAGGCACTTTAAGTGACTGCCCCCCCTTAAGTCAACTAATTGTTGATTTAGCAGCAGCCCACCTGCTGAGGGTCTTGGTTCCCAGGGCATGGTCAGTGTGGTCAGCCCCAGCTCTACCCCAGGTATAGTGTAGCTATTGTGCAACTAAGTCATTCCATTGCAAGTATTCATCGTGTGAACAAGTTATTTTCCAAGAGTCTCAGAGCTATTCCAGTTTTCAGAGTTATTCCCATCCTTGTTATGTAAGTAACAAATCTTCCTTTGTTTCTTATTACTGCTAGACTACAATCCATATTTGTGTTTATTATTATTACCGTTTCCGAGGAGATTCCTTGTATTTTAAGTGGGTTTTAAATAAGTTTCCTTTGTCTATACAATTGTAGTTCTTTGCATTTGTTGTTACTTTTGTTTTAGTTTGGAAGCACTAATTAAGCCAGTGTTTTGCCCAAACTTGTCCTTTGTGGATTGTCTTTACTCTGTTTATATTTGAAACAGTTGAGGATAATGTTTCCTTGGATTAATTTACCTTGCTATATGGAGGAAGGAAAGAGTTCTTTTACAAGTTTCCTTAAGAAATAGGTTGGTTTATTATAATTTACTTAACGTTTCATTGAAGATGGAGTGTATAGTTATTTGTTGTTGTTTTAGACTCTTCCATGTCCATTCTTTTAGTGTTCATGTCACAGGGAAGTTTAAGCTAGTTATATGGATTTCATTTCATTATTGGTTATTCTTGTTATTTGATTTACCTAGTTCATTGCAAAGTGCTTGCTAGGATAACTTTGATTGAGTCACTTTTGATAATTGTTATATGCTTTAGTTTGCTCTTTTTGCCATTAAGGTCTTTCAGTTATGATTAAGTTATTGTTTCTTTTGTACATTAGATTTCTGTGTTTCTATTCCATGAAACTTCAGAGATTTACAGTCTTGTGTAAGGTTCTAGCATAGACCCCACATGAGATTCCTAGTGCTGTATGCTATGGGTTGTTTATTGCAGAGATGTAGAGATTAAGTAATTAAGTACACCAGCTGTGGAATGTCTTAGGAACTTCCAATGTTCATGGCTGTGTGTTTGGTTTATTGACATAGGTTTAGCTACATCCCATAACTCTGTGTTGACGCAGTATCAATACTGTGCTGTGTGTGTGAGGGCATAGTATAGTTAATGGCTATGTGATCACTGCACAGGTGGCTGACATCCAGAACCACTATCTAGATTGTTTATGTTACAGCCATGTTGCTAGCTCATTAGTATGTATTTGTCTTTCTGGACAGCCGTGTCTATTGTGTATAGCAGTGTTAAAACTTAGTGTTCTTTACTGGACTCTTGAGCTTTCGTGAATATATAAGGTGGACTGAGGAACTATTTTATCTTTGGCTAAAGGGTATAATAATAAATGTGTTTCTCTATTGTAAAAGTTATTTTCTTAAGCTGGAGACATTTGCTCTTTGCCATAGAATTTAATGTTTTAAGTTTACTTTGGTTATTTTGATTTAATGTTTGTATTTTCTACATTTCTATTGTATAATTTTATGTTTGCTTATAATCTTTTTCCTTGTCGGTTCTTTTATAGACTTACGCATCAACCCTTTTTGTTATATCTTTTGTGCTTGTGAATAAAATACTTGTATAAAGAACCAATCTTGACGGGTCACATATAATATCAATAATCACCTTCAGTGAGGTGAAGAGTGTAGGAGTTAGCCATGTAGCTAGACACAGAGCTGCAGTAGACTGGTGCTGGGACTGAGAAACAGCCAACTCCAAACACAAACAATGTACCTTGACTCCTGAAGACAAATCAAACAATAACTAAGCTCCGTCATTAACCCCTAGTGTCTTTGGCTAGAGATCCCCCGATAAACTCCAAATTACTCCATTCTACGTTAACTCAACACGAGAATAATAACAATATTCTTTATCCCTGGATGCATGAAGCCTTTTTGAGATATGGCAAACACGAGTATATAGGAGCATCACATAAAGTATACTCCAAACAGACAGGGCACATTATGCAGCCGAGAAATTTACAATTCCATTCAATTTAATTGGGACAAAGTTTTCATCCTCAGGAAGATTTCCAAATTCATTGATCAGAACATGGAAAGATTGGTTTATTTTCAGGGAATTTTTTGCAGAATCAGGGAGAGTTGGGAGCTCTGAGGACCTACAGTTTTACATCCCATCAGAAAGATGCTGGTTTGATGTTAAGTAGCCCAATCATGTCCCACACAAGCCACTAACCCTAGCAATAGGTGGAATGTCCTCCCATCCAATTACTGACCACAGTCAATGGTTCTTAACTTAGCAGTTATTACCGACAGCTCTTCCATTGAGCTAACAGTCAGGGATAACAAGTCTTACCGTATGGTAATCTCAGAATAGGAGACAGTAGAGATGTCCAGTTGAGCGGTGGTAGAGGAGGCCTGGCTACTAATACCGACAGTAACGTCTCTAGCCTACCAGCTGACATCACCTCAAGCTGCATCTTACTAGCCTGGACTAACTGGTCAATACAAACTCTTAATATGCTTGTCTCAGGGAGGTAGGAATAAGTTGATGCAACTGCGAGAAAAAAAACCATAGATGGAAATCAATTAACCTTTATTGTGGTAGAGACATCTTGCTAGGGTGTGACTTTATAATTATCAACATACCTTGAACATAATATAATATAATATATAGTCTTATATAATATTTAGTCTTATATAGTAAATGTATCTACTATATAAGGTACTCAAGGCGCTTGAACCAACAAAAACATATAAGGCAGGTTTTTGAATTTTGTGAATTATGAGACCAATTTAAGAAGCACCTTATAAGGGTTTACCAGTGGCAAGTTGCCACCTACTCCTGGGGCTGAAACACGGTTACCCCCTTCACAGTCCATAAAGATGTAGGCATGGGTATCATCCACATGGAGCCTGGCTGGTAGAGCAGAATGCACGACCTTCCCAACTTTTTATGAAGCAATTATGGTTAAGTGCTTTGCTCGAGGGCACAAGTGTCATGATCAGGTATCGAACCCACACTCTGCTGCTGACAGCACCAGAGCTAGGGTCCGGTGAACTAGACTGCTTAGCCATGACATTACTACATACATCTTTGTTTTGAAGTTGATGTTGTGCTCAAGGCCTTTTACTCTTTAGAGATTATAGCATCCACATGCATCTTGTACCCAATTGCCCATAGTGGCTGCAGATGGCTGCAAGATGTGTACTTCTTTTCATCCAAAACTGTTTAAGTAAAGGTCATGTTCTTAATTGAAATCTTTGAACCTTTTGAATGTTAAAATAGAATCTATTGCTTAAAAACAAAACCTAACATTTGGGGGTATTCTATTAGTCTTCCACAGATTTTCTCCTGAAAAACCCAAGTAAAAAAGTCAACAAAATTGGCCATGTCTGGGCATTATGGGTCTCTCTCTCTATACAGAGTTAAACTTTGTGACTAAAACAATGTGATTGATTAATTTCTGATCCATATACTTTATTCAGTAGGAGACTTTGGGGCGCTAGGCAGCTGCAGATTAAACCACTTGATTTTCCTTTGTGTACGCAGTTCTGAGCATGCACACATCTCAGACAGCGATAAAGTTACCTGGTATATTTGCTGCCACCTAGCCTCCCAAGAAAGTCTCCCATACATGTAGCTCTTATTGAAACGTGTAGAATTAATGAGGAATAACTGACCTCCAGTTTGATTCTGTGATACAGATCCTGAGACAAGATGTATGTATCCAAGCATCCAGGTTGCTGTATTCTGAAGAGCTGGATCTGACCAATCAGACAGCATCTGAGAGTATAAATATCAGCAATTATTGAATTGTATTGTCGGCCAATAAGGAATACATTCATTCCTATCCAGGGCTGATACCTCAACGGAGCTAATTACCTCCATGCCCTCTGGTCATTGCCTTAGGGACCCTTAAAGTGCCAAAGTAGAAATATAAATCTCCCTCATAGAGGTACCTTTACCATGGAAAAACTGCCTTATTATTATTATTATTATTATTTCATTTCATCACAGCCTACAAAAGAAAGATCACATTTTCTTTTGTGCCGGTAACTCCTTGAGTCGGGCTACGTCCCGTAGCCTTAGATCTCAAGGGTCTTTCTCAGGATTCTCGCTGTTCCCAAAAGTGCTGCCTTCTGTATTATTATTATTATTATTATTATTATTATTATTTCTCTCCACAAGTTCAATAACAATTTACACACAAAAGAGATCCAAAATAGATATGGAGAAGGCTAGACTGAGGAGGAAAAGTTCAGTCTGCCGATAAAAATATTTCTAAAAGGTACAGACACTCAATATACACAGGGATAAAGGATAACAAATATTCTTCTTCTATAAACTAGACATAAGGCCTAGCAAAGAAAAAATGAACAAAGTAACAAACACTCTTTTAGCCTGAAAGCTTATCTCTTAGAATTTTGACCAACAGACTAATCCGTTAATAAAGAAGATTTGTATAACATCACATTCTGCCTACAGGCAATTCAGTTCTATGTACCATCTCTGCTGGCTTGTATGTGGATAATGTGCAAGACATATTCATCTCTGCCTTTTCCTTGGTCATTTATGGCACTGCCGACCCTGCAGCCCGGTTAAGACTTCATCGATTAAAGGTAGGGTCATAGATTGGTAAATACTCTCAAGAATTAACGGCCATAAAAAACTTACTTAGTGAGAAGCACTGCAGCTGTTGGTAGTATAAGCTATATTGAGAAAGGACTCTCTGTAATTTGGTTTGATAATTTTTCACCCCAAAATTTTTTTATCTGAAAGTGGGACGGTGTACGTTCGCGAATGACGAGGCCAGAGAGGCAGTTGGTACCCGCTGTCACCTCACCAAACAGGGATGGAATCAACGTTCTGGTGAAAATACTGTGGACAGTTTTTTGCTGTTTTCTCAGCAGTAGACACTGCATTTAGCTGAAACTTTCACATGTGACTTTTATTGTATCTTTCTTGATAATTTTGCTGATAAGTAACCAATATTTTGACAAAAACCAATCTCTGACCCTACCTTTTATCAATCAACTAATCAATCAATCAATCATGACATCTTGGGACATAATCAATACACATTACATAATTCTAATATTCCACATACCTGATTGACTTGTTTGACAACAGCAACTCTTTTGTTATGTAAGTCTGGTGGGAGTTGAGTATCCGCAGCGTTGTGCACCAGAAGTCCACTACCAGTCACTAACGCAGTCAGGCCGTGCAAACATGCTACTTTATCTGATACGGTGCTGGTCTATAAAAGTCAAACACATTGCAATTATCATATATAAAGTCTAGTTACCAGATAATAATAATAATAATAATAATAATAATACATAATATCTATACAGCCCCCTTTTCATCACACTGAGAACCAGTACTCTCTATGGCAAGAGCATACAGGAAACATGACTGATCTATTTTTACACTCACCTGATTGTCGATGGTAGAAGACCATGTTGAGAAGACATTTTTCACAAGAGGGCCAACGGTGGGATGGCTGCTGCAAACCAGACTATGAGACATCAATCCGCAACAAACTGCCAAACCAGCATTCTAAACACGATTATCAATCATAACAAGTTCACTATGAGACATCAATCCGCAACAAACTGCCAAACCAGCATTCTAAACACATCATCAATCATAACAAGTTCACTATGAGACATCAATCCGCAACAAACTGCCAAACCAGCATTCTAAACACATCATCAATCATAACAAGTTCACTATGAGACATCAATCCGCAACAAACTGCCAAACCAGCATTCTAAACACGATCATCAATCATAACAAGTTCTTATAAGAAAAGTAGAATTTGTAGTTATCAAGAAGAAAAAAAAAAGGGAAAAAGGCAAACCGACTTGGATATAAATATTTGTACAGTATTTTTTTGTTTCTATGAAACAACTAACCAAGGAAAAAACGGGAAATCAGCTCTAATCAGCTAAGAAGTTGCGTGCCTGAATTTGGTAATTGACAGGAAACACAATAAAGTGCACCACTTATCTAACATCATGCTAGCAGTTTATCCAATGGTTGAAACAGCACAAGTGTTTGAACGTATGAATGGATATGCAGGCTTATACTGAAAACAATTTGAGTTGATTCATTTAATGTTTTTTGACATTTCTTTTTTATAATCACACTCAAATTTCCATCAAAAATGGATGGAAAAAGTTCCCTGCCCATCTTTTGATTGAAAATTGAGAGTAATTAAAAGATTTATTTATTCTAATAGACTTAGATGTTGTTCAGTATAAGCCGGCATGTCCATTGTTTACTTGTTTACCTTATCATGTTGTTGGCACAGAGTCTGTAATTTAACAGCAACATTGAAGGTTTCATTTGGACTTATGATGTTGTTATAGAAGCAAGCTGGCGTCAGACATGCAATACACAAACACAGAGCCTGCAAAAAAGAACATGTCATATCAACGTAATGTTTCAAACAGCCCTTCTACTGTCCGACCATTCTATAACAACCATCTGCAATATGACATCATGTGGTGATTGCATCCAAAGTACACAGTTAACCCTCCTACTGTGTAACCATTTAGTATCATCCACTGTGGTTTTCAATGATGGGTGCACTATTCCAGCCTGCAATATGACATCATGTGGCGAGTACATTTACACAGTACACAGTCAACCCTCCTACAGTCTGACCATCCAAATGTCATCCATTGTGGATTTGATTTCATCGTCCCTGCCAATAGACAGTCTGAAAATTGGCCTGGGACCCTAGCAGAGTGAAAAGCCCAAAAATACATCAAAGTTTTTAAAAAAGTAAAAAACTCACCTCAAGATACTTAGAGTCAAGATCTTCCTCCTCAAGCCCTGTTACAAGCCTGTGATGCATATTTGCGACATGTGCCTTGATATGTGTAGCACCCTCTCTTGACATTGCCGACAGTGTCAACGCAAGCCCTAATAACGCTCCGCAGGATGCATCCGCCTTGTTCAAACTGGCTTCCTCAAGAGCATCCAGCACTCTGATCATCAAAACTTCACCCTGAAATAAATTATTTTTCAATAAGCACAGTTCATGGCACTGCTTACTGTAAGCAAATAATCAAAGCTTACTGTAGTAGATCAGAAGTAAATATCCCGGTAAATCTTGCAGAAACAACCATTGGGAGATCTCTTTTTTTAGGGGGAGGAGTGTTGGTTCTGAGAAGAGCCATTAATATTGTCTTGAATTGCAATGTTTCAAACATTACACTCTAACTGAGTTACTCTGATTGTCTTTAGGTAACAAATCAATTTGAAGCCTTTGTTTAACTAAAGATTTTTCAATAGATGTTAAGGATTTGTTACATAAACAGCTGGCTTAGAGAAGTAAAAAATATATTTGTTCATTTCAAAAGTTTGTCCAACAAACCAATCCACTAAGCTCTGCCTGTTAACGCATTGATAAGTCACAACAAATCCAACCCAATACACAACAATCCCATTTTAAGATGCACACAATCAGCAGCCATGTTGCTTCTTGCATTGTGCATTTTCTAAGCAATTTCTGATCAAGGGATAACAATAGTTTACCTCCGCCCCCATGTAGTCAGCATAGTGAGCCTCATGCAGCCTTGCCATCATCATGCCCACAGCAATCCCATGATGCATTTGTACATCATGTGACGAATGAGCCTTTGGTTGCCTTGGTAACCCATTACTCAATAGATCCATGATGTAGAGTAACAGTTGAGTGTCTGTAGTGAGTAGTAATTGAGTCAGAATAGAGAGACCTACAGCTGCATTGCTGTATACCCTGGGAGACAGTGACGGTAAACCAGGTTGCTGCGGAATAAATGAAACCAACAACTCACATTACAAAGAGATCAACCGAGAAATTAAGAAAATCTCCCTTATCTTCCCAAATCCCCCAAAACAGAATGGTTGTATTTGTCTGTGTTTACGGCATAAGAATGGAGTGAGTTTTACCCGTTGATACCAGGTGAGTATCTGGCCTTTAGCTTGATAGTCACAATCTAGTACACACAGTAATGTATCTAGCACCATCCTCAACCATTGGTTGTGACCAGTAAGGGATGGCTGGTAGCCTGTGCCACTCTTATCCTCATCATCTAGACTCAAGTAATGCTGAGTAGAGACTAGAGCCAGGCTAGCCAACACCAGGATTGAATTACTCTGGGCTAATGTCGAGTCACTCCTAGATGGAAAACAATACAAACAATCAATATGAATTATCGGTAGTTATACCAGATATTCGTACACAAAAACCTTTGACGAAGATAAAAACTCTTATCCCCGTCTAAACGTTTTAAATTCTGGTTTTACTTTACAATGAATCATTTTAGACTACTTGCAACAATACAATTCTGCTCACAATACGGGTGAGTCGCAATAGAATGCATCCTCTACAGATTGCCCAGATCCTCTACAGATTGCCCAGATCCTCTACAGATTGCCCAGATCCTCTACAGATTGCCCAGATCCTCTACAGATTGCCCAGATCCTCTACAGATTGCCCAGATCCTCTACAGATTGCATTTTCTGGATATGAATGTTTCTTTGTAAATTGTTTCATTTTGTTTGGTTAGTGTTTCTACTTTTGTTTGGCTTTTAGATTTTTCAAATATCGCTTGTTTCTGTTTATTTTTTAAATTATTCTACTTGCTTTACAAAAATTTGACTTCACATTGATAATAAGAATGGCTCTTATATGGCACAATTCCGAAGAAATTATCATTCACTTTGAACATTATTACCCCTGGTCACTGGGCCATTTATTTCATTCATTCATTATTTTATTATGTAGGGCACCAAGCTGAATCAATCACAAGAACCATCTCTACCCTCACAGGTACCCATTAATACCCAAGGGTGAAGAGAAGCAACTATAGTTAAGTGTCTAGCTTAAGGACACAAGTGTCATGACCAAGATTCAAACCCGCAACTTCAGTCCAATTCACTAAACCGCTCGGCCACGACACACCATGATGCTTACTTTGCAGCTGTCTTGAGTTGTTCGGTGAGTTTATCTCGAGCCCAGAGCCATGCAGTACTCATCTTAGCTTGACGATCAGCTGGATTCTTATTGGTATGACCGAGACTTTGTTGAATCTCAAGATCAGCACTACGACTCTACACAACACAAAACAATAAGTCAAGATCAGCACTACGACTCTACACAACACAAAACAATAAGTCAAGATCAGCACTACGACTCTACACAACACAAAACAATAAGTCAAGATCAGCACTACGACTCTACACAACACAAAACAATAAGTCAAGATCAGCACTACGACTCTACACAACACAAAACAATAAGTCAAGATCAGCACTACGACTCTACACAACACAAAACAATAAGTCAAGATCAGCACTACGACTCTACACAACACAAAACAATAAGTCAAGATCAGCACTACGACTCTACACAACACAAAACAATAAGTCAAGATCAGCACTACGACTCTACACAGCACAAAACAATAAGTCAAAAACGTTTAACTCTTAAAGGCAGATCATACCTATAATAATTACTCCAAAAGTTATTGGCCATAGAAACTAACATGTTAAGAAGCACTGTAGCTGTTGATAATGTATACCGTTTTTAGAACTGACTCCCTTTTAAGAAATGTGGTTTTAGAGAAAAGGATTCAAAAACATTTCAATCTGAGAAACGCTTCATGCATGAAATGTTTCTAAGATCGTGTATTCAAATTATGGATTATTCTTCCATTGTGGACAAAGTTGCTCCAGATTTTCAGCAATATCTCAAAAAGGCTACCGCCTTTTGAAATGAAATTTTCACAGGTTAGTTTTATTGTACCTACATTTATTTTGGATTTAAACAATTGAACAGTTTCAAAAACCAAAGGTATACTTTGCGTGTCGTGGCCGAGCGGATAAGAGCACCGAACTCAAGCTCTGGTGTTTCTGATCAGCAGAGTGTGGGTTCGAATCCCAGTCGTGACACTTGTGTCCTTAAGCAAGACACTTAACCACATGCTTCGTCCTTCGGATGGGACGTTAAGCCGTAGGTCCCGTGTGTTGTGTAATGCACGTAAAAGAACCCAGTGCACTTATCGTAAAGAGAAGGGGTTCGCCCCGGTGTTCCTGGTTTGATCGGCCACAGCACCTTGTAAACCATTACATGGTGCTATGCAAAGGAATAGGTCTCATACTTCAAACACGTAACTCCACATACCTTGTAGGAAAAATACTGAGCGCTTTGAGACACCCATCGGGAGTATAAAGTGCTATATAAGAACTGCGTATTATTATTATTTATTATTAAATGCTATTTTTGGTTCTTGGAAGTGAACGATCATTCCCACCCTGTAATTCTCAAAAGACACACCGCTCATCAAAGTAAACAAGCATCTAATAGTCAGGCATGTTCTAGGCTTGAAGGAACGTCCCAACAGGCATACACCTGCAATCCAGTGGACAACCAGAATGTTCTGCAAACCTCACTAGATTGTATTCACATCTAACCAAAGTATTATAACTGACCTTAATGAGGGCATGGAAGGCTTTGTGCATAAGTGACGTCCAACTGTGTGGTAGCTGCATCCATTTCAACCAATCACTCGGCTCAACAGAAACCTGTGGTCATAAATTCAAATGCACATTCAGCTCTAATCCTGAACTGATCACTTTGAAAACATATTTATACACCAGGCCAGGATTCAAACCCATATTCAGTAAATGACAGCTTGAAAGTGTACCTCACTAAGCAAATTAATGTAATAGAGGTTAAGTTTGCATCGGGAATAACAATTATCATGTGTCTTCCCCATACACTGATGTGTTAAGCACTGTAAAGACCCATTGCATAACGCAGAACGCACGTTCGAACATGATCCGCGCCCTTCCATTTTGGGAGTCAACTCTATGATTCTTGTGTACAGTTTGACTCCGAAAATGAAAGGGCGTGCATCATGTTTGAACATGCAATCCGCATTGTGCAATGTGTCTATACTCAGAACTCCCCCCGCCCCCTGGGTCCCGTAAAAATATATCCACAGGCATATTACTTGGGTGAGATTCGAACCCACGACCTTTGCCAATCTAGATCAGGGCCCAGTTTTGAGTTGTGGGCAATAGATTCATGCGCTTTACATTGTTTGTAAGCGCTTGTAAGCATAGAATTCTGTGGAAAGCAGTACCATGAAATTGGGCCTGGTGTCTTACCACTAGACCATCGAGCTTGCCCGGTGGCTAGAGGCAGTTTGAATCCTATATTTTAGGCCTGGTGTCTTGCCACTAGACCATCGAGCTTGCCCGGTGGCTAGAGGCAGTTTGAATCCTATATTTTAGGCCTGGTGTCTTGCCACTAGACCATCGAGCTTGCCCGGTGGCTAGAGGCAGTTTGAATCCTATATTTTAGGCCTGGTGTCTTGCCACTAGACCATCGAGCTTGCCCGGTGGCTAGAGGCAGTTTGAATCCTATATTTTAGGCCTGGTGTCTTGCCACTAGACCATCGAGCTTGCCCGGTAGCTAGAGGCAGTTTGAATCCTATATTTTAGGCCTGGTGTCTTGCCACTAGACCATCGAGCTTGCCCGGTAGCTAGAGGCAGTTTGAATCCTATATTTTAGGCCTGGTGTCTTGCCACTAGACCATCGAGCTTGCCTGGTGGCTAGAGGCAGTTTGAATCCTATATTTTAGGCCTGGTGTCTTGCCACTAGACCATCGAGCTTGCCCGGTGGCTAGAGGCAGTTTGAATCCTATATTTTAGGCCTGGTGTCTTGCCAC
This sequence comes from Leptasterias polaris, assembly GCA_037783415.1. Taxonomy (NCBI): domain Eukaryota; kingdom Metazoa; phylum Echinodermata; class Asteroidea; order Forcipulatida; family Asteriidae; genus Leptasterias; species Leptasterias polaris. Next base: position 8,971,612 of record JAZGTN010000022.1, read on the forward strand.
TAGACCATCGAGCTTGCCCGGTGGCTAGAGGCAGTTTGAATCCTATATTTTAGGCCTGGTGTCTTGCCACTAGACCATCGAGCTTGCCCGGTGGCTAGAGGCAGTTTGAATCCTATATTTTAGGCCTGGTGTCTTGCCACTAGACCATCGAGCTTGCCCGGTAGCTAGAGGCAGTTTGAATCCTATATTTTAGGCCTGGTGTCTTGCCACTAGACCATCGAGCTTGCCCGGTAGCTAGAGGCAGTTTGAATCCTATATTTTAGGCCTGGTGTCTTGCCACTAGACCATCGAGCTTGCCTGGTGGCTAGAGGCAGTTTGAATCCTATATTTTAGGCCTGGTGTCTTGCCACTAGACCATCGAGCTTGCCCGGTGGCTAGAGGCAGTTTGAATCCTATATTTTAGGCCTGGTGTCTTGCCACTAGACCATCGAGCTTGCCCGGTAGCTAGAGGCAGTTTGAATCCTATATTTTAGGCCTGGTGTCTTGCCACTAGACCATCGAGCTTGCCCGGTAGCTAGAGGCAGTTTGAATCCTATATTTTAGGCCTGGTGTCTTGCCACTAGACCATCGAGCTTGCCCGGTGGCTAGAGGCAGTTTGAATCCTATATTTTAGGCCTGGTGTCTTGCCACTAGACCATCGAGCTTGCCCGGTGGCTAGAGGCAGTTTGAATCCTATATTTTAGGCCTGGTGTCTTGCCACTAGACCATCGAGCTTGCCCGGTGGCTAGAGGCAGTTTGAATCCTATATTTTAGGCCTGGTGTCTTGCCACTAGACCATCGAGCTTGCCCGGTGGCTAGAGGCAGTTTGAATCCTATATTTTAGGCCTGGTGTCTTGCCACTAGACCATCGAGCTTGCCCGGTAGCTAGAGGCAGTTTGAATCCTATATTTTAGGCCTGGTGTCTTGCCACTAGACCATCGAGCTTGCCCGGTAGCTAGAGGCAGTTTGAATCCTATATTTTAGGCCTGGTGTCTTGCCACTAGACCATCGAGCTTGCCTGGTGGCTAGAGGCAGTTTGAATCCTATATTTTAGGCCTGGTGTCTTGCCACTAGACCATCGAGCTTGCCCGGTGGCTAGAGGCAGTTTGAATCCTATATTTTAGGCCTGGTGTCTTGCCACTAGACCATCGAGCTTGCCCGGTGGCTAGAGGCAGTTTGAATCCTATATTTTAGGCCTGGTGTCTTGCCACTAGACCATCGAGCTTGCCTGGTGGCTAGAGGCAGTTTGAATCCTATATTTTAGGCCTGGTGTCTTGCCACTAGACCATCGAGCTTGCCCGGTGGCTAGAGGCAGTTTGAATCCTATATTTTAGCAGCAGGTACTGCAATGATTAATGATTAATCTAAACCTAGTCACCAGGGCCCAATCTCATAGCTCTCCTCCGTAAGCAAAGAATCGGCGCTAACGGAAGCAGGGAATTTTTGCTTGTGCACTTGCATAGTCCACGTTACTAGGCATTCTACGCTTACACAGCTAGCGCAGAAATTCGGCACTTGCTCGGTAAGCGGAGAATGGTGAATTTAAGAACAGAATTCGGCGGTAAGCAGAGCCATGAAATTGGGCCCAGTTCTTACCTGATTCATAAGGGTAATGATCATGTGTTGATAAGCTCGACCATTGCTGACTAGGTGACGTACTGCTGGTTTGTTGTCTCGATGACTGGTATCCCTCTTTGGCTCAAAACAGCACAGTAAGCCAACTGGTCAAGAAAAAACGTTTAGAATGAGTGAAGAAAAGTCAAAATACAAGTCACCTGAAATCATCATCACAATAATATTGGTTGTGCCATGACTTGGGAGTCAGTGTCCCTGTGTGGTAGACAGTGTAGTTCAAATTTCAGGCGACGCGGCATTAATATGCTTTCCTGCAAATACAGGATGGAACTATTAAAATAGCAATCTCTAAATACTCAAGATATTTTAAGGCCTGTGAGCCCCGACTCAAGTTAAGAGATAGGGTAATAATTGTTATCAAAAACGTTACTAGATTAAGAATACCTGCTAATCCTTGCTTCAGCCCAGGCCGTTTAGTCCTCTCAAAGCGGTTTAATAACGTAGACGGAATATTATCAAACAATTTACTCTGATTGGTCGGCTGTAATTGCTTTCTCTGCATTGTAGACTTGTAAAGTCCTCTTGGCATATTCTTCAGCTCTTCATCCAGCAATGACGACATGAACGTCTTATATGCTGCCAATAAAATAAACATCATTATATCAATTAACAGAATGATCCATTGAGCCACGCCCACCATACCACAGGCATGGTATTGACAGTTAATGAGTACAAGAGCTGACCTACAAGTACACATGGTGTAGGCTCTAATAGGCTTTTCAGGGCTTATTAATAAAACATTTTCTGATTTTACCATTGGCAAACAAATTCAGAAAAACACACTAAAGTAGGAAGAATATCATGCCTGACACCAAACTGTCCATCATCGGTGCCCGTGCTCTGCCCTGCGCCTCAATAAAAACATGACGCAGCAATCCAAAAAGCTGAAACTTGTTCACATTTTGTAATGAGATTTTATGGCCTCTGACTGGCACCCCCGAACAAAGATATTGACAAAATAGGGAGACCGCCAACACTAGGGCTAAACAGCTCAGTTGGTGGAGTGCCAGCAAACTAATCCAGAGGTCGCTGGTTCAAGTCCTCCTCTAGTCAATTTTTGTTTGTTCAACCTAAACTATCAGAGATTTTGATGTGTCTGCGTTTTGTCAGACTTTTGGGTTGTGTTTGCGGTTGTGACTGGTTAATTCATTTTGGGGCGGAGCTAAATGGATAAGTCTATCATATTCGTAAACAAGATCAAGTTCCACTGTGGGCCAGTTCACTTCACACTAAATAAGTCTGATCCCTTATTGGTACAGTAAGAATCAGTATTCATTAGTGCTACAGCAGACAGGGAACGTAACCAGAAACAAGGTGAGGTTTTATTAATACCTGGAAGGACCTCATGATTGACATGTAATAAGAGGTTGATATAACAAGATGGTGGGACATCCTCTCCTTCCTCCTCATCCCCAATACTTGATGAAGCTTCTTCTCTCTGCTTGGCCTGACTGGAAACCATCTTAGCTCTTGCTTCCTCAGTAACCTATACACAAGAGATGGACTTGATTTAATGCACTAATATACACATATGAACTGGCAATGAAATCACTAGTGATCGTCAATGCAGGGACTGTGAGTGACCAGAAGAGGGTCCAATGAAATCACTAGTGATCGTCAATGCAGGGACTGTGAGTGACCAGAAGAGGGTCCAATGAAATCACTAGTGATCGTCAATGCAGGGACTGTGAGTGACCAGAAGAGGGTCCAATGAAATCACTAGTGATCGTCAATGCAGGGACTGTGAGTGACCAGAAGAGGGTCCAATGAAATCACTAGTGATCGTCAATGCAGGGACTGTGAGTGACCAGAAGAGGGTCCAATTTCCCGATGTTGTTTAAAACCAGCAGGATCATGGCCATCAGATATCGCTTGGCAACGACCTTGCCGGTTTTAAACGGCTGTTTAAGACCTTGACGCCACTCTTTTATTCCCTTATTCAATATCATCCACTCATTTTTTTCCCAGAACTCTGGAAAAGTGCTGTGTAAAATACAGTGCTTAACAAACATCGATGTATAGTAAGACAACACAAATAACAGAATGATATTGATATTCTGAATAGTTTGAACTCATTTTGAGTTCTACATAAGTTCTACATGAGTTCTACCTGTGGGGGTAAATCTTCCAGACAGAAATACTCTTCACTGAAATTGGCTAATGCTGTAAAAGCAGCTGATGATACAATAGGGTTGCTATGGTTACTGTACTGCCATAACAGCTCCAGGACGCTTTCACAAAATTCCTTCAGGAAAAGTGACATTAATTTATCGATTAATAATCAATGTTAAAGTCAACTGTGGCTTCTAGACTGCTATAGTAGCTCAAAAATTCAGTCATAAAACTGCTGATGGTAATTGTTTTCAATTTATCAATTAATTTTTCAATGTCAAAACTACCATGTCCAATACACTATATTAACAAAACTTCCCAGGAAAAATGATATTACTTTATCGATCAATAATCAATTTCAAATGGCTACCGAACCACACAGCTAAATTAGGCTTTCACAAAACTCCTAAGATATAGTCAGAAATTTTTCAATTAATAATAAATCATAAAACTATGGCTACAAAACTTCACATTTTTTATGCTGCTATAAAAATCCTGTGGAATAATTATCAATTTATTGATTTATAATCAATATCAAAACTACTGCTACTTGTGTGATCTTCTGTATGGATCAAATAAGGAATGTTTAGAAACAGAAAACGTGTACCTCGTAATCCTGCGTCTCGGTTGCAACCATCGGAGCAGATCCAAGCAGTTTACACACACTCTTTAACACCATAGGTCTGAGATGAGGTAAAACAGAAAACATCAAACTGTATCCACTGTTCCTTACCAATATCTCCTCAAATATCAACTTTTGTTAAAGGTAGGATAACAAATTTGCAAACTTACATGCCTTAAAAATTATCCATCTAAATGCTTATCCAGTAGTAAGACCCAACTAACCATCATAGCGTGGTAGAGTTAGGGTGAAGGTTGTCAAACTAGTTAGCTATGGTATTAGCAGTCAAACTTGCTGTTAGTTGTAGTTAGTTGGTCAGTAGAAACAACTCTCCATCGTGGCTCGGTAGAGTTAGTGTGTAGGTTGTCAAACTCTACATTTAGCATTTAATATACAAGTAAATTACTAACCTTTTATCCTTGCTGAGTTTGGACTCCAGTACATCCCACATAGTCCGTAGATCAACCACCCCGGCCTGACATAATGAATCTAATGCATCTAATGCCAATGCTGCAATGCTAGCTTGGGTCTGATGGCTACAGTCAGCTAAGAGCTTAGATAGCACTGGAAGGAGATCAGCACCATGATCAGGTCTGTAAGCAAACAGAACAATCACATCAATATACACAACCAGGTCCCTTTTCAAGAAGCTGTCAAGCCCAAAAATGTTCTGCTTAGCACAAACAGGTTACCAGCCAAAAAACTGTGTTATGTACCCTGTGTGACTGGTACCCTGTTCATTTGCTTAGCAAATAAAATTCTGGGGAAGCATTTTCTGCTTAACATCTTTATGAAATGGGGCCGAGCCAGAGTATTGCACTTTTAACAGACAAAACGGAATACTTTTGGTGTACATTATAGTTACCTTTGTATACACACATCTCTGATACTAGCAGCTTTAGCTAGAAGTAATTCATTCTTAGTATTACTGTCAGAGCATTGAGAATCACTCAGTGGTTTGGATAAAAGCTTCTGTAGATGAGGGAAACTCCTGTCCTGCAATGAAGAACCAAGCACACAAGACCTCAATGGTAAATTACAATAAAGAACCAATCAAAAGACATTAGTGAGAATAAAGAACCAATCACACGAGACCTTGATGAAAATCTACAATAAAGAACCAATCAAATGTAACCTCAATAAAGAACCAATTTCTTAAAGACTTCTGTGGAAATAAAGCACAACTAAGCAGGAAACCAGTCAACGACAGTACATGTAACTTGGTGTTTTGGCTTGTTATCTTTTTCTTGTAAAAAAAAATTGTTTTGTGTTTAGCTACTGTTTGTGCTTAAGTAGCGCTATGGAATTAGAAGCTGGTGTTGACATTAACATAGCATTGTGTGTGATGGTCCATCATCATGATATTACACAGGAGTTTACACTGCGACAGTGTTGGGGAACAGTCTCCTGGGGGATGAAGGAGAGTGTAGGAAGGAGGGAACAAGGATGAGGAGAGGCAGGGAGTGGTGTGCAATGAATTACCTGTATCTTCCATAGCTGTGTAATCAACCTCATCACCAGTGGATACATATTCTCATCCCCAGCAGACATTGACTGCAGTGTCTTCAGCACTGATGTCATACATACTTTATGTGTAACTGTATGGGGAATCGCCGTCAACAGGTCAAAGGTCAAGGTCTGGTCATGTTCCTCACCGAGTCTATAGAGAAGCAATGGCAGAAGGGATGGTGCCTGCCAAAAACAATAAAAACAGTCAGGTCATCAGAGTGAACTCACAATGGCATGTTGTGGCTGGGCGGACAAACACACCTGAAATTAATTGCTGTGGTACACCTGACCCCAATTAAACATGATATATTAGTAACAGATGTAACAACCACATCAGGGATCAAGAAGAACACATCAGTGTTAGGGTAAAATCAAAATAGTAACAGTCAGTCCTCTGTCAATGGGGATTAATGGGAATATGGTTGGGTTTGAGTCAAAACAAATCTTGCACATTTTCAAAAACTAAGGTCATGTCAGAAACGATGGCTGCGGCTACGTCTATGGCTGTTTCTAAGGGTGTTGCTGTGGGTATCCTATGCTTGGATGCATGTTGAAGTGGTAATCAAGCCGCTAAATTGGACATGGCCTACATTTGATCCTGTAAGTCTGCTGCCACCAAGTGTCGAAACAATTTTTCCACTTATCCACTTTTCCATGGATCACTTACCCATCTATTATCCCGATTTGCAATCTGTATCAAAACATTGAGTGCTGCACGTACGACCCTCTGCTCACGTCCCCACAGTAATGATGTCACTAGCAGCATAACAATACTGGAAACGCTATCACTATGGCTGATATTCCATTGGACAGATACCAGCCAATCATATGCAGCATTGGTGTCCTCCATCACAGTACAGGATAGATGAGAACAGTATCTCATCAACTGGTACCACGCATTCTTGGATTGAGTCTGTGTGCAATAAAGACAAAATGGAAAACATCAAATTAAGTTTGCAAGGTAAAACTGTCTCCCTGTCAGGATTAGACTGTGCAAGTCTCGCTCAAATTCAAACAATGGGACTCGTTAAAGTGCGTAAGTTTGTTTCCTTCATCCGTTAAAGCAATGTGCGCGGGACCAATTCAAAGGGGTCCCAAATTGTTCGAATAGAAGTGAGACTTGCACGATCTAGCAAACCAAGCTTTAGATTTCATGACCGTTTATGGAAAAAGTTGGAAAAACCCCACATCAAAATGGTTCCTCTACAAAATACTTCACCCCAAAATTTGATCTTGTATCAGTTTTTAGAACAATCTTGCGGTGAACAAATAAAAACTGACTAGAGCGGGATTTGAACCTGCAACCTCCGGATTTCACGTGCCAGCACTCTACTAACTGAGCTAACTAGCCCTATGTTGACAATCTCCATATTTAGTCTGCAGATCAGTTTTTATGAGTTTATTCAGTCGTTACCAATTAGATTGCACTGACAAAACCTGACACCAACAAAACTGATCAGTTATCAGTTTAAATTATGACTACCTGATGCTGCAACGCTGGTCTCTGCTTTAAACCATTGTGGCTGAGCCTTCTCACAACAGAAAGAAGTTTGGATGCTGCCGTCCGATTGGCCGATCTTTGGTTGGTTCCCATCACATTCACTGGTACTGAGATAATTTGCAGTAGTGGAAGGATGATCAGTTGAATGCAGGAGTTCAACATGGGCGCCTCTTCTTCACAAACACTCACAACTTTCCTGACTGAAAACATAAACTTATTTTAAATAGACAGAAAAAAAGGAGAATGCTTAACAGATTGAAATAAACAAGTTTTTAAATAACATTGTGTCCAGTGACTGGATGCGGGTTGGAGTTTATTTTAGAGCTAAGGACCACGAATGAAACAGAATTCTTTCCATACACAAGCTAGCAGTTTTTGCCGATACACCCAAATTGCGGGCTGATATGCACAAAATGTCTCTGATACGTGTGCAAAAAAACCCAATAATAATTTTTTTTTTTAATATATTTTTTTTGTCATCAGATCAATTTCACATAAATAAAGATAACAACGTTTTGAATGCCCCAGATTGCACAGTAGGGCTTTGAAAACCGAAGATAAAAAACACGTAAAAAAAAATCTAAGGACCTCATTTTAATTCACATGCTTTGGCCAAACTTTTAAAATGTGGGTCCAGAATGCCCCACAGCTTTGAAAAATCCTGGGAGAACCCTGGATGAAAAATGATTTTTCAGCCAAGGTGTTACTTGTCCTTGACTGTTTATAATAATAATAATATAGAACATTTATAACGCGCACAAATCCGCAAAAAACGCTCATGGCGCAAACAGAGCAACATGGTCATAAAAACAAAAGCAACGTACACAAGTACATAATAGTAACAGGATGCAATCATGATTTACAAATGGAAAAACTGAAATAAGCATTTACATATGATCCCGACCATAAGTGCTTTGCATGAGATGTGTTTTTAACCTGTTTTTGAATGTCTCAAGTGATGGAGAAGTACGAATATTGTAGGGAATTGCGTTCCATAACCGGGGAGCTGCGACAGAGAAAGCTCTGTCGCCCCAGGACCTAGATGATTTAGGCACAACCAAGAGTAATTTAGCAGCTGATCGCAAACCAGACCGGGGTGGATTATATAATTCAAGTAGATCAGAGATGTATGGTGGTGCTTGATCATTGACAGCACGGTAAGTGAGAAGCAACAGCTTAAACTGGATCCTAAGATGAACGGGTAGCCAGTGTAACTCACAAAGGACCCAGTTTCATGGCTCTGCTTACCGCCGAATTCTGCGCTTGCAATCACCATTCTCCGCTTACCGAGCAAGCGCCGAATTTCTGCACTAGCTGTGTAAGCGTAGAATGCCTAGTAACGTGGACTACGCAAGCGCACAAGCAAACATTCCCTGCTAACCTGTGAAATACGCTTGACATAAATGCGGAATTCCCTGCTTCCGTAAGCGCTGATTCTTTGCTTATGGTAAGCAGAGCCATGAAATTGGGCCCAGCATGGATGTATGGCCGTATCCGAATTGGCGGCTGTAGCTATGGCTACGACTGTTGCTAAGGGTGTTGCTATGGATGTACTACTATTCAACGCATGATGACGTAGAAACCTAGCCGTAGCTGTAGCCACTAATTCTGACCCCGCCAGACTTACCAACAGACAGTAGTCCTCCAAGTTGATTACCGGGAGTCTCTAACATCAGACAGCTCAGGGAACAGAACAGTGTTTCATCCACTACATCAACACCACAAAGATCTATCGTCTGCTCCAGGACCTTCAAACTAGCGGTCATGTCATGACCATGGGTCAAACAGTCCTTGCATAAGGTCAGGCCAAGAACAGACAGCGATTTGTAAGTCCGTTTGTCTGTTGATGGAAGACTCTGAGCGACTTGTACGATAGTGGTGAGATGGGAGGTGGCTTCGGTCAGCTCTGGCAGGCTAGTCCCCTGGAGTGATAGTAAAATAATAGGCCGAGGGGCAATCCTGATGACATCATCTCAAGAATAAAAATCAAATTGTCACAGTGGTCCAGTGGTTAGACTGCAGGACTAACAATCGCAAAGCTATGGGTTCCAATCCTACCAAGCTAACTGCTGATTTCACAATGACTAGAATAAGTATTGTCGACTAGTTACTGAATGGTAATTTCTTGATTTGTGCAATTCTAATCACATACATTAAACCAATGTTTGTATAAGAGAGATTTGCTGTTGCAAGCTTGGTGGGACTTTTCGCCGAGTTCCCTTGACGGGAAGATCATATTAAAAAAACTCCTTAGGAACAAGCAGCCCCAGCAATCAAGCTAATCAATCACACAAGTATTCAGTACCCTCCTAAACACAAGAGCGCTATAATTGCAAACCAAAACCCACACTCAGCCCTCAGAAATTGAGTCTAGTCCAATAGATCAATTGCACATAAGATGGTACTAGTAGCAGTAGTTATCAGTTTATATATAGCGCTTTATCTACAGGTGTCTCAGAGTGCTATGTTTGACAGTTGTGCTAAATGTTTGAATTATAAGACCCATTTATATAGCACCTTCTAAGGGTTTAAATGGTCCTGCGGCGCAATCTGCAGCCAACCATACCAAAAACATCGCAGGAAAATACCTTCTCTTATTGATACACTGGGTTCTTTTACGTGCGTTACACAACACACAAGCCCTAAGGCTTTACATCCCATCCCATCCGAAGGTAGAAGCAATTATCAATGCAGTAGATGTGAATATCAATTAATTAATTTATTCTCTTTACCTGTTGATTATTGTAAGTGCTGTGATTTAGTTTACTATGTAGAGCGAGCGTCTTTTAATGCTGATTATTACTATTATTATTATGAATGATTTGACTGATACCTTGGCCTGATGAAAGCAATCTATGACAAATGCAAATAACTCCATGGCCACAGAGTCCTGTCGGCTTGTAGAGACACTAGACTGGCAAATCTGCAGCAGAGTGTGAGTTAATAGTGTCTTGAAGGTTGCTAGTTGATAGGGTATGGCTGGATTCAGCATGGTGTACGCTAGGAAGGGATGTAACATCTTCACAGTGTAACATGAGTACCTGCAAGAAAACAATGGCTTCTGTTACATCAAGTTGGAGCCAACTTGGTGTATGCTATTCACGGTGTTACACGGGTAACTGCAAGATAATTATGGTTACTGGTGTATTATTGATTGATTCAATATGATGCAAGTGAGGAAGGGATGTAACATCCTCACTGTGTAACGTGAGTACCTGCAAGATAATGGATTCTTACATCAACATAATGTATGTTATTCACGGTGTTACACAGGTAACTGCAAGATAACCATGGCTAATGATTTATCATGGATTAATTTAAACTGACGTATCAGGAAATAGAAGTGATGTCCACTCTAACTGTGTAGTATGAATACTTGCAAGTTAACGCTTGCTTGTCTCTACATACATGTACCAAGAGATTTCTAACAATAATAATAACAATAACAGGTAATAATAACAATAACATTATAACAATAATAATATTATAACAATAATAATAATAACACTGACATTTATCATGCACGACATAACAACACAAGCATGCTCGAGGCACTCAAAACAAAAATTTTAAGTCTATGAGGAAAAGATGAGTTTTCAGTTTGATCCTAAATTCATTAACAGTTTCAGAAGTCTCCACTAATTCAGGATGTCTATTCCAAAGTCTAGGAGCTGCTGATAAAATGCTCTCTCTCCCCGTGTTCATTTTGATTTGGGACCAACCGAAGAAAAGACGCTGGATAAGCGGAGACCTGGGAGATATAATAACAATACAGTGCTTTTTATATGTGCGCTCAAAGCACTGATTATTCTAATGACAGATGAGCAGAGCTACTTTGATGAGACCCATTTTTATGATGGCTCCTTGTTTAGGTTTACAAACTGGTTTGGCTCAATCTGCAGCCAACTGTGTCAGAAACACCGCTGGCAAACCTCTTGTCTTTATGATACTTGAACTGGATTCTTTTACATGCAGTACACAACACATGGGACCTAGGGTTTTACATCCCATCCCAAGTTGAAGCAATTATGGTAAAATTTCTTGCTCAAGGACACAAGTGGAGCTATTTGGACCCGTATCAACACCCTGACAACATCAGAACTTGAGTCTGGTGCATTAGACCAATTAGCCATGACACTATAGAACTATTATAGGCACTTACCTGTCATCTGTTAGTAGATGAGACACCTGGTGTAAGACTGATGGCCAGCAATCGGGTCTGCTGGTCAGTACTGAGATGAATGGATGAGGGGGTGACCTGAATCAAAGACAATCACAACATAAAACAACATCTTCAAAATGTTAGAATAATAATACCTTTTTTAGAAACATTTTTATGGAAGTTGCCCATCACAAGGCACAAAAGGCCGCTCGAGGTGCGGGTTTCAAAAAAGAGATAGAAATAGAAAGCGTCAAGAATTAAGTTTAAAGAAACCCATTCACATTACACTTGAACTGGGACAGATTAAAGGCAGCAGGGACACAGCACAGGATGCAGGCAAGGAATTCCGAAGTGCTGCAGTATGTGGGAAAAAGCTCATTGAATACATCTTTGCATATATGGGAACCATAAAGAAAGGATTTACACAGCAGCAATAGTCCTCCGCAGGCCTGATACCTCATAGGGGCAACAGAGGCAATTGCCTTCATGCCCCTGGTCGTTGCCTTGATCCCCTTGAACTTTTCAATAGAAATTTACATAGAGATCTATACCCTTTAAAAAGGCAAAACTGACTGTGAATATCAGGCCTACCACTACACTTCATACTTGGTAATACATGCTTAATACATATTTATCTTTTATTAAATCTCACATGTTAATAAAAAACCAGACTTCCGATTCTTGTGCTCAACATTCTTTGTAATGTACATATGTATGCTAAAGGGTAGAAATCAGTGTTGCCCAAGGATGGTGAACTGAGCGAAGTGGTAAAAATTCAAATTAGTTAAGTTGAAGTCAAATTTACACGGCCTGCCAACAAAAAGTATTCAGTGTTCACACAAAGTATGACAATTTTTTGATTGGTAGTTCCTTTATAGGCAAATCTTCCCAGAGAAGTGGTGATATTGGCAAAACAAAAATGAGAAGAGTGGTCGGTGAAAGTAGCCAGGTGGACCAACGTCTGAATGGGCAGGCAGGGCTCATATTGGGGATAAAATTCCACAAGACCCCAGGGCTTGTAGCTTAAAATGTCAAGACCAGAATCTTGTGAGAAAGAGATTTTTACAAAATTAAACATGTAGGCCCTGTTTTTATTTGTGCAATATCCACAGATTTACCTCGTTTTTCTTATGGGTAAGTATATTTTTATATTCAACAGAATTGTATGGCCTGGCAGACTCAAAGTCAACAATTTGAACATAATTTCTTTCTGTGAAAGATATTACACTTAGGTGTAATAATGTAATTATTCAATTAAAAAACACAAGACTGTCGGACTTGTCCAGTCATGAGTTTACTGGCCTGGGGCTAAAATCACTGGCCTCAGGCCTGTGATCCAGTGTAAAATTTGAGCCCTGGAAGGGTAGAAATCTGAGCCTACCTTAGCCCATAAGGAGAGTGATACATCCCTTCGCTAGTAACACTTGCTTGTATCTGTAGTAATAGCAGCTTTCCTAATGCTTGAATGACCCCAGTAGTATTAACAGCAGAAGGGATGACGTTTAGAAGTCCATTCATAATGAAGGATAACTCTGCATGACCATGCTGAACTAATGACACCAGACAGTCACTGCAAGCCAGACACACCGAGGATGACTGTACAGTACACTGTTCCCAAACAAGCTTCAGTTCGGCTATCTGTAATCAATCAAAGTACATTTGGTGTGCATTAACTGGGTTAATCAAAATGTTGATCACCTGAATAATGTTAGGGCCTACCAACCATTTTGATGTGCTTAGCTACTTTTTGTGCTTATGCAGCTCTAGATGAAATTGGCCCCATTTCACGTTGTGTAATTAATTTCTATAAAACCATTCTTTCACACAACAAATACATTGCTTACACTGTTTGCACTCGCAGCAGCGCCCGGTAACCAGTGCTTTTTCAACTGGTCGTTAATTTAATCCACTACCCAGAATGCATCGTGACAACGATGCGGTTGATGCAGGGCACTCGTATAATTTTCAGAGTTTCCCGAGACATGCGAGACATGCGAGATGTGGCTCGTGATGGATGGTTTCTCCGATTGTTGGCTTATAAAATCGTCAATTTGGAGCACAAAACATGATCGTGAGTACAAATAAATGCCCAATGTTGCATCTTAGAAGTTAGACATATCAAAAAGCCAGTAGGCAGTTTTTAAGCTGTTTTGTCAAGATTTGGAGTACAGCACCCCAGGCCCAGTTACTGGGTCTAAACAACAATGCAATGTGTACCTGAGGTGAACTACTGGTGATGAGATCGTTTTTCAATATTTTGTCCTTCTGTGATACGATCTGACTGTAGAGTTTTGAAGCAGCTGCGGTATTCAGACCACGGTCACCAAAATGTAGCCGACTCTTCAAATCCTCAGACATGTTGGAATTTGGGGTAGCGACTCAGTACACTGCAATCCCACTGCATGTATCCTCCCCTGTCCGGTTTTCGATGTAGTATGCCTTTTTCTTTGAATTGAAAAAAATTTAAAATATTCCATAATCAACTGATGCCCTAATTACCTTCCTTTGTTTATAAGAAATATGCAAACATATTTTAAAACGTGATGGACATTGAAACTTTCACACCACGCACCGATCTTCGATGACTTCAATAGCGTCCCATTTGTTTTGAGTTTGACCTGTTTTCGATGCAAACAAGAAAGTATGGTGTCCGGGTGAAGCCATACGTGGAAAAAACATCTGCAGTGACTACAAGTGTTCTGTGAGACTTAGTGTATGACTCTATAGCCAGCAGTTTTCTTCATTTTATTCAACATATTTTTTATCTAGTTCTAAAAATAACCATGGTATTTTTCAAAAACTAAAAATATAAAAAAATAAATAAAAAAAATGTAAATAATTTTTGGCTTTGAAATCTTATTTTTATTTAGTTTTGTGTCTTTTTATGTTTCTTAACATTTAAAATAAAGCATATAAATAAACAGTGATAATCGAATCACAAAGCTGATGTTTAAATTTTAATATTAATAACAAAAATGATAGAGTGTTACAAAAAAAAAATTATCCAGACTATTAGAAAATGATATAAGGCACGTGGCTTCTTTAAGCCTCTGTATTTTTTTTCCCAGAATGCTCAGCAGAATGTTCAGTCACATGATTTGATCATCGTGAATTGTGAATTGAAAAAGTGTTTGATGAAACTTTTTCGGTGGGGAATTTTTTTTTTTATGGCCCCGACAGTATGACATATTTTTGTACCTTGCAGAAATGCCTAAATACCACAACTTTTTGCATTTACAAGTGCAACTAACCAGTGGAGCCTTACATGTTTCTAAGTTTTGGTCAAATGAGAGGAGACTCTTTGCTTGGCAAGTCAAACCACAAAAATTGTATCTAGGGACTGTTTACATCGCGCGCAGAGAGGTCAAAGGTTTGCCTCGATTTCAGGGACCCCCTGAATACAGGGCGTCCTACGATACAGTACTCAGTAGGTATACTCGGCTAGCCAGTAGCTGATCAGCAGCAGTGCCAGTGCAGTTTTGTCGAATGATGTTGATCATGTGATGATGACACCAACTCAGCTCAGTCACAACGAACATGGAGGTAGGAACTAACTAAGGAAGAGTCACAACAATCACAATATGAATCAGTCACATCAAACTTGAAACTGTCAGTGTCACTGCCAAACACCCAGCCAGCTAGGGTAGTTACGTTCGCACAAAAGCGTATTGACAGTACGTTTAGTCATAAAGGTACTATATGAGATGACCTAAATACGACTCACGAGAAACATACACAACATTACACTTACAGCTAGCTGGAAGTCAACATAGATCACAAGTGAGGAACTGCTGCTTACTTACAAATGCCTGAGAAATTCCCCGCGCCCGTAGAGAAGGGGAAACAGCGCCACCAAGCGACAATACACTCCACCATCTGCAAAACTCCGACCTTCGACCTTTGGAGATGACCATTTTGCTCTTCTGCTGTTCATCCTTTACTTGGGAATGGTCTGATTTCATCATTTGGGCGCACAAAAAGCAATCACTAACCTATTATTGTGAATGTGAGTCTTTTAGTTTTACATGGTATCTATGCAATTTTTAATATTCGTATTTAATCAGATATCTAGCATGTCTAGGGGATTTGGTTTCTCTAGTCTTTTGTTTGTGTGTCCGGACGGTAAATTACATGGGCTCAAGGAAGTTAATTCGATCAAAAGAGGGCGCTAGCATATCACTATCAGACAAAATTATCCTGCATTTGGGGGAAAAAATTTCCTGCCACCCTGGCCTTGTTTACAAACCTTGGTTTTTTCTTTGAAAAGATTTATTCTAACCATTATTCCAGAACAATGAGAGGCTCATTTTGCTTCCAAATATCATTAGCACCTACTTATCATTACTTATAATCCACAAAACAGAGATCAGAAGTAAAACAATACAAATACAATCAATAGAATATGATTGTGAAACAATACAGATTTCAGCTTGATTTTGGTGTTCCAATTCAAATTCCTACCTCCATGGCCAATCCACAATCACCCCTCCCCACTAATGCTTTTGTCCTTTAAAAAATGTATTTTATTTGAAATTAGAAAGAAAAAATGCCCCTTCCATTTGATTTTCCCTCTTTAAAACAAAGGGAGTTGATTCACTTCCACGTCTGACTGCATATGAACCATCGTTTAGGCGCCACCCCTCCCCCACCCCTAGCCCTGATCTCCGATGCCTCTCCTCCCCCACCCCTAGCCCTGATCTCCGATGCCTCTCCTCCCCAATAGGTGTGCCATTAGTGGGAAGCACAAATGAAAAAACCCCAGTAATGCATACATTTTAGACACATTCAAATGAAGGGTTTAATATTTTCTTCAAACAGGGAATTCCAGCTCATAAAGGATGCCCAAAAAGTTTGCAGGAGAGAACTCCAAAGCGGCAGTTGCCCGAGCACGGAAGGCTGAAATTTTGCACGAGAAAGAAGCTGCCAAGCAAAAGGCAGAGGAAGATGCATTCTGGAACGACGATGACAAACATGTCAAGAAAAAACAACAAAGGAAGGTAAGTTACCAACCTGCAACCTATAGGGTATAGGCCAATATTGGGCTAGTAGTGCGATTTCTCTGCAGACATACTGTCATTTCCAGACCAGATATAGTTGTTAAATAGTATCTAGATCAAGGTCAACATTATTATCCCTGTTTATTGGTCATACTTTTAGACCATTCCTCTAATTTTCTCAACTCCCTGGGGAGCATACAACCCCAACCTGCTTAAATTAGGGCTAAGGGGTTAATCCAACACAACCCTATCTTTGCCCTCTCAGGTTCCAATTTATACAAATGGGCTAAGAGAAGCAATTGTGGTTTGCCTTGCTCAAGGACACAATGGTCATGATTGGGAATCAAACTCGCACTTCGATGATTTAAACAGTAGAGCTTGAGTCCGAGTAGACCACTCAGCCACGACACACCGCAAGTCATGATCGCTCGGCCACGACACACCACAAGTTACCTGATATTAACACTTTGCCTCTTATTCTTCTAAACAAGTTGGACCATAATTTGGGGACTAAAATTTGGTTATTCCATCGCAGGAAAACAAAGATAAGAAGCGAGAAGAGGAGACAGTGAGGAAGCAAGAAGCTCGCCGCCTCCTTGAGGAAGAGGAAGAAAACTTAAAAGTGTCTACTAAGATAACCAAACCCAGCAAGCTCACCAGAGCTCAGATACAGGCTGAGCAGGAGATTAAAGCAGCTCAGGAAGGTAAACATGTGAATTGAGAATCATGGGCTGGCCTGATACTTCATGGAGACAACAGAAGCAAAAAAAAACATTTCTACTAAAAAACACTAAGGGTTGGCAAAATAAGGTAACATCACCCCTTTTTGTATGGGGCTGATGGTGATAACACATTTGTGCGTCTGCCTAATGCCTAACTCTATGGTGTTTGCGGACCAATAGTGTCTGTACGCATCTGGAATGTAATTAGCATATTCCATGGGAAGAGCTGATTGCCTCAATGCCCATGGGCTTGATTTCACAAAGCACTAAGATTCATCTTAAGATGAGTTGTTTATATTTCCATACTGTTTTGTATTGTGGCATCACATTTTGCTTGGCAGTTAAGATTGATTCGTACTTAAGGTCATATCACACAGGGTAATTTACAGGCAACCAGGTCCAAGCAATCTCCAATAAGACAGCGCGTTCACATTTCAATTTTCACACAATTTTTTGAGTATTGTAAGACATTGTTAGAAAAAAACCTGCTACCGAAGTGCTCCTTTTGAGTACAGTGCAGTTGGTTGCCTCTAAGCTGCCATTAAAGTTGCCTCATGAGACAAGGCCTTTAAGATCAATATTAACTCTTTGTGAAGTCAATGCCCTAGGGTTATTCATCGTCTTGGTGCCCCTGGGTCTTGGTGGCGTTGGCCTTGGTACCGCTGGCATTGGTGCTTCTTGAAATGTTCCTGGTAGAAATGTCAATTTCCCTTATTGAAGTGCCCATTTACCAATTGCCTTGTCCTTGTCCAGAATGAAGTATCAGGTTTGCATTGGATTTGGCTTTTGCTACTGGCTTCAATTTTATCAAACTGTTGAGCAGAAAATTTTGCGAATTGTTTTATTTATTTTGCCTCATCTGTTTTAATTATCATTTGTTATTTATAGTCTGTGTGTAAAGTGATGTGTTGCCATAATATGTGTGGAGGTCTCCTATGTATTGGAACGTTAGGCACTGTTAAAGTGTGCAAATTCTTTTCAATTGTGGTTTATTACTTTGCATTGCCTTAAGGCGATCCCTCTTCTGCCGCTTCCCAGGTTGTATAGTGAACTTGGGTGTCATCCCTGGTTATACGACAGTTACAGGTTGAATGGCTTCTGACTGGCACCCTCGAACAAAGATTTCGACAAAATAGGGAGACCGCCAACGTTCAGCCAGATGGCTCAGTTGGGCACATTAATCCGGAGGTTGCATGGTCAAGTCCTGCTCTAGTAAATTGTTCTTTGTTCAACCCGAAACATTTCATTTTCCTTCACACATGTGGGAACCCAAGGTTTAGCTTTTTCGAAATTCGAACTGCTTGGTTTATTAAAAGACAGTTGTCATTTAAATATGGAAAGACTGCAGTGCCGGGTCAAACATAAACTCTCCTTATGACATTATATTTTTCAAAAGCTGCTGAGAGGAAGAAGAAGCAGCCTACCACCCATCTGGATGATCCACTGGAGGAGAATCCTAACATAGCCCTGGCTGCTCAAGAAGCTTCAGGGGACTCGGTGGCTAGGAATGTAGAGGAAGCCATCGGTGCACTTAGGTAAGAGTAGACACATGTGCAGATCAGGTGAGGTTTGCGGTGACACCATGCGTAAAATCTCTTTTGAGTAGTGGTGGTTCTGAGAAGAACCGGTTGTTTGAAAACTCAATGTTTCGATCAGTATGCTCTGATCATCTTCAGGAGGATGATCAGAGCATACTGAAAAAAGCGCTTTATAAACGCTAATATTATTATTATTTATTATCGAAACATTGAGTTTTCAAACCACCGGTTCTTCTCAAAACCACCACTACTCTAAAGAGATTTTACACATGGTGTCAACACAAACCTCACCTGATTGTACTCCCACCAGGCAAGGTTTCAAATCCTCAGATGCTTTGAATTGTGATTCATTATTGACAATGATTTTAAAAAATACGCACACTCTGTACACAGCTGATTTACACAAAGTCGTTCTCTACCATACACAACATGTACAGTTGAAGGGCCACAAAGGGTTGGTGAACTTTAACTGACAGATATTACTAAAAGTAGGAAGGTAAATTTGAACTCAAACATTAACACCGTACAAACATTCTGAAAGTAGGAAGGTTAATTTGAACTCAGAAAAATAACACTGTACAAACGTTCTGAAATTAGGCCTTCAGGTTAGTTTGATCTAAGAACAATTGATTGTGCAAGTGTTGTGTTGGGACCTGTAAAAGTGTGCAAGTTTAAAGTATTGTGCGTGGGACCAAAGTGGTCAAAACAATATTTGAATGCACATGAGACTTGCATGGTCTACAACACTATACAAACATTGGCTTATTTCAAAACACTACTGAAAACTTCCCTTCCCGAACAAAGGTATTGACAAAATAGGGAGACCGCCAACATAGGGCTAGATAGCTCAGTTGGTAGACACCGGCACGTTAATCCGGAGGTCGTTGGTTCAAATCCCGCTCTAGTAAATTTTTCTTTGTTCAACCCAAAATCATTTAAAATTTACCCAGTCAGATATCTTATTCTGGAGTGTAACTTTTTGTCTTTACCACAGCGTCAACGACCCCGCCCTGGAGAAACACCCAGAGAGGAGAGTGAAGGCGGCATACAAAGCCTTCGAAGAAATCAACCTCCCGCTCCTCAAGGCAGAAAATCCCAACCTCAGAATGTCACAGCTCAGGCAGATGCTGAAGAAGGAGTGGACCAGATCACCTGACAATCCACTCAATCAGAGGACAGCGTCGTACAACACCAAATGAAAAAAGGAATAATAAAAAAAGGTGTTGGAGAACTTCGGTCAAGTGCGCCTCACCATGGAGACTTTTATGAATGTTTACCATCTATGACAGATGTCAGTTTCCAATATACGATGGCTTCCCTCACAGTGAGGATGTTGTGGTTTGGTGGCTATAGGTTAAAAAAAAAAACATTTGCAAAGGTCTAAACATTTCATTTTCAATGACTTAAAACATGTCATTTTACTCAACTGACAAAACTGACAAAAATAGAAAGCAGAGATGAATATTTCTACTTGGCAGCTACGTCTTTAAAATTGAACCGGTGCTTCAGATGTGTAGAGGTGAGGAGTGCTGTTAAGAGCAAGAGTATCAGTGCATTGAGCTGGGACAGCTTTTATTGGGACCTGTTGCTGCAGCATGAGCATTGACAGGGGCCATGATTAACCGTCATTGTGGCCGGCAGAACATGGAACTGTGTTTAATTACAATTATTTATGATATCCTTCCGTATATCTTGTGGTTGTCCAGGATAATGTCTCAAAAATTGGAAATATTCAATTTTTAGCCAACCATCTTTTCTCATCCAAAACTTTCACTTCATTCTTGTGAGGGTAAATCACCTTTTGTTATGGAGGGCGCCTCAAAATTTGACTGGAACATTTCAAGGAGCACAAAGGGATTGACTTGAGACTTTGAGGCAATTGCCTCTGTGAAGTATCAGGCGTGAAGTTGCAAACACTGAAGGAAGGAAACTGAAAAGTCTCTCTCCATGAATGAGTGTGTCAGCGATAACATTTAGCGTGTGCACTAGCGTATCACCCATAACTCAGGGTTCCCTTTTTGCTTACAGGTAGGGTCATAGTGTGGTATTTGTCAACGTAAGGTTTATTTATAGGAACAATTTTAAAGAAAGATACATTCAAACTCCCCTATGTGAAAGTTTTAGCTGAATAGTGTCTACTTGCTGAGAAATCAGCAAAAAACTTTCACAGTATTTTCACAAGATTGCAAATACATCCACAATTTGGGAGTATTTACAAATCTATGACCTTAACTTTAAGCAACAGGCATGTAACTCTTCAGCAGATCAGCTGGTTTTTGTTTCGTTTTTTTCTTAACTTTTAGTGTCAAACAAATATGAAAAACATCATACAAAGTTCTGTGTGTTTGGCTGTTTCCTCGGATGTTTATTTGTTTGTTTGTTTTTGTTTTTGCAATTTCAAGGTTGCATGCCTCTCAGTTTAAGCTGGGTTGGGCCCTGGTGTAGAAATTTTGCCCTAACCTTGCAATCAAGACAATAGTGATTGTAAGTAGACAGGGCCTCGGTGACAAAAACCAGCAGTGACTGTTGTGTTTTTGTAGAATTAAAAATGGTGCTTAGCATGTTTTCCCGCTAAGCAAACATTAGCAGGGTACCTGTCAAAAGCAATACTTATGACATGGTATTTTGGCTGGTACAATCTGTTTGTGCTAAGCAAGATTTTTCTTTGCTGAGCAATTATTTATGCATAACAGCTATAGAAATTGGGCCCAGATGTCATAGTTTTCAGTTAGAGGGTAAACTATTAAGAAATTTAATATTACAAAAATATGAAATTCTTACTGTGAAACATGTTACGAATTTAGTTGTCAATTGTATTAAAGTACTTGCGGCATCCCAACACTTGGCTTTATTATTATTTTTTCAGTTTGTCTTCAGTTTCCAAATGTAGTGAATATTCAATAGTGCTGTGTTCCTTTAGTTATGGAGAACTAATGTGAAAAGTTCACAATAGTTATTAATAATACAGCACTCACTTTTTGCTGAAAAAATAGTTTTGAAAGGCAGGCAATTATTTGAAGTCAATCTTATTTGTGGATGATGGTGCCAGTATTCACCCAGTATTTTCTTAGAAAGCTGTCGTTTTGATGCAAAGAGTTTTTCAAGGCTCAATAGGTGACTTTACTGGAGGCTAGGTGGCAGCATAGTTTCCAGGTAAATCCATTGTTGTCGGTAATGTGCGCATATTCAGAGCTACAAAAACAATCAAAGTTTATCTGGTTTGTCAGCTTCCAACTATCATGTTCGTGATTGTGATGTAATCCCACTGTAAGCCACGCCCACTTCACATAAACTGGCTCCACTGATTACCAAAAGTCCACTTGAGTTGCATTGGGCTCGTGTTTGTGTGAGTATTTATGTGAGAAAAGTTTAATAATAATTGGACTTGGCTTTTACAAAGAGCAAACCAATATGGGGGCCGCTTCAGAAGATAAAAGGAGGCTTGTGTATTATAATAGTCATGGACAAAACATAAATTAAAGCGAAAACAAACAAGTAAACAGAAAGTGGGCGAAACAAAATTAACCGGGAGGAAGATTTGTATATAAAATAGGCCTATATATATATACATTAAATATTACAAAACAAAACAAAACAACGGACAGTAGCCGAACACCTGACAAAAGTTACTGGTAATTAGAATAAAGAAACTAATGTTAATAAAATCATCAGAAGCATCATTTCATGGCTGAAAATAATTAATACAAAAACAATTCTAAAACTACCATTCTGTGCCATTCTCAGATTCGTGTACAGAGGTGCGTTTCGAAATAGGAACACCCCGCCCCCCCCCCCCCCCTCTCTTCCCAAGAAGCACACATAACTGTCAGTCACCCTAGAACTAGGAGTCGGGTGAAAATAATTATTTGAAAAACCATGCACATTATTAAGCATGTAATCTCATGCTTCTTAATTTTTGTTGCAAATAACCGAAATCAGCTGTTGCATTTTGTTTGTTTAAAAAAATATTTTTTTTAAAGCTTTCAGGTACACTCATTTTCTCAAAAAAATACGACTCAAATTCAGAGGGAAATATTTCACAGAAAAAATTGTTCTACTTTCTAATTCTAGTATTATAATGAACTTTAGTATTAGTAAGCTTTATTCAGGCCGTTTAATAATACCTTTAACTGAATCCCTTAATAACTGAACAGCTGTTTATTACCATTTCATTTATTGACTATTTCCTCAACTTAAAGGTATTATACAGGATTGGCAGAGCTGACAAAATAATCACAGACAGTGTTCATGTTTTGTGCAATCAACCACATACATGAAATAACAAACCTGTGAAAATTTGAGCTCAATTGGTCATCGAGATCACGAGAAAATAGTGAAAAGAGACCTTATGTGTTTTCTGTTTTTCAAACATGGAGTTTATTATCGCGCGCGATAAAAACTATTGTTTTACTCATTTCTCAGAAACGATAGCATTTCAGGCAGAAATATTTTAAGGAACCCTTTCTACCATTACTTACTTTAAATCATGTAAGTTATGTGTGAATCTGTGAACATTTGTGTTGTTCGATCTTACCAATCGTGTACAGGGCCTTTAATCGATCATCGGAATTATGTTAATAACGTTATTGGTATAATTTGAAATCATATTTTCGATTTAGTTCTGGAAGGGTTCAAGTTTTAACAACTTTTAAAACTTTGAAAGATATCGTGTCCATCAACGCACTAATGTCGAGTCTCGTCTGACTCTTTTCCAAATGGAATGGAAATGGATGAAAGGTCACTTAATATTTTTCGACGAGTGACGTCAAATGTTTGGGCTAAGATGGCGCTTCTTTCGGCCTAGACTGGGACACACCTGATCTGTCAACATTCAAACGCAACCTCAAGACTCATCTGTTCAATCTGTCAGAACTTGCTAGCAACCGGTGCCTTTGAATGGTTTTATTCCAGATACTGTGCGCCTTATAAATTTTATGTTATTATTATTATTATTATTAGACTGGTCCGCTGTCCATATCCGCAAGGCACGAGCCTCGAAGTGTGACGTCAAATGTTCGGGCTACTTTCGGCCTTAAGTTACTTTTGAATGAGACGCTAAAGTGGCGGTAGAAAAGATCGTCAAGAGAGGTCGCTATTTGTAAACAGTATGACAGTCGATGTCATTTCCACGTGCCGTTGTAAACATACCACAACCCGGGGGGTCATGATGTTACTAGTGTATGCTCACGTGTTTTTTTTACGTGCGTGCGTGATTAAATGGCACTTCACCACACAGTTAAAAGTCGCATACACTACTAGTTCAAATTGCTGGTCGGCCGGTAGTGTTGGGTGACTCTTGGGGTTTAATCGGTGAAGGTCCAAAGTTCATCATAAGTATTTTTAACATCAGATTATGAATTTGTAATGTATCGAGATCGCATTTTATAGATCTCGCCAGAGTTGAGTGTGTGAAGTAAGTGGAGTGGTCGACTCTATGGCGAGGACGAAATAATCTGGGTCAATGGCGATGTCGGAATTGGGTTCCGTAATGGAGATGTAAGTGCTGTTGTGTTAAAAAAAAAAACATTACTCAATATATAATGTCTTATGTCTATTAATTACTATTATTATGGTTATATTTCATGTCCGTCCATGGAGGAATAAGGAATAATACAGGCCTGTGATTTGTTGGGATTTTTTCTGATTTTAGGTTTTTTCACTGACCTCCCTGCACCTTTTTTTGAAAGTAACCAAACTTGCAATCACAGAGATGTAAAGACTTGACTTTTGACAGATCAGACCTTCAGATATCTATTTGAAATGATGCAGACAGTCTGTAAACCTCCAGCATGTAACAATCTGTACATTCAGGGACCTTTATTTCCACACCAAGACTGCAAGAGGAAATTGATGTCAAACTTTCAGGATTTTTTAGTTTCATATAATCTCATCTCTGGGTACTCCTAGAACTATGAGGTTCATTCCGCTATCGTCTCCATTACCCTCATAGAGTGACATGTACAAAATCCTATTCGAAACTTTTTTCCCTTCACGTTTCTGCACCTACAGTTAATTTCCCAAACCGGATCACGCCAAAATTAGGCTCTATGTGTTCCTTATACTCTCATCGAGGTCGGGTTGGGTCCAGAAAATCCACTCCGCAAAACAAAAGTTGCAAAAAGTGATAAATTCTCACCGTTTTCAGAATCCTCGCCTTCCGTTAACAAAATGGCCGCCGTTGAAATTTTCCTCCTGGTAATGCTGCGCGCTACGATGGTAACGATTATCAACGATTCACGTATACAGAACATTGGTTGTTGTGGACCAGCATTGCGCCTATGATTGTATACGTGAACCGTTGGGTTTGTTACCAGCGTAGCACGCAGCATTACCAGCTCAAAAATTTCAACGGCGGCCATTTTGTTAACGGAAGGCGAGGATTCTGAAAACGGTGAGAATTTATCACTTTTTGCAACTTTTGTTTTGCGGAGTGGATTTTCTGGACCCAACCCGACCTCGATGAGAGTATAAGGAACACATAGAGCCTAATTTTGGCGTGATCCGGTTTGGGAAATTAACTGTAGGTGCAGAAACGTGAAGGGAAAAAAGTTTCGAATAGGATTTTGTACATGTCACTCTATGAGGGTAATGGAGACGATAGCGGAATGAACCTCCATAGTTCTAGGAGTAATCTCTGGGTACCACGTTGGTTTTACCCTTTTACCCTGACTTCTCACGATCGGGAGGCAGCAAATGGCGACTATTATTAATGACCGATGTTAAAAGAGAGCCTTAACAGCCCAACAAGGTGGGCTAACGAACCCAAATGAAGCTTGATGTGTTGTTTGTGTGCTCAGTGAGCTTGTAGTTGTTCCAGAAAAATCACTCTGCAAAAAATAGAATAAAATTTATGACTTCTCACTGTCATTCAGAATCCAGCTGCTTCCTTATGAACTGTTCGTGGACAGGCGTTGCGCGCAGCATACCTTTGATTACCAGCATACAGGCTTGCATGTTGGAGAGACCAAACTGGTATGCTGCATGCAAGGCGAATATGTTGGTTCACATTTAAAGATCGGATACTGGTCTTTGACAGTGACCAATGTTGTCCACATGCTCTAAACTATTGTGATTTTGATAATTATTGTTAAATCCATTTTGACCTTTGTTTGTTATGTTAATTAAAGGCACTGTACACGTTTGGTAATTACTCAAAATATATATTAGCATAAAAACTTACTTGGTAACGAGCAACGGAGAGCTGTTGATAGTATAAAACATTGTGAGAAACGACTCCCTCTGAAGTAACGTAGTTTTTGAGAAAGAGGTAATTTCTCACTAAAATAATAAAAGACTTCTGGCCAGAAGCCTTTTATTCCTATCTGAAAGCACACTAGTTTGTACAACAAGGGTGTTTTTTCTTTCATCATTTTCTTGCAACTTCAATGACAATTGAGCCCAAATTTTCACAGGCTTGTTATTTTATGCATATGTTGGAACAAGTGAGAATACTGGTCTTTCACAATTACAAAACGTGTTCAGTGCCTTTAATCCTTTTTGTTTTTATATGTTACAGGGAAAATCAGACATGCACCCTGACAGAGTACCGAGGATTTCTGGTTCACTGCTCATTTCCTATTTCGGTATGTTGGCTCCTCCCACTTTGAATTTATGGAAAAGTTATTAACCCCCTGCACAAGGCGGAACTCTCCACAAAATGAGGGTCTGCCATTCCAATTTTGGGAGTCAATTCCTTTGTGTGCTTTTTGACTCCCAAAATGGCGGACAGGATAGGCGCGTGTAAGTGTGATGCGCATTGTGCAAGGGCTCAGTATAGTGAGTTTAGTGGCTGTGACTGCAGCTTGACCAACAAGTTAAACATGGGATGAAGCATAGGCTGCCCTTTAGCTGCATTCACAGCCACAGCCACAGCCACAGCCACAGCCACATGTGTGAATGAACACCTCACTCACACAGACCAAGGACGGGTTTAGCAAGAGCCACGCCAGATAATTGGTAAACAACACTATGCAATAGAAAATCCAGGCTAGCTGCGCTGGTATTGAAGATTGTTGACCTTTGACAAAAGATGAAGGATCTGTGACACAGGACATTGGTTTCTGCTGTGTGAAAGTCAGGATCGTGTTTGACCAGCGTCCTTGGTCAAGAACCCTATTGTATAGTGAAAAGGGCTTAAGTCTGTCAATGTTGAATTATGATATTGGTTTTGGTTTCAGGTTGTCATGGTTTTGATTCTCAGCTTCATGCAACGAACCAAGAAGGACAGAAGAACTGGAAAATCAAACTGGTTCCGGGAAAATTTCTCCCTTGTTTTGTAAGTTTTTATGAAGTCATTGCCTATTTGAAATTATTTAGAGGGAAGTTGAATGGTGAAATTCATCATAGGCGATTATTTATGAGGGACTATCAATTGATTTTCAGTAGTCGAATAATTAAAAAAAAATGAAAAATTATGTTAAAAACTTTGGGGAAAAAATAATGAAATAAAAAAATTAACAATTAAAAATGAAAAATTTAAAAGATTGATAACGGAATGGCTTCTTAGTTCATTAAACATCCCCAGCAAACATTTGCAAATCTAACATGATTGTCTGCTATATTCTTAGCATAAAAAACCCATTAAAAACCACAAAAATCCTAGATTTTTAGTGCAGCTAGGCATTTTTCCATATGAACAGTTTCATGAGTAAAAAAAAATATAATATCTTATTATTTGTGTTTAACCCATAAACCGAGGTGTGTAAAGCACTTTATACTCAATACTTTCCCAACTCCTGTGAAAAATATCAACAGGTATATTACTCAAGCTACCGCACCATCTTGTTGGTCTAGAATGCCGAAGAAGGTGGGTTCGAATCCCATCCGAGTAATATGCATGTGGAATTCTTTTCACAGGACTCGGTAAAGTACTAAGTATAAGCCAACAGTGCCTTACAGAAAATGAGTGGAAGGGTAAAACACAAGTTATTTGTTTATCCCGATGCAAATTTACATCTGTTAAATCATGTCTTCGCTTGGGCTGTTTATGAAATAAGTATGGAGTTGAAGGACACACCTGTTAAATCCCCTTTTCATATTTGTCCCAAGTTTATTTACTTTAAAAAATATAATGCTCTCTGGGAATGCCCTCAAAAACCAGCTTGGCTCATGATTTTTTTTTCTTTTGGCAAGACCAGCAAAAATGTCGGCAGTAAAACGTAAGTGTTTTCCGATTCTCTTGACTTTATGGTCTTGCCAAGAAAAATAGCATCATTAATAGTTTATTTACAGTGGATTTATTATAGGCTGTGCAAGTCTTGCGTGTATTCGAACATCAGAAACCGATAAATTGCATTATTTCCTTCACGCATTAAAGCAATGTATGTTGGACCAAACTGGTCCCAAAAATGTTCAAAGATGCGGTGACTTGCACAGTCTATTGATTATGTACAAATTTGGACATGGCATATGGATAAGGTGGCATGACACACCTCCTTTGAAGTTCTTGGCTGTAAACAGTGATTATTATTATTATTATTATTATTATTATTGGTTTATTAAAAACACTCCTTGCAGCCCAAAGGCTGAATTGCACAGTGATTGTACATGAATTAAAAAACATCAAAAATACAAGAAAATACAGAGCATACATGAAATAAAAAAACAAACTGTAAGACAAAAACAACAGCAATACAACTGTAAAAGCCTTCGTTTGTATAAAAATAAAAAATTACATTCATTTGTTAAGTAATCTGGTGAGGTATGGCACAGGACTGTTCTTAAATCTGTTTGAGGTGAAAGAGTATTCATTAACAATCCGGTTTGATCTAAGGCTCATAGAGTGGGAACTTTTAGTTTCAGGGAACCATTCGCTGAATCTACCCGAATTGTAAGTTTTAATGGCAAATGATGATTCAATTGTACTATTTTTACATTATTCTATGTCCTTACAGTCCGGTTGATCTTTATGAGAATCACGACCGTCTTGCATACTGCCTTGCCTTTGGTGCTTCATCCTCCATGGTCTTAGATCTACTGTTTAATGACTACACTGCGTATCTGTTTCATAAAATACCTCCAGGATGGTCAAAGAGTAAGATGACGCTTTTTTCTTTTATTTATCACACCCAAATCAGAGTTCTCCTTTAAAAGTGGTCCGCAGTTAAAACACCCAGTTCAGTGTTGAAAAGCATCCCTATTTGATATGAAATATGGGTCGATAAACAAACCGGCCAACTAGTGAAATAGCAAGATAACTGGTCCTACTAGCTAGTCATTAACAAACTTGCTATTTTGAAATTTATGAATAAGGAGTTTACAATTTAAAGTGAAGTCCATAGGCTAATCAATTGAGCGCTCATAACTGTTAACTGTGCAGTTTAATTTGTTGGATTTTTGGTTGAACAAAGGAAAATTTTCCAGAGCAGGATTACCGTGCCAGCGCTCTACCAACTGAGCCATCTAGCCTTAATGTTGGTGATGTCTCTATTTTGTCAATATCTTTGCTGAGGGAGCAAAAAGCCACTTAACCAAAGCCATTCAATAAATTGCACGTTAATCCGGAGGTCACAGGTTCAAATCCCGCTCTAGTAAATTTGTCTTTGTTCAATCCCAATTATTTAAAACCTACCCAGTAAGTTTCTCTTGTGATTTATCACTTAATAAATTGCATTTTGTAATGTATCAATTTGGAACTAAATGTATCGATTGGTGGATTGAGTTTTTTCTTTTCTGTCCTGCTTGTTTGTAGTATTGGTTGGTTCCATTCTGACCATTGAGATCTCTATCGACTGTTTTCCAACCTTTGCCTGCATAACCAGCAAGTCTCGTCTTCTTTCTAATGCTATGGGTTTCATCTATAATGTCTTCTGGTAAGTCATGTCATTTCTCTTTTCCTCTTCTGCTTGACGTTTGAGACTACTAGCATAGAATGTTACATTTATAAGCTTTTATGTAGTAACTTCAGTTTTTTTAAAACGATTTTGTACTTACACCCAGACAATGTATTTGTTTTTACCTCCATCAGATTATCTTATAAAAAATGACATAACAATAGTGCTGAAAAGAGGCCTTTTTTGGAAAAGGTAAACAGAAACGAAAGTTTTAATTGGCAAGATGTGCCCTCCCACCGAAAAAATTGGGTCCCCCTTTGTGCCCCCTTAAATTTTACCCTGGTTTTGTTGCTTACTTCCACTGGACATGTAATAATTATTTTATAGACGACCTAAAACAAAAAGAGGATTTTTTTTCCCTTCATATATTTGCTCAATCAGTGGGAGGTTTAAGAATCAAAAGCATTATTTATGCTTCACAGCTTAATGATATTGGGGCCTGGATGACTAATAAATGTCAGTTTTTATTCAGTTGGAAAATAGAATGAGCTGTTGCAAACTGCTTACCCAAAAGACCGGTGGTATAAGTGAAAACAGTGTTTTACCTTTAACAAAGACTCCACTGGGGTTGAAGCCTGAGGCCATTAAAAACATTTGCTTTTTTATTATTTCATCTGAAATTGAAAAGGTACAGGTACCCATAAGTCTGGCATGAAACTGCCGTCTCTCTGTCTCTCTTTCTCTTCTCTCAAAATGAATCGAATAGGGGGAAACGCCTGCTACAGCAAGACTGTACAGTGTTTTCAAATTGTCAATGTCATCAAGGTTCCCTCCATACACAAGATAGCATATCGAGCCGATACACAAAAATTGCGGCCTGATACATGCAAATTGCGGGCCAATTTTTTTTTCTAACTTAACTTCAGATCAAATTCACAAAATCATAAAGATAAGACTACTTTTAAAACCAAAGATAAACACCAGGTAAGAAACAATTTAAGGACTTTGTTTCAATTCATCATTTGGTCCAGAATGCCCAACAGTTTTGAAAAATCCTGGCACTGCAGCTTGGGAACCCCAGAACGAGGAAATCAGCTAAAACCTTACATGTCTGATGATGAGTGGAGGCGTGCACACAGGTCGAAAGTCCAGACATGTAGTCAGACATTGCCTTCTTCAATTCCACTTGAACAGTCTCTGTTGTCTAAGCTGAAAGAAATCAATTAGATCACGTCCAAATCTAGAGATAGCATTGTTGTAGGTACTAATGATTCGTTATGTTTCAACAATCTATTGTGATAATATTTATGCAGATCTTGTATAGTGCGTTATCACACCGACGGGTGTCCCAAAGCGCTCACTATTTTTCTACAAGGTATGCGGAGCTATGTTTGAAATATAAGAACCATTTATGTTCATACCACTATGTAATGGCTTACAAGGTGCTGTGGTGCAATCTGCAGCCAACCATACCAGAAACACCGGGGCCAACCCCTTCTCTAAATGATAAGTGTACTGGATTCATTTACGTGCATTACTCAACACAAGGGGCCAACAGCTTTAAGTGCCTTGCTTTTAAGGATACAAATTTCAAGACTGGGACTCGAACCCACACTCTGGTTGTCAGAAACACCAGAGCTTGAGTCAAGCTTTTGACCACTCAGCCATGACATGCCATACAATGATAATGTTCATAAAGATGCTAGGTCTGATTTTTGGCTAACTTGACCCCAAAATTTAGATTTAAATGTTAAATAGCTATTCTTATAGATTTAAGGAAGCTTTATTTTAATCAAGGTAATACACAAATCTGCTAATGATAAGTGGAAGTGAATTAAAAACTAAAATGAATTATTGTCAAGATCCTGACATTATCTCATGTCCAACAGCCATGTACACAAAATAATTCTGTATGTTCCATGTTCATTGTCCGTGGCATATGCAAACTCGTATTTTGTTGTTGTTTTGAAACAGCATCATCAGTCTGAATCCATTCAGATAAAACAATTCTTTAAACAAATTTCTTTTGACGATAATCGGGCCGAACATCTTTAATAACCATCATGGTACAGGTGTGACTTTTTAAAAAGTGGTCAGACATTGTCGAACTATCTGGGCTTAGTTTCATAAAGCAGGCCTGGAAATTCATCTTTGAGATTTGCACCGTCAAATTGTTATCAACTTTTGATATGAAGTAATGGGGCACATCTCAAAACTTGTTCAGCAGTTGCTTTTATAAATCTTGAATTTTTGTGGAAATTATGACACAAAATGTACAATTATTTCCCATTGATTAGTGTAGTAGGCTATCTTGCCTGCCAGGAAATAACCTGGAATGTACACAGCTAGAGGTTACAAGGTCTATAGAGTCCAGGTTTACAGTTATTTTGTATCAATGTTTCAGTGTAGAATGAGTCATGGATTGATAGGCCAAGTGAAAATAAATACCAGTTGATTGTTTCCACCCTCATCTGTTTTTGAAGCCGCATCCTTTATTTTAAATATTTTTGTATTTTATTTTTGTCCCCAAGAAAGACTAAAGTTTTCATGTATTTTCGCTTCATCTTGGCACCATTCTTTTGACAATTTAATTTATTTTAACTTCCATGATCTGCAAAGCCAAAAGATTTTTAGTCTAGCTCTTAACTACTTATAAACAAAAAAGACAAAAATATAAAGGGCCCTCATCCCCCTCTTTTTGAAAAAACCAGGACGATCAGCTGGTGTACTTTTTTTACTTGTCCTTAAAGCACACACTTTAATAGGCTACTGAAACTGAGAGTCTGTACTCCACGCAGTACATTCATTTGGGAATAAAGGAGGATGTTTCCTCTAACCTTTTCATTTGGATTAACATAACATGATAATATAGCAATTAAAATTATAAGGCGCTATTCCATCAAGATAGAAATTATCATGGATAGAGGTGAGTCTTAAGACCTTTACAAAATAGAGATGAACTAACAGATTCCCTAATGACAGGAGGAACATTGTTCTAGATCGTAGGACCAGCAACAATGAATGCTTTTTGATCCAGAACTTTGTTTGTTCGTGGAATACTCAAGTGAGTGATGTCAAGTGTGGACCAAAGAAAATGTTGAGGAGTGTATGACAGTAAATCGAAAAGATATCTAGGAGTAGTTTTGTTCAAGCATTTTTCCAACATTGCTGTATTTCAAGAATTTTTAAAACTAATTTTTGAGTTAAGGTTGTTTTGACTTTTAGCATTTAAAAGATAATGTGTCTGTGTTGTTTCGTTCCATTTAAGGTTTGTTATGATGGTGCTGTTTTGCATAAGCTGCGAGCAAGCAGAACACTTGCAAACAAAACAGGTCAGTACATCTCTAAAAGTGTATTTGGAAATCCCTACCTGTATCCGGTTTCCCTCCACTTATAATCTGGCTTAGTTTAAATGTTATGTCAACAAATGTTTTATCAAATTTTTGATTTGTCCATGGTAGGTTCCTGTTTCCATCCCCCTTTTATCTTGCAGCGGTCTGAGTGACCGTTCCCATTACTATCGCTATACTCTCCTGCTCAACTGGCCCTTGCCACAAAATTCAACAGGAGACTGTGGAGACTAATTCCTCAGCACAAGTCATTGGGCTTCCACATAATACCAGGTTTACAAACAGAAAAAAAACCCATGTACCCAATTTAATGTATGGTGCTTTGTGGATGTCTGTTGTAGGAGTGTAAGTGAGGGTAACACTCCGCACTAATGCTAAAAATAGAAGCTAAGTACCCTTAGTAGCTAACTTCACTAACATACGCGCGCATACATGTCCAAGTTTTAAGTTTACTTGCGTGTACTGACTATACCACTAGTGCACTTTGGCGCATCAATGATGCGGTGAGTGCATAAGAGGTTGAATCTGACAGTATTCAAATCTAACTTGCAGATGGTTTATTGCATGCCGGAAAAGATGAACCTAACAAGAAAAAACATTGATTTTGTTTTTTTGTGACAGATACCGCAGATTGTTCCTCAGATACCTGTGATCGTTTGTCTCTTCCTCCTTTCTGTGTACTTCCTCGTTGAGTTTATCCGAGTGTTTATCAAACGCTACAAAGGAATCAAAATAACGGTAATACATCTTAAACAATCTTCATACTGGTTTTCAATTACATTATTATTATTATTATATATTTCTGATAGTGAAACCAAGGACCCCTCCTAAGTGAACTTAACCACTGTAGCTCGCAAGCCTGAGGAAACCTGTAAACAAGGGTGCTTGCTATGTGAACCAGAAACAATGGGATTAACCTTACTCTTCCACCAGTGTTCTGCGTTCTTTTACATGCACTACCAACCCTAGCACGAGGGACCTACAGCTTAATGTCCAATCCGAAGGACAAAGCAGCTAAGGTAAAGCATCTTGCTCAAGGACACAAGCGCCAAGACCTGAACTCAAACCCACACTCTGCTTATTAGAAACACCAGAGCTTAAGTCCGGTGCTTTTCTTATCTTTTGGTTTAATTTCTGCAATTCGAAATTTGTTCAGAAAGATTGTTCTAAGCCTTTGTAGATAGATGTTGACACACGGGAGGCAACAGGAATCTGTAGAAGTTCTTTGGTGCCAGACTCTCAAGGAGTGTGAAGGAGCACATCAGATAAGAAGCTTACTAATGTAGATCAGAGCCATTTTATTAAGGGATTTGTAAAGGGTCAGGCAAACTTCTCATAAAATACATTTCTCTAGAGGAAGTCAGTGAAGGTCTTACAGGATTGGTTGTATTTTATCACATTGTTCTTGCACAGACAACAAGCCTTGCAGTCGTATTATGAATTTGTTGTAGCTCGACACTTTCTTTGTTGGGCAATCCATCAAGAAGACTGTTGATATTGACAAAAAAGGGAGACCCCCCCCCCAACATAGGTCTAGATGGCTTAGTTGGTAGAGCACCGGCACGTTAATCAAGAGGTCGCAGGTTCAAATCCCAGTCTAGTCAATTTGTCTTTGTTCAACCCCAAATTAATTAAAATGTAACCAGTCAGTTTTTCCTTATGGATTATTACGTTGTAAAGAAAATACATAAACAAAGAAATAAGCAAACTTAATAAAATTAAAAAAAGGGAAATTGATTATTTTATTTGTTTTATTAAATCCAGGTTTAGTTTAGGTCCTAACCTCACCTAAAAACCGGACAAACTAAAGTAATTGGAAGGTTGTGATGATTATGGGTACGATGCAAGCAGGCAAAAAGGATTTAGGTCTGTAGAAAGATAAAGGCTTTTATTTATACATTGTGCAGTTTCGAAGTTTACAAAAGGGAAAAGATAGTGAAAAATAAAAAAAAAAAACAAAGAAGAGTCTCAGTGAGCAGGGACGGACCAACCCCCTGCAACTGTGCTTGGAATGCAAAGTCCTGGAAAGTTCTCCATGACCTCCAGGTAATACCCTTGCTGTACCTTCTCTTTTGTTTGTTACTAATGTAGCTTTCTCATCTATGTATAATTTCTTTTACAGCCGGAAGAAAAGCTGATGAAGACGCATCAAGCAGTTTATGTGAAAAATCTGTTGAGCAAACCCAAAGAAGTGTAAGTAGTGCAGTTCACCGTTTAAATCGATATGAAATTAGTTCTGTCGTAGTTTTTGATTTGTGTTAAAAGTTAGCTTAGAGAATTCAACCAGGAAAAGAGGAGATAAGATTTTATTTATTTTTAAATTGTTTTCGTTATTATTTTGTGTTTTTTGGGGGGCGCTTGGGGTGATGGAGGGGATTGGTTGGAGTGTCATACTAAACAGGGTCTTGGGAAGGATGGTGGCTTCTTTGTGTTCCCCCTCTCTATTCAGAGATCCAGCTTCAAATATTTGCCAATTGATGAAATAGTCGGATCAGGATTATAAGGTCATTACTGCAGTCTGTACGAGTTCATAAAATTGTTTTGCATATTTTGGAGCTCCTGGTAAATGGGTAATATTGATCAAGATTGGTCTCCAAAAAAATTGTTTGGCAAAAAGAATCGATACTTTTCTAAGAAAAACATTTATAAGTGGATTTATGTGTTTTTCAAATTTATATTAATTTTTCTTTTGACTCCCTTTTGATAATTACAAATTGCAATTAACGACCTTAAAGCACTGAGAAGTATGAGTGTATTAATTGTGTAACAAGTTTTCTACTGAGAAATTCTGAATAACAAGTCTCACTTTTTAAAGACTAAAAAGAGGTCATTTTCACAGTGCATTATAGGGTCTTTAGTTGTCTCGCAGCGCCCACTGCATGACTCTGATTCTTCAGGTTAATTCGTAGTTTACAAAGCTGCAATTTGTAATGTTCTTTGTTCATGGCAGAAGATGGTATTTTTTGTGAGGCTGGTGAATGTTTTTCACATTCTTGTCTGCCATTTCAAGCTCCCAAACTGCCTGTGCAGTGCTGAGTTGTGAGTGCGGTTGGTTTTTAGTCGAAAACTTTTAAGGAAAAGTGGCCTCTCCAATTATGGTACACTGTATTGTGACTTGCCCGTATTTGATAGCTTAATGAGTTAAGTGATTGTCACATAATTTGATTATAATAGGTTGTACACAGGGTGGCGTGCAAAAGTATTCAGAAACTACAAACCCCACCCTGGTTTCAAGTATCCTACGAGGTTGTTCATGGCTTGCACTATGTCTGTACTCGGCTTGTACCAGGTATGTTGAGCTTCTACTTGGCTTTTAAAAACTTCACTTTGGTATTAACAAATTGTGTCTCTGTGTGGTATGTATTCTGTGGGAATAACTTGAATTTTTTTAAAAAGAATATTGTTGTCACAAAGAAACCTTCACTAAACAATGCCAATACAACAAAGGTTCTCTTAGAAAGCACCAGGATTTAGGATTGTTCTCTTTTGTTCTCAGCGTGAATTTGCAAAACCTCGGCGAATCTTGGTTCACTCAGGCGTACCTCCCATTGGGCAAACTGCCACTGATATTATTGGTGCCATCATCTTTAATTGCTAACCAAAGTGTGATGTCACAATATGCAGCACCAATATTAACAACTCCTTGTTAATCTAAGTGTTAATCCAACTCCTTGTTAATCCTTGTTAATCTCCTACACTAAGTGCAATTTCTCCTGGGAAAAAATGAATACATTGCAGGCTTGGAATAAAAGGGAGGCCTCCGCTGACCCTGGTCTTAGCCTTAGTGCCTCTTCAAAAATTTCCCATTGACTTCAAGATGTTCCTATGATAGTGCCCTTTGCAAAATGAAAATAGCCTTGCCCTATCAAAGATGAAGTTTCAGGCCTGTATTGTACTCAATCATCCTGGGTAGCTAGTCACCCGGAAAAAGGCCATTTCCAAGAAGGTTACTAATAGGGTAAGCAATTCAAAGAGGGGCTTCAAGGGCAAACTGAGTTTTGTGTTGCACTCATTTGAAAATTACAAGTTTCTAATCACACGCTTAAATGATGTAAAATGCAATTTTATTTGATTCAAAGTTTGAAACA
The DNA here is from genome assembly GCA_037783415.1 of Leptasterias polaris. NCBI lineage: Eukaryota > Metazoa > Echinodermata > Asteroidea > Forcipulatida > Asteriidae > Leptasterias > Leptasterias polaris. Next base: position 9,008,599 of record JAZGTN010000022.1, read on the forward strand.
TGACGTCATCGGACAACAAAAACAAATTGGTCTGTACATTCCAAAGAAGAATTTATGTGCCAGTCAAAAGTTCCAATTCAATGGTGCTTTTATTGAACATCATCAAAAATCAGGAATAAACTGAAAATTAAAATTCACTATACAAAAATGTACAGTCCATATTTGAAATATGACGCCATTACATTTTTTTTGATTTTGACAGAAATTGCACTTGAAGGGTATTGCACAGTGGCATTCTACACCATTCTAACGTGAAGTTGGGAGTCTTGTAATAGTTTTTTCCTTTTTCATAAGAATTTGGTAGAAAATGAGTGGATCACAATAACTGAGTTTGACCTAGGAGCCCCTTAACAAAAAGTTCAACAAAATTCTGAAAATGGGCTTACATATTAGTTCTGTCCTGACAGCATTGTTTTGTGTTTGGTTTGGACAGGTTGCTCTCTGGTTTATCATTCTTGGAATGCAGTGGCTCACTAAAGCCATGGATCTTATCTCTGGATTAGCACAGGCACAATTTATGTTGAAGAATGAGACAGCAGAAGCTGCTGCTATTGCCATCAAAATAGACCAAGCTCATTCTACATTAATAGGTTTGTTTGAATGCTGGGACGAGGGTTGACACAGTCAGCTGTAATGTAAATGTAGGCAGAATAACAAGCCATTTTCAAAATGTTCAAAAAGGCTGCCATTACTGCCTGTATTTTTTCAAAGGACAAATCTGCAATGGAACTATAGCCAAATATCTTTCTCATCTTTCTGACTGTGCCAAAATCTATGCTTGTATCATCAAAGGCATAATCCCATCACACACCTGACATAATATACTATTATGGTAACCCTTTGCAGTTTTAGACATTCCATTGCTGTAACCAAACAGGTACCAATTTACAGGGATGGGATTTGTTTCTCTGGAGTTTTGTTTTCTGGATTTCGGTCTTCTGGATGTTTCTTTTATTCTATACATTTGTTTTCAATTACTTTACATTGTGGATGAAAGCACACATGGGACAGAGTACAAATCGAAATGCATGCTGCGTGCAATTGTTTGATGTCAATCCCCCTGGAACCACAGTGGATTAAACTGTGAAGTGTTAGATGATTTTCTTCTCTCAGCCCTTTTTACCAAGAGTGGCTTTTAGTCTTGTTTGGGGCGAACTTGCATAAATATTAGTTGGGGGGGGGGGGGGGGGCAGTAAAGGTATTGATCACCATGGTTGCCTCAAAAGCACCCAATTAGTTCTTTGACACCCACCCCATGCCATTAGGAGGGTCATAGTATCAAGTAATAAACAACAAGGGAAACTGACTGGGTAAATTTACAAGAGAGATCAAAACTCTGTACACTGATAGGAATATTAATAGGGTGTCGTTGTAAATAAGGGAAATTAAGGCATTTCCATGAAAATTGTGAAAGGTGGGGCATCCCTAATGTTTGCTTGCTTAGATGATCTTCCTGTCAAGCTCCCACAAGGGGAAAACACCAATTGGGCAACAGCCAATCTTTCTCATACAAACATTGGTTTTAGTCTATGATTATGAATTGCACAAATCAAGAAGTTGTGAATTGGTAACATAAACGACAATACTTAGTCTAGTCATTGTGAAATAAGCGGTTAGCTTGGTAGGATTCGAACCCACAACCTTGTGATTGCAAGTCCTGCAATTTAACCATTTGACCACTGTTGATGGGAATAATGTTGAAACATTTGGGGCTAGCTATTTGAAAAGATCTATCACCAAGGGATTTGGAACCTAGAACAAATTGAAACATCCTTTGTTTCATTACCAGAAATATATAATAAATAATAACTAAAATGTTTTCTCTTTTGTAATTGCAGTTGCTTGGTATGTTGCAAGTGGTTTTGCAATTTTTCTTCTTCTCTCCTACATTCCAGGAATTTTAAAGAACTACAGGTACTTTGGGTTTGAGGTATTGTGTGGTGAGGTATTAATGTTTATTCGGTTTGCGGTAACACCGTGTTTATATATCTACTTTGCTGTGTAGATTTTTCTTTGAAAGCTTAATTGTCTTGCTATTTATCCTACTGCTGAGGAGCAGAACCAATCAGAGCAGTGCTGACACTACACTGAAACCTCAGAATCCCTCTAAAGGGACCAACATCTCAAACACTTTTCAGTCTCCTGGCGATGACTAGAGCAGGCTAGACGAAGCATTGAGACCAATTAATAACTCACACTGTGGCAGTAAAGTTAATAACGAGAAGTCTCCGTGATCGACTAAGCGAATGTAGTAGTCCCGGCCGATTTACTACCTTCCGCCCAGGTAGTAGTTAATAAGCAGGACAGTTCTTTTCAGAACTATAAGCTGTCTCCTGAAATCTGAAATCTGCTCTGCAGCAGTAGAATAAATAGTAAGATAAGTTCTCAAGAGCAAATCTACAAAGCAAAGTAGACATATACACATGGTGTTACCACAAACTGAATATACAACTATATATCACTGCAATTTGAGACAAGATACATGTTTGTCAGGCTCGGTATACTGGTGGGGGTTTGGGGTTTGGGGTTTGGAAGGGTAAGTGAGCGGGAGTTAGGTGCCCCTGGGTGACCCTTCCCCCCCAAAAAACATACATAATTAACCAAAAAACATACAATTAAATGTTTGACTGTTGATCAACACTGGAAATATTTATGTACCTGTAATTTTCGACCGATACTACGGTCTTCATCAGCAGGATGACCTGGATGTAGCATCTGTGACCTTGTGGACACGTGATCCCAACACTGCGTCGTAGACTCCTAGGAGTTTGTACTGCCCCCTGTTCTTGTTCAGGGAAGATTTATAGGCTCTGATGTAAGATGCCTCCTTCACCCCCAAAATTTACTGGGTTTTTCCCTTCTTAAAAGTAATCTATATTTACCATTGTCAATCTCTGTTGCTTTTCAGAACACACTTGTTGAACTTGTTTGCAGGAAAACATGAACCCCTACCACCGCATGTAAAATTGCCAACTGAAGAATATATTGTAAGTACATATATAGTTTTTTGTAATAATTGCATCTGGGAAAAAGAATGTTATTTAGTTTTAACATTACACCCATGAAAGCACTTTATACTGGGAGCTCTCTGAGTCCAGCAGAAAAGCAAATCAAAATAACCCAATATGAATTTGAAAAAAACATCAACCAATCATTTGGTTCATAATTTACGCAAAAGTGAATGCGAAGCAATTTATGTGATGCAAACAGTCATGTACACGCTGTTTTCCAATTATGACGCAGGAAAATTTGCTGCGCTTTTCTGCAATTCGCATGAGGTATGAGGGCTTTTAGTTTGTTCACCAAATTTAATGAGATTTTCACAGGTTGTTTGTTTGGTGTTTTTATCGAAAACTGGTGGATTAAAATTATTTTAAAGCTGTGAATGTGGTAAAATGAAATGTATATGGAATGATTGTTGCATAAAAAGTTGTGCACACAAACATTTTTCAAACTGGAAGAAGGTTTTAACGGATACCAGTCAACTCGCTCCCCAGCAAAGTCGCCCACTACAAAGTCGCCCCCCAGCAAAGTCGCCCCCTCACTTACAAAGTCGCCCCCTGCCAAAGTCGCCCCTCACAAAGTCGCCCCCTGACAGAGTCGCCCACCAACAAAGTCGCCCCCCGACACCGTCACCCCCTAACAAAGTCGCCCAAGAAGATTTCACTAAGTGAGGGCGCCCTTTGTTAACGGTTTAGATTCAACCATTGGAGATTCCAGGCTTGGCGAATGCTTTGTCTTTTCGAGAAAACTCTCCGCTTTTGTCGAAATGTTACCGCTAGATAACTAATTAGCTATTTTCTTTTTTTTAACTTTGAATTGGCCTTCTAATATTATGTAAATCTGAATCGAACATAAACAGTTTTCTGAATTAAATTAAGCATGCCAATCATTTAAGATTGTATTATTGCTGTGCATAATTTTTAATCCATACCGGAAACATATTTTTATACCTGATATTTTTAGTTAATATTTTTAATCAATTTGTTTTAACAATAAACAGTTGTTATGACATGTTTAGTGATTTTTTGTCTGTAGGCCTAGTGTTTGAATCAAGGCCAGTTTGAATTTCCCCCGTGTGGGATAATAAAGTTTTATCTTATCTTATCAAAATACCGTCATCAGTGATCGACTTAGGGTTTTAATTAAAGTAGGCAACCTGTCAACTTATCACAACAATAAAACTTCACGAACTTCAAATAATGTATCAAAACACATCAGTATTAGAGTTAACATAATTTTATTCAATTAAACAACATATAGACTATAAAAAAGAAGGTTTTGAATTAAAAAAACCAATTAGAACTTTATTTAAAAACAAATAAATAACCACCATAACTTTTAATAAATTCGCGAATAAAATTTAGTTCTTTATAATTATGCAAGCACAAGTAAAACAAGGGGGGAAATTATCAAGTAAATAACCACCACATAACCTTATAATGTTGAGAATTAACGGGAATAAACATATGCAAAATCAAATTAGTTACGGCCGATGAGTGTCCCAGAAAAGACGCCGCGGTATTTCATTTATCAAGTAGCCCAAACTTCTCAAAATAAACACTCGTGAAATAACTTCCCATCACCCTCATGTTCACTTCTGCTTGATAATTTATTTGATGTATAGATATTCTGTAAATAAAATGTAAATAACCTGTTATATATATATTATTTTAGTGTTCTAATATTTAGAAGAACCTGCTACAACACAAATATTAAACACGCTCAAACCCGTCGTGCACGCTCAAAATCCCGTAGCATTCCTTCTGTAACAGATCTATCTACATGTACATTTCGTCTTCCCCCATCCAGTGTGCTAATAAATTGTTTCAAAATATTCAAAAGCGCCCTCACTTTTGTGATATGGCTTTACGTCGCTCAACCCATACACTGGGCGACTTTGTTAGGGGGCGACAGTGTCGGGGGGCGACTTTGTTGGTGGGCGACTCTGTCAGGGGGCGACTTTGTGAGGGGCGACTTTGACAGGGGGCGACTTTGTAAGTGAGGGGGCAACTTTGTAAGTGAGGGGGCAACTTTGTGGTGGGCGACTTTGTGGTGGGCGACTTTGCTGGGGGGCGACTTTGTAGGGGGCGACTTTGTAGTGGGCGACTTTGCTGGGGGGCGAGTTGACTGGTTTCCGTTTTAACAACGATTGAAATAAAATCTTTGAAAATGGCCAATGAAGTCTTAATTACTTACAGACAACAATTAAGTTCCTTTAAAACGTAAATTCCTTTCAATAACATGTGGGAAACACGGCAAAAGCAATATTTGTTTTACACATGGTAGTGGGTTTGCACCAAACAACAATAGATGGAGCACCATTTGAAGACTTTGATGGTCTAAAAATAGCAAATGGTCACAAAGTGTTCTGTAATGTCTGGCGGTTTTGGGCGGTGACTTAAGGGTTAAGCACCACTAGCTTTCAGATATCAATTGTACTTGAATCTTGTTCGAGATTTCACTCGTCACTTGAGTTGTTCTGGCGTAACTTTCTCACTCTAACACCCTGGAGTGATTAGCTAATCCTTCATAACTCTTACAAAATTCAACAACAAATGGAAACTCAACACCTAAACTGTTGCACTCTGATTATGGTGGTATGCCTGATCCCATGTTAAACATAATCAGTTTAACCCCAACTCCCTTGAGTGAATTACAAGGATCCTTCCTCACTCCAACAAAATCCAACACCATATGGTGACTCAACACCCCAACTTGTTGGACTCTTATTATGGTGGTATGCCTGATCCCATGAGTGATTTACTAGGATCCTCCCTCACTCTAACAAAATCGAACCAACATATGGTGACTTAGCACCCCAAATGTTTGGACTCTGATTATGGTAGTAATCCGTTGAACAAAACGTGCAGTTCAGCATTATGCTCTGGTGAACACTTATTGTTTTTATTTTAGAATTTGATGTACTGGTGGTGTTGAAAAATCTTGTCTTTGTTTTATAGGTCGGTAGCTTAAAGTATATCGGATTCCAAGTTGCCTTCTTCCTCACAGGTATTGAAACTATAGAGCATACAACATGTTTCGGAACTGCGTATTGGTCACAACTGAGGAAATTTTTTCCCATTAATAATATGTGACGGGCTCTGTGAAAATGAGTCACTTGGGGGGACAATTCACTTTTGAGTTTATACATGGCTGTAAAGAGCACACAACAAGCTTAATTTTGACATCTCTTACACACTTGTGTCATTTTTGGTTCAAAAGTTATGACCTTTTGAAAAACAAATTATGTCGATATCTGAAAATAATCCCTAATGGAGAAACGGCCCGTTTAATAAAACAAAATCAAATATTGATGTCAAAAGAGAAATACTATTATTTTGTTTAGAGTTCATAGATACCACAATGTTCCTCAATTGCTACAGACTTGAAATTTTGGGGGAAGTTTTATTAGTGTATTCACATGACGATGCAATTTTAATATTTTCAAAACTAATTACAAATGACCTTATTTCCATATCTGAAATAAATTAAAGGGAGACATTTACAATGCCTTGTAAAGTACAAAATAGGAACAAAAGGGTCATTAAAAACTGTTTTTATTCATGTTTATCAACAACAAAAAAGTTTATATTTAAGAATTATGAAAAGATAGACCCTTATGAGGCAAGAAACCGTTTTATCACAAAATTTTATTTCAATTGCCAGGACTCAACTGCCCCGTAATTGAAAGTGGGTTGTGCGACAAGCGACTCATTTTCGTAGAGCCCGTCACATATTTTATTAATACTTTGCAAGACGAAATGTACATGTAATAAATGTTCTTGGAAAAGTAAAATTTAACCATCAAATATATGAACGTAAATTTTTTTAAACAAATCAACAAAGATAACCTGAGAAAAAGACTTGACCTCTGTTTTCAGTTACATGTTTACAATTCAGAATTTGTTTGCCCAATTGACATTCATGTTATTTGTCCACACAAATTTGGGTTGGATTGGCAAATGGGTTTCTAAAAAAACAAAAAAAATCAATTATTTGTAATTTATAAAAATTGAAAATGTATTTACCACAAGTTGCTGTGGGTACTTTTATTTTCAAGAATTTTGTACAAATAGAATTTGAAAAGATCTGATTTCACAGAAAAATATAGTCTTTGTTCATTTTTTGTTTTTCTCGTTTGATAATGCTGGAGACTTGCACAGTCTAATTGTCTATTTCATTTCTCTCCTCTTAGGTTACATGAGTGTTCAGATCCTCCTCTTCCTTGTCATTGGTGGATTAGCAATGCTCATTCGGGCCATCATTTGGTATATGGAAGCAATCCTCATCAACATCATTCTAGAACTTGTTCTGTGAGTACACTTGAAAGTTTACAACAGCATTGATAGCTTAAAGACTAAAAATTGTTGAGTTTCAAATATGAAACCTCACTGATAATTTGTTTTTTTAATTTATTTTAATTTTGGAAAGAACTAAGAAAAATTGACGAGAGCTGGATTTGAACTAACGACCTCCGGATTAACGTGCCGGCACTCTACCAACTGAGCCTAGCCCTATGTTGGCGGTCTCCCTATTTTGTCAATATCTTTGTTCGGGGGGTGCCAGTCAGAAGCAATACATTTAATTTATTACACATCCAACAGCACAAATTATCGCCAATAACAGGATGAATAGGAAACAAGAAGAAATGCTCAATGTTATATGTGGGAGGAAAACCTGACCTGGGAAAAACCCAAACAATCAAGCAGGGACTGAAAACCAAATCTACGTATGAGTTCCGGTCTGAGGTGGAATAGAACCAGGGTCCACAGAGGTGAAAGGCGGGAAAAGACACCACTGAGCCAACCTGATCCCCAAAATGGTCATACCAGGACCAATTCTCCAGAGAAATATTGCTATCTGAAATACTGTCAACGTAAAGGATTTAGTATTTGTAGACTCTAGCCGAACCATTGCTTGTTTTGATTGTTGCAATTGAACCAAAAAAAAACCCGATCTCTTTGTTCACAGACCATCAGCGGCTGTTGGGATGTCAGTGATGTTCTGCCAAACGCTCTTTGTCAGATTGTTGTTTACTCAAGACAAGATTAACCCGGATGATGAGGATCGACCATTAGCGATACAACACAAGTGAGCTTAAGGATGTTGCCATTTTGAATTCAAGCTTTTGCACCTTTGCCTCGTTGTGTTATAGAATTCCAAGCTCAGTGAAGCAGACAGTACCGCCAAACAGATATTTCTGCTATCAGTGTTGGTTTCAAGACCTCAAAGTCTGAGACTGAATAAGAGACCAAGACTTCATTTTCCAGACTAAGGGGGAGACCTTGCAGTCCGAGACCGAGACCTTGCAGTCTGAGACCGAGACCTTGCAGTCCGAGACTGAGACCAAGACTTCATCTTCTGAGACTAAGACCAAGACTGAGACCAAGACCTTGCAGTCCGAGACCGAGACCAAGACCTCATCTTCTGATGAGACCAAGACCGAGACCAAGACCGTGACCAAGATCTTGCAGTCCAAGATTGAGACCAAAACCGAGAACCTTACTGTTTGAGACTAAGACCGAGACCAAGACCTCATTGCAATTATTTCACTTTTGTTTTATTTTGTATTTTTTTAAACTCAAACTTGGAACAAGAATATCCGGGTTGATATTCAAGTCAGCCATCTGACTGACAGCAACAAATTGAGGGCATTCAAGTTGTTATGGGCATTAAAAACCATTCGCCATATGCCAGTGCAGAAAAATTTGGTGTCTTGGTCTTGACACGTCATTGGACATGAAGTTGTTAAGTTTGTATGTATGTGCTGTAATGTAAATGTGTTTGCTGATTTGTAATCTACCTCAATTTGGCTGGTGGCTATTACAGAAGCATGTAAGTACAAACCAATATTATAATGAACCCATCTAAGCAAGCAGGAATTAAAGAGTGAAAATTGTCTAACCTTTTGATTTGTTTTTGTCCTACATAGGGTGTGGTTCCTGATCTTCTCCTTTGTTATGATGTTCTTGAATACTCTGTATGGTATCATCATGGCCATTATCCGCTTCCTCATTGGAATCCTAGGTCTCGCTCTCTTTCTGCCCAGGATTGATCTACCCATCTTGATGCCAAGCATGCCAGACCTAAGTAAGTTTAAAGGCCATGTCACACAGGGCAATCTTTTGAGTCAACTTGGAGCCAACTTGGAGCCAACTGCTTGCACTGTGTATAAAAGGAACACTTCTGCAGCACAAAAGACAATCTTCTAGCTGTAACTCACTATCCCCAGGAAAGTTATGAGAAAACTTAAATGAAAATTTACTTTCTTATTGGAGATTGCCTGGAGGAGGTTGCCTGTGAATTTATTTATTATTTTATTTCTCTTCACAAGTTCAATAAAAATTTACACACAAAAGAGATCCAAAATAGATATGGAGAAGGCTAGACTGAAGAGGAAAATGTAAATTCTCCTTTAACCTGTATTGTCCTTGTATCAACAAAAATGAAAAACAAATTATAAACGGAGACAAATTATAAACGCCGGAAGTAACTTTCACTGTGTATTGTTGCATTTGTAGTATAATTATCAATGCACCGCTAGCAGCCAGTGGTGGAGTTGCACCTCGGTAGCCTGGGGAAGTGGACAGAGACATATAGTGCATACAGGTTCAGATTCAGGATAAGACTGACTGGCATGGCCGTGGCCGTGGCCAGCATCGCGCTGATATGCGCCCCGGTCATCCATGGTTGGTTTCTTGTTGCATACCCACGTTTCACTACATACCAAACCTTTCATGTGCTTTACTTGTAATGCACGTGCAGGTCTTCTATTAGATAATGCACTTATGGGTGTTGTTATCCAACCAAACCATTAAAATTTGTTCAAAAGAATGTAATTAAAAAAAAAAGAATACAGAGAAAAGAAACCCATTCACATTCACTTGAATATGGACAAATTATAGGAATCAGTGAAACAGGATACGTGGCTCAGTGACTACACCTTTTGTCTTTGCTTGCAATTTGTTAACACTACAAATTTTCCAGCATTCAACTGAAACTGTTGAATGAATTTGTTTCACTTATCATACATCAGATATGCCAACTAACGCGCCATTGAATTGATGATTTCTTGCAGTCTATAATGTGTATGTTGGTAATATGTACACGGAGAATGCACACAGTAACCCTGTCCTTGTCACCTTCTGTCACTTCATGGTGTTTGACGTCCTGAGGTCAAAAAAGAAACATCGCAAAATGAAACGCTTGACTGAGCGAGGTTTTACCATCAGTCAGGATATAAACACTTACAGCGATCTTGAAGAGGAAACAGATGGGGAAAAAGGTATGGGTTAATGTTTTACCCCCTCCCCCATACTCAAGTCCCCTCCTGGTAAAGACAACCCCTCCCCCATTCTCAAGACCCCTCCTGGTAAAGACAACCCCTCCCCCATACTCAAGTACTTCCTGGTAAAGACAACCCCTCCCCCATACTCAAGTCGCCTCCTGGTAAAGACAACCCCTCCCCCATACTCAAGTCCCCTCCTGGTAAAGACAACCCCTCCCCCATACTCAAGTCGCCTCCTGGTAAAGACAACCCCTCCCCCATACTCAAGTCGCCTCCTGGTAAAGACAACCCCTCCCCCATACTCAAGTCGCCTCCTGGTAAAGACAACCCCTCCCCCATACTCAAGTCACCTCCTGGTAAAGACAACCCCTCCCCCATACTCAAGTCCCCTCCTGGTAAAGGCAACCCCTCCCCCATACTCAAGTCCCCTCCTGGTAAAGACAACCCCTCCCCCATACTCAAGTCCCCTGGTCACCTGTTGAAGACATACCCCTCCCCTGTGCTCGACTTTAAACTTGCACCATCACATAATAATAGCAGTAATCTCGCTACCAGACCTCAATTTCTACTGCCTGCTTGCATTGTTCCAATTATCATCGCAACCTTTCAGTTACTTTTTTTGTGGGGGGTACCGTTTCAGGATCTGCACATGAGACTGTTCCGAATAATAAATATTTTCTTCTTGTTGTTAAGGGCCAACAAAGTCGGTTGGTTTATTCAAGTACTTCCGTTGGTATCTGGCAATCACACTCATCAACAACCCTTCTCTGATTCACCTACGTAAGCGTCCTGCCGTTTCGTTAAATGAAGAAGTCACCATGCACAATGGAGAACTAAAAGTTGTTGACATCGGGGCAGATGGTGGTGTTCAACATAACATGATGCCGCATATGGTAGAGGTAAGCTGCTTGTCTCATACACTCAACAGTTATAATGCCCGGGGCCCACTTTCATGAATCCTGTTGGCATAAGAACTTGCTAAACATAGACAAACCTTGCTTAGCAATAATAGGTTACCGCCAAAATACCATTCAGTTGCCATTGCTGCAACTGGTACCCCACTCATTCATTTTTTGATTGGCAAAGAAATTTGCTAAGCAGAAGTATCTTCTTAACAGATTTGTGAAATGGGTCCCCGTTCTTATATAGTGCTTTAATTATCAATGCCTGACGGGCAAATCAAAGCATTCATTATTTTGACATCAGATATGCAGTTCTAGATGTTGCATAGGAGCAATATGCAGCCAACCATACCAGAAACACCAGGCAAACCCCTTCTCTTATAGATAAGTGTACTGGGTTCTTTTACATGTATTACAAGTCACAGGGATATAATTGGGTACCTGTGGCGGTAGAGGTTGATATTGTGTTTGAAAAAGCCTTTGGAGCACCACGGCAGCTCGGGGCTGTATACTCCCCAGGGAGCTGAGATTAAAGGATGTTATTGGCCCAATGACCAGGGTACTAATGTAAAGTGCATTGATACTTTATTGTAAAATGCGCTAAATAAGAACTAGTTATTATTATTATTATTGGACCTGGCTTTACTTCTCATCCAAAGAAAATCAATTATGGTTAAAGGTGTCTCGTAAAGGACAAAAGTGCCACGACCGGCTGGGACCCAAACCCACACTCTGACAGTACAAGAACTTGAGTCCAGCGCGCTGGATCGCATCAGTTCATGATAGTCTGGAATACAGGCAAATAAAACTTCCAGTTCGTTTTCGCTCGACGTTGCATGATTTCCTTCAAGATAAGGAACTGTTTGATGAGCTTAAGCAAAACCACCAGCAAAAAAATACCTGCAGTATAAACAGAGTGTCATATCTTCATGTTTGAAATCAGCATTTTTTTTCTTTGTTTGAACTAAATTTTGGAAAACCAAATCTGAAGAAAAGAAAATCCTGAAATACAGAATTTGTAAGAAATCTGAGAAGTACATCTCCAGAAACCTTGTACAATTGAACTAAATAACAATAAAGAACAAAGCTGAAAAAATGATGTCCTCTGTTTTTTACTCTTCCTGGTTATAGTTAAAATCTTATTTCTTGGGATCGGTAGTTGAAAGATAGAATAGACTTTCCACAATAGACCTTATGCACATGACGAGTCATTTGAGTAGGGCGCCCTCAGCTAGAGGTCAAAAGAAGGTTGCGCATTGGCGCATCTGCGCATCTGCGTTTTCCATTGTTTCATCATTGTTTCATCATTGTTGTACATCTAAGATGGCAGCATGATGACATTAGTGCTGGAGGGCTTTGTTAACTGAAAATCAATCTATAAGCTACAGTTATTATAAAATTCCAAAATTTACAGTATCTATTATAGCTTATATATGTACTAATAACGGAATCAGGGATAAATACAAATAAAGTGGAATCTATTGAGGAGGAGGCTTCTCTGTCATTGATTTTGTTTGTTTGCAAATGACCATCGTTCTTTTCCTGTCAGGTGATAAAACGCCACCATCTTGATAAGAAAAGAAGCAGTATTGATGCGGCTAATGTAGGGGACCTTCTAGTGGATGACATCAAACCCATACTTGAGGGTCAACAAACTCAACATCCAAATGGTTCTTCCTCATCCAAAACCAAACCAAACCAGCCCAGTTCTAACTGTTAATTCTGCCAAGGCTGCAGTAGACCTGGACCGTATCTGAATTGGCTGTGACTGTTTCTAAGGGTGTTGCTACGGATGACTCGGCCATCCAGCTGAAGCCGCCAATTCAGACAATTCTTATATTCATTACCCTTACCCTCTGCCCCTCCATTCATTTGTAAATTACAACCTCTACAACGCACCCAAAAGTCTGAGAGTTTAAAATTCCTGTTAGCTATACAAGGATTGACAGTAGGGCCCAGTATCATGGAGCTGCAGTAGAATAAAAAGGAAGACAAGTTCTCAAGAACGAATCTACACAGCTAACATAAATATTTACACATGGTGTTTTCACAAACTGAATATACAACTATTTCAATAGTTACACCATTATAAGAACTACTGTTCATGTAAGTTTAATTTTCTCAACAACGTGAAAACTTTTACTCGTTCTTGAGTAACTTAAAAATGTTGGTCCAACTCAACTGTTTTATGGGGAATCATTTAGCTGAAAGTTGTATCTTTTTGTAAAAACTTGTTTCTATATTTTCATTATACTTAAGAGTATGATTTTAAAAACCTGAATATTTTCAAATTGGTGCCAAATCCTTTAAATAGCAAGAAGTGCTCACTATTATCTCGTTTAATGATACAATGTTTTTTATTAACCTAAAAAGTTTACTGAAAATGCTATGAAAGCTAAGATTCTTGAAAAAAAATATATAACAAAAATTAAAATAAAATAAAGAAGGGCTTGGTTTGAGAAATTTTTACATACATTCCTCAGTACTTCAATCAAAGCTTGGATTAAAATAATAAAATAATATATTCATTATGCATTTATTGTGCAAATCAGTACAATAATTGATTTAAAACATTCAAATTTAAATTTTTCAATTAAAAGGTGGTATTCCTTCTTTTTCTTAGTACTCTTTAAAAAGAATTACTGTAAATGTTGGTTTAATTCCTTCTCAGTAAACAAGTTTCAAATGAGCAAAGGTTTTTAAACTGGACTTTAAACCTTCTTGGACCAAAAAACAATTTGATTGATGTAATAAATGCATCAGGGATGAAGATTAGACCTTTATCATGCTGCGGCCATCTTGATTTTCTCCCATTCAACTCAATGTAACCAAACTGAGGCTGGAAGGAAAAATAGTCTGGTTTCTTTTTGTACAATTAATCTTAGTATTCATTACTGTTATAAGATGCAGGGAACATGACCAAGATGGTGGCAGCATGATAAAGGTCTGTATGTTTTGGGGGGGTTTTACACCCACACCAATGTGTGATGACATGCACTGTATATCCACAGTGCCTTCCGGTTCCTGCAGAAGCAATTATATTCAGTTCCATTGCTGAGACAATCTTGTCAGTTTTTCATTTGGACAGGCTTGGATCCCGGAGGTCCAGTTGGCCCAAGTAATATTAAGTATAATATTAATCTTGCAGTATTTTAATATCTGATTGCTATGGTACATGTATATGCAGTATTTTAATATCTGATTGCAAAGGTACATGTATATGTATTATTCTTTATACATAAAGTAAATAATCACATATCGTAGCATTGCCTTTATAAAAAATGAGTCGTATAAATTATTAAATCAAATTTGGATACGTTCCGAATCCGAGTGTCTGTACAATTAAGTCAATTATATCAGCACCTTAATTGCCGGTAATATATTATGTTCTTGTCCTTGTACAGGTTGAATTAATGAAAACTGTTTAGATTTGATGAATTTTCCAATCATGAATGTGGGAATTAATTTACTGTTTTGCTGTCACCCACAGTCTGGTCTTGGGGTGTCAATGATAGAGTTAAATCAGTAGTATGTTTAGCTTGAAATACTGACTATGTTCATTCACATCTGCTTATGCAACACTTTGCAACTTAATTTTGTGAAAGCAAAATTGAACAGACCAGCAGGGCCCAATTTCATAAAACCTGTAAGCCCATAAAAAACCTGCTCAGCAGAAACAGGTAGCCAGCCAAAATTCCGGTGCCCCATTCATTTTTGTTTTTGCTGAGCGAAGAAATTTTCAAAGCAGTTTTTTCTTCATGACAGCTTTGTGAAATTGGGCCCTGGGCTCTTAGCAAAAATGAGCAGGATACCAGTCAAAGATGGTAGGCCTACATATGACATTGTATGTTGAATGGTAAGCATATTCGGGTAAGTGCAACCTTTTGTGTGCTTAAGCAGCTCTATGGGTTCTGAACTGAGTCTAAAAAAGAAATTTCTAATGTGAGATTCACTTTTGATTAAAACAAATTTTCGGACCAACTTTTTATAAAGGAAATTCTTTAATTATATTGACTTGTACGACAGAAATGCTCTTATAATTCTTTAATGCTGCCATTTACACGCAGACAAAAGAGAGTTAAATAGTATTAAAGTATAACATCTTTTATTGTTTGATTATACCTCTATTTGTTGCCTTTATACAGTAATAAATTTCACAACTTTCTTGAGGATTTAACTCTTAATGTAAATTAACATATTTTTTTGTACTATTCAAAATAGGGACTTTTATCTGAATTCAGACTTTTTTATGTCTGTGTCATGAAATAAAATAGCAGTTGTTTCCTTCAGCTATAAAGGAATAAGCTCTTTGACCACTCTAGCTAGTGCTGAGAATACTGTTCCCAGAATTAAGCTCCTTGGAATCTATAACTCCAGGGGTTACTAACAGTTGAAAATACCATCATTTCAACATACCTCCTAAAATTTGGGTCCTAGTTTCAGAATTTTGTGTCAGCAATGACCGTCACCCCTGACAAAAGTATGAGGCATTTAAATGATGAGTAAATGATGAGTAAGCCAATATCAGCAAGTCTCAGTGGTGAGACGGCCATTTTAATATTCCTTTTTTTTCTTCTGCATCTTTGGCGAAATGAATTCACAGGACACAAATGTATGCTATTCAGATACTACGTTATTTAGAAAAACCAATAACAAATGTAGAAAATGCTCAAAGTGCACGCCACAGTTTTAGCACTATCAAGTGTCGCAGGATTGAATTTTGCAATACATGCATGTCACGTGGTATCAAAATGCTTAGTCTATAGCAACAGTACCTAGAGTGCCGTCAAGCCAAGTGGTCTGTGCCTTCTATTTCTATGGTCTGGACTAAAAACGTTTGATACAAAGTCTCGTTCAGCCATGTCGTCTTTATGGTAATGTTTGTGTTGACGCACATGTATAACATTGGTAATTGTCAAAACCAGTATCCACATTTTATGTGACCCACCGTTATACATAAACTAACAAACCTGTGAAAATTTAGGCTCCATCCAGTCAGTCATTGGAGTCACAATAAAACAGTGAAAAGCCCCCTTATGTTTCCACTGCTTTAGAATATGAGTTTTGGTTCTACACTATTATTGTTTACTCAATTCTCCAAATGTATTGCATTTCAAGTGAAGTTTTCCACTATGACCATCTTTATACCATGTAAGTTATGTGTAAATCCGTGAACATTTATGTTTTCAATCCTACCAATGTAGTGCACACCCTTTAAAATCTGATTCAGTTGTGAATATCATACTGAACATATCAAAATGACGTTCAATTATCATAGTAACAAAAAACTGTTGTCTGTATATACAATTTGTAAAAATTTCAAAAAACAAGCCAATGGTATATAGTGTTCATAAAGCAGTAATAAACCATTGACTGGGTCAACATTTTACAGAAAAAGCTTGACAGAAAACGTAGTTCCTAACAAGGTATTTCACTAGCATTTTAATTTATCCCCAATTGATAAAGTTAAGTAATTGGTCAGTAAGTCTATTGTAAAAAAGAAAACAAGCAAACAAACAAAATTAAACAAAATGATGGACCGCCTGTGATGTTTTTTTTCAAATTCTGAAAGTTTTCTACAGTATTTCTCAAGGATTTCTTCTCATTCTGAGCCCTTCAGGTCACTCTCACATCCTCCTCGCATGGTCCAATATTGCAGATGAGAGAAGCACCAGAGACGTTGTATCGTAGACAAAAACAGGGTGAGTAGTAGTTGGGTTCTAGCACCGGTCGCAACTCTTTCGACAATTTTGTCTCATGTAGCCTTTGTTGGTCTCACACTCCCCCCGTTCAGCCCATTCAATGCAGCTTCTGTTTGTGTCATAACAGATTGGATTGACTGTGTGTACAAGTATGTGACCAACAAGGTGGATAGGATGGGGGTTGGAGGAGATGGTGGGGGTTGGAGGAGATGGTGGGGGTTAGAGGAGATTGGTGGGGGATGAGTCGGGAAGATAAACGAATAACAAATAATCTTGGTTAATAATAGAGGAAAGAAAAGAGCAAATACTAGATGGGATGGATGTCTTAATCCAATATTTTAGAATCTGGTGTGCACAATGTGTCATTTAAAAAATATCTTTTCATTTCTGATGACTACATCGTCCTGTTGTTTTTTCTCTCATTCAAGTCAATGTAACCAAAATGAGGCTGAAGGGGAAAAAAGTCTGGCCCTCGGCTTTTTGGGGGGTCATGAAATTTAGTATGCAACTGTTTGAATGCAAAAATTAGTTAGTGGCCTGACATTTTGACCCTAGCAGGGTGTCATGGCCGAGTGGTTTACAGCATCGGATTCAAGTTCTGGTGGTTAAGTCTTTGGTGTGTGGGTTCGAGTCCGGTTCATGACGCTTGTCTTTGAGCAAGGAACTTTGCTATAATTGCTTCTCTTTACCAAGGGGTACAAATGGGTACCTGCAAAGGTAGAGGTTGATGTTGTGTTTGAAGGCAGCTTGGGGCTGTATACTCCCCAGGGAGCTGAGAAAGATTAAAAGAATGTTATTGGCCCAATGACCAGGACACTAATGTAAAGTGCATTGATACGTTGTTGTAAAATGCACTAATTATTATTATTATTGTTATTAGCGGAGTCTTTCTCGAAGCCTTCAAAAAAGATTCTGCTAGGTCGAAACGTCAGGCCACTAACTAATTTTTGCATTTATACCATAGGTCCTTTTGGTTGGTACACAGTTTGCAATCAGCTAATTCTATTTTCTCATTACTGTTTGAACACAGGGAACAAAATGGAGCTGACTGCAGTCTGATGAGGATCTGATTGTAGAAGACATGAGTCGTGGTGGTCACATTTAGGCTCGTCTACATCAGTTAAACCAACTGCTATTGCCTGCTGGGAACTATAGCTGTTTTAATGGTAGGTCTTTCATAGCATTATAAATCTGCATTGCTGTTTCTATGTCTGTTATGTCACCTATGTCACGCAGGTCATTTTGTCATATACTCAAAAATTACTGCATGATTTGTCATTTAATAGATGTTAATTACTGCATGATTTGTCATTTAATAGATGTTAATTTTGGATCGGGATGAATATCATTTGTTTTTTTACCAATTTGTGTTAAGCACTGTATACTCAGTACTTGCCCGAGTTCTGTGAAAAAAATCCACAGGCAAATCACTTGGGTGGGATTCAAACCCACGACCTTTGCATTAATTGCTAGAGCAGATGTCTTGCCACTAGACCACTGAGCTATGATTTGTCATATTATGTGGAATAGACCTATCTATTAAGCCCGACCCACCAAAGCAACAGTTTATCATTGAGATTGACATATGCGCCATGCTCTGCCCAGCACTAACACAAGATACACCATCCAGCAATCAAAATGGCAGTTTAAAGTTATTTTAACAAGTCATGCCTTTGGGTGCTTGTGTTTGTGGTTTTGAATGCACAAAGCCAAAACCCAAGTTGCCTGTAAAGATGGCGTTTATCTGCAATGATCTCTTGCTTCTGGCAAACTAATTCCAGTCATGTGATCAACTGTCTTGTTAAGTCACATTGTTTGACCTTTAACAACATTATTTACTAATGTTCACAATATTCGATTCTGTTATGTGTTACACATACAGGAACATTCTCTGCTCTTAGAACTTGCTCCATTTTAATTTAAGATCCTTCCTAACACACAAGGAATCTGCCTCAAAAATGGCGCAACCAAGATTTAGTGCGGGTGATGATGCGTGTATTGGGTTCATAGGTCATATGCACAAGCGCCATTAAACAAATATATTGTATTGCTGCATATTGGGAAACTAAGTACAGTTAAAGAATAAATCAAGCTGCCAAGATGGACACCATTCTGTAGTTTAAAATGTAACTGTGCGAGGTTGTATAGTTGTGTATCGCATTGCTTCAAAATCAGTGCGCCATGATGGTTGCCGTTGTTGCTTGAACTCGGATTCCAACAGAACCATTTGCGTGCTGATCATTTACATTGGGACATGCATATAGGCTTTGGTTAAGGTTACATATGATACTCACAGTCACAATGGTCACAGCTCTTGGGGCAGTTTGGTAACATCCACTGTGGATTGGCTGAACATTCTCCTGTTTCCGCCCACTGTACACAGTTTGGATCAGTGTCCTTGCAAGCTGTTTCAACCAAAACCACCATTCATCAGTTTTGTCAATAGGGGGAAAAAATGATGTTTTTGTGACATTCCACTCAGGGCCCAAGTGTGAAGCCTGTAAGCAGGAAAACTTGCTAAGCACAGACTAATCCTACTTAGCAGTAACATGTTACCAGCCAGCTTTCCATGAAGTTTACATTGTTGCTACTGGTGCCCCACTCATTTTTTGTTTTGCAGAGAAAATAGCTTATTAAATTAATTGTGCCTGAGGTCTTTAAATTGACACAATCAGTAAGCAGAAGTTGGCTTAGTGCCCTGGGCCCAATTTCATAGAGCTGCTTAAACATTTTCTGCTGCTCAAAAATAAGGAGTATACCAGTCAAAGATTGTACATGTGACATGTTATATTGGCTGGTACCCTCATTCTGTTCAGCATAACTTTCTTGTGCTTCGCTACCCTTTTT
This sequence comes from Leptasterias polaris, assembly GCA_037783415.1. Lineage (NCBI taxonomy): Eukaryota > Metazoa > Echinodermata > Asteroidea > Forcipulatida > Asteriidae > Leptasterias > Leptasterias polaris. Next base: position 9,028,341 of record JAZGTN010000022.1, read on the forward strand.
GAGCTAATGCAGCTCTATGAAGTTTGGCACTTGTCCCCATTTCATAAAGCTATTAATCACAACAGCAAAAATGTTTAAAACAGAAACATCTTGCTTTACATGGTATTTGGGCTGGTAAGCTGTTTTTGCTCAGCAAGATTTGATGTGCTTAGCAGCTTTATGATGGCAATAAAGGTTATACATTTTACAATAGCCATGTTTTTTCACTTGGAAGGGATTGTACACTTTTACACTTTTGTGAACTTTACTTCATCAGAACTTGCAAGAGAAGGATCCAATTCAGGTGAAATTGTTTTAGGTGAAATTAGTCTCTGTGTGCAGCCTTCTATTAAAATAATGTAAATAACGTTTTCTTGAGCCTGGAGCGCCATATAAATTTATAACAAATGTTTTTGGAAATGAATTCTTTCTCCCAAAGAAGGTGATGTACAATCCCTTGTAATGAGTGAGTTCTATTGTGTGATACATTTTAAAGAAATGTCAATCTTTTGTTTGTCATCATCACATTCCTGCAAATAGTTTTCAATCTGACATGTTCTCTTACTTCTCGGACATGCTACCCATCTGACATGCCCACTCCTCTGACACGCCCACTCCTCTGACACGCCCACTCCTCTGACACGCCCACTCCTCTGACACGCCCACTCCTCCGACACGCCCACTCCTCTGACACGCCCACTCTTCTGGCATGCCCACTCCTCTGACACGCCCACTCCTCTGACACGCCCACTCCTCTGACATGCCCACTCCTCTGACACGCCCATAACTCTGACACGCCCATAACTCTGACACGCCCATTCCTCTGACATGCCCATTCCTCTGACACGCCCACTCCTCTGACATACCCACTTTTCTGACACACCCACTCCTCTGACACGCCCACTTTTTGACATGCCCACTTCTCTGACATGTCCACTTGTCTTACTCATCCTCAGTCAGTACCCACATTTGTCAAAGAGTTTCTTCTCATATCTACACTTGCTTTATCTCACATTGATCTTTCCCCCTTCTGGCTCTAAAGAGTCTTGGAGTTTATGCTTAAACTTGAAATCTAAAAAAGCAAGTAACAGTCAGATCATTTCTGTTGAGCCAGCAATTCCATTGAGCTGCATGTTTACACATAGTTTGCATAAATTACACATAAGTATAGAACTGTTTTCTTTCGGCTAAATCTGGCAAAATGCCATGGATAATTTTCAGCAAATTTTTAAACTGGAGAGTTCCATGGGGCTGCGGCATCACAATTAAAATGTAGCCAATAACTTTGAGAAATTAATTACCTAAAAATATTTTTTCTTCTTCTTCAAATAATGGAGAAGAACCCCACCCCCCCCCCCACTCTTTTCAAAAGAATTTGGGAATAGGTCTACTTTCACCTACCTGTCGTACTATCATCTTTATTGCACCCAACTTAAGTGTTAAAAGCTATGGTAGGCATTAGTTACTTGGGAAAGGAATAACTAGTTGAATAGCTCAATTAAGAGTTATTTATCAAATTATAAAATGGACAGGGTGGATATAGGGTGGACAAACAGGGAATGGAAAACAACGGAAAATGTTTGGTTTTTCTGTAGGCTTAGTTATTCCACATTTATTAATATATGATATTAAAGACATGCAGGTGTTACAGTGAATAATGAATTAACAGTGGAAAGGAATTTAAATACAGTATTTTACAATCAATTTCTGCAAGTTGAACTATCACAAATGCTGAAAAATCACAACTAACATTAATGCACAGTTTTACTTATTTGCCTCTGACTTTCAGTTCGATGTAACATATTATCATTGCAAGTACCTACCTGCTCAAACACATTCATCAGACCTAGACATGTTAAGCACTATCTACTCCATGTGCTCTGAGGTTTATAAAAAGAAAAATTCCAGCGTAGCTGTGATTAGTGTAGTATTCCTGATAAGTTCTTTTTTCTGAACTATGAACTATGTACTGCTCAAGCAACAGTACTGCAATTTTCTTTTATTTAAAAAAGTTTGAGCACAGGAAGATGTAATGCATTTAAAATTAACATGAAGATTTCCCTACTTCAGTTAAATTAGCCAGTAAATGGGAGTTTGTTTGGATTTAGGGAAGTGTTATATTGAAAATCATCTTCAAGGTGACATGGATACCATGGATACCATGGATACCATGGATACCATGGATACCATGGATACCATGGATACCATGGATACCATGGATACCATGGATACCATGGATACCATCAAGAAGTAAATTAATATTCCAGCAAACTTGAATTGCCTGATTTTGATTGGTGGACCCATAATAACAAGAGGTGTGATATAAACCTATATTGCACATTCCATATCACAACCTTCGTGTAGCGCTGTTCAAACTCTGAGTATTGCGCTATTTTAGGCTACACGCAAAATGTGTGCTTCATAATAAATAAGCTATCACCTGCACACTCGTGGAATATCTAAAAATGAATTGGGTCTGCATCCCTTTGGCCTTTTTGGATATGGGACGCAGAAGTGCTATATTTTTCCGTATCCCACTGCGCTTGTGGGCTGATTAATATTACAATTATTATTAGTATATTTTTTGTCGCAAGATGGATTTTTAATCTGACTTTTTAAAGAGGATACCTGTGCCCTGTATGTCCACCTAAGATCCACCCTGGATATGAATTAGTGGGTTTTAATAGTGGGAGGGTTTTGGCTACATTATCCTGTTTGAAAGTGTAACTTAATTCCACTGTAAGCCACGCCCACTTCACACAAACTGGCTCCACTGATTACCAGAATGGAACGTTTAATAACGGGAATTTGCTTCTACACCACTCTTCAAATACTAGGGTCTTTGCAGAATTACAATTTTCTGCCATGAGAGATTTCTTGAAGTGTATGCCAGCTTTGGAGTGGGAAGTAGCAAAACTTTGGGCGTACAGCAGATACACTTAGATGTGATGCAATGACTTAGCAGTAGGATAGGCAAGGAAGGGATGTGATGCATGATTAGCATTAGGCTTCATGATGAATGGTGTGTGAGGGAAGTGGAATAAGTTGAGACAGTTCTAGACAGGCTCAAGGAAGCAGCATCTGGATACATTCAAAGTATACTGATTAAGATGGCAAGTTATTATACACCATTGCCTTGCTATCACTTCTCAGATTTGTAAAGGGTAAAACTGCAAGCCTCTTTATGTTGTACCCACACATCGAACATGTATGGGCACGTCCAAGAAGTGGCGTGAATTACATACAATGGCCAAATATATAACAACAATGGAAACAAAAATTGTTTGACTTGCTTTGCATCATGTAAATATGAATTTGGTTAATACACGACCTTACTTGGTCAAAAATACTGCAATTTGAACTGCTGTAAAAACGTAGTTCAAGTAGTTAAACTATAACCAATGAGCCAGTGGTATATCAAATTATGCATTGATGGAATATTGGGATGAGTAAAAGCTGAATTAATGACTGTATGCATGCATGATAAATTGCAGTTACATGTACAGCGCTTCAGGCAATTTTGTTTAAACTAAAATTTGACTTTGAAAATAAAAGTCAAAACTTATCCATCTGGAGTTCCTTCATTATTTTCCATATTTCTGTAAAAAGAACGTAAAAGCCACAAAAAGGACAATAGTTTATATCACTCAATACTCAAGATCCTCGAAAGTACTAACACAATTATCCTTAAAATGAGATGATTCTATAGGGCTGCACTACCAATCCTAATACACAGGACCTTTGGCTTAATGTCCCATCCAAAGGACAAAGCAATTATGAAAGTATCTTGCTCAAGGACACAAGTGCCACGGGTGGGACTTGAACTCACACTGATCAGAAACACCAGAGCTCGAGTTCGGTGCTCTTAACCGCTCAGCCACGACACGGCCGCTCGGCCGCTCGTCAATACAAAATGACTGAGTCTTGTGTTTTTACCCACACCAATGTGTGTTATGCACTATATTCTCAATACTTTCCCTGAGTGTACAGTGCTGAGTATTCAGAGCTTAACACACATTGGTGAACTTGTAAAAAGCACAATTAATGTTCTCTATCCCGATGCAAATTGAACATCTATTAAAGTTTTAGTCTTGTTCTACTTAATTAAGTGCTTCATTTCCCAACTGGGGCTCAAAATGACAGTCTGAGAAAAGTCACCGCCCCCCCCCCCCCCCAGTCTCTTCACACATTGATGTACCATCCCTCTAATGATAAAAAAACAAAAAACCAACAACATCGATGAAAGTCTTTGTTAATTCATTGATGAGTTGGCTCCAGCATTATCGATTTGGAACTTTCTCAAATTATTTTAGGTCACTCATCAAGTTTCCTTTTTATAAGTTCTATTTTACCAGAAGAACAATGGCTAACAATCATGGGGCCAAGCTTTGGCAAACGCTAATCCTCAAAAATTTAATATGGTACTTTTAAGCAGGTCTTTTTAGTCTGGAGTTTTGGACATAACAACATTACCTTTAAGATGGGGCTCATGCACCTAACATTGTTCACCATTCCTAGGTGACAATGAAGCTATTCTTCTCGGAGATACTTAACTTTATTGTTTTGTGTTTTGTTTTAAAGAGGAAGTAATCATTGATGATTCAGTGAGTTGCAGTCAGGAACTCTACTTGTGGACTCCCACTTGTCACCTGCATTCTTTGGCTTTATGAAAGTTTCACATATATCCACTCTGCCTTCACATCCAGTTGAGGTGAGGGGAGGGGTGCTGAAACGGACCTCCCGAGAAATTCATCCACAATAATCTGGAAGGTAAGTGAAATGTATTTTTTAATATCCATTGAAATTAATAATTTTCTGATTAGTAAGAATGGCCATATTCTGCTGTGTACACAGCCACCGAAGTCACTGTGCCACACAGGACGGCATGTCATTTTTCTGCTGATCAGCTTTTCCCCTCTTTTTCTTAATTCCAGTTTCAAAGAAAACTTTAAAATACCAACAATGTTGTGTTTTCTGGGCAGTCTTTTTTATTTCAATAATAAGGTGCATGTCTGTATAGGCTGATGATTAATCTTGTTGGTTTGACTCTCTTGGCTTAAGGGATTGTTTGTACATGGCTCATGGTTTATGTTGCCGTAACATCAGTTGTTTTGTGGTCTTTTAACCAGTTCGACGCGGGATAAATTTTCACCGAATTTACCCCCCACGCGGGATACTTTTGTGAATTTTGTTGAAATAAAAAAAAAAGTGCAAGTGCTGGCATAATTTTATTCTTTATGACAATTTTCTGAAATAAAAAACTCTGTGATTTAAAAAAATCTGTCACAGTAGGGGAAAACACCTTCACATTTCTCTCTTTTTGTTTAAACTCACATTTTACCATCTCAAGATACGGATCCCTCAGAAAAATCTGCATTATTATCACTCACCTCAGCTCATCATCGTGATCATCAGAACTGACTTCGATATAACCATGCTAACTTCAGAATTCTCGCTTTTTTCACTATTATTTTCAAACTCTGAATTAGAACTATTGAACTATTACCCTTACTTTCCTCTGAACTAGATGAATCGGAATTAGAGGACCCTGACGATACAAAATATCAAAGAATTTCCGTGTCATTATTGTACACGCGTTTTCTCATGGAGGCCGCCATCTTGATTTTGTCAACAAAATGTCATCTCAATCGTTGTGTTCATCGGCTGGCCCTGTGTCCATAAAAGTTCAATAGCGCCACCAATCGCTAGTAAATTACACTAGATATATCCCTGGTACCCCGCAATGCAACTACAACTGAATCCCATACACAATTCGCACGCTGAGGGTAACGGCGATTCATATGTAAATTTGGCGAGTATACTCGTCTTCCTAGTGTCAGTAAAAAAAATTCCCGCGAGTTAACTCGTCATTCGCGTCGAACTGGTTAAGAGTATGTTTTATGCTAAATTGATATTTGTGGTGCACCCTCAAAGATAATTGGTAACAGGTGTCTGATCAGACTAATTTTGTCATGGTCTTCTTCTAAGTAATAGCATAATAATTTTTTTTTTAAAATAGCGCTTTACCCTTCCGGCATCTCAAACCGCCTATTTTTAATATTTGAGAAAAAAGAATTAGCCGTTACAAACCGCTTACCAATCAAAAGGACCAATATAGTATAAATTCAAAAAGTAGTCAATGGCTTGACGTTTCAACTCTGCTAGATTTGGAATGTCAGGCCATTAACTATTTTTAAAATTTTATTTGAAGTTTTTGAATTATGAGACCAATTATGTAGCACCTTATAAGGGTTTACAAGTTGATGTTGCGTAATCAGCAGCCACTGCCAGACACACCGGGGCGAACCCCTTTTCTTAGCAATAAGTGTAACTGGATTCCTTCAAGTTAATTACACAACACAGGGGATCTTCACCTTTACAGCCCATCTGAAGCAATAATGGTTAAGTGTCTTGCTTAAGGACACAAGTGTCAAGACTGGGACTTGAACCCACACTACACTGATCTAAAACAGTCAAGTCTGGTGTTAAACCACTCTGTCATGATGCAGTGTATTGGACAAAGTACATTGACAACACAGCCATGAATGTTCTTCTCTACTAATAATCCTTCAGGAAAACAGCTTAAAACTGTTTTGTGAATGATGGCTTTATAATAATACTTACAGTTAGCACATATTGCAGCTCTTTGGGCAGTAGGCCAACATGGAGGCAGCATTGCTCTGACATTGCCCATCGTTATAAAGCTCAAGGCAGAGTGTTGGCTCGTAGTCAATGCATTCTGGAAAGGAATGAGTATGATTGGTATGATAATTTGGAATCAATCCAACTTGCTACATTCCCATACAGGTCTCAAAATTGCTCTTTGATGGTTCAAGACAAATATTTCTTGGTAAAGAGCACCGCACCAAGTCTCTAGGAGTAAAATCTGAACATTCATATTAACATTGCATTCACCTTGTGTCTCAATAAGTTGCAAAAATGAGGTAAATGTTCCAAAAAGGTAAACAAGTGGTTGCACCAATTTTTCTAGGGGGCACTTCTGGCAAATTAAATTAGTAGTTTTAAAAACAAGCCTGAGGTAGCCTCAGGCTTGTTTTTTCTTTATTCTCCATTTATCATGAAAGAAAGTTCTCTCTGGAACTATCAAACCTTGTGGCCAAAGTGTCTTTCCCCCAATACTTTAGAGCAGTATATTAAAACAAGACTGTTCAAACTTGTGCCTCATCAGCTAGAGCGTTGGTTTAGCTTATTACTCCCTCGAAAAAAGGTGAGCAAATTTTGCTGGCTTACGTGAACAGGTGTTACAGCTCTTTGGGCAACTGAAAAGCATAAACTGAGGATTGGATTGGCATTCTCCACTGTCGGCCCATTTCCAGCACTTATCCTTGATATCCACACACCCTGGAGTGAAATCTGAAATGAGAAAACATGAATAACTGTGTGTCACTGGACTGTTAGTAATAATACATAATTGTTTTAAATTATGTGCCTTTGCAAGACAACGCAGACCCCTCAAAGTGAATTATGTCTATTCAGCGGGCCCTCAGCATTCCTGAAACCATCTCATTTCATTTCATTTATTAACTCTGGTTGTGAAGCCAAGGACTCTCAGAAAAGCGAACTTAATCACTATATTAGCCAAGAGCCTCAGTTGGGAGAAGACAAAGAAGGATCTAGTTTTAGATGTGGGAGGAAAACCCCATAGTATTATTCCAGGGAAAACCCACACAATCAGGTAGGGACTGAAAACACAATCCAGGTAGTGCCCACAGCTTGATTCGAAACGGGGTCCTTGAGGTGGAAGGCGAGGAAAGATACCACTACACCAAACCAACTCCTGAGGAGTAAGTAAGATTCAGCAAACAGTTTGAAACATATTTTTACCTTTGGGTACCAGGCTACACGAATAACAGCAAAAGTCCTTCATCCATTCTGGATCAGTCTCGCATTCACCATCAAGAGCAAGTTCAGCACAGTACTCCACAACATCCAAACATTCTGTCGATGGGTCTGGTGCTGTACAAACAGCAACAAAGATCATTTAACAAAATAGTGATTTGAAGATGATTCAACGAATGAGTTCAACTGATCAAACCCTGGCTTCAGGGGGTCCTCTTTCAGTCCTATACGAACACTTCATGCAATGACTGCCCACCACATGATGAATGGAAGCTGACTAAATCCCCAGAGTGTCCATGTGGACAAAAAGATTTGGGGGAACTTTCAAAGTGCTGCATGAAGTCACTGATAGAGCTGGCAAACGGCTCACAGAACTTGTTTGAAAATTATAATGTACTTGCTGATCAAAACGTCAAATTGTTAACGACCGATTCTTTTCAGGACCACCACGACTCATAGAGAGTTATGTTATTATTATATCTGGTATCGAAACCTCATAACTGAACTTAATCACTGTAACTTGCAAGCCTGAAGAAACCTGTAAACGAGGGTGTTTGCTTTGATACACATGAAATAACAAACCTGTGGAAGTTTAAGCTCAGTTGGTCATTTGAGTCACTAGAAAATAGTAAAAATACCTTTTAAACGCCTTTCACTGGTTTGGCTAAAAACTAATTGGTTCACTCATTTCTCAAAAACTGAAGTTTTTCATGCAAAGATATTTAATTTGAAGTTTTTCACCATGACCTTCTTGATACCATGTACATCCTGTGCAAATCTGTGAACATATTTTACACTATACAAACTCCCAAGTCAGAATTGACCTTGATTCTGGGTCCTGTGGTGCCTGACCCATTTGTGGGTCAGTGTGGCTCAGAATATGAAGCAAAAAACCCCAGAAGTGGGTCAAACTGATGCAGAACTGGAGTTAAATCCCATTTTTAAAAATCCAGTCCCTGGTTTTCCTGACAAAGAAATGGATCAGGCTCTATAAGTTTTTAGTGTGTCTATTTTCACTCTTACCAATGTTGTGCACAGCCTTAAATCATTCAACTTACGTTCTACAAACTGATAAGTCCTGTTGCAGGCACCACAAGACATCCGACAGTTCTCAACCATCCAGTCCTCATCAGATTTACATGCACCCTCCTTCTTCAAGGAAACGCAATTGTCAGCCACATCAATGCAATGGCTGGGTACTGTTTGAGGGGTGAAAATAATGTTAATGATAATCATATCAAGTACATACTGCATGTCACGAATGTCACTGTGATGAACAGATGAAGTGTGATGCCACGTGGCAAAATCTGGCACTTCTCAGAAAAAGTGAAATTGCATTAATACAAAGTGATTTCAGTGCCTACCTGATTACGTGGGTTTTTCCCATAGGAGTTTTCCTCCCATATCTAAAACTGAACATTTCTTCTCTGTTTCTATTCATCTTGTTATGGGCACTAATTGTGCTGTTGGCTTTGTAAGAAATAAAGTATAATAGTGTAGGGAACCCAAGTGCGCCCTCAGTGTTCAAGTGTCTAATCCAACTTTGTGATTAGCATACTTACAATACAAAATAAGTTTGGGGTCTCAACCGGCTTTGGGCTCGCTCTCTTTTCCATTTTAGCTTTGAGCAAGAGAGAGCACATTTATTTTCTGTCAGTATTTTTCTCTATTTTGTAGGGAACATGGCTCTGGCCATGTTCCAAAAACTGTTTATCTGGAAGGGATAGTGTCAAAGAGCTCTCTGTGAGTGTTTTTTGTATTCAATTAATCAGTTTATTCCAGAAATATTGTCATTTTATAGCTATTTGAAATTGGGTAATTGTAAACTTGTGTGTATATGTAGCCAGCCTCGTGTTGTGTTGACCCTTAGCCCTTATTATTAGTGACTGTTTTAATGCTATTTTGTATTGTGTTCTATTGACTGGAGGATTAAAATCAGTTCAAGTGCACGAGATCAGTTTATATTTTAGACGTCATCATATGGAATTTGTTGCTTCTGGTGTATTTTGGTGAATGCTTGTCCCTTTTAAATAGAGGACCGGCCTCCTTCCTGTGTCTCTACAATAACAATATGATCACATATTACTCACAGTCTTCAAGACACGTCTGACAGCAGTTGATTCTCATCCACACAGGGTTGATATCGCACTCGCCATCCTTGGCCCAAGAGGTGCAATTCACGTACAGATCATCACATTGTTTTTCCTCTGTAAAAATCACATCATACTATTTGAAAGGTCCTAGGGGGCTTTGCAATCTTGTGAGAAACTGTAGACAAGATAGCATTTGCAAATGATGCTCTCTACAATGTTGACAACAAGACAAGCCTAAAATGAATTCAGCGCAAAACTTTTATGTTTTTCAATTTAAGTTTTGATACAAATGTAAAATAAAAACCCAACATTTATAAAGTCTTTGCCCCTGATGTAAGTGCATTAAATACATTCATTAATAATTTAGACATTAAAGGTGTTTCTTGCATTAAAAACATTGAAAGAAAAACAGAAAATGGGGCATAAAAGACGACCTTCAGAGTTTGGTATCTTGCTAAAGCTGCATACTAATAAGACAACGCTAAAACAGTGTCCTGTTTTTGCTCTCTAACCAACCCGACAGTATCTCTTAGTTCAATTCACTGTGTATGGAAAATTATGGGGAAAGGTCAAGTTTGTTTGTAGTGGTTTACCTCGGTCTTTACTGCACAAGCCACAGCTTCTCATACAATTTGATCTCATGAAGTCTAGATCGTAATCACACTCCTGGTCCTTGGCCCACTGTGGACATTGATCAAAACCATCTTTGCAGCCACTTTCATCCGCTGTAGAAGAAGATAAATGCTTTGATATTTTGAATTTACCCTACATCGATGTGTGATAAGCTCTATTGACCGTTTACTCAGTGCTTTCCCGAGTCATGTGGGGAACAAAGTCCAAATTCGAACTAACAACCCCTGTCATTCTACAGAAGATGACTTGCCACTAAAACACCTAGCGTGCCAAGTGAAAAGGCCAAGTGGAATGCTTAGAGGCAGCTACAATTTAATATATTTATCTTTACTATGTTGTTTGCTCATTTTAGTTAGTTGCACTACCACTCAGTATGTATGACAGATTTTCATGAGGGTACAACTATGGATATAACGTGTAGATTCCTGATGGTATCACTGCTGTGTTGTAAGAGCTTTATTTATTGCTCTTTGTCCTTTCTCCCTGGGATACTTTAAATAGACTGTTGGAAATGAAATTCAGAAACGGTTTGGTTTACCACTGAAGTCTTCGTCGCAGGTTTGACAGCTTTTCCTGCAGTTGCTCCTCATCCAATCCGGGTTAGCCTCGCACTCTCCGGTGTTAGCCCAAGCTGGACATTGGGAATTGGAGTCGAAACACCCCGTTATTAAGTCCTCACAGGTCTTGCAGCTGTCTCTGCAGTTCCACCTCATCCACTGCGGATTCTTCTCACACTCTCCGATCTCAGCCCAGCGTTCGCAGCTTGTGTGTCCGTCGCTGCAGGGGATCAAGGTTTCCATTGGAGGTTTGGATGTTGTCTTCTCAGTAAGTGACGACGTCTCCTTGGAAGAACTTGTCTCACCTGGTGTGGTCTCTGCTGATTCCTCCGATGCAGTTGTTGGCACTGAAGACACTTTTTCGTTTGATTCACTTGTCTGCTCTGGTTCACGTGTTTGCTCTGGAGAGGGTGTACCTTCAGGCACTGTTGTTGGTTTAGAGGGTGAAAAGAATGGAGAACGTCAGGATGCCACACTCTACAAACTCCCAGGTCAGAATTGACCCGGAATCTGGGCCCCAGATTTCCTGACCAATATCTGGGTCAGACTGACCCGGGAAGCGGTTTAAAAAAGGATTTTTAACTCGGAGTCTGCGTCACTCTGTTCAACCCATTTCTGTGTTATTTTGACACATATTCCGGAACATATATTCCGGAACATGAACCAGAAATGGGCCTGGGCCCACGAGACCCGGATCTGGGTCATGACCCTGAAGTTTTTATAGTGCACCATTCCTTATGAACAAGAAATGCAATATGTTATTATGAAGTTTCTTTACAATAAATCATGCACATGAGTGTTAACTACCATACTGTGACGTGAAAGTTGTTAGTTCGCCGCAATATCATGATTCCCATCATCATTGTTGTGTACCCAGTGTGCAATAGTAGACTCGTAACCGATTCTCATAGACTGTTCTGCTTTTGTCCTTGCTTTGGTAACGTTGATAAATGAAAAACAACATGACCACACCATGGTAGAGATCGTTATGGTTTAGTTTCTTGCCCAAAGCCAAAAGTGCAGTGACGGGGACATGCAATGATTCTTCTTTAGTTGATGAAACTTCCTAAATACTCCAATTTGAATTTTAACTGGATGTTTTAATGCATTCTCCGACGCCACTACAGCTCAAAATTATCTGAGGAACACAAATAACAATCTCCTATCATTGTTTTAGAAACACACAAAGCGTAAAAATTTCGGAGGTAATGGTCTCACAATGTGATAAAAATGTAAAATCAAAAAGTTCTTTTTAAAACTGGTTTCAAAAGATCTTTTTTGTTTTCATTGTGAGGTATATCAACAGTTTTTATCAAGGAATAGTCAGAAAGTATTGAAAGTAAAAACCAATTACCTTTTCCATCGTGGCATACCTTGCAGCTCTTTGGACAATTGGGCAACATCCAGCTTGGATTGGTCTTACATCCTCCTCCTCCCGCCCAAATCGTACAATATTTCACAGCGTCTTCACACTCTGGTGTTTCATTTGTTGAGACGGTTGGTAAGAATACCTCATCCTCGCCGGTCAAATAGGTATCATTCTCCCAACCGGACCCGTCATCAGTGACGGAGACATGGTCACATGAGTGGCAGCTCACTCTGCAGTTAGGGAGCATGTAAAGAGGATTGGTTTTGCAACCACCATAAGAAGCCCATAACGGACATAAAGTACTGTTATCCACACAATCAGTAGGCGGAATCTCATTCAGTATGTTTGTTACATCAAGAAAACTAGGTGATGTTGTTTCCAGGAAAGAAGTAGTAGTGTGAGCATCTGTTAAGGTGGTTGTAAGGATATCTTCTTCGTCACAAGCATTGCAGCTTGCCTTGCAGTTCTTCAACATAAATACTGTTTTTTTTGTGCACGCTCCCTTAGATGCCCACTTACGACAACGTTTATTTTTGTCAGCACATACCGGTACCCTAGGAGGGCTTGTGGTTGGTTGCTCAGTGCTTATTACTTCAGGCTGGAACGTGCTGGTTTGAGTTGGGGAAATTGATCTTGGTTGTATAGTTGAAATTGATGTAGGTTCTTTTGTGGAAACTAATGTTGGTTCACTTGTGGAAAGTGACATAGGCTGGATTGTGGAAACTTTTGTAGGTTCGTTTGTGGAAACTGACGTGGTCTCATTTGTGGAGATTGATGTAGGTTCATTGGTTGGGTTCACAGTGGTTGGGTTCACAGTGGCTTGGTTGGACGAACGTTCATTTCTAGTATGAGTCTCAGTGTGTAATGAGTCGGTCATTGTTGAGGAAACTGGTGTTGAAGAGTGCGGTGACTCATCAGTAAAACCATTCTGTAACTTGGTACTTGAATCTACCGATTCAGTCCATACATGTGAGGGTGATGTACTTGTTAAAGGTGGGCTGTTGGTCTCTGATGATCTATAACTTGTCATGCTTGAGCTTGGTGGTTTCCCACTTACACCTGTTTGTTGATCATTTATTGTGATTAGAGCGGATGACCAGATTGTTGGAGTGGCTGTTGTTTGGCGCTCTGGATTTGAGGTAGGTTTAGTGGCTTTAGAAGAGGACTCGTGCTGTAATACTTCCGTTGTCTTGGTGTTCTCCCCTACGTAAGTCTCTGTGGATGGCACCTCATTTGCTCCATTTTGGTTCTGGGTGATGAGAATTGAAGATCCAAGTTCATTGATTGAATAATTGATTTCACTATTTGTGTATGATTCGCCTTCATTGCTTGTTTCATAAAAATGTTGATCAGTTGCCTCATTGAGTAGCGTATTGGTTATCGCACCATGTGAATCCTCGAAAATTCCACTTTGCGTTTCCGAGACATCTGATTCTGGAATTTCATTTGAGTTATAACTGATGTATATCGCAGTCATTTCCGTTTCAGAGGATTGTGTATAGTCAAACTCACTTTGAGTTGAAGCCACGTCACTGGCTTCTGCCGAACCTCCCTCGTCGAATAGGTCACTTGTAACTGACTCGCTGAACTCATTCTCGGAGGGACCTTCCTCCGATGGGTTGCCAAGTTGACTTTCTGCCCAAGAATCACTGGCATCGTTGCCTTCATTGATCGAGTATGCATAGTCGCTCTCTGGCGACTCTGTGGGTTCGGTCGACAAAATCTCTGAGTCGGTGGAGTTCTCAGGCTCACACAGATTGCAGCTGACTCGACAATTTTCAAGCATCCACTCTGGATAAGAGTAGCATCCACCAATACCAGCCCACTCTTGACAGAGCTCATGAGTGTCCTTGCACTCTCCTTCTGTCAGACCAGGACCAGGTTCTAGTTGGGTGTCGTTGCTTTCAACGTAGTCACAGGAGTTACAGCTGTATGCGCAGTTTGGGAGCATCCATGCTGGGTTGAAGTAACATGCTCCCTGTATTGCCCAGTTTGGACACAATGGGTCAGTGTCCTCACAATCCGGCTTGTAGACATACTCAGATGTAGGGGTTGGTCTCTCAGGGTATGTGCTGTTACAAAGACCACAGCTCTTCATGCAGTTGGGATGCATCCACTCGGGATCGGTGTTGCAATCACCAGCTTCAGCCCATTCAATGCAGAACGTATCACTGTCGATACAGTTCGGGTCGTGCGTAGGCGGGAGATGTGTGCTGAGAGAAGTATCACACCAACCACAGCTGACTGGACAGTTGAGTCCCATCCACTCGTAATCTGTTTCACATTCACCCACATCAGCCCAGTCCATGCAGTAGATGTTACTGTCCACGCATAGAGGATCATAGAAGGGTGTCGTTGGCTGAAATACATCTTTAGACCCATTGCAGATATTGCAACTGATAGGACAATAGACTGCCATCCAGTCCGACCGGGCTTCGCAGTCACCTTCACCAGCCAGTTCGGGACAGAAGGTGTAACTGTCAAGACAGTTTCCAGTTGTGTTCTCTTGTGGCTGTTCCGTTACGTCGACAGAGGTAGTTTCTAAATCTATGACTTCGGTGGTGGTGGTAGTTTCTAAATCTATGACTTCGGTTGTTATGTTTTCTGAACCTGTAAAACACACATACAATGTGTACACAAGTTAAACTTATACATAATATATCTGAAAAAAACCTCGAATCATTTTTGTTACGCAAACGATAATAAAAGGCTTATTTTTTCTGGAATGTGTTTTCTTGTAGATCGTGCACGTAATAAACGTGGCAATTAGTTATTGTAAATTGTAGGGGCTACACTTTGGTTTAAATCACAAGTAATTATAAAAGTTAGTTACAAATATATCAACCTTACGAAATAAATATCGATGTAACAAGAAACGGTGCAAGAAAGTAAGAAAAACTACATTTTATTTCAAATTATTCTGTCATGATTTACCAGGGCAGAGATTGCACGTGAGCGGGCAGTTCTCTTGCATCCAATGTTTATTGGTGACACACTCTCCTGCCGCAGCATTTATCTGACAGAGAAAGTGGCCGTCCACGCACTCCTCGACCACAGAGGACGAAGTTATGATCGCATCTTCCTGATCATCCTCACTAGGCTCTTCTTCTTCTTGATCTGAAGTAAAGAAAACACATTCAGTGATTTGATTCTCACCTCTTCTTAAACCCCAATAAAATCTATTCCAAAGACTATGAGTTAGTACAAGTTAAAATTAACTTACATCTTATAAGATGACCACCTGGCATAAGTCATAATTGTAACATATGCCACCTAAATTATGATTTGTGAGATATAGCTCATATTATGAGTTGGTACAAGTCATGATTATGAGGTGAAAGTCATAAATAGGACCTTCTTTTTCTTTCTCTCAATGTCCCTTTAACGCTTTCGTAGATTATATGGAACAGGAAATAGTAATATTGACGCTGACCCAACATGTGAAGTTTTGAATTGTTTAAGCTGGTAAATTTAGAAATTAAATTTAAAAAATAATGTTTTAGGCAAATGTAACTCGGGGTTCAAAGTTTTAGCCAATCATGAGTTTCATGTTTGTCATAATCTATTTAATGTTATTTTCTCCATAATATTGTCATATCCATACAACGTCTTATTTCATTTGAAGTACTGGTCAGAATACAAACAGTATAAGACACCTTCACTTTTATATTCCCGGGCATAAAAACGAGTCTTTTGGGCTATTCACCTAGCCTGCTGGCTAGAACCAGTGTTCACCACATCCCCAAAAGGGCTAATTAACCAACACCCTGATGATAATACTATATTCCTCAATAACTTACCACCACACCAATTGCAACTCTTCTTGCAGAATAGCATCATCCAGTCCTCATCATTTTCACATCTCCCCTGTTTCTTCCACGCTTTGCAATGTCCGTCTGTGTCCAAACACTCTTCTTGAAGCTCTGGACATTTTGAATGTGGTATTTATCATGTCTCACTGCTCAGTGATGTGTGTCGTCAATTAGGTGTTAGTTTGTATAATGAATAACAGTTTGGGTAACAGGAGACACTAAGTTATGGAGGGGAAAAACACTATTTGTAGATGCAGTTATGAGAAATTTCAGACTTTTATATGAATCCAGACATTTTAAAGTCTGGCTAGTATAATCACAAAATGCCGTACCTTTCTCCAAATTAATTAAGTCATGCTTTTTTATCTACTTCTCTAGTGCTGAGGATACTGTTCCCAAAAGCTCCTTGGAATCTAACTCCGGGGGTTTTTATCAAAAGGTTGAAATGCTATCATTTCAATGTACCTCCTAAGATCTGGATCCCAGTTTCAGACTTTTTTGTCAGTAATGACTCTCACCCATGCACATGTTACTTAGTTTAACTATGTATTGTTTCGTTACTGAGCATGATTAATATTGAACGTTTCATGGGGTTAGATGCATGCACGATGTTAGAAGACATTCAGATTATATTATAAGCATTATGAGCCCACTATAATCTGGATTTTGAAAGCAATAATTATGTATCATTCCCATTTTATCAAAATTCAAGTTGTCTTAATGTGCGTCCTTGTGTACTATCTCTAGTTTGTCGGGATTGCATTCCCACTCGTCCACAAAGGGCTCAATTTCATAAAGCTGTTTATATTATCAGAAAATGCTGCTTATAGCAAATTTCTTTCCTATAGCAAAAAGTGAGTGCGGCAACTGTTTGCTTTTAGATGTCACAAGCTTTTGCACACGCCATTGTGCAGGTAACCCTTAACACTCTTCTTTCTCTTGTTGTGTTCACATCACGAACAAAAATTGACGAGAAGTGTTTTAACTCGCCAACATCAAATCAAGCGGCACACATTTTTAGCTCTCAACATGAACTAGATCACTTAATTCTCACTGTCGACCCCTGACCTCTCTCAAATTCGCGCCATACTCTCACTTTTAGTCCTGACTATCGACCCCTGACCTCTTTCAAATTCTCGCCATACTCTCACTTCCAACTTCATGGGTGCATTTAGACTCGCACAAGTCTCAAACCCCGTCACAGAATTTTGATTTCTATACTATACCATCAACAGGTTCGGGCGGGGGCTCGGGGCAGGTGCCGCAAGCTTTCGGGCAATTGCTGTTCATCCAATTGGCATTGCTTTGACAACCGCCCTCAGATTTCCACTGGAAACATTCATTGTGGAAATTTCTGCAACCTAAAGGAGATTGGGTATAGAAATGAGAGTGCAGACAGCAGAACAAAGTAAAACAGAAGAAACAAAAGTGCTGTCCTCGCATTGCTTTTTGTCACTGGTCAACTTACCATTTGCATCCTCGTCCGTATCAGGCTCTGTCACTTTGGCTTTAACAAATAAAAAGAGCAGTGGAGGTGAAATGTTGCTGGATCTTTTAAGAGTGGTGTGGTGTGTTAGTATTATGTACTTCCAAGTCAGGTATGATGCTTTTAGAAATGACACCCTTTGTGGTTGATGCTCCGTTCATAACTTCTATTTTCAGCACACAATGTTTGCTAAGATCTTTCCAGACGTTTCTTTAAGAATGTAGTCGTCTGGGATGAATAACATATACAATCATAAATGTTTATTTAATATTATAGACATACTCACGTGGTCCTTCATTGCAGTTTATTTTGATTTGATGTGTCTTTCGCTTCGCTGTCAAATTTGTTTGGGGAAAAGGAAAACGATGTGAAATAGGTTTTGAAGTTGAAGGATTTCATTTTTTTTCGAGAAATAATGTTAATATGAAATCAAAATGCGACTGAGTTGTTTTTATACAGCGCTCTGATGGTGTCTGCCGAGAGCAGTTCTATTTATCACAACAGTTTTTCCTGTACTGTCTCCTGTAAATAAAATAAAGCTAGGTTTGGTTCACTCATGTGGTCAGTTTACACTGCAAAAACTGAGTTGTTAACATTGACACTATGGGTGTTTTCACATATACAGATACCCAAGGGAGAATCAACATTAACATCATAGAGTGTTAAAATGTAACTGTGTTGGCAGAAATGGGTGTTATTTTAACACCCTATTGATTTGATTCTTTTTTCGGCATCATTATCATGTGACAGCACCCATGGTGTCAATCTAACACCCCAGGTTTTGCAGTGCAGCCTCATTTTCAATGTTAGCTCCTTTTAATTGCCTGACCCATTGAACAGGGCATGACGTAACTTTAAACAGTTTAAAAGCTTCAAACACAGCCTAATTTAAAACTAGTATTTATAAATGTTGGTTATTTAAGATGGACGTACACGTTTACTAATACATAAATGAATACTCACTCTGATCGTCACATCGATCCACAATAGTATTCATACACGGGAAGATCTCTTTGATCAAGCTGTACAGACCTGGGTCGTACCTCTCCAACTTCTCCCGCGTGTTGATATCATTCTTTGTCTGCTCAGTATAAGGCGCGCTCACGTTGAAAAAACTGAGGGCGCCCTGAGCGAAATATTCATCCACCGTATACATGGCCTTGGTGCCGGGCCAGAGACCATTGAGTCTAGAGTTCATGTATGCTCCCATGAGGCGAGACTTATACGACGAAATGATCATCGTAATAGAGACTCTCCGGATTGTATGCGCTAAAGCGTGCGCGAAGGTGTCCTCTAATTTGTTTGGATCGTCTTGTTGGCAGAGGAGATTTTCTCCGGCCCCGGACGCGACGGGGATGTGTAGGGTTCCCCCAAGCCCACGGACCGAGTTATAAGTTTCAGGGAGGTGAGAATGCTCGGGGATGTTCATGGTGACTTCGTTACTGTCCATGACGGCTATTCTCCCCCAGGTTCGATAGAAAGCCTCGCGGAGATCCCTCCTGTCAGCGAACAGGAATCTGGTCACGTAGCACGCCCGTTTAATGGCTTCATCGTCTGCACGTTCCGTGCCGAGGATTGGGATGTTGTAGGCATGCGCGTACTTCTGGTAGCTGTAGCTGAGACGGAATTCGTCCCTGACGTTCTTTGGGACCATGGTCACTCGATCGCATCGCCACTCACTGCCCGATGCACCTTCGCGAGTGCCAGTGTTACGTAGGGTGTACTGTAGGGTGGATGCTGAAGATGAAAAACCAGTATGAATGAGTTTATTAGACAAAACAATACAGTTGGTTTCATTATAATTGAGCTGACTGCAGCTTGCATTGCCGAGGTTCTAAGCAGAGCATTTCATGCATGACGCAAGACTCTCTTTCACCATGCCCATTTATGGGTTCCCAATTCGTCATGGAACCTCACCATTATGACATATGTAAATGGGTTCCCAATTCGTCTTGGAACCTCACCATTATGACATATGTAAATGGGTTCCCAATTCGTCTTGGAACCTCACCATTATGACATATGTAAATGGGTTTCCAATTCGTCATGGAACCTCACCATTATGACATATGTAAATGGGTCCCCAATTCGTCTTGGAACCTCACCATTATGACATATGTAAATGGGTTCCCAATTCGTCTTGGAACCTCACCATTATGACATATGTAAATGGGTTCCCAATTCGTCATGGAACCTCACCATTATGACATATGTAAATGGGTCCCCAATTCGTCTTGGAACCTCACCATTATGACATATGTAAATGGGTTCCCAATTCGTCTTGGAACCTCACCATTATGACATATGTAAATGGGTCCCCAATTCGTCTTGGAACCTCACCATTATGACATATGTAAATGGGTTCCCAATTCGTCTTGGAACCTCACCATTATGACATATGTAAATGGTTCCCAATTCGTCATGGAACCTCACCATTATGACATATGTAAATGCTGCTGCGGTCGTGGTAGTTTTCCTGCAAGAAGTCGATGTTTTTGTTGTTTAGGGGGGGGGGGTGCATTTGGTTGCATTTTAATTGAAAAATTATTTACCAAAGTCTTCGGAATTGCGAAGGAAATACAATGCGGGATAGACATCCTCTTCCAGTTGACCATTTGCTAAAAGGAAATAAAGAAATAATTAAATATCAATAAATGAATACAAATTAGTTAAATAAGTCGAGGAAATTAAGAATTTGTATGTTAATGAGAGCATGTCCTGTAATTGTTTCAACTCTCTGCGGTTTTGCTTTATCTGAGTTTTACCGTGGAGTACTCTTGTATGGAAATTGTATTCTCGTTCTACATTTGTTAGTGTCCGATGAAGCACAAACAAGGTTATTATCGTCACATTATAGTCAATAACGACACCTGTTAAACCTTTAAGCTTAACTTCTCATACGATTATTAACTAATTAGTGCGACAGGGCCCCGTATCTTTACCTGTGCCGTCTTCTGTTAGGCATGTTTTACAGCTTTCTCTACAGTGCCAATGCATCCAGCCTGGGTTACTCTCACATTCTCCTCGGTTGTACCACGTGTGACACTCATCTTTTCCATCTTTACATGCTGCGGTGACAGACAGAATAATCCTTTATTGTGATCCATTCTACAGTTCTGTATTTGTTCCGTAGGTAAACTTATTGACTTATGATTTTTATTAGGGTGTAGCCCCAGTATGTAGCCCCAGTATGTATCTCAGATTTGTATGGCACTGTTATGTTAGGAAATCAGTTTTAAGTGGTTAAGTGGCATGTTGTGGTCGGGGCACAGGACTCAATCTCCGGTGTTTCTGATCGTCAGAGTGTGGGTTTTAGTCCCAGATTGCTTTTTCATTCCGATGGGAAATTAAGCCATAGGTCATGTGTACAGGATTGGTAGTGCACGTTAAAGAACCCAGAAAACATCGTGGAAGAGTTAGGGGTTAACTCTGGTGTTTCTGGTTCAAAGCAAAAAAGCAGCCTTGTTTACAGGTTTTCTCAGGCTTGAAAGCTACAGTGGTTAAGTTCACTTATGAGTCATCCTTGGTTTCAGCACCACAAATGTTTTATAATAATAATATAATAATGTAGCCCACTTCTCTTCCGTGCACCTGCACAATATATACCTTCAACATCCCATAGGATTTACATCCTTATAGAGTATGAAAAGAGCAAAAGGATTTTTAAATTTTTTAATTTAGAACTACACACACTATTCTTGTAGTATCAGAGCTATTACAACTGTTAAATGTTGTTGCAACTTTGAGGAATTGTTTAAATCCAGTTATATTTTGCCTAAGTTTATTTACTTACGGCAGTCAAGTTCATCTGAGAAGTCCAGGCAATCATTCTCTCCGTCACACCTCTTTGAAGCATCGAGACACAATCTCCCATTGGCGCAGGAAAACTGGTCCCGGCGACATACCGGTTTGCCTTGAGATAAAGAAAATTATGATAACATAATTTGAAGTTTTATTTGCGTGTTGTATACCGAGTTGTCTGTGCTGTGACAACCGCCTGGTTCAAACTGTATACAGAGTTGGAGATAGTTATATGCACGTTGGAGAATTGGATGAATGGAATTTTGTAGGAAACCGAATAATATTGATATACATTTAGTTTCAATATGGATTTTATGCATGGGGTTAATATTGCTATACAAGCCCAATACTTCGTGGAGGCGAATGCCTCCATGCCCATTTTCATTCCTTGATACCGCTCGAAATATCATTTTCTCTAATAAAAAAGAAAACTCTTCAATGGAATTCACATGTTAACTTTAACTTAAGTTGTATAAAGTGTCTACTTATTGAGAAAACAGCAAAACAACCTCCTGGACACATTTGTATTTTGTTTTTTGTTATATATAACTTGGTGTAGAGGATTTGATTGGATCTGACACATTTATGATGACAGTTTTTTAAAACTTTTGTCTTGACCATAAATAATAAATAAATAAATACAAAATAAAAAACCCAGTCACGGTATTTTCGTCAAGAATGTCGAATCCATCCACATTTAGCGAGGTGACAGCGGTACGAACCGCGTCTCTGGCTGCAGCATTCACAACGGACACTGCGGATATTCGACACTCTTGGCTAAGTGCCTGTGTTTGTTGGATTTATTATTTTAATAACTAGAGGTAACTCACATTGGCTTTCATCAGAGCCATCACCACAGTCATTGTACCCGTCACAGATAACAACCTCCTGGACACATTGGTTGCCATGGTCACATAAAACCTCATAATCCAGACATTGTAGCTCATCCCCTGGGTAGCGAATTATAAAACGTACAGTTGAGTATACAAAAACGCCCTCAATGTGCCGGGTGAAAACAAAAGAAAGACAATTTCCTTTTCACAAAAAAAGAAGAAGTTATTTTCAAATGTTCCACTTTACGCAGTAACTCAGGTCATAGTCATTGATCTAAAGATCAGCGGCAAAACTATGGTAAACATTTATTGGGGCACACGGGGTGCACAAGTTTTAGAAGGGGGGACGCACACATTTCTAGCCAATTAAAACTATGTGCACGTGTATTAGAATAAAAATTATAGATGAAAACAAATCCCATTGAAATAGCTGAAGATAAAATTTATAAAATGTAACGTTTTGCCGTGGCATTTAAAAAATCAAATGTTCAGTTTTCAAATTGGTGGTTGGTTGGTTGGTTGGGGGGGCGGGCACGGACATCAGTTGGAGGGGACACGTGCCTCCATGCCACTCGATTATAGTCATCATGAATATATGAATTTCAGTTCTCACCAGTTGTTACCGCGGCCTCGTTGCATTGCCACCCATCGACATCTAATTCTGTACCCTTCGGGCAGGTACAGGTGTATGAGCCAATGCTGTTCGAACAGGTTCCCTGGCACCATCCAAGATACTCATCGCATTCATCACGATCTGCAATTAGTTAAAGAGAAAATAAAGTGCTTCGAATCGTAATGAATGAATAGGATTATTACTTTAAAAAAACTCATTGCAGTTGTAAATCATCTGACAGCTTGTGTTACAAACTCACTTTCTTAATTTTATTTTGTTGTTTACATGTTTTAGAAACAATATTTGTCAAGGCCTACCACTTTATGAAGTTTCAAAGATACAATAGCTTTCCTTTTTTTAATTACGATAATTATGCATTCCAACCTTTATAGTAAAAAGTGACAATTTTCGTGTTGACGAACTGACACACAAGTTCCATTTACAATGTACGGCGCGCCTAAGCTCAATAATGTGAAAAAACCCCAAAACGTTTTCACGAACTGACACGAAACCTTGTGCACTGACCTCCTTTTTCACGAAGTGACGCACACGTAATGGTGTAATACATGGAAGGTGTCACTTTGTGAAAACATACATTTTATGCTTTTTGGAGATTTCACGAACTGACACGAACCTTTCTTACTTTATTGCTTATTAATTTAGGGCGTAAAACAGTCAAAAAAGGTTTTTTAATCAAATTCAGAGCATCAAGCGTCCACTAATGTGAGAAAACCAGTTAAGAAACACTCTGATATTTTGAAGGATATTGGTGATAAAAACACTTTCATTTTAGACGCAGTTTTCTTTGATTGGTTTTCCTGGTGTCTACGTGTGTGTGTCAGTTCGTGCTGTCTGTGACGAAGTATTTACCAAAGCATCCACGGGCTTCATCGCTGTAGAAAAAGCCATCCTCGCACGAACACCCGCAGTCCAGCATATTTAATGTTGTAGCGCCATGACACTTCCCGTAACAAGCTGGAAATCAAACACAGAATGATACAGAAGTTAGAATATAATACAAATAAGAATAATCGCCCCCTGAGTTTTATTATAACTATTATGCATGAAATTATAACTTGTAATTATCACACAGGTTATGAATAGTTTAATCGGACATCAGAATCCCCATTTTCTTTGAGGTTTTTGTTACTATTCATTGTTCTTTCTTGTATTTTGAGTGCATTTTAGAAACTGAATTTTATCTAAAGGCAAAACGTTTTTAAGTTCACAAATTCTGTGTTCCAACATAATGAAACCTGCTGCAAATTGAAGCAGTTTAAAAAAAAAAAAAAAAATGTGGACCTTTCGGTGTTTTAGCGGCTAGGCGTAAAACCTAATGATGCTGTAAACTTTTAGCGTGTTCCATTTTTGCTAAACGTGCTGAGAGAAGCCACACTATTTATGCTGTAAGATTGTAGATCACTTGGTTTTGTGAACAAGAGAACAGGAACATTATGATCAGATCTTGTTCAAGGTCTGTTCTGATGAGTAGATTGATTTGAAAACTGATTTCGTTTCATATTTACCCGTAGTGCTGGGATCGGGTTGTGATACCTCCTGGCATGATGTACTGTCTCTACCCAAGCCGAAGCCCGGGAAGCAATAGCATAAGTATTCCCCAATGGTGTTGATGCATCCATGGTCGCAGGTTGCAGTGCCATCTGAACATTCATTCAGATCTAAATGCGAGAAATTGCAACAGATGAAATAAATAAAGTATCGTCATGTTGCATATTTTAAACACCTTAATACTATATGAATGTTTTTGCAGACTGTTTGCTACTTGTTGGCCTTCTAGATCGTATTGAAAAGTCAGAGATGATAAAGGGCCGGGTTCCCTGGACCGACCTAGTTCTTTGCGCTAGTCCATGATAACAAATTACAGTTCTTCCCTTCATTTCGATGGATATCATGTAAACCTATAGTGATACCATCTGTTGGTGTTCTGTCAATGACATTTCTTGAGTTGCGGTATTCTAGAGTGGTTTGCTTTACTCTGCCAATTTGTATGATAAACATTTCAAATCAATCAAATTTTACATTTATTTCCATTCCGAAATGTACATGTAACAGAATGCAAATACAATTATTGTTGGGGAGGCACGATCCTCGTAAACCAAGGCTTGTATAGTGGAGTGCACTTAGACGAGAAAACAAAAACAATCTTGTTATTTTTTTACTTTTTCACTAAAAGACATGCACGACACATTCATGGGTTTTGAAAGAGTAAATTTATTCACATCCGCTAGTAATACCTTAAACAACCCGCGGACATTTCATCGAAAGATGTCACACTGTTGAAAATACAAGGCGACAGTTTGTGTTTTTGAAGGGGGTTTGTGTACCGGACATTCTGTCCCTCCGGAGATTCTGGCCTCCACGGGGAATTGTGTAGAGATTTCGTGTATAAATATAATTGAAATGGTTCTTTCAACTTACCTACACATTTTTCATCGAAGTAATCGTATTTTAATCCAGGGTTATTGCACCAACATTTACATCGCATTTCATCGAGAACAGCTCCACCAAAACAAACCAGACCACGGCAAGCTACGGTGCAAAACATTAAACATTAAACATTAAACATTAAACAAAAAACATTAAACAAATATTCACATTTTATGCTCGATATTGTGGCATGGTGTACCCCGACCCCCAAATTGTGTCTTCATTGTGTTCTTGGAATCTCATGAATTCTTAAGATGATTTTCGGGGGGGGGGGGGCTACTTCAGTGCACAATTGAGTGTGATGGGGGACACTAAGGGGAGGGGGGACACTAAGGGGAGGGGGGGGGGATCGAGGACTCACTCTGCCACATATCAGGCATGGTATTTTTGGAATCACATCCCTGTAGCATAAACGGCGTAATACTAATAGTCAAGCACACTGTGCGTGATTGCCTCATTAATATGCAAATTTGACTATGTGCTCGTTGGTCAACGCGCAAAATGATTGGTCTAAAGTTGAATGCAGCTGTTATCTTGGTCAGGTGGTAGTGTGTCCGCGTATGTTCAAAGGGGGGGGGGGGGGTGGGGGATAGGCACACAGTAGCAATTGCTCGCTGTTGTTTGCAAAACATCGTTTGGCAGTCGTTTTGTTAACCACTAAAATGAGTTAGTGTTTTGCAGTAAGGGATGACTGTAAAAGTGAACATAAACCGTGTTCCTGATAAGAACAAATGGATAAAGTACGTGCAATCCTTTTTCTCGGGAAGAAATAAGGCTTCATTTTCCAAGAGTTTGTGACGGTATGTATCTGTTTTAATTTATACTGTGTGCTATATTGAAAGATAAGGTTCGTTGTTGGTCCATGACATTAAAACTAGTCATGCTAGTGTTGCAGTGGTGCGAGTCTTAAACAATGTGGTGCAGTTGTTAGTTCATAAACAAATGAAACCGGTTGGAAAAGGCCATGCGTTGTGGTTGTGAATGAACTATGGGTTGGCACTGCGGTCCCATGCCGTTTAATGTTCGTGGCCATAAAACGTCAAGTGGTAAGATTTCCGGTCATGACTTAGCAAGGCACTTTATATCATGCCCATTATGGGGGCAGATGTTACCCCCAATGTTCTCATACTCTAACACACTGTTTAGAGTAGAGAAGCACCGCCCTAAAATCTTCTAAAGATTTTCTGAGATTCCAAGCACCCAATGAAATGAAGATACAATTGGGGGGGGGGGGGGTGGTACCACCGCTCCCCATATCGACCACTAGATGAGGCACTTAACCATAATTGTCTCTCTTTATCCAGGTGTATACATGGGCACCTGAGAGGGTTGAGACAGCATTGTGTCGCATTCCTCAGCCATGTAACTTGGGGTTGTATGCTCCCCAAAGTTTGAGGAATGATCTTAGTGATAATAATGTTGTATGTACAGTGCCTTGATCTATCTTCAAAAAGCATGCTTTACAGAACAAAGTAATTATACAATAATTCAATCGAGCTATTTTGGGGGGTTTTTGTTAGATGTTTTCATTATTTGTTTGATTATCAAAGCTCAATTTGTAGCACTTTATAAACCTGTATATTCAGTGATGAAGATGTAACCTACGTAATACTTTTGGTACCGGTTGGCAGAGTTTCCCATTGGCGTGTAGGTTAAACCCACTCGGGCATATGCAGTAATAAGAACCCCTGTTGTTGGTGCATGCCCCTCCCACGCAGTTTGACTCGTCGTCGCATTCGTTGATATCTGAAGAAAAGGAAAAACACAAAAATTGTCTGCAAACTGTTGATGATGTTTATGATATACAAGCTGTTCCGATGAGTAATTTTTATAATCGTCCTCAATTTATCATTAACAGATGCTGTGTGCTCTAGACGGTATTTGAGGTAAAAACGTACCATGAGCAAACACCTCTCGTGTTTTTACACAATGCAGCTCAAGCATAAAGCTGAAAGAAGTGGTGAGTTAACATTTATGTCTAAACTGTGAATTTCCGTTAAAATTCAATTTTTCAATTCAACATGGTCATACTTTCTAAATGTTAATGTAGCTTTTTATTCAAACTAACAAAATATTGACACGTTTTCGTCATCGATACCGGCCGCTTGGTTATGGAAACTTTCAACTTTGACCTTGAAAGTTGATGATGAGATGCGTGGCTTTGCATTGTTTGTGTTCTTAAGCGAGCGCACGACAAGCTAAAAGTTGATACCATGTTAGTTCCCTCAAATATGGATATATATTACCATATTTACACAAATACCATGGAAGTATTTCTACTTCCATGTAATAATCTTGTGACAAACACCATGGTGAGTTTAGCGTATACGAAACAATATGGATATATAAGAGAAATGGTTCAGGTTAAACATTCATCACAACATCTGACAACATACACATCCAATGCCTTGATAACAACCTCAAGAAATGTTTATTGATAAGGATACCGTGATTAATCTTACCTTCACATCGCCGGGTTCTGGAGCTGAACTCGTAGCCCTGGTCACATACACACTCACATAGCTCCTGATCCAGGTACGAGTTGTCAGCTTGACAAAGTAGTCGACAACTCCACGCTCCGGCTAAAAGTAGCGAGGATAAAAAACCAAACGAGCTTGATATAAGCGAGAGAATTAGCTTCCACAAATCAGTGTACTCTGTTCAAAGAGAATTTGGGAAAATGCAATGGCCAAGTTGTCCAACTGTGGGTCAGCATAATAGTATTTGATGTAATACTACAAATAATATGTTGCTGGTAAAATGCTTTAAGTGATACCCTATTGGTAAAGCACTTATAAAGGCATGGTATACTTTTGGTAATTGTCAAAGACAAGTATCTTCAATTAGTGTATATCAACATATGAATTAAATAACAAAACCTGTGAAAACTAGGGCTCAATTGGTTGTCAAAAATGCAAAAGAAACAACAAATGAAAGAAAAAAACACCCTTGTTTGTATAGCCGGAATTGTGTGTTTTCAGATGCCCGAGAAAGGCTTCATGCCTGAAGCCTTTCTCGTATTCAATTTTACGGTGAAAATTGCCTCTTTCTCTAAAACTGCATCAGAGAGTGTCGTTTCTGACAATGTTTTATAATATCAACAGCTCTCCAGTGCTCTTTGCCAAGTAAGTTTGCATGGTCATTCATTTTTGGTGTAATTGGCAAACGTATACCCTCCCTTTAAATGGTTAAATACAGTGGTTGCTGATTCAAAGTGCACTCATTTAGACCATGGTTAAATACAGTGGTTGCTGATTCAAAGTGCACTCATTTAGACCATGGTTAAATACAGTGGTTGCTGATTCAAAGTGCACTCATTTAGACCATGGTTAAATACAGTGGTTGCAGATTCAAAGTGCACTCATTTAGACCATGGTTAAATACAGTGGTTGCTGATTCAAAGTGCACTCATTTAGACCATGGTTAAATACAGTGGTTGCTGATTCAAAGTGCACTCATTTAGACCATGGTTAAATACAGTGGTTGCTGATTCAAAGTGCACTCATTTAGACCATGGTTAAATACAGTGGTTGCTGATTCAAAGTGCACTCATTTAGACCATGGTTAAATACAGTGGTTGCAGATTCAAAGTGCACTCATTTAGACCATGGTTAAATACAGTGGTTGCTGATTCAAAGTGCACTCATTTAGACCATGGTTAAATACAGTGGTTGCTGATTCAAAGTGCACTCATTTAGACCATGGTTAAATACAGTGGTTGCTGATTCAAAGTGCACTCATTTAGACCATGGTTAAATACAGTGGTTGCTGATTCAAAGTGCACTCATTTAGACCATGGTTAAATACAGTGGTTGCTGATTCAAAGTGCACTCATTTAGACCATGGTTAAATACAGTGGTTGCAGATTCAAAGTGCACTCATTTAGACCATGGTTAAATACAGTGGTTGCTGATTCAAAGTGCACTCATTTAGACCATGGTTAAATACAGTGGTTGCTGATTCAAAGTGCACTCATTTAGACCATGGTTAAATACAGTGGTTGCTGATTCAAAGTGCACTCATTTAGACCATGGTTAAATACAGTGGTTGCTGATTCAAAGTGCACTCATTTAGACCATGGTTAAATACAGTGGTTGCTGATTCAAAGTGCACTCATTTAGACCATGGTTAAATACAGTGGTTGCTGATTCAAAGTGCACTCATTTAGACCATGGTTAAATACAGTGGTTGCAGATTCAAAGTGCACTCATTTAGACCATGGTTAAATACAGTGGTTGCTGATTCAAAGTGCACTCATTTAGACCATGGTTAAATACAGTGGTTGCTGATTCAAAGTGCACTCATTTAGACCATGGTTAAATACAGTGGTTGCTGATTCAAAGTGCACTCATTTAGACCATGGTTAAATACAGTGGTTGCTGATTCAAAGTGCACTCATTTAGACCATGGTTAAATACAGTGGTTGCTGATTCAAAGTGCACTCATTTAGACCATGGTTAAATACAGTGGTTGCTGATTCAAAGTGCACTCATTTAGACCATGGTTAAATACAGTGGTTGCTGATTCAAAGTGCACTCATTTAGACCATGGTTAAATACAGTGGTTGCTGATTCAAAGTGCACTCATTTAGACCATGGTTAAATACAGTGGTTGCTGATTCAAAGTGCACTCATTTAGACCATGGTTAAATACAGTGGTTGCTGATTCAAAGTGCACTCATTTAGACCATGGTTAAATACAGTGGTTGCAGATTCAAAGTGCACTCATTTAGACCATGGTTAAATACAGTGGTTGCTGATTCAAAGTGCACTCATTTAGACCATGGTTAAATACAGTGGTTGCTGATTCAAAGTGCACTCATTTAGACCATGGTTAAATACAGTGGTTGCTGATTCAAAGTGCACTCATTTAGACCATGGTTAAATACAGTGGTTGCTGATTCAAAGTGCACTCATTTAGACCATGGTTAAATACAGTGGTTGCTGATTCAAAGTGCACTCATTTAGACCATGGTTAAATACAGTGGTTGCAGATTCAAAGTGCACTCATTTAGACCATGTTAGTCTGGTCCAATTGCATGGTTCCAAGGTTTAATTAAACACTGATGATTATAATGATAACCATCCCGTCATGTAATGAATACTGAACAAAGTTAGTATTGGTTATAGTGACTTGGGAAGGAAATCTATGGAGAAGCCTTTGAAATAAAATGTTTTCACCGGCAGTCGGTCGTGTTACGTCTGCCGTTATTCTGGGCTGTGGGGTTGTAGTTATTGTGGATTTTGGCTCTGCAGAGGATGAAACTGAAAGAGATGTTGTCTGTGCTGTGGTTGTTGTGATCTGGTGAGAAAATTGGAAGAGCTACATTATGGAGTATGATTGAGACTGCGAAATGGTCACAAAATGAAACATTCGCTGTTATTAATGGAAGGAGTCAAATACATGAAATAATGCTTGTAAACATCGTATTACTGATAGACCCCCTTGTATTGGCCGCCATTGCTGAGGTCAAACAGTGGAAACGTGCACGCGCAACGCACAACTCTTAACCAATGACCATGGCGTGTCGTGGCCGAGCGGTTAAGAGCACCGAACTCAAGCTCTGGTGTTTCTGTTCAGCAGAGTGTGGGTTCGAGTCCCGGTCGTGACACTTGTGTCCCTGAGCAAGACACTTAACTATAATTGCTTCTCTCCACCCAGGGGTGAAATGGGTACCTGTGAGGGCAGAGATGGTTCTTGTGATTGATTTAGCCTAGTAGCGCATATATTGCAGCACAGGCTGTATACTCCCCAGGGAGCTGAGAAAGATTAAAAAGGAATGTTATTGGCCCAATGACCAGGGCACTAATGTAAAGCGCATTGAGACGTTATTGTGAAATGCGCTATATAAGAACTGGTTATTATTATTACTGAGGGCGCCGTTTGGCCCTGTGACGTCATATAAAGGGGTATATTATACACGGTTCGAAGGTAGAGTGTTCTCTCGTGCTTAAAGTCAGGTGCACCTAGTCTACTTCAGACTTGATGTGAGACAAAATTCCAAAAGTCTGACATCAAAAAAACAGAAACGAATTGTAATACTAGTTCAAACAAATAAATCTATAGACGCGTAACACCCGTTGGCTGGAAAAAATTACGAATTAATTTGAATGAATAACATCAAGACCTTTACATTGTCGAGGCTCAACGATATGAACACGTCATGGGGAGAATGACGAAGAAGGGTTGAATTTCAGACATTTTATCAGAGATGTAGTAACTTATGTGTATGAACGAATGTGGCTACATTAATGGGAGGATGGGGGATGTGCTCTTTGAGTTTCCAACAACCCACACAGTCAGGACTTGAAGAGCTTCTTGGCTGCATGTCCTTGGCCTTGAACGCCCACATTCCCCGGCTATAGGCATGGCTCTGCTATGGTCTAGTTGCGGCGATTTGATAGGAAGGTTATACCTTGAGCAGTCAAGCGAAATCATTTAATTGAGATATGTCACCGTGATGAAATGGGTTAATGTATATAAGTTCATGTCATTCATTCGTTATTTGAAGAATCGACGAACAGTCTGTGATGGTGACGTAGTCGACCGTTGTTGGTTACTTAATTACGATCGAAAGGAGAAGTAAAATAGTCTAGGACTATATAATTTTTTCGAGACACATTCCCTCCGTACCTTTTTCAAAGATAAGTGGGACGCCTTTTGGCACTAATACGACAATCTTAAAAACAGTTAAACTTTGGTTGGTTTTAAAATGTGTTTGGATTGATTAAACAAAACATCTCTTTTGTATAGACTGCCATAATTTAAAATAATGTTGACACCTTAATGACGGAGTTCCGACGAAGGTGGCCGGGATGTGCAAAACTGAGTGAAATGAGTTGGGTTTTGAGCTGATCGGGAGTTCAGTATATGCCGGTCTTAGTTTTAACAGACATTTAGCATTGATGTGTGACCCCAAACAGTGACAGTGGAATCCCTTTTATGAGCAACAGATTGCAGACCGTCAACCGAATAACACTTTCGTCATTCATAAGAATCCAAAATCCAAAGATAGATCACACATGACGTCATTGACCGCCATCTTCGATGATTTTATTTTAGAAACGTGCACGCGTGTATACGCGCTGCGCACGACTCTCATCCAATGATAGTTCTCAATGCGTGCACGTTTCATAATCGATGGCGGCCAATAATGCAAGGGGTCTGTTTTGAATCAACGTACCTGCTGCTTATAGACTGCAAAATTAAGTCTTCGTTCGACTTGTCTTCTCGTTTTCGATACGCGTGAGACTTTCACAGTCCATTAGCCTACATGATTTGAACTTGTCTCTCATCATCGTTCATGCGTGTGGTAATAATGCAAACACTCTGGCTACGGGGTCCCAGGTTCGATTCCCACCCGAGAAGTGCCCGCAGGGTAAAAGTAAGTTTCCAGCTTTTTGTTGGCAACAATTAAATCTTGCTCAAGTTAGTCGAATACTTGATAAACAAAAAATATAGATATTATATCCCTGTTGTAAACAGAGGGCGTAACCAAAGGGGGTGGTTGCCCCTCCGCACTCAGAACCCTTGTATCCCTAAATAAGATTTAAAAATTCACAAATGAATGGTTCGATATATGACATAGCCCCCGAGTTATGTCTTTGCCCGCTTGCCTCTGTAACTATCTGAGTACGCCACGGGTAAACAGTAGTGATGTCTTTGCCCCGCTTGCCTCTGTAACTATCTGAGTACGCCACGGGTAAACAGTAGTGATGTCTTTGCCCCGCTTGCCTCTGTAACTATCTGAGTACGCCACGGGTAAACAGTAGTGATGTCTTTGCCCCGCTTGCCTCTGTAACTATCTGAGTACGCCACGGGTAAACAGTAGTGATGTCTTTGCCCCGCTTGCCTCTGTAACTATCTGAGTACGCCACGGGTAAACAGTAGTGATGTCTTTGCCCCGCTTGCCTCTGTAACTATCTGAGTACGCCACGGGTAAACAGTAGTGATGTCTTTGCCCCGCTTGCCTCTGTAACTATCTGAGTACGCCACGGGTAAACAGTAGTGATGTCTTTGCCCCGCTTGCCTCTGTAACTATCTGAGTACGCCACGGGTAAACAGTAGTGATGTCTTTGCCCCGCTTGCCTCTGTAACTATCTGAGTACGCCACGGGTAAACAGTAGTGATGTCTTTGCCCCGCTTGCCTCTGTAACTATCTGAGTACGCCACGGGTAAACAGTAGTGATGTCTTTGCCCCGCTTGCCTCTGTAACTATCTGAGTACGCCACGGGTAAACAGTAGTGATGTCTTTGCCCCGCTTGCCTCTGTAACTATCTGAGTACGCCACGGGTAAACAGTAGTGATGTCTTTGCCCCGCTTGCCTCTGTAACTATCTGAGTACGCCACGGGTAAACAGTAGTGATGTCTTTGCCCCGCTTGCCTCTGTAACTATCTGAGTACGCCACGGGTAAACAGTAGTGATGTCTTTGCCCCGCTTGCCTCTGTAACTATCTGAGTACGCCACGGGTAAACAGTAGTGATGTCTTTGCCCCGCTTGCCTCTGTAACTATCTGAGTACGCCACGGGTAAACAGTAGTGATGTCTTTGCCCCGCTTGCCTCTGTAACTATCTGAGTACGCCACGGGTAAACAGTAGTGATGTCTTTGCCCCGCTTGCCTCTGTAACTATCTGAGTACGCCACGGGTAAACAGTAGTGATGTCTTTGCCCCGCTTGCCTCTGTAACTATCTGAGTACGCCACGGGTAAACAGTAGTGATGTCTTTGCCCCGCTTGCCTCTGTAACTATCTGAGTACGCCACGGGTAAACAGTAGTGATGTCTTTGCCCCGCTTGCCTCTGTAACTATCTGAGTACGCCACGGGTAAACAGTAGTGATGTCTTTGCCCCGCTTGCCTCTGTAACTATCTGAGTACGCCACGGGTAAACAGTAGTGATGTCTTTGCCCCGCTTGCCTCTGTAACTATCTGAGTACGCCACGGGTAAACAGTAGTGATGTCTTTGCCCCGCTTGCCTCTGTAACTATCTGAGTACGCCACGGGTAAACAGTAGTGATGTCTTTGCCCCGCTTGCCTCTGTAACTATCTGAGTACGCCACGGGTAAACAGTAGTGATGTCTTTGCCCCGCTTGCCTCTGTAACTATCTGAGTACGCCACGGGTAAACAGTAGTGATGTCTTTGCCCCGCTTGCCTCTGTAACTATCTGAGTACGCCACGGGTAAACAGTAGTGATGTCTTTGCCCCGCTTGCCTCTGTAACTATCTGAGTACGCCACGGGTAAACAGTAGTGATGTCTTTGCCCCGCTTGCCTCTGTAACTATCTGAGTACGCCACGGGTAAACAGTAGTGATGTCTTTGCCCCGCTTGCCTCTGTAACTATCTGAGTACGCCACGGGTAAACAGTAGTGATGTCTTTGCCCCGCTTGCCTCTGTAACTATCTGAGTACGCCACGGGTAAACAGTAGTGATGTCTTTGCCCCGCTTGCCTCTGTAACTATCTGAGTACGCCACGGGTAAACAGTAGTGATGTCTTTGCCCCGCTTGCCTCTGTAACTATCTGAGTACGCCACGGGTAAACAGTAGTGATGTCTTTGCCCCGCTTGCCTCTGTAACTATCTGAGTACGCCACGGGTAAACAGTAGTGATGTCTTTGCCCCGCTTGCCTCTGTAACTATCTGAGTACGCCACGGGTAAACAGTAGTGATGTCTTTGCCCCGCTTGCCTCTGTAACTATCTGAGTACGCCACGGGTAAACAGTAGTGATGTCTTTGCCCCGCTTGCCTCTGTAACTATCTGAGTACGCCACGGGTAAACAGTAGTGATGTCTTTGCCCCGCTTGCCTCTGTAACTATCTGAGTACGCCACGGGTAAACAGTAGTGATGTCTTTGCCCCGCTTGCCTCTGTAACTATCTGAGTACGCCACGGGTAAACAGTAGTGATGTCTTCAGTGTCCAACAAAATTCACAAGTTGCGCAATGTAAACATTTGATGTTTTGATTTCTAGGAAGTAAACACATGTGTTGTGTAACGAATGACGAAGGATAATTGTGTTGGCGAATGATAACTAGTTTTCTGACTGAGGGGCCATTCTTACGACCCCTAATAATTCGTCATTGGTCCGTGTTTCGGTCCAAACGAATGGCAGCATTTAAAAAAAGAATAACGCCATTTAAGAACCACTCATTTCATAAAGTTGATCACATTGCAGTTTGATCAATGGTTATGTTAAGCCGGACTCGACAGATTACATTAATGGTGTGTGGTTAATAAAGAGAAAATTGAATGACTGAATGGAAAAGCCTCTTTCACACAAGACGAGTTTCCCAGGAAATTCAAAGGAAAATTTGGTTGACCTTTTCACACTTGAATTGCTAACCCCGGCAAACTCCCGGGGATTAGCCGTTTCCCATGAAATATCTACCCTAGTGCTTATAGGAGTAGGGTTAAGGGAGATAACCCCCCAGGTTTAGCATACTCTGAGATTTCATTCTTCCCAGGAAAGTTGCATTGAGAATGAGTGTGAATTGAACATGGGGTTGCAGTAGGGTTAAAACTCACAACGAATTTGGATGGGGTTTTACTTCCTGTGAGAATTGGCGCTGTAAGTGCAATGTGAAAAGGGCTTGTGGCAGACTGATCGGTAAACTCGACAGCCACCAATGGTCACTGAGCATAACCATAATTGCAAGAAGGTCAAAATAAATCGAGTGAAACACCCTTAAATATCAATTTGCTTCATTTCGGATACAATTTTTTGACTGGTAGAAGCATGGGGTTTTACGCACGTGCACCATACAGGAAGCCATGAATCCAGTAACGCAATCCTCTCGCTCTCTGGTAATATAAACGGGATCCCTCACTTCTTGAACCATTTTTTAATAAGAGCTTTACAGCCCTAAATCTACTACCAGCACTCCATGCTTTAATTACAACGTCTGGTAGATAGATCACTAACAATGCGTAATGGACGGATATCCCATAGCCCCCAGCGTAGGCACGGAAGGGGTTTTCATATGGTGACCTGGGATCGAGGTCGTGTCCTCGTGTGGTGCCCCATAGGCAGTTAGGTCGGAGTTTATCATTCACTACCAAGGGAAACCTTCATGGCTAACATTGGTGTCTCTAAAGAAGACAGTTTGCAGAGAGATTTTGTTTCATGATCTTCGAGGCGCGGACAGCTCAATTTTGCCGGAATCAAATCAGCGTTGACAGCAGCATTGGTTGCTTGAAAGACCCTGCCATCTCCGTTGTTTTCGGGCTTATTTAGGGCTTCTACAACATTTCTGGGTTTTAGTCTCCAAGAGAACATTCTGCAGTGCCAAACCGTAATATTGCAGATGAAACTGTTAATAAGCATTTGCACCTGTCTTTATCAAAGAACACTAATTGAACAATGGTTATAATGTTTTAAAAACTGGCCAGTACCGGACTACTTTGTACAAACCGCTGTGTTAATTGGCTAATTGGTAAATCTGAGCTTTATTTGATTAAGGAGGAGGGATCGGAAACCGATATCAAGATGCCACTTTAAAGATAATTGATGTCAAAATTGTTGTCAAGTTTATAATGATGCTTTAATTACAGATCCGGGAGTTTGAAATTATATTTTTATTACGCTGCACTGTCAAATTCATTATATTTGCCAAATAACATGATGATGTAAAGTACATTGTCGATACACTGTGTAAAACGCTCTTTACAAGGAACTGGTCAAAATTACTATTACTTATGTTGTACTTTTACGAACAAAACTGGAAACTGCGTCTTGGGCTGTTTTCATGAGTCGAGGCGAAAATGGTGGTAGCCAGAGACTGGTATAACAAGTCATGCCATCTCGTGGGTCAGATACGACAGGGGTTCATGGTCAACCGCTTCAACCAGACAAACACAGCGGATGTTTTGTGGTTGCACAGCCCTCAGTAAAATAACTCTTTCCGGATCCAGTGGCAGTATCCCAATCACCTTGTCCTTAAAAGGACATGACTTTTTCAGCGTTGGTTGCTTCGTTTTGGAAACGGTCTCTTGGTTGACGTGGATAAACCTTAAAATGGTTAAGCAAACGCCTTCATTATGGTCAGTGTTTTTGTATTCCATGTGAAAGGACACTAATTTTCTTGTAAAAAATCTGTATCCTTTTTAAGAATCCAGTACACATAATAGTAAAGTTAAGAACAATTGAAGAGAAAACAATCAATTAGTGTGGACTAGATCTACACTTTTTTGTTTTGAAATGTTTCTTGAAACCTGGTACTGTATACTAATAGATTGACAGTAGGCTGGTTAGAACCCTGTGGTACTATGAGAAAATATGACCAGGCCGGTAACACCGGTAGTACTTTCTTGGGTAGATAGGTTTTAATAAGAGTACAATATGTTTGTTTTGGTGAACACAATCCCTTCTCAAACGATCAAACAGAAGAATAGAGGCTCTCTACAGCCCTCAGGAAACACCTTTTTACCCATGCCCAAGGGATTTTTATAGTATTGTAATTTAGACAGTGAATATGCAATGTAGGATTAAAGTCCTGCCTACAGTCCTTCGTTTACCTTTGTGCAAAGGTGTATTGAACAGTTGCTTGTGAATTGTTCAAGGAATGATTTTCCCGCTCGAATACAAAATACCGAAAGTTTCGGTCACTCAACAGTCATGGCTTTCACTGACTAGTTCCATATTAGAATGATACATTGTAATAACAGCAAGATCTTCCATCACCTTTTGGCAGAAATTGTGTCACCGTTATTAATGACTTTTCTCGAAGTTGATTTCGTGCAGAGTGAATCTCATTTATTTGGTGTAAATCAACTGAAATTAATTACGTCGATACCTGAGGTTTTTAATAAAGATGCTACATACGGATTAATTTGCTCTCAATCAGCTGGGGGGGGGGGGGGGGGGCTGGTATGCATCATCCGTCTCCCACTCTGTCAATTAGTAAGCATTACGGATTTGCGGTACAAGTTTACGTTGGGTAGGTAAGTAAAAAGTCTGTTATACTTAAAAGCAATTACATATGTAATGTTTAACTTTATACCAATTATATAATATAGTCTTCGTTTTTTATATTTTGTATTTCTATTAAATTTTTGTGTCGTTTATATTTACATGTATATTTTTTTGTATGGTATTCTTTTTAAATATTTAAAAATTATTATTTTATTGAATGTTTTAATACTTTCTTATTTGATGATACTTGTTATTGTCTGTTAACCGCTGTTTGTTATCAAAAATATAAGAAACTAGTAAATCCTGCGCGCATTACAAACGTTGAAAGAATTTCAACCTTGTGATTTATTTCATTTATTTTAAAAGTTGCTTTAAGTGGCAAGTCAATGTTTGTGCACACACAATTTTGTCTAGATTCTACGAAGGAAATGTGCGTGGTGTATACCAATGATTTGTATCCACTTTTCGAAATGCTTGTTCTTGGTACTGCGTTTCGTAAGCAGGCTCTTTCGTATGAAAAAACCTAAAATTGCCCAAATATCAAAGAAGTACTTCGATGTAATCCGTCATTGTCAATGAAACATTTAGCTAGATCAGCAGAGATAGCAAGTTACGAGTAGTAACATCAACAAAATCCAACACAATCATTAACTGTACAAACGCTGTACATCACACCTTTTTATGTACAATATTATGGAATCATTAGGCTGGATATTATAGATCCACCACCTGTTTGGGGTTAAGAACACCTGTTTTACAAGAGGGTACCATTGAAGGTCGATGTCGAAAAAGGGCCCAACTGCGCGCACTTCAAGGCCTACTTGGAATTCATTCGAACCAGGACGGCTTTGGTTTGGGTCCATCACGGACCGAGGTCGGGGTACCTCACGGGTAATAATTGGTGATCGGTTTTGTCAACATGAAAATCGAACCGGCGAATGTTACCCTTAGTAGTGAACGATTTCTCTCCTCAAGATTTTTTCTCCAACAAAGATGACATAAGCAAAATAAAAAACCGTCACCAACCCCCTACTCTACCCGAATGTACATTTCAATAATTTGAAACAAGGAACTTATCACATTAGTGTAAGTATAACTTCATCAGAATATGGATCACTCACCTTAGGTTTCCTTCGTCTTTTCTTGCGGGCTCCTTCCATTGTGTCTATCATCACAAGAAGACACAAAAGACATATCAAAAATGACCCCACTTTCATGTTTATGTACAATCTAATTTGTCATACGCTGCGCTTTGTTCACTCCAGTTTCCCCCAGAATGTTGCCTCACTCCCTCTTGCTCGCAGGACTTGTACGGTTTTAATATGATCAGCTAGGTCCAAAAGTTTAGCGAAGAAGAACGGACCGTGGGCAGTTCGAACGTTAACTAGAGGCAGATGTCAAAAAGTATGAACCCGTAACTGTTGTTTAGTTTGTGAAGACATATCTTGCTGTGATTGTTAAGGGGTGAGCGGCAATGGATTGTACTTCGTGCAAGAATCAAACTATACACGAACAGCTGCTGAAAGAACGCGTCTTCAGTGAAGGATGAACGCAGTAAGTGTGGTTCAGGTAGCAGATTTAATTATCGTACGACATACCCGTCGCAGCAAAGTTTATGTGTCAATATTCTCTTATTGGTTTGACATATGTGAGGTTTTATCTGGCGTAATTTCCCGCCGACACATCACCAATAACAGCAATATGATCCCTGGGTCAGTCGGTGGAGTTGATAGAAGACATATATGTATACGTACTCTCACTGAACTTAATAAACCCATACGCCAACAGAACAGAGGGAGCATAGACGTGTCCAAGTCCCTCGGTGGTGGTGCCTGGAAGTCATGACCCAGTTCATCGTAATAACGCGACGTGAGTTCGGTTACGCAGGCCACTTGGGGCGCCAACAATAAAGGTACATTTATCCTTGAAAATCAAAAGTAACAGTTTGCATTTTGTAATTGTTATTTAAAGGTTTTTTCTAGCTTTGTGATTCGAAACATTTGAACGGATAACAAGTTAATAATATATGGAGATGTGGCTTAAACTCCTCTAAATTATATTTTTTTCGTCACTCTTAGATTTCAGTGGAATGAAAAGTACCTTTTTCTAAAAGTAATTTAATTCCCATCTACCAGTTTTCAATAAAATAAACAATTGGTCGTCTCGTTTTAAATGAAAATAACAAAAAAGAGACGTTATCGTAGCGGGGTTTTCAAATGCTATTTCAGAAATTTTTTGACACTGTTTTTCAGAGGAAGGAATTGTTGTGTGAACTTTATAATAACTTTATAGTGAAGATTATTTTCCAAGACAATTGCCAATATTTGTTTCTATAAATTTTGAAATTGTATTGATTGAAACAACCCTCAAGTATATTTTTTTCTGTATTCAAACTGTCGCCAAATGCTGAAGGAGAAATCTTAAATATAAACCACTAACACCGAACGCAAATTGCCAAGTAAGCAATTAGTTATTCGTCGAATACTCTGACGTAGACAGAGGGCGCTTAGCCATGTCTGTGCAGTCGCTGTGGTGCACCACAAGCTTCCCGTAGTAACCAATGCTAAAAAAAACAAAACACCCAACAAATATTTAGAGGTCTCTTAGCCTCTTGAAAACAAATCAAATATATTTTCTGACAACTAAACTTCATTTTCAGTAGGTTGGCTGTTTAACTTTTGAGCTAGCCTCATCCAAAATAAAAACACCCCTGAACGACTTGCCTGGCCAGACTTCCATCTTGGAAAGAAATGACCATACACTTTCCATTAAAATAGGGCATTTTTCAGAGGACTAGTGTACCCAAAATGCCCCAGGTGGAATGTGAACAATAGTTGCACAATAAAGGACAATTTTCAACAACCCTTAAAAGCAACGACCTTAAAATCTTTGATTTACAGGAAAAAAGCTGTGTGTTTATACATTTTTATTAAGGAGAGTCCGCGCACTACTTTCTCTCGTGTAGTTTCGTTTGTGTCACTAGGATTGATGGTGATTGGAAGGTTAAAGAAGATCATATGGCTTTTCTGACCCAACTGCACTATTTGGGCACTATATTCGACATTGACATGTCCTTTAAATCACATATCAAATAGATCTTCGCTTCATCTGCGGAACTTTGCTCTCATCAGAAAGTATTGAACTCAAGATGTTGCAAAGCAACTTGTTCTGGCGTGTGTTACTTCCCGCTTCGACTTGTCTCGTCCACAACATTATTGCAGCTGAAATTCGGACATCACACCGAATCTGAAAGATCAACATTGGCTACAAATTTGAACGATAGTCGTCTTGAGCTTCTGCTATGTGTGTCTATAACTCATCTACATGAGGCATTTATCACTTCCTAGTGTGCCACGAGCGTCTCTGGACGGATCTCAAAGCATTATAAATGTATTTTTTAAAGTAATTGTTTATTTGTGAGCAACATGGGGAACTAGTACAAGTTTACCTGAAATGCTTAAATTAGTTGGAAGTCAACAACCCCCAAATTTGAGCATTATTTCAACTAGCCCATCGCTACAAGCAATTAGTTTCGAATCGTTGGTTTACAGAAATAGTCGTAGGTTTACAATTATTACTCATGATGCTTGGTGCATGATTCAGTTGCGGCGGTGTGTGCACAAATCGTTGTTTCCATTTATCTAGCAATGCTGCCCACACAGTTCACATTCTGATTATTCTCAGTCGAGATCTTTGTCCTTGATTCAGTAAAAAAAAATTGAACAAAATTAGAAACGACCGTGTTCAACTGTATGGTGATATTGAAAATTCAGACGACGATACTGGGTGGGGGGGGGGGGGGGGGGGGGGGCAATCAGTCGACTACTGCACAGCAAAGGAAGGGACAGACTATGATGTATTTTCGCTTCGAGTTTTGCCGGTACTTCTTCATTATTCTAATCATATTGTAAGACCAATAGATAAAACCCCATTAGTGAGTGAAGTGGCGATGACCTGGTATAAAGCTGTTGATGGGTTGCAATTATAGCCACGAGATATGTTCTGTTGTATTATTGTATTTCACACTATTTCATAAGCTCAAAAGTACCAAACACGTGTACTCTTTACCCTCTTTTGCTTGTAACAATGAGACCATAATGGTGATTAGGTCATGTTTGTAGA
This sequence comes from Leptasterias polaris, assembly GCA_037783415.1. Classification (NCBI taxonomy): domain Eukaryota; kingdom Metazoa; phylum Echinodermata; class Asteroidea; order Forcipulatida; family Asteriidae; genus Leptasterias; species Leptasterias polaris. Next base: position 9,070,851 of record JAZGTN010000022.1, read on the forward strand.
GGCTGGTTTTTACTCGTATCCTCTTAACGCTTCCCCTCTTTCCTGTCATTGTGAAACATCGTGCACTGCATCATGTCTACACTAATTATAACACCCTTACAAATACAAAGGTTCTGCCTTTTTATTTGTTTAGAGCGCGTCACATGATTATCTTATTTTTACTAGAATGCCGCGCGAACGCAACCCACCCGTAGCATCCCTATACCCGTGGCAACCAATGTACATGTACTACACCCATAGCACCCAATGCACTATACCCATAGCAACCAATGTACTATACCCATAGCAACCAATGTACTACACCCATAGCAACCAATGTAATATACCCATAGCAACCAACGTAATATACCCATAGCAACCAACGTAATATACCCATAGCAACCAATGCAAAATACCCATAGCAACCAATGTACTATATCCATAGTGTACTTTACCCATATCAACGGCAGTTTATTGGTACATAGACGTCTATGTACTGTACTAGTACTGTGGCTAAAACTACGCAGCGCCGCAGGGTAAAATGTAAGGGGGTACAATGGGGTGCACCACTTTTTCTAGGGTGGTACTTCTGACAAAGTTTCCGTTTGCCTTTACAAAAAAGTCCCTTTTCAGCGCCTTTTTATGTAATTAACTATTTTTTATAAGATGATCTGACGTTATTGTATAAACAAATATTGTCCGAGTGTAAATGGAAAAATAGTTTAAAAAACATCGAAATACAATAAAGTGTATAGCGTGAAGTATATATTTTACTCTGGAAATTTTATCAATCACAGAAGTCTAGATTTCAAATGGAGGGGGGGGGCATGTAAATGAATAGGGGGACACGTGCCCCCTTTTAGTTATACGCCACTGAAACAACAACTCCCTCGATGATCCCCTGACCGTTCTATTTCCCTCAGCTTTGCCTTGGGATCACATTCGGAGCCGTAGTTTTAACCAGCACTCGAAGCAGTAAATATTTGTTTAATATGTACCTCCCTCAAGCTGTTCAAAGTCTGACCATAGATATACCGTCCCTGTAGTGAATGTAAACACCGCTTTAAACTCTAGTGAGAAAGTATTGGCTCAAGTCGAAAACATTATGGTTTACCATACCCGATATAGGGGTACGCCTAATGTTCCCATAACACACTATTTACCATACCCGATATAGGGGTACGCCTAATGTTTCCATAACACACTATTTACCATACCCGATATAGGGGTACGCCTAATGTTCCCATAACACACTATTTTCTTTCTGCAGAACACCTTCCTTAAATTCTCTACATTATCCCTGAGATTACAAGCTCACAATGAAGATAGAATAAGTGGGGTACACTAACACCATACGTTGACGTTTGCAGAGCCCTACTACACTGGATTATTTGGAAAGGTGGTTGGGAGCTAGACATTACCATAAACTGTTAGCTAATTACGAGTTTAACAAATGTTTTTCTTGATTGTTGTGAGAGGGGGTGGAACAGCATTTGGTTTGATGGTGGTTATAACTTCTGTGCCGATTGAAGTGGATCCGTTCTGGGGTTGATTAGTTGTTGGAAAGCTACCGGAATATGAGGGAAGCCGGACAGAGCTTACCGGAAATGAACCAGGTTGAACCTGGAAGTGAGGCAAATAGTGGGTTGGCTCTGTGAGTTCGAGTTTGGGCAGCATGATCCAACCGCTCGGCAATATCATGTTACTGTCATGACGTCATTGCGGAGGGAAATAACCTCTCATGGAATGTGAGCTCGTCCCACGTTTTATTTTTCAGGACCGAGAGTATTTGAAATAATAATTGAAAATTGGGTGGAAAATGGAATTCATGGTAATTATTTTGCTGTATTCATCTGACGAACGAATGAAACGAGGAATTCCAACGAATCGATTATTACTGACGTATTCGTGGCCTTGAAGACTATCTGTGTTTTGCGTTTATTTATTTAAAACCATATTTAACGAGGGTGATCCATTCAGCACAGCTGATCATTTGGGGCCCTCACATTATATATAAAACTACATCAAATGTAAAACACTATAAACAATAAAAATAATTTAGCAGAAATTGCATAAAAAACAAACAAACAAAAAACTAGCAACTAGTATCTTCGCTTGCTTAGATAATTTTGTTTACAATCCGACTGATATAATTTTGAAAGGGTAAAGTAACGTTAAAAAGAAACTCAAAGAGTTGGGTGATAAAAGTAAGCCAAGAAGTTCAAATTATAAAGAATAATAATACCACAATTATTGTGTGCGCAATCACACACAAAATATGAAAAAGAACAGGTTAAATAAAATAAAAATAAACACCCCCAAAACAAACACCCCAACAAACAAACAAAGTACACATCAACAAACCAACACCCCAACAAACAACAAACAAACAAACACCCCAACAAACAAACACCTCAACACCCAAAAACCCCACCACCCAAACAAACAAACAAACACACAAACACCCCAACAACCCACCCAACAAACAAACAAAGAAACAAACAAACCAAAATTCTACAATAATGCCTTGCACCCTGCACCCTGCACCAAAAATACAATTCAGCTTATTATGACAACGTAGTTTGCACATGCCCCACTTACAAATCTCTCCCGACTATAATTATGTCTGATCAATCCTGTTCGTCCTCTTCGTTCTGCTGGCCAATCCCTACTGACACAAACTACTTTTTCCACAAAAGTGTTATGGTCAAAGAGCCTTCAACTTCATTTCACCTTTGTTATGGAATGACTCACCTCTTCTTATTCCCCAAGCCGACTTTCTTCAGATTTTCAAGTGACTTTTAAAGACTCATTTGTTTGAATCTATATTTTTGTAACAAATTGCTGTATATAGTTCATTCTATTTCATTGTTTTATGTTATACAATAATACAATACAATACAAAAAATATATTTATAGAGCGCTCTTACTCATCAACTAGATGGTTCCACAGCGCTGAACAGAGTCCAGAAAAAAATAACAAAATAATACAGTTAAATGTTGGTCATTGTTCGAAGAGATGAGTTTTCAGAGCCTTCTTAAAAGCATCCAAGGAAGGGGAGCAGCGGATGTACTGTGGAAGCCATTCCAGAGTTGAGGTGCATGTGCCTGGAATGCATGGTCACCAACTGTGCTGCATGTTCTGGGCACATGGAGTAAGGTATAGTGTCTAAACTTGAGCGGAGTCCAGGTCTACCAGAGTGATGTGGAATGATGAGAGAGCCGAGATAATTTGGGGCTTTGTTATGAAGGCACTTATACACAACAGTCAGAATTTTGAATATTATCCGTTGCTTGATTGGGAGCCAATGTAATTGCTTCAGCAAAGGGGTGACATGATCGTATTTCCTTGACCTGAAGATAAGTTTTGCAGCACGATTTTGAACCCGCTGGAGACGTTGAATCTGTGATAAGTTTACTCAGTACAGCAGTGAGTTTGCATAGTCGAGTCTAGATGACACAATAGCTCGGGTGGCATGCTCACATGCTTTTTCATTGATGTGTGGTCGGATACTTACGGGCAATGTTTGATAGATGATAGTGGAGTCCACAACAGAGTGTTGTTCCATTTTCAGTGCCAAATCGAACTCCACACCAAGACTTTTGCAGATTATGCTGAGTGAATAGTTATGTTTGCGCATAGAAGCTCCTGCATTATGTGCTATACAAATGTATCGTATCAGGGGCGTCGATCGCTACTGAAAAGTAGGGGGACGGGCGAGCAAGTCTTGAAAAAATACATCTTACATTATTTGCACCCCACACCATTACTTTTACATTTAATTTCTGTGTTACACTTGTTCCCTATTTTTTGTTTGACCAGGAGGCGAGTTACAGGGGGTGATATTTAACAATAACATCATCCGAAATGGGGTTTGGGCCTGGGTTTCCCTTATGTAAAACCGAGATTCTACCAAATACAAACATCATATTCACAATACTTTTTAAATGTAACCACATTGCGACAATTTCTTCAGTAAAATTGAGTTTTTGATGTTTTTGTTTCTTCTTTCGTTTTTCTTTTATTTTAATTTATGTTTTGTTTTTAGAATACAAAATAATAACACTTAATTTACCTTAACATTTACCAAAAATTCATGGCCCAAACTGCTCCTATTTATTTTAATGGATTTTAATACATTTTGTGTGTGTGCGATTGTAAAAAAATGTAAGACATTTGCACGTGCGCGCACACACAGACATCCTTTGTGGAGGGATCGTGTACCGTACATTATAGCATACACAAACGACGCATAACTTGAATGCTATAACATTAACAAGGTATGTAAGCGGGATTTTGGCGTTCATGTCTTGGACGAAACTTGTCGTCTATTGTCTGTATTATAGAAACGGAAATGGGCCCAAAATACCATTCTGCGCGTGGTCCATCAGAAAAAAATATGTCACCGTTTGTTCGCTATTCTTTTATTTTAACAAAAATTGTAATGAAATATTAAATCAAGAAAATGGTGTATATTTTTACATTTTGTTGCATATTTCTAATGAACAGTCAATCAAAAAGTGGGGGGGGGGGGACATCTGATATGCTGTCCCCCCCAGTCTAAAAAGTGGGGGATATGTACCCCCCGTCCCCCACCCATCGACGCCCTTGTATCGTATTATTATCTTGGTTAAAATTAAGAAGACAATTATTGTGTACAGTAAAGTTAGCTTATCGTCATAACAGTAATGTGTGTTTCAGCCACTTAAACATTTGTCTACTTTTGAATAAAGACAATATTGAATCACATGTAGACATAGATTCTATATATAGAGTAGCCTACCTCTCAATTAACATCAATCTTACACTAACTTGTATTTTTTTGTACAGAAAATTACGGTGTATGCAAAGTGCAGCCATCACTGAAACATTTTTTTATCTGCCAAACTTTGCCCGCACAAAATATGTTTCCATTGTCTTTCGAATATTTGTTTTGTCAGTCACCGGACTAAACAGGACTTTAACCTGTCAATTTATGTGTGTTACAAGAGCTTTGCAGTAAACGCTATGTGATGATAATTTTCTGCTCAGCGAAAGTGAGCAGGATACCAGTCACAGACGGTGCATATGCTATGGTATTTTGGCTGGTAACCTTATCCCGATTAGCGTAATTTTGTAGTGCTTAGCTATTTTGTTGTGCTTAGGCAGTTCTATGAAATTATGCCGTTTGTAATACCTCTGGATGTCCCCCCCCCCCCGCCTCCGCCCACAGGCTTAGAATGTCAAGGAACCGATAACAATGGAGCAACTGTACATATTTTCTCTATAAGTTTGTCAAGTATATACCAGGAAGGGTATTCTTCCTACTTTAGTTAGATTGAATAACCTGAAACAAATACCAAACCAAACACCATATCAACAAGTATTCATGTTGATGCAGAGATAAAGAAACTCATGTTGTGATCCGCTGTGATCCTTTGGAATATTTGACCCCTCTCTGAAATGAACAGAACAATAGAACTGAGAAATAAATACAGGCAATGATCATGGCAATTGTGATTGTGTATACATTATAGTGAACCATTAACCTCATTAATTTAATCTGGAATATTACAATAAATATATAATATCAAATAATAAACCACAAGGGAAACTGACTGGGTACATTTTAAAATGATTTTGGGTTGAACAAAGAAAAATTGACTAGAGCGGGATTTGAACCAACGACCTCCGGTTTAACGTGCCGGCGCTCTACCAACTGAGCTATCTAGCCCTATGTTGGCGGTCTCCCTATTTTGTCAATATCTTTGTTCGGGGGTGCCAGTCAGAAGCCATTCAACCATTCAATAGCTCGGTTGGTAGAGCGCCGGCACGTAAAACCGGAGGTCGTTGGTTCAAATCCCGCTCTAGTCAATTTTTCTTTGTTCAACCCAAAATAAATATAAAATAAGAATTTAACGGAGGAGGGGAAAGAAATGAAAAAAACAAAAAAACAAAACCGGTAAAAAACAAACAAACAAACAAACGATCAAACACCCCAACAAACAAACAACCAAACAAACACCCCAACAAACAAACCAAAAACCAAACAAACAAACAAACAAACAAACAAACAGAGTACCCCTTGTCTTTCAAACGTATGCAACAGATATGTTACTCACTAGTTCAATGCCACTGATCGATTGCGATCGACAATCTTTTTTCCCCTGCCATACTCTTAAACACTGTATAATGACTGCGATGGCAACCACAATACCAATTGCAGAAATTACAATGATTACAATCGCAAGGGTGTTTGGTGGAGCCGGTTCTGGGTCAGTTTTCATTTCCACTGAAATCAAAAAGAGTAAAATACAAAAGTTTGTTATTTGTAGCAGAAAAACAAATTGTTGAAAATGTCAGCATTTGTGTATATGATGGAAAGACGTATGTGGCAGACAGGAGACATTTTGGGGGGAACTGTGTATTTGAATAATGCATGGAATTCGGCACACAATATAGAGTATGTCGTGAGAAAGATATTAGGCAATAGGGCCATTGCAGATTTGAATATTGAAAAAAAAATATAGATAGAACAACAAGCAATTTTCAAATATTTCAAAATGCCTGCCATCGCTTGTTATAACTAAACCGTATTTTTTCAAAGGACAAATCTGCGTTTGTTCCATAGCCAATTAATGATCTTCCTAATTGCATACTATGAGTGTGTGCCAAATTCCATGTTTTTTTGTGTCATCATCAAAGACACAATCCCATCACCAACCAACCTGCCGTATACTAAAAGGAAGAAGTTTATGTTGTTTATTTTGGTTGTGCCCTACATCGATGTGTGAGAAGCACTGGATACTCATTGCTTTCCGAGTCCTGCGGAGAAATCCACAGGCATACTACTCGGATGGGTGTTTGAACCCACGACCCCAGTATTCTAAGGAGATGTTTGCGATTGACAAGTTGCTTGTTTACCTGTGACGGTTTGTATTTCACACCTGTCTCCATAAAATCCGAATGGACATCTGAGGAAAACAATATTAACAACGAATCAATAGAATAATATTCATTACATTTCACTTCAAGATTGAATTGTCATTAATACCAATTCTCACTTTGATAATGCACCTGATCTGATGTAGTCTCCATATAAGTGTACTTTCAACGGAGTTGAAGGCAAATTATTAATTCTGAAACATATCTTGCAAATTGTAAAACGACTAATCCGCAATTGCAGGATTGGAATGGGATGCTTACAGTACAGAGCAGAAACAACCAGTGGTTAAACCCCATTCCACCCCAAAAGAATTACAAGCAAAAGTGTCAATTCAATCAGTCTTCACAAGGTATAACCAAGCGCTTAACTTATTCACAAATATTTTTGGACTTCTTTCGTTTTACTTCCATTTTCTTCCTTTTGTTAAGTACAACATGCATCCTCAGGGAATCGGGACCCCCGTTTATAAAATAGTAAACTAATCTTTACAAAGGAATTCGGGCCATAGGCATCCTGAAAATGCCAAATTAAAGTATCATAAATTCGTCAACTTTGGTTTATTGAAACGTAATCAGATTTAAGGGGGTGGGGAGGAAATTTCAAAATGCAAGGAAGGCAATGTTTAACTCACTTGCAGATACTGGGATACTTTTCCGCGCTCAGCTCACATTTTCCTCCATTATGGCAAAACCCAGCCAGACAAACTGTAAGTCAGTACAACAAACTTGTAAAATTGAAACTTCTTGAAATTTGTTTTTAACTGTGTAAAGATCTATAAGATTTCAGGTTTTGCATTGCGGAATCATATTGAGAAATCGTATTGTAACAAATCTGTTAAGTAGAGCTGGTGGCGCTGTGAAGCAAACACCACAATACGCACTGAAACTTAGACCGCATCCAGAATGGACTACAGTTACAGCTACAACTGTTGCTAAGGGCTATACCTCTACGCATGATGACGCGGAAAGCTAACCGTAGCCGTATGTCGTAGCCACTGGTTCGGACACATGTTGCTTCCATCAGTAACTGTCATGTTTGCTGTGAATGGCCTCAAAACAGTCCAAGTCCCGCACGTATTCGAACATCCGGGACCAAGTTGGTCCCAACCATAATTATTTAGATTTTTACGAAAGGGCGATTCTGTTTCCTCAAACACTTTTAGTTTAACGTAGTTTCTGGCTATACAAAAAAATTGTATTATACTTTAGGGAAAGTAAAGTTAAGCCATGAAATGTATGGAAGTCTACTAAATTCAACAAATTAACACAGGAAAACCCGAGAATACCTACACTATGGAATGATCTCCCTATGGACATTAAAACTTCACCAAATGTGAACATTTTCAAGAAGAGACTGAAAACCCATTTGTACTCAAGAGCATTTTCTATGTAATAGATTCTTTGTCAAAGCGCCTTTGAACATACTTATGGATACCGGCGCTATATAAATTATTTTGATTGATAATGTTTCAATGTTTTTCCTGTATATGCGAGAATGAATCACACTTTTTTGATCTAATAAAGGGTAAGTGAATTGAATTGAGTAAGACCTCGACCCACGTTTCCGATTACTGGTTAATTTTAGGTAATTTTATCAGCAAACCAATATATACGTAATGGTTGGACAAATTCGGGAGTGGTTGGCAAATGGGGTTTCTAAAATAGAAATATAATTCAAGAACAATTCGTTTGGGTTTGTTTTCTAGTTTTCGATGCGTGCAAGACTTGCACAGTCTGTTTGCGAAAAGTTGAATCGGGTAATCTAAAATGTCATGTTTAACTATGTTCCTTGCTCTATGGTTCAACCAATCTGTACATTTCGTTCCGTCATGGGGTTTAAATGGACGTTTTTCACTGTAGGATTGTATTGTGCAATTTGCTATATATTCGATCTAGAATGCAACCAAGAAGAAACACCCAAACAGTGACGCATAAATTGATTTTAAAATGTTTGAATAACCATTCAGATGTTTTACTGCATTTTATTTTAATAGGAATAAATCATTGTGTTTACCTTGTTGCACTATGGTATTGTTAAGATCAGCTTTGTATTCCGATCCCATGAATGGATTGCTGGCTGAAATGACGTGTTCTATGTCGTCTGGAGTCACTGTTGATGTGGAATCATACGTGACTGCCGCTTTGAAACCAATACTCCCATTGAAGAACGATAACACAACAGCGTCTATGAATCCAGGCAGTGAGCCAAAAGCTTCATTGAGCTATTGTTAGAAAATGGAAAGATATGAAATTACAACTTTCCCATGAGTTTTGGAGTTACTTTTACTTAGAAGATTAGAACGAAATAGGCCTACATGACATTTAAATGATGTACACCAGGGATAAACCCTAAATAAACACATTATTGGTTTTGTCCCACACGGATGGAGGTTTCATAAAATCAGCGTTAAACAGCGGATTTGTTACTCAATAAAGTATGACTGTCAACTTTGGCTATAATGGGAACCTTAAACGACTCTTTACGTCACATTACTTCCCTCACCCGTGACTGGTTGGAAACTTGGTCCCAGTTCCTTTGGTTTCTTTTTGTGTAACTGTTTAGCGGAGCGTAGATGGTTCAATATTGTAGATTGTTCACCTGAACATTGTTATGATACAGCTTTAATGCAGTGTCATCGACCGAACTTTTACATTGATGTACTTTTGGAAGCGGGAATGGAGTTTGTGTAAACGCCTAGTAATTGGGTTGGATTGTAATGGACGTGAACCATGCATGTAAGCCATTATTGAACTTGAACCACCAGCAATAGGAACGGCTGATAATGTGGGACACTTTAGCTTTTGTTTTGTTTTCCCGGTTGTTAGTTTGTGTACCTGTTCGTGGCTGTCATATTTCCACCTCTCTAGTTGTTGTTATTGTTATTTGATTATTAGTTTTTATTTCTTCAGTCAGCAAAAACAAGCAACACAAAAAGTGCTTCTTTATAGGTTTGGAGCAATAAAAGCAAAGGGTTTTACTGATCCTCAGACCTGCTGGCCAACATCCGGTTGTAAGAACAAATGGCTTGAACAAATAATAAATATGTATAATCATCTAGAAAGACTCTTGTAGGGTGGAAACATCAGGCCACTAGCATTTTTTGCCTTAGTATACATAACAATTAATAAATAAACAAATAACATAACTATTTAAAACAGTAATAAATACTTCGAAGGTTTTAAATACAAATATATCTTAAAAACAATGAATTATGTGACAATAAACCAGTTTTTAAAAGAAAAAAAATAGGTGTAATTAAAATACACAGGGCAGTTCAGATTAAACTGAAACCTACGAGTAGGAACAGTACACTGCAATTAAATAAATAAATAAAGGTAATGTTTCTTTCAAGCTGCTAAATATTCTTACCAAGATTTGAATCCGAGTTTGATGCTCCATAAACTCCACAGATGAAGAATTGTTCAGATCATTGGTGAATTCGGCAAGATGTGACTTGTATTGCAGAATTGAAATAGTAAGCCCATATATTATACCCTCTGAAACAGATCAAAGACAATAGTTTTATGTGTTGAACTGTTATCTAAAGTATGTTGGCCTATATTAATCCCGTTTCATACTTCCTGCGATTGCGAATGCGAAGTGAATTTTGTGACGCAATAATTGTTGCCCGCTCCCTTCCAATTGTGACGCAAGAAAATTCGCTTCGCACGAAACAAACGGAGGATGTATGAACCGGGCTTTATTTAGTCTGACCTGCTGTGATGTTTTGACGAAAATTTCGTTATTTTATAATTTTTTTATATTTCTTTACTTAGTAAACATGATCGTTAAACGTACGATTTACTCAGGAAATGACAGGAAAGTTCTGGTCGGTTGAACCTCAAATGGCACAAATAAAGCAGGGTAGAATTTGCATTTTTATAGTTGACATACAGTGCATTACTTTCAGACATTTGTACATAATCGTGGAAAAGATCAGGGGGAAGCAAAAACAAAATGAATAAATAAATAATTTTTCCGGTACATAAATTTCTTCTGTTTATGGGAAGCGACTCAAAGGCGTCCATAAAATACTTACCGTAATTTCTTGCGTACAAGACGCGGGGCGTACAAGGCGCAGGGCCGTGAAATTACCAAAAAAAATTCAAGCGTCAACAGACAAGGCGCACCGCCGTACAAGGCGCATGATCTTACATGCACTGTGACTGCAAACAGCAGACCGTATCGGTACATCGCCAAAAAGGGGTCATTTTGTTACCCTAAAAGTACCACGCTAATCAACATGTGAATAAATAGAAATCACATGTGCTTGAAACATGTAGAGACATGTAGAAAAGTTCATTTTAAACTGAAACAACCTACCGTTCAGCGACTTTTTCAGGAGATTCTTCTCCCGTGTGTCACAAGGGGTTGAAGGGAGTTTACAGGTGACCAACAGAGGGCGCTACCGCAGGGCTGAAGAGATCTGTTTGTTCAACAGAGGGCGCTACCATACAGGAAAAATCTCCTGCCATTCCGATATCGATGGGGACGTGACATTTATAATTAATGAGAAGTTCTTTTCTTTATTTTATACCACAAACATTTATTCAAAGACGTCGTTTTTCTGGTTTGTTTTCTCCACAGTTATTTTATGTCTAACTTTTGAGCTAAAATAAACGAAACAATTAACTAAGCTGAAGGTCTACCATAGAATTAGTTTCGAAAAAGGGTCACTTCCCGTGATTTATAATTGTTTTTTCGTTTATAAAATACAATCAATTAAAAAGTAACGATTACAGTTTATTTTTATAAAGTTGATTAAAGTAAACCCATGGACATGGTCGCACCTTTCACACAGGTTGGGTGAATGCGTGAATCACCGTTCACACAATAGAGGTTGGGTGAATGCTTCCGCAATCGTTCTGATTAATCTGAATGCAGTATTTTTGGTACGAAATCGCGGCCACAAAAGAAGTGATGAACACGTTGCTGCATTGTTGGTATGAATTCACGGTCGTTATGTATAGGGACACGTGGCCACAAAGGCGGCTCAATACATCGCGTCATTGTCGGAATGAAAATCTGGCGACATTGTCTGGAGAGTTGAGCGCTGATAATGTACTACGTCAACAATGCGTGGTGAGTTGATGGTTGGCGACCGCATTATTAACCTGACCGCAGCTACATTAAATAGGGCCTAGATTATTTGCACGTCGGCCGCGGTCATTTTGATCTCAAGCGACATCATACAAGGCGCACCGGAATACAAGGCGCAGTGATGATTTTGTGGTCAAAAACGTCAGATAAGACGCGTCTTGTACGCAAGAAATTACGGTACTTCATGCACGTTCGTTACGCATGAACATTTATAATTAATTTATGCATTACCGACCGGTGAATCATTTTAAATTCTGCTTATATTCAAAGGTAAAGTTAAAGAGACACATTCTCAGGATGATTATTCGATTTAACCGTTCATGCAGAAAAGCTTCAACATTCTCTGGACATACTTTTTATCAATTATGTTTGTTTGGTAAAACAACTTGTGACCATTTCCTTGAAAATACTTGTGGGGTAGAAACAAATGAAATTGAAAATGAAAGCAGCTGCAAGGTACACACTGATTTAAATTAAAAGTATTGTCTGATGCAGCACACCTACTCGACGTTTGTCTTACTTTTGCAACTGTTTCCAGTTTCGTATTCACCAAGTGGGCAGCGACAGGTGTAGCCATCTAATTGATTGACGCACAGTAACCCTTTGGCTGAACACTCCTGCATCGTAGTCATCTCCTTGCATTCATTCTTATCTGATGTCAGAAGCACATGACATTGGTTGTAACTCAGTGACAACTGATGTGTATTTTATGGTTTTATGTTTGTACAAAAAGTTTGAAAAACGAATTAGTCCGTGGACTAGAATACCCCCCCCCCCCCTGCATCCCCCAGATCCTCCGCGAGTGGTATCATTTTGTTTGGGAGACCCATCTGAGTGATTATTTTGATGTTACCAGTAAAAAAGTTGGGATGTATAAAGATGGCGGCCATTTTTCAAAATGGCCGCTTTCTGAAATTGGTTGTGCCAATAGAGACTTGGTTTTGGTGTCTATACTAATGTTTTCAGGGTCAAGGAACCCAATGAGACCAAATAAAAAAAAATTGGATCAGTTGGTTAAGGCGGCCATTTTGAATTTCAAAATGGCCGCCAATCAATTTGGTTTTTGCCCGTATCTCGGTCTATGGGCCTCACAGAAACTTGGGGTTGGTGTCTATACCCATGTTTTCAGGATCAAGGAACCCAATAAGAACAATAATAAAAACATTGGATCATTTGGCTGAGGCAGCCATCTTGAATTTCAACATGTGACGGTAAACAGCCTGTATTGGGCCAGTGCCGGCTTGGTAGGGGCAAACCATAATCATGTGACGGTACACAGCCTGTAGTTGGCCAGTGCCGACTTGGTAGGGGCAAACCATAATGATGTGACGGTACACAGCTTGTATGGGCCAGTGCCGGCTTGGTAGGGGCAAATCAAAATTATGTGGTAAAAATACGTCGAGGCAATCAAAGGCCAAACTGAGACGGTTTCATTCAACAGAGAATTCATTTCATATAGTTTTAACTTTACGATATTGGTCACTTAAAACTTTCAAGTGACAATATCGTGAAAATACCCTAAGTTTTACAAGCAATTATTGTATGGCAATGGTTTTAAAATAATTGCAGCAAAGCAACTTAGCTGAAAAGTAAACAATCAGGTATAGAGAGTGTTTAACTCAACATTAGACAATCTGCTCACCATGTTCGCACGTTTCACCCATCCAGCTCGTTGTACAGTTGCACAGAAAGCTTCCATTTGAGGCTGGAATACAGACGCCACCGTTTGTGCATGGTTGACTTGCACAACCTGTATCAGCTAGTTGACACACAAAAGAACATAAAAAACACCACACACACAAATAACTAATAAATATCAATGCGGCGTGAAGATTGTTTTTTAAATTATTTTAATAGCAAAGATTTATAAATTGGAACGGCTGTGGAGAGTCAAATTTGATAAATGCTGAATGCAGTAAATCCCAGTATGCGTTTTATTTCTACACTGTACCTGCCATTTTTCTTTTTTCTAAACTGTATTTTCTAAATCATGCAAATAGTTGTACTTTGAAGATGCCGTTAAGATCGTTTATGCCTGCCCGATCAAAATAAAAAAATAAAAAAATATATATATATATAACTAAAACAACAACAAACATTTTTTTGATTTTGATTGGCTTTGCCTTTCCGGGCAATTTACTTGTTTCCGTGGGGTTGATCGTGGTGGAACCCGACGTAATGTTATCCGTAACGCTTTCCGTGGAGCTTGACGTGGTAGTCTCCCGTGTGACGCTTTCCGTTGAGGAGCGTGGCGTGGTATTCTCCCGTGTGACGCTTTCCGTTGAGGAGCGTGACGTGGTAGTCTCCCGTGTGACGCTTTCCGGGGTAGTCTCCCGTGTGACGGTAACCGTAGAGCTTTCAGTGGTTCCGGCGTCTGGTGTTTGAATTCCCTCCGTTGTAGAAGCTGTGGTAGGATCCTCGGTAGTGACAGAGACATCGCAGTTCATTTTTAACACTTGATTTGCCGCAAGCGCTGTTTAAATCACAAACTAATTCAATGAGAACTTTTAAAATCATTAGCAAACGGTGAATAACATATTTATACGCATTATAGTGCATAGGCCCCTATTAATTGTAATTTTAGATGAGCCACAGTTTATTAACAACATTTCTGCTGAAAATCTGTGTAAAAATAAGTGCACAATTTCATTGAAAAGACACAGCTCTCAAATTTGTAAGATTTCCCAGTAGTTTTGAAGGGAACAGTAACCTTATAGTTTACGAGTTTTATCACTGGAAAGAAACTAATAAGAGTTGCCGATTGTGATGAAAAATAATTGTGACGGCTGATGTGCTTTTTCTTTCTGAATAAGCTTAAAGCCTTTTAAGGCAAAACGTATTTCAGTGTGTATTTCAACTTGATACTCTCCACTCTTCGTAAGTAGGGCAGTATTCTATTATAATTATTATTATTTTTTTTAAAATGAGATATCGCCTTACTCACAAGGCCACGGACGGCCACTTCAAGGTGAGGGCTACACATAACTGATAACTGATTTGGGCTATCGACCCAAATCAATTGACACCAGGGGCACGTTGCCTCCTACTCCTGGGGCTGAAACAGGGTTACCCCCTTCACAGTCCTTAATGATGTAGGCATGGGTATCATCCACTAGGAGCCTGTCTGGTAGAACAGAATGCACTACCTTCCCAACTTTTTCGAAGCAATTATGGTTAAGTGCCTTGCTCAGGGGCACAAGTGTCATGACCACAAGTGTCATGACCGGGTATCGAACCCACACTCTGCTGCTGAAAACACCAGAGCTTAGGTCCGGTGCTCTAGACCGCTCGGCCACGACACGCCACAAATGAATATTAAAGGTAGGGTCATAAACTGGTAAATTTATGATCATCAAAACTTACTTAGTGAGAAGTAATATGGTTTGGATAATAATTGTTCACAACCCAAAAACATTTGAAGTTAAAAACCACAAAGGAAACTGACTGGGTAAAATTGCAACAATTTCAGGTTGAACAAAGAACAATTTTGAATCTGAATTTTTTTTTATTTGAGAGGGTTTGTATTCGTTCGCGAATGCCGCGGCCAGAGATGCGGTTTGTGCCCGCTGTCACCTTGCTAACCGATACCGTGGATGGGTTCCACGTTCTTGTGAAAATACTATGACAGTGTTTTGCGGTGTTTTTGTTCCCAGCACGGGATTTCAGATGACTACTTTCACAAGTCATGTGACTGTTATTGTACCTTTCTTGATATCCTTTTGCCTAAGAACCAGCATAACGTTGACAAAAATCAATCGATGACCCCACCTTTAAGGACTCTTAAGAACGAAGTTTCATTTTACAACCGAACATTTTACTTACCCTGGTTATTGTTGCAGCGATCTACTAAACTATTCATACAAGGGAAAACCTGCAGCGTGAGATTGTACAGCCTAGGATCGTACACCTTCAATTGATCTCGCTTGCAGATGGTGTTATGTACTCCGTCAGCCCAGGTGCTACACGTCTGAACGCTGAAGAAGGTCTGTACCGCTTCTGCGAAGTATTCGGCCTTCCTGATGATGGCATACGTATTTGGAAAGAGGTTTTCGTCTTTGGCCATGGTCCAGATATTTGTCAAGGTTGTGGAAAAAGATGGGTCTATTCTGTCCAGTGAGATAAGGTGGATTGCGTGTGCAAATTCATGCACAAGGACATCCTCCCTATACCAACGGTCTTCGTAAGTTGTACCACACAGCAGATTCTCTTCTGCGTTTGTGGTTATTGGAATACTAGGTATACCGCCTAATCCACGTGCCCGATCGTCGTATACACTACTGTCCAGGTGGCTATGTTCCGGTATTTGAGTTGTGCGTTCCGTAACAGCAATCACCCCAACCCGGCCGTACTGGTCAAACAAAGCATCCCTAATGTCCTTACGATCCGCTAGAAGAAATCTTACCGTGTAGCAAGCACGGATCAGGGCCGCATCCTGACTGACATTTGAAGATATAATGGGGATACCATAGGCGTGGGTGTACTTTTGGTAGAACATGTCCAAGGGAAACTCAGCACGGATATCATCGGGTAGCGGGATGACCGTCTCGCAGGCCCAGGTGTCGAGAGAATTCCCCCGACCAGTCCTTCGAGGCACACGGTGGTGAACACTGCCAGACAGTTGAAAGTCCTCGTCAAAGTCAACATCTAAAAGTACAACAATAATGATATGCTACAGCAGTCTGAACACTTTTCTCGAAGAGATTTATAGGGTTTGTATTTTCATTGACAAACGGTTGTTTCTGCGTTTTTACGCGTCATACATTTTAACCCATCGAATAAGGTACCAGACAGGTATTAAATCATTCTTTCAGATCCGAGAAAGAAATTACGGATCCGTTTCGTCAGGCAATAGTGTTTGACAGGTTTTCTCACAGTTGGCAATTTGGTCGATTTATGGCGAGGGAACATCGGCCTTTTCCCGAATTACGCTTTATAGTTTTCCGGGTCAGGACGACCCGGAAAATGGTGAAAGGAGTTTAACTTGTGTCAGTTTAACCCATTGATACTGATTCCGGGTCAGACTGACCAAGGAATGGGTCAGGCCACCCGGGTCAATTCTGGACCGGGAGGGGAATTGTAATACATTTGCTGAATGTGTGTACCGAAGTGTGTTTTGATAATAGACAATAGGTAGGCCTACGGCCCCAAATTCAACAATACTCTTTCACTCACATAGGCTACTTTCAAGTCTTCTCCTCTTTAAGACTAATAGTCATAAAAGAAAATTAATGTTGAGTGCAGTTTTTATTGTCTTGTATTTCCTTTGGATAATACAACCAAAAAACAAAATTGTGGGAAACCTGATGTCATTGTATACTTACAATACATTGATATTACACGTCCCCCATGGACTGTACTGTAAATATATACACGGGCTTTCAACTCAAATACATAGAAAGCAATAATTGTCTTTCGGTATGATTCATTCCTTCAAATGCCCTGAGGCCGCTGTAAATGAATAACCTGAGATGTTTGCTTTGTGTATAGCCTAGACTAGTACGCAATATAGGCATGTACTGACTGCCTTGTAAGGTGGGTGTGGAATATGATAATGTCTTCTAATCATGGCGACTATAGGGGGTAATGCCACATTATGGTCCGATTGAACATAACCCGGCATTAAAACTTAGGGAATTCCCCCTTTTTGTTTACGAGAAGTTTATACACAGGTGCTTGTACATGTACATGAGCCTACATTGAAACCAACCGGCTCATGAGACCTGCCGATTAATGCTGCACCCATAAGATTCATCCACCGTGCAAAGCTTCTCACAAAACATTACATTCATGTACTTACCAAAAACATAATGTTGATTGTGTGAGGGCAACGTTGCACACTCCTTGACTAGGAACACTGAAGTTATAACGAAGAGACAGGCAAGCGCCAAATCATTCATGATGCAAGTCAATGTGCAATTCTCTTGGGTGCACCACTGTCACTGTTCTCGGCCGACACAAACCGTTTCGGATTAAGATTTTGTTTTTATATCCTGGTGGTTTTTCCGCCGCTAAAATAAACTATCACTGTCGGTAAAATCTCTGCGTGTTTTCCAGTATGTGTTTCCCACGCCTAATGCAGGTCAGACTGTTTTGAGTTGTTGATTTGATCGGTGTACCGTACGGAAATGGCTTTTGGAATAATCGGCGCCTGGGTTCAGTACACACGTAGACTAGAAGTCGACGGTACTAAGAAATAAACACAATTTGAAAGGACCAGGATGTATTGGCATAACACTTTGGCTGACATTATTCATGAACTTGGGAACTGAGCGAATCAATGCAGGTTGGTTCTTTTTACGGTATCAGTGAGTGATTAATCTTTTCACAAGACGGTAGCGGGGGTTTCAAGCAGGGTCCTCCATACGGGGTTCCCCATGCGTGTACGTCCCTGTGGGGATAATTGTGTGCACGCCTCAGCCTAGTTGTTGGCAAATGGGCTTGTCAAAATAATATGCACTGTTGACGACGAAACGTAACTTGAAGTCAGCTATCGAAGTCAACTTTCTTCTGTCTGCTTCAAATGTCGTCGTTTCGCTTTATGTTCATGGTAAACGGATAAACGAATGAAAGGATTTTAAATTGTGTAAAAGTACGTTTGACTATTGTTATAGACGTACTTTTGTTCGGTGTAGTTGTGCATGGTCACAAAATGCCTTCCGAAGTCGTTTCACACGTACATGACCCAGTTTTCGTAAACGGCAATGACATGTTGACAACTCTAACAATGGACTGTCGATTGAAATAATTATGTCGTCATCTTAAACGTTGATAATTGCTTCTTTAATCGTTGTTTGTAAAGTACAGCCACTGGTGATACAATACCTTCGTTTTCATGTTTCTCGTGACCATAGTATAATAATAGGGCATTCCTCACAGTTGGCTGGGTTTTACGTTACTTTATACTCAGTTTAGAAAAAAGGAAAAACACCCACCTAGAAATAATTAAGTTAGAATTCTAATAACATAAACAGAGCTGGTTGACTCACTACACACCAAATTGTAGGCCCATTGTTCATTTTATTTACACACCGATTCCAATCTGATGTTCACGCATTTTATTTGAGGGTTCACACAGCACCTTGTTTGCAGGTTTTTATGACGGTGTTTGTGTCACATTTGTCATTTATTTTGTAAATATAAATTTAACAAAAGTTACTTTAAGATTTTTGTTTTTCTTAGAACCAGCTGGAGCGGAGAGCCTCTAGACAGAAACTTTGTTTCTTTTAGGCAACCCATCGGGCTCCCGCTGGTCCCCTTGCCTCTTCCTCTATTTATTGCTAATGTCATTTTCATTTTATGCTTTTGTTTTGTTTTGTTGTTATTGTGACTACTTTTTTTTAATGATTGCACGAGAAATAAAAGAAATGTGTGAATATAAACTTCTGAAATGTATATCTCTAAATCGTCGACTCAGTGCTAGGTAGTTAGTGAACTTGAATTTCGTAAAATTGATATAACTCATTAATACAAAATTGATATAACTCATTATTACAATTTTACTGAATTTCGTATAGGCCTGTTAGTTTTGCATATTTTGTAAGGGTCCGGTAAAATGAGTTTATTATTGTCAACAATAAACTCGTTTTTCCAGAAAATTTGTTGATACCCTTTATCTTCCGGAAAGTGTTTGTTTGGCAAATTTACTTTCTTTTCTAATTAATTCATTGTTAGATTAAAGGCCATTTTGGTTATTGCAACGCACTTTTTAGACCAGAGCAGACGATTTTCCAATTATCTGGTTTACTTTCCTCTTCCGCTGTATCTTTTATTGCTTACTTAGTTCTCCATGTTTTTGTGTGGTTGCTGTTTTACCTGTATTAAAAAAATACCCTTGTTGATACCCTCTTCCGGAAAGTGTTCGTTTGGCAAATTTACTTTCTTTCATGATTTATTCGTTGTGAGATTGAAGGCCACTTTTGTTTTTGCAAATATGAATTGTCAACACACCCTTATAGCACCGAGCCGACGATTTATCCAATTATGATCAAAGTTAATAGTAACAATAATAGGGAGGTTTCGCACGCGAACGGATACGCATACGCATACGTTTAGCTATCCGTAACCGTTAGCAGCCTTTCTGTTGTTTTGCAATCCCAGCGTTTTGGTGGCACTGTTCGCTGTTCCAGCACAGCACTTGGTGGCGCTGTTCAACATGGCATCCTCCATAGACGAGCTTATGTTCATAGCTTCAGAGGAAAATGACGAAGAAACAGTGCATTTTTTCGTATTTCAAAGTCTTTAGAAATCAACAAAATGACACGTACATGTTCAGTGATTCATTTATTTTGATACTATTCATACATATTTGGAAACAAATACAGGAGAATTACTAGAAGTTCGAGTTTTCCTACGTGTTTTTTACTTACGTGTAGCTAGCGGGATATCAGTGTCGTCTGCACGTATAGCGGATAGCGAGTAGCGTATGACGTCATAATGATGACGTATCCGTCGCATTAACCGTATCCGTTCGTACGCGAAACCTCCCTATTACTTAAATAAAACGCCTACGTTGGTTCCAAAATGCTGTACAAAACGCATAATTATAAACAAACAATGAACAACATAACTGATAAACAACAATAGCAGGGTATATATACTTTTGGTAATTGTCAAATACCAGTATACTCACTTGGTGAATCCTAACATAAGTTTTGAAGCATGCACGAGGTAAGGCCTGACGGATGTGAAGCGGGAAGTTGAGACATTGATAAGCAGTCCTCACCATGCAATGCCACACCTTTTTAAGAGAAACCTTGTTCCATGATGTCGGTGCATTGACTGTGCAATGACTGTGCTCGTCCCACTAAGGAACAATAGCAACAAACTGTAACTTTAAATATTTGTTTAGATATTCCATAACTTATTCGAAACTAGGATCAGTCGTGACCCATGGCAAGTAGGCCAAACGTCAGTATTCGAAGTATTCGAAATATTTTAATGGGATTTGACTTTACACTTGTTGATAGTAGCTTCAATGATTGTTAGGCCTAATTATACATTTCAGGGGAATCTGTATTTTAACCCAAAACAATGAGGTGTTTCTGGGAACCAGACTTGCAATCAAATCAAAATTTGTGATAAATAGTATGCTGTCTGGTTCATGCAACGTGTATTATCAGGAATAAGAGAATTGGGGTTTAGTACTGTATACAATATCTTTCTCTTCCTCTTTTAAAAATGTTTGATTATTCGAACTTTGACCCTGTGCTTTTTGGAGCCAATACAACGTAAGGGGAAACACGTTCAGAGTGAAGGTACAGCTCTGTGGGTGGGTTCGGTTTAGGTTTCATTCCTAGGTCCAGCCTATACGCTTCACCGAACTAAGCCCAGCTTATCCTGTTCCGGTTCCCGTCTTCGCGCACCATCGAGCCAAGCCCACTACCAGTTAATCTCTTATGCAGCATCTAGCAACAGATTCCAGCTTTAACCTGAAGACGATCAGAGCATACTGGTCGAAACTTTGAGTATCAACAACCGGTTCTTTTCAGGACCAATACTACTCAAAATTAAAAGAGATTTACACATGGTGCTACCTCAAACCTTACCTGATTGCTCTTTGATGTGTTGAAGGGTAAATGATTTTCCATCCTCTATATTTCAATTAACACATGCTATTTAACCAATCTGTGAAAACTGCACAAATCTTGGCGGTAAGGTATTGAAAAACGGTTTGTGTTTTGTCGAGGGGTTTCGGT
This sequence comes from Leptasterias polaris, assembly GCA_037783415.1. Taxonomy (NCBI): domain Eukaryota; kingdom Metazoa; phylum Echinodermata; class Asteroidea; order Forcipulatida; family Asteriidae; genus Leptasterias; species Leptasterias polaris. The sequence continues at coordinate 9,092,551 of JAZGTN010000022.1, forward strand.
TCGGCTACTTTGACATACATGGAAGACGGTAACTCTTTTTTTAAAGTTGTATATTTATCTTACTATATATTTCCAATTTATGTATAGTATATAGGCCGACTTTCTGCATCCTAAGTCGAAATTCACTCTATCCACTTAAAATATATATTACCGTGACAATGCATAGATATAAATTCCATTCCGGGTGACCATTTCTATCCATTTTCCTTTAAAGTTCACGTGAAGGTCACATTTTCATTTCCATTTCAACTGTCAATTGTTTGACCTCGTGAAGTGACAAGTTACTAAATAAACACAGATCAAAATATACAAGAAGAGAATGCTATGTGTACATGTATATATTAAGATGACTTGCGTAGTTTGTATACATTCCATATTAGTTTGTTTATCCCGCGGCACACCTCTGCAAAATGTGCGTCTACCGTTTCTACCATTTTGGGGTCAATTTCTTAGAGTACATTTTGATTCCCAAAATGGAGGACAGGATGAACGCATTGGTCTCTATTATATTATATTATATTATAATATCAAAGAGATCAATAGACATAAAGTGTGCCGGGGGTCTATATGCAACCAATGGGAAGATCTCTTTAATTTGCTACAGTAGGCTCAGACTATACTCGTCATTGAAATGAGCCTGCTTGTGATTACTATGTTTCGATTGTTTGACCATTATAGCAATGGCAGTCTATGATCAGGTCCATTGACGTGGCATAGATTAATTGAGTAAAACACAACTTGTATTTCCATGTCATGGTATATTGTCTCCCTGTGAAAGTATCACACATCTGGGTCAATTTTAACTGCTTGACTCAAGGTTGACTGTTTACATAATGTCACAGCTTCTTCCGCAATGTTTTGTCATGTAGTCTTCCTTGTGGATGCAGAAATCTATGTTTGCCAACTCGGCACAAAGCTTCATGTAATCGATACATCCTTTTAAAAAAATCAAAGAATGGTACACATCTAAGTATTCATAAATATAATTGTCAGATGGACTATTGACAAACTTGCATATTGAGGAACTCATAACATTTTAAGTTAACTATAAGCATGTGGAACTGGTATTCGAGTACCACTCGAATACCGTTTTGATGGTTCGCATACTCGTACTCGTACTCGCCTAGCAAAGTACTCGTACGGTTCTTGAAGGGCATACTCAAATACCCGACTCAAAATTACTTGTACTCGAAGCCATGAACTTAATTCTCAACTGAAAATGTACTCATACTCGATTTCAAGTACTCGTGGTCAGAATGCAGTTGACTGTCTAAATATTGTCCAATAAATAGTAGATTGAAGCACTTAAAAAAGTAAACATTCAAGTTGTCTTTGGTGTGTTCGTGTCTAAAAGGTAGTCATAACAAGCGCACGGGCATCTATAAATTAGTTATTAAAAAAAATGCGCGTGTTTATACCGTATTTTGCAGTTTTGTTCTTTATAAAGTACTTGCATTCGGAGATCCAAGTACTTGGTGGTCGGCTATTTGACTCGGTAGGCTACTCGGATATCAGAATGCTCGGTACTCGTACTCGATGGTCCAAGTCTCGTACTCGAGGACTACTCGACAACCCTACAACTGACTGAAGAGTGCTTGACTACAACGTTTTGCTTATTCTTCTAAGATTATTTGATAGACCCGACCGTAGAGCGATGTTGGTTCACACGTATCAAACCCATGTGAATGCTCACAGACGACTTATTCAGCATTCTTAAATGCCGCCCTCATGTCACTGTTTTATAAACTGTAGATTTGCTGAGAAATAATCGTTGTCGAAAACAACCGAAATTCAATGTCAGTTGTGAAAAACTGTATGCTTGTTCATATCACTACGATAAAGAATAGCTGTAATGTCAGTAAAGATAATGTTTTATTTTGCGTGAGCATCATTTTGCAAAATTGATAGAAATTCAGTTTCAACAACGTAGACCAACCTGCAAATGCGCGACAGCTCCTCTTGCACACGGATTGAATTACGTCATTGTAGGTACATTCATTCAAAGATGCAATTTGCTCACAGAATGGAGCATCATCTTCACAGCCTAAATAAGAAAGCATTTTGAAATGTAATTAAAAATGATAGGCAAAGTTTAATGAAGTGTTTTAAGTTTCGTTGTAAAATCTTTTCTGGCAGTTTAGCCTCAGCTCGTCTCGACTCTGCGTTGAATTTCTACTCATGTTGAGCGCCACTTAGCTCCTCGTGCAGGTTTCAAACTATCTTACGCAAGTTTCAAACTTACGTAAGACATGTGCGAACTTCCAATTTAAAATTGGGACGTTTAACTTACGGGCTCCGCCAGGGGGGGGGGGGGGGGGGCGGAAGGGGTGTTGCGCAATCATTTGCGATCGCTGTTTGGGTACACTCCATTTTAAAAATAGGTAATGACCATTAAAAAACAAAAAGAAATCCATGTATACCGTTAAAATTCTCTCTTTATCAGCACTGAAAACATAACAGTGTATATCGTAAGAGTATTTTCAATTGTTGAGATGCTTAATTTTAAATAAAGTGCGTAAAAATATTATCGAAAATTTTCCGTTGGTTTATTGCAGCGGCTAACGTGTATGAATGGATCCAGGTGGGAATTTCGTTACAAATGGTCTCCCCTAAAATGGCTACAAATATCGACATAATGTGAACAAAATTATCGTTCATCCTCTGATTTTTTTCCATTAACGTAATATTTAGGAATAGATCTTTCATTCCTGAAAGTTTAATCAAAATCCCTCGGTACATCCTCTAGATATTTGACGATTTGTAAAAGTGTTTTTGGAGAGAATGGATCCCGCCAATACTTATTTTGCGTTCAAACGATCTCTGTTGACGGACGGGAACATTTGCCGCAGGTAATTGTAATTCTGAGGCAACATACACATCTAAAACAGATATGTTATACATGTCGTTTAGGTTAAATATATGTTGTTTATTAAATAGTTAATTTACTGAAGCAGTTGGCAAGGCAAGAACAAAATTTACAAATGTTTTCTGGTGTAAAGATTTTGTGAATTTACAACATTTGAAGATAACAATACCCTCTGATAAAATGGACTCGTCCAGGCAGTCTCAACGGCACGCAGCGGAGAGCAACCGTAAATTCAAATAGTGTGTACTATTTGCTTCGCTGCCGGCGTAGAGGGCGAATGATTAAATATCAGTCGCGATTCTGGCAAGACCGCAGCTGGGTGCTCGATAGATCTGTCTCCGGGTTACATAGGATCTCCGGGAAGTTAGAGGGTTTTGGCGGTCAGTTTTAAATAACACGTTGGTGAGATAGACTCCAGCGGAAATAGCAAAAGGATATCAGGATAAAGGTATGTTCAGTTCTACTGCCTTAATTATGTTGTCTTAGATAAGAAGAGCATTGTGGATGATGTGAATCAAGGCGCCATTTAATAACGAATGCACAAATTTATGGGTACGTAGAAACTTGGAATGAGAGACCGGCTAGTCCGTATGTTTAGTTTATCTCGTATAATAGTTGGTTATGATTCCGGTAATGGAGATCCTATAGACGCCTTCATGTTAATGCAGGGCGTTTGGTATTGCATAGCATCGACATCGCCATCCACACGCAGGCCATACTCAACAATCGTGATAAAAGGCCACAAAGGCCGCCTTTCAATATCCCTAGGTACCCTTCATTGCACGAAGAGAGGCCTGGCACCCTAGATTTGCATGTAAGATTTAGTCCTTATGTTGGACACCTATGTTTTCATATTAATTTCCTTGGTGCAGATCGAGTATCGGCATTGTCATACCTAAAATCAACGCAACCCAACCACATCATTTCCATCCACGATGGGCGGGGAAGCGTTTTGCTAGTGTAGAGAAAGGCACAAGCCTTTGTCCAGTCACAAAGAGGTTATGGAACATAGAATGATTTAACAAAACCTCATCAGTGTGAAGCCCGAAAGGGCGTTTGAAAGGCTAAATTATTGCATGTACAGAGAGGTAGTTGGACCTGTTGGGAAAATAATTTATTTACCAACTATGTTATATGGTAAACACAGAGCGTTTAGGCTATTACTAGATATCTCTTATATGTGCTTGGAGCTGTTGGAAAGCTCACTCTTATATGTGCTTGGAGCTGTTGGAAAGCTCACACAGTATTTCCTATTAGTTGCACGATTAATGTGGCGCTCTTTATGTGCTGGGAGGTATCATAAAAATACAACGACCTACCAAGTAGCATAATTAGCATGATATTTGCAAAGCTAAGAAGGGCACAGGGTGTTTATTTGCAGAGTAATATTGGAAACAAAATGATTTACCCAGAACATGAAAAGTGTGATACATGCAGAGCGTGGTAAGGGCGCAATATTGTTTATTTAAAGGGGGACAATGGAAATGGTATAATTCAAGGATTTTCCAAAGGGCAGGTTTAAGCATAGAGAAAGGACCACGTTTTAGGGTGACATCTGCGGGAAAGTGGGCTTTTAAGTCATTTATGTGCCTAGGAATTTAAGTATAAACTAAATAACATGATTTGCCAATGGCATACTAAAATAGGATACCTGCAGAGCGTGGAAAGGGGGCTCAAGGTTGTTTATGTTAATAAGGGTATAATTTGGCAAAATGCATGATAATGTGATGGACAAACAAATAATAATAATAAAAGCAAAAAAGTAATAATAGTAAATAATAGTAAACACATGGTGATGCATGCAGACCAAAAGTGGCTCAAGATTGTTTTACGTAGCGATAGAGGTACAGGGTATACAATGTTTTGAAGAAAAAAATAAAAAAAAAAAAAAAAACCCTGATTATGCTGGCACCTGCAGAGCGATAGAAGGCTCAAGGTGATTTACGTAGCGAGAATTTGGGTATACAATGTTTTGATAAAGAACCTGGTTATGATGGCACCTGCAGAGCGTTTGAAGGCTCGAGGTGATTTACGTAGCGAGAATTTGGGTATATAATGTTTTGATAAAGAACCTGATTATGTTGGCACCTGCAGAGCGATTGAAGGCTCAAGTTGATTTACGTAGCGAGAATTTGGGTATATATAATGTTTTGATAAAGAACCTGATTATGTTGGCACCTGCAGAGCGATTGAAGGCTCAAGGTGATTTACGTAGCGAGAATTTGGGTATACAATGTTTTGATAAAGAACCTGATTATGTTGGCACCTGCAGAGCGGTTGAAGGCTCAAGGTGATTTACGTAGCGAGAATTTGGGTATACAATGTTTTGCCTAAGAACCTGATTATGCTGGCACCTGCAGAGCGATTGAGGGCTCAAGGTGATTTACGTAGCGAGAATTTGGGTATAGGCCCTATAATGTTTTGATACAGAACCTGATTATGTTGGCACCTGCAGAGCGATTGAAGGCTGAAGGTGATTTACGTAGCGAGAATTTGGGTATATATAATGTTTTGATAAAGAACCTGATTATGTTGGCAACTGCAGAGCAATTGAAGGCTCAATGTGATTTACGTAGCGAGAATTTGGGTATATATAATGTTTTGATAAAGAACCTGATTATGTTGGCAACTGCAGAGCGATTGAAGGCTCAAGGTGATTTACGTAGCGAGAATTTGGGTATACAATGTTTTGATAAAGAACCTGATTATGTTGGCACCTGCAGAGCGATTGAAGGCTCAAGGTGATTAACGTATTGATAGAGGTATTGGGTATACAATGTTTTGCCTAAGAACCTGATTATGCTGGCACCTGCAGAGCGATTGAAGGCTCAAGGTGATTTACGTAGCGAGAATTTGGGTATATAATGTTTTGATAAAGAACCTGATTATGTTGGCACCTGCAGAGCGATTGAAGGCCCAAGGTGATTTACGTAGCGAGAATTTGGGTATACAATGTTTTGATAAAGAACCTGATTTATGTTGGCACCTGCAGAGCGATTGAAGGCTCAAGGTGATTAACGTATTGATAGAGGTATTGGGTATACAATGTTTTGCCTAAGAACCTGATTATGCTGGCACCTGCAGAGCGATTGAAGGCTCAATGTGATTTACGTAGCGAGAATTTGGGTATATAATGTTTTGATAAAGAACCTGATTATGTTGGCACCTGCAGAGCGATTGAAGGCTCAAGGTGATTTACGTAGCGAGAATTTGGGTATACAATGTTTTGATAAAGAACCTGATTATGTTGGCACCTGCAGAGCGATTGAAGGCTCAAGGTGATTTACGTAGCGAGAATTTGGGTATACAATGTTTTGCCTAAGAACCTGATTATGCTGGCACCTGCAGAGCGATTGAGGGCTCAAGGTGATTTAGGTAGCGAGAATTTGGGTATATATAATGTTTTGATACAGAACCTGATTATGTTGGCACCTGCAGAGCGATTGAAGGCTCAAGGTGATTTACGTAGCGAGAATTTGGGTATACAACGTTTTGATAAAGAACCTGATTTATGTTGGCACCTGCAGAGCGATTGAAGGCTCAAGGTGATTAACGTATTGATAGAGGTATTGGGTATACAATGTTTTGCCTAAGAACCTGATTATGCTGGCACCTGCAGAGCGATTGAAGGCTCAAGGTGATTTACGTAGCGAGAATTTGGGTATATATAATGTTTCAGCCGATACTCCACATTTCTGTTAGTAGTTAACGACAAAAAAGGGTCAACGAGTGACAGCACTTACCAACACAGATTACTACCTCGTCTCCCAGGTTACTACCTCTGTTGGCAGGTAACAGGAAGGAATGTAATCTGTATATGGGGCCTTTCTTTTGTTGATAAACAAAGTGCGCCAGATGGCATGGTCGGCCGAATTCAACATTTTCTGTAAATATTCATGAACGGAAACCCTAACCCTAACCCTAACCCTAACCCTAACCCTAACTATTTATGAATATTTGTGTAACACTGCTTCAAACTATGGCAATCTGTTTTTGATTTGCAGTTATGGCTTTCTATACTTTCCAACCTGGGTTACATTTCTGTTAGTAGTTAACGACAAAAAAGGGTCAACGAGTGACAGCGCTTACCAACACAGATTACTACCTCGTCTCCCAGAAATGTGGAGTATCGGGTGAATGTTTTGATAAAGAACCTGATTATGTTGGCAACTGCAGAGCGATTGAAGGCTCAAGGTGATTTACGTAGCGAGAATTTGGGTATACAATGTTTTGATAAAGAACCTGATTATGTTGGCACCTGCAGAGCGATTGAAGGCTCAAGGTGATTAACGTATTGATAGAGGTATTGGGTATACAATGTTTTGCCTAAGAACCTGATTATGCTGGCACCTGCAGAGCGATTGAAGGCTCAATGTGATTTACGTAGCGAGAATTTGGGTATATAATAATGTTTTGATAAAGAACCTGATTATGTTGGCACCTGCAGAGCGATTGAAGGCCCAAGGTGATTTACGTAGCGAGAATTTGGGTATACAATGTTTTGATAAAGAACCTGATTTATGTTGGCACCTGCAGAGCGATTGAAGGCTCAATGTGATTAACGTATTGATAGAGGTATTGGGTATACAATGTGTTGCCTAAGAACCTGATTATGCTGGCACCTGCAGAGCGATAGAAGGCTCAAGGTGATTTACGTAGCGAGAATTTGGGTATACAATGTTTTGATAAAGAACCTGATTATGTTGGCACCTGCAGAGCGATTGAAGGCTCAAGGTGATTAACGTATTGATAGAGGTATTGGGTATACAATGTTTTGCCTAAGAACCTGATTATGCTGGCACCTGCAGAGCGATAAAAGGCTCAAGGTGATATATGTACTGGGGTAGAGGTATGGGAGATGCAATGATTTGACAAAGATCATGTTTATGCTGGCACCTGCAGAGCGACAAAAGGCTCAATGTGATTTGTGTACAGGAAGAGGTTTCTTGAGATGCAATGATTTGACAAAGAGCTTGATTATGCTCATACCTGAAGAGCGACAAAAGGCTCAAGGTGATGTATGTTCACGGAGAGGCTCTTGAGATGGAATGTTTTGACAAAGAGCATGATTATGCTGGCACCTGCAGAGCGACAAAAGGCTCAAGGTGATTTATATACAGGAAGAGGTTTCTTGAGATGCAATGATTTGACAAAGAGCTTGATTATGCTCATACCTGAAGAGCGACAAAAGGCTCAAGGTGATGTATGTTCACGGAGAAGCTCTTGAGATGGAATGTTTTGACAAAGAGCATGATTATGCTGGCACCTGAAGAGCGACAAAAGGCTCAAGGTGATTTACGTAGCAAGAGCGGAATCTGGTATACAATGTTTTGACAAAGAATTTGATTATGCTGGCACCTGCAGAGCGATAGAAGGCTTAAGGTGGTTTACGTAGTGAGAAAGGTTCTGGGTATACAATGTTTTGACAAAGAACCTGAATATGTTGGCACATGCAGAGCGACAAAAAGCTCAATGTGATTTACATAGCGAGAGAGGTATTGTGTGTACAATATTTTGACAAAGAACCTGATTATGCTGGCACTTGCAGAGCGATAAAAGGCTCAAAGTGATATATGTACTGAGGGAGAGATATGGGAGATGCATTGATTTGATTATTATGCTGGCACCTGCAGAGCGACAAAAGGCTCAAGGTGATTTATGTTCAGGGAGAGGCTTTGGAGATGGAATGTTTTGACAAAGAGCATGATTACGCTGGCACTGCGGAGCGTAAAAAGGCTCAAGGCTTTATGTTCAGTGAGATGTTTTGGCGATACAGTGATTTGAAAAAGAGCGTGATTTTGCTGGCACCTGCAGAGCTAAAAGGGCTCAAGGTTGTTTTATGTAGTGAGAGAGGAACTGGGTATACAATGATTTAACAAAGAGCAGGTTTATGGTATCACCTGCAGAATTATATAAATTTCAAGGTAATTTTATGTTAGGGCGAAGTATTGGAATCATCATGTTTTGGCAAAGAACATGATTAAGGTGTCAGCTGCAGAGCGGAAGAGGGCTCAAACTTAGGTTTTCAAACACAGTGTAGCATCGAAAAATGCAATGTTTCACCAAAGAACCCTTTTGATGCAAGAAGAATTAGATGTCCAAAGTCAAAAAAAACAAACCGAAAAACACTTGTGGCTTTATTCTCGATGTTGGTAATCTGATACAGGCCAGGGCACAATTCGATACGGAAGTACGTCGAAGAGGATGTGAAGGAAAAAACAGTTGTATGTATAAAACCTCCTGTCGGAATGTACAAAACACGTTGAAACAAAGACTGAAGGCGTGGCAATGTATATTCATAAATCAATTACAGGGGAGGACTCCGTCAAGCGTCCTCGCTTTGCGCGTCAGCATTTGGGTTTACTTGCCCAGCCTTCGGAAGCAAATAAAGGTAGAACAATAGCACCGGGAGGACCACAAGGAACCCTTCGTCAAGCCTTTTGTCAAAATTGGGGTTATGGTGGTCAGCAATACATTCAGTCTTTCCTAATGGGTTCACGGGGGCAAGATCTCGGGGCCCTTGCTTTCGGTACCAAAAGAGAGGTCATCTGGCAAGAGGATGCAAAGAAATAATGTTAAAGCAAATTTAAATTTTTTTTTTGGGGGGGGGGGGTTTATGGAACTGCAGTAGGGCCACAGTATGTAACAATTTAAAATAAACACAATTTCATATTTGTCGGCCGTCCGCTTTACAGCAATTCCGATTTGGTTATTGGATCGGTTCAGAAGTTGGTTTCAGTTATGTTGCAAGGGCATGTTATTGTGTATTTCTTTGTAGGCATATACTCAAAAAATGCATGGGTGTCCTAAGCACGCATACTTGGGAGCGTTCTTTGGGTCAATATTTCGATCCGGTCAAAGCACAGGCTATGACGAGAAGCAATGTTGCTCGTTCTTGGGTTGATATATCCGGTAAGCCAGCCAGTCCATCTGATGGGTCGGCTCCAAATCCCTTAGACGTGTTGAGTGGGAATTTTCTTCCGGATTTCAAGGCTCCTCGTATCCGGGACCCTTCTTTGTTTGTGGCGGGGGGCCTGACAAACAGCGCTGAAGCTTGGGGAGGTGTACTAGCAGAATGTCACGACACTGGACGGCTATAGTTGGCAAGTGGCTTGGGCAAGAGGTTGACTTATTCGAATTCTTCCAACACTATCAAGGAACGTACAGGGGGAGGTCCTTTCACTCAGACTTTCCCCCACCTGTATTTTGCCAATGCCCCGATCTGTGGAGATTTCGTTTCATTTATTAATATGACAATCGTCAGACAAATCAAGTTAGTCAAGTTGTGTCTCCTAGATGCGTACATGCTTTGTCAATAGAGCCAAGCAAATCCAGGCTGGTCCTTTCAATGAAGGGCCCGAACCCATGGTGCTAAGAAACCCCCGTTTAACCTAGTAATTCCCCTGGGAGATATAGCAAAATCAATTGATAAAGATGGGTATTTTTCACGCACCGGTGATGCCCAGGGGTACAAGCAAGTAAATCTGTTTGAAAGGTCAAAGAAGTTTTGCGGTTTCAAATTGGGCGGGTTCTTTTTCGACATTTGGGTTCAAAGAACTGCTCTTACATTTACACCACCATTGGTTTCTGTCGGTAAACTTGGTTAAAGAATCTGGGCGTTCACACAGAGATATGGATAGACGGCCGTTTCATTGGACAAAGTAATAGCGAGGCCGGGAAGATCACAAGTAGCTCAAAGAGTCATTCTTTATTTGCAGGTTGTTGTCACGGATGAACCGGCTTACACAAGAGCAGCCAGGGCTTTATATGCAGTCTGTTAATATGCAAATGAAACTGGGATACTTCGTAAATCTTAGCAAGAGTCAGTTGCAGCCGTCCTCAAAAATTATTCACCTAGGGCCGGGGATTTTCTCAGGAACCACGTCCTTTTGGATACCTGAAAAGATACCTGGTAGAGTGAGGGAGAGTATTTTGTCAGAGGGGACAGTTCTCCTGAAAGCGATGCAGCGTTTTGTCGGGAAATGTCAAAGCTTGGTGTTGGTTTTCCCTGCGGCTTCATTACAATGTCAGAGAGGGTTGCTCCATTCTGCATCGGCTTGATGACGTCACACCCCTTGCTCTCACAGAACCAGCGCGGGAAGAAATACTGTTTTTTGCGTTTCGTGGATTCCTTTTCAGAACCAGTTCCTTGGAGGCAGGAGAAGCATGTGAGTTTGCTCTTGTGTTCAGATGCATCTGGTTACAGATGGGGAGGCGTAATGGTTCGCCATGCGGGTAAAATCACATTCGGAGATTTTGGGTCGCGCATAGGGGACATATGCTACAAGGAGGCCTTCGCTCTATATTTTGTCTTGTTGTCGGCAATTGGCCACCTGTGGGAACAGAGAGTGAAGGTGCAGGTTGACTCCCAAGGCTTGTATTGGGCAGGACGCAACCAGTGGCGACAGGGTCAACTCTGGGGAAACCCCTGCTTCTCCTTCCGAGTCCGAAGGTATCTCAAAGCCATCCGTCTAGAACAGGCAGAGGCGCATGTCACTCCCCACCAGGCGGTTCCTATATGCTCCAACAAAATAAGACGGTTAGCAGGCGAGATAAAGGAAGCGGCTTCAGAAAGTTGTCAGCAACGCTTCTTTCTTAATACCACGTTTATCCTCTACCGAGAGTTGGCCTTTTTCCTGTGTTTTTGTTGGGCCGGCGACCGTGCAGCTGACTTGAGAGTTGAAGGGAAGGACCTCCTGTTCAACCAAACGATTGGCAAGACTATTCGGGAAAACAGTTCATCACTGATTATCATACCGACGTGAGATGAGGGAGAGATGAATCCAGCAAAGGCAGTTAAAGATAGGGTCGATTTTGCAGCGGAGTCGGGTGTAAATCTAGCAGATGGGTATCTTTTCAGACCCACCACCGTGAACCGGAAATCCATAGCCAACAGACTTTTGCCGTAAGTAACCCGTATAACCGTCTGGAAGTCTACTTTGCAGCTTCCGAAGACCCAAACGATCTCGACCTCAGGCCGCACGGAAGCAGAGCCGGAGTGGCAGCTACCTTGCGGATTTTGGGGGCAACCGAACAGCAGGTCATGGACCATTGCAGGTGGGCAACTCAGAAGGCATTTAAACACTATACCGAGGTCGAGAAGGTTTCGCGAATGCGAGGCACAGGGCAAATGCTCCGGGATGCGGTGACAGGGAAAGGCGAGAACCCTCCGGCTTCCGATCTGACGGGTGGTTTTTACCGCGTTCTGAACTCGAACTTCAGGGCTGCTAGGGCTTTTCCGTGTCCAGAGAGTAATGCAATACTTGGTTCACAAAAGCTTCGCATCAAGCCCGCATTTTGATTCACTTTGTATCTATGTCTTAATGTGCCTGCTTTCTGGTCTTTGGTAAGGGTTGGGTGAGATATGGGGTAGTTTAACTATAAGGGAGTTTTGTCAGCCTGATCAAGGGGATGGTGCCGGGAGCTCGGAAGGAAAACCCTTTTCGCCCATACCTAAGACAATGTAGAATCTTGAGCACTGTGCGATGGCAGCGATGCAAATAGTTTACTATTTGCTTCGCTGCCGGCGTAGAGGGCGAATGATTAAATATCAGTCGCGATTCTGGTTTGCCCGGTGATGTGTAGGTCGTTTAGTCAGGAGACGTATCGAGTGTTTTATTTATCAGTGTCGGCCAAAAAAAAAATTCCCACCCCACCCTCCCCAGATGGTAACCGTCGTCACGGGGCTTGGGATTCTACTAAAAACCATTTTCGCCCATACCTAAGACAATGTAGAATCTTGAGCACTGTGCGATGGCAGCGATGCAAATAGTTTACTGTGCATACACACACATCCGTTTGTACGTGGGGAGCTTCGACCAGTCCACGTCGCGATGGTCGAATGAGATTATTTTCAACGTAGGTGGCGCGCTGGTGGCGCTACCCCTTCCGCCCCACTCCCCCCCCCCTGGGCTCCGCGCAATCAGAGCCAATATACGGCTCTGCGCGCAATCAACTGATAGCGCCCTCTTTTGACTCAATTTCCTAAGGCCATGTTTATACACTGCTCACTGTGTTTGTATTGCACAATTTAAACATGGTCATGTGATCTCCTCTCGACTAATCAGAGAATGTCCCAAGTGTTTATGAATGATAGAAAAAGCTTAATGACTTGTTTTAAGTCTCATTGTAAAGTCATTCTATATGCTCTTAATGCTCATTTCAAGACATAATAAATAATCTACATTCAATAACAGAGTCTAATTTTGCAACGGGCAGGTGGGAGTTTACAATAATAAAACTGTTTCCTCGTTTATTTCCACATAACTGAACGTCTGAACATTGAACTCGATTCCGGTTTCAAGTATCTAACTCAAAACCAATTAGCATCTTTTTAGATATGGTGGACACATTATGATGGCACTAATCGGTTTGGGTGAGTCTCCCTGTAAACAACCAAACCAAACATGGCCTTTCTTAGAGTCCATCATTCCAAAAAGGCTTATTCCCTTCTGCTTGGAAAACATACCTTTGTCGGTAGTGACTCGTCGTTGGGGCCGTGTAAACGGTCGACTTGTCGTTAGGGCCGTGTAAACGGTCGACTCGTCGTTGGGGGCCGTGTAAACGGTTGACTCGTCGTTGGGGCCCGTGTAAACGGTTGACTCGTCGTTGGGGCCCGTGTAAACGGTTGACTTGTCTTTGGGGCCATTTCATTTGACAAGTTAAACTTGTCTGCCCCTGCAGAGGTCAACTTTGAAAGGGAGTTCTTACTTTGATTTTGATTTTATTCTCACACGGAAACACCTCATTTTCAGATGCAATTTTTGTTTATAAAGTCTTGATATCGATATTAGAAAAGTTAATCGTCATCAAAGGTAAAACAGTTAAATCAAGAGAAAATTACGGCAGATCTTATCTAAAAGTTAACCCCTGAGCTATTCAGGGTGTTTCAATCACGTTATCAGCGATTCCACCTGTCACAACCTACTTTAGTTGTGTTATACTTCTGACAATTTTAGAAGGAAACAAAGTCACCTTTGGGAAACTCGTTCGAGTTCATATGATGCGAAAGTGTTGCGTGATGTGGAGAGGTTCCTACCAGCCTGCTTGAAAATTATCGTAGGCTGAAATAAAATGAAAACAAAAGTGTCACAAAATTAAGATAACAAGTTCTTAATGTTTTATTTATTAGCTTTATATGTTGGCGGTCTCCGTATCTTGACTTCTGACTAGCACCCCAAACAAAGATATTGACCCCCCCCCCCCCCAAAAAAAAGTAACCGCCAACATGAGGGCTAGATAGCTGAATGTTATTCTGGAGTTAGGTTGCAGATTCAAGTCCCACTCTAGTCCGTTTTTTTTATTCAACCCCAAAATAATTTTAAATTTACCCTGTCAGTTTTCCTGTGGTTTTTTATTTAGTTCAAACTACACTGTTTATCCCGAATACGTAACGCTAACATTTTCGTAGATATGTATTCATTAATCATTAATGGCATTAATACTTTAGACCTAAAAATAATGCAAATTGCCTATACCGCGAACTTCAGTACATGAAGGTATTCCAGTCCATCATCATACATGTATAACCACGGCAACACATGGAAAACAAACCCAATTGAATAGACTCGCGATCTATTGTGATACGCCTCCACACTAATGCTTTGTTGCCAAGTAATTGCAATCGCAGTTCCGGGGAAAATTGCTCCGTTTCGTGATCGATTACTGACGGCGATTACAGAAGTCAAAGATTGATTCTGCGACTCACCCTTTGAAGTACCGGCACCACAGTATTGGATACCGACGTGTACAACCAGAAGACACATTAGCATCGACGTTCGACGAGTAAGCCTATAGCCTTATCATTGTGATAGAAACAGATTTTGAAGCTCTATGTAGACCTCACGATAGATATTTCTAAGAAAAATGATCCAACCCATCCGGTTTTGTGTTTCAGTATGACCAGTACAAGTTTGCTTCCTGATGTGAGATATATGCATTCCATGCAAATGTGTAATCCATAGCATGTGCACAAAATGCACAATGATTGGAACTGTGCCAGCCCCCCCCCCCCCCCCCGCCACAACAACGAGACAAAGTTGGAAAGCACCACTTGTTGACTAAAAAGGACACCAATTAACACTTAAAACTGTGCAAAGTCTCCAAATGTTCTGAGTAAGCGATGGTTACCGGTGTCCGTGTTCCCTCACTTCAGTCACTGCAAGCTGGTGTAAAAAAAAACAAAAAAACTTGAGGACAGTTGAGTTAAATGACTAGCTATTGGTGGTTCCGGTCACTCATTGAAGTCATGCTTTTTATAGGACTATAGACAATAACTTAATTTAAAGATATAGTTATTTTATATTTTCCCTTTCCTGTAATTGGCGGTTCGTCCGCTGTTGGTGGGGACAATAAATACTACAAACTTAAAAGATGACATGAAATGAGAGGTCGATGTCAACTTGTTGTACTATTGACCCTTAACATGGCGCAGTCTTCTTGTTTTACTTCAATTCAACCCCATTTGAAACAGTGTCCGAGTTGGAGGCTATTCGGCAATGGCTGGATCGCCGCGTCATCATGCGCTGACGTACAGGACGTCCTTAGAGAACACCCTTATCAACGATCGTAGCCGTAGCCGTAGGTGCCATTTCGGATACGGCTAAACCGATGCTGGAAGGAAAAGATAGTCTGGCCCTTTTTCTGATAATTATGATACTTAGAACTGTCATTGTCACTGTTGTATGCAGGGTACCAGCCACAGATGACCACATCATGATAGTGTACATTAGGGCTTATTAAATGAGACCTAGCTTTTGTTTTGTAAAACTTTAAAAGTATTAATAAAATGTGAGTTTTTAGAAGAAATAAAAGTCGATAAATTGGTTTAAATTTTACAATGGCACTTCTAGGCCTACTTGTTCTTCCTAAAAGAAGGTTCTGGCATGTTGATTTAATGAAAGCTTAATTACACGCACAATGTACACCATACGCCTAAGACTCTTACACAAAATTTCGTGTGAAATAAGCCTCTGGAGATCTCTTGTGCCTGTTGTTTTCGGTCTTTATTGGTAGCCAATATTATTACCAAACTTCATAGAGCTACACAAGTCCCCAATAAGTAGCTAAGCACATCACACTTGTTCTTACCAGAATATTAGTTATAGACAAAATATCACACATCACACGTCTTTCCTTTAAGTTTTGCAGACTCGAGATGCTCGACAGACTCGAGATGCTCGACAGACTCGAGATGCTCGACAGACTCGAGATGCTCGACAGACTCGAGATGCTCGACAGACTCGAGATGCTCGACAGACTCGAGATGCTCGACAGACTCGAGATGCTCGACAGACTCGAGATGCTCGACAGACTCGAGATGCTTTATGGCCTCGACTTGATTGATTGGAAAAATGTAGCTCACAAGTTGTACATGAGCATTGGTAGACAGTAAATAATGTCCATTGAGACTGCGTTTACTATGGATATACACACAAATAATATCGTCTGCAGTAAACAACGCCATTATTTGCACCGTTTTGGATCACCGAACGTTTAAGGAACAAACACAAACATATTTTCTGAGAATGATAAAAGCCGATGGAATAGTGTTGTATTTGCTTTCTGATTCGTATTTGAACGCTAAGAGGTAAAGCTGCCCGTGGGCAGCCAGGGATTATAGAGTGCCAACTTCGCAAAAAATTATAACGTATTTGTTCTTTATACTTTATTTTGTTTGCCTTTGTAGATTTTTATTGTCTGGATCGCCTTTAGATAGTGAATATTTTTACCTTTTGGTTATCTGCAGGCTTGTTCTCTGTTGTCTTATTATATTTTGTTAGTTCTTTTTATAGGCCTACTGTTTGTGTGCTGCCCTGAATTCAATAAATAAAATAAATAAATAAAGGTGGGAAACTTGCGCTGAATTGTGAAATGTGCACTGGACGCCATTTCAGCGAGCAACTCTTTTGATGCAACAATAGACCAGGGGTCGATTTCACAAAGCACTAAGATTCATCTTAAGATGAGTTATCAGTATTACCATAGTGATTTGTATTGTGACATCACTCTTTGCTAAGCTACTGCGATGGATTTGCAGTTACGATCAATCTTAACTCTTTGTGAAATCGAGCCCTGTGCAGACAATGACCATTACTATCAATGATATAACAAACCATTTGCTCAAGTTCCCCATCCTGCACTTTCGGTGTTCTATAATCTTTGGCATTAGGACTTACTTACATGCTGAGATGCCTATCACGTGTTGAGAACATTGAAGGTTAAAGAGGCTAACTTCATCATAGAAAAAAAAAAAAAAAAAAAAGGACATGTGAACAAAACCTGAAACTCAACTGAAGATCGGTAAAAATGTAGTCTTGAATACTTTTAAGTGAAATAGATCGATTAAAACAAACCTGAATAAAAACGAAATCATGTGAGCAAGAAAACGAAATTTAATGCAACAGTAGCTAAAAATAAACCCTAGTTTGAATTAATTACATTAGGGTAAAATACGAGAATGTGAATGCGTGTTAATGAAACTGAAAATATATTTAGAAAATATTGACGTGTCAAACTGTTCATTGTCAAATACACCCAATCTCACCATCGGCTCGAACATAGCTCGAAGCCAGAGACTTTACACAACACGGTACATCAAATGATGAAATAACTGTAAGTGTAGCCTTATTTAGATAATTATGAAAGGTTTATAGTTGGAGGGAAAATCCCAAAGTGTATACACGGTAGACATTTTGGTCAGTCAGTCAATAATGTCTAATTTAGAATGCGGTTACTATGGATATAAACACAAATAATATCGTCTGTAGTAAACAACGTCAATATATTGTGACGTCAGCTCCAGTCGCCGGGCGTCGGCACTGGATACCGGTGGTAGTAGCGTTGGCACGGTGGTGTTGATTCCCTGCAGTGGTAGGCCACAGCACCAAGGTCCTCTCTTCAAACACGGGACCACTGCAGGAACGGAATGGAAATAATGGCAGCGGGATGAACCTCAGCTTACATGGGAGGGGAGAGATGGATTATTTTAGCCCTGAGTCTTTATGACCTAAAGCGGGTCTTATATTTTTAACCCTGGCTGCCTTTAAACCAAAACGAGACGTTAGTAATACCGACGACGGAGACTGTCTTCAAGCTGCAGTGGTCGGACGCCTTTATACATTCATAATGCTCACGATTTATTATCAATCCATGGTTACAATTATTTAGACAATTACACTCTTATAATACTCCCTCGACTCCCAACTATTCTAATTTCTTGATTTCCCCGATTCCGTGATTCCCCATCAACTATGCCCAGACATCCCATTTTATAGAAAAACTAATCCCATAGGTACAAAGTAAATATCCTGTCCCATTGAGTAACGTACAATTTCAAGCTTATTACCAATCATGGCCTAGAACGATCCTTACACAACATCATCCGTGACTTGATTGGACTCAGGCCAAGAACTTTCCAGTGATCGAAATGAGACATGACGTCATGGAACAGTCTATCAATCTACATACAATATTAGTCGACCTCGGGATGATTTGAACTCTGCACTTTACCGCTTACAATATAAACAATTTGAGTGAGAATGATAAAAGCCAGTGGAATAGTGCATCAATAACTTTACATTTCTATCTCTTTTATGTCAGCTAAGTAACTACTACAGGCATAAACAATGTTTCACTTAATTTCTGATAATTTGTTCAGTCTTGTTGAACTTGTTAATCGAGAATGCTTGCAATTAGCCGCGCAATGAACACTCTTTTAACTCGTTTAAATCGCGTGTACATACCTCGAGAAAACACGACGTTGGCATCGGAAGTTTATCGTCAACAGCATAATACAAGTATATGAAAGGTTGATAACGAATTGTGCCGTTTTTATATGTATAGGTATTCTGGTTTTTCGTTGGCATTGAAACAATAGTACTATAATGATGAAATGGCAATAAGAAAAACCAAAACCTTTACTGTTAGATTTATTTACAAAATGTTGATATTAATCAAACTGTTGGATGGAGTCCACCATCGGCTCAAACTCATCAGCTCCATTAAGGCTGCTCACTCTTTTCTGCTCTTTGTCTCTGCATTGGAGAGTACAAGAAAATGGAAAAGAATAATAATACAAAAATAAACAAACAATCAAATAATTAAGTAAATAAGTAGATAAATAAATAAGTGAATAAATAGATAAATAAATAAATAGATAAAGATAAGAAAACACAAAATGTACCTAAGAAAAGAAATTACAGACTCATTGCTTTCGATTAGGATTTAGATTTTTGTTTATTGTACCAAACTTGTGGTTATTAAAAATACTCATAATGTCAGAGTAAAGAATACATACAAACAGTTTGATGAAAACCCCAAACAACAACGACAACACATTCTCATCAGATATATAGCTGGGGTTTTTGTTGTTGTTTTTTTTTAAATCTTCTACAACTAATTGGATCTCTTCGCTCATTATCTTATAATTTTAAGACCCGAAAAAAACAAAGAACAAACAAATTAACAACTCAAACGGATTGTATTTAAAAAAGTGGTGATGAGTTATTAAGTTCATTGAGCAGTCGTCGATCTCCGTGCCCCTGTGATGAACATGACAGTTTGTTCCTCTCCAGAACAATGACGTCTGCATGCTTTTGTTTCATTGACTGAACAAACAAAGTCTTTAGTACAAATATAAGTACAATTGAAAACTCACAGTTATTAAGTCAGAACTGTCGCGACCTTCACTTTCATTACAAACTGTTTGTAAAGACAAAAAGCAGCCACAGCGAAGCCAATAGTTACGGGTACAGTCACACCGACTACAACAGCAATAATAATTGCATGACTGGGTGGGTCATCATTCGGCGCCTCTGAAACAGAAAATGATAACATAAAACCAATAATTGTTAAAAAGCGTTAGTTGCAGTGTCAACAGTGATATCATTATCCCTTGCGATCATTTTAGAAGGAAAGTCATAGAATTAGGAGTTTAAGGTTTTTTATTTATTGCTTTTTTGTTTGAATACAGTCCTTACAAAATTAGATTGTCCTCAGCTGGTTTGGCCCCCTATTTTAACCACGAGTGACCCACTTAGAACGTAACTAGGACGCGTCAATACTCTCCGTAGTTAATCACGTGTAAAAAATCTATACAGGTGGGCGAGTTTCATCATGGAAACAATGATATCTGGTATAAATAATATAAACAATACATAAAGTCAGCCGTCCTATTCAGGGCAAGTATAATGACTTGAATTGTTCCAAAGTGCGAGTTGGGGCTCACATGCGACAACTAGATCCCGATTTGGTAAAGCTCATATAAGCAGAAATTATAGAAATTGGCAGGGAACTGGTCACAAGCAATGTTAATTGCGTGTTTTTGTTAATGATAACCCATCTCTGTTAACAATATTTTTCTTTGCTGAGCAAATTGTCATAAAACAGTTAATTGCCTGACGTTTCGACTCTAGCAGAGTCTTTCTCGAAGGCTCTTCTTGGGTCGAAACGTCAGGGCATCAAATTTGTTTTCTTTTCTTTTTGCATTTACACCAATAGGTCATTTTGATTGGTAAGCAGTTTGCAACTGCTAACTCCTTTTTTCTCAAATTGGTATGCTCAACAACCGCATGAAATTGAGCTTTTTCTTTTGTCTTGTGCCACGGGGTTTTGACTCATATCGTGACAATCGAAGTCAAGAGTACAACGTTAAAAAACGATCCGTGAGGGCACCCGGTTGCAAAGAGGACGTGGCCCTGAAGGCGTGTTAAATAAATGATAATTAAAGAACCAATCCCCAGCTATAAAACATGAAAAGTTATAGATCTAAGAATTAAAACTGTATTTTTGATGAACAGGCGAGTATAGTATTGTGTTCGCTTTGTTCTTTATTCATGCTCCCTCAGTCCCGAGGCATTGCGTGCAGAAACAATCAAAATGTGGGTCAAGGATAAGCAACGTCTGTCTGCATGGATTAGCGATAAATTTTTAATATATTTTATGTCAAGTTTTTGCGGCTGGAGCAAACTGATAATTATATGGTTTGGATTTAAAGGAGAGTCAAAAAAAATAAAAATTCTTTTAGAAACAAGAATGTTTTTTTTTCATTGAAAATATAACTTTTAGATAAATAAGTTAAGATAAATATGTTGATGTATGATGTAATTTATTGCTGAGAAATTGTCGTAAAACTTACCCTTGTCATTTGTTGTTGTATTAGCAGTAAACTTACCCTTGTCATTTGTTGTTGTATCGGCAGTTGTGGTAGCGTTGGTGTCTGTCGTTAACTTAGACGTGTCGGATGTACTGTTACTGGTAGCTTTAGTAACGGTTTCTGTAGATGTGGTCCACTTATCTACAGTCGTGGTATCATCAACTGAAGTGGTAGGGTTACCTGGGGAAGAGGTGTATGCAATATCTGAGGTGGTGGTATCTGAGGTTGAAGTAGCTTGGAAAGTGGTATCTGATGTTATGGTGCCGGTGTTTATAGCTGTGCCGGTGTTCATGGTAGTGGTATCCGAGGCTGGAGTTTCTGGAACAGCGGTACCCAGAGAGTTAGTAGAGTGAGTTATGGCACTGCTTGTGGTATCCGTAGTTAACATGCCTTGAAATGTGGTTTCAGCAGATTTCATAGCTGCACTTGTATCAGTAGATGGAGTTGGTCTTACCATTGGGTCAAAAGTTCCAGTTGTCGTAGGTCCATCTATTATTGGTGTATTTGCAGTTAAATCAGTCGTAGTAGGCCCATCTGTGGTTTCAGACGTTGCAGTAGGCCCATCTGTGGTTTCAGACGTTGCATTTGGCCCATCTGTGGTTTCAGACGTTGCAGTAGGCCCATCTGTGGTTTCAGACGTTGCAGTAGGCCCATCTGTGGTTTCAGACGTTGCCGTAGACCCTTCCGTAGTTTCAGACATTGCAGTAGGCCCATCTGTGGTTTCGGACGTTGCAATAGGCCCATCTGTGGTTTCGGACGTTGCAGTTGGCCCATCTGTATTTTTAGACGTTGCAATAGGCCCATCTGTGGTTTCAGACGTTGCAGTTGGCCCATCTGTGGTTTCGGACGTTGCAGTTGGCCCATCTGTGGTTTCGGATGTTGCAGTAGGCCCATCTGTGGTTTCAGACGTTGCAGTTGGCCCATCTGTGGTTTCGGACGTTGCAGTTGGCCCATCTGTGGTTTCAGACGTTGCAGCAGGCATAGTAGCCGTCGACGTATTTTGCACTTCACAGTTCATTCTTAGCACTTGAGTTGCAGCTAAGCCTATCCAAGAGAAACAGAGAATCGCTTTAAGAATTTGACATTTAATTTCTAAATTAGTAACGTAACTTTCCTATAATCTCGTCGTCAGGGCATTGTATTTGGTATAATGAGGGGAGAATCAGGTGAGCTACGGCATGTTTGCCTAACGCTTCAAGCCTGTTGGTTCATACTTCTTACGAACGCAAATTTGAAGTAAAGTTCGCTTCGCAGCATTCTCATTTTCGTGACTTATGTAATGGGAAACTGGACAAGCCCGGCAAGACGTTCTTGCGTCAAAATTAGAAAACGTCACTTACTGAATGTTTGCGTCATGTAAATTCTCTTCACATTCTCTGTCACGTGAAGTATGAACAGGACTTAAGACAGCACGTACGTGAAGTTCTTCCAAATTTTGTGGGATAGTTCTCGTGTTTGTACGTCCAACTTGTAATCGAGAGATGGGTGAGGCCCTATGGAACTCGGATTCGAGTCAATTATGAATGGGATCTTTTTTAGAGATATATCGGGTGTCTCAACTGCTAGATCACCGTGCACGCCCGGTGATGAGAGACAAGTTTTTCACCGCGGTATGGGACAAAACTCAAACTATAGACAAACTGCTTTATCACTGACAATAGTCAAATCACTTGTACATACCTTGGTCAGTCTCACATCGGTCCACGACAATGTTCATGCACGGGAAAACACCTGCGATAATATCGTACAGTCGAGGATCGTAGCTCATCAATGCGTCTCGTGTACAGATATGATTGTGTATATAGTCCGTAAAACCCCGACAAACCTGAACGTTGAAGAATGACTGAACACCTTCTGCAAAATACTCAGTAACCTTTGAGATGGCGTACGTATTTTGCCACAGATTGCTTGCTTTGGCCATGTTGTATGCGCTCTTTAACTCTGTCTCGAAGGTCGAGCTGATCCTGTTCATTGAGATGAGGTTAATTGAGTGTGCGAATTCATGAATTAGGACATCTTCTTCAAACCAACGGTCCTCGTAAATTGTCCCACACAGCAGATTCTCTTCTGCGTTTGTGGTTATGGGAATACTAGGTATACCGCCTAATCCACGTGCCCGATCGTCGTATAAACTACTGTCCAGGTGGCTATGTTCCGGTATTTGAGTTGTGCGTTCCGTTATAGCAATCACCCCAACCCGGCCGTACTGGTCAAACATAGCATCCCTAATGTCCTTACGATCCGCTAGAAGAAATCTTACCGTGTAGCAAGCACGGATCAGGGCCACATCCTGACTGACATTTGAAGATATAATGGGGATACCATAGGCGTGGGTGTACTTTTGGTAGAACATGTCCAAGGGAAACTCTGCACGGATATCATCGGGTAGCGGGATGACCGTCTCGCAGGCCCAGGTGTCGAGAGAATTCCCCCGACCGGTCCTTCGAGGCTCACGGTGGTGAGCACCGGACTTGTGAAACGCGATGTCCACATCTGAAATTGAATCAATAATAAGGGTTTAGTAGTTTGGGGGTGTGCTCCGTAGTATTGTTGGACAAAATAATTATGATCCTTATTACTATGATACTTAAAAGAATAAACAAGTACAAATGCCTGCTCTTAAAACTATACTATTTTTCTCAAATTCAAATGTAGTTAAACAATGTTAAGTTATCAAACCGTAAACCGTATTTATTTTCTAAAAACAGTATTCGTGTTTGGTAGTTATTAAATGGTAATCGCAGTACTCACAACAAAACTCATCATATCCCTTTTTCAAAATTCACAACTAATTTTTATAGTGATGACAATTGACAATTTCTTCGCCCATTATGAACGCGTATGCGCCTAGAAGTGTGATTAACAATAGATTATGGAATTTATTTGCAACAATACATGCATTTAGGAAACTTGCTTTTTATTTGAGAACTTTTCTTTGGGGGAGATTGGAAATCACTTTTAGCCTATAATGATTGAGCATAGTGACAGACCATTTTATAAATGGTCTCGATAGTTTCAGTTATGTTACAACGATTTTCATTCAATTGTATTGGGAAGATGGACAGCTAGTTTCAAACTGATAATTGAATAGCTATAAGAACAAATCCCTACCGTAAACACTTTTCGGATCGAGTAGAGGGAGCGGAAGGCACTTCCCGCCCGGAAGAATCAAAATCGCTGTTACGAAGAGAACTGCTGCTCGAGCCAAGGAACTCATATCGTAATATTGTTTTGCTCTATGTTGCGGTCACCTCCTAACGTCCGTCAGTACACTGGAAAGGCTAGTTTACTGCTCTGTAGTTTTATGACGAGCACCTTTTAACGTAATTCTGGACTGCCCCAGGAATGAACTTGTAATTATTTATAAGGTCTATAAAACATAATGCGCATGTGCGAAAGTGATAGCCCTATTGTATTTTATATAAAAAGGAACCATAACAAATACACATAACAAGTATTTTAATATTGTAAGCTTTTTCTCCAATAGGGGAAGAGGAAGATCCACATAACTCGTTATTTATGATACAAAGGTTACTACATTGCTTCAGTATTGTACGATTTTATGACACTTTTCGTTCGATTGTTAAAACAATTCCACAAGAATTGGGGTCATAGACTGGTTTTTGTCGCAATGCTGATCTATGGCAACATTATTATGAATAACCACCTGTGAAAGTTTCAACTGGATGCAGTGGCTGCTTGCTGAGAAAAGAGAGAGAAAACAAAACCTGTCACAGTATTTTCACAAAAATGTTGAATCCATCCAAGTTAATAGTGAGGTGACAGCGGGTCATTCATTCTTGGAATATTTACCAATCTGTGACCCTACCTTTTAGCTAGTCACAGTAGTTATTCTGGTACAGTTTATTCAACTTGTATTAAACTTGCGGCATAGGGCTTCAATCTACTCTTTGTCTAACTTTAACAAATATGCTGTAATGGACGTCGTGTATAGCTGTGACGAGTAGCCTTAATATCTGATGATGTATATTAGCTCAAATAGTATAATCATATTATTTTAATAAATCTTTGGACAACGATAGATCGCGTGTCAGGTCTTGCGCTTGAGCTTTTTGTAAAGTTACCCACCGGGCTAGTAATACTGTGCATTTTACTTGCCCCAGGATGTTTCAGTAGCCCAGATTTTAAACATTGTCATTAATGAATCTTTCTAATGTTTGTTATGTCTGTTTAAATACTTCAAAAATACAAACATAATAGTATTATAGCGATCAACCACAACCAGTTTATTGGTTAATTGAAGTGTTCCATTCACACACCCCAAAATAAATTGTAAAATGTATTATTCACATCTAAAAAGGAAGAAATGTCAGCATGTTAAAGAAGGACAGGTTTTTTAGTAGCCCTCAGGGCAAGTTGAGAAGTTGTGTTTTGATTAGCCCGTAGCAGTTGTAATACTATATGATGTACATGTACGCCAGGCTAGTGTGAATGTGGAGCCCCGGGTATAAATGTGTTAATGCATCTGCCTCCAAAGCGTTGCTTTTCATCGTGTTTGAATAAATATAGAGTGAAGTTGAATAACTAGCCCTATTATGCACAAATGAACCTTGGAACAGCCCCTCAGGACATAGTTGACTCTCGGGTAAAAAGTGCACAACATTATTATAACAATACCCTCACATTGTCATGTACTCTTCAATGCCAGATCAGAGTGATCGGTTATGACATGTTGAGCTACGTTTGTTGGTTCCGATTTGTAGTTGGTTTCTTTGTTAGTGAAACAATTGCACAATTTTGGGCGGCATAAACGGGAAAATTAACCGGGACCCCCCCCCCCCCCCCCCCCCAAACACACACACACACACAATAGGCAAAGTGCAGCAATCCATACCATGAATGTATACCTTTTCATATTTAAAACTATTCTATCATCTTTCATAATGCAACCAAGTTTGTACAAACCAATCGCCAGCGACTATTTCAATTGCATCATGGGAAAACGGATGGTGGGGGCCAATACGTACGAAGCATCACCATGCGCATGTCAAGCAGGGCACTGAGAATGCTTTTAAAACTGTCATTACTAATACATTGTTATTATTGTAATTTGCAATGTATTAGTTCTTGGCTCAAGCAAATGGACACAACCCTTGACACACCACATCACATCACCCCCATCCCCAATTCTGTTTGTGAATGGATGTAGCAGAGATTACACAACTTTGGTTTTAGGTTAATATCAAAAGAGGTGACAATAAACTGCAAGGTTCAAGGGAAAAAAACGTTCAATCTTATAACTATTATTAACAATTCATTTTCGTATAAGTCCGTGAGCCTAAGCCCCTTGTCTGGTAAAAAAAAAAAAAAAAAAGCAAACAAAAATAATGACTCGACGTTTTATTGTATGCTGTACTCAATTTAATTATATATAATTAACTTGACTTGTTAAGTATCTTTCTATATACAAATCAAATATACACATGTTGAACGAAAGACATACTAGACCACTAAACAGGAGGAACTGAGCAGGCAGTGGTAAAAGTTACAGCAAAAATACACTTACATAGCATAAACTGAACGATTGCTTTGAGAATAGTGTATTTTGAAGATATAATAATTTAATTGACATTGTTTGTAAGAGTAAATGCTTTTCCATTCTCTAGTTTTTGTTTTATCTTTATTAATTGGTTTATTAATTGGTTTATTGCTATAACCACGTTGCAGCCAAAGGCTGAACTACATGAAATTTACAATATAAATGACATTATTAAAACCCCGAACAAGAAACAAAACCAATAATAATAATAATAATATGGATTTATATCGCGCTTTATCACACCCAAGGACGTCTCAAAGCGCTTCGAACATTATTACCCCTGGTCACTGGGCCATTTATTTCATTCCTTAAACCATCTCAGCTCCCTGGGGAGTATACAATACTAAAAAGGACAATCAATCCGCAATATGTAGAAAATGTAAATATGATAAAGCACATTTAATGATAAAATTTAAACACTTTATATAATGAGAATAATAATAACAATAAATTTGGTTTTCTAGAAATTGAGTCTTATCCTATTTTAATACAATATTACAATATTAATAAGAGTGAATAATATTATCATAAAAAGTATCAACAAACTGTATTAAAAAGAAGGGAAAAGTGTATTTAAACATACAAACCGACAAAAGTAAGAGTATAAACAAATTTTATACCAAAATACATTATTATTTTTTAAAAAGTAAGTACTTGTTTTGATTGCTGAAGTCAATAAGCATTGGCAAATGTTTTCCACTGAAATTAAACGAGTATGCCGCGGAAAACCACAATAATGTCTTCGACAGATGTTGTTTGTGTTGTTAATCTCCCCCCGATTCACTGTTAACAATAAGAGTAATCTGACTTGATTTTTCTAAGTTACAAGTTTTCATGACAAATATTTATATTATGCAGTTAGTATACACAGCAAGGCCTAATATACAATTTCTGTATTTAAATTTCCTATGTATTTACATATAGTTATAGTGACAAAATGTTTCATACTGTAAACCATAATGCACTGAAAAAATATATGAGTTTTAATTATAAAGTGTGGTTCAGTTATGTTGTAACATGAACAACATAAACGGTTTTCCCTCTATTTATGAATTCAAACCTCCCTCTAAGAGCTGTCCGCGTGAAGCATGTATTTACGCGAAATTAACACCAATAAAGTTTAGGCCTACAGTGCTTAAAGGGACACGTTGCCTTGGATCGGGCGAGTTGGTGTATGAAAAGCGTTTGTAACCGTTTGTTATAAAATGCATATGGTTAGAAAGATGTTTTAAAAGTAGAATACAATGATCCACACAAATATGCCTCGAAATTGCGTGGTTTTCCTTTTACTTTGCAAACTATCACGGTCCACCATTTTGTGGAGTCAAACATTTGGCTCTACAAAATGGCGTGCCGTGTTAGTTCACGAGGTAAAAGGAAAACCACGCAATTTCGAGGCATATTTGTGTGGATCATTATATTCTACTTTTATGGCAACATAACTATTTACGTTCAAGAAATGTTTTGTTAAGTTTATAAGACGTTATACTTATACCACATTTGGGTTTGTTACGACGTGGTTGCTTGATGGAGCCTTTAGACTGGCTGTGGTGTGAACAAAACTAAACCAAAATAAATGTACACACCATACCACAGTCGCGATATCGTCAGTACAAAAACATCATATCTCGTTTTTTCAAAAACGTCGTATCTCGCTTTTGCAAAGACGTCGTATCCCCTCGATAATTTTCCGTGCGAAAACGTTGTATATCGGCGCGTACTTGTTTTGTGTGTACATCCGGGCTATTTTAATGCAAGGTACGACGTCTTGAGAATTTCACATTTGCGCGTTACGTGACTCCTGTCTTAGAGGATACGATGTTTTTGAACTTGCGTGATGACGACATCTTAAACTGGGTCTGTTCTCATTGTTCCACGTTGGTCCCTATAAAAAAAAAACCACGACAACTCACCAATTAAGATGAATTTGTTACTTTCGTTTTCACCATGAAATGCTTGTAAGCAAATACTAATCCAACCAACACGCCAACAACAACAATGGGAACGACCACACCGACAGCAATCTCAACGGCGTGATTTGTTGGTCCATCTGTTGATGCCACTGAAACAAAACGTCGACATTGAAGTAAGAAACAAGTTAATCAAGAGTTTCGTTTGACCAGCAACCTTCCCGTTAAATAAAACAAAACCAAAACGTCAGGACGTTAACCACATTTTGCAAGATGAAAGAAAATAATAAACAAATAAGATAAAAATGTAAATTTCTGTTTTACTCCCATGAAGATTATATATATTTAGAAGACTAGTTGCCTTTGCCTACACTAGCACCCTTAAATATTCTTTTATTTTTATTCATTTTCCTAACAATTTGAATATTTTCCCTCCTTTTAAGAAAGTAGGCCATTGATTCTAAGAAAGAAAAACACACACTATACAAAATTATAAAAGTATCTTATTGTGTTCTCTTCGGTTTGTTTGATGATATTTTTTTTATGATATGTTTTTAATTGTCTAGTTTTTATGTAAGTTTGAGGGGATTACTTATTAGATTGTGATTTGGTTCTCTTTTTAGGAATCCCCAGGCATCCATTTGTTTTTTATTTTCTTTTTCATTTGATCATGTTTAGAGCCTGAATAAAAAAAAAAAAAAATAAAAAAAAAAAAAATAAATCAATATTAAATATTTCAATCTTTGAGAGCCCCATATTTGTATTTTTTAAGGACATCAAGAAGAAGACTGATACTTCTTTGATTGTGAATTGCGTTGGTGTCTACCTTGAGGCTATAGCTCTATAGCATGACCGAACAAAACTACTGCTAATGAAAAATAGATTATGGACGCTATAAAATCAAGAAGAGACGCTTCAACCAATACCCTTTTGTAAGTCTTTACAATTTATTGTCTACGAGACCCAGTTTTGAACACGAAGTAGGCCACTACACGTCAATATTCCTCATCAATACGTCATTGAATACATTAAAGCAAAATGTCACTTAGGAGACAGTGTGGTGATACATCGCAACAAAGTGAGCGTCCTTCCCCTTCATTTAAAGAAATGCATTTTTGGATCAAACCCAACGACCAGGGCCAAATTTCGTAGAGCTACTTAAGCAGGGGACAGATGGTACATGTGACAAGGTATTATGGCTGGTAACCTTTTTCTGGTAAGCATGATTTTGTTGTGCTCAGCTCAGCTTCTCCCTTTTGAGCTGACGCAGTTCTATGAAATTGAGCCCTGTATTTCAAATTATTTTATGTTTATGGCAATTCTGTATGCGCACTAATTTTCGATTTGCAATGTGCCTTTAAATCCACCATAGAAAACACTAAGCGAGCAGCCATTAACTGCGACAAAGAGTGAAGTATAGTATAATACATTTCATGGTCATTGTGGCTTGGAATATCATTAGTTAAAGGGAAGTATTACTTTTCATCTCCAACAGAAATAAAAAGAACCCAAAATATTAACACAATACAATCAACCTAGATATAAAATGTGACATCAAAAAAGGTGGTCGCATTTTTGGGGGGAAGAGAGAGGAACAGAGAGGAACAGAGAGTGAGAGAGGGAGAGAGGTTTAGGCCTATGTTTTGTCCGGGTTTATTTCTGTTGTGGAAAACATTCAAAGAGGAAAAGGTCATTTGCAGGTTCTTCAAATGCTATTTCTTCATATTTGAAACGGTGGCGTAACTATATCTTTAGTTTTTTGACTGGGGTGAAAACCGCCTGCATTTTACAATTTTTTGTTATTTTTTAGAATTAATGATAAAACTGTGATTTATTTAATTTGGCTCTTAACAATTTAAATTCATTAAGTGCAAACATTTAGGGGTGTGTGATGGGAGCAAAGGGCAAATTTGCTGCTTTCAGGACAACGAACCAATGAGCCTCCAACTTTCGGAACAAATTATGATTTTGTGTACACCCTTTGACGTTCTAAAGTCATGCATGGGATGCCTGGAGTCCATGTCCAACGTGTGTGGTGAATTATTTTAATTTTAACCTACCACATTGCAGTTTATCGCTCACAGGCGCTTGGGGCGGCCTGCTAACTTAATGGGTAAAAATAACACATCCCATTGGTCCAATGTATCTCACAAAAATAAACATCCAGCATTTTGTAAAAGTCCTAGCCACGTGAAAAAAGAGATGTCAGAACTTTCAGATAATATTGTTTAATAATTTGGCATTTAGAATTACGTGCTGTCAGAATAATCATTATCATCAAGGATAACAGTGTGGCCTTTTTGGTTTCTCATTTTCAATACTCTCCCCCCCCCCCCAAGACCAAACATTTTCAAAAATTGCCAGAAATCTGGGGGGGGGGGGGGTAGGAGGGATTGCGACCGCTTGACATTGACAGCGAGATACCTCTCCGGAGGACTTGGGATGGCGTGAACTTAAAGATATTATACAGGATTGTTAAGGATAAAAACAGTATAGTTTAATTTTAATCTGAAATCTTACTGAAGTTATTTCCTTTTAAACGTTTCCCTCTGAAATAAAGTCATATTTGAGAAAACTGTATCTGAAAACCTATTAAAAAAGCAAGCAGCTGATTTCGGTTGTTACAACCAACGTTAAGGACAGTGTATTGACATGCTGAATATATTGTGCATGGTTTCTCACTATGTTCTCCTGACTGACTCACACAACGGATTAAGCCCAAATTACCACGAGTTTGTTATTTCATGTAGGCCTATTGTTGACCACACAAATCATGAAAACCGTCTGTGACTTTTAATAATAATTGAGCTGTCAGATTGGAAGTAGACAGTTTCCTTCCATTTAGCCATCAGTTATATCACTTTTCCTTTTGAGTATCAGAACAAAAGATGCACTAACCTGCAGATGTAGTTTGTGTACCGGTAGTTTGTGAAGGCCCATGCGGGGTATCAGTCGCTTCAGTTCCTGGACTTGTACTTGGACTAACTGCCGTCGTGCTGTCCAGCTCAACATCGAAGTTCATGTTTAGAACTTGTGTTGCAGCTAAACCTGCAGCCGATTTAATTAGGAAACGGTGCAGGACAGGGACAAATATTACAGTTTTTACATGTAAAGACATAGGCCTATCACTGTGACAGATTATATAGACCAAATGTATTTTTTACGTCGTTGAAAGAAAACTGGGCTTGTTTGGATCACATACTACGTTGAGTGGACCAATGGAAAGTTGCGGGAGCAACAACAAACTTAAGTACAACTCCGTTTCCTTCATAGCGGGGTCATGATGAGTGGACAATACGTAGAGGACTGATGTATAATTATTGTTTTTCTCACAAGGGCATGTGACTGATGGGAACTGCTTAAAAATAACTGTTTCTTCGGTTGAATAACGTTTGAAATAAAGTATGCTTATGTGTGTAAAACAATCAAACAACCCAACACCCCCACTAAAAAAAGCAAACAATTAGAAAGAAACTAATAAGAGTTGCCGATTGTGATGAAAATAAATTGTGACAGATGATATGCTTTTTCTTTCTGAATAAGCTTAAAGCCTTTTAAGGCAAAACGTATTTCAGTGTGTATTTCAACTTGATACTCTCCACTCTTCGTAAGTAGGGCAGTATTCTATTATAATCTTACAATGAATATTAAAGGTAGGGTCATAAACTGGTAAATTTATGATCATCAAAACTTACTTAGTGAGAAGCACTGCATGATAGACAATTTGGAGAAAGGATTCCCGTCGAAGTAATATGGTTTGGATAATTGTTCACAACCCAAAAACATTTGAAGTTAAAAACCACAAAGGAAACTGACTGGGTAAAATTGCAACAATTTCAGGTTGAACAAAGAACAATTTAGAATCTGAAAACTTGTTAATTTGAGAGGGTTTGTGTTCGTTCGCGAATGCTGCGGCCAGTGAACGCTGTCACCTTGCTAACCGATACCGTGGATGGGTTCCACGTTCTTGTGAAAATACTGTGAAAGTGTTTTGCTGGGTTTTTTTCCAGCAAGTAAACACAGTTTTCAGATGAAACTTTCACAAGTCATGTGACTGTTATTGTATCTTTCTTGATATCCTTTTGCCTAAGAACCAGCATAACGTTGACAAAAATCAATCGATGACCCCACCTTTAAGGACTCTTAAGAACGAAGTTTCATTTTACAACCGAAAATTTTACTTACCCTGGTTATTGTTGCAGCGATCTACTAAACTATTCATACAAGGGAAAACCTGCAGCGTGAGATTGTACAGCCTAGGATCGTACACCTTCAATTGATCTCGCTTGCAGATGGTGTTATGTATTCCGTCAGCCCAGGTGCTACACGTCTGAACGCTGAAGAAGGTCTGTACCGCTTCTGCGAAGTATTCGCTTTTCTTGCTGATGGCATACGTATTTGAAAAGAGGTTTTCGTCTTTGGCCATGGTCCAGATATTTGTCAAGGTTGTGGAAAAAGATGGGTCTATTCTGTCCAGTGAGATAAGGTGGATTGCGTGTGCAAATTCATGCACAAGGATATCCTCCATAAACCAACGGTCCTCGTAAATTGTCCCACACAGCAGATTCTCTTCTGCGTTTGTGGTTATTGGAATACTAGGTACACCGCCTAATCCACGTGCCCGATCGTCGTATACACTACTGTCCAGGTGGCTATGTTCCGGTATTTGAGTTGTGCGTTCCGTTTTAGCAATCACCCCAACCCGACCGTACTGGTCAAACATAGCATCCCTAATGTCCTTACGATCCGCTAGAAGAAATCTTACCGTGTAGCAAGCACGGATCAGGGCCGCATCCTGACTGACATTTGAAGATATAATGGGGATACCATAGGCGTGGGTGTATTTTTGGTAGAACATGTCCAAGGGAAACTCAGCACGGATATCATCGGGTAGCGGGATGACCGTCTCGCAGGCCCAGGTGTCGAGAGAATTCCCCCGACCGGTTCTGCGAGGCTCACGGTGGTGAACACCGGGCTTGTGAAACGCGATGTCCACATCTAAAAATGAATTATTGATCAGTAAATTAAAAAAAAATTCCTTGATTGAAAATGCAGTGAATGTAATGGATATTGAGTTAGGTTTCACTCTACATCTTACCAAAAAGATGACTATGGTCGACTACAGAGAGGGGTAAGCACTCAACGGCAGACATAACCAAACTTGCTGTAAATAAAACAATAGCAGATCCCAGAAATAAACCCATTCTGTTGCTTATGAAACAACTTCCCGCTGCTCGAATCATCATACAGGCTCTGCGCTGTCGACCTCACGTGCTAACTATGTCTTTCGAAAGCTTGGTAACAGACTGCATAGACCTTATGCATTGACGTCACCAAGCCGCCAACTTAGAGGTAAACTGATGATGAAACAATGGAAACGCGCTGATTTGTACGCGCGGTGCACAAGACTGGCCAATGAGCATCTTCCTTTTGACCTCTAGGTGAGGGCGCCCTACTCAAATGACGTCATATGCATAAGGTCTATTGTGTTGGGGCCTTAATACCTTTTGCGCAGGTGCAAAGGAGGTAGATTTGATCGATACCATTACAACAACATAAACAACTATAAATGCGACAAACACGATGGAATTGTCACATTTTTATTATTCTGGGGCCGATCTCTAACATGCGTTAAGGAAATTAAAGCTATTGAACCAGTATTGTTGGAACTTTTTCGTTGGTTTTCACATTAATTATTAGCTCTTTCTGTTCAGGTTAGTTTTGGATCGTTGCTTTGACAACTGTCACGTGGAACAAGCTTCTACATCTTTTAATACGTGAATACATGTGATCTCGTTCGGGGAATGTTAACTTTATGACAAGCCGTAGCCCCGAGTGTGTAAACACCGGTTCAGTTTCTATCCCTTTCTTCAAATCATTTGATGAAAAGATATCATCGGTACGCAAGCACATTTTACTACGTGAAAACAAATAAAAAGTTGAATTAAATTTTAAAATAGACAAATTGTATGCAGTTTTTAAAATGGCTGAACTTTTATGTCAATACAATTTTAGATAACCGTTCATGTACCCTAATGGACGAACTCCAGGGGTTGATTTCAAGTACAGCTAAAGATCTTTGTTGAGAAAAGAAAACTAAGGTTCAGCGGAAAATGAAGTCGAGCCGAATGCTGTTTGGAGACAGATACGTACTGGTTAGCAAATGTTTTGCTGAAAAACATCCGTTAGAAAAAATGTACACTCTAAAAAAAGTCTGGTTCAGAATTGACCCGGATTAGGGTTTGTGGTGGGGCCTGACTCATTTTGGGGTCAGTATGACCCGGATTAGGGTTCGTGGTGGGCCTGACTCATTTTGGGGTCAGTATGACCCGGATTAGGGTTTGTGGTGGGGGCCTCACTCATTTTGGGGTCAGTATGACCCGGATTAGGGTTCGTGGTGGGGGCCTGACTCATTTTGGGGTCAGATGACCCGGATTAGGGCTCGTGGTGGGGCCTGACTCATTTTGGGGTCAGTATGACCCGGAATCTGTGTGAAGACGACCCAGATATGGGTCAAAATGAAAATAAATCGTTAAAATCTCATTTTCCGACCACTGTCCGGGTCAGTCTGACATGGTCTGACCCGGAAATGGGTCAAGGCCCCCCCGGAACCTAGAATCCGGGTCAATTCTGACCCAAGAGTTTTTAGAATTTCTATTTCATAAACGATCAGAAACATTTGAAAGCGCTTGTTTGCTTTCACAATGGGTTGATATTGTTACGTCTACGTCTCTCACCTGCTAACAATAACCTCTGCAAGTTATTGTACGATAAGCAGTGTTGGTGATGAAGCGGAATTGATCTGCTTAGTATCGGCTTTGTTAATTTAGCCCCATGGTGGGTTGCTGATTTTGCTGTTAAAGCTGTCTGCAGTTGGCTCTAAGTGTGAATGCGCAGTTTTAGATTATCATTTTCCCCCAGAAATTATAACAAGATCTTTTCGATAATGATACCTGTAATTAATGAAACTGTTAGTGCTCTTTAAAGGAGACAACTGATGACACTTGACCTTAAATTCGTCTGATTCGCCCTAGGTTGAATCTACATCCTTCAGCCCATGTTAATTTACCGGGGGGGGGGGGGGGGGGGGGGGGGCACACACATACTGGAGGACAAAATCCCCAATGACACAGTCTTTGAGTAGTGTAAGGGCCAGCTTACACCGTCAAGCAATTCACGGGTAACCAGTTCCAGGTAGTCTCCAAGAACAATTAAAATGTGTTATGGTCACAGTTTGTACCATCTGATTTCTTTTGGAATTCCTTTCAGCCACATTATTCGCGTTGAACATTCCTAGTTTAGCTGTTCCTTTCTGCTGGATTGTTCTCGGCTGGCTGAATTCCTAAGTTCTTTCATTACTTTAGCCAGTGGTCGCATTTACTTAAATTCTAATGTGCGTATATAAGTAATCGTATTCCCACTCTGCGGCCTCCTTCGACTCGGAGCTCGGGTTGGGATGCTGACCGGCCACACCACGAGAATTGACTGGCGCTACTACCACTGGCAGGACGACACTTGGGCGTGGTCGCTGGCTTCATGCTGTGTTCTGGCTGGGTGCTTGGGCTGACGAGATGCCCCGCTGTGAAGGCTGCTACCCACTACCCCGCTCCGTGTGACTGCGTGGTTGGCGCCGGACTCCCCATTACCGAGACCCGAGTTGTTTGAGTAGGCGGCATTTATTTACGGTATATTTCAATCTTTAATTTGGTCAAATATTAATATTCATTTTATATGAATACAAAGTCGCTTTAATTCATGCTTTTCATTATTTACTGATTGTAAGTTTCCTTGATTCGCCTTTGCTGTTTGTAAATAAATTCATATATTTGTTATTTGTCTGGACCTGTACCCATTTGTTTGTTGCTGGTTTTCCCTTTCATCAACATTTAGTTATTCCCATTTTTTGTAACTTCGCTGTGGTGCGAACCGCCTCAGTTGGTAAAACCCCAAATGAGTTGGTCGTACGTAACAAAGGGCACACACAATTGAAGCACCACTGAGTTTTTGTGGTCGGACAGACATTTTTAGAAACATGTGTCTTCTGCTACGGAAGTGTTCTTATTGACAGTATTTTTGACCGCATGAGGGTGCTTTAAACGGCAAATTACCTTGTATCAATACAGTTTCATCTTAATTTGACTGCCTAATGTTGTTTCCTTGTATCGATAGTGAAATAGATATTAATAATAAATAAAAGCACTCGGTCATCTTACTTGTTGCGCATTACTTGATTTAAACACGCCCTCAAGTCAATACAGCATGTAGTCTTTGCACGTGTTTGCTATCAGCTGGGATGACGTAGTCACGTGATGACGTGTAAAACATTGATCACGCAATCGATCTATTTTACGCATTTAGACTATACTTGATCAGAAGCGGCTGTCAGGAAATACAATACTGCATTATGATAGTTGAGTGGTAGATTCACTTCAAACAATAGCAACAAACAGCTGTGTTCAATTTCATGGAGCTTCTTTTGAGCAGAAGTAGCAAAGAACAACAAAATTACGCTTACCTGAATATGATTAGGGCCTACCAACCAAAATACCATGCCATGTACCATTTTGACTGGTGTCCTGCTTAATTTTGCTTTGCAGAAAATGGCTGAGCAATACTTTCTACTTAAAGAGCTCAACGGAATTGACCCCGACTATGTCAGAATGAAATAAACATCTTTGTGTTTTTTCATAATCGAGGCCTAACTAGATAATTTAGTTTATGGTGTGAAATAACGAAATAAACCATAGTTGAATCTTCTATGTGTCAAATCAAACAATGAGTAGAAAATTAACACTGGGCATTCATGTGGGCCCTTTGATCTAACAATTCATGTATTTGTAATAGATCAAAAACAAAATTTTATAATAAGGAGATTAGGTCATTGATTCCGGAAGAGTAAGCTAAAACTATCCTCCAGTTTCCGGTTGCAGCAATTACAATAAGTGTTACTGATATTTTTCCTCCTAGATGCAACTTTCTTGAATTTGACAGAGTCTCAGACAGACTTAACTTTCTGGAGGGTTAGTACTGGTCTGAACTTCACAATGAGTCCTAATTTGACAGAGTCTCAGACAGACTTAACTTTCTGGAGGGTTAGTACTGGTCTGAACTTCACAATGAGTCCTAATTTGACAGAGTCTCAGACAGACTTAACTTTCTGGAGGATTAGTACTGGTCTGAACTTCACAATGAGTCCTAATTTACACTGCAAACACTGGGGGTGATCATTGACACCATGGGTGTTTTCATAGTCATTATAGATACCCCACCAAAAAGAACAACAATTAACATCATTGGGTGTTAAAATAACACCACTAACTGTTTCGTTAGAAATAAGTGTTATTTTAACAAGCTGTGGTGTAAGTTTTGATTCTCTTTGGTAGGTGACAACACCCAATCAATTGAAATACCCGTTTGTTGCAGTGTAGATTGAACTGGTACGTTTTCCTTGCAATAATGACAAATCCTCTAAATTTGTGCTTAAACCGAAATAGTTTCACCCGAACTCAAAAATCATGGAAATGTCAATGCTTTGATAACGGTCGACACCTGCGATGCCAGCCTGTCAAGTTTGGTGTTGGGGGCAAGCAGCAATGGTTGGAGATTGGGGCGCAATGGGATATGTTATGATGTTCATATATTTGAACATACGGTATCAAACCTGTTAACTGTAAGGCTGATTGAGATGGAGAGGGTTTTCTGCGGCAAAACTTGTTGGTCAACTGTAGTCAAAGAACCAGAATATACAATCTATTTAAAACTCATAGTCACTATCTGTGGAGAGGTGGGGTCAAACTGGGGGAGGCAAAGAACATAATTGGGTGAGCAAATGCCTCAATTGCCCCCCTCCCCAGCCCCCCCCCCCGGCGCCGCCTCTGCGGATCAACAAGGCACTTCACCTTAGTTGGTTCATGCTTAGAAATGTTAGTGAAGGTTCTATCAAAATAGACCCAAAATAATATTTGGAGATGGCATATTCATCTCTGTATCATTAACAGTTATTGCATTTATCGCATCTTCCTCTGGCTGATGTGCTGGTATTCCGAAAGCCCTTGGTTTGATTAGCATACAAATAATTGATAACAGTCGTAACAATAACCATGGAACGCAAACAACAGATGTTACCACCTGGGCGTATTACATCGATAATCATTTTTTTATATTTTCAAATACAAATCTGTCATATGTACATAAATCAGTTGAGCGAGTGAACCGCTTGCAGTTTGAGGTTTGCAGTCGACAATCTGTACAGTAACCACGATGACTAGAATCCTGTAAGTGTTTATTTTGTTATTACAGTGTTTGTGATGTTTGAATTCTAGTGTACCTGCCTAAGTTGTTACTTGTTAGCGGGAGTCTGTGATGTACGAGGAGGCCAGTGCCAGGCTGCTCTCGTGGGACAAAAACTACGTACGGGAACACATTATGAGCACCACATAATTTGTTTCAACTTGTTTTTGAGGCCAATGAAACATCCGGGTTTTTGTTAATACGGAAACAATAAAGAATTCGATTGCAATGTATTCTATTTTAAACGGTATATGATTTTGCCTATCTATTGTTATAAAGGGCTTGAATGCTGTATACAGTAGTATATTACACAGATATTTTGGATTAGAGTTGCTGATCGGATTTAAAGAGATTACGTTCACGAGGGATATAGCCATTAGGTTTTCAGTACCAGGTGTGATTGTTACAATTTGGGGGAAATTTTGGTGCGCTGGTTTGAATTGATGATTTATTTCTTGTATTTCAATTTCACTATTTATTAATTTTTTTATTTGTATATTTATATAATGTTTTGTTGGGGGATGAAGAATCCGAATCTGAAAAATCAGAGATGTCGTCCAATGTGAAACAAAAATAATCAGAGCCAGCGTTGAAAAAGAGGTTGAGGTAAACGTTGTTTTTGGTGAATACATAGGTGGCTTATGCCCACTCTAGAAATATCTGCGTGTTTTGAATATATCATATAGTTTTTTTGCGTTAACCACACTTGTACCAGTAACAATAGTACAGTTACAAAACTAGAATTGAAATTTTGCGTAATTGTGGGTGGATGATACGTCTACGTTAACCTCAAGAAAGATGCTATAGAGGCTTGGAAGAACACCGAGTGATGCAGCTCAATCCATAAGCATAACTGCATGGACGTCTAAAACTTATGATTTTTTTTCCCATTGTTCTCTCTACACTACACTGATCTTCAAGCACACGGGTCAAAGTGCTTGTCACTTTTGAGAATCCAGTG
Source organism: Leptasterias polaris (assembly GCA_037783415.1). Lineage (NCBI taxonomy): Eukaryota > Metazoa > Echinodermata > Asteroidea > Forcipulatida > Asteriidae > Leptasterias > Leptasterias polaris. Next base: position 9,132,292 of record JAZGTN010000022.1, read on the forward strand.
GCTTCATCAGCAGAAACAGGTTAATATAATATAGCTTTCCCGGCCAATTTCAGCAATAAATTAAGTTTCATTAACACCATTCAAATTCACGCATTCCCTAATTTGGTTTCTTTGTAGCTATACTATTGCATTCAATTACGTTTTCAAGACAACAATTTCACCATTCTTCAGTTGAATTTCTACTGGCTATATTTACAACACTGGAAATAAAATGGTTGACCAGCCTCTTGCTGTTGGCTGGTGCGAAATTGAATGATCTTTGAGACCAAAGAATTTAAATGCTAAACTGTTGAAATCGATTATCTCCTTATGAGCGTTGAATGCTGATACAACAGAGCGATCATTTTCAATCGAAATGGAATTATCCGGATGTTAAATTGAATGCATTTTTGTTGAAATTGGCCGGGAAACCTAAACAGCCCAACACAGATAGTGAGGATGTAATCGCTGGGCAATTTAACCGTAAACAACTCTTTGTGTGTGTTCTCTTCAACAGAAACATCCGATTATTCTTCCTGCTCTGTGTTGCGGGTACTTTCATGTCATTTGTCATGCACCTGCTTGCAGCTGTGGGCTCATCAAGAATTCACGCGGACGCCACCGCACTAATGTAAGTCACACTATCCAAAATATGTTTGATTTTTTTTCGAACAATTTTGTTTGGAAAAGTTTCATTTGAGCTGATTAACAGTTCTCCCTTTTCACATTTCTACGTTTAGCTTACAGGTAGACACTGTTAGGACATTGATTGTGAACCAAAGTGAAAAACACAGTGGAACTCGTGGAATTACGCTGTCATCACGATTTGAACTCGTCAACGGAACCGCAACCACGCAGAGATTTAACGTCACACGCGAAAATGATAATACAACAAGACAAAGTGATTCCGAAAATAAAGACGGAAAATCTGCTTCAACAAAAGAACACGACAATAAAGAGGGAAATGCTGCTGCAACAAAAGAACACGACAATAAAGACGGAAATGCTGCTGCAACAAAAGAACACGACAATAAAGAGGGAAATGCTGCTGCAACAAAAGAACACGACAATATAGACGGAAATGCTGCTGCAACAAAAGAACACGACAATAAAGAGGGAAATGCTGCTGCAACAAAAGAACACGACAATAAAGAGGGAAATGCTGCTGCAACAAAAGAACACGACAATAAAGAGGGAAATGCTGCTGCAACAAAAGAACACGACAATAAAGAGGGAAATGCTGCTGCAACAAAAGAACACGACAATAAAGAGGGAAATGCTGCTGCAACAAAAGAACACGACAATATAGACGGAAATGCTGCTGCAACAAAAGAACACGACAATATAGACGGAAATGCTGCTGCAACAAAAGAACACGACAATATAGACGGAAATGCTGCTGCAACAAAAGAACACGACAATATAGACGGAAATGCTGCTGCAACAAAAGAACACGACAATAAAGACGGAAATGCTGCTGCAACAAAAGAACACGACAATAAAGACGGAAATGCTGCAACAAAAGAACACGACAATAAAGACGGAAATGCTGCTGCAACAAACGAGCACGACAATATAGATGGAAATGCTGCTGCAACAAAAGAACACGACAATAAAGACGGAAATGCTGCTGCAACAAAAGAACACGACAATAAAGACGGAAATGCTGCTGCAACAAAAGAACACGACAATAAAGACGGAAATGCTGCTGCAACAAAAGAACACGACAATATAGACGGAAATGCTGCTGCAACAAAAGAACACGACAATAAAGAGGGAAATGCTGCTGCAACAAAAGAACACGACAATAAAGAGGGAAATGCTGCTGCAACAAAAGAACACGACAATAAAGAGGGAAATGCTGCTGCAACAAAAGAACACGACAATAAAGAGGGAAATGCTGCTGCAACAAAAGAACACGACAATATAGACGGAAATGCTGCTGCAACAAAAGAACACGACAATATAGACGGAAATGCTGCTGCAACAAAAGAACACGACAATATAGACGGAAATGCTGCTGCAACAAAAGAACACGACAATAAAGACGGAAATGCTGCTGCAACAAAAGAACACGACAATAAAGACGGAAATGCTGCAACAAAAGAACACGACAATAAAGACGGAAATGCTGCTGCAACAAACGAGCACGACAATATAGATGGAAATGCTGCTGCAACAAAAGAACACGACAATAAAGAGGGAAATGCTGCTGCAACAAAAGAACACGACAATAAAGAGGGAAATGCTGCTGCAACAAAAGAACACGACAATAAAGAGGGAAATGCTGCTGCAACAAAAGAACACGACAATAAAGAGGGAAATGCTGCTGCAACAAAAGAACACGACAATAAAGAGGGAAATGCTGCTTCAACAAAAGAACACGACAATAAAGAGGGAAATGCTGCTGCAACAAAAGAACACGACAATAAAGACGGAAATGCTGCTGCAACAAAAGAACACGACAATAAAGAGGGAAATGCTGCTGCAACAAAAGAACACGACAATATAGACGGAAATGCTGCTGCAACAAAAGAACACGACAATATAGACGGAAATGCTGCTGCAACAAAAGAACACGACAATATAGACGGAAATGCTGCTGCAACAAAAGAACACGACAATAAAGACGGAAATGCTGCTGCAACAAAAGAACACGACAATAAAGACGGAAATGCTGCTGCAACAAAAGAACACGACAATAAAGACGGAAATGCTGCTGCAACAAACGAGCACGACAATATAGATGGAAATGCTGCTGCAACAAAAGAACACGACAATAAAGAGGGAAATGCTGCTGCAACAAAAGAACACGACAATAAAGAGGGAAATGCTGCTGCAACAAAAGAACACGACAATAAAGAGGGAAATGCTGCTGCAACAAAAGAACACGACAATAAAGAGGGAAATGCTGCTGCAACAAAAGAACACGACAATAAAGAGGGAAATGCTGCTGCAACAAAAGAACACGACAATAAAGACGGAAATGCTGCTGCAACAAAAGAACACGACAATAAAGACGGAAATGCTGCTGCAACAAAAGAACACGACAATAAAGACGGAAATGCTGCTGCAACAAAAGAACGGCACAAAAACGACAGAAATGCTGAAAAGAAGCAGCAGAAAGACGCACCAACAAATCCATCCATTGCTGGTGAGAAATGGCCGAAAAATTTAACAAATGAGCAGAAATTCGTCACAAAGGTGGAAAATCACATCAAGGGACTAAGTGAGGGGAGTCTGAAGACCTTCTTGCAGACAGTTATTCAACGGGCCATATCAAGAAAGAAGGGATGGCAATCTTTGCAAAACCAGACGGTGCTAGACAGCCAGTTCATTCAGTACCTGGTTAGTGTATAAAGCATCTTTGCTGAAAATAGTCTCCAACAAATCCATCGTGTCTGAAGAATAAAGCACGATACAATGATTGGATCCCCCTATATTAAATTAAATAAACCCACAAATTGTTCGAAAATTCACTTAAATAATTTAAAGTTAAGTTAAACACAATCGCCCACGCGGAGTTTTTCAGTCTGATTTGAATACATTTTTAGAAAAAGTGAACTAGATTAAATTGCAAAATTCAGCATAAAACATTTATCGATCCGTATCAGGGATCGATCCGTGATCTTGATGTCGGGCATGGCCGAGCGGTTAAGTGCACTAGACTCAAGGTTTCGTGTTTTGATCAGCAGAGCGTAGATTCGAGTCCTGGTCGTGGCCCTTGTTTCCTAAAAGTAAGACATTTTATCCATTATTGCTTCGTCCTGCGGATAAGACGTAAAACTGAAAGCCTTCCCGTGCGTTGTGTAATGCACGTAAAAGAACCCGGTTACACTTTCGTTAAGAGAAGGGATTTGTCCTGGTGTTTCTGCATCAGTGGCTGCTGAATGCGCCACTGCCCCCTTTTAAACCCAAATAAGGTGTTACAAAAATGGGTGTCATAATTCAAAAACCTGTATGGAAATAGATAATATTAATGGCCTGACAAGATCAATCAGCAGGAAAGGTATGGTAAAGATACAGGGTGCTTACTGCTGTCCAATATCATGGTATAGTGTGTCCAAAATAAGTGACGTTTGAAGCTTTGAATGCTGGTGTGGCTATATGAAGTAAGTACTATGTACCAGTATAAACATGTGGGTACCATGCGTCAATCTCTTTTGGTATGATGAGTGTTGTCTCTGGAAAGAGTCGTTGTGGTCTCGACGTTTCGAACAGCATACTCTGCTCGTCTTCAGGAGAATGCTGACAACCAATTTGTAAATGTGAAATTATCCCCGGCAATTTGTTGTCGACCAAAAACTGATATCTTTCGTTTCATTGGTATTTTTGTGAGAAAATATTAAATATAAGTTATTATTTTAACCTCTGTATCTTTTTCCGACGACATGTAGAAATGTCCAACATCGGTACGTATGAAGTTGATGTCGGGCCAAAGTGGGAGGCCTTTTGTTGCAGAAACGCCTATCTTGGCCTGGAATAAACACTACAGCAATGCAGAGTACCAGCGACTTTCACAGTTTTATGGTATCTTTGGCTGGCAAGATATGAAGGAGAGTAGTAAGTCAGCTTATTTTGGCACATTTTTGCTGTGTTAAAAGGATCTTTTCGAAAACACGGCTTGAGCTCTGGCTAATTCCCCCGTCCTCCTGCTTAAAGCCCCGTCACAAAACAGCTGGCGGAGCGTTGTTTCAGAAAGGGCCAACGTTTTAGTTATTACATAATGTGTGGTATGGAGTTACTACGGAGCTCTGGAAGTGCCATTCAGTTTTGTTGAGATGCTGATATAATTTACTGCAGGATGATGACATCATAAACGTAAGTTGACGACATCCTGAGAAATTTTATCTGGGGATGACGACATTATGAAAGTAGGATGTTGTCTTATTTACAATGGGCTCTCAACAATTTCAGGATGTAATCATCCCATGATCAATTACCTCGAGAAGTTGATATCCAACGAGAAGTTGATATCCAACGAGAAGTTGATATCCAACGAGAAGTTGATATCCAACGTTCAGAATGTCGTCATTTTCAAATAATTTACTAAGGGAAGTCGACATCTTACTTTCATGATGTCGAGTTCTTAAGAGAAAATGTGTCGGGAAGACGACATCTTACTTCGTCATAGATAAATGTCGTCATCTTCCATTTTTAATGTCACCATCCTGAATTAAATTATCTCAGGATCTCAACATGTCGGATGGCACATCCAAAGCTCCGTAGGTTTAATACACTGTTGTTCATTCTGTCTTTCTTGGTTCTTACAGATATCGCCTCAGGTCTTGCTGCGTTAAACTCTTCTCACAGCAGATACTTGTTTGACGATCGTATGGTGAACGGAAGCACTCCGAATGACAAGAAATGTATACGATGTGCGGTGGTTGGAAACGGTGGCATACTTAATGGTTCGATGATGGGCAATGAAATCGATGCAAACGACTATGTGTTCAGGTAGACTGCTTTAGTCTTTTCATTGTATGGGAAATAAATAGGACGCATTTTTCTCTCAGTTTTTGTATTCTTGTTGATATCTGAATACTAAAAATAGTGTAGCTATCAGCGTTGAGAGTTTTGGAAGCAGTAAGAGCACCGGACTCGAACATAGGGTCATCGATACAAGCCCTATGGGTTTCTAGATGGCCCTCCGCTCAATATGTATTACTTTCTTCAAAGCCGTTGATTTATGACTTATTGTTTACTTGAGTGGAAATTAATAAACAAACAAACAAAACTCTGGTGAGTGTGGGTTCGAGTCCCGGTCGTGACACTTGTGTCCTTAAGCTAGACACTTTACCGTATAGTTGCTTTGTTCTCCTTCGGTTGGGACATTAAGCGGTAGGTCCCGGAGGATTGGTACTGCACGTTTAAGAACACAGAACATTTATCGTGGAAGAGTAGGGATTAACCCTGGTGTTTCTTGTTGACTAGCAAGACCCTTGTTAACAGGTTTCCTCAGGCTTGCGAGCTACACTTATGAGGCTTCCTTGGTTTCATTACCAGACATATATAATAAAACGGCATATAGGCCTACACATGACTGTATTTACAGGCAACTTGGAGGTAACCATTTGCACTGCAAAGACACACTTTGTTAGAGCACAGATCGGAGTAGTTGTTCTGACAAACCTGCCCTCCTAATTACTTAAAAATTTAAATATGACATGCCTTTTCCTCATAGAGATTGCATGGAACCGCTTGCCTGTAAATGCTTTAGTGTGTCGTAATATGCAAACATCCATTCCTCTGCCTCTGCATAAGTTATTATACCGTCTGCTAGTTATATAAGTTATTATACCGTCTGCTAGTTATATAAGTTATTATACCGTCTGCTAGTTATATAAGTTATTATACCGTCTGCTAGTTATATAAGTTATTATACCGTCTGCTAGTTATATAAGTTATTATACCGTCTGCTAGTTATATAAGTTATTATACCGTCTGCTAGTTATATAAGTTATTATACCGTCTGCTAGTTATATAAGTTATTATACCGTCTGCTAGTTATATAAGTTATTATACCGTCTGCTAGTTATATAAGTTATTATACCGTCTGCTAGTTATATAAGTTATTATACCGTCTGCTAGTTATATAAGTTATTATACCGTCTGCTAGTTATATAAGTTATTATACCGTCTGCTAGTTATATAAGTTATTATACCGTCTGCTAGTTATATAAGTTATTATACCGTCTGCTAGTTATATAAGTTATTATACCGTCTGCTAGTTATATAAGTTATTATACCGTCTGCTAGTTATATAAGTTATTATACCGTCTGCTAGTTATATAAGTTATTATACCGTCTGCTAGTTATATAAGTTATTATACCGTCTGCTAGTTATATAAGTTATTATACCGTCTGCTAGTTATATAAGTTATTATACCGTCTGCTAGTTATATAAGTTATTATACCGTCTGCTAGTTATATAAGTTATTATACCGTCTGCTAGTTATATAAGTTATTATACCGTCTGCTAGTTATATAAGTTATTATACCGTCTGCTAGTTATATAAGTTATTATACCGTCTGCTAGTTATATAAGTTATTATACCGTCTGCTAGTTATATAAGTTATTATACCGTCTGCTAGTTATATAAGTTATTATACCGTCTGCTAGTTATATAAGTTATTATACCGTCTGCTAGTTATATAAGTTATTATACCGTCTGCTAGTTATATAAGTTATTATACCGTCTGCTAGTTATATAAGTTATTATACCGTCTGCTAGTTATATAAGTTATTATACCGTCTGCTAGTTATATAAGTTATTATACCGTCTGCTAGTTATATAAGTTATTATACCGTCTGCTAGTTATATAAGTTATTATACCGTCTGCTAGTTATATAAGTTATTATACCGTCTGCTAGTTATATAAGTTATTATACCGTCTGCTAGTTATATAAGTTATTATACCGTCTGCTAGTTATATAAGTTATTATACCGTCTGCTAGTTATATAAGTTATTATACCGTCTGCTAGTTATATAAGTTATTATACCGTCTGCTAGTTATATAAGTTATTATACCGTCTGCTAGTTATATAAGTTATTATACCGTCTGCTAGTTATATAAGTTATTATACCGTCTGCTAGTTATATAAGTTATTATACCGTCTGCTAGTTATATAAGTTATTATACCGTCTGCTAGTTATATAAGTTATTATACCGTCTGCTAGTTATATAAGTTATTATACCGTCTGCTAGTTATATAAGTTATTATACCGTCTGCTAGTTATATAAGTTATTATACCGTCTGCTAGTTATATAAGTTATTATACCGTCTGCTAGTTATATAAGTTATTATACCGTCTGCTAGTTATATAAGTTATTATACCGTCTGCTAGTTATATAAGTTATTATACCGTCTGCTAGTTATATAAGTTATTATACCGTCTGCTAGTTATATAAGTTATTATACCGTCTGCTAGTTATATAAGTTATTATACCGTCTGCTAGTTATATAAGTTATTATACCGTCTGCTAGTTATATAAGTTATTATACCGTCTGCTAGTTATATAAGTTATTATACCGTCTGCTAGTTATATAAGTTATTATACCGTCTGCTAGTTATATAAGTTATTATACCGTCTGCTAGTTATATAAGTTATTATACCGTCTGCTAGTTATATAAGTTATTATACCGTCTGCTAGTTATATAAGTTATTATACCGTCTGCTAGTTATATAAGTTATTATACCGTCTGCTAGTTATATAAGTTATTATACCGTCTGCTAGTTATATAAGTTATTATACCGTCTGCTAGTTATATAAGTTATTATACCGTCTGCTAGTTATATAAGTTATTATACCGTCTGCTAGTTATATAAGTTATTATACCGTCTGCTAGTTATATAAGTTATTATACCGTCTGCTAGTTATATAAGTTATTATACCGTCTGCTAGTTATATAAGTTATTATACCGTCTGCTAGTTATATAAGTTATTATACCGTCTGCTAGTTATATAAGTTATTATACCGTCTGCTAGTTATATAAGTTATTATACCGTCTGCTAGTTATATAAGTTATTATACCGTCTGCTAGTTATATAAGTTATTAAACCGTCTGCTAGTTATATAAGTTATTAAACCGTCTGCTAGTTATATAAGTTATTAAACCGTCTGCTAGTTATATAAGTTATTAAACCGTCTGCTAGTTATATAAGTTATTAAACCGTCTGCTAGTTATATAAGTTATTAAACCGTCTGCTAGTTATATAAGTTATTAAACCGTCTGCTAGTTATATAAGTTATTAAACCGTCTGCTAGTTATATAAGTTATTAAACCGTCTGCTAGTTATATAAGTTATTAAACCGTCTGCTAGTTATATAAGTTATTAAACCGTCTGCTAGTTATATAAGTTATTAAACCGTCTGCTAGTTATATAAGTTATTAAACCGTCTGCTAGTTATATAAGTTATTAAACCGTCTGCTAGTTATATAAGTTATTAAACCGTCTGCTAGTTATATAAGTTATTAAACCGTCTGCTAGTTATATAAGTTATTAAACCGTCTGCTAGTTATATAAGTTATTAAACCGTCTGCTAGTTATATAAGTTATTAAACCGTCTGCTAGTTATATAAGTTATTAAACCGTCTGCTAGTTATATAAGTTATTAAACCGTCTGCTAGTTATATAAGTTATTAAACCGTCTGCTAGTTATATAAGTTATTATACCGTCTGCTAGTTATATAAGTTATTATACCGTCTGCTAGTTATATAAGTTATTATACCGTCTGCTAGTTATATAAGTTATTATACCGTCTGCTAGTTATATAAGTTATTATACCGTCTGCTAGTTATATAAGTTATTATACCGTCTGCTAGTTATATAAGTTATTATACCGTCTGCTAGTTATATAAGTTATTATACCGTCTGCTAGTTATATAAGTTATTATACCGTCTGCTAGTTATATAAGTTATTATACCGTCTGCTAGTTATATAAGTTATTATACCGTCTGCTAGTTATATAAGTTATTATACCGTCTGCTAGTTATATAAGTTATTATACCGTCTGCTAGTTATATAAGTTATTATACCGTCTGCTAGTTATATAAGTTATTATACCGTCTGCTAGTTATATAAGTTATTATACCGTCTGCTAGTTATATAAGTTATTATACCGTCTGCTAGTTATATAAGTTATTATACCGTCTGCTAGTTATATAAGTTATTATACCGTCTGCTAGTTAGTTACTCTATACCAACAAATAACTCGGGCCCTATTTGGCAGAAAAAGCTAGTCTTAAGTTAAAGGGTGACTGTTTTCAACATTGGTAATTGCCAAAGACCAGTATCCACACTTGATGTGACCCAACATATACATGAAATAACAAACCTGTGAAAGTTTAAGCTCAATCGGTCATTGGAGTCATGAGAAAACAGTGAAACACCTCATTATGTGTTTTCACTGTTTTCAATCATCGGATTTTATCACAGTGATAAAATTTCAAGCAAAACTATTTCAAGTGAAGTTTTCCACCATGACCATCTTTATACCATGTGAGTTATGTTCAAATCTGTGAACTTTATATTTTCAATCTTGAAAATGGCGGGAGTGTGACGTGACGTGTCCAGATTTCTCTCCCCGAAAAGTTCATATTTTAAAGCCCCACACCGCTCAAATCTCACCATAAAGTTACCGATCTTCAGATATTTACCTTTGGAATCATGGCAGACCAAGTGCAATCCAAAAGATCGACCACCTCCCGCAGAAAACCTCAGAAAAACGACCCACCTCGGGCTGCATCGGTCAGCGACTCGGAGCAAGATGGCGTCACCAGTGCATGCAGGTGCCCAAACGAACTCGTCACCATGAACGGTAAACTTGATAAAATCCTTACCTCACTCATCAATGTTGAATCCAGACTTGCCTGTCTAGAAGTGAAACTGAAGGACATCAACGAACAGGTCACAAAAAACAGAAAAAACATCACAGAGGTCAACGAAGCTGTGTCTTTTCTTGAGAGCCAGTACCAATCAGTCTTGAAGAAGGTCGAGCAGCAACACGATGCAGACCACTCAACAATCAAACACCTACAAGATGACATTGACAACCTAGAAAAATCGGAGCCGTCGAAACAACTTGGTCATCCATGGCATACCCGAAGGTTCTGAAGGAAACGGGTCATGTGCGTCCTTCCTTCAAGATTTCTTCAACAATCATATGAAACTCGATGACGCTCAGTGTATCGAAATTGAGCGTGCCCACCGCACCCCGACAAGGCCGTCCACTACCCCATCAGACCCCTCAGGCTCCCGACCTCGGCCCCGTCCAATACATTGCAAGTTCCTCCGTTACGGTGATCGTCAGCTCATACTCCAAAACTCAGCAAAAACTTTGAAGAACAAACCATACAAATCTTCCAAGATCTTCATCAGTGACGATGTCTCCATTCGAACCAGGAAGATCAGGAAAGAGCTACGGGATTGCCATCTTCAATCTATCCGCAACGATGAACGGGTGTTGTTCGCCTTCATACCCAACTCCATACCCTCATTGATCAAATACAAACTCAAAAGCGGTGCCTTCAGATCATTCCGGCTCGGGGAGCCAAATCCGATGTAAAAACAATCTACACTTGTCAACCGAACTGTCGCGTTCACACTCTATCTGACTGTTGTTCCCACTGATTACAAGAACGTTCACATGGTAAATTCTTTCTGTTGTTATCATGTTTACTACACTTGGGCAACACATAGTCTTAACTATTTCAAGATTTGCTTATTTATCCGTTATGTCACTGTAACTCTGTATTGTGATTTGTATTGTGATTTGTATTGTGATATTTTGTGTAGACCTACATTTTATGTTCACCCTCCAATGATATCTCATTATCAGTGCCATGTTGATTATTTGTGTGTTCACTACTTGCATGTAGTTTGTTGTCATGTCTCCATGAAAACCAGTATGTTATGTAACAACGCATGTAATCCTACAGGTGTACAATCAGTTCGTAGGAAACCGCATGTGTGTTTAAAGTACAATATGCCAAATGAATCCTTTATATATCTTTGGTTGTCGTTACTTGGTCACAATAATAATAATAATAATAATAATGGACATTTGTAGTGCGCCATATCTGTCAGAAAGACACTCCTGGTGTGCAATCAGGGCCAATCAGAAAACTGTCTTCACTGTGCATCGTTTGATCTGCCTTTCAATCATCTTGACCAAGATGATTTTCATCTAGCTTTATTCGAGTTTCAAACTAATGCTAGGCTAGATAGCGATCGGCTCAAGAAGCTACAATTCAATCCTTTCATATTCAATGACAGTTTTGCTGGTAACTCTGAATTGGATCCAGACAGAAATTACTACTCCAACGTACATGTTGCAGAGTCTGACTATTTGCTCTCTGATCAATTTGTTACCAAATAATATGCCAGTAGCAATTATGCAACCGCTACACACTTCTCATGTCTTCATTACAACTCTAGAAGCCTGGCCAAAAACTTTGACCACATTCCCGACTTCATTAAACAACTGAATTTTAAATTTAGTATAATTGGATTCTCTGAGACATGGTTGAGTAACAACAGTCCCACCTTGAGTTTACCTGAATACAGTTTTATTCAAAGTAACAGAGAAGGTCAGAAGGCTGGAGGTGGCGTTGCCATTTATGCTCACGACTCACTGAGCTATAAAGAACGCGATGATCTTAAATTAGATCATGCTCTCTGTGATTCCATTATTATTGAGATTCCCCAAATGGGAGGAAAAAACATAATTGTTGGGGTTGTGTACAAGCCCCCTGATACCAACGTAAGTTCATTTGTCAATGCGTTTGATGCACTGCTCAACGAAATCAGCAATGAAAATAAGCTCTCTTTCATAATGGGCGACTTCAACATCGATCTCCTCAAGCATGAGCATCACAACCCCACCCAAAACTTTGTGAATTCTATGTTCAGTAACGCACATCTCCCTTTGATAAACAAACCTACTCGTATTACTACTTCATCTGCTACGCTTATTGATAATATTATTAGTAATTGTACTGGCTTACTGGTGAACTGTGGTATTCTCTTTGATGACTCAACTGATCACTTACCAGTTTTTCAAATCACTCATTTGAACAACTCCCGTTGTACAATGAGAGATAATTCTCACCGTTACTATAGAAATATCAACAAGCAAAATATATCTAGTTTCAAGGAAGACCTGGCCATTGTTAACTGGGATGATGTGTTTTCTATTGATGATCCAAACAATGGATTGGATGCTTTTACGTTGCACTTCTCTAATCTGTACAATCAACATTTTCCGCTAAAGAAAACCCAACCCAAGAAGAAGTTGAAATCATGGATGACAGACGGCATTTTACAATCTATCAAGTCTAAAAACAAGTTGTACCGTAAATTCCTCACGAGACCTAATGTGGAGAATAAAAACAACTATAAACGTTACCGCAACAGACTTAATACAGTTATTAAACATGCCAAAATCAACTTCTTCGAGGGCAAGTTTTCCAAAGCTAAATCTAATATTAGAGAGACTTGGAATATTATCAACTCCATCCTGAAGCCTGTCAGTTCTAAAGAAACTCGTAGTAATAGCACATTCAATTGCAATGGAAATCAAACAAACGACCAAACAAAAATTGCAAACGCATTCAACAAATATTTCACTCAGATTGCTCCTTCACTGGACAGCAAGATTCCCACAGCTCGTACCAGTTACCGGGACTACTTGACAAACGCCAACATGAACTCATTATTTCTTCACCCTGTCAGTGAGGCTGAAATCCAAAGAATTGCAGGGTCATTTCAGAACAACAAGGCTCCAGGATTGGATAACTTCAATCCAGGTGTTGTTAAATCGGTTGTTCATGAGATTAGTGAGCCACTGTGTCGTGTGCTTAACACCTCGTTATCATCGGGTGTATTTCCTAGTAAACTGAAAGAAGCCAAAGTGACACCCATCTACAAAAGCGGTGATCGTTCCGATTTAAGCAATTATAGGCCTATCTCAGTACTGTCTTGTCTGTCCAAACTTCTGGAGAAAATTGTGTATGATAGAACAGTCAAATTCTTAAACAAGTTCGATGTCATTTGTGATAACCAGTATGGTTTCCGAAGCAATTATTCAACGTCATCAGCTCTAATTGACCTTACCAACAAAGTTACTAATGCATTTGAGAACAACAAATATGCCATGGGGATCTTTCTGGACTTATCCAAAGCGTTTGACACTATCAACCATGAGATTCTATTGCAGAAACTTGACTTTTATGGGATCCGTGGCATAGCACATGATTGGTTTGAAAGCTATCTCTCAAATCGTTCCCAATGTGTCAAATACAACAGCATGATTTCTGACTTAAGAGTAGTAACCCATGGAGTACCTCAGGGGTCGCTTCTAGGCCCGCTACTCTTTATTTTGTACATCAATGATATTTCGGCCACTTCTGATTTATTCTCTTTTATCCTGTATGCAGATGATACTAATATATTTCTCTCGGATAAGAGCCTCCCTACCTTATTTGACAACGTCAATAGTCATTTAGTTAATGTTTGTGAGTGGCTGAAAGCCAACAGGCTTTCCCTTAACGTAAAGAAATGTAACTTTATGATCTTCCATAGTAAAAGGAAGCCTTGTAATGTTTCTAATCTCAATGTTAAATTGCTAAATGAGCCTATTCAATGTGTTGATAAAACTAAGTTCCTTGGTGTGATGATTGACAGTAAATTAAATTGGTCCTACCACATAGATGAAATTGCTAGCAAGGTCTCAAAATCCATTGGCATCATGCGCAGATTTAAACACTTGTTTCCAACCAGAGTTCTCCGAACACTTTATTGCTCTCTTATTCTCCCCTACTTGAGTTATTGTAATGTAGTCTGGGGAAACACGTTTCGTACACACACCAACAAACTGCTCATCCTTCAAAAGAAAGCCATTCGCCTAGTTTCAAAAGCTCATTACACTGCTCATACGGATCCTCTATTCAAAGAGCTCAACCTACTTAACCTCGATAACTTCAACAAATATCATCAGAACATCTTCATGTACAAATTCTTCAACAAAAAACTTCCCACTCGCCTCCAATCGCTCTTTAAATTTAACTACAACATTCACGACTATAACACCAGAACTTCGACAAACATTCATATTCCTAAGCACAGGACACAGGTTTTCAAACACACGATTCGGTACTCTGGTGCGGCCAACTGGAACAAGCTTCCTAGTGACATCAAAAGCTCATCCTCACTGAATGTATTTAAACGTAAAGTTAAAGCCTACCTCTAAATCTACTTTTGTAAGCTATTTTTTTCTGTACTGTATTAATGTATATTATTGTTATCACTACTTATCGTAGTAATTTATCTACTCATGTTAATTCTTGAAGTTATTTCTGATAGTGTTTTTTGCCCTCTTGTCTGTCTGTCTGTCTGCATGTCTGTAAATGTTTTTGTCTTTTGTGTCCGTTGTCTGTCTTGTCCTGTATGGCATTCCCAAATCAAGCACACGCTTACCGGGGATTGCCTCCATTTCACTAACTCTGCCCTTTTCCTGCTATTATATAGTATCATTAGTGTATTCTGTTTTAATATAAATCATCATTTTGTATGTTACTTGCACACATATTATGTTAAATGGAAATAAATGTTGTTGTAAAAAAAAAAAAAATGTTGTACACACCCTTTAACCGAATGCGACGAAGAAGGTCGTGGGTGTTCAGACAAGATTCCGCCCCATTGGCTCATACTTGTCATTCATCAAAACTAATTGTATTTTGGTGTTGACAACATCTTGCATCAAAAACACACAACACATAGCCAATTAAATTATTGCAGTTGGACATTTTAAACGATGCTTCCATAACATAAAGGATAACTTAAATAGTAATCTCAAATTCTACAAATTTCGTAAAAGAAATAAATTCAATATGCAACTTTTACATTTCAGGGTAAACACGGCTTTAACCAAAGGTCACGAGAAGGATGTTGGTACCCGGACGTCTTTCTATTGTATCACACTAATAACCTACTACAATACAATCGCTAGGCGATTCGTAACCAGATTCTACAACGCGCCATCTGATGAGGTAACATGGCATCATGTAGTTATGTAGTCTTTATTCGTTTTGGTTGAGAAAACTTTCCTCTTTATAAGTTTTCTTTTTGAAAATAAACATTTTAATAATGCATAATATTGTAAACAAATCAAATGTGAATAAGTTGTCTTCTAGCTTACATGAGAAAATTATACAATCAATCCGTAAAAATGTAATCATCTTAGGTGGGCCACTTTTTAGTGAACATTTACAAAAAACAGTTTATGTAATGTTTAAGATTTTTATGTGGTAATCAATATATAAGCAGATGTGACGCACTCCAGACTAAATTATTTCTCTGTAATACTTTAACGTAATAATGTAAATATAAGCGAAGATCTGGACCCAATTTCATATCGCTGCTTAATGATTATATAAGCAGATTATATAAGCTCCGTTATTCACAGAGTGTGGGTTCGAATCCCGGCGTGGTCGCTCACATGATTCTTGTGTTTTTGAGCAAGACACTTTATCATAATTTGGATCGAACGTTAAGCCATAAATGTCCCTTGTACTAGAATTGGTTAGTGCATATAACAAAAATAGCAAATCTAGTGGGCAATACTAGTGTGGGCGTCGAAGATGAATTGAACGTTTTCGTTTTGTACCATCTTTTCTGCGTGGCCCTCTTTCCAAATTCCAACCCTTTGTCACGTGTACCTGAAGTTTTATTTTGATCATTCATTCAGTTATTGTAACATTTTCTTTCAGGGTGTACGATACGTTTTCTTTCCTGATAGTGAATGGAGTTACTCGTACATCTCAGCTGCTATTAACAAACGTCAGCTACCCAAAAGGTCTTCCGGCAAAGGACGGTAAACATAATTGTGTATAAATAGAAAGCCAGAGAAAGACAGTGTGGTTCGATCTTTCGTTTGTTATATTACTAGATTATTATATTATTATTATTATTATACATTTCTGGTAATGAAACCAAGGATGCCTCATATAAGTGAACTTAAAGTGTTACTACAGCAATTTTTTAGACAGCAGAAACATCTATACACCTTTCAGACTACTGTTTAATGAGTTAGTTAACTTATTTGGATTCACAGTTTTTTGTAGTATCGCATAAAAAGGGGTCATTATTGGGGATTTGGCAAAACTTGAAAGCATTTGACCTCTGAGGGCGTTTGATTGGTTGGAAAATTCATGACATCACAAAGCGGAAGAAGTTGCTGATGATATTACGCAATCATTGACCAAGTGCGTGTTAACAATGCAACAAGGCCTGCAGAAGTAAAGACCTCATGCATGTGAAGTGTGAATAAGACTTTAAAATGCCGAAATCGGGTGCAATAGGTTCCCCCCCAAAAATTGGCTGTTTCCGCTATTTAGGAAGGAATGGGTACATTTTGTAAACTTAAACGCGTTCCAACTTCAGCGTTTCGAATGTGTAGTTAGTTGGCCGTGTCTGGATACTTCGCCCACACTCCTCGCGAACTGTCCAGAAAAAGAGTGCAGTTCCCACATACTGACGGCCTCACATAATTGACACAACGCGATCAGGGAAACAGACGAAAAGCCAGACAGTGAAAGGGCCAATCGGACGAAAATGAGGAGCTAAACCCCACTGGTAAGTGTGATAAAGTATGGTTGGTAGGAAACCAACTGTAGCTCACAAGCCTGAGGAAACATGTCAACAAGGGTGCTTGCTATGTGAACCAGAAACACCAGGGTTAACCCCTACTCTTTCACGACAAGAGTTCTTTTTTTTTTTACATGCACTACTAATCCTAGTACACGGGACTTTCGGCTTAATGTCCCATCCCAAGGACAAGGCAATAATGGTCAAGTATCTTGCTCAAGGACACAAGTGTCAAGACCGGAACTCGAACCCACACCCTCTGTTTAGAATCACCAAAGCTTGAGTCCGGTTACTCATAGGTCCCGCTTACAGAGTTTCTTGAATGACATTTTGAAGTCGAAGTTTTGTTTTCGCATATTCATGCTTCTCTAAAGTTAGCGAACCAAAGTTAGAAGTGTAAGTAGAAGATCGCAAGTCCCTGTAAAGAATTATACAGATATATATTTGTTCATAAAACAAATGAATCACATACTACTTTCTATATCTGTTTTAACTAATTTGTAGGTGGATGGCGCCACCACATTTTCCAAAGGAATTGACAGCAAAAAACATCAAGCTGGTGCATCCTGACTTCATAAGATATCTTAAATTAAGGTATTACCTTCACCGTTGAAATACACATACTCACACTCTAAAAACTTCCTGGTCCAAATTGACCCGAATTCCGGATTCAAGGGATCCTGAACCACAAAAGGGTCAACAATGAGATTTTGACTCGGATTCTGCGTCAGTATGACCCCCTTTCTAGGTCAATTTTGAGACAGATTCCGGGTCATGGTGACCCAGATGGGTCAGGCCCCATGAAACCCGATTCTGGGTCATGGTGACCCAGATGGGTCAGGCACCATGAAACCAAGATCCGATTCCGGGTCATGGTGACCCAGATGGGTCAGGCCCCATGAAACCCGATTCCGGGTCAATTCTGACCTGAAAGTTTTGAAAGTGCAGGCAAACCATCAATCCAGGTTAAAGGCAAAGTATATCGTTTGATTGCTTCGTATACAAATGTAGATAATTATTTTTTGAGATATCGCCGAAAAACCGGAGCGATTATGTCCACGCAGGAAGAATAACCCCTAACAGAAACGTTTCTCAGATTTAAATTTTGGGTAATAAAAACCAATATCTTTTTACATAACCACATTTCTTCGAAGTGAAATGGTTCGCAAAATGCTTTATACTATCAAAAACTGCTGTAGGCTCAAACCAATATGTTTTTATTGCCATTAATGTTAAGAGTGATTACCAAAGGTGTACCTTCCCTTTGAAGCTTGTGCCTTAGTGATTGTCAGACAATAATGTCCACACTTGAGGCAGGCTACCCAACGTGTACATGAAATAACAAACCTGTGGAAATTCAAGCTCAATGGTCATTGGAGTCCCAAGCAAAATCGGGAGAATTTTATTCTTTCTAAAAACTATAGCTTTTCAGGCAGAAACATTACGAGGGGAGGTTTCCACTATGCATCTTTACACAATTTAAATTATATGTAAATCGGTAAACATTTATTTTTCAATCCCAATGTTGTGCACGCCCTCGGGCGTTCAATATGTATCAATAGTAACAACGAAATTATTACAAGGGCTGAAGTTGTTACTATTAGTTTTGTGGCGAAAAGTTCAGGTTCCTGAAGGCTGCGACTTGGAACCAATGTTCGTTAGCTGCACAGTCCCACTCATTTACAACTAAATACGAATACTTTTGCAAGTTTTGCTTAATAAGGAGAAAAGGACCAAGTAATTAACGAGATTTTATTATCATTTGCAGTTGGATAAACTCTAGGCACAAACATAAAGCCATTCATAGGCCCACAACAGGTGGCATTATGCTTCTACTGGCGTTACACACCTGTGACGAGGTTTGTATCTTTTACAAAAGTTTGTTTATTTATTGGTAATCGGGTGGAAAATGAAGGGGCAATGTTTCAAAAAGGAAAGAAGGATCCATTTGTTTTTCAGATATTATTGGGGAAAAACGAAAGATTTGAAGTTTGTTGTAAATTAACAATCGGGGTGATGGGTTTTTGTGGGTCTGAAAGCAAAGGATTCTGGGCCTCGATGGGTAGACCCTTTTTGAAACCACAGTTTGGAACTTGGGCTTGGTTTTCACTCCGTCCATTACACAGAAAACTGAAGCTGAAGCCCAAGCCCAAGCAGCCCTGGTTTCGAAAACGGCCATGAAATTTGGCCTTAACGGCACTGTTCGAAAGATCGAAATTTAGGCCAAATTTCATGAGCACGCTGTTTACCTGTAAGCACATGAGTGTGCTAACTGTATAAAAAAGGGAGCAACAGTCCATTTCACGATCGAAAGTGTAGGTTTTCCCGGCCATTTTCAGCAACATTTGTATCAATTTCATTAACACGCATTCAAACCAAAACGCATTTTACCATAATCCACTCAAACTATAGGGTGTCTTTTTATTCAATGTAATTTTCCTGCACACATGGTTTCGTTTTTCTCATTCAGATTAGTTTCAGTAATTCTGTTTCATTTATATGCATTCAAGACTCCACTTAGACCATTCTTAAGTTGAATTCCTACTTCCTATTTACAAACTAAGACAGATCGAAGCACACATGAATTTCAACTTGTGTGCCTATAAAACACAAGTTGTTGCTCCCCGAGTAAATGACAAGAGATCCATTACCAGCACTTCAGTAGTTATAAGAGACGTTTCTGTGTTATAACATTTCACTTAAATCATGTGTCTTGTCTTAGTTGTTACAAAATGTTGTTTCTTTCTTAAAGTTAAAGCATGCCGATAAATGTTGTCAATTTGTTTGTTTGGGTGTGCAAGTCAGTTTCCCAGTCAGTTTCCCTTGTGGTTTATAACTTGCAATTTGAAACACACCCAAGTTTATGATACAACCTGGGAAGCATGCAGCAACAGAGGGATCACCTCAAGGGGATGCGACTTCTTTAACAGTTGAATGGCTTCAGACTGCCCTCTTGGGCAAAAATAGGGAGACCACCAACATAGGGCTGGATAGCTCAATTGGTAGAGCGGAGGTCGTTGGTTCAAAGCCCGATCTAGTCAACATTTCTTTGATCAACCCCCCCCCCCCATAAAAATAATAAAACTTACCCAGTCAGTTTCCCTTGTGACATATAAATTGCTATTATTATTGTTAACAGGTAAACGTGTATGGTTTTGGAGGAAGCACTGTTAGGTTTTCCGACCATTATTACGACAAGGAGTTCTACAGGCGTGGTAAATTCTCCAATCACGACAACGATGCAGAGGACAAACTATGGCACCTTCTTCACGAGCGTGGAATTATTAACTTGTATACAAGAGATTAACAAATGTTAACAATAAGTTACAGGTTTGGTTACCTATAAAAACTAGTATTAAATTTAAAAAACCGATTAGATTTGATCACCAAGTGCATACTAGTACCAATCATCAAAATCCCTTAATTG
The DNA here is from genome assembly GCA_037783415.1 of Leptasterias polaris. Taxonomy (NCBI): domain Eukaryota; kingdom Metazoa; phylum Echinodermata; class Asteroidea; order Forcipulatida; family Asteriidae; genus Leptasterias; species Leptasterias polaris. The sequence continues at coordinate 9,152,856 of JAZGTN010000022.1, forward strand.
ACAGTTTTTGTGCATCTCCCCCTAAACAAAACTGCCGAGTTTGATGATGATTTTCATGTCAGAACCAAAACCTGTCCAATTAAAGGATTCAGCGAACACAACAAAAATATCCACTCTGACAAATAAGTCTTCTTTTCAGAGGTTTATTCTCCACAATGTCTCGCATCAAAACTATCATTTACAAGAGTATATACACTGGTCATAAAAACATAAGTACAATCACTTCCATTTGGGCACGCGTCAAAGTGCTCCGCACAATTAAGTGTCAAATTTATATCTAAAGGCAAAATGCTATGTCACTCAGACATCTACCAATTACTTTCTCCTAAAAGGAAAATAGCCACAAGGCAACAGGTCACTTAGAACACTGATCACTAAGATCAAAATGAAGGTCACTAAGACCAAATGTCACAAAGACATAAATTGTTCCTACTAAGGGACTACAGCCACTCAGGCACATTAGCAAAAGCCTTGAAGCAAAATTACACAATATCACAGTCTAGTGAATATCCCTATTATTACAAACTTATTATGCTTTTAATTAATTTACAGTGAAACGGTCCTAGTTCAAACCTAACACCTTTCCACTGTCTAAAAGCAACACTCAACAATAAAGTTAACGCAAAATTGCAACTACACGGAGGTGAACCCCCTTCACTCTCAAGTAAGGCAGTTTCAAAAATACAGGCAGTAAATGCAATTAATGATAATAAATTATTTGTCACTCTTTGTACAGGTCCAGACAAATTCCTATTTAAATGTTCAAAGTTTACTTGCTGGCTACTCCACCCATGCAAAAGAAAAGGCTACTTGGGCAGTTCCAATATACAGACAGGATGCGGTGTACCATCCCCTGCTTTCCAAGTCTCCAGTTAATGGCGACACTCAAACATCATTGATTCACTATAAAAGTGGTGCTCCAACGTAAAGTTGTGACCCAAAACCAAAGCCGTCTGCAATTTCATAAGTAAACCAAAACACTTGCCGTAATTCTTGAGTTTAAACGTACAAACATGAAAAGCACAAGAAATTCTTCACTTGGAATTAAAGTATCTAATCACATAACTTGAGTAAGATTAAATATCACAAAGGTTAGATTTCTTAACCTCACAAAATATGTAGTAGTTTTAAAAGAGATTACTTCACTGAACAGAATATATATATAATTATGTACACAAAAGTTTCAACTTACGGTTGTCGATCCTTCTCCGGACTTGTCTCCTCTCACGCCAAAAGTTAAATATGTTAGGTGAAAAATCAACCTAAGAACACTCGCAATTTATAGATACTTGCAACAGCAAACACAAGCCTGGATGCTTGCTTTCAATAAAAAAAAACTGAGGGCCTGAATACTCTTAATAATTGTCGCTGCAGCAGAGCTGAGTGTAAAGGCAGTCCTCACAGACCGAGATCTTGGAGACAACGCCCTGACTTTCACTTCACACAGAAATACCTAGAACTCAATATTACATCCTATTTACATCATCAGAATCATTCTTCAATCCTGCACTCAACTTTCACCTCAACTCCTTTTCTAATTCAAAACTGACCCGATGTACATGTATATTTGTCAGATTTAAGTTGTATATTATTGTGTACATAGCCATGGTTATCCTCCCCAGTTTTGGTTCATGTGAATAATCATGTAAATAGTGTTTGAATATTCATAAGTTTAGGGTCATTCAGCATACATTAACCCAGAAGGTAAGAATGTCTGGAATTGGGTGTGGCCTTTTGTTGTCTGAGTGTGTAGTGAAGTGTGAATGAGTGTGTAGTGAAGTGTGAATGAGTGTGGAAGGCTAGGGAAGGTGTCTTATCCAACTCACTGATCTACGATCGCCACTGTGGTCTTTTCTCTCCTGCAAGTCAGACTTGAATGTTTTTACAGTTAGAGCAATTGGCTCTAGAGATATCCCCTTGGGGGTTTTGACCACTTTTATAAGCAGGGGAAGATTAAGTGAAACTTGGGAGCATGAGGCTACCAATTGTGACTTTGGACCGGTGATTGGAGGCAAGGCAAGGCAAACCACTGAACTGCAAACCCATGCCCTTCGGGGATGGGTTTTTATCATGCTCCGGAGTAACAAAAACTCCATGGCTGTAACCAGCTAGCTAGACGTGCCTGTGGTGTAGCACACCTACTTTAAGATGAGGTTATTTGGAAAGCGGAGTACTTATTTGAGATGGGGTTTCAGACCCAGTAAAAGTTAAAGTGCCTGGTTGAGTACTTATTTGAGATGGGGTTTCAGACCCAGTAAAAGTTAAAGTGCCTGGTTGAGTACTTATTTAAGATGGGGTTTCAGACCCAGTAAAAAGTTGTGCCTGGTTGAGTACTTATTTGAGATGGGGTTTCAGACCCAGTAAAAGTTAAAGTGCCTGGTTGAGTACTTATTTGAGATGGGGTTTCAGACCCAGTAAAAGTTAAAGTGCCTGGTTGAGTACTTGTTTAAAGGCCCTGTACACTATTGGTAAGATCGAAAAACACAAATGTTCACAGATTCACACATAACTTACATGATTTAAAGTAAGTAATGGTAGAAAGGGTTCCTTAAAATATTTTTGCCTAAAATGCTATCGTTTCTGAGAAATGAGTAAAACAATAGTTTTTATCGCGCGCGATAATAAACTCGATGTTTGAAAAACAGAAAACACATAAGGTCTCTTTTCACTATTTTCTCGTGACCTCGATGACCAATTGAGCTCAAATTTTCACAGGTTTGTTATTTCATGTATGTGGTTGATTACACAAAACATGAACACTGTCTGTGATTATTTTGTCAGCTCTGCCAATCCTGTATAATACCTTTAAGATGGGGTTTCAGACCCAGTAAAAGTTAAAGTGCCTGGTTTGAGTACTTATTAGAGAAGGGGTTTCAGACCCAGTAAAAAGTTGAAATGAAGTTGTGTACTTACAACATGAGGAGTGTGGAACACCAAACTAGTAGCAGAGAATTGCTTTATTTCATTTTGTAAGTTAAGTGTATATAATAAGGCCGTTGGCCTGTGGAATTTTGTGTAAATAAATCTAAGTGGAACTAAAGAAGGCTTCAGACTTTATAATTATTTTAAGACCGACGTTGTTCTCACAATATTCAACTCACAACACTGTAGACTCCAACCAAAGCATTCCTCAAACACTGCTAGCTATTGTTATTACCTGTTCAGCTTCAATCAACCACGGCATTGCTGGATCAGGTGTTGGTCTAATGATATGCATTATTCGCACTTTGGGCTACAAGTCATCAATATTCAGGACAGCTAATAAATATGCATTAAAATACAAAACATGAGGGTTTCTCTGTGACACATTATTTTATGCAATTATTTTTTTTATGTACAGAAATGTAAGAAAATTAACATGACGAGCCAATACCCCCCCCCCCTTTGTTTCTGACGTCATCGCTTAGTTGCCATATTTGACGAGTGAGAGACAGACCTCGCAAGCGTGGTTTAAATTGCAAGGGACCAAAGGTTAGCACCCGAACTTGCCCCCCTCCAAAATAATGTATTGGTAGGCCTACTTATGGATAGAAATGCACTAGTTGAAAAGCCAATAGTTTAAGTATATGTAAACTGATACAAAATTCCTCTTAATATTTCACCTGTCTTATCAGTTCCGGCAACATTTACAAGAGGCAGTAATAATGTTATCAGAAGCCCTTCAATGTAAAGTGAAGTGTAATTTTATAACAGCAGAGATGTGTGTTTGATGTTAGAAACAGATAAGAAATAGACTTTGGACATTACGAGCAGTGACTGGTGACTCCACCTATTCGTTTGTTAAGTAAATTAGTAAAAGCTTCCACAAACAAGGCTTGGTTTCTCAGTGTCACTGAGCTTGTACCTAGTGGTATCGACAAGACTCACTCATCCTGAGTATGAATATTGACGACGGTTTCAGCAAAATGAAAAGAGGAACAAGTAAGAAAACTATAGCTCTAGCTGTGATTGTCACTTGTGTGGTAGTTACGGCAATCACCGTACCACTGACTTACTTCCTTCATCCCGATAAGATCAGCAGTAGCTCGTCGGACTCTCAAAAGGGTGAGTGCCCCACGGTTGTCCCCACGAGTGGACCTCTCCCAGGTATAGAAGATCACGATAGAGTCAACTGCTTCCCCGGGTGGGATGATTACTCAGAAGGAGAGTGTCTCAAGAGGGGATGCATCTACTCCGAGCCTGCTGTGGATAAAGACGCACCGATCTGCTACTTCCCTAGAGATTACGGAGGATATCGTATGGTGGGCAAGGAGGAGGCCACGCTCTCGGGGTACCGGATCACCCTGGACCGCATCGCGTCAACCCCGTCGCTATTTGGAGGAGATATTCCAAGACTACTCGTAGATGTAGAATTCCACTCCGAGTATCGTCTTCGATTTAAGGTAGCCAGATTCATACTTAGTCTAAATTCGAATTGATTGGATTGTTAAAGAGTTTTGATAATCCCATTCCAGTCATTAGTTAGGTATAAATAGATGATTGTGTTCGTTGGACTACCTCAATGATTACCAACATTACCATTTCTATCAAATCCAAGCGAATTGTTAGCGCATAAGTTACTCGTTAATGATTGCGTTTGCCCTTTTGAGGTTCGATGTGGAATATTTCCGAATGTTCTGAAGGTATGCCAGCCACATTGTGAATCGGATATGATAGTTATTCAACCAAAGTCGTTCTATAAATAACAGTGGTCTAAACCTGGTCCCATATCGATCCACACTAATAACCTATTATTGACTTTAATGGTATTTGAGGTCGACTTTTAATGACATCTTGATCTATATAACGATAAGCCATCAATGTATACAAAGATCTTTCACCTGAACTTCAACCCCTTTGATCTGAACCAAGTGACGTCGAGTTATATTTGTCCTTCAACTGATATATAGGTCTCGCAAATAAACGGGTTGTAAACGGGCTTTGCAGACAGTTTGCATCCCACCCCTGTCTGGCCACGGAAAGCACCTGTTTTCCCTAAAAGGAGAGGGGATGATCCTTGTTGTCTATTTCCGCGGTGTTATCGCCTTTGTGACATCAAAGTTTGTTTTTTAATTCCACTTTTGAATTTCATATGTAAATATCAAGTGTACAACTTTTAATCTTGTATTTATTTAATTTATTGATTTTCTTTCTTTACCCATCCTGGGCCCGATTTCATAGAGCTGCCTCAAGCACAAATGCAGTTGCTAAGCACAACAAAAGTATGCTTACCTAAATAAGGTTACCAACCAAAATACCATGTCATATGTGCCATCTATGACTGGTGTACTGCTCATTCTGGCGTAGCAGACTGTTGTCAAGCAAGTATTTTCTGCTTAAGCAGCTATATGAAAGTGGGCTGGGTGAACCTTTCAGTAAGGAATACTGTTTTGTTCAAACATCAAATTAAACTATGAAGTTTGCTTTTGAAAAGTAACATGCAGTTCCAATTGTCTTGAGAAATCCATTTCTCTATGATATGTGAAATGAAATATGCAAGAACATTCCTCCAACACTGCTGCTTGTTCATTTGTGACAAGCAAAACATCGCAGATAATGATCTTAATTCAGTGCCTATTTTTCCTCTGAATGAACCATGACCACATAGAAACAGATGCTCTAGTCACCTACTCCGCATTTGTTATTGGATTAATTCACCCGTAACTTTCTTGATTTTGGTAGACTATTGTAACACTATGTACTTGGCGTGTCTCTTACATTGCATGTGATGAAGTTGTTGATGCTACTAAAAAGCTCATGCAGATTTTGTGTGATTAGTTAGTCTTATTAAAGTGCTACCACTATACCTTCCACTCTACGCGTGCTACTAGCTTAATATTTCGATGTTCACATGGTATGTACGGGGTGGTTGAAGCAAACTATAGACAACAAGTGTATGAGTCTTAGACTCATCACACACCCCAAGTGTGTTCTCGTTTACGGTATAAATATCAAAAGTGGGCTTCTTGTTCTTCAGAAGTTCTGGCCGTGATTTCATGTTTTGATTTAATGACAGTTTTACGACCCAGCTAACGTACGTTTTGAGGTTCCACTCGCCATTCCAAGCCTGTCATCCATCAAACCAGAGGACACCAAATACCACGTGACCTTCACCCAGAACCCGTTCACTCTAAAAGTGACCCGTAAGGACACAGGAACCGTTCTGTAAGTGCTCTCAATTGAAACGTTTTTCTTTATTTTTTTCGTTTTTTTCACCACTGGGTATTTCAACCCTGAACTTTCACGAAAAATAAAGTTTGAAATTAGTGAGTGGGATTTCACTGAGGAAAATCAATTTTCATCTGATCATTTTCATTCCCGGAAGATACGCCACACTGAATTGAAATAATGTTGTGCAGGAAAGTTCAAGTTCAGGGTGAAAGCAGACTGCCCTGAGGCAGTGGCGTAACCTGACATTTTCATTGGGGGGGGGGGGGGGGGGGGGCAATGGCATAATTTTAGGGGGTTATTTAATGTATCAAAACAATTAATTAATTCATTTTCCCCAATCTCATGAGGGGGTGGGCCTCTGCCTACGCCACTGGACTAGGGCACTTACAAATTGATTTGTCTTCATTGGATAAAGACATCATTGTTTGAAAGCTACCGATTATGTAGTTCATACAATAACTATTTTTTCCCTGTGACATATTTTCCTCTGAAATGAAGTCATCTTCGAGACAAACTGGTATGTACGCTTTTGTACGGAGAATTGTTCATTCTGGAATGTTGGTGATACTCGATCCAAACGGTGTTGAATTTGACCTCATGACTGCAAAACAAATTCCTCTTTGTATCGGACCCATTTGTTTTTGATGTTCGATGACGTCACGTTACAAATTTTGCAATGAAAGTCAAAGAGTAGGAGATAAAATCACAGTTTACACCATTTTAACGTGAGGTTAGAGACCTTCATGAGGACTCTACCCATTGAAAATTTTGTAAATTACAAAAGTTAATTTGAAATCGAAGCCCCTATTAAAATAAAGTGAACATTGGGTGTATTTGCGTCCCAGTAATTGCGAATCCGCAATGGATTGGTCTGATAGTGATACAGTCGATAAAACCCCTTATATTCTTCACTTTTCCTTGGGGCAGGTGGGACACTTCTCTCGGACCCCTCATCTTCGCAGACCAGTTCCTACAGATCACCACCAAACTCCCGTCCTCCAATATCTACGGCTTTGGAGAGAATGAACACCCTTCGTTTAGACATGACATCAGATGGAAATCATGGGGGATGTTCTCCCGGGATCAACCGCCAGGTGTTAGTATACTGTTCATGTTTGTGTTTAAGCGTATGAAGAGTAGACATGAAAACAAAAGAGGTCCACATAATGTAGGGATTTGGAACACTACGTGGACTTACACACGCCAACACACACTGCTCTGAGTTACATACACACTGTGGACATTCTTTTTCTTCAACACTTTAGAAAACCAAAACAAAACAACAACACTCTTTATGGATGTTTGTAAGTCAACATAGTGTTTCAAATCTCTACATTGTGTGGACCTCTTTTGTTCTCAGGTCCACATTTCGTGGAAACAGTGTTTTTACAGTGTTTTTTTAGTTTTAAAAGTGCACAGAACAAGGGAATTTTCACAGAGAGTATTACAGAGCTGTGTGTTATTTCGTGCGTGTGAGCAACCTTTAGACAAACACGTTTCACAGGTTCACTTTATCAATGCTTCCCGTAATAAAAACGCTGAACACTTTGAAAGCCTCGATATCCGCCACAAGTGGGCGCTCATGTTGCTGTATTAGCTCATTATATTAACGACAGGTGTTCAGAGCTATGAATTTATGTATGAGACCTACATGGCATCAATTTAATTTTTTTATATCTAGAACCATGTAAGGGTTTTACATTCAAAAAGCTGATCAGAAATACTCTCGTGCGAAATTTAGATTTGCTTGTACCATTGACCCATGCATTTAAGCATCTTAATTGAAAAGCTACAAATTTTCTAGAAGAATTGGTTTGTGTTTAATAACTTCATACGTATAACACCCGCGAACAATATATATTGGGTGTAGGCGATGGGTTAAATTAAAAACTTAAAAACAAATGTATTCACTTTCTCCTCCTTCTTACTGTTTTATTCGTTTTAGTTTTTCAATGGTTAATCCAGAGCTATACGACTCTTGAATTGTCATATGTTGCATTTTTGAGTCCGGTTTTGCATTGTGAATTGTTATTTCAAAATTTCATCTTTGATTTATCTTTTTCAAATCCTCATTTTTACTATTTATAGTTTTATTCGTTCTGCCTTTATCGGTCCTTTTGGGAGAACCATACCCTCCTTAATTATAAAGTTTTTACCGCTAAAGTAAACTGGATTGGTATTCGTGCCATATTGTCCCCACAGGGTGATGGCAACCTCTACGGTGTTCATCCATTCTACATGAACTTGGAGGAAGACCACAATGCACACGGTGTCTTCCTACTCAACAGCAACGCTATGGGTGAGTTTCGCCACTTAACAAACTCCGGGGAATTATGTGTACTGTAGCTGTCTCAGCAATGCACAACCTTCCCCCAAAAAGTGTATTTACCACTTCCTTCCGGATAGTCCTAATCCATTGCATTTCACATCTCAGTTAAAAGTATCTACTTGGAAAAAACTTCTCCCAATTTTCTTAAGCCAGCATACCACATGGTTTTCATGTTATAGTCAAACGTAAAGGAGGCTGAACTTAATAAGATTTGTTTACATTTATATAGACCTGAACATTGGAATACTCCACAACGTTGCCAACCAGCAGCAACGCTAATAAAAGTAAACTTCATTATTTTGTTGTATTAATTTAAGAAACAAGTCACTCTTTCTGCAGCTACAGTACATTCACGTACTTACAATTGGATTCTGATTGAACTTGTTCCCAGAGGGCTTTAGGCCTAGCTAACCTTATTCTAATCTGACTCTTAGTAAGATCCGAGTCACGTGGGACCTGACCAATATCTGGGTCAATATGACCTGGAGTCTGGTATGTGAGTTTATTTGACTCTATTTTATTCATTTTATTTTGTTTTTATTATCAATTGTGTTTGGCAGATGTTGCTATGCAGCCAGCCCCTGCTCTGACGTATCACACAACGGGTGGAATTCTAGATGTCTACATGTTCCTTGGTCCAACACCTGAGAATGTGGTACAACAGTACACTGAGGTAAGCCACTCTATGGTTTTGTAAAGGGAACAGTCCAACAAACACAACAACAGCAACAACAATAACATTAACAACAACAAACACAACAACAGCAACAACTATAACAACAGCAACAACAAACACACCAACAACAACTGCAATAAACCCGTCATTTATAACTGATGGAGCCTAATAAGCCCAAATCCAAGCCAAAGTCGTGATTTCGAACAGGGTCTATGTTCAAATAGTGTTCAACAATGCAGACCCCATGTGATTTTGCCATAACAAGCCAGGAGCCACATTGTCAAAAATAGGCCAAAGTGACGAATAATGTCAATATTGTTACTAAGGAAAAATGTGGTTCCTTTATAATCCCCGGACGGCTTGTTGAGTTTATAGTTATGAACGCTTTATTCTTTCATTATCTTCTTGCAACTTCGATGACCAATTGAATCAAAGTTTTCACTGGTTTGTCATGTTATGCTTAGTGTTAAGGTACACCAAATTAGGTAACTGGTTTTTGACATTATATACCGTGCCTTTAAAGGCCCTGTACACTATTGGTAAGATCGACAAACACAAATGTTCACAGATTCACACATAACTTACATGATTTAAAGTAAGTAATGGTAGAAAGGGTTCCTTAAAATATTTCTGCCTAAAATGCTATCGTTTCTGAGAAATGAGTAAAACAATAGTTTTTATCGCGCGCGATAATAAACTCGATGTTTGAAAAACAGAAAACACATAAGGTCTCTTTTCACTATTTTCTCGTGACCTCGATGACCAATTGAGCTCAAATTTTCACAGGTTTGTTATTTCATGTATGTGGTTGATTACACAAAACATGAACACTGTCTGTGATTATTTTGTCAGCTCTGCCAATCCTGTATAATACCTTTAAGGAGACAGCTTTAAAAAATCCGTAGGGGCTACATTTTTTGTTTTCACTTTTCCCCCGAAGATAATAAATGATTATTGTAAATTTTTCACATCTTACAAACTATCCATGCAATTGGATTTACAGGCTATAGGACGACCCGTGATGCCGCCATACTGGTCGTTAGGTTTCCAGCTGTGTCGCTATGGTTACAATTCATTAGACAGAGTTAAAGAAGTAGTGGCGGGAATCAGACGATACGACATCCCACTGGTAGGTAGAATTACATCAGGAAACTGTGATTGATATTTGCTTAGTATTTATAGTATAGGGTGAAGTAAACTTTCCGTTAACACATTGTGGTATAAAATGACACACATAATAAGGGTTAAACTTACACAGAGTTCAAGTTAGAAATCCCATTCTCCGGGTCAGCTTGATATTGTAAAAACTTTGCTCTGAAAATGTTCTGTGTGATGTTTTTATATATTGTGCAGTTTTGCGAATAAATAAACTGAAAATTAAAAATCCTAAACTTTAATTTGAGCTTGTAGCTGACGAGCGTCTATTTTGCCTGTAACAGGATATACAGTATGGTGACATCGACTACATGGAGAGACAGATGGATTTCACAGTCAGCGCGGATAGATATGATGGTTTGGGAGAGTTTGTGGACGAGTTGAAGAACAACGGAACACACTACATCATAATATTGGTAAAGTGTCTCAGACAAAAACAACTTATCAATGATACATTGAAAATAATTGTAGATAACCAGTGCTAATTCTAATACATTGTTTTATGTCTGGTTGGCGTACAACCCAAGGGGGCGAGGGAGGGCAACTGCCCTCCAAAATTCGGGCAAAGCGGTACAGAAAATTCGAGCTCGGCAAGAACAAAAAATAGCAGGAGAAAGCAATAGACAAAAAAATTTCGGTCCTGTTGCCATCTCTGTAACATTTCAGGCAAATCTGCCCCGCTTTCCCCCTTAATCAAATATCCCCCTATACGCACATGGTGCCCTCACCCTACCCTCCACTGACCTATAAGGCTTGTTTCCCGTTTGATGTCGGAAACACCGTACAGATTGTACACTGCTCCATGCAATCAATGACGGAACCCAAGCCGAAGCCAGAGCCCAGTCTGAGGTTTGGAGAAGGCCCGTATAGTGTTAATAACTGTTGAATCTTTACGGACTTTAGGATCCAGCAATACCAGCCAATGAGACAACGGGAACATATCAACCGTATGACCAGGGAATTATTGATGATGTCTTCATTAAAACAGAGGACGGACAATCAATCCTCTTCGGAAAGGTAAAGATATAAGTTCTTACAGATTGAACTGTTTGTATCCAGTCTCTTTCCACTCTTAAGATTAAGACTTGACTGATTTTACTTTATTTGTATATGCATTTTATTTACTCTTTGGGTTTGACGTATATCTGATTGTTGTACTTCATTGTGCTGTTTTTACGATTGTATTTTGATTGTTGTGCACTTTTTTATGGTGAAAATGATAAATTTGTTATTACTGTTCTTCTTTTTATTCACTTGCATGATTTACATGATGCACAATAACTCTGAACTATAATCTTTGTTGTATTCTGATTTGTTTTTTGCTAGATATAGTAACTTGGACATTCTTTGTAACTCGCTCTTACTCATCTACAGTACACTAGATTGATAATTATAAAAATCATAATTGTCTTCCAGTGGATCCCTCCTTCTTGACTAATATGTTCACTTTTCTTACAGGTGTGGCCAGACTTGCCGGATATTTACGTCAACCTGAGTAAGGAATGGGAGTATCAGGTTGAAGTAAGATTTTCATGAGTTTTTCTTTTTGCTCAAAAATACATTAAATGTGTTAACACAGTATTGGTGGAGCTGAAAAAATAGTCGCAGACAGTGTTCATGATTTGTATGATCAACCATATACATGAAATAACAAACCTGTGAAAAAAAATTGGACTTAATCCGTTGTGTGAGTATGGAGAAAATGATGAAAAACATGCACAATTTTCAGCTTGTAAAACACATTGTTCTTAATTTTTGTTGTAACAGCCGGAATCAGCTGTTACGGTTTTGTTTTTAATAGGTTTTCAGAAACAGTTTTCTCAAAAACAACTTCATTTCAGAGGAAAACTTTTACAGAACTTTTACAGAACTTCATAGATTTCAGACAAAAATTAAACAACGATGTTTCCATCCTTCTGTATAATACATTCACAAGAGCTGACTCTATTTGCACTTTCAGTATATTATTTTATTGATGTACATGTAGTGTATTTCATTGATCTCCTTTTCTCTTAGAATTACCGAGCACATGCCGCTTTCCCAGACTACATCACGAAAAGGACCCAAGACTGGTGGGCAAAGTTAATCCTTGAATTCCACGACGAGGTTGCGTTTGATGGAATATGGATTGTAAGTTCAGATAGTTAATCAAAATGCTAAGTAAGCTAATGTACTGGGCACAATTTCATAGAAATGGTTAAGCACAGAAAATAAACTTAACACAACAACATTTAGCTTACCCGAAAAAGGTTACCAGCCCAAAGACCATGTCACATGTACCATTTGTGATTGGTATCCTGCTCATTTTTGCTATTTAGGAAATTGTTAATCAATATTTTCTGCTTAAGCAGCTTTATGAAATTGGGCCCTGCCATAGAATAAACCGACCCATTAAGCCCCGCCCCTTAGTGCTAACACGCACCCAGATCCAAATAAAGATGTGAGAAAGTTTCCACCCATTTTGGATTACATGCGTTGTGCGTTTCCAATGCGGGCAAGTTGACAGAGCAACACGCATAATGTCTTATGCGCTACCCACGTGGGGGTGCTGATGATGGACAGTTGGTATAGTGGGTGGGGCTTCATGGATAGGTCTAACACAAAGAGGTCATGGTGACGGTCTGACCCCTTCCCCCCTTCCACCCAATATGAAATTAAAGACTTGCAATCATTAAACAACCTTTTCACCTAAGGAGAATTAAAAGCACTCCGGTGCCTTTGTGTGTAGGACTTAGCGCCCCTTCAAGATAATCCAGTTATATTCTAACATTTAACCAGAGATATTTAAGAGATTTTGAACAAATTAAGAGGAAATTATAGAACAACGAATGTTTATTTGCTATTTGACATTTTCGTATTTTTCTCGTATTTTCATCACAGGATATGAACGAACCAGCAAACTTTGTCGAGGGGTCCACGACAGGATGTTCCGACAATAAATACGATAATGCACCGTTCCATCCAAGTAAGATATCACTGCATTGGAAGCTTGAAATGCAGATATGGGGCTAAATATCCAATAATGGTGCTGTGTTCACCCATCGATCTAGCAAAATGATTGCATCCGTACCTTAGGGGAGGCATGTCATTGTTTGTTGGCATTTGTGAAATAAAGAGGACTAAAACAATGTCGAGTCTCTTCCCCCACGGTGGCTGTACAGACCAATACTTATTTATTGACACCCAATGACGTTATGTTTCAAGTTTCGCTCGGAAAGAGTACCAAACAAAATCGCATTTTGCGTAAAGCAAAGCATTGTCAAGGCATAGCTGTTAAATATTTGATGAATCATTTTGCTGAACACAAATTACTTGGAAATTGAAAATAAAACGTACTCCCAAAAATACAGATTACTTTTTCCAGTTAAATGCATAATTATTTGGATTCGCATGGAGGAAAGTTCTATTTTAGAAATTAGCTGTAAGCATGAAAAAACCCACAAAAAACCGAAACAACAAGTTATCTCAATCTCTTATACACAAATTTGAAGAAGTTAGAACCGGTTTAACCATTATTGCATTAATACAAATGGTTATGATAAACATGCCGGTTTAGAGTCATTTACTAGTATTGTCGCATTTTTTTTCATTAAAAAAAAATAGTAGGGCCTACTATCGGCAATAAAAAACCAGGTGTAGTTATTCTACATTATAACAAACAATTGTTGAAACGAAAAACACAGTATTTTACAACACGCCGATAACTAAATAGGCCAACACACTTTGATAAGATTGTTTTGCTTTTTGTTTCTCCTTGAACAGGAATATATGGGGCAAGACTTGCTGATGCGACTGCGTGTATGAATGCTGTACAGCATGATACTGAACTCACAACCACTTTACATTACAACATGCATAGCCTGTTTGGATGGAGTCAGTCACAACCTACGCTGATGTAAGTGTGAATGACGATACTGCCCGTGGGCAGGGGCGTGACAAGGGCGTAGCAAAGGCTAGTCTTGGCCCAAGACGTCAGTGATCGATAGTGGATAGTGTAATGCGCTCGGTTACAATTCGTTACAGCGCGCCCTCTTGTAACGAATTGTAACCGAGCGCATTACACTATCCACTATCGATCACTGACGTCTTGGGCCAAGACTAAGCAAAGGCATGCTTAATGGTACAGAGTATGTGGAAGCCAATTTGGTCCACTGCCTTCGGATAGGGCGCTTTGGGCTACAAACAAACGTTTATTATGAAATATAGGCTACTTGGAAAGATATTTTAGAAGTAGGAAAGTGAATTACTACTTTTGATTGTTGATATTATAGCAATTCAACTGAAGAATGTGAAAATGTAGTCTTGAATATCTACAAATGAAATATAATGACTGGGAACGAACCTGATCCAGAAGAACGAAATCAAAGAATTGGGGAAACATACGTAAATTTGAGTTCGTGTTAATGAAACTGAATTTGTATTTGATGAGATTCACCGGGAACTTATTATTTGTTAAACAGAGGGTCGGAGTGAAATACTCATCCAAAGACCATCGAGGTGCCATAGCTTTAAATGAACAAATTGAAATTCTTTCTGACAGAGCCAATGAAGCTGCAACAGGCAAGCGGGGCATCGTTATCTCCAGGTCTACTTATCCAGGAAGTGGCAAATATGTCGGCCATTGGCTGGGAGATAACACCAGTATATGGCCACATATGCACAAATCTATCATTGGTAAGAAATTATAGAAAATATTTGAACATTCTGCCTTCAGTTGATGTTATAGGGAGGCGGGGCGGGGGATGGGTGCCCTTGAGCCACTCACAAGGGACACACAATCAATTGATTGTCAAACATTCTGCCAGGTACGATTAAAATGAATTGAAAATTATCCTTTGTTTAAAATAACGGATATTTCATGGATTCCTTGACACCTACGGCAGGTAGGGGATGGAATTATGCGACCTTTGATGATACAAGTCTGAAATTCTGCACACATTAAGAGTATGTCATGGCAAAGATATTAGGCTATATGGCTATCGCAGACTGTAGGCCATTTTGAATTTCTACCAGTATTTTTCAAAATTCAAATCTGCGATGGCCTATAGCCAATACCCTTGGCATACTCTGTGTGCCAAGTTCCATGCTTGTATCTACAAAGGCACAATTCCCCAACTTATACACAACAAGCAGTGTGTTGAAGGCGCACGTTTGAAACGTGATCGTATTGTAATTAGTATGCAAATGAAGCATCTGTTGTTTCCGGCAGTTACAAAACATGTTTTGCTGGTGTTAAGTTCACTTCTACATGAATCCAAAATGTATTTTCAAATCATTAATGTTAACAGCATCTATAAAAAAGTATTTTTAGTTGTATCTCTTTATTGAGGATGGATTAAAATAATCAGATATAGAGTATGTTTTTGAATTTTTTTTATAATTCAGGGATGATGGAGTTTAATCTGTTTGGAATTCCCTATGTGAGTATAATTTTTTATTATTTCATTTTTCAAAGTTATGTTCTACTTTTAAAAAATCTGAGATATTGATAGTAACCTCCCCCACCCAAAAAAATAAAAATAAATAAATAAACAAATAAATACATAATAAATAAATATGGTAAAATAAATAAATAAACAAACAACTACAAAACAAAAGTAAACAATGGAAGGCATTTTTCTTGCAGATTGGAGCTGATATATGCGGCTTTTTCGAAGATACCACCATCGATTTGTGTCGTCGCTGGATGCAGCTTGGAGCCTTTTATCCATTCTCAAGGAATCACAACGGACTTGGTTTCATGGTGAGTCAGTGTGAGTGTGGCACTCGCACCTAGAGTATGACGCTCCGTGATACTCAAAACCAGGCACCTCCTCCCAATAAATACTGGGTTCATTTGCTCATCAAAATAGATAAGAATTTTCTCAGTTATCATTCATATGGTTTCTGATTATAACCAGGGCTCAATTTCATAAAGCCTGTAAGCACAAAAAACTTGCTAAGCACAGACAAATCCTGCCAAGCAGAAAAAGGTTACCAGCCGAAATTCCACTAAGTTCACATTGTTGCCACTGGTGCCCCACTCATTTTGTGCTTAGCAAATTGATTTGCTCAGCAGCATTTTTCAAGGCCCATGCCACACTTTGACTGCACTGACATGATTATGCCATCCCATTCTCGTAGCCTCAAGACCCAGCCGCTTTTGGTGAGGAGTTTGCTAATGATGCTCGAGACGTTCTCATGATACGCTACACGTTGCTTCCTTATCTCTACACGCTCTTTTACGAGGCTAACACCATGGGCTCAACTGTGGTCCGCCCACTTATGCATGAGTAAGACTTCTTTCCATTCCCCTTTTCACAGGTATAAATAAGAGAGCATGTTCGGGGATTCGTCATAAAAACGAGGTCACTAAACAAATATATTGGCCATTTATAATTTTATTATTCCACTATGAATTTGAAAAACGAAGAACCAGCAATATGTTTGTTTTCTTTCTTTTTTTCTTTATAAATCTTTTAAAGTATTTGTACACTTTGATAGTAACATGTTTTACTGGGTTTGTATTCACCCGGACAATTTTAAATGTAAATTTATATTTTGTTGTCCGAAGATTTAAAATAGAAACAAATAGGCCTTGATACCGTGCTCTGAACACAAACTAGAAACAAATAGGCCTTGATACCGTGCTCTGAACACAAACTTAGTATTCTTGAATTATAATCTATTGAGTGTTACTTTACGTTTCCCATTTTAAAAAAGGCCGATATTTTGTTATAAAACTCCCTGGTATTCAACTGATTGTTAAACAATTTTTCTGAATTGACTGGATTTGGTTTATCTGAATATTGTCCAACAGATTCACTTCAGACAGTGCAACGTGGAGCATTGATACTCAGTTCCTGTGGGGTCCCGCCTTGCTTATTAGCCCAGCCTTGGAGCAGGTACGCAATCTTAACTCAGTAAATGTGAATCAGATTTAAATTGTGGCTCATGCAGTGATGTGTTGAAACAACAGATTAATGATTAAATAATAATTTTATATTAAAACACTAGCCCATTATGAAATCAATTTGTTGACCACTGCAGGGATTTTTTTATAAGTCAGCAGAACACTTTAGATCACCTTTTTAACCAGCATACCATTATTGTTTTAACCAGCAGAGAACTTTTCCAGTAGACAAAAGTGCTTGGCAATCTTTTAACCACTAAAGCAGTGAACAGGGCGTTTTTCAATTCAATTCAATTCAATTCAATTCAATTTTTATTTCAATTTTTATTTGTCCCACCATGTAGGAAACTCTGTTTGAATACATGCAATACAGAAAGAAAAATAAATAAATAACACACAATCATAAATAAAACTACTGGAAATATTAATTTATCAGAAAACTACATTACTAATAAACCACAATTAAATTATACTGAAAAACTACATCTAAGCAGAAAGTAAACAAAGTAGTTAAACACTTTGGTTATTTTATTATCAGAAAAAAGAATCGGTAATGTCTCAAGAATTGTTCTTAAATAAATTGATGAAACTGCTCTGTTTACTCGATTAGGATCAAGTGGTGGTGGATATGTATGTACCTGAAGGTCCGTGGTATGTGTATCAAACGGTAAGTCAAACCGTACAGCAATAACTAAGACAAATTACTAGGAAACGCCCCCCCGGATAACAAAGAGCAATTTCTACATCTGAAAATTTGCTTTAAAAAAATCCTTGTCTTGTTTAATATACATTTGAAACTACTGCTTTAAACCTCCGGGCTGCCAAATAGAGGGGATATTTTGTATTTCCTACCAGACCAGAATCCACCGTGGAGATTTAAAAAATAATAATTGAGCGATTCAACCTCTTTCTAAAAGTGCTCCACCTACAGATTAGTTCCTTGTCTTTTTTACTTAGGCCCCAGTCCGCCACGTTTTGCATTCATGACAATGTGTCTCAGAATCCAGTTATTTTTTAAGTTGGCGCATATAAAGTGGAAAAAGAACATTTAATTTTCGTGAAACCCTGCCCCAACCGGTTGTTAAGACCGTGCAAGTCTCGCGTGTATTAGAACATTTTTGGCACCACTTTGGTCTCACGTACACATTGCTGCAACGCGTGGAGGAAACAATGACTCGCGCACTTTAACAGTTATGCCCAATGTCCGAACGTGCGAGACTTTCACAGTCTATTGTCATGTCTGGTATATCTATTGTTTTCAATGCAATTGCAAATGAGAACTAATAATAAAAGATTTCCCGGCAAGTTTCAACAAAATTTAATTCAATTTATAAGAAGCAAATCGATTTCAACAGTTTAGCATTCACTGGTCAAATAAGATCTTTGCAGATAACTTTTAATTTTGAAGAGGCTGATCATTAATGATGTAATTAAGTAGTAGAAATTCAACACTGAAGAATGGTGAAATTGTAGTCTTGGGTGCCTATTATATTAATGAAATAGAATGACTGAAACAAATCTGAATGAAAATAAAATCCCACCGAAATATTGTGTGCAAGAAAACGAAATTGAATGCATTAATCTAAAAAGAAACCCTAGTTTGTGTGGTTTTAGGGGGAAATGTGTGAACTTGAATGCGTGTTAGTGAAACTAAATATTTTTTGCTGAGATCACGGGAAACGTATAAAAGAGAATTTGATCTCAAACCAGGGTGAACAAGTTGAGAGGAGTGTAGAGAAGACGACAGTGAAAACACCAACTCCAATGGACCAGATCAATCTTCACGTCCGAGGTGGTTACATTCTGCCGACTCAACAACCTGCCAATTCCACCGTCTTCAGGTTTGTACCCAAAGATGATAGTGTGAAAGGAAAACCGTTAATTTAAGTCCTTGACAAAATAGCGTCTCTACAGTGCCAGTCACTTTGAAGAATCCTGTGGTTTCATTACCAGAAAGAGTTAAAGTAAAATACAAATAATTGAGTGATTATCTTCTAAATACAAAGAGTAAGCTGATGTTATATTTGAACCAATGTTTAATTAACAACATGAATTAGATTTACCCTATACGTGACTGATTTATACAAGGTGCTTTGCTGCTGAAAACAAACACCACATAACCACCTTGGATGGATTTCAAACTAACCACTTCGCACACTCTATAGGGCAGATGTCTTATAAATGCTAAACTACAAAGCATGCCACGTGACGATAAGCCAGTTTGAATCATTACCAAACAGCTTATTTTAGTCTGATCTTTCAGCCGAATATTATCAGCCTTGCTATCAATGTGATGTGATATATTAAACACATTTTACATGCCATATAATGTGAGCCTTATTAGGTGTCAATTGAAAGTCCTTACTCTCATGTAATTTTAGAAAATAAATCCAGCTTTGAATTGTGGCAGGAAGTGCCTGGTTTTGGCATGGAGTGTCATTGTTTGAAAAGGTTGAATCAAAGAATATTATACTTCCACCAAACCATTGACCTAGGGCCAATTTTATGGAGCTGATTCATCAGAAAAAGCAGCTCAGCACAACAAAATATTATTATGCTTAGCAGAAAAAGGCTACCAGTCAATAAACAATGTCACGTAGCATCTGTGATTGGTATCTATACTCGTGGGTGCTTAGTAGAACAACATAAAGCAATATTTCCTGCTTAAGCAGCTCTGTGAAATTTGGCTCCTGTTTTAGATGACATCATGATCCCTGGGGTCACAGGTCACAGGTCAAAGTTGAATTTAATGAATTTTAAAGTTACTTCTACCAAATCAGGGGAAAACTTGTTAAGGTTTTAGATGGAAACTTTATTGTTGTCTGAAAGAACTTTTCCTGAATATTTTCTGTTAGTCGCGTACTTCCATTTGGGCTGATTGTAGCCCTTGATGAGAACCAGAGCGCCAAGGGACGTCTATACTGGGATGATGGCGAGTCAATAGGTGAGATTGTAAACCCAGGCTAGGCCATGACGTCACGCGTAGCTGTGTTCTTATGGCAACGTGGTGCAACCAACTGCACCACATGCAATTGGAACACTTCAATAGCAAACAAGAGTTTTTCTAATTTTTTTGTAATACCCATAATGATAAATTCGTCTGAAAATTTGTGATTTGAATACATTTTCTTCTCGGTGGTTACCTGGAACTGGTTGCCTGGGTGTGTTGAGGGTATAGGTATACACATTCAAACGGGGAACCCATAACAAAAGAGGACAATAGGGTTCCCGTTGGGGGAAGTTCCCCAGTTGGAAAGTGTGTACAAAACCAATGGAAGCTGTTGCCAAAAAGTTAAAAGTCTAACAGAAGAGGAGCAATAAGAGGTCCCCTAGTGCAGGCGTTTACACATTAATGTGTGTTTGTGGGGGAGGGGGAGGTGTCACACTCCAATCGTTACAGATCAGGGACAATTTTATTAATAAAAAATGTAAAACTTGAAATTGTGTAAGTCAAAATTGAGAGAAAAACAACTTGTCATCCACATTTTTGGGGAAAGGTAAGACTATAGCTCTTTGTTGATGTTCATTTGTTTTCTATTACAGATCCTCTTGGAACCGGTAATTACAATCTCATTGACTACTTGGCTGCAAATGTAAGTGACGATGTTTGTCAAGTGATTGAACTATAATTAGTGGATTAGTTCGAAAAACAGGAGTAGGTCTTGAAGTACGAGTTTATGAGAAAGTGTAGTCACTGTTCACCGGGATTTGAGATTTTTATGTTCAGTGCGATATTCAAATGGCCTTTTCCCTGCACTGCTGCACTTTGGAACTCCCTGCATGTGTCTTGCTTTCCACCATCCTACAATATATCCCAGTTCAAGATGAATGTGAATAGATACCCACTCTCTCTCTTTAAATTGTCTTGATTTAATTTACTTAGTCTTCACCTTGAATGGCTCGTTGACAATGAGTTGGGAAATTTTTCATTAAAAAAAAGATAAAAGTTAAATAAAAAGTCTTATGTTGGTTAGTTAGTAGCCTGTAAGCTAAGTCATGTCATGCGCAACAAAACGTCTCGATCACTCTCGGGCGCCATTTTGCTACTCCTGGCTTCAAAACTGACTTAATATGGTGTATAGTTTGACCTCAATTTCCTCGAAATACCGCAAAATAGAGATTCCTATGATGAAAACAAAGTTGATGTTTTCATGGTGCCTCAAGTCGAAAAATTAATATTTTGTGTGAGTGTAAATCTTAAAGGAAAAACTAACTCATTGCATTTCCTATGGATGTTTTATCGTTGACGGAGCAACTGTGCATGAAGTGGGCGGTTGATTACAGCTCCTTCAGCCAGGATTGAGGATATTTTGAAACGTGTTGGTTAAGAATTATGTACACTGAGATGATATTTTCTTTCTCGATCAGAGTGTTCTACAGTCCACCATCATCCATCCCCTCCCAACACTAATGGCTGACCTTGTCTTAGATGACATCAAGATCCTAGGGGCCAAAGGTCAAATATCAAAGGTCATGTACCAGAACATGGACTTGGCAGTTGATAAGTGGAGCCTTGATGCTAGCAATGCGGTAAGTCGGATATGATTTTTTATGAAAATACAGTACACCTATCTGAAATTAGAAAAGATAACACTATAGCAAACAGTCTAAACTTGAGAATTGAAACCATTTTGGCTTTGTCCGATCCATTAAGCCACGCCCATTTCTCTTTGACCAATCACAACCGCGAAATCTGATCACCATTTGAGCCGTTTGGTGATCTTTGCACTAATGGTGATCGGGTTTCGCGGCTGTGATTGGTCAACTCGTAAGGAGGCGGGGCTTAATGGATCGGTGTACTCTACAAGAGTATTTCGTGATGTATACCCTCATAAGAATGACCCAAATCCTTGTCCATCATTCTGAGATGTCCGCTGGTGCTAGAAATAAACGCCCGGCGTACTCGTGTTCAACCAGGATGGAAAACATTGGCAGAGGACAAACACCCCAATGGACTTGTCTATTGACTTTGTACATTCCAGGGACTTTCTGTTTGTATTTCCACACGAATTCCAGAGGTATCAAAGTAAAAACAGAACAAGTTTTGAGATGTGCCCCTTTCTTCACCACAAAAGTTGATAACAATTAGACAACGTAAAATCGCCATAAAGTATAAGATTTGTTTGTTTTCTTCCATTGAGCTGTTTACAATTCGTGCCTACATGAACTCCAGGCTCTGTGGCTCTTTTGTAAACATTGTGATGTCACAGGTCACGTGGTCTATAATGATATAGGGTGTCATGGCCGAGTGGTTAAGAGCATCGGATTCAAGTTCTGGTGGTTTAGTCATCGGGGTGTGGGTTCGAGTCCCGGTCATGACGCTTGTGTCCTTGAGCAAGACACTTTGCTATAATTGCTTCTCTTCACCCAGGGGTATAAATGGGTACCTGCAAGGGTATAGAGGTTGATATTGTGTTTGAAAAGCCTTCGGAGCGCCATCACGGCAGCCCGGGCTGCATACTCCCCAGGGAGCTGAGAAAGATTAAAGGAATGTTATTGGCCCAATGACCAGGGCACTAATGTAAAGCGCATTTAGACCGTTATTGTGAAATGCGCTATATAAGAACTAGTTATTATTATTATTATTATTATATAACACCAATAATTACCTACACTACAACTAAAGTCACTTTTCCACTAACTAAAGATACTGTTTTCTTGGTTGACTAATTTCGGTTTAATATTTCTTTTCTTGTTTGATTTCTCAAACCAGGTCTTGACAATCATGAATCTGAATCACCCGATGGATGAAAACTTTCTTATCACTCTGGAATATTGATTGTCACCATCTTAAGAAACCCACAAGAACAATCTCAGCAAGAATCAGAATTTGAATCTCTTGAAATTTAGTTTAGCTTTTTTTTATAGATAAAGTGACATATTATACTTATAAATATGAGATACATCTCATAAATATGACTTAATTGGCACAAGTCATAATTATGACTTATGTTAATTCCTAATTATGACTATAGTCAAAGTTATGACTAATGCTAATTCCTTATTATGGGATACAAGTCATATAAATATGACATATGCTAATTTATAATTATGGATTACAAACCATAATTATGATTTATGCTAACTTATAGTTATGGGGTAAGTCATATTATGACTTGTACCATGCTGTCATATTTATGAGATACAAGTAATGTTCTCAACGTCCTTTTAACGCTTCCATAGAAACATAATTATATAACAATAAACCAGCCATGCGTGACCGGGTGCACATCGGCTGGATGCTGGACGGTCTCGCCATTCAGTCGTATCCCGAGTGTGAACCTAAGCTTCTTCGTGTTTGTTCACTCTCCCAGACCACCGAGGTTTGCGTCCATACGCTTCCTTCTATGTGCGATGGTAAATATAGAAAATATAACAGTTGTAACATAATAAGGATTGGAATAGACTGTATAAGTATTATCAGATATTCAAACGTCTTTGGAGATCTTTGGTACTCACATATGTGATGAAGGCATATATTAATTGTTATTTGAGTACTAACCGAGAAATGCTAAGTACGGAGTTTGATGGCGTTTACAGGGGCACTCTGATGGGGCCCGGCCGAGCTCAGTCCCCATCAAGCCGGCCGACTGGGTCCCGAGAGCACAAGGAGGGTAAAGCAGGCATGCCGGACAAGGGGAAATTGGGTCGCGGGCCCCAGTGGGACCTTTGCCTGGGATGCACGATAGCCCTACTTGAAGAAGATACCAACCATGACTTTCACTTGTTATTGGATGTGCTCTCTGGACCCGCTGTTCGGCGGAATTTTGGCCTTTTGTGGCCTGCGAGAATACATTTTACAGGGAGTGCTGGGTTGCATGCATTCACGCCGGTGTCGTGGGATTTTGTCCCCGGTATGTGTGTCCTAAATACGGTAACATGGGCTGCAGGAAGTTGATTCAAAAGACTGAGGGCCCCATCACTATCAGACGAAATTCGGCTGGTGAATGAGTCATGAAAGCACTTGGCCGAAATTGCGGGAATTCAACATTGATTTTTGCTTTTATATATGTGTTATAAATTTTTTCAGGGATTCCTTTTTTTTAATAGAACACTATTACTCTCATGATATAATGTTTGAAAATTGGGGGATAATAGTTTAGTTCAAGAACCCCATCCAAAAGGGGTGCTGCACCGCCCACACTACTACGCATGGCGGAAGAGCCCCGTTCTCACGGGCCTGGGAAGATTTGAAGCTTTGCATCGAGTTTAAGTATAAGGCGTAATAACTGAGTAGGTTTACTGGTAACAACCATGTGAATCTTCACTTTCCAGAGAATCGTTGGATGTGTGAAAGGGCTGAATTTCAAACATTATGCTCTGCTCTGATCCTCCGAGCTCTCCCGAAGACGAAGCAAGTATTGCATGATATTCTGTTTTTGGACATCAGAAAGATCAGCAAAATTGCAGTCAAATAGTATGAGAGGTCTATGAAAACCGATACCATGTACGAGTAGGTCAGTCCTTATACTTGTTTTCCAAGGGCCAAGAATCATGCCTGTATACCTCGGCACCGGTTTATTCTCAAGATCAACACTTCTCCCCCAACAATCAAGTTCGCATTTGTTGTTTTCCGTAAACCTAACCAGTTCTGTAGTACACATTTGTATTTTAAAAGTAGGGTACACCATAGAGCAAGTACACAGAGTAGACTGATTTAACAAAAACACTTTTGTTTTTTTTATGATGGATGTGAATTTCAATACATAAAGAAGAAACCATATTGAGTTTACCAGGTTGTGTTATTTATAAGAGCTGAAGCGCAGACAGTCTGTGCAGAACAAGGCTGTTCTACGGTTGATAGCTTGCCCAAGAAGGTAGGCATATATAGCATGAATCGTATTTAATCGTGGGTATCACATACACATTGGCGTTTACTACGAGCATCATAAGTCTGCTATCATCCCACTGCTTGGAAATGGCATCTCCCATATCTTTTAAAGTTTGGCAGAACCCAACACTAGTAATGTTTGAGTAAATATTTGCCAACCCTAACCATAACCAAATTCCCGATTCTAACCTCAAAAGCAGATATCGTAGCTACTAGTAGACCACCGAGCTTAAAAAGTCAAATCGACTTAATTTATTTGAATGATAAAAATCACATCTTAAAATTTGACTAAAATTGCAAGGCGTAAGCATAGCATTTTTTATTTCAAAATGAAAGACTAAGCATTCTGAAGCTCCATAAGAGACGGATTTTTCAGACATTTCTAAGCCTAACCGCAACCCTAACCTAAACAAACCAAAAGTGGATATCTCAGCTACCAGACCACCGAGGAAAATCGACGCAACACGTCCTCCCAAATCCTTCTGAATCATAAAATCACATCTTAAAATTGGACCAAAATTTAAAAGAAATTGCAAGGGGTAATTATTGCAATCTTTGTCAAAAATGCACACAAATTTGAAATGGGACTTTTTGATTTAAAATGAATTAATATTAAGGCATTTAATAACCATGCCTAAAATAAATCAACACTTCAAATAATTTTTTGTATGCAGCTTTTAATGTGTATATTTTGTTGCAAATCCATTAAATCTGCTTTGTACAGTGATTCAGTGAGTGTTATATACATGTACACAAAAGACACATTATTTAATTGCGGCAAAATAATACAGGAGTTTGTAGCTTATCCCTTTATGCACAGCCCACTGTGCATCTAATGCATAATGCACCTTGTAAGAGTTTACAAGGTGCTGCGGTGCAATCTGTTGCCAACCACACCAGAAAACACCGGGGTTGAACCCCTTCTTATAACGATAAGTGTACTGGGTTCTTTTTTGTACATTACATAGCATACAGGACCTTTGGCTTTACGTCCCATCTGAAGGACAGGCAGTTATGGTGAAGTGTCTTGCTCAAGGACACAAGTGCCATGACTGGAACTCGTATCCACACTATGACAACATCAGAACTTGAGTCAGGTGACTAAACCGCTCAGTCATGACACTCCAGGCACAATATAAACACAAGTGAACATATACTATTTACATTGATAAAACATGGTGTAGCCTCGATTGGTTAAACCCAACTAACACATTTAATTTTAGCTTTGGGAAAGTCAAGTAAAAAATACTTAATTTTCCCATACCAAAAACATTTAAAACTAATTGCAATTATAAATACAGCTCGTACAATGCAGATATAAGAAACACTATAAAAGCTTATGTTTGGGTTACTATGAATTTAGTGCAACTACAAGTCCATTGCATACAATATTTGGTTTCTAGCAGTCTTCATGTGATAACAATATCTCAGATCTGGAATCACATAGAGACCACGGAGGTGTCGTCCCTGGTCCAGGTGCCCCTTCAAATGTTTCCCTTTTTCCAATAGAAGCGCCCTTTGCAAAATAAAAATAGCCTTGCCCTCTCAAAGATGAAGAAATTCCCAGCCTGTATTTGGTCATAATTATAGCGCTTTTTTCTGTCCGAAAAAGCTACTTAATGTTGTCTTTAAGAGGCGAGTACGGTTCACAATAAGTTTTCCAAATGAAACAATTCTTTTCCATAGCACCTTTAGTTTGAGGTGTTGAAGAGTGATGTAAACCTACACCTAATCCTTACTTTGAGATAAAGTCATTTTGTCCACCATATACAAACAAACTCCCCAAACCTCTCATTCCACTTTAAATAAAAACTTCCCGATGAAAATACAAATCTAAACCTGCATCTTATGCAGGTGTTTTCAGCATTAAGTATGTACAGTACACGAAGGATAGGGTAAGTTACTGTATGAAACAACAGTAGAGATGATTTGGTAAAAGTATAAAACAATATTTAAAGATATATAAATGACAATCACAATACTTTATGTATTAAGTGCAACAAGGATAGAGAATACTGCGCATTCGTTTTGATTTGAAACTTTACACCTATGTGTGACAAGTATCTTTCCTCACTCTACCCCCATGTGAAGTACGATCAGTTTCACCTTAACTAACTTGAGTGATTTACAAGAATCCTTCCAAAACCCAATATGGTGACATAACACCCCAGACTGTTGGACTCTGATTGCGGTGGTGTGCCAGAACACATGCAGAGCATTTAATCAATTAACTAGTGCCCTCCTCAGTCCAACAGAATCAAACAAAACATGCAGTTGGTTTTTAAAGTGTTGCGAATGGTTAGAAATAAAAGTAAGCTGTCAAACTGAAAACCGTTTTTCCATATCATTTCTAATCATTGCACTTTTATTGCGAACCTCCTAATCCATCCACCTCTTCATCTTCCCCTCCTAAAGCCCTCCAGAATGCAACAGCGACCTGCTCGGCATACTTCTTCCTGTTATCACCTGTCATAGCTGACGCTCTCTCTGAAAAATTCAAAACAAATGTCTACCATAAACATTTCACCGGCAACGACAGCCATTTTGAAAATAAAAAAAATTGCTTGTTATTGTGCAAATGTTTTTCTTTTGAAATTGTAATCTGCGATGGCCTATTGCCAAATATCTTTGACTCACCTTTCATGGCGGCCATTTTTGAGAATAATTCCTCAAAGGATTCCCCCCCTGGGTCTTCGCTCCCAATCGCTCTGAAGAGTTGCGTATCATCATTCAGAAGATTGTCTGCAAAGGAGAGTAGAGATATAATACATCAAAGAGTGAGATCATGAAAGGAGTACCGGTCACCCAATAATAGATCAATTACAAGCCTCACTAAAAGAAAATAATTTTGGGTTGATCAAAGAAAAATTGACTAAAGCGGGAGCTAAACGCGGATCTCCGGACCAACATGCGGGCGCTCTACCTACTGTGCTATGTAGCCCTAATTTTGGCAGTCTCCCTATTCTTAAACTCGGATCTCCGGACCAACATGCGGGCGCTCTACCTACTGAGCTATGTAGCCCTAATTTTGGCTGTCTCCCTATTCTGTCAATAAAAGAAAGTAGGGATAAATTTGTTGGTCTGTGTAAGTGAACCTGAAAGGTAGTCAAAGAGCATGTACCAGATTGACATGTATCATGGCTACATTTCTGCTGGGTTCCAAAGTGGTATATGTTTGGTGAAATCAGCTTGTCTAGGAGCGATGGTGGGTGCACTATCGAAGGGGTTGTTTCGCTTTAGGATGGTGGAGTTCTAGATGCATGGGTGTTGCAGTTAGGAAGGAAGGCAGACCGTTTGCTTAAAATAAGACAAGACGGCTTGACAGATTTAAACTTTTGAGGCGAGTCCAAAAGGTTGAAAATGGAGGAATTTGTTTCTCAGGTTTGAGGTTGTATTGACGGATTCGGCTGTGTAGTTGGCAGTAAGGACAGTGGCCAATGGGCGCGGTGGAAGCCGCCTGATTGGTACATGGCCTAAAGTCTAATATGAAACCTGCAGACTTGCCTATTCTATCATGTGTTGATGCCGCCCCTCTTCCAACCTCCTTTGTATTCTCTGCAGCTGAAGTAGACTCCCCAGCTGTTGTCTCATCACCAGCTTTCATAGGATCTGTTACACCACTAGAAGCTGCAGCATCCAGTCCATTCTGAGATGTCTGTGCAGTCTTTACTTCAAATGAAGATGTCTCTGTATTTATACTGAACTGTGAGTTGGAGGACTCCCCAGGTTGAACATCGGAGTCGGGTAAAGAGTTTAGTGCATCACTTAGTGATGATTCGTCATCAGAAACTCGTCTGTTCCCTGCCAGCATTTCAGACTGTAATAGACCAAAGATTCCTCTGCTTTCTATCATATAAAAAAAGAAGAAGACAGATTATTGGCACGTTAATCCGGAGGTCACATGTTAAAATCCCATTCTGTATACGGCAGTTACAGGTGGAATGACTTCTGACTGGCATACATGAACAAAGATATTGACAAAATAGTGAGACCGCCAACATTAGGGCTAGATAGCTCAGTTGATAACCAGAGGTAGCAGGTTAAAATCTTGTTCTAGTAAATTTTTCTTCTTTCACTCCAAAAAGAAAAAGCATCAATCTCATAACAGGGAAATTGGACATTCATCCAATTTTTTTACATGGCAGTGGAAACACTTAGAACACTAGAGTGAGAACAGAAAAACTTTAAACTGCATTTTTCTTTAGTTCATCTGTAAATTTATTGCATCCTTTACAATTTTTTCCACAACTGGTCCAAATAAATCTAGGGGGAATCAACATAAACAGCCATTTCACGAGACGTTCTTACCTTTCAACTCCAAGTTGGACCACGTGTGAGCATGGAGGGAAGAGATGATTCGTTTCATTCCAGTGATGTCATCTGTAAACAACAACATCAACAAGATGATAGACATATCCATTCACCATTTTGCTTTCTAGAGACCGATTATTTCTGTATAATCATCACCATACACCAAGACATGGCTCACACTCCTGAGGCCCACTTACCCACAGATGACCTCAATCCTCCACTATCCTCCACTCGTATGTCAATTCACACCAACATGTTTGGACTTGGATAAGATTGGTATGCCTGGCCCACTGGTAAGTAAGTGTTATGCAGGCTTCTTGAAGAGGATTTGGGAGGACAGGATTAGAGTTAAAGATTCCTTTTACACAAACTTTCCAGCTACAATGTCTGGAAGGAAATATGTCCGTATTTCAATTTTTTGAAACTTTGATATGTATAGA
Source organism: Leptasterias polaris (assembly GCA_037783415.1). Taxonomy (NCBI): domain Eukaryota; kingdom Metazoa; phylum Echinodermata; class Asteroidea; order Forcipulatida; family Asteriidae; genus Leptasterias; species Leptasterias polaris. Next base: position 9,182,640 of record JAZGTN010000022.1, read on the forward strand.
TCACTGATAATTCAAAAAAGGAAAGAATAAGTAGAGGGCACTATTTACATTCATCTTCATCTTCGTCAGCATCTTCAGCTTGCTCCAACTCTACCAACTCAAAGGAGTTGTCTAAACACCAAAGCTGAGCTTGGTGTCTAGATACCTCTGTGAAAACAAAACAAGAAAATGTAACAAAAATTTAAATTAAACAGATGAGAAATTTAAAAAGAAATAAATAATTTTATTAAATTAAAATTGATCATGTGAGATCATGACTTCATGTGAAAAACAGTAACTGATCAGGAGGAAGGTGGATCCATTTTAGAAGGGTGTGGGTCCCTCTTCCTTCCCACTGCTCCCCACCCCACCCCTTGTCTTGCCTGTTTATGCTTATAGATGACAAACTGGATTAAAGGCTCAACAGCCCAGGCCCCCCCAAAAACCCACCCCCACCCCCCCCCCCCCCCCCCAAAATAATAAAAACCTGGCAATTCACACTTTGGATATCATTGTGTCAGTGCAAATACATTGTATCTTCTAAAACAGCACATACGTTATGCGCAAGCTTGAAATTGTCAAAACATCATATCTTGCTTAAAATAGCCAGGATATAGACACAAAACAAGTATGCGCCAAGATACGCCATTTTTGCACAGAACATTTCCGTGCAAGAAACAATGTTTTTGAAAACAATTGCGATACAACGTTTTTACGTTGACGCAACGGAATGAACCCTAATAGCAATGCAATGTGTTTTAAACGTAAGATGTAGTACAAGTAATACTACACTTTAATTCACTATTAACCCTCTTGCTGTCTGACCATTCAATACCATTCACTGTGGTTTTGAATGGTAGATAAGCTATGCCAGCCTGTGCACAGTTGTGCCACCATACACAACTTTGGCAGTTGAATGGTTTCAAATGGTTGGTCAACTCACTTGAAAATGTTGCGAACAGTAGGAGGGTTAAAGAACCTTCTGTCTTTGGTACATTCTGAATAGGCTGCTAAATAAAAGCTGTCACATTTGTCAACTGTTTTCACAGCTCCACCATTCCATTATTTCAAGGGTGAATGTGTGTTTGTACCTGCGTTTGCTGTGAACTGCTGACAAGCAAGTATCTGAGTAGAAGGGGAGAGTTGGTTGATGAAGGGCATCCATTGTTTAACTGACTCAAAACTGCTTGCCTGTGGGTGAAAACAATTAATCAATTGTTAAAAGAATTCTTGATTTATTTTGTTTGCCTCTTGAAGACCCCTGGGCCCAATCTGCTTAAGCAGTAATTGCTGAACAAATATCTGGTAAGTAAAAATAAGCAGTATACCACTTGCAAATGGTGACCATAACATGGTATTTTGGCTGGTAATCTTATTGTAGTAAGCACATTTTTGTTTAGCTGAGCTGCTTTTTGTACTTGACAAACTTTGTGAAATCAGGCCCAGAATACATGATTTCAGCTGAAGGGTCTTTACACACACCAGTCCTTTATTAAACTGCTCTCATTAAGTAATTGTGAAGAACTCTTTGCTCTCCTCAGAACCAAACTTCATACATTAGTCTAAAAAGTGAAATAAAAGCACAGTTTTACAAATTCCGATTGTTCATTAAGCACATTCTATTGTTCATTAAGCACATTCTATTGTTCATTAAGCACATTCTATTGCCTCCATTCCCCTGGTAAGAACTGTATTATTATTAATTGCCTTGATGTCCTTAATAATAATAATAAATCATTTAGAGCGCAGAAACTATGTTTATATATTCTACTGCGCTTTAAAAGGTTCAAGTGAAAATTGTTATTTCCTTAATACAAGTTCCCTTTTATTTAAGTAAACACTTTTCCTTGCTCTTACCAGATAAAAGGTATCATGCCTTGAAGTGGACCATTTTTGTTCGTCTCGGGCTCTGGGTTTCTGGTACACAGCAAATTATTATGATACATTTCCTATTTAGATTTGATAGTACGGAGCTCTGAAAGTGCCATCCAACTTATTAAGATCCTGAGTTAATTGTCTTGGAAGTAGGATGTTGTCTTCCCAAGATATCTTTGGTTCTTGATGTGTTTAGGATGTTATCATCCTATGATGATTTATCTTGAGAAGTCAACATCTTCCTTTCATGATGTTGACATTCTATTAGATCATCTCAGGATGTCATCATCTTACGTTTATGTTGTCACTCTGCAGTAAATTATCTCAGGACCTCAGCATGACGGATGGCACTTCCAGAGCTGCATTCTGTGTACACTTGATCTTGCATAAGGATCAATTTAACAATCGGGAGTAGGTTTGGTGTCCATAAATACCTTGTCACCAAATACAATAATGATTGCTTCGAGTCTCTCAGCAAACTCTGCATCTCCGATAGTCTTGTTTGGTGTGCTGCATAGCTGTACGTTTGCTGTGTAGTATTTATTCTCTATGAACCAGGGGTATCCAACGATGCTGTCAGTGACTTGCTGCTCTGGAGGGAGCTCATCTTGTCCAAGTATTTCTGTAAAATGAAATTCAATTTATTCAATGATGCAATTTTGGAACAAGGAGAATGGATATTGTGGTTGTATAATTATATTATTTCAATTTATTTCATTTTATTCGCCAGCAAACATAAAAAAAACAAAATGCACAATCAAAGGATCTATAAGAACAAACAATACAACAGTTTGTTTAAGAAGAACACAAAAATGTAAACACATTTAGCAAAGTACTAAGCAACCCGGCTGAGCAGGCAGATACATGTAGAAAAACCTCCGGTGGGGGTGGTAAAGTAAAGCAATTCGAGAAAAAAAACACCCCAAAACACAAAAGAATCCTTGCAGGGAAAGCTAATAAAAATAGTGAAAAAAGTCACTTTCAAAGTGGCTGACCATTTGGTTCTTAAAACCACTTGGACAATTTCATTGAAGAAAAAGAAAGGTGTACACACCTCTGTTACAAATTTAGTTTTATCCGTTACATTTCTTATAATGTTAATTTTTCAAAGTTCACTTATTGATGTTTCAGGTGGTCTGGAAGGTTCTTTCGCGCAAAATGGTGTTTATTTTCCCATAAACAATAAGCCACTTCAAATTCAGCACCCCTCTCTCAAATTGCGTGTCCCACAACCCTAACCGTTGGGCGTAAACGTACATGTAAACAGACTAGATCTAAGCAGAAAATGTTGGACAACTTCCTTTAGATGTAAACATTTTTTTTAAACACTTTGTCTTGGTCCACTCTGGTCCACATCAACAATACACCAAAGACAATTCCACGACTACATTTTGACTTTATTTTTATACACAGGAGATGTCAGAGGCCTTTTGAATATTATATCACATACATACTTTCAAAATGCAAGTTTAGCGGAACTCTTTACTCCACTAATGAACTATTTTAGTGTGGAAAGCTGTCTCTTTAGACTCTATTTACAAAGGACCTTATCGGCAGTGATTACGTAATGGGTTCCATGATTGCATACAACCACAAATGAGCTTGATGATGTTTGACATGGTGGAGGTCTTATGATGTCTTTCCACATTATTCTTTCCTCTGTGATTCAATCATTAATAACAGTTTACAACTAAAACTACATGCTCAGCCTAGAAACTTTGTAATTGTAAGGGAAATTACAAAGCATACAAAACTTTGTACAGTGTTTTTCTATTTGTTGTTATTTAATACTGGCAATATTTTGTTTACGAACATTAACAATTCAAGAGACTACTAATACTATACAAACTAAGTCTACTCAGTCTAACTTCAAAACGTAAAGTCAGAAGATTCACTCACAAAATTGCACTAGAGTACTACTAGTAGACACACAACAGAAAACCCTTAACCTCTAAATAACAGTTTAGCTTCACTTGAAAATCAACAGTAAAACTTACGTGAAATAATGACAGCGGGATCCAACGAACAGCAACTAGCTACTAGAGCACAGGGCGCCGCCATCTTTAAAGATACCCAGAAGCCTTTGCGCTACAACAAAAGTTCATTGACCGCGCCCAGCTGCCTCACTTTTGCTTTGGGGGAAGTTTTTACTCATTAAAAGTTCAACAAATACTGAGGTTAAAATTTCAATATAACTTTAATAAAAAGGATGGTTGTGAACATTATTGTTACTTGATTTGATAGCTTCTCCTTAAAGTCTAGAGTCTTTAAAACATTTGCTCTTAAAAAAGAAAAATCAAAAGGAAAAAATGGTACAACCTAACAATAATCCACTTTCTAGGACCTCGAACTTTGAACTCTCTGCAATTGCACCAGCAGTTGTAACTGAGAGTAAACAAAAGATAACACAACTAACTGTCCCGTTTGATCTGGAATTGCACCACAGGTTTGTAAGAGAAGCTTAGAGAATTTCGTTTATAAAAGGGGAAACATTTTGGTCGTCTGCTAATCTATTTGAGTGTGAATCTCATCTGTTGTGTGGGAAGCTCAACCACCCACAAAACTAAACCAGCTAGGGCCAGCAACACTCTGACTTCAGTGAGTGAGTCATTGCACAGGTAAGTTAGTTTAGCCAATAGCCCAGGTTGGACTCCTCCGTTGCAATACAACGCGACGGAGTCCAGGGTATAAAGGTGCTCTGTCATTGCGAAAAAATTTATGATAAATTTACGCCTGCTCTATTCAGAATTGTAAATTTTTTCCTTGGATGACATTATTGTGAAAATAAAATGGAAATTGCGACAGCCTAAACTGACACTGACAGCTTGTGAACCGCTTGAGAATGCTTACGCTCACATGAGCCTTAACTGTTAACAGTCAATTGGTACACGATGGTCACATCGCTAGTGCACAACTCGGACTTATTTTCGGAAATAATGTCATCCATGGATGTATTTTTTAGTTGTGAACTCATCAAAAGTGTAGTTATGGACACCAAAAATATATGAATGGAGTTTCAGCTTCTCAAATTAAGTAAAAATATGAAAAATTTGTACCTAAAATTGGGTTCGTATTGTACAGGAACTTTATACCCAGGACGTCAGTGCAGTGGCACTGTACTGACTGACGTCCTACCAGGGCTAGTTAGCCAATTGCATTACTTCCCTACTTCTAACTCTAGAAACATAAGGCCCCACCCCCGTGAGCCAATATTATAAGTTATAGTTTCTAGAACTTAGAATACTTAGCCTAGCCCAGGTTGGACTCCTCCGTTACGTCCGTTGCATACAACAGACACTGACATTGACTGACGTCCTACCTGAATACCAGGGCGGGCTTTACTAACTTAGGGAACAATTTTTGTATCCTGCCATCACTTTTTCACTCATTTTTACCAAAAGGAATATCTCATTTGAGTAAATTAGATACTATTTTATTTCATAACGAATGAAAAAGTGGTGGCAGGATACAGACATTTTTCCTAACTTAGCCCTCCTTCAGTTTCTAATTCTAGGAAAGTAAGGTAGCCCATGCATACTCAGCAGTGCGAGCCAACACACGTATGGATATGAAAGCACTTAAGCCAACCGGTCTTAAACAGCTCTCCCGCAGCTAAGTTTTTTTATCAGCTGTTGAATTCCTTATTGTTGAAATAAATTATTAATTGTTCAAAAATGTGTATTATTTAGTGTTGAATTAAATTATGATATAAAAAATATCAGATGATAAGCCTGTATGACCTTTGTGAGAGGTTAAAACAAAATATAAGATGCATTTTATTCATTAGCAGAAAATAATCTTTAAATGAAATCGTTCTTTTCCATTTCACTTGGATTTGTCTCAAGATAATATTCTGCAGCAGTGCACTCCCATGCATCCATTGTTTGAAATATTATTAATTGTTGTATGGGTAGAGACATCTCAGATGTGCATGAAAGAGTGGAATCTTGTACTGATGGTGCCTACTTTTGTTGTTAAACCCTTGCGTTGTTGTGTGATACTGAAATGATATGACTGTATACTCAGACCTGCAGAAAAATCAGCAAAATTGTTTTTAAACAACCTGTCCATCTAAGTCTCTACCATCATTATTATTACTATTTTTTTAATTGTTATTATCTTATATATTTCTGGTTATGAAACCAAAGATGCCTCATACAGTGTAAGTGAGCTTATAAAATCACTTTAGCGCGCAAGCCTGAGGAAAACTGTAAACTAAACAAGGGTGCTTACTGTGTGAACTAGAAATACCGGGGTTAACCCCTACTCTTTCATGATAAGTGTTCTATGTTCTTTAGCGTCAAATCAAATCCATTACTAATTCAAAACAAAAATAGCTTAAATCTTGACATACCAGGAATAAAAGATAAAGATCTCAAAGGCAAGGCGGATTCAATTAATTCTCAGTTTGTTGGAGTGTCAGACGGACTTAATCCCTTGGACATCTCTAAACTTCCATGATGATCATATCTACAAGCTGAGACTCCTTTTCCTCACCTGTTCCCTTGGGTAGTTTACAGTAAACTTAAAAGACTTAAAAGTTCTTAGTCCTGTGGACCAGATCAGTTTCCACCTAAATTGGCAAACAAATTCGCTTATGAACTTAGTGTTCCCCTCATTCAAATTTTGAATAGATCATTCCATGAAGGGAAAGTTCCTGCTCAGTGTGAAGAGGCTATTGTGGTTCCTGTCCCTAAACAACATCCTCCTAGTGCTGACAGGTTAAGACCAATTTCACTCACCTCTGTTTTTGCTAAAATTGCAGAAAATTGCATTACTGAATGGATTCTGAACGACATCCAAGGCAGAATAGACATTCGTCAATTTGGTAATGTGAAAGTTGTTTCAACCAGTCACTACTTGGTTGATTTGACTCATTTTTTATTAAGGGTCAGAGGACAGCCACAATGTTGTTACAGTTGTGCTTACAGAATTTTCCAAAGCATTTGATCTTGTTGAACACAATCTACTTATTGAGAAAATTATTCAGCTTGGTGTCTGTGGCTACATTGTACCATGGATTTGTGATTTCCTTTTTAACAGAAGCCAGTGTGTCAGATTTAATAACGTCAACTCCGACTATTTGTACCTTTTAAACATTTTTGTAAGAACACATCCAATTTGGCCTGCGGGCTACGATTTGTGTTTGTTTTTAATAAAATATCAAATAAATAAATAACGTGCATTGAAAGTTCAAGTACACGAGACCTACGGCTTAATGTCCCATCCAGAGGACAAAGGATATATGGAAAAAGTGCCACGACCAGGACTCGAACCAACACTCTGTTGATCAGAAACACCAGAACTTGAGTCCTGTGAGCTTGATCGCTCGGCCATGACACACCATCATACCTTATACTCAATAGCATTTTCATAAAAAGGTAAAATATCATGCCTGTAAAATGGAAAGCATGTTCTAAACTGTTACATTATTTACACTAGATTCTTGTTGCAACAGAACGTCAAGTTGGCAGGGAGCCCATCGTGTGAGCTATTAACTGAGCTACAATTTCTCGGGGAAATGTCATCAACAGAAACACAAAAAGAAGAAGTTTGTTCTCCTACACTGCAGGAAGACACAACTTCAATCTCCCAAAACAAACAAGAAGTGACTTCAGAGCCTGAAGCTCAAGGTAAATATCAGAAAAGTCAAAGTGGTTTGTTTCACCTACATTTGCCACTTTCTCTTTATCAGAACATGGCTCATTATGAGTCTTTATCCTTTAGCCTTGAGGGTCAATGGGGCACCACTTAATGACGTTACAAAATTCTTTCTTCTTACATGTATCTGTCCCCAATTGCTCTCTGTTTGTAACAATCTTTATCCATACCTCTCTGTCCTCCACTGCCCTCTGTTTGTAATAATCTTTCTCCATGCCTCTCTGTCCTCCACTGCCCTCTGTTTGTAGCAATCTTTTTCTATGCCTCTCTGTCCTCCACTGCCCTCTGTTTGTAACAATCTTTCTCCATGCCTCTCTGTTCCCCACTGCCCTCTGTTTGTAACAATCTTTCTCCATGCCTCTCTGTTCCCCACTGCGCTCTGTTTGTTACAATCTTTCTCTATGCCTCTCTGTTCCCCACTGCCCTCTGTTTGTAACAATCTTTCTCCATGCCTCTCTGTCCTCCACTGCCCTCTGTTTGTAGCAATCTTTTTCTATGCCTCTCTGTCCTCCACTGCCCTCTGTTTGTAACAATCTTTCTCTATGCCTCTCTGTTCCCCACTGCCCTCTGTTTGTAACAATCTTTCTCCATACCTCTCTGTCCTCCACTGCCCTGTTTGTAACAATCTTTCTCCATGCCTCTCTGTCCTCCACTGCGCTCTGTTTGTAACAATCTTTCTCTATGCCTCTCTGTCCTCAACTGCCCTCTGTTTGTAACACTCTTTCTCCATACCTCTGTCCTCCACTGCCCTGTTTGTAACAATCTTTCTCCATGCCTCTCTGTCCTCCACTGCGCTCTGTTTGTAACAATCTTTCTCTATGCCTCTCTGTTCCCCAGTGCCCTCTGTTTATAACAATCTTTCTCCATGCCTCTCTGTCCTCCACTGCGCTCTGTTTGTAACACTCTTTCTCCATGCCTCTCTGTCCTCCACTGCCCTCTGTTTGTAACAATCTTTCTCCATGCCTCTCTGTCCTCCACTGCGCTCTGTTTGTAACAATCTTTCTCCATGCCTCTCTGTCCTCAACTGCCCTCTGTTTGTAACACTCTTTCTCCATGCCTCTCTGTCCTCCACTGCCCTCTGTTTGTAACAATCTTTCTCCATACCTCTCTGTCCTCCACTGCGCTCTGTTTGTAACAATCTTTCTCCATGCCTCTCTGTCCTCCACTGCCCTCTGTTTGTAACAATCTTTCTCCATGCCTCTCTGTCCTCCACTGCCCTCTGTTTGTAACAATCTTTCTCCATGCCTCTCTGTCCTCCACTGCGCTCTGTTTGTAACAATCTTTCTCCATGCCTCTCTGTCCTCCACTGCGCTCTGTTTGTAACAATCTTTCTCCATGCCTCTCTGTCCTCCACTGCGCTCTGTTTGTAACACTCTTTCTCCATGCCTCTCTGTCCTCCACTGCCCTCTGTTTGTAACAATCTTTCTCCATGCCTCTCTGTCCTCAACTGCCCTCTGTTTGTAACACTCTTTCTCCATGCCTCTCTGTCCTCCACTGCCCTCTGTTTGTAACAATCTTTCTCCATGCCTCTCTGTTCCCCACTGCGCTCTGTTTGTAACAATCTTTCTCCATACCTCTCTGTCCTCCACTGCGCTCTGTTTGTAACAATCTTTCTCCATGCCTCTCTGTCCTCCACTGCCCTCTGTTTGTAACAATCTTTCTCCATGCCTCTCTGTCCTCCACTGCCCTCTGTTTGTAACAATCTTTCTCCATGCCTCTCTGTCCTCCACTGCGCTCTGTTTGTAACAATCTTTCTCCATGCCTCTCTGTCCTCCACTGCGCTCTGTTTGTAACAATCTTTATCCATGCCTCTCTGTCCTCCTTTGCTCTCTGTGAGTTGGCAAACTTCAGTCCTGTCTTGTCGTCCACATTTCACATTTCACATTATTTTGTTTTAGGTGTGGAAGCTGAAACACATACAGTTGTAGAACCTACTGCAACAAGCAGCAAGAAAACACCCAAGTGTCGTTTCTTTAAGAAAAGCGGCAAGTGTCGCTATGGAGAGGGTTGCAAGTTTGCACATGAGCTCCAAGAAGGTTCACCAAAAGATGATACCAGAGGAGAGGTCTCATCCAGAGGGGATGAGGAAGTGGGACTGTCTGATGCCACATCCCATGGGAAGCCAGCTTCATCAGCAGAGGAGGCAGAGAAGAAAGCCTGTCGGTTCTACGTGAAAGGATGGTGCCGCGACGGCAAGCGGTGCAAGCTCCTTCACGAGAAGAAGAAAGCCATCAATAAGACAGATGTCTCCAAACAAGAAGAAAGTACTGGAGGCACTCTGAGAGAAGAGCCATCTAATCTCAGTTCAGAGGATGCAAAAACGAAGAAAGAGAAACCAAAGAAGATCTGCCGCTACTTCAAGGTTGGTCACTGCAGCGCTGGAGAACGGTGTAAATTCCGTCACCCAGACAATTATCAAGATCAGGCTTCAAGTACCCAAGCCAAGACGGTGAAGTCGGACAAAGTCAGAGCCACAGAGAGAAAGCCCAACATTGCTCAGACTGCGCCGATGAGCATGAAGATCGCAGATGCTAGCACAGAGGATTTACAGAAGTTCAGAGAGACCGAGATTACGCAGTTGACGAAGAGATTCACTGAAGATCATTTGACAGTGATGGAGGAAGAGGGAGCGACTGTTTACAGAATTACTGTCAATCCAACAGACCCCGACTGGGTAAGAAACTTAAAAACAAAAATGATGAACAGATATGAGGAATACTGTTAAATACAAGGTCTCATTATGGACAGATTTGGGGAATACTGTTAAATACAAGGTCTCATTATGAACAGATATGAGGAATACTGTTAAATACAAGGTCTCATTTTGGAAGAGATGGTGAGTCTTAGAAGAGCTTGTTGCAGGCCTGATACTTCACAGAGTTGATGGAGGCAAATACTTCATTGCCCATGGTCATTGGGTAATTGCATTGGGTAATAATCAGTGTTGAGTTTCCACTTCTTTGAACATTATCACTTTCTGAATTGTTTTTCTTTTATCTCATTAAATGTTTTAATACTACTCTCTGACTTTGCTTTTTGTGTGATTGTAGCCTTTTGATATTCGTGACTTTGAGTTAGAAGTGATGTTCCCGGCCACGTATCCTGTGGATCCATTTACTGTCACTATGCCTGAAGATCAAGTACTTCCAAACACAGTTCTAGAGTAAGTCATAAACATAAATATACAAACAAATTCAATGTTTTATAAGATTGTTATTTTTTAAATAATGGGCCTATCAATGATAATACTCAAAGGGAATCAGAATCAAAGTGTGTTGAAGAGGTTTTAAACAAGTGGTTTAAATACGCTGAGAAGTATTACACCGTTGTGATGGACACAAACACAAACCATAATTATTTCAAATGTAATTGGATTAAAAAAATATTTCTTGTAACTTCCATCTCATCAGGCACATGGGTGAAAACATTAGCGAGTGGATTCTAGCCAGACATGGAATCAATCAAATCTCTGGGAAAGTAGAGTTAACATTCCGTCCATTCCTAAGATGGCTGGACAGAGGTCTAGAGAGGATGTTTACTGATGCGGCAAAGAAGGTACACATAGGTCTCAAGTATAGACCCCTTGCATTGGCTGACATCGCTGAGGTCAAACAATGAAAACCTGCTTGTGTACATGTATACCCGCCATGCACAACTCTCAGCCAATGATAGGTCTTCATTGACTACATTGAGGGCGCTGTTTGGGTCTTGTGATGTCATATGCAAGGAGTTTATTGACTATTGGTGTATGTGGCAATGGAAGACTTTTGGGGACACTAGGTGGTAGCGGACTTGACCGGTACTTCCATGTTCTTGAAGGAACCAACCTTGTCTGCTGTGACACTACATGTACCGTGCTTCATTTTAACAAACAGGCAAGAATCAACTATTTTGAAATGACACAGTGAAGCGTCCAATAGTTATCCATAATGGACTCCAATATCAAATTCTGGAGTGCACGGCGGTAAATATATGGCAAAATAGTGGATGACACATGATGCATGTTCCACCAATCAAATAAAAAGGATCTGTGTGGTATATAAAAGTATTAAACAGTTTTTTATTGTATCTTGCAAACTTTTTTTTTCTAGATACAGATCTGTTTTTCTCTAGACAAACTTTTCTCACTCGATGAGCATTTCTGCATAATGGATAAAAGTAAATTGTTATACATGTATTTGAATTCACAGTTCAAGAAGGTAGTGGATGCCAAGGTTGCAGGTTTTGAGTTTGTGGCCTACTCAAAGCAGCAACCACAACAGAGTGAGGAAACCAATACCCAGCGGTACGATGAGTCTGTGCTTGGCCCGGAAGGAGTAACCATCACACATGAAAGATCTACATCCTCAGACCAGGAAGCAGCAGATGACAACCAGTCTATTGATGCAGCATTGGGTGTTATACCCTCTGATGAGAAAACCACAAGGGATGATATTTTTAATGTTCAGCGCAAAGGCACAGAGATAAAACTGAGCGGACTCCAGCTGTCAGAGAGTTTATCGACCCTGGTGGCGCAGAAAGTTGGCGTCACCATTCAGTGCACACGATGTAAGAGCAATTGCGATGTCATTACACCTCCGAGGCGACTCAACTCGGCTCGCTGTGGGAAATGCCACCATCAGCAACTGGTGACCTTCAGACCAAGCCTTGTTCATCACTTCACATCAACCTTGGGGTTTCTGGACCTGGAAGGATGCACAGCATTTGACCTGATATCAACTGAATGCGTCTTTGCAGTTGGATGTCTTAACTGCTCAGAAGAAGCCAAAATGGAGGTCAGTTAAGTTGGAAAACAACCATTTAAATAAGAATTTTTTCTAAATTTCTCTTTAGTTGACCCTTGTATCCCTCCTTCTGCCTGACTTTTTATTATCTACATGTAACTATGACTGTCTGCAGAATATAATACAGTGAAAGCATCTACATGTACACAGTACATAGTTAACCCTCTTACTGTCTGACCAATGAATGAGGGCGGTCTGTTTGGCATAGTGGTTTCTTTCCGTGCCTTCTACCTCTAAGACCCTGATTTGAATCCCGCCGGGGGCACTATGTGGATTGGGTTTTCAGTACCTACCTGATTGCTTGGGTTTTCCCTGGAATAATTCACTGGGGTTTTCTTCCCACATCTAAAACTGAAACTTCCTTCCTTGTCTTCTCTTCATGGGGTTCTTGGCTAGTAAAGTGATTAAGTTTGCTTTTCTGAGAGACCTTGGCTTCACAACCAGAATAAATAAATACATACAAAAAATAAAAAATAGATAGACAAACTACATTTCCAATGCCAGCCAGCAATATGATATTAATATGTGCCTGCATCAATACAGTACAAACAAAAATGTACTTAGTTTGTGTGTTCACAGTTGTGCAACCCTACACAATCCGTGCAATTGAATGGTTTCAAATGGTTGGTCAGCTCACTAAGAATTGTTACCATTAGTAGGAGGGTTAAATAGCCTCAAGGGTTAAATCTTACACCAAGTTTATTGTACAAGACTAGAGCTGTGTTTTAGTGTTGCATACGAAGTGCCGGCCTGAAAACAAAAAGATATCCACATAAACTTGAAAAACTATTTTTACAGTGTTGAAATAGTGTTTTTCCTTAAGTGCACAGAACAAAGGAATGTCCACTGAGTGTATGCAGCACAGAGCTGTGTGTGTGAATTAATGGCTTTGGGTAGTGGCTCTGGCTGAATCGCTGTACATTGTCAATGAAGCCATAGCCATAGCCAAAGTGGCTTGATTTGGACCCGGTCTTATTCTCTCGGTCATATTTGCCATATACAGGGGTTACAGTTTGGACAGATAAAGGCCCACTGGTGTGAGAAATGCCATGCAAAGATGACTATTCTAATGGAGACGGCTAAATTCCAGCGTTTGCAAGCATCAGACTGTCTTGGTAAGTAGAATTAAACTGATTGAATTTCAGTCCTCTTGTTAATGCTCTGGTTGATTTATTCCAGATGCAATGGGAGGAATAGGGAGGAATAGGTAGGGAGGAATAGGTTGTCATTTTATTCTCAATCAGAGAGAAATATGTCCATGGCGCTATTGCAAACCTGACCAGAGTTATTCTTATTGACAAGTAAAGAGTGATGAGTTGATTTGTGTTTTTGTAAAGATAGACCTAGAGTCTAACTACCGTACGCTTACCTCATTATGGTGTACAGAAGACGTTTAAATTAGCAAAGGAATATACTATTCAAAAGTATACCTGGAGGGAATGTAATGACTAGTTATAAAAGGTCTAGACATTGTGTACACTCGGCATGAAGGAAAGACAAATAAAAATTACATGATGCTAAATTTGGGTCATTATATCGAAAAGATGAAAGTTGTTGGGTGAAGGAAGAAGAAAGAAAGAGTAGTGCGACTTGGTTCGTGAAACCTGATTTAGTTTGAGAAAATATGCAGCGAAAAAAACCACCTGTTTCCTGATGTAGTCCTCGACATGAAATAACAAATCTGTGGAAATTTAAGCTCAATAGGTCATCAGAGTCACAATACAATAGGGAAAACCTCCTTTATGCGTTTTCACTTTTTTTACACATCAAGTTTTGATCTTGCGAAAACAAAATGATTGCCTTACTGGTTTTCAAAAGCAATAGCAACTCAAATGTCAGTATTTCAAGGGAAGTTTTTCACCATGACCATCTTTATACCATGTAAGTTATGTGCAAAACAGTGATTATTATTTGTTCAACCTTGTCTTTATTCTGTGATTGCTACAGCCGCAGACAAAGCCCATGTCATCCCAGTCAAGTCCATCAGAAAACAAGTCCACCCAGACATCCATGAAGGCCATCCACTCCCGCAAAACGGCACGTGCAAACACTTCAAGAAGAGTTTTCGCTGGCTGCGCTTTCCCTGCTGTGGCAAGTGCTATCCTTGTGATGAGTGCCACGATGCGTTGGAGACAGACCACGAGATGAAGTATGCTACTCGTATGATCTGTGGCTTTTGCTGTAAAGAGCAGGTGAGAGCTAAGCACAACAAAGTGATGCTTATTAGATAATAGGGTTACCAGCCAAAGTTACATGTCAAGTTAACCGCCTGTGACTGGTATCCTGCTCATTTTTGCTAAGCAGAAAATTGTTCAACACTACTTTTTGCTGAAGCAGCTTTATGACACTGGGCTCAATTCTTCATACAACCTGCAAGGCTAGACAACCATGTGCTTCAATAGAAGGCAAGGCCACCTAAATGACCTCCCCTGCCCACCTTTTTTCACAACAAATTTAAAGGCACTGTACACGTTTGGTAATTACTCAAAATATATATTAGCATAAAAAGTTACTTGGTAACGAGCAACGGAGAGTTGTTGATAGTATAAAACATTGTGAGAAACGACTCCCTCTGAAGTAATGTAGTTTTTGAGAAAGAGGTAATTTCTCACTAAAATAATAAAAGACTTCTGGCCAGAAGCCTTTTATTCCTATCTGAAAGCACACTAATTTGTACAACAAGGATGTTTTTTCTTTCATCATTTTCTTGCAACTTCAATGACCAATTGAGCCCAAATTTTCACAGGCTTGTTATTTTATGCATATGTTGGGATACACCAAGTGAGAATACTGGTCTTTGACAATTACAAAACGTGTTCAGTGCCTTTAAGGAGTAGACAATTTGTTTTAAAGATTAGCCCAAAAAAATAACAGATTTTTTGAGCAATTTCCCTTCAAGTAATAAACCACAAGGAAAACTGATGGGTTAAATTTAAATAGTTTTGGGTTGTACACAGAAAAATTGACCAGAGCAGATTGACCTGCGACCTCCAGATTAACGTGCTGGCGCTCTACCAACTGAGCTATAAGCCTAATGAGCAGTTTCCCTATTTTGTCAATACCTCTGTTTGGGTGTGCCAGTCAGAAACCATTCAACTTGTAACTGCAATATAACCAGGGATCACACCCAAGTTTATGATACAACCAGGGAAGCGGCAGAAGAGGGATCACCTTAAGGGAATGCAACTTTTTTCCCCCAAATATCAAGTAATAAACCACACAAGTGTGTGATTTTTCAGGATTTAAAAAAAATCTATATGAGCATTTTGTTTTGAAAGAAGTAAAGCAGTCACCAAAGGGAGAAGGAAATAGTCCACATTGTGTCCAAACCTGTTTGTATTTCTGGTGATGCAGTGAATCTGCAAATCTCCTGAGTTGTAACATCTGGGAGGTTCTGGGTCTAGAATGAAGGGGAAGCCTGGCCCTGCGAGCCATTTTCAGGAATTTTCACATTTGCCAAATCTTATCCCTGACCACAAGGGAAACTGACTGGGTAAATGTTAATCGAGTTTGAATGTGATTTCACTTTACTTACAGCCATGCTCACCGGATAAACCCTGTATCTCCTGTAACTCCATGACCACCAAAGGAAGGACATCTCACTGGGAGGGAGGTTTGGGATGTCGGAATAAGACCAAGATGAGCAAGTAAGCACCAAGGTCATGTCTTATCTTGCCTTTATTAATATTACTAGATATTTCTGGTAATGAAACCAAGGATGCCTCATAAATGAACTTAATCACTGTAGCTTACAAGCCTGAAGTAACCTGTAAACAAGGGTACTTGCTATGTGAACCAGAGAGACCAGGGTAACTCCTACTCTTTCACGATAAGTGTTCTGGGTTATTTTACTTGCACTACCAAACCATGTACATGAGACCCCTTGGCTTAATATCACATCCGAAACACAAAGCAATTCTGGTTAAGTGTCAAGACCAGGACTCGAACCCACACTCTGTTGATCAGAAACATCAGAGCTTGAGTCTGGTGCTCCTTTTCGCTCGGCAACGGTGGGCGATGGCGTGCCACGACACCCCACTTGTTCAAAGTGCAAGTACTTTAGTAATGCATATTTTTAAAAAGATTTAATTCACTTTCACCCCCTAGTTTTTAATAACTGTTCCACACAACTACGCTGTGGAAATTTCATCGATTTTTATGTATACTTTTTATGTATACATTTTATGTATACATTTTATGTATACATTTTGGTAAAAAATACGAAGAATGGAAGTAACTACTACTAACTAGTACATCTCTTATGGGAGGAGTGTTGGCTCTGAAAAGCGCCGTTGATGGGTTTAATCCTACTCATGTACGCAGTGTTAACACAAACATTACTAGATTATGTTTCCACCATGCAAAGTTTCAAATCCTACTCATGTACATGGTGTTACCACAAACATTACTAGATTGTGTCTCCACCATGCAAAGTTTCAAATCCTACTTTAGCCTACCTTTCAAGGGACCGCATTGAAAATATTTATTTTGAGGTGAGTTTGTGTTGAATACAGCAGGGTGCCTTTCAAATTCAAAATACAAAACATCAAATGTTGTTGTTCCTGTTTCAGATCGGATAAGCAGAAGTACAGCAGCATCTCTAAGACGATCTCAAGGAAACAGCAGAACATACAAAACGACAAGAAAGCCGTGAAATAAGGGGACAAAGTCTGGTGAAGACATTCAACTCATGACCTTTTTCCTGAAATACATGAGCGTTAATAACTGTTTACTAAAAGAGTAGTTTCTGTAGTTTTTGGGGGGAGAGAGTCTTAACTTTCTGTCCATAACTCGCTACTGAATCCTTGTCACTTGATTGGTGGAACACGCGTCACATGTCATCCTTTATTTTGCAATGTATTTATTGACGTGACATTTGGACACAATCCCAACAGTCGTATATGGAAATGAATATAGGAGTATACTGATTTTTGATTCGTATTTCTCAGAGTTGTTTGCGCTATTTGTCCAAACAAGGCAAGGTCATGTAACAACAGACAAATTTGGTGTCTACAAGGTGTCATCCACATTATTTACATTCTTTTTCTTTTATTTTCAGAGTGAGGGGTGGACAAGTTTCCTTGTCTATTTTTAGTTAATATGAAAAACTTTCAAATAAAAAGGATCCATGTACGAGTTATAAAAAACAAATATTTAATCAATTTTGTTCATACATTGTAGCGGAATAAAATCACTTGGTGAAACCTTCCTTTTCCATTTCACTCATGAAATGGAACTACAGGTTTCACCCCAAATATGCAAAAAAAAACACAAGGGGCAAGTCCAGCATTTATATCAAATTTGGGTCCAAAATTGAAAAAATCACAAGGGGTAAGTCCAGCATTTTTATCTAAATTTGGTCTAAAATTGAAAAAAACACAAGGGGTAAGTCCAGCATTTTTATCTAAATTTGGTCTAAAATTGAAAAAATCACAAGGGGTAAGCATTTTTATCTAAATCCAGCATTTTTATCTAAATTTGGTCTAAAATTGAAAAAATCACAAGGGGTAAGTCCAGCATTTATATCAAATTTGGGTCAAAAATTGAAAAAATCACAAGGGGTAAGTCCAGCATTTATATCAAATTTGGGTCCAAAATTGAAAAAATCACAAGGGGTAAGTCCAGCATTTATATCAAATTTGGTCTAAAATTGAAAACAATCACAAGGGGTAAGTCCAGCATTTTTATCTAAATTTGGTCTAAAATTGAAAACAATCACAAGGGGTAAGTCCAGCATTTTTATCTAAATTTGGTCTAAAATTGAAAACAATCACAAGGGGTAAGTCCAGCATTTTTATCTAAATTTGGTCTAAAATTGAAAACAATCACAAGGGGTAAGTCCAGCATTTTTATCTAAATTTGGTCTAAAATTGAAAAAATCACAAGGGGTAAGTCCAGCATTTTTGTCTAAATTTGGTCTAAAATTGAAAAAATCACAAGGGGTAAGTCCAGCATTTTTATCTAAATTTGGTCTAAAATTGAAAAAATCACAAGGGTAAGCATTTTTATCTAAATCCAGCATTTTTATCTAAATTTGGTCTAAAATTGAAAAAATCACAAGGGGTAAGTCCAGCATTTTTATCAAAATTTGGTCTAAAATTGAAAAAATCACAAGGGGTAAGTCCAGCATTTTAATCAAAATTTGGTCTAAAATTGAAAAAATCACAAGGGGTAAGTCCAGCATTTTTGTCTAAATTTGGTCTAAAATTGAAAACAATCACAAGGGGGTAAGTCCAGCATTTTTATCTAAATTTGGTCTAAAATTGAAAACAATCACAAGGGGTAAGTCCAGCATTTTTATCAAAATTTGGTCTAAAATTGAAAAAATCACAAGGGGTAAGTCCAGCATTTTTGTCTAAATTTGGTCTAAAATTGAAAACAATCACAAGTGGTAAGTCCAGCATTTTTATCTAAATTTGGTCTAAAATTGAAAACAATCACAAGGGGTAAGTCCAGCATTTTTATCTAAATTTGGTCTAAAATTGAAAACAATCACAAGGGGTAAGTCCAGCATTTTTATCTAAATTTGGTCTAAAATTGAAAAAATCACAAGGGGTAAGTCCAGCATTTTTATCAAAATTTGGTCTAAAATTGAAAAAATCACAAGGGGTAAGTCCAGCATTTTTGTCTAAATTTGGTCTAAAATTTTAAACAATCACAAGGGGTAAGTCCAGCATTTTTATCTAAATTTGGTCTAAAATTGAAAACAATCACAAGGGGTAAGTCCAGCATTTTTATCTAAATTTGGTCTAAAATTGAAAAAATCACAAGGGGTAAGTCCAGCATTTTTATCAAAATTTGGTCTAAAATTGAAAAAATCACAAGGGGTAAGTCCAGCATTTTTATCTAAATTTGGTCTAAAATTGAAAAAATCACAAGGGGTAAGCATTTTTATCTAAATCCAGCATTTTTATCTAAATTTGGTCTAAAATTGAAAAAATCACAAGGGGTAAGTCCAGCATTTATATCAAATTTGGGTCAAAAATTGAAAAAATCACAAGGGGTAAGTCCAGCATTTATATCAAATTTGGGTCCAAAATTGAAAAAATCACAAGGGGTAAGTCCAGCATTTATATCAAATTTGGTCTAAAATTGAAAACAATCACAAGGGGTAAGTCCAGCATTTTTATCTAAATTTGGTCTAAAATTGAAAACAATCACAAGGGGTAAGTCCAGCATTTTTATCTAAATTTGGTCTAAAATTGAAAACAATCACAAGGGGTAAGTCCAGCATTTTTATCTAAATTTGGTCTAAAATTGAAAACAATCACAAGGGGTAAGTCCAGCATTTTTATCTAAATTTGGTCTAAAATTGAAAAAATCACAAGGGGTAAGTCCAGCATTTTTGTCTAAATTTGGTCTAAAATTGAAAAAATCACAAGGGGTAAGTCCAGCATTTTTATCTAAATTTGGTCTAAAATTGAAAAAATCACAAGGGTAAGCATTTTTATCTAAATCCAGCATTTTTATCTAAATTTGGTCTAAAATTGAAAAAATCACAAGGGGTAAGTCCAGCATTTTTATCAAAATTTGGTCTAAAATTGAAAAAATCACAAGGGGTAAGTCCAGCATTTTAATCAAAATTTGGTCTAAAATTGAAAAAATCACAAGGGGTAAGTCCAGCATTTTTGTCTAAATTTGGTCTAAAATTGAAAACAATCACAAGGGGGTAAGTCCAGCATTTTTATCTAAATTTGGTCTAAAATTGAAAAAATCACAAGGGGTAAGTCCAGCATTTTTATCAAAATTTGGTCTAAAATTGAAAAAATCACAAGGGGTAAGTCCAGCATTTTTGTCTAAATTTGGTCTAAAATTGAAAACAATCACAAGTGGTAAGTCCAGCATTTTTATCTAAATTTGGTCTAAAATTGAAAACAATCACAAGGGGTAAGTCCAGCATTTTTATCTAAATTTGGTCTAAAATTGAAAACAATCACAAGGGGTAAGTCCAGCATTTTTATCAAAATTTGGTCTAAAATTGAAAAAATCACAAGGGGTAAGTCCAGCATTTTTGTCTAAATTTGGTCTAAAATTTTAAACAATCACAAGGGGTAAGTCCAGCATTTTTATCTAAATTTGGTCTAAAATTGAAAACAATCACAAGGGGTAAGTCCAGCATTTTTATCTAAATTTGGTCTAAAATTGAAAACAATCACAAGGGGTAAGTCCAGCATTTTTATCTAAATTTGGTCTAAAATTGAAAAAATCACAAGGGGTAAGTCCAGCATTTTTATCTAAATTTGGTCTAAAATTGAAAAAATCACAAGGGGTAAGCATTTTTATCTAAATCCAGCATTTTTATCTAAATTTGGTCTAAAATTGAAAAAATCACAAGGGGTAAGTCCAGCATTTATATCAAATTTGGGTCCAAAATTGAAAAAATCACAAGGGGTAAGTCCAGCATTTATATCAAATTTGGGTCCAAAATTGAAAAAATCACAAGGGGTAAGTCCAGCATTTATATCAAATTTGGTCTAAAATTGAAAACAATCACAAGGGGTAAGTCCAGCATTTTTATCTAAATTTGGTCTAAAATTGAAAACAATCACAAGGGGTAAGTCCAGCATTTTTGTCTAAATTTGGTCTAAAATTGAAAACAATCACAAGGGGTAAGTCCAGCATTTTTATCTAAATTTGAAAAAATTTTATCTAAATTTGGTCTAAAATTGAAAACAATCACAAGGGGTAAGTCCAGCATTTTTATCTAAATTTGGTCTAAAATTGAAAAAAATCACAAGGGGTAAGTCCAGCATTTTTATCTAAATTTGGTCTAAAATTGAAAAAAATCACAAGGGGTAAGTCCAGCATTTTTATCTAAATTTGGTCTAAAATTGAAAACAATCACAAGGGGTAAGTCCAGCATTTTTATCTAAATTTGGTCTAAAATTGAAAACAATCACAAGGGGTAAGTCCAGCATTTTTATCTAAATTTGGTCTAAAATTGAAAAAATCACAAGGGGTAAGTCCAGCATTTTTGTCTAAATTTGGTCTAAAATTGAAAAAATCACAAGGGGTAAGTCCAGCATTTTTATCTAAATTTGGTCTAAAATTGAAAAAATCACAAGGGTAAGCATTTTTATCTAAATCCAGCATTTTTATCTAAATTTGGTCTAAAATTGAAAAAATCACAAGGGGTAAGTCCAGCATTTTTATCAAAATTTGGTCTAAAATTGAAAAAATCACAAGGGGTAAGTCCAGCATTTTAATCAAAATTTGGTCTAAAATTGAAAAAATCACAAGGGGTAAGTCCAGCATTTTTGTCTAAATTTGGTCTAAAATTGAAAACAATCACAAGGGGGTAAGTCCAGCATTTTTATCTAAATTTGGTCTAAAATTGAAAAAATCACAAGGGGTAAGTCCAGCATTTTTATCAAAATTTGGTCTAAAATTGAAAAAATCACAAGGGGTAAGTCCAGCATTTTTGTCTAAATTTGGTCTAAAATTGAAAACAATCACAAGTGGTAAGTCCAGCATTTTTATCTAAATTTGGTCTAAAATTGAAAACAATCACAAGGGGTAAGTCCAGCATTTTTATCTAAATTTGGTCTAAAATTGAAAACAATCACAAGGGGTAAGTCCAGCATTTTTATCAAAATTTGGTCTAAAATTGAAAAAATCACAAGGGGTAAGTCCAGCATTTTTGTCTAAATTTGGTCTAAAATTTTAAACAATCACAAGGGGTAAGTCCAGCATTTTTATCTAAATTTGGTCTAAAATTGAAAACAATCACAAGGGGTAAGTCCAGCATTTTTATCTAAATTTGGTCTAAAATTGAAAACAATCACAAGGGGTAAGTCCAGCATTTTTATCTAAATTTGGTCTAAAATTGAAAAAATCACAAGGGGTAAGTCCAGCATTTTTATCTAAATTTGGTCTAAAATTGAAAAAATCACAAGGGGTAAGCATTTTTATCTAAATCCAGCATTTTTATCTAAATTTGGTCTAAAATTGAAAAAATCACAAGGGGTAAGTCCAGCATTTATATCAAATTTGGGTCCAAAATTGAAAAAATCACAAGGGGTAAGTCCAGCATTTATATCAAATTTGGGTCCAAAATTGAAAAAATCACAAGGGGTAAGTCCAGCATTTATATCAAATTTGGTCTAAAATTGAAAACAATCACAAGGGGTAAGTCCAGCATTTTTATCTAAATTTGGTCTAAAATTGAAAACAATCACAAGGGGTAAGTCCAGCATTTTTGTCTAAATTTGGTCTAAAATTGAAAACAATCACAAGGGGTAAGTCCAGCATTTTTATCTAAATTTGAAAAAATTTTATCTAAATTTGGTCTAAAATTGAAAACAATCACAAGGGGTAAGTCCAGCATTTTTATCTAAATTTGGTCTAAAATTGAAAAAAATCACAAGGGGTAAGTCCAGCATTTTTATCTAAATTTGGTCTAAAATTGAAAAAAATCACAAGGGGTAAGTCCAGCATTTTTATCTAAATTTGGTCTAAAATTGAAAAAAATCACAAGTGGTAAGTCCAGCATTTTTATCTAAATTTGGTCTAAAATTGAAAAAAATCACAAGGGGTAAGTCCAGCCCTTGTGATTTTTTTCAATTTTAGACCAAATTTAGACAAAAATGCTGGACTTACCCCTTGTGATTGTTTTCAATTTTAGACCAAATTTAGATAAAAATGCTGGACTTACCCCTTGTGATTTTTTCAATTTTAGACCAAATTTAGATAAAAATGCTGGATTTAGATAAAAATGCTTACCCCTTGTGATTTTTTCAATTTTAGACCAAATTTGAAATTTTTTTTTCTAAATTTGGTCTAAAATTGAAAACAATCACAAGGGGGTAAGTCCAGCATTTTTATCTAAATTTGGTCTAAAATTGAAAAAAATCACAAGGGGTAAGTCCAGCATTTTTATCTAAATTTGGTCTAAAATTGAAAAAAATCACAAGGGGTAAGTCCAGCATTTTTGTCTAAATTTGGTCTAAAATTGAAAACAATCACAAGGGGTAAGTCCAGCATTTGTATCAAATTTGGGTCCAAAATTGAAAAAATCACAAGGGGTAATCACATGGGAGCATTTTTGTCTAAATTTGGTCTAAAATTGAAAAAATCACAAGGGGTAAGTCCAGCATTTTTATCTAAATTTGGTCTAAAATTGAAAAAATCACAAGGGGTAAGTCCAGCATTTTTGTCTAAATTTGGTCTAAAATTGAAAAAATCACAAGGGGTAAGTCCAGCATTTTTATCAAAATTTGGTCTAAAATTGAAAAAATCACAAGGGGTAAGTCCAGCATTTTTATCTAAATTTGGTCTAAAATTGAAAAAATCACAAGGTGTAAGTCCAGCATTTCTACTAATTTGCACATAATATTTGCATAATATACTCACCATGTGAGATTTCATTAAATTTGTTGATCCCGTTTTACAATAACAGTAAAACTCAGTACTTTTAACAAAAACTTTGTTCCAAATCAAGGCACAGAACATTTCTTAATGAAGGGAATTTAAACAATCTAAATAAATTACTGCAACATTGGTTTTAGTTGTCCACATGATGGCATTCCTCTTTCCAATATCGCATTTTTATTTGAACTCATACCCAACCCTTCAAAATCCAACAGCAAGTCTTGTTTGATTTTGTTTGGACCAGGAATTGCATTGATCATGCATTTAGATGGGATCAGAGTCCAACAGTTAGGGCTATGAATCATAAGACAGTGTTGGGTTTTGTTAGATTGAGGAAAGATCTTTTTAACTCACTCAAGTGAATTAGTTTTATGGGATGTAGGATGAAATCCAACATGGATTTTGAGAGGAAATATTGAATTTAAGGATTTAAATGAACTGAAATATCAACTGCCATCATGTCTTGTACATACTCTTATGAATACCTCAAGAAAAGAAACAATGTACTTATGTTTTTATTTTTTTTATATTATCAATTTATTTCCAAATTAGCAAATAAATATTGAATGTTTTGCTGTAATTCGGGGTTGGTATGTCATTAAAAGCACACATGGAATAATGTACTGAAATTTCTATGACAAAAATTGTACCATATCATCATCATGTCGGTTTTAAGGCCGTTGTCCAGTCTGTTCTGGGTTGGCCTAATGCATTGTACTAAATCAATGCCCCATAAGTCAATTTTGGGGGCGAAGCTGAACAGAATGATGAGTAAAATTGAATTGTACTTGTTAATTTTTGAAAGGATGAAGAGAAGTTTTACAATGTGCAGTGCTAATCCAAGTCAGTGATAACATACGTGTAAAAATCACCGTCTTCAAAGAACTGTTTTTTTTGTTTCATAAAAACCCAGAACCAGGCATGATATTTGGCCCTTGGAAAAAAGCAGTCAAAGTAATGTACAAGGGTTAGGTTTTATTGCTGTCAATAACCATAATGCTGACCTTTCTGAGGGAAAACAAATAGAAATTAGACTTAAGTACATGTAGGAAGAATATCACGCATGCAAAACAGACAGAGCCAATTTCATAAAGCTGTTTACTGGTAAGCAAACATTGGTGCTACTTTTAGCATATAAAACGTGTGTATAGGCAAAAGTGTATTTTCATCAACAAAAAGATTTGAACAGTGCCTGTGTGTGCATTCACAATGGTTTGCATTGTTGTGTCAGTTATCTGCTAACAAGAATTGCTAGCAATTTAGTGTGCAGTTTGTTTTTGCCAATAGTAAGCAGTTATTATGAAGTAGAAACTCTGCTAAGGGCCGCTCTGTAAGTAAAAACTACATCAGCTAAACGGCCTTTATGCAATTAGACCCAGGTTTTAAGATTTCCTTTGCATAGATTTATAATTTGTTCTATTCTGGCGTTACGTTTATAACCTACACGGTTAACGCTCTTCTTTGGTTTGAACATTTGCAACTTGAAAGGTGTAAACGATTAATGGAAGTTAAATAAAGAGATTCTTTACAATAATGCTATATTGATACTAAAATAGATTTTTATACTCAAATTTACAGATGGACGGAATGTGTCTGGTAGATCAACGAACAAATGTACAAATATGGGTTTAGTAATAAAAAACAAATTCATTGTACAAATATTTACAAGTGAATAATAAAAAGGTACATTTTATACAGGTGTTTCTAACAATAGAAAGTTATTTTTTCTTTAACCAAACTAGGAACAGGTGGGCGTCTTAATAAATTAAGTTTTAATAATAAATGTAGGTGTACATTGTTGGTTTGGCCGGATTCTCCCCATGGATGCACAAGCTAGTGTAACAGACCGATATGCGTGAATTGTGGCAGGTACACATTTCCTTAATTTGCTAAATCTGTGATCTTGAAACAAAGCAAACCCGAGCTAATAACCCGCGTATGATTTGAAAGACTAACTGTCCTTACTCGCAGTTGAGATGTTAAGTTGCGAAGGACGTGGCTGCAACGCGGTCCAGCTGTATGGACCCATGTTTGACCACGGAGCACAGCCAGATATCCAAAGTGTTTGATTTTTCCGAAAAAGAGGAAAACCGGAGGGCCTGGAGAAAAACCCCTTGTGGCATAGTAGAGAACCAAGGTGCAATATTAGGAATATACGTTTTTGAAGGCACTTGCCTGTTGCGTTGAAAACACCCACGCCAAAAAGCAGGAGATTTACAAATTGTTATGGAAGGATGAATGTGTTGGTGGGCGGATGGTAGGGAGGGACACGCTTGAAGCATTATGAGATGATGAGGGGTCTACCTAGTGTACTTCTTGGAGTTCATCTTCCGGTCGATCCATATTCTGGATAGTCGTACCAAGGATCCCCTCAATATCTTCAATCACAGCCTGAAACGATTCAATTAAGTAGACAATTTGGAATAACTAATTAGCTCCAAACACTTACACAACAAGTTTGCTTGAAAGTACAAGAAAGTTCTCTGTCACCAAAACTACCCAAGGTCAAATTTCAAACAAAACTCAAAAGACAGTACAGCCCTGGTTGAATGACAATCTTCAATGCAATCTATAGGTACATTTGTAACTATGAAAAAGAACCCAAAATTAATAACCAAGAGCAAAGATTATAGAGCGCGGAAGGTGCAAGATGGGGAACTAAGGAGGAAATGTGAAGTATGCAATGGACGCCATTTCAGTAAGCAACTCTTTTGATCCAACAATAGATCAGTGCAGACAATGACCATCAATGATATAGAAAAATATTTGCTTTCTGAAATGGTGCCCATGCCATATGTCACGTTCCAACAATAGATAGTGCCCCATCTTGCGCCTTCGATGCTCTACAATCTTTGACCAAAACCCACCTTGAAGTTTGACTGGCCCTGCATGTTAGGTGCCGATATCTCTTGATGAATGACGGAGAGATTACGAGCGAATGACGCTAGCGCTCCCTGAAGCTCTTCTCCCACTGTCAGCATCCCGATACCTTCACGCTTGTAACTGTCTATCAACGTAAACGCTGTTCCTTGCTTTTCCTGTGGATAATCAAAGAGTATTGTTAACAATGTTGGGCTGTTAATTAGTTCCTTTTTTTCTAAAGTGGGGGGATATTTTCTTTCTGTCTTTCACTTCACAGTTGAGGGTAATATTAAAAACAGAAGTTTATGAAATTTTCTTGGTTTGTGTGGACGATATATTTATTGAAAAGTGTAGGATGGAAATGAGCTTACTCTTCCAAAAGCTGATGATAAGAATCTTTGATCGTTTCAGGCTATGTGTTAACTGTATTGAACATGTCATCTTTAGTCATATAGTATGTCAGCCCTTGCTAAGGAAGTGGGCATGACCTCTACAAGAAGTGACATCGCCGTACTACGACGACGAATAGGGGGGAAAAAAGAGAACAATTTAAGGGCCACATTGCCTTAGGATTGGGCGCTTTGGGCTATAAAAAGTGTTTGTTATGAAATGAATGTGATATGAAAGATATTCTAAAAGTAGAATATAATGATTCACATAAATATCCCTTGAAATTGTGTGTTTTTTGTGTAATTTCATGACAGAACATGACCAGGTTATTTTGTTGAACCAAAATTCTGACCAACAAAATGGCGGACCGTATGTTCTGCTGGTTTAGTGTTTTTGTGCATGAACAACTCTTGTAAAAGGACAAGGAGTAATTTCAAACGACAAACTTTTTAGAGACTTGAGGGCAATGTGCCTCTTTGATGTAACAAGATCTTTGATCTCTGAACTTCTACCCAAGTGTGAACTCTACTGAAACTGTGTTTAGTGCCATTTGTTTGCTGAGGGTATTCAGCCTACCTTTATATCAAAACCAATGCCATGAGCTCTGCACATCTGGAAGAAGACACTGTAGTGAACCACTGCTAGGTTGGTATGCAACAGACGGGTACTCATGACTGCATAGCGACTTGTATTGGGAGGTTCCTTACAATACAATGTGAAAGAAATTAGAAATTAGATTTCCATGGTTGGCATGACTGGTATGCAAGGTGCTATCGCTGCTAGAAACACCAGGGTAGGCCCCTTCTCTTGTAACAAAAAGTGAACTGCATTCTTGTATAACTTGTATCAAACATCACACAGGATAGAACATAATGATTCACATGAATATACCGGTATCTTAAAATTGTGTGGTTTTTGTGTAATTTCAGGACAGAAGACATTTCACCAAATTCTTTACTCCACAAATGGTGGTTGTATTTCAAGAGTAAAATTTAAGATATTTGTTATCACTACTCACTAATTACAACACACTGTACTGTAGGTGTTTTAGTGCATGAACAACTCTTTAAAAAGGATGAGGATCAATTCCACATAGCAACAATTGGAGAGATATGAAGATGTATCCCTAACCCTAGCAGTGCCCTGTATTCAATATGTGTAAAGCAATGCATTTTAAGCTTTAAATTACCACATTGCTAAGAAACTAAAAATAATAATTGTGGAATTAACAACGGCAGTCAAAGCATATACAAGTTCAAAGCTGACTTCCTAAACTTTATTTTGGTCACAACTTGTACTTTCAAAAAAAAGGTCATTCATGAAACCAATTGCATAATCATTAGGGTCAATTTAATTACATGTAGCTCTGCCAATACACTTTCCAAAAACTGGGCCGTATTGATCTACTCGGACTCTCCAGGGAATAAGGACTGGACTGGAACTAAAACCCACACTCTGGTCCTTTACAGAACACAGCTTGGGATTGGCTTCAGGCTCCATCAGTTATTTAGATAAGAAAATAGAATTAACTGTTGCAAAATGCTTAAAAACCAAAAGAACCTGTGGTAAAAATGCAAACAAAAATTAATGGCCTGACATTTAAACCCAAGCAGAGTCTTTCTCGAAGGCTAAATGACAACACAACACACTAGCTTGCATTTTCCTGACTGGGTTTCAGACAGGCAGACAGAGCTCAAGCCAAAGCTTGTAAAGGACCTTTGACAATACAAGAGCATGAGCCTGGTGAACTAGACCACCCCACCATGAAAATCCAGACCACTCAACCATCACAATCCAAGCAAGTCATGCAGCTCCTCTATTAAGATGTACACTTACCTCTGGCTCTAGGTCTTCATATCTCCGCCTGATACTCTTCTTCCGTTCCTTCTTAGGTGGTGGTACGTGAAACTCACACGTCTTATTATTCAGCACACCTCCAGTTACATACAGCATAAGACTTGTTAAGGATACAGTGTCATCGTACCACAGGTTAAGGTCAACAGCCCACAGCTTTTGTTCTCTCTGAGAGAAATTACAGGAAAGAAGAAGAGTGTGAAGGTTATTATTTTTATTATCATATATTTCTGGTAATGAAACCAAGGATGCCTCATAAGTGAACTTAATCACTATAGCTCGCAAGCCCGAGGAAATCTGTAAACAAGGGCGCTTGCTACGTTAACTAGAAACACCGGGGTTAACCCCTACTCTTCCTTGGTAAGTGTTCTAGGTTCTTTCATGTGCACTTAGCAATCCTAGCACACAGGACCTATGGCTTTATGTCCCATTTGAAGGACAAGGCAATTATGGTAAAGTATCTTGCTCAAGGACACAAGTACAACAACTGGGACTCAATCCCACACTCTGATAATCAGAAACATCAGAGCTTGAGTCTGGTGCTCTTACCCACTTGGCCATAACACCTCACAAGGTGAATTCACCCCTTTCTCCTTTCATGATATCATTGATGGCAAATTTTTTTGTGATTATGAAACTAGACTTACAGTGTTAGGATCAATAAATGTGACCAGATCAACGGTAATGTATCCCATGACGCTTCGCTGTAAGCAACTCTTAGCGATCTTAGCACAAGCCTGATTCAGCGGGACCGGATCTACGGAGGATTGAGGCACAGATAATCCCCAGCTGTTGAAGGGACTGTGAGCGTGAATCTGATCCCCTGAGGAAATCAACGTCACTCTATTGTCGGGAGTAATTAGAATGTTGACTGTGATGGCCGTTACACTCTCAGAGGGAGGACAGGCTTCTATTACACCCCCTGGAGAAAGAAGGGAAAATTCACCAATGCTTAATGCTTAAGAGATAGAATAATTGCATCAGGATATAGAATATAGAAATCTAAAGCTTAAAAATGCATGTCCGCATTTTGGGCAAAGTGACCCAGGAATTAGGGCTGCTTTCAGTGTGAACCGTGCTGGCGGCCAAGTAAATGAGAAATTACTCAATGAAAAAAAACCGCTGTAAGCTCACAATTAAATGCCCTTCCGAATCAGTAATCCGACCATGCATCACTTTAGAAAGTTTCTCCTAAGCTTTGCAATAAGTGATTGTGCTTGGTGATGCAATCCTTTTGCCGTTTAAATCTGCTTTTCAAATCCTTTTCAGTGTCTTCCAGATTATCTTGACAGTTTATAAACTTTAGCATTTTGCAAAAATAAACGAAAAAATCATCTGAGACTTATTAGTAAATGCAAGCGTCAACAAACTCAAACAAAAACAATGAAAAAATAAATCAAGTTTTATCAGACCTTTTCAATCTGTTCAACCTAAGCAAGTATGACATACCTTGACTAAGAAACGCTTCCAGGAATTTGGTCCATGTCGGGAAGAGTTTCTTGTTGACAGGTGTGGCATTAGTGGCAAGAATTTCTGCAATCTCAGAGTGGATCTTTATGTAAGCTGGCTCCTGTAGGGACACAAACAGTTGGAAACAGTTATAATAATAACATTAAAAACTAGTTCTTATAGCCCATTTTACAACAACGTATCAATGCACTTTACATTAGTGCCCTGGTCATTGGGCCAATAACATTCCTGCAATCTTTCTCAGCTCCCTGGGAGTATACAGCCCCAGACTGCTGTTTCAATCTTTCTCAGCTCCCTGGGAGTATACAGCCCCAGACTGCTGTTTCAATCTTTCTCAGCTCCCTGGGAGTATACAGCCCCAGACTGCTGTTTCAATCTTTCTCAGCTCCCTGGGGAGTATACAGCCCCAGACTGCTGTTTCAATCTTTCTCAGCTCCCTGGGAGTATACAGCCCCAGACTGCTGTTTCAATCTTTCTCAGCTCCCTGGGAGTATACAGCCCCAGACTGCTGTTTCAATCTTTCTCAGCTCCCTGGGAGTATACAGCCCCAGACTGCTGTTTCAATCTTTCTCAGCTCCCTGGGAGTATACAGCCCCAGACTGCTGTTTCAATCTTTCTCAGCTCCCTGGGAGTATACAGCCCCAGACTGCTGTTTCAATCTTTCTCAGCTCCCTGGGAGTATACAGCCCCAGACTGCTGTTTCAATCTTTCTCAGCTCCCTGGGAGTATACAGCCCCAGACTGCTGTTTCAATCTTTCTCAGCTCCCTGGGAGTATACAGCCCCAGACTGCTGTTTCAATCTTTCTCAGCTCCCTGGGAGTATACAGCCCCAGACTGCTGTTTCAATCTTTCTCAGCTCCCTGGGGAGTATACAGCCCCAGACTGCTGTTTCAATCTTTCTCAGCTCCCTGGGGAGTATACAGCCCCAGACTGCTGTTTCAATCTTTCTCAGCTCCCTGGGAGTATACAGCCCCAGACTGCTGTTTCAATCTTTCTCAGCTCCCTGGGAGTATACAGCCCCAGACTGCTGTTTCAATCTTTCTCAGCTCCCTGGGAGTATACAGCCCCAGACTGCTGTTTCAATCTTTCTCAGCTCCCTGGGAGTATACAGCCCCAGACTGCTGTTTCAATCTTTCTCAGCTCCCTGGGAGTATACAGCCCCAGACTGCTGTTTCAATCTTTCTCAGCTCCCTGGGAGTATACAGCCCCAGACTGCTGTTTCACTCCAAACACTTTTTCAAACACAATATCAACCATTAGAACATGGAAAGATTGGTTTATTTTCGGGAGCTTTCTGCAGAATCAGTGAGAGTTGGCAGCTCTGCAGTATGGGGTAATAGAATAGACTATAACTGTGACTGTCTCCATTCCATACCTGCGCCCACTTCTTGGACCACTTCTCCCCGTATCGTGCTGCTTCTTTCTTGGCCCAAGCGTGGCATCTCAGATGCGGTGTGATGTCACAGTAGGCGATACCACGTCCGTCAAACTCATCATCTAGCTTGAAGAGGTAGCGTTTGACTTCCAGGTTGTCGGTTACCAGTTGGGCAAGACTTTCATGAAGCTGGGAAACAAATTGTAAACATCTAATAATTTGCAATTTGTATTTACTTTTTGCAACAGATACATGTACTAATATGTGTAAGATTTATATTCACAGACGTCACAGCTGAACACTTTCAGGCCTGAAGTTTCATCTTTGAGAGGGCAAGGCCACTTTCATTTCACTGAGGGCACTTGCACTGGAAAATCTTAATGTCTATGGGAAACTTTTGAAGGTGCACAGAGGCCAAGACCAGGGCAAGAGGGGTCATGATCTCCATGTTATTCAAGGCCTGCAGGTAATTGATATTAGTCTTGGGGTGAACAAAGAAAATTTGACAAGAATGTGAATTGACCCTGTGACCTCCTGGTTTACGCTACCAACTGAGCTGTCAAGCCCTATGTTGACAGTCTCTCTTTTTAAGAGAGTCTTTCTCTGATATTTTTTCTTTTATGCATGATCTTAAGCTTTATTTAAAACAAATTATCCGCCCTGAAAAAAGGAAAACTACAACTCCTCCTCTAAACAGTTCGTCTGTCTGAACTACCAACCTGTTCTGAACTGTAGACATCGTAATCCGATGGTGGGACGTCAACATTAGCACTGACAAAGATTCTCTTAGAGCCAGACTTGGTGGAGTAGAGATGAGAAACTTCAGGCTCACATCCCAGTATTGGCAAATCTATCAATCATCAACAACAGGTGCACATCAAATAAAGGATATGATGATTATCCAAAAGTAACTTAAAACGCTTGCTTTTGCTTTCGGTCTCAAATGATTTGAAGACCAATGGATTGGAATGAACATGCTGGTCCAACAACAAACTTTGCAACAATAACAATGATAACAATAAACAGTTCTTATATAAGCTTTATCAGACCCGAGAGCATCCTAAAGCCCTCATTAGTTTTTCTACAAGGTATGCAGAGTTATGTTTGAAATATAAGACCCATTTATTTACGTAGTACCAAGTAACAATGGTGTACCATTGTAAACATTAGTTTAAAGACCTACTCAGTTCATCAGCTAGGGATAGGTCATCTTTGTGCATCACTCCAGGTACAATGTACGCCTCCTTCCCTACAATCAGATTCCGTATTCTCTGCAATGCACGAGGACTGTACTTCAGTAACGTTGAAAGACACATACTGTGAGTCTGTGGAAAAAGCAACCACAAGATCATTGATAACATGAGAAATTTGCAGTGACACCAAATAGTGAGATCTCTTTTGAGTGATTGGTGGTTTGGAGAAGAACCGATGGACTCAACGTTTCATACTCTGTCTGTCATCAGGAGATACTGGATTCCAACTGGGCCTATGGCTTGTAAAGGAGAGTGCTGGATGCATTGGGCTGTGAAGGCGGGAAACCGGTGGATCTCATGAAATGGTGGAGCGGAGGTATACATTAGAGGCTGCTCACTTGGGTACTTGAGCAGGATGGGTCGGCAGTCCTCAGGATGGGTCGGCAGTCCTCAGGAAGAGTTGGGTAGGGGGGTGGGGGTAGTGAAGAGACTAGGTTCCTGATTGAATTGACTTTGGGTACAAGATCATTGATTAACCCTCCTACTAATAGTAACAATAACCAGTTAGTTGACCCAACACTTGGGAATAACTGCATGGGTTGTGTATTGCAAGATCGCACAACTGTGCATAGAGCTAACGGTGTACATGTGTATAATGTGTAGATGCATTCACCACATGATACCATAGTGCAGACTAGCATAGTTTATCTATCACTCAAAACCACAGTGGATGGTCAGACAGTAGGAGGGTTTACTGTGTACTGTGTAGATGCATTCAAGCATTTTTGTGCGAGATACATCATTTTTTTGCAAAATCAAGATACATTGTTTTGCAATGACACAACACTATGAGCTAGGGGTAGACAGAAGTAAAACATAAGGAAAATACCACTTTGCATCATACTCATTGTTGGATTCTAACACTGCGTGAATGGCCATTGTTACCAATTATGAAGGAATATTTAGAAACCGTTGGGTTACACTTACCGGGAAACTATTGATGGCCTCAGGTACGATGATCTTAAAGCGATCCGACATGTCTGTCTGATCTTCCACATTGCCACTCTCTACTGCTGGCCTGAGTCCAAGCAGCTTGTTGTAATATTGGAGGGTTTCATCGTTAATGTTGACTGGCGATACATAGATCACCTCAACGTTGGGATCTGTACAGCACATGACAACGAAAACTCGGGTTAATCAATGTACAAGAAGGTCAGTGTCCGTATTTGGGTTAATCAATGTACAAGAAGGTCAGTGTCCGTATTTGGGTTAATCAATGTATAAGAAGGTCAGGGTTCGTATTTGGGTTAATCAATGTACAAGAAGGTCAGTGTCCGTATTTGGGTTAATCAATGTATAAGAAGGTCAGGGTCCGTATTTGGGTTAATCAATGTACAAGAAGGTCAGTGTCCGTATTTGGGTTAATCAATGTATAAGAAGGTCAGGGTCCGTATTTGGGTTAATCAATGTACAAGAAGGTCAGTGTCCGTATTTTTTGAGTGTTTTTAGCTTTTTGAGGTTTTCTGTAAAAAAATTTAAAAAACAAGAAAAGTCGTGTTTGGTAAACACAAATGCCCCGCAAGCCAGTCCGTTTCTTTACATTTGACCATTTTGGTGATCCAGAAAAACAATAGGCTTCAGGATCCTGTGAAAAATCCACACACCAGTTTGGAGTTCACATACCAAGTCCTTCTGAAGTTATCACTGGGACATCACTTTTTTTTTAAAGCCATAAAACAGTTTAGTTTTAGCCATAATAATATTGACCAGGGGTGGGGGGTAATATACTTCTGAGGGATACCAACACCGATCCCCATCGAGTCATTTGTACTATCTAGTTCTGTGTGGAAAATAATTTTGACCCTTGACTTCTGCATTGTAAGGCGAAGTCCAATCTACTTTCATGTATTGAGTTTACTGTAATCAATGAAAAAACAATAAAGGTGGTCTGTGCTGAAAACTGATAAACGAAATGTATAGTTATCAATTTTAAAGAATTAACATGTGAAATGAAACAGAGAAAAAGAGTGCAATACAAGAGTAGTTGCATGTTAGATTGTTATTGGCTCGGGGATCCCAAGACCAATCCACAAACCAAGTTTGGAGTTGATATGACAAGTACATCTCGAAGTATTACTCGGACAACATTTCCTTTGTTTTAGCCATAATGACCATTTGTTTTTGCCTATAGTCCAACATCGGGGATCGGGGTGGGGGGATCCCAAGACCAATCCACAAACCAAGTTTGGAGTTGATATGACAAGTACATCTCGAAGTATTACTCGGACAACATTTCCTTTGTTTTAGCCATAATGACCATTTGTTTTTGCCTATAGTCCAACATCGGGGATCGGGGTGGGGGGATCCCAGGACCAATACACACGACAAGTTTTTAGTTGGCATTTGAGTCCTTCTAAATTGTGATACGCACGCACGCACGCACGCACGCACGCACGCACGCACGCACGCACACACCCACCCTTACAGATCCGGTTTGTGGGGTACTGCTATTGTTGTTCTATTATTCCCTTTTCTGAAGAATTCCCTTGTGGGGTCCAATTGTTCCTATTGAAATGACCTTGTGGGGTCCATTGTTCCATTGTTGTCAGGACCCCACAAGTGCCAATCCGTGCGAACACCCACACACGCACACACGGAAGGACATGTCGGAAACAGTATGCCCCTTCGGTGGCTTCGCCACCGCGGGGCATAATTAAAAATAATAAAAGGCCTTCCTCACCAAATAAATGTAAACTGCTGTTTTGTGTTGTCTTGGTACATCCCAAAGTCACTAGTATTTCTTGAGTGATATGCCCTCTCGTGATAACATATACATTATGGGTTGTACATGTCGATTGATTACACTTTTTGAGTACATAAAAAGTCACGGTTCAGAAACCTACAGGGATGGTCACTCACCCTGTAAGTCACATAACCTTGCCATCTGCTGGTTCTGCTGAATGTTGAAATCTCCGATAGTTGTTCTGATCTTGTGCGAATAGCCTAAGGATGGAATGTGGATGATGACGCGGCGATTCTTCTGAATTCGCTCCCAGGAGGATGAAAACTCCTACATAAGGTAGAAAATCAAGATTAAGATTTCTCATGAATGCATTTTTTTTTTTAAATAACATCTTCAGTAAATTGCCTTGGAAGGTAAAGGTAAAATGTAAATGAGACTGGCAGATCTGTAATGATTGAGTTACTGTATGTGAAAAAACTTCTGGGAATAG
This sequence comes from Leptasterias polaris, assembly GCA_037783415.1. Classification (NCBI taxonomy): domain Eukaryota; kingdom Metazoa; phylum Echinodermata; class Asteroidea; order Forcipulatida; family Asteriidae; genus Leptasterias; species Leptasterias polaris. The sequence goes on from JAZGTN010000022.1 coordinate 9,218,686, forward strand.
CAAGAATTCAATGCAAGAACCTCAAGTGGCATCTTTCACTTAATGGCTCTGGTAAACATGGCATAATAATACTAGTTTACAAAATCTTGTAAGATGCACCTGACTTTACCTTAGATTTCCTCCTGAATTCCTCCAGCTGGATGCGTCTTGTGTCCTTGAGCTGATGCCTAACCTTAGCCATCTTGACATGCATGACCCATGAGATGGCAATCACCCCTGCAGCCCACTTCTTCCTACGGTACTCTAGGTACAATGCTCGGTCTTTGTAGCGTCTCCATGTTGCTTGGATCTTGGTTGCTGCCACGTCGTCTCCATCCGGTCCCAGGAACCTCCGACCAGGCCGATTGATGAGGGCCATGACGTCATCTATGTTTAGTACAACACCAAGAAGGGCCTTGGTAGTAGGAGGCTTATCCAGCTCAAATTCAACCGCTAAATCCGCTAATCTGTTTTGTAAACAATTCCAAAATGTAACTTAGTGTTATCCCCTCTAAAGAATGAGTTTAAAATTGCTGGAATTGTTTTTTTAATGAGCAACAATTCCCTAAAATATTCAAAGGCAAAACTCAAGTAAGATCCAAAATACCATTCCTTAAGCATAATTTACAAAAGGTAAAACTTTTGGGAACAGCAAGGACCCTGAGAAAGACCCTTGAGATCTAAAGCTAAGGGACGTAGCCCGACTCAAGGAGTTACCAGCACAAAAGAAAATGTAATCTTTCTTTTGCATGCTGTGATAAAATGATATAATAATAATAACACGGATCTAGCCAAACTGACAAATTGGAGAGAATTATGACCGGTCCTCATGTGTTTTAACTGGCATTTGGCCAGCAGATAACTGTTAAGGGTGTAATTTTAGGCCTGGTAAACTCCTATTTCTAATGACTTACTTGTCTCCGCTGACAAAAGCCAGGGGCACGGCATAGTTAGTGAGAAGTCTCTCTAGATGCCTCAACATAGTCACAATATTTCCCCAAGATAAGCAGTAGTGCTGCTTGAAAGCTAAGAAGTCTTTGGAGGCTTCTCGTAGTTTGCCGTGCTGGATGGCAAAGCGATGGTGGAGATGCTTAAATTCACTGGCAGGCGTTGTGGGAGGAGGCTGCAATTAAAACATTCAATGAGTATTTACAGTCAGTATGAGTGAGTAGAAAGTGAGTTCAGTAAGTGAGTTCAAGGGTCTGTAAAATTCCTAAAACTTGACAATATCATACAGGACTCCAAGCTAGGCCCAAGCTAGGCCCAAGCTAGTGATTTCACAATATCATACAGGACTCCAAGCTAGGCCCAAGCTAGTGATTTCAGTGTTGGGCCAGTAAATTCCAACCGGACAAGTCTGGCAGTCTTGTGTTTTTCAATTGAATGATGATACTGTTGCAGCTTCCTTAAGAAAAAAATAAACAATAAAAGATGTTCAAATGTTTACTCCGAGTCTGATAGATTTATTTCATTCTGCATTGAAGTATTCTTACCCATTTAAAGACAAATAAGATAAACCTCCTCTTAGTGCTTTTTCAAATTATAAACAGTTTATATGTTAAACTGTGGCACAGACTTCCAAACCCACTGTGAATGATACTGAATGGTCAGACTGAGATAGTAGGAGGGTTTAAGGCTTAAATCTCAAGCAGTTGACTTACCATTGGCTCCATAGTCCTGACGGGTACCAGGGACTTAGTGGACTTGGCCGACGCAGACCTTGGAGAGGCCCATATGGGATCTGCATCAGCCGCACTACCGGACATCGGTCGTCTCATAGGCTCAGGAGGGTAAGGGTCAAGGTCTAGTTTGACTGACGTGATGTTGTAGCTACCATCTGATATACAAATGAAATTGGACAACCATGTTTGATTTATGTAATGAAATGGGTTGGGAGGCTTGATTATGAAAATAGGGGGAATGTTTTACTTATGTTGGTGTGAAATGATATGTGGCCGTGTCTAAATCAAGCCACTTTCGGCTACGGCTGAAGTGACAACATTGAAGAATATGCCTTTTCAGCAATCCGGTCGCAAAGCCATCAGACACAGGCTAAGAGTTGAGGACTGAGCTCACCTGTGGGCAAGAAGTGGGCCTAGGGAGTGTAGGGTTTTAAACATACCTCCAAAATTTCCAGGGGGTCCCTTCGGAATGTCTTTCTTCTCCTGTGGGTCATGTAAGGTCACCAGCTTCTGTCTGACTGGGCTGGGGTCGAGGGTCAACTCGGCAGCAGGGGGTATGAGACCCCTCTCCATTAGGCTCAGGATTCCCTTTCTGGCATCCTTCTCTGTGATTGGTGGTGGTATCAACTGAAAACATCAGATCAAAATGTCATCAGTTAAAATGAACCATAGATATAGGCTGGGATCAGACTCATAACCAATCTCGGACTCAAGACCGGTCTAGAGTCTGTCTCGGAGCACCATGACTCAGACTTAGACTCGCTCAAGCACATTAAGCTACCTTCATGGTGCCCATGTAAACTGGGGAATGAAAACAAGTTAATTGTTTCTGTCAATGTGTCGCGTACCATCTTTGCCGTGATGGTTTTTATTTTGTCTGCCTAAAGTAGTGCTTTTCTTGTGGATTAATCTTCTAAATATTTGTTTGTTTTTGTTCAACCGATGATGTTGACAAAACTAACAGCAACTTCACACTTGAAATGGCAGGCTATGTATAGCTGACTGGTTGCATCTATTTCTCATTGGCTTACGTTGACTGGCCCACAGAGATTTTCTACCTGCATGATTGGTCATAGTCTAGTCCTTCACAGAGTGACAATCAATTGCCACCTTCACATGTATGAATTTCAAATTTAGAGAATGTTTTGTAAGTTTGTGCATGTTTTTGTCCCTGCTAGATGTTAAAAGTGCTCCAAATTAATTCATTCCATAGCGGAGATCAATCCTGTGCCCTTAAAATATGTGTTTTGACTTTTTAAATTTATAAAATAGGGAAAATCAGGTCACTAGTCTGACAGAAATGGCAGATATTGCAGAAAAGTTCCATATGACAGTCGGGAGGATCAACAGTTAGGATTATCACAAACTAACTAACATTTTGGGGATATAAGGGACTCGAACTCGAACAAGAGGGGACTTGAGCTATGGGACTTAAGACTCAGACTCAAACAACAGGGATCTAACAACGGAGAATGCTGGGCTCAACTGCACTCTGTGTCCTGCTGCGTATAGATACCACGTGACACGCCTGTATCACAAAATAGTATCAAGTGACACATGTGTTTGACAATATGACCAGACATGCAACCTTAACATTTCCAAAATAGAAGAAACTGCCTGAAAAAATTAAACACCTTATCATCAATCGACTGGAAAATGGGTTTAATGCTTGAACCAAGATTAGGATTGCCAGGAACGATGTAAACTAAGAAATAAAAACACAACGGCTTACCTGGGGGTCTACTCTGTTTGCTTTCGGTAAGACGGCCAAGTGATCCACGTTGGAACCCATTACAACTTTCTGTGTTGGCACCTGTGAAAGATGAAGCCATTACAAATACTGCATAGGTCTAGATGCTCATAGGGTCTGTATCCAAATTTAATGTTAGAGCAATTTACCTCTCTTCCTACCTTCCATTTTGTTCTTTGTGTTCCCAACTTCTTGTGGTCAAGCTATCCCCTTCCCTTCATAACCCCCCCCCCTTTGTCTTCATAATCCCTGCTTACCCCCTGAATGGTTTCTGCTTTTCTCCCTCCACTCTCTCTATTCATGTATTTCCACTTGACTACTCTTGCAACTCTTGTCTGCTTGTATGTGTGTTGTGTGTTGTCATTTAGCCTTCGAGAAAGACTCTGCTCGGGTCGAAACGTCAGGCCACTAACTTATTTTTTGCATTTATACCACAGGTCCTTTTGGTTGGTAAGCAGTTTGCAACAGCTAATTCTATTTTAGCAATTTCAAAAGGAACAATTTAGGTACACAGAGCTGTGACAAATCTCACAGGCATATTACCCTGTGGGATTTGAACCTATGAACTTTGCCATTCTAGAGCAGATGTCATACCACCAGACCGCTGAGACATCTGCTCTGGAAAGGCAAAGGTCATTGGTTCGAATCCCACCCAAATAATATGCCTGAGTTTTTTTCTTTTTCTCACAGGATTCAGAAACTTGCAAGTACTGAGGACGTACATGACGTTTATACCCACCTTGTGTTGTCGCCTGTCTACAATGACAGGAAGCGACACTCCGTAATTCTCACTGACTGCCTTCCTGTTCTGGGTACTTGTTGGATCGGTTAGTGCTTTTAGGCTGTACTGTAACTTGGTCTGTTAATCATAAACATTAATTAGACATTGGTCAATTGTTTAGATTTAAAACCAGGGTCATGTGACTGGTATAGTGTGGAGGAGTGAAACAGACCTCCGAAAAATTTGTAAACAAAATTGTTATCCCAACTCTGCAAATGGAACACTTAATTAACTGTATCAAGGCCTCATCCTGACTAAAGTTCAGTCAGTCGTTCATATCATCACTATCATCACTTACAATTACAATTTTGTTTTGTTTTAATTTTGCCTCCCGTTTTTCAAAAATGAAACTCCACCCACAAAAGGAGCAGAAATACAGATAATTGTTTTTAAATTGTTTATTAAACTGTTACCATATCTTTCAATCAAAAAATGTGCAGAAAAAAACAATCTAGTGAAATTGAACAACGTTACTGTTTAACATGTTTAAGGCCCTTCACTTACTACAAAGTGCAAAATTTTCCGAAAATATGGGCTTTTGCAGCCGGACTGTAATTAAAACAATTTTCTCCAAGATCAATCAGTTGTATACTATGCCCGATTTGTGGCAGGGTGTGAGGCCCACCCCCCCTCAAATGTTCCCTTACCTTTACAAACTCTTTTCCTCTTGTACAGAAATACACCCCCCCCCCCCCCCCCCAAGAGCTTACTTAAACATCCCAATTCATGTTTACATGTAAAAACTTGAGCAGCTAATTTGATGCGGTCTCACCTGCTGCCCTGGTGATGGGCCATATGGTCCCCCACCACTCACTGGATCAACTGCTGTGTAGCGGGCTATCAACTTCCTGCAAAGTGAACAGAAATTATCTGTCAATCCTGTGTGAGTTTACACGGTGAAGGACTAACAAATCTAATGACACACAGTTCTTATACAGTGCTTTATCACACCCAAGGTATTCGGAGCTATGTTTTAAATATAAGACCCATTTATTTACATAGCACCATGTAGTGGTATACAAGGTGCTGAGGGGCAATCTGCAGCCAACCATACCATAAACCATTGGGGCAAACCCCTTCTCTTAAGTGTACTGGGTTCTTTTTATGCATTGCACAAGATCGGGAACTTAGGCTTTATTTCCAATCTGAAAGATGAAGCAATAATGTTCAAGAGTCTTGCTTAGTGGAGGACACAAGTGTCAACACCAGGACTTGAACCCACACTCCGCTGATCAGAAACACTGCTTCAGTCAGCTTTATAAATTTCTCTGCACATTGACACTGAGGTGATGTAATCCCATAGAAGTTACCTGTCTACAATCCCTTTGTTACTGATTCTTCTTAATGGTAAATCAGATCCAAGTCCGCCAAGATCAAATACAGACTCCCTGGTGGGAAAGAACAAGAAACCATTATATGTGGTGTTCTGATTGGTATTCTTTCAATACATTGTGAATTGGTAAGATTTTTTGGCCGTTTGCAGGCACTTTCTACAAATCCCAAAAAATTACTAACAACAAAGAAAGAAATGCTCAGTGTGGGATCCCTAGCTCAATACTGAACACTATTTAAAACATATTTACATCAGTCTTATTGCATGTGATACCTAAATGGTGTTCCCAGGAATTGCACATCAGCTCTAAAATGCAGATGCCATGGGTTCGAATCCCACTATAGATGCCTGTGGATTTCTTTCAGCAGTACTTGTAAAGTATCGAGTTTTCAATGTTTATCAAGCTTCAGCGTAGAGTAAAACATGATACTGATCAAGGCTATAGGACAGAGCTGCCAATATTTGCATCTTGCAATCAGGGAAGATTTTGTGCAACAATTAGAGGGATATTTAGAATGACAGTCGACTTTTCTTATAACAAGATCGTTGGGACTGGCCAAATTACCTCTTTACAAAAGGAACAGTGTTATAAAAGGACAGGAAAACAAAGAAACACGAAGCAGGAATAAGATTCGGGACTTCAGAATGTACTCTTTATAAGTAGAACGTTTTTATAACAGTGCTCTTTATGACGAGGGTTGACGATGTACATTTTACATAATAGGGAACATGGAAAGACTGGTTAATTTTTCGAACTTTCTGCAGAATCAGGCAGAGTTGACAGTTTTGTATAGGGCCTAATAGAAATAATCTGTAAAATTCAATTTATGATAACTTACTGTGAGAATGATGACGGCTCCACTGATTTACCCTTAGATGCATCAACAGAGGGCAGTGTTGTGACTCGGTTATTGACCACTTGAATGATTCTCTCAGACTGAACCTAAAGAATAAAAAACAACCAATAAGATTAAACTTTTCAAAGACCTGGGCCTAATTTCATAGAACTGCTGAAGCAGAAAAAAGTAGCTAAGCGCAACAAAATTATGGTTACCAGAATGAGATTACCAATCAAAATACCATGTCCCATGTGTGACTGGTATCCTGCTTATTTTCACTTAGCAGAAAACCTTTTAGCAATATTTCCTGCTTTCACAGCTCAATGAAATTGGGTCCTGAGTGTTTCAAGAGAATTTCTCTGTGTTTTAAAAATGTTTTACAAAACAAATCAATACCAACTTTAGTTGCCATAATCATAATCCTGTGGCAGTAGAGATATCAAATCATATCTCAGGGCTACATATAGCAGCAATACCAGCATGCAAAATTTGCAATCTCAAGTATTTTGGAACTGGAACAAATCAATGCATTCAAAGTTAACAAAGAAATGCTGTCCACACAATTTCAGCAATTTCAATTTTTAGGAGTTTAAATACGCACGAGACTTGCACAGACTATTGGCAACACAAAGTACGAGAGTTGACTATGAGATTATTTACACTGATATCTTAATCTACCTTTATTCCGTCTTCTGTTTTCTGGATGGCATTCTGCAAGGCTGTAATGTCAATTAAGTCTCTGTGACCATCCGACAGACTTTTTTGCAAGAGATGTTCTTTCAGATGTTGGAGATCTTCTTGTACCTGCAGCAAAATAAAAAATTTCATTAATTGTTGAAGCTGTCCTTTTTTTTTATTCGCACAGTGTGCCATTTTGTGATGGCGCAAACTTTGTTTCCTTGCATGATTTTATAATTTGCGCATGATAGCTCTGGCATAAACTTCAAACATCGCGCGATCTTTATCGTTCAACCATAATTCTCACTACTTGTCGTGAAATATACACTGTATGAAAGGAAATTACGCCCAGTGGTAAGTTCGAAGTATTGTTCTGCCTGATCTTAACTTCTGTCTGAAGTGATACTTTTGTTCAAAAACTTGATTCAGATTCCTCTGTGATAAATAAACCGCGCTGCAACTTGTTGTTAAAGATTGTACACTACAACTGATGACTTATTGTAACATGCTGGTGGTCGGAGTTTGCAGTGGTTTATGAGCTTGTGTAGACGAAGATGACCTTCCAATGCAATTTTTTTGAGATATATAACAGAACAGACGTATGAAGCTAAACCACGAACTACAACCATGCACGTTCTATGGTAACTGCCGCTGGTTCCCTGTTTCTCATTTGATTTATGAACAGTGTAGTGCTGTTGGAACCAGTGCTCGGTTAGTCTCTTGTCCGTGTCGTTTTCTCTTCAGTCAAGATGAGAATCATGAATATTAATGAATTTCAGTTTCCCTTGTGGTTTATTATTTGAATATTAATGAACTATACTAATTTATTCCGACGACCCCCACAACCCCGTGGCGTTTTCTCTACAGAGTTGAGTCATGGTGAGAATCATGAATATTAATGTCCATAATAAATAATTCGGACGACCCCACAACCACCACATGTGAACGCCGGCGGCCGACCGGGGAGGTGTCTAGAGAGACGATTGCTACAAACATCACCAAGATTGGCATCAGTTTAGTTTCACTCAGCTCAGTCAGCAATTATCGAGGTACGTTAGTAAGTTTCCAAGTTTGGTACTGAATAACTTGAGATCAATTAGTTGAAATGGATACTGTTTTAGTATAGTAGTAGCAAGTTTTACCATGTTTACTGTTTAATGCTGTGACTGTGACTAGACAGGCTTAATCTCTAGTGCAGTGATAAACAACCATACAGATACACAACTCAATGGGAAACTACACAACCGTACACAACTCAATGGGAAACTACACAACCGTACACAACTTATGGGAAACTACACAACCGTACACAACTCAATGGGAAACTACACAACCGTACACAACTCAATGGGAAACTACACAACCGTACACAACTCAATGGGAAACTACACAACCGTACACAACTTATGGGAAACTACACAACCGTACACAACTCAATGGGAAACTACACAACCGTACACAACTCAATGGGAAACTACACAACCGTACACAACTCAATGGGAAACTACACAACCGTACACAACTCAATGGGAAACTACACAACCGTACACAACTCAATGGGAAACTACACAACCGTACACAACTCAATGGGAAACTATACACAACCGTACACAACTCAATGGGAAACTACACAACCGTACACAACTCAATGGGAAATTATACACAACCGTACACAACTCAATGGGAAACTACACAACCGTACACAACGCAATGGGAAACTACACAACCGTACACAACTCAATGGGAAACTACACAACCGTACACAACTCAATGGGAAACTACACAACCGTACACAACTCAATGGGAAACTACACAACCGTACACAACTTATGGGAAACTACACAACCGTACACAACTCAATGGGAAACTACACAACCGTACACAACTCAATGGGAAACTACACAACCGTACACAACTCAATGGGAAACTACACAACCGTACACAACTCAATGGGAAACTACACAACCGTACACAACTCAATGGGAAACTATACACAACCGTACACAACTCAATGGGAAACTACACAACCGTACACAACTCAATGGGAAATTATACACAACCGTACACAACTCAATGGGAAACTACACAACCGTACACAACGCAATGGGAAACTACACAACCGTACACAACTCAATGGGAAACTACACAACCGTACACAACTCAATGGGAAACTACACAACCGTACACAACTCAATGGGAAACTATACACAACCGTACACAACTCAATGGGAAACTACACAACCGTACACAACTCAATGGGAAACTACACAACCGTACACAACTCAATGGGAAATTATACACAACCGTACACAACTCAATGGGAAACTACACAACCGTACACAACGCAATGGGAAACTACACAACCGTACACAACTCAATGGGAAACTACACAACCGTACACAACTCAATGGGAAACTACACAACCGTACACAACTCAATGGGAAACTATACACAACCGTACACAACTCAATGGGAAACTACACAACCGTACACAACTCAATGGGAAACTACACAACCGTACACAACTCAAGGGAAACTACACAACCGTACACAACTCAATGGGAAACTACACAACCGTACACAACTCAATGGGAAATTATACACAACCGTACACAACTCAATGGGAAACTACACAACCGTACACAACGCAATGGGAAACTACACAACCGTACACAACTCAATGGGAAACTACACAACCGTACACAACTCAATGGGAAACTACACAACCGTACACAACTCAATGGGAAACTATACACAACCGTACACAACTCAATGGGAAACTACACAACCGTACACAACTCAATGGGAAACTACACAACCGTACACAACTCAATGGGAAACTACACAACCGTACACAACTCAATGGGAAACTACACAACCGTACACAACTTATGGGAAACTACACAACCGTACACAACTCAATGGGAAACTACACAACCGTACACAACTCAATGGGAAACTACACAACCGTACACAACTCAATGGGAAACTACACAACCGTACACAACTCAATGGGAAACTACACAACCGTACACAACTCAATGGGAAACTATACACAACCGTACACAACTCAATGGGAAACTACACAACCGTACACAACTCAATGGGAAATTATACACAACCGTACACAACTCAATGGGAAACTACACAACCGTACACAACGCAATGGGAAACTACACAACCGTACACAACTCAATGGGAAACTACACAACCGTACACAACTCAATGGGAAACTACACAACCGTACACAACTCAATGGGAAACTACACAACCGTACACAACGCAATGGGAAACTACACAACCGTACACAACTCAATGGGAAACTACACAACCGTACACAACTCAATGGGAAACTACACAACCGTACACAACTCAATGGGAAACTACACAACCGTACACAACTCAATGGGAAACTACACAACCGTACACAACTCAATGGGAAACTATACACAACCGTACACAACTCAATGGGAAACTATACACAACCGTACACAACTCAATGGGAAACTACACAACCGTACACAACTCAATGGGAAATTATACACAACCGTACACAACGCAATGGGAAACTACACAACCGTACACAACGCAATGGGAAACTACACAACTGTACACAACTCAATGGGAAACTACACAACCGTACACAACTCAATGGGAAACTACACAACCGTACACAACTCAATGGGAAACTATACACAACCGTACACAACTCAATGGGAAACTACACAACCGTACACAACTCAATGGGAAACTACACAACCGTACACAACTCAATGGGAAATTATACACAACCGTACACAACTCAATGGGAAACTACACAACCGTACACAACGCAATGGGAAACTACACAACCGTACACAACTCAATGGGAAACTACACAACCGTACACAACTCAATGGGAAACTACACAACCGTACACAACTCAATGGGAAACTACACAACCGTACACAACTCAATGGGAAACTATACACAACCGTACACAACTCAATGGGAAACTACACAACCGTACACAACTCAATGGGAAACTACACAACCGTACACAACTCAAGGGAAACTACACAACCGTACACAACTCAATGGGAAACTACACAACCGTACACAACTCAATGGGAAATTATACACAACCGTACACAACTCAATGGGAAACTACACAACCGTACACAACGCAATGGGAAACTACACAACCGTACACAACTCAATGGGAAACTACACAACCGTACACAACTCAATGGGAAACTACACAACCGTACACAACTCAATGGGAAACTATACACAACCGTACACAACTCAATGGGAAACTACACAACCGTACACAACTCAATGGGAAACTACACAACCGTACACAACTCAATGGGAAACTACACAACCGTACACAACTCAATGGGAAACTACACAACCGTACACAACTCAATGGGAAACTACACAACCGTACACAACTCAATGGGAAACTATACACAACCGTACACAACTCAATGGGAAACTACACAACCGTACACAACTCAATGGGAAATTATACACAACCGTACACAACTCAATGGTAAACTATACACAACCGTACACAACTCAATGGTAAACTATACACAACCGTACACAACTCAATGGGAAACTACACAACCGTACACAACTCAATGGGAAACTACACAACCGTACACAACTCAATGGGAAACTTACTACACAACCGTACACAACTCAATGGGAAACTACACAACCGTACACAACTCAATGGGAAACTACACAACCGTACACAACTCAATGGGAAATTATACACAACCGTACACAACTCAATGGGAAATTATACACAACCGTACACAACTCAATGGGAAACTACACAACCGTACACAACTCAATGGGAAACTACACAACCGTACACAACTCAATGGGAAACTACACAACCGTACACAACTCAATGGGAAACTACACAACCGTACACAACTCAATGGGAAACTACACAACCGTACACAACTCAATGGGAAATTATACACAACCGTACACAACTCAATGGGAAACTACACAACCGTACACAACTCAATGGGAAACTACACAACCGTACACAACTCAATGGGAAACTTACTACACAACCGTACACAACTCAATGGGAAACTACACAACCGTACACAACTCAATGGGAAACTACACAACCGTACACAACTCAATGGGAAATTATACACAACCGTACACAACTCAATGGGAAATTATACACAACCGTACACAACTCAATGGGAAACTACACAACCGTACACAACTCAATGGGAAACTACACAACCGTACACAACTCAATGGGAAATTATACACAACCGTACACAACTCAATGGGAAATTATACACAACCGTACACAACTCAATGGGAAACTACACAACCGTACACAACTCAATGGGAAACTACACAACCGTACACAACTCAATGGGAAACTACACAACCGTACACAACTCAATGGGAAACTACACAACCGTACACTGGGCTTCATGTGTTGTGTAGTGTAACAACCATACACAAATGATGCTAAGCAAACTGCAACCGAGGCTTCTCAGAGTCCTTCTCAGAGTTTAATAGAAAACAACACAATCAAAGCTAGCGTATTGGAGTGACAGAAACTACTGGGAAAAGATGCAACAGAATACAGAAAATCTGCCCAGAACAGACCACAGGAATTAATTTTCAGCAAAGCTATAGAGACACTGGTTATTTGTTATATTTTGGGGGTTGGTCTTCACAATGGAAGACTGGAAGAAGAATGTTACAAACAATACTTTTAGAACAGGGAGCCAGTGCAATACTTTTATGAGATTATAGACGATGTGACCTCTGACGTCATTTGAAAATCATAACATGATGCGCGCGCATGTCGCCGGGCAAAACCTTTGTGTACTTGACAGCCAGCTAGAAAGTACATGCAATATTACCATGACTACGCGTCTTTTTGCCCGGCGGAACATGACTTGAACAACAGACTTGTCAACAGAGGGCGGTTTGATTGTAAACACAGGTCACATCGTCTATTGTGTAGAAAATGAAGAGTGTTGCTCATTCACCTGTCTTATCTTAACACATTAAGAGCTAAAAATTTCAGGTCTGATCCTAGATGAAGCAAACTATGAAACCCCTATTGTAGTTGTTCTTGTTGTATTGACTGTTCTTCTATTGATTTTGTTCACAGTGTCCTTATAAGTAGCTGACCTGGTTGAATCTGAGGAAGGGCTTGATGATGATGTGACCCATTTTGAGCTGTCAACTTTTTCAGAGGGAAATTTGTACAATGGACAGCTAAAAGAGCACAATGACCAGTTGCAGGAAGGATGCTTAACACGATATGAGAATGACGCCTGGAGTATTTTCAGATTTGTTTCCCCATGGTAAGTACTTGCCTAAATTAAATTTTCAATACAAATTCAATTAAAAGCCCGAAGACATACATTCATGAACAAGTAGGTTTTATCATAAAACAGTTTAAAAAGAAAATTACAACGATAAACTTTGAGGCAAGTTTACAGACACTTAAAGCTGAAGGAACGCTTTGGCATACCAAAAATAATTTTTCTAACAGTTGTTTTGTCTTTATGTAAAATAAATACATGGGAAATGAATGTGTAGTCTTCTGACATACTTGTGTTACCCTGCCCTAAAACAAAATAATAATTTGCCACAGCCACTCATCTCATATCTAAAATTTTATTAATTTCAACTAAGTATGTATTTCCGTTTTGTATTCTTTCATCAGCCTATTCCATTGGATACAAACAGATGGGTGTTCAAGATACAAGGCCACAAGTAGACAAGTAGCCAAGTTGCAGAGCAGATGATTTCGTCCCTCCAACGCATCAAAGTTCAGCTTTTATTAATGGCTCAAGACATTTGTGGGTGGCATTATCGTTTCTATTTGTGGGAAAAAGGAATAATTAAAGAAGCTTGGTTGTTTTTAAAGCAGTTTTTGTAGTATCATTTACATGAACCTTCCTAAATTCAATGTGCAATTTATTCTATATTGTACAAGTTGAACATGGACAATGTTGTACTGCTATGTATCATTGTCAAAACGAATTGTACAAATGCATACATTTTCTTCTCATGTTTAGATTAAAGTTCCATACTTTTATGATGTAAGTATTTTGAATCTTTGAAATAACCTTTGGTGGAAATATTGCGTCTAGGGAGATTGGTACCACTTTCATTTTTTTAAACTATACTTTTAACCAAATAAAACAACTCACCATCAAAGATATATCATAAATAAAGATGGTTTTATAATCCTCGTAATCAAATTTCCACATTACAGAAATAGTAATTAAATTGGCTGCAACCACAATTCTGAAGAGTGATTGTTTCTTTGCATCATTTAAAACTTTTGTACAACGTATTTCCAACTGCAAATTAACAATGTTTTTTTGAAACAACAATGGAATAAGACAGTACTTTCCTATCATTAAAGAAATAAAGATTGTGCAGATAGACGCACCAAATGCAGTAATAGCTTCCTCTGATTTATTTTCAACTGCTTTTTGTGTTTATCTTCATTTCATATTTACATTCTAGAGTTAAGTTTCTTGGGCAAAGGTTATTGTCAACGGTGGAGGGAGGGATATAATTAACTTGTTACATCAAAGTTTTTAATGGCATTTTCCGATGCAAATTGTCACCTAATTGATCTCCATATTCAGTGTACTTTTGTTTGTTTGATATAGGCCTAGCACTAATTAAGTCAACTGATATTTGGATGGGGAAGGGAACTCCGCATAAAAGCCTATAGCGCACTTTAAAAAAAATAGATTAATACGAAAAAGGAAACGTTTTGTTTTTTGTTTGAATTATCAAAGATTTGTGCATGTTATGACTTTTAAATAAAGTACACCTTTTGGTATTTAAGTTAAACACATTTTTTCCAATTTCAAAATAGTTATAGAATCAACCGTGCGTCGGGACGGGATTTGTTGTAAATAAGTGTTGGGCATCTGTTCTCGATAATGTATTCTTCGTGAGACCGGGAAGAGTACGATGCAAAACTCCCAACTTGGGTTTTATAATTTTGAATAAATTTTGCCATGGACATTTTGTCATAATCACGTCTCAGTTGTGACATGGAGGAAGGAAATACATGTATTTTCCTTCCTCCGTGGTTGTGATAAAAACCTTGACCAAAATTATTGGAGAACATGCTGCCAAGCGTATTATTTTATGCGCATGTATTCTTTTGTGTTTATTATTAGATTTGGGTTCCTTTTGCATTGGAAAATGCAACTTCTGTAGTGACAAATCAGGGAGGAAAGCCTAAAATCCCCTCCAACCGTGATAGGCCTATAACTTTTACGCTTTCCTGCATTTGGAGACGACTTGATATTCAACAAATATACAAGATGCCTTCCATACTGTCGTGATTATTAAAGCCATGGATCGGTAAGAATGTCAAAGTGACGGTAATATAGATAGTTGTGTGATTTCAAAGAAATTGCTTCACTGACAACTTTTAAAAAGTTTTCAATAGTCACAAACATTCAAACCAATGTTGATATAAACTTTACTTAAATGGATTTAAATTAGCCAGTAAAAGTAATTAAGTTTAAATCATGCTGTGCCATTTTTTATTTATTTATTTTAAAAATCAAATTTGTATATCACCTAAAATTATAAGACTCTTCCAACCATAAAGCGCATCAACTTGAAAATGCTTTAAAAATATTATCCAGTGTGGTGATTTAAAGTTGAATTGATTTATGTATAAAAATGGGTAAGCCCTATCTATTTCCCTTCAGTCAAGTTAACTATCGTTCATTTGAGATACGAGACATAATCGTCAAAGATGATTACACCGAAGTAGTCCTGCTTATAAAGTCGCAATTGAGTTATTGCTTGACATAACATCACTTTACTAGAGATAAACACTGTACAAACATTGTTTAATCAAATAATTATTTAGTGCATTGAGCGATAACTGTGTTTTCTGTTTTGTTATGCTTTGTTTGTCTATTGTTTTCGACGGATGCGCTAAATGGACATTGAGAGAGAAAGAAACTTTAATTCAAAGTAATAATAATTTTGACCAAAGCCTACTCCCCCATCTTATAATTATTTCAGTACCAGTCATAATAATGACTTATATTTAATTTGAACTATAGCACAAGTCATTATGACTTATTAGGCCTATCTATCATAGCAGTTATTTGTAAATGAGATATACCGGTTTGTAATAATTCTATTACCGATAAATGCTTACTCGGTGATAATGTTTGGTCATTATTATGACATTGTATCCCTTAATGATTGCGCATTTTCCTCTCTTTTCAAAGCCCCTTCGTAATTGTCAGTGTTAAAAAGTATGTTTGGTTTAAAAAGTATTGCCATATTTTGAACTTCCTCGCGCCCAAACAAAACACATTTTTTTTAGATCAAAAAAGAACATAATTAGAAGCGCGTGGCCGGAACGGACCAAATATTAATTAGCACGTCTTGTTTCTGTTGACAGTATTTGTGCTTGTTATTCTTGCTTTCTTCTGAAAAGAAAAACGTTTTCAAAAAATAAAAGGGGGAATTTATATTATTGTTTATGTTTGTTCGTGTTCTGTTCTAGCTCAATTATCTTTGATGTAATATATTTTTACAATAGCCACTGGTGGTGACGAGAGACGAAGCCCCATTTTTTCAGGGTACACCACTAAATAGGCCAAAAGTCATGCGAAAAACTGGCTATCATATTTCTAGGCCCTCAAATTCTTTGAAATAATAACGGGTTTTTGGGGGTTTTTTTTGGGGGGGGGTCATGCAATTAATATATTAATATATTGTGTAATTAGGGGCCTATAACGATTTATCACAACCTCAAATTCTTTGAAATAATAACGGGTTTTTGGGGGGTTTTTTTTGGGGGGGGGGGGGGTCATGCAATTAATATATTAATATATTGTGTAATTAGGGGCCTATAACGATTTATCACAACCTGGGGGCTCTTTGCTTCAACTTTTTAGGAGACGTGATAAATTTAGGCTTTAAAGTTGGTCCTATTTGGCTTGGGAAGTGGAAAAGTGCTCATGTAAACTTGCAGCGGTTTAGGAAAAAAGCACATTTTGGCTTTTTTCTGGGGTGATTAGCAAAAATTCCAAAAAGCTGACCTGCCAAAAATTGAAAAGAAATCTGAAGTTTAATTAGTTGTTCGAAAATATATTTGATTGGTTTTCAAGAGGCCTAGATACTTTAAATATTTTTTGACTATTTTTGAATATTTAGCACTAGCATTGGTTGCTAGCTATGGGAGTTTAGCAACTTTTAGAGCTGTTTAGCGCCCTCCCGTGTGAAAAAATTGAGATGCAAAACACTGGGTTGAATTTCCGCCAAATTGCATATTCATGATAATGTCAACCCACTTCTGAATATTCAAATCACACTGTTTATTTGGGAAATAATGCGAACACAGGGTAAGAAAACCTCCATGCATGATCCAACCGTAAAAAAAGTGTCAGTGGACAGTTTACTAAGCCGCTTAATACTTACCCAAAGCATTTACGTGACAAAATATGACGGGGTTGAACTTTAGTTTAGTTTAATACAGTAAATAGTATTGGCTCAAAAATAAACACAACATTACGACTGCAGAAGACTAATCAAAATTTGCGCATGCGTATTTTAATCACAACCACCGTGGTTTAGCTTCATACGTCGTGTTGGTTATATGCCTCATTTTTTTACCTTAATTAAAACCAATGAAAGTCAAATTTAATCAACAAATTTATGAACAGAACCATATCTTGATCATGATAAATCAACATGATCAATTCTGAATCTGAAACTGAATTATATAGTTGGCAAAGCATCCTACCTAATGGAAAAATCACACCAAATTTTGTAAGGAAGACAAGCAGTTTTAGACGTAGGAGAAAAAGGAAAACCCAAAGAGGGAAAACCAATGCAGTCGGGTAGGAACTGAAAACCCAACCCATCACATGCAATGCTTTGGTCATGTTGGTCCAGGAAACGAACCAGGGTCAGGGGTCCACAGTAGGTAAAAGGCAGAGAAGAAACCACTGAGCCAACCTGACTGCCCAAGTCCTCTGGTCATCTTTCACTTCTGTCATTTATTTTTTATAGCTGCCTGATAAACTCAAAAATACTAAAGTCAAAATATGGATTAGAAAGACATGCTTATGCTAATGCTTCTTCAGCAAATTCCACAATCTCAATACTAGCTTTAGTCTTTCTCTTTTGTTTTAACAAATTGGAAATAAAAGGATTTATAGACACCTCTTAGCTAGGCTATATTTGCATGGTGTGTAAACCAAACGACTAATTTTTTTAAAACAACAACCCAACAAAACAACAGGGTACTGGACAAAACATAAATATTGTGCTTTGTCCGGATATTAGGCAAAATTACATGCACTACCGCATCACTACCCTCTCACCTTCACCAAAATCTCCCCGACATCCTCCGGTCGTCTTTCCACTTCTGTCATTTTTACAGTTGCCCGATGAACTCAAAAATACTTAGAAAGACATGCTTCTTCAGCCAGGTTTATTAATGTATAAAATGTTATCTTAAATATATGAAAAAGCTTAGGCTTTTGAAGGACCAAATTGGACCGTTTGTAGAAGCACCAGTGCAAAGGTCTCTCGGCAACGGCGGCAACGGCAACCTCTAAACATTTCAACTGCGCATGCGTCATGCATTTGGTCCCGAACTTTTTGACAGCCGACGATTACAGGGGTCAGGAGTTAGGTCTATTCGGTCATATCACAAATAATGTTTTATTATTTACGAAAAGTCACTCGTTCTTAATTAAAGAATATTTTAAAAGACGAACCTATGGGGATGTCCTCCCAAGTCTTGAACTGAAATTTCTTCCTTGTCTCTTTTAAAAGTTGGTGTGATGTTTCCTTTAGGATGCCTTTCTGGCTAAATGATTCAGATTCAGATTCAGAAACAATACATATTAAATAATTATTGTGGGGCCCTCTTCGAAAAACCATGGCTCCAGCTTCAGCTCTGTCTTTGACTCTGACAGTTGTATTAAAAATACATGCTATCATTACAGTATTACAGGGCTTAAACAGATAGCCGGAGCCCTAGCCAGACCCAAAGCTGTGGATTTAAATGCAAGGGTGAGAGTTACTGCTGAGCACAAGGTTTGAAAATTAGAACCAAAAATTGGGAAGTATGATGACATGATGGTATTTTCACCTTCCCCTGCTGGGTCGATTTCACAAAGCACTAAGGATTCATCTTAAGATGAGTTGTCAGTTTGTCCATAGTGATTTGTTTTGTGAAATCAAACTTTGCTCTACAATTAAGATTGGTTTGCAATTAAAGATCAATCTTAGCTCTTTGTGAAATTGAGCCCTGGAACTAAAGATTTCATGCAGCTTTTAGGAACAGTATCCTCAGCACTAATGAAAAAGATCACAGAGAAGGATTTCAAACATATACATTTTTCAGCAGGCAGACATAAAAAATCTATAAATAATAAAACATTAAAATAGCAAAACTGTTTCTTTATTAGTTTATAGAACAACTGGGAATACACCATGTGTAAAATTGATGAAAGAAAGAAAAGTATATATACATATATTTTCAATGCTCTAAGTGATGCTGAATTATAACATTAAGTCACTTCAGTATTGGTTTGATGCAGGGCATAGCCTCTTGTTTATCGCTTTGTAATCAGCCGCGTAGCCTTGGAGGCCTCAAAAACAGGAAGAACATGGCTCCCCGTACCCTGGCTTCACCGCTGTTTGAAAAGTAAATAAGATTTGAAGCTTTGTATGGTGTAGGAAGTAAGAAATTAGTCTGTTCACAACCAATACCAAAGATGAGCAGAGCACACTGTTTGAGAAGTCCATACTTTACTATAGCTCACCCCGGTTCTTCTCAGAACCAACATTTCTCACCATAGAAATGATTTTCCCAGTAAACCTACTCAGTTTTGTGGGTTTATTTTTCTATGAAAAAGTTACGATTAAAGTATAACAGGTGATGTGTTGTCATGATTAATGCAGGCCTGTGGCTGTACATGGAGTTATGAACTCTCACCCAGTTACTGTATGCATATGCACTCTCCATAGATATGATACGGAGGGAAGGCACGAGCGAGCTGCAACTGGGTGAGAGTTCATAATTCCATGTACAGCTACAGGCCTGCTTTGATCATGACGACGATTACATACATTTGGGTTATTAGCCTTCTAGCAGTCTATTTATGACAGTCTCTATTGAGATGATTTGTCATCTCATTTACAAGAATTCAATGCATAGAGTTGTGTATGGAGGAACAACTGTGCACAGAACTGCATACATATGCTGCATAGTGTATCTATGATTGGAAACCAAAGCCTATGATAGATGCACGGTCATACAGTAAGAGGGTTGACTGTGTACTGTGTGGATGCATTCACCACTTGATATCATCTTGTAGGCTGATGTAGCTCATTCAAATCCACAGTAGATATTCGTTGAATGGTCAAAAAGTAGAATGGTTGACAGTGTACTGTGTAGATGCACTCACCACTCGATATCATATTGCAGGCTTCCAAAAGTGCATCTTTGAAAACCTTATAGATGTACTGGTCAGATAGTAGGCAAGTCACATACCTAATAAAGTTCATTTAAACAATACTTCATTGTTCCATGTGCTCTTCTTGTGCAACCTACACAGAGCAGATCATTTTATTGTAAACTGTAATAGTATCAACTCCCAAAGGTGTGTGTTGTTTTTTTAAGGCCTAAAAAACTGTTAAATTACACACTTAAACTGCATCAAAATGTTCTGTAATTTTACCAATAAAAAATCCCGAAAACGAACTCTTTGAAGTTTGTTTTCATCCCAATTTAAAACTACAAGACCTTATAAGGAAACAGGGAGCTCTGATCCAAGATTTATGAAATAAAAGAAAAAGTAAAATGGATGACACTAAATTGAGGAGAACTATTTCAATACAAGTAACAAGGCAGTTAAAAACATCTTCTAAAGACGAAATCTTAAATACAAAAATATACATTTTTACATGTGTCAAATTTTCTCAAGAGAAGGTTGCAGATTTAAAATGGAAACTATTCATACACCATAGTCTATTAAATAACACCCAAGTAGACCCTTGTCAATGATTGGAGCATTGTAGGTCACGCAGCATTCCTTATTCAAACCATTACACAGCCTACATCATAAACTGCACATTTTGGATCTGTTCACTATGTCTTTTCATCCCATCCTTTTTAACTATTACACGCTCCACCACACCATGCATGTGCACACATTATACACAGCAGCACAAAACGCCCTCTTTGAGTGGATTCCAAAACACAATCTTGTTCAGTTTGTTCATTCTTTAAGTGTTATCCTCCACTCAAACAACAGAGTTCTACCTGGATGTTATATAAAACAAACAATGAGTGTTTTGCATTAGGAGATAATATTTTCACTCGTTGAACGATGGAATATGTTCAATCGACGAAAAATTCCATATTTCAACTCCTGAAAATATTCTCACCAATGCACGCATATAAACATTCGTTATTTGTATGCAGATACATGTATATATCACCTGCATTGAGTCCATTATTGGAGAGAGATTGTATTTCAAAATCCTACATAAAAAGTGATACACATCATTACTTATTAAAAGTAAGTACAATCCATCCTCTAGTTTTCAACAAACACAACAGCCAACAAACCATTGGGTCATTAAAGCCTGCAGACCCTGCTGAGAATAACACATTAAAGCCTGCAGACCCTGATGAGAATAACACATTAAAGCCTGCAGACCCTGCTGAGATCAACACATTAAAGCCTGCAGACCCTGCTGAGAATAACACATTAAAGCCTGCAGACCCTGCTGAGAATAACACATTAAAGCCTGCAGACCCTGATGAGAATAACACATTAAAGCCTGCAGACCCTGCTGAGATCAACACATTAAAGCCTGCAGACCCTGCTGAGAATAACACATTAAAGCCTGCAGACCCTGCTGAGAATAACACATTAAAGCCTGCAGACCCTGCTGAGAATAACACATTAAAGCCTGCAGACCCTGCTGAGAATAACACATTAAAGCCTGCAGACCCTGCTGAGAATAACACATTAAAGCCTGCAGACCCTGCTGAGAATAACACATTAAAGCCTGCAGACCCTGCTGAGAATAACACATTAAAGCCTGCAGACCCTGCTGAGAATAACACATTAAAGCCTGCAGACCCTGCTGAGAATAACACATTAAAGCCTAGCAGACCCTGATGAGAATAACACATTAAAGCCTGCAGACCCTGCTGAGAATAACACATTAAAGCCTACAGACCCTGCTGAGAATAACACATTAAAGCCTGCAGACCCTGCTGAGAATAACACATTAAAGCCTGCAGACCCTGCTGAGAATAACACATTAAAGCCTGCAGACCCTGCTGAGAATAACACATTAAAGCCTGCAGACCCTGCTGAGAATAACACATTAAAGCCTGCAGACCCTGCTGAGAATAACACATTAAAGCCTTGCAGACCCTGCTGAGAATAACACATTAAAGCCTGCAGACCCTGCTGAGAATAACACATTAAAGCCTGCAGACCCTGCTGAGAATAACACATTAAAGCCTGCAGACCCTGCTGAGAATAACACATTAAAGCCTGCAGACCCTGCTGAGAATAACACATTAAAGCCTGCAGACCCTGCTGAGAATAACACATTAAAGCCTGCCAGACCCTGCTGAGAATAACACATTAAAGCCTTGCAGACCCTGCTGAGAATAACACATTAAAGCCTTGCAGACCCTGCTGAGAATAACACATTAAAGCCTTCTGACCCTGCTGAGAATAACACTAGAAATTGTCAAAGACCAGTATCCACAATTTATGAAACAACATCATGATCAAAAACAATTAAATTATTATTTAATTCTTAATTCGTAAAACTCAATCTACACTGTGTTAGGTTTCAGGCCTGATACCTTTTTGTAGTTAGGGCAAGGTGCTTTTTCCTTATTAAGGTAATCAGGGAAACTTGAGCACTTCAAGGGGCACCAAAGCAATGACCAAGGGGCATGGAGGTAATTGCCTCCTTTGCCCCAATGGAGTATCAGGCTTGGTGTGTTTACAGATGAATCCATCATGTTCACATTCCTGACAAGAAACCAACTAAGTTCAACTTGTGATCCAATCAGATTGTGACCATGGTGGCTGCGGTATAATGAAAAAAAAACTGTCTGTCAGAACCAGCATCATTTAGCCAATCCCATCCGAACTCGATAGCATTCCTGCAAGGCTATCTCTTGTTGGTTGAAAAGGTAAACCCCAAGGTTCAGCTAGCCAATTCGAAAATGGCGACCAGGCTGACACTGTCAAACGATGCTTGGTTTACAGCGGTTCATATTGTCTCTGCTTTCAGTGGTAACCTCATCTGATACATACCAGCGATGACCAACGCTGTACTGTAAATCATATCCCTGCGTGAGACGCCGGTGAATGCAACATGCCAGTCGCCATGGTTCACTCCGGGTGTATTGCTCTCTATCACCTCACCCACAGTCACGGCGAGACCAGACCAGCGTAACGAATAATCGGGCGGGGTCTGTGATTGGGCGGCAGTAATGAGGTCAATTGGGATAGGTGTCGCTTGGGTGAATGTCTCCAGTGTAATGTTATTGACTGGATCTTGAAGTACAATACAGCCAATGTCAAACCACCTGAAACAAAGCAATACATCATGTCAGTCAGATTATGTAACTATGGATATTAAACAAAATGTCAATAGCATTCTTCTTGATTTAAGCTGCACTTTTCTTCCTTTTTATTCATGCATTAATTCATTTACTTGTTTAAATTTAATTTTTTTCCTTTTAGTTTAACTATGACTTTGAGCGATAACTCACTTGTCCGGCAAAAGCTCCACAATGAAATTCTCCACCGACACCATCGTCTGCGTCTCATCCACGACACCATTCCTCCGTAGGTTCTCAATCCTCTCCTGTGCCCCTTTGCTTCCCGCTGCATAGCCCTCAGGCTGGGGTGCAATGTTTGATTGACCAGGCTTACCCACAACAGTGGCAAGACCAAAAACCTTCTGGAAAGCATCTCTTACGGGTGCCACTTTGATTTCCTTGTCGGAAGCAACAACGATGTAGATGTCACCACCTGATTCTGTATATCGAGACATTGCATAACATGATTTTAACTGATGTAATAATTGTGTAGAGGCCATGGGTTTAAGGGAGGAGGGCGGGTTTAAGGGAGGAGGGCGGGTTTAAGGGAGGAGGGCGGGTAATATAAATCCATGGCCACTACAATTGCTTCAGGGGTGAAGAGTAAATTGTTTGCGGTACCCTCTGATTTCAGGATTCAACCTGACGCCTTGTCACTGGACATCTGCTCTAGAACACGTTAGTCGTTTCCTAAATAGCCTGTAGATTTCAAACCCCACAGGGCATGGAAAGCAGTGAGTATACAGTGATTATCATTCATTGATGTAAGGGTAAAGATAGTGATTAGTTTAGCTTTTTGGTTATCCTCAGGCTTGTTCTCTATAGTCCTATTTATATTTTTAGTTCTACCTGGAAATAAATAAATCAATAAATAAACAAAAATACTACAGTGCATGTAGATGTGATGGCAATATAAAAGAACATCCAAACTTGGTACTGAACAACTATTTTTTTTAGTGGTGGTTGATTTTGAAGCATATTCTCTACCTACTTACTGATGATAGGGGCCATGCCTGGGTCTAATGTTGTGATCATTGTATCCACGGAGTTCTGAAATACAAAATAAAAAAAAAAACCAATCAGTAGAATGTAGCTGAAATTGTATAATAACAATAATAAACAGCATTTATAAAGCGCATTATGAATCACAGATTCCTCAATGCGCTTAACAATAGAAACGAAAGCTAAAATATGAACAAAATTCACATTACAATGTTATAAAAATATCCTACAGTTAAGAATCTACAATAAACACATACATATAAAATATTTAATTATTATTAGACAACAGACCAGCTGCGACCATTAAAATGAGAATAAAAAGCACAGTAACAGGTGCAACCAGATTAAAAAATACGAGAAAAATAACCGCAAGGAAGTGACCATGTGCACAGAAGCACTTCCAAGTATACCAAGGAATGACATCATTAGACTACATGGACACCTACAGAAATGTGATTGCAAAATAATAATTCACTAAAGATCAATCCCTCCACACACATAAACCCAGGAGCACTATAAAGGTATGTTTTCAGTACAGATAAAAACAATTGTAAGGACCCTGTATATTTGATTGTTGTTGGGAGTTCATTCCTAAGTTTAGGCATGCAGCTGCTGCGAATAACATAATCACCGTATGACGCAGATGTTTTCACTGGTTTTAGTAAGTGCTTGGCACTGGATCTCAGCGAAAGCATGGGCCTGTGTTCAGTAAGTACCCGTAGGTCTGAGATGTTTTTAGGTGCAAGCCCATGGAGTGCTTTGTAGGTCAGAAGCAATATCTTGAACTCAATTCTTTTGCAAACTGCAAATTCTATTAGTAATGGATTGGATAAATCTATGATCTTTTGATACAGGGCTCGAATTCGGAACAAAAAAATCCACAAGACCACAGTGCATGCAGCTCAAAATGTTTACTGGACCAAAAATATGTGTACAAGACCAGTAATCAAAACGAGTAACTTGAGTCCTGACAACATGCATTTAACTGATTTTATTTGAACAATTTAAAGCACTCTAACATGTAAGACAAGATTGATCTCATCTGTCTTTTGGGGTGGTAAGTATACTTCATTACTCAACAGAATTGACAGGTATTTTTCAGACTTAGACTTTCAACATTTAACCATAATTTGTTTCTGTTCAAGATATTACGCAGTGAGGCACATGGATTGTTACTCAATTGAAAAACACAAGACCGCAGGACCTGTCCGGTGATGAATTTACTGGTCCGAAACTAAAACCACAGGCCCATGGCAAGCAATCCAGTGTAACATTTGAGCTCTGTAAACCGTTTTATCTACATGCCTCTCACATACACCGTTTGGTGATCAATATTTGCCGATTGCTACTCAATTGTTAGACTGGTTCCTTTTGTTTTAACTGTCATCTTATACTAGCCCTATATAGGACTCTTCCTCTGTGCTGTACACAGATACAGAGTCCTAAATATTAGGGCCCGTTTTAGGGCGGAAACATTTCAAAGCTTCATAACTCAAATCTTACATGCAAGAAGCCACTAATTTCACAAGATTCACATTCCACGGCGGCATACATTTTTTTGCCGTGGGTTTTGGACGTCATATATTCCTCATTAATCCGTCATTTTCATGAAATAATGCAGCTCTCAACGTTACAAAATTCTGCAAACCTTGAACACAGAAAATTTGTATCACACATTTTTGACACAGTATCTTGACTGCACCGTGTTAATATTAAAATGCAACGCACAATATGCGCGTCATGCATCCTGTGTCTTACACGCGAATGTGCACATACGCACGGCAGACACTGTGAGAAGACGAACAAAATGGGTATTTCTTTT
This sequence comes from Leptasterias polaris, assembly GCA_037783415.1. Taxonomy (NCBI): domain Eukaryota; kingdom Metazoa; phylum Echinodermata; class Asteroidea; order Forcipulatida; family Asteriidae; genus Leptasterias; species Leptasterias polaris. The sequence continues at coordinate 9,245,209 of JAZGTN010000022.1, forward strand.
ATGCTGGGAGCTGCATTATTTCACGAAAATGACGGATTAATGAGGAATATATGACGTCCAAAACCCATCGCAGAAAAATGTATGCCGCCATGGAATGTGAATCTTGTGAAATTAGTGGCTTCTTGCAGGTAAGATTTGACTTATGAAGCTTTGACATTTTTCCGCCCCAGAAATGGTACCTGAAATCCAGGACGTCACTGTAGTAAAATACGAAAGTGAAATGCCGCCAGGGCTAATCTTATACGTGCATTGGTGTAATGGTGATTTAAGTTAATCAAGTCAAATCAAATTTCAGTGGTTCTTACGTACCTTAGTCTTCTCTACCATCTTCTTCATGAAGTTACTCCCCCAGCCAAACAGTCCCCCTCCTCCTGCCCCTCCCTGACTGTGGTAGTCACCCTGCAGGGATGAAGCGGACTCCTCAGCATTCGTCATCTGCTACACGCAGGAAAAAAATTCATTTTATCTTATTTTTCTAATTTTCACTCTAGCCGTTTCAGGCATTTTATTAGTACATCATTATCCAGTAGTATTTAAATAACATTTATCAAAACATCACTCATAGAGTAATAAACCACAAGGTAAACTGACTGGGTAAATTTTTTAAAAATTTATTTTGAGTAGAACACAGAAAAATTGACTAGAACAGGATATGAACATGCGACCTCCGGATTAACATGCCGTTACTCTACCAACTGAGCTATCTAGTCCTGATGATGTCAGTCTCCCTGTTTTATCAATACATTTTATCAGTAATGGGCATTGAAGGTGATGAGCATTCAGACTAAAAGTCTTCTTTGGAACAGGACATTAAGGTACACTGCATTCCCATAGGAGCCAGACTGTAACATCCCTCAGTAGTCGCAGTGCAGTTTTACCTTCTTACAATGTTTCTTATTCCATGTACAATCACAAATTAGCATCTTTTAAATAAAACAATTGCAGACTACCTCCCCCCCCCCCCCCTCAGTGTGTTTTTCTGTTTTGTAATCCTTTCTCGCTAGGCTTTTTTGCCAGAAGGTGACCCCAATCTTCCAATATCCTCCTCCCTTATGTCACTCCACACCAAATTGTTTGGACTTGGATAAGATTGGAATACCTTACCATCAATAAGCATTTGTTATATGGGCCTACATGTACAGCCCAAGGTCTTTCTAAGATCCTTTATTTTGGCAAAGAGGAAGGTTTGGGAGGGCAAGAGTTAGACTTTTATATTTATTCTGTTTTATTTTGTATTACCCTTGGCCTCTTTGTTAATCGTTCGTCCACTTTTAGTCCTGCAGAAATACCAGGAGAAATTTCCTCAGTCCAGTTCTCCTGTCTGGATTTTATATTGTAAACCTTTCAGTGTTTGTCTAGAAATGAAGTTCAGGACCAGAAATGTGATCCTGTAGACCTTGCTGAATTCAACAAAAGTGCCAAAGTCTGTGCTCAGTTCTGGCTAAAACACAACACCTAGTGTGTGTGGACTTGATAGATACTGGAATGAATAAATGACATTATAACAATTACCTCCTTTGGCTGCGGATTTGGAATCAGGGACTGTTGAGAAGATAATGACATCTGTGATGGTGGTAATGATGCTTCATGGGATGGAGTGAAGAGCTGTGGCTGTGGTGAGTCTGGAGGTGGAGGAATGTACAGCTGAGACGGTTGGGGAGGGGGAACGTAAGTGGTGATGGGATTAACTGGGGCTGCAACACCTGAAAAAAAAAAGTAAAAGTTTATTATTGAGATCTAGACTTACAGGGTGCAGGACTGGATTTAAACAGAGGTGGGTGGGGAGGGAGAATGTAAGTGGTGATGGGATTAACTGGGGCTGCAACACCTGGAAAAAAAGTAAAAGTTTATAATTGAGATCTAGACTTACAAGATGCAGGACTGGAACTAAACACCAAGCAACCGTTATTTGGGCATACTCATCTCAGAAGATCTCAAATGGAACTCACACATATCCAACATATCCAAGAGAGCCAGCTCCACACTAGGATTTCTACGCAGAAACCTAAGAGGCTGCCCAACCAGCTGTAAACGCACTGCCTACTTAGCACTTGTACGACCAACCCTGGAGTATGGAGCAGTAGTGTGGGATCCTCATAATAAGACCAACATAGACCGCCTTGAGACCATCCAACATCGTGCTGCACGTTTCATCACAGGAGACTATCGATCACGGCAACCTGGATGTATTACCAAAATGCTCAGTGACCTGCAATTACCAGCTCTCCAGGACAGACGAAAGCAGCTACGTCTTTCATTTATGTTCAAGGTGGTTGAGGGGTTGGTACCAGCTATTCCATCACAACTTTACTTTACACCAAAAAAACCAGGCAGGCGCATTCGACCTAGAACATTCTTTAATTCACCAACAACTACCTCAATCGAAAGTTCAATAGCAAATAACTCTAAGTGCTTCAAAGTCCCACGGTGCAACACCAACCAATTTAAGTACTCATTCGTCAGTAGAACAATAATTGACTGGAACCACTTGGAAGAAAACGTCATTCAAGCTGAGTCAGTTGACTCCTTCAAATCCCTCCTTAGTCGCAGTCCTCTCTCTCACTAAACATCTAGCACGTACACCCCCTCCCTCTCCCGTTGCGTTTATGCCAATTTTGGTTTCTGCAACGTACAGATACAGATACAGATACAGAACTAAACAGAGGCCTCTGAGATGGCCTCTGAGATGGCCTCTGTTCTCTGTTGTCCCTGGTCTTGGCCTTGGTGCCTCTTTAAAAGTTTCCAACAGACTTTAAGATTGAATTGAATTGCTCTTTGCAAAATGAAAATGGCCTGCCCTCTCAAGAGATGAAATTTCAGGCCTGACCTGTATATATATTCACAGATTTATACTTACATGGTTTTAAAGATGGTCATGGTGGACACATTTTTGCATGAAATGCTACAGCTTTTGAGAAGTGAGTGAAAAGTTATTTTTTTACGTGCAAATACAAGGGGAGAGCAAATGGAATCATGGGGGGGGGGGGGGGGGGGGGGTGTTAACTTACTTGTCGGTACTGCAGCTGGGGGTATTGAGGAATGTCCCTCACCATGATCTCCAGTCACTTCCTCCATCATTATGAATGTTGATTTTTGAAGCTAATACCCTCTCCTGAAAATTACACAAAAATTTAAGAAATTTACATGTATCAACCTCTTTTGGAATTTAAGTAACAAAACACAAGGAAAACTGACTTCCATTGAATTCCATCTGGGGGTGAACAAAGAAAAACTGACAGCTGAGATATTGTATCCGACTGCCATTTTTCAAATTCTATCCTTACCTGTCCGGAAAGTTTGACAGAATGAACACAGCGTCAGCGAGAAACAAAACAGGCAATATGAACTATTCAATTATGTCTATTCTAAGGATTTAAAACTTATCAGATGAAAATAAACACATCAGTTTCATTCAAAGAAAAATGGCAGTCCGATTCAGAAATTTCTCTAAATTGAAAAGATTGGATTTGAACCTGAAACTGCTACCCTTCTGGTGTAAAACATTTTGAAAATTCTTGTGTTTTTGTTTGTTTTGTATGTTTGTATTTTGTTGTTTTTTGTTTTTACTATTTCGTGCACGTATACAAATTGGCATAGATCTAAACGGTGACTGCTCTATATTCCGACATCCCTATGTTCCGACACCCCTATATTCCGACATCCCTATGTTCCGACACCCCTATGTTCCGACAACTCAACCTATATTCCGACACCCCTATGTTCCGACATCCCTATGTTCCGACACCCCTATATTCCGACACCCCTATGTTCCGACACCCCTATGTTCCGACACCCCTATGTTCCGACAACCCAACCACCCCTATGTTCCGACACCCCTATGTTCCGACAACCTGCACCAACATTTTTTGGTAGCCATTTTTCCAAAAAACGGTGCAACTTTAATCCATTATCGTATACCGGTAGCCTATATCTTATGCCGTTCTCAGAAAAGTTTAATTTATATGAAAAGTATTATTCTTCTATAGCAACTTTGGTTAAAAAAGAAGAGGGCTGATTAATTGGGGGGGGGGCAGGACTTATTTATTTATCATTATTAATTCTTATATAACATTTTTTTTTGGGGGGGGGGGGCATTTTTTGGCGCATTTTTATACATATAGGCCTATATTTGTAATATTTTTTCGTTGGAAACATTTCATTCAAAATGAAACTTAGATAGTCACATTTGTTTTGAATATTGAACTCGCATGTGGGCTAACTTTATGCAGTAGTTTAAACAATAATTGTAGCGATCCAGCACCCGTGATAGCTTCGTGCTTGGTGCGTGCGCTCGCTCGCATGGCGCGAAAAAGCTAGCGTTTAGAGCAGTCTGGATTTAGCTGTCCGTAATTAAGAAGGTCGTCCGTCCGTGTTACCTTGTACACCTACAGTATAGAAAATTTAAGTCGGTGAGAAGTGATTCCAATAAAATAAAGCCAATCATCCAAAGAAGAGAACAGAAGAAATCAATCATTGTGTTTGTGTCCGTTTTACTATTCCGTTGTCTGTATGTTGTCTGTCAACTTGTACGTTAAAATAAATCAGTCCAGGACAAGACCTTAGACCGCGCCAACGTGCTCGTTACAATATTTAAAAGAGAGTGAATGGTCATAAAGTAAAATGACTGAATGAGAAGAACGAAATCATATACTCACTAGTAATACCAGGGCTAAAAAGAAACCACTGAGTTTTAGTGGATTAGGGCCAGGGGGATATGCGTGAATTGAATGCGTGTTGTTGAATGAAGTTTGGCTGAAGTTGGCCGGGAATATAAATTGTATTCTTATTATTGCTTATCAGAGTAATAATGTGCGAAAATAACGTGTCGGAACATAGGGGTGTCGGAACATAGGGGCGTCGGAACATAGGGGTGTCGGAATATAGGGATGTCGGAACATAGGGATGTCGGAACATACAATACATAGGGGTGTCGGAACATAGGTTCAGTTGTCGGAACATAGGGGTGTCGGAATTTAGGGGTGTCGGAATATAGGGGTGTCGGAACATAGGGATGTCGGAATATAGGCTGAGTTGTCGGAACATAGGGGTGTCGGAACATAGGGGTGTCGGAACATAGGTGTGTAACCGATCTAAACGCATTGACGTGACGACATCAAGCTGCCATCTTAGACTAGAGGTTAACAACGAGTTAGGATTGACAACTAGAGAACTACAATATTTATCAGTGCACTGCATGCACTTTATCATGTTATTGCATTGCATGGTTGTATACTAATAGCGCAACCGGTTAATGTAAAAGTAAGTGCAATCGCCCTACTCATACTCATACTGTACTAATAAAATTATCGTTGAATATTTTATTTTATTTAGTGAAATAAAGTGTATTTCACACAACACCACATATTATAATCAACAAGCTTAACCAACACAGCACAAGGAAAAGGAAAAATATCTGAACTTACATTAATTGAGCTCTTCCAAAGCGAATCTTTCAATAATTTCAAACACAATTTTGCGCATGTGTATGTGGCTCTGATGCTGCTGCTGATGATGTAAACACATTTTCATGAAACAGTCGTTGAGTGTGCCACGTCGCTAACTTAAAATGATGCGTGGTGAGTTCAGTTCACTCAATTAGATGTGGGGACCCCACCACGGAGGAAGGGATGAAAGGCGGAGTCCCAGCCATCCCTGTTTTGTTCATCAACACAATTCGAATAAAAAACACCGAATAGAGTTACTTCCTTGTGTATGAGGCACACAAATTGATTTTTGAAAGATGAAGTGAGATGGTCGTCTTTAGATTTTCCTTGGGGCTCCCGGGGGCTCCCGGGGGCTCCCGGGGGCGGGGCGGGCGTAGGCCTCCATTGAGTACAGCGTACGAGTGCTCGATATGTGGGATATGGTGATACCCCGGGGATTTACCCTCGTGTTAGCCACGCACTGAGGCTACTAATCGAACGCTGTGGTGTTTTCGCTTGGCACTCTGGGAAAATTAAGGTCAAACGTGTAAACTCCGTCGTCTGCTCACTTGGAAAATGTCGATGTCCGTAATGACACAATTTAATTATAAAATATATAATAACTTGCATACAGTCACCATCTGTTTGTTTTTCTGGAAGTAGGCCTACGTTTCCTTTCCATTTCCCATAATTGTTTCATGACGATAATTTAAATCGAGTGTATTTTTGTACTTTTGTTCTCATGTCACATTCAACTTGTCCCCGCCATCTTGGTATGATACGTCATTACACGTACACCTGGGCATCCACCAGAGACCCGCTCGCGAGCTGGGGTTGTGGTGGCTTACACCCGGGGCAGACACGAGTATCACGTGATGGCGCGCTAATCGAACGCTCTCGTGTAAGTTTTACTTACACGTGTAGGCTAATCGAACGCACCCATTGTGTAGCATATAAATTATAACCTTTCTATTATGATAAACACACTGAAAACAAACGAAACACTTAAGCACTGGCTTGTTAGAAGGCAACGATCGTTGAAGAAGAAAAAAATGAAATAGAGAATTTAGATTTCATGGAGAAAAGATGACTTCCCGCTCCATTTTCAAAACGAAGATTTTCATAGGGTGGGGATTTTCCTTTATGGATCAGCCATGTAGCTAGGCGCGCGCGGGCAGCATTTTTTTGTTTACACCTAAGCGAGGGGTTTTGTACTGTAATACTGCCAATTCCTGTCTTGAGATGAGACTGAATTGACAGTGTTCAATACAGTACAAAACCCCTCGGCATGAGGTTTTCCCAGTAATGTCGGCAAAAACAACAGCCTCTTCCACTTTCATGCACTCGTATAAAAGTGATTTCGTCTTCAATTTCAGTTTATTATGAAGTCGTTCTTTATTAGCCATGCGCAATCCGCATTCCCAGTCAATTTGAGCATTTCGCTACATTTTAGCATTTCACTACATTTCACAAACATTCCGAGTTTAGGTGCAAATAGAGATTTGCAAAAAGCTGTTGTGAATTGGAATGCTGTTCAAGTGAACTGCTAAATATTGAATGGTTATCTTTTTTTATCGAATGACGAGATTAACGCGACCTATATTTCCGGTTAATAACAAATTTAATGGTTAATAGTGCAACAACAAATTCCATGTGCTTTGAATTTCGTCGTGTGCGTAGGACGTAACGAAAAGTTACCGGAGAAAGGACATACGCAATTAATGTGCAAAATTGAGTTTCAAGACAATTGGGTGTGAAAGTTTGATTCAGGTTTTTTGTTTGCCATTCATTAGTCATCATAGGAAGGTGCGATTCTGCATGGGAATGGGAAAGCATGTCCTTGGGGGTAATTCTAGCAACAAGTTGACAGTAATGCCACAGTTGTTTTGTTTTTTGTTGCTTTGTTGTCAGGAGCCATTGTATTGCTTACGGCATTTTGTTAGTGGAAAAGTACTATCTGTGCCCAGTAGAAGGGCGTATCACCTTACGCCCTTCTTCAAGGCACACAACGATTTTGTAAACTGTGATGGAAAACAAAAATAGTAATAATAATAACTTACTTGTTGCAAAAACTCTTCAATTGGTTTTAGGTTAATAAAAAGGCGGTAGTGTGGGCTTAAGGTCTGGGGTCAATATTGTGAAGAAGAGACAAAATCAAAGAAAAATTAGCCAAAATAAATGTTATTTTTATTCAAAAGGTAAATCTCTCACTACATTCTTACTGTTTATATCCATATTTTCTATCAATAAACCATGATAACAGTTGACATTTACGCAAAATAACCTGCTAAGCCCATGGCCTTCACCTAAGAGAAGTTAAACATACCTTTTAACTTGCAATTCAATTCAATTAAAATTTACAATTATTTCTAACTTCATGGACATTTCTAAACAATACACAGGCCTAACCCCCTAAAAATTAACTGAAGAAGAAACAACGAATGATTTTTTTTTTACAAGAAATAAGGATGCATCTTCTAGAAGCTGGGGCTTGTGCTGAGATGTCCGATGGACAATGGACCAAACGTAACGAAACTGGCGCCGTGTAGCATGGAGAAGTTCAAACTATTCTTATAAAATATACCCATAAAAGGCAGAATATGATAGATAATTTACTTCTAAGTAATTTTGTTGACCTAATAAATGAAAGAACAATATGACTTAAAATATTAATGTTTGGTTTGAAATACTATGGTGCTCTACCAGAAGTGCAGTGTGACGAATGTTTATGTACCATTCGTTTACATTGCATTTCTGGCTCTAACAAAACGTCATCACTTAATACCAAAAGGGTAAACAATTCAATAGCAAAATTAAATTGATTATGAACGGTTTTTGAAACCTGATCCAATAATTATGTTAAACTTTATTTTGCCTTTACACTTTTGGTAATCCTCCAATGTTCAAAATGTATTGGCCTAAAAAGGAACCTTTGTTTACAAATGGCATGACCTTGGATTCCAGGGCACTTCCTGGCAGGCAAGATACTACACTGGTCATGGATGTCAATTTTTTACATTTTGTGCCATGATCTCCACATAAGCTACAGATGAACAAGTTTTGAGATGTGCCCCTTGCTTCATATCAAAACTTGATAATAATGAGACAGTGCGATCTCTATGAAATGCAAGAGTTAATGTTTTCTTCCATTGGGCTGTGTACAAATTGTGCCCGCATGAAGCACAGGCTCTTTGGTTTAGTTTGTGAACAGGTGATGTCACAGGTTATCATTCCACCATATTTCAAGTTAAATTGTACAGTCTCGCATACCAAAAACTATAAAACAAGTCAAAAGAAGGCTATAGTATTTTTTATGAAATCAAATCTTCGTGTCAAATTCTACTTGTAAAAAATCTTACTATGAAAATACCATTTGATATAGACTATTGCTATAATTATAACTTTCAGAGAAGTAATTCATTGAAGTGTGTTTCTGGCAACGATGGGTTTATCCTTAAATGGATGGCCTTGAAAACATGCGGGGTGAGAGGTATTGATGGGTTTCAATGGATTTGGTGTAGACTTTTGGGTTTCTCGCAACCTTTTACCTTTGAGAATTGTTAGGTCAAGGGGTAACTGGTAACTGATTCATAGCAAGGATGAGATCCTTGATCATCAATAGTGTACATAATTCTCCCTTCCACTATCCAACATGAAACAAAACAGCTCCCCCCGTGACTTGAAATTGATGTTGCTCACTAATCGTGGAGTGTTCAAACGCTCGGATCAAATATAAAATTAGCCTCGTTAGTCTGATAGATAAAATAAGTGGTAGCACAAAGACTAACTATTACATAACAAAAACAATCAAACTGTAGACAGTTAGTAATTTGTAATTGATGAGTCGCTAAGTGCTACCACATCTTCATTTTTTAAGCTCTGAGCATTAGTTTTTTAATTGAAATATATAAATGAATAAAGTATTGCTAATTTGATTGTGATTTATGGACAGTTAGTGTCACCTACAGTACATATGCCCACATTCGTCAGGTCAAGCGACATCCCCTGTAAACAAATAAATAAACAAACAATTGAAAATACATGTCACAATCATCACTCTGTTTAGAATTTTAGTAAAACGTCTGCAAATTCAGACACACATAATGGGTGCGTTCGATTAGCTTCCCCGTGTGAACTGGGGATTTACACTCGTAGCCACGCAACGAGGCTAATCGAACGCTGTGGTGTTTTCGCTTGGCACTCTGGGAAAATTAAGGTCAAACGTTTTTGCGTAGCGGCAAAGTGTAAGCCCCGTCGGCGTATTTTTTGTACTGTAACACTGTCAATTCCGTCTTGAGATAGGAGACTACGGTTCACCCTAAACCCTTACCCTCACATATGCAGACAATGGTAGAGTGAACACGGGTTTTAGGACAGCTCTTCAAAAAATCTAATTTCACATCACAAAGTCGCTAGTTATCTCAGCCTTCTGCAACTATATTTCACTGTTTTGGTCTTTGGAAGTTCGTCGGTTTCTTTCCTGTGAAACACACTTCGACTTAGTGAAATATGGCACCCAAAAATCCACGTGTAAATAAGAAAACTCCGCTGATGTCTACACCGGAGAAACTAACTACCATGACGCCCACGACCGCACCTTTTCAACCGGCAAGCAAAGACGCCGCTGTAGCGGCTGTTCCTGCTATCGACCCTACAACCCTTGCCAGCGCCATTGCCGAGGCTTTCCAGTCGCAGGAGTTGCTGTCCACCCTAATTCCTCTTCTTTCAGAGGCCATCGGCGAACACCTTAACCGGAAATTGGAATTTGAACTTCAGTTTCGAGATGAAAAAATAGCAAATCTGGAAAAAAAACTAGGAAACATTACTTCCCAACTTGACCAGTACGAACAATACTCAAGACGGAATTGCTTGCTACTGCACGGACTTCCTGAAGCAGACACTTCCGAACAGGAAAACACCGATCAAAGAGTAATTTCCGTAGCAAGAAGCCATCTGTCCCTATCCATCAAACCTGAAACCATCGACCGGTCTCACCGCTTTGGTCCTCGGCTCGATAAATCGGGCAAACAACGTACCCGCCCGATCATCGTCAAGTTTGTAGACTACAACACCCGGGCTGCGATTTATCAAGTCCGCTCAAAACTCAAAGGAACTGGAATCTACATCCACGAGAACTTGACTCGAGAAAGACAGAACTGGCTCAGTAAGGCCAGATCACACTCCAGCACTGATCGAGTTTGGACTCAAGACGGTAGGATTGAGATTAGACAAAAAAAACGGCAAAAAGGTAGTTATAAATTGCGCTGAGGACCTGCAACGCTTATAAGTTCTATATCTTCCAGCGACTTTGTGAAATACGTAATCTATTTTATTTAGCTGTTTTGAGACACGTTTCATAAGTATTTATTACTTTCTTTAACTTTTCTTCTAAACGATATTATCTGTATCTCCTCGGTTTATTTATATTTATGTTTGTCATTGTTTCTGTGTTTGTATTTTGTGTTGTGGTCAATTTGAGGTAGTAACCATTGTATATACATGCCCATTAAACACCCTTGCATTGAATGTAATTATTCAGTTAAAACTAATCAAAATGCAATTCAGTGCGATATTTGTGACAACTGGACACACCTAAAGTGCACCTGTTTTTCTCTTAATGACTATAATGAATTGTCAAATAGTGACCGGCAATGGTTTTGCAAAACCTGCTTATCAAACTCCCTGCCCTTTAACTCTCTGGAAAAAAATGAATTTAATGAATTTATAGCTGAAAACAATAATTTACCAGTACAAACCCCTAATAATTATGGTGCCGCAAATGCCGATCTCTTGTCTAATCTTAACATCAATGTGGATCCTGCTATCGATAACCCAATTACCAATACGTGCGTTTATTCTGAAGAAGATCAATTTATTAAAAATTTCAATGATGTAAATTCTGATTCATTACTGACACTAATCCATTTTAATATTCGAAGCCTCGCTAAAAACTTTGATAATTTAAAATCTCTCCTTCAGTCATTCAATGAATTTTCGCTTATTTCTCTCACTGAAACTTGGTTTAGAGAATCCTCCCCTGATATTTTCTTCCTGCCTGGCTATAAATTAATTAATAACAATAGAAACAGTAAATTAGGTGGTGGAGTAGCCTTTTATATCAAGTCCAACATAAATTATATCATCAGACAAGATCTCTATCACTCTACTGAGTCTTTGGAGTCCCTTTTCATTGAAACAAAAAATTCAAACTCTGGTTCTAAAAACGATATTTTTGGCGTAATATATAAACCACCACAAGCTTCCCATCCGGAATTTATGACACTATTTGAAGATATTATATCACAACTCTCTACTGAAAAAAAAAGATGCTTTCTCTCCGGAGATTTTAACATTAATCTCCTAGAATATAATAATAATAAGAATACGCAAGATTTTCTTGACACAATTTATTCCAACTCCTTCCTCCCACTTATTGATAAACCTACAAGAATCACTAGAAACTCAGCCACCTTAATTGACAATATATTTACTAACATGTTACCCCCTCCTAATAAATCTTATATTTTAATTTCTGACATATCTGATCATTTTCCAATTTCTACATCTATCCCCTCGCATACCTTAAACAAAAGACAAGTATCTAACAGTGCACTCACTCGCAATTACACAGAGGAAGCTTTGGAAGATTTTTCTAAAGATTTGCGGGAGTTTGACTGGTCAAATGTGTATAATTCCGATGATCCTAATATTGCTTTTGAGAACTTCAACAATACATTTGAATTTCTGCATGATAAAAATATAGTAAAAATTACAAAGAAGAAGCACAAGCAGGCACAACCTAAATCTCCATGGATTACTGCATCACTCTTAAAATCGATTAAACTAAAAAATAAACTATATTCCAAATTTATAAAAAAAAATTACAATTTGAATCATCTTAACTATATTAAATACAGAAATATATTAACTAAAGTTCTAAGAAATGCCAAGAAAAATTACTTTGCTCTTCAATTTGAAAAAGAGAAAAATAATGTTAAAAATACATGGAAAATTATACAATCTGTTTTAAATAAACAGCCAGTTTCTAAGAAAATAACTTCCATTTCCCACAAAGATAAAGTTGTTAATGACCCCCAGGAAATGGCAACCATTTTCAATAAACACTTCATAAACATTGGACCAAATTTGGCCAGTCAGATCCCCCATTGTGTCAAGGCTTTCCAAGAATATCTCCCTTCTACTAATCCTAACACAATGTTTTTTGCACCTGCTTCAAAGCAGGAAGTACTTAACACTTTAAATAATCTTGGTAATAAAAAAAGCTCTGGCTTTGATTGTGTCAACTCCTTTGTTGTTAAGAAAGTAATTAATGGTATAGCTGACCCTCTTACTCACATTATTAATATGTCCTTATCTACTGGAATTGTACCTGATAAACTTAAAATTGCCAAGGTTATTCCCGTCTTTAAAAAAGGAAATCCTGTTTCAATTTCCAATTACCGACCTATTTCTGTACTTACCTGTTTCTCTAAAATCTTTGAAAGAATAGTTTATAAACGCACGATTGATTTTCTAAATGCTTATAATATTTTGTCAAATTGTCAATTTGGCTTCCGTGCCAAGCATTCTACAACTCATGCAATTCTTAACTTAATTAATAAGGTTGCTGGTGCTATTGACAATTGTGAAACCACTCTAGGGGTTTTCTTAGACTTCTCCAAAGCCTTTGATACTCTTAATCATGATATTTTATTGTATAAACTTAATCACTATGGTATTAGAGGAAAACCCCTGGAGTGGTTCAAGAGCTATTTATTTGGTAGGAAACAACATGTCTCTTTAAATGGGAGCGTTTCATCATCTCAGTATTTATCATGTGGGATTCCACAGGGATCAATCCTTGGCCCCCTTCTTTTCATAATTTATATAAATGATATTGCAAATGCATCAAATATTCTATCTTGTGTACTTTATGCAGATGACTCTAACTTGTTTTATAGCCATAAAAATATTGACACTCTCATTAATACAGTAAATACAGAACTAAAAGTGATTTATGAATGGATAAATTGTAACAAATTGTCTTTAAATGTACAAAAAACTAACTGTATGCTTTTCAGTAACACCTATGATATATTACCCAGACCAGTATATATGAACGATATCGTTATAAATCAAGTTAATAGCATTAAATTTCTGGGTCTATATATAGATAGCAAACTTACTTGGAAAAATCATATTGATTATTTGTGTAATATAATTAGTAGAAATATTGGTATTATAAATAGACTAAAAAGCTTTCTCCCTCAAAATATCTTATTCACCCTTTATTCAACACTAATTTGTTCATATATTGACTATGGTATATTAGCATGGGGAAATGCCTGTGCAACGATTCTTAATAGATTGACTCTATTGCAAAAAAGGCTATACGTATAATTTCCAATTCCAGTTACATTGAACATACTGATCCCCTATTCTATCGATTTAGTACCTTAAAGATTAAGGACCGTTATCATTACAACCTTGCAATTTTTATGTTTCAAGTGCATCGCAATGTAATTCCAAACTCCCTTAGGCCACATAAAAAAAAACAATTGTTGATCGTCCTTTTTTTTTTGCGGATGGGGGAGGGAGGGAGTTTTTTTTTTTTTTTTTTTTTTTTTTTTTAAGTTTTGTTGACATGCCAAATATGAAATCAAGAATAAAGAAATCATCACAATCACTATAAAACAGATGGTTTGTGTGTTTTTGATGTTTTCAATAGTTTTGTCAAACAAATTTAACTCCTAGATGACATTTTCTGTAAACTTTTTCAAACAACTAAAGCCCAAGTAAATATTTGAAGAATTGTTCTTGCTTTGCCAACATGAATAAAAACCTTCTTTAAACATCTTTTTAAACCTGTACATTTTGAAAAAATATCAGCTGAAAAATCTGGGCAGTAAAAGTATAAAGAGATATCCAGACATGGGAAAAATAAAAGAACACAATGTCAGACCATGACCCTACTGCACAACATTTCTGCCACGCCTTGCTACTGGCTTTGCCGTGCAGATGCTACAATGAGGGTAGTATCCAGCAATTTTGTTGTTTCGTATCACACGGTTTTACGGCTTTGCCGACTTTTTGAAGGAAATACAATTTGCGTGCCGCAAGATCGAAACCCGGTGTCGGCGTTGATGTTACTGTGCGTGCGGTGCAGTGTGGAGCCAAATTTGACCGAAAATATCATTGAAAATGTTGTTTTTTATGATTAAAAAAATAAAAAATAAAAAAATGGGGTCGGGGGGTTTTGAACGGTCGGGCGGGGACGATCAACAATTTTTTTTTTAATGTGGCCTTACAAGCATATTCGCTCATAATAATACTATTCATTCGCACGCTACACGTCAGGCCACTCAACTGCATATTCCATTCACTCGAACTAATCTTGCTCAAAAAACCATAAAGTTTGCTGGTCCTAAATTATGGAATTCTTTGGATTCTTCTATTGCCAATTTGAAATCAATTAATTCTTTCAAAAAAACATTTTAAAAAACCATCCTAAATATATATAAACATACATAAATTGTTTGCTAAATATTGGTTTACAATTGCATCTTGCTTCTTTATCAACAATGCCTTACATGTTCTGTTATTGTACTACCTTTTGTTGTCCAACCTATTGTTTGTTTAGTTTGTGTTTTGTGATATGGAGTACAACGTTCTGATGCGCTGTGTGGCTTGTTGCTGCGGTGCACGCTGCGTTCGATGCAATTTTTGTGTATTGAGCGCGGCGTGTACGGCAGTGGCAGGCCGGTGCGCGTGGTGTTGCGGTGTCCCTGATGTTGTTCTCCATATGTTCGTTCTTGTATTAATTTAATTAACGTGATATACAACTTGTACTTTGTATCTAAAGAATTTACATGTTTTCTTTATAAAAGGGAGCTCATTCACAACAAGCATTGCTTTAATTGAGCCCCCTCCATTGTGAATGTCTTCTGTTGGCATATTATAGTAATTTTGATGTTATGTATTTTTACATAACTTAATTATTAGTTTTAATTAATTTAATTCTAATTGTCATTTACTACAAATATTTAATTTGCAATGTTGTATGACTATTTTGCCTAATACTAAATCTTGATTATGGAAATAAAGTGAACTATCTATCTAACCCTAACCCTAACCATAACCCTAACCCTAACCCTAACCCTGACCCTAACCCTTACCCTAACCCTAACCCTAACCCTTACCCCAACTCTGACCCTAACCCTAATCCCCTATAGGCATAAATGATTGTAGTCTCATCTCAAGACAGGAATTGGCAGTATTACAGTACAAAACCCATCGCTAAGGTGTAAAAAGAAAAAATGCAGTGCGCCCCGTCGTCTGCTCACTTGGAAAATGTCGATGTCCGTAACGACACAATTTTATTATAAAATATAAAATAACTTGCAAACAGTCACCATCTGGGTTTTTTCTGGAATTACGTTTCCTTTATCATTTCCCATATATTGTTTCATGACGATAAATCTGTGTCTTTATGTACTTTTGAACTCATGTCAAATTCAACTTGTCCCCGCCATCTTGGTATGATGCGTCATTACACCTGTGCATCCACCAGAGACCCGCTCGCGAGCTGGGGTTGTGGTGGCTTACACCCGGGGCAGACACGAGTATCACGTGATGGCTAATCGAACGCCCTCGTGTAAGTTTTAGTTACACGTGTAAGCTAATCGAACGCACCCTTAAAGGCACTGAACACGTTTTGTAATTGTCAAAGACCAGTATTCTCACTTGGTGTATCCCAACATATGCATAAAATAACAAGCCTGTGAAAATTTGGGCTCAATTGGTCATTGAAGTTGCAAGAAAATGATGAAAGAAAAAACACCCTTGTTGTACAAATTAGTGTGCTTTCAGATAGGAATAAAAGGCTTCTTCTGGCCAGAAGTCTTTTATTATTTTAGTGAGAAATTACCTCTTTCTCAAAAACTACGTTACTTCAGAGGGAGTCGTTTCTCACAATGTTTTATACTATCAACAGCTCTCCGTTGCTCGTTACCAAGTAAGTTTTTATGCTAATATATATTTTGAGTAATTACCAAACGTGTACAGTGCCTTTAAGACGAAGATTGTGAGTCGTGTCGTGTCGTGCCGTCGCGTTGCATGTACCGTTGTACATTTTTCCATCCAAATAATAGCCTAATTGCTTCATGGAGTAACTATTTATTTTATTATAGTGACTTTTACTTACTATTTTTGCCAGCCAATCGTCACGACGAAACTGGTACAATACGACATTGTTGTCAAACTGTGCGATCTCGTTTAACTCTGTCGTGGTCGCATTCAATGCATCTGCAGCAAGAGACATAAACGAGATTGGTAAACTGGTAATATCCAACATAGTGGTAACTGCTGAAATCGAATCACTAAATCAACTGGTAACCGATGTAACAGAGTGGTAACTGCTGAACTCGAATCACTAAATCAACTGTGTAACCGATGTAACAGAGTGGTAACTGCTGAAATAAAATCACTAAATCAATTTGATCGTTTATTTTCTGATGAACCCTCTTCAAACCCGAAAAAACCGACTCTTCTATATTTCAATTTGTTTATTTTCTAATCCACTGACTGGCTATTTGTTTGCTTACCAGTTTGCTCATTTTTCAATTAGTGTTAAAATTTCACATTCTGCTCATTTTACCTACTTTGTTTCTCCATTTAGTTGCTTGCTTTGTGTGTATTGTATTCAAAGAGGCGACTGTGTTAAGTAGTGTACTCCAACACCTCAATAGTTCGGTACCTAAACGTAGCTAAATCTCAATACGTAGTCTGGAATACAACTTAGGTAAGATGATTGGGCCCGGGCTAAAACTTTGAGTTCACGGGGTTTGGGCTGCATTTAGGTTAAGACGTCAAGGCTGAGGCTAACACTGTGGGTTCACGGGGGTTGGGCTGCATTTAGGTTAAATGACATCAATGCTGAGGCTAACACTGTGGGTTCACGGGGGTTGGGCTGCATTTAGGTTAAATGACATCAATGCTGAGGCTAACACTGTGGGTTCACAGGGTTTGGGCTATTTTAGGTAAGCTAGCCGACATCTACGCCCAGGCTGACTTAAAGCCTCACGGGGCTTGGGCTCCATTACGGGTACTTTTAATTAAGGTGATGCAGAGATGTCTCTATTTTGTATTAGCATGGAGGTAGGAAAAGACCTCCATGGTATTAGGGCCTATTTGAGTTCAAAGGCATGACGTCACGAATTACTGCATATATCTTACCTGAGGAATCTGCAGTCAATGTAAAGTTTATTGTTTCCATAACACCGCTATCTATTTCCAAACTGATGGAACAGGAGCAATTATTCGTTTCATTTGCTGCTGTGGCATCAATGGTCACCAACAGATACTCGTTTCCGTCAGCGGCAACCGACTTGAACTTCGTGTACGGCAAGGGCGCACAATCCCCGCAGTCAACCTCGTCGGTGTTACCAACCACACGTATGTTTCTCCCTCCCAGTGCTTCAGCGATGAGGTACATGTGGACAGGCTGGTCGATAATGTTAATTGCCCGGGTACGATCTTGTGGTGCCCCTTTAATTGTGATCGTATCTGAAAGTGGAAACACACACGTTTTGGGGAAACTAACAATTATCACTACATGCATGATGGCATGGTATGCTAGCATTTGCTTAGTTTGTTCCTTCTTTTAAACTTAAATCAGTTTACAAAGGTTTCTTTGTAAAAACATTAGATGCCGTTGTTGTGTGAACATCTATATACCATCAACATTGATGTAGGCAGGGTATTTTTATGACAAACACTAATACCAAATGAGGATGAATTTGTGACCTTTCCGGGTACTATGGTGGCAGCAGACTTTTCTCAGCAGGCGTGTACATGCTCAAAAATACACAAAAATTGACATATAGTTACGTGAGCCCAATTTCATAGAGTTGATTAAGCACAACAAGTAGCTCAGCATGCACACACCAATTTTGCGTACCAGAATACAAGATTACCAGCCGATATACCATTCAACATGTACTGTGACTGGTTCCCTACAAATATTTGCTTAGCAGAAAGCTATCAAGCACATTTTTCTGCTTAAGCAACTCTATGCAATTGTTCCTCCCCAAAATCCCTATAGACCGTGCAAGTCTCGCGCTTATTGGATTGTTTGTAACCCAAGTGGGCCTACATTGCTTTAAAACGTCAACAAAACAAACTCGCGCACTTTATTGAGTCCTAATGTTCGAATACGAACGAGACTTGCACATAATATTGGTAAAACGTAGACTGGTCCCCTAAAGACAGGCACTGGTCTTACAAGCCCAATTAAATGGTTTTAAAGTATATATTTGCATGCGATGCTGCATTATAACTACCATAATATTGTAGTGGTGACGCTGTACGTAGCGTAATGTACACACCTTATTACGGCAAGATAACAATCATGTGGTACATGTGGCAGGTAACCGTCAGAATCTAAATGCCGGTATGCGTTACTCAGAGCCTCGAAGTGTGAAATTAAACGTGCACTTTTGCGAGATTAGTCTCTCAAATCAAGATGTTCATCAATGGCTGAGAAATAGATACAAATAACTGGACTTACCAAACATGGTTTCCCCTGAGCAACCTGACAAATCTTTCTGCCTGTAAAGGTAATAGGCATTGGAGGTTAAATCAATTTAATTATTTCTTAATAGACCATCGGGAATTCAACATTGAAGGTCACATACTTTGGTTAATATTATTAAAGCAACATTCACGTGAAAGGTAGTGCAGCAACAATATTACTTTTATAAGACAGCCATGCACAAAACTTGGCATGACGATAAATTATAACTAAGAAAGGGCGGGCATTTTGTTTAACTACACGCGGCCCTTGTGCACTGTCACGGCACCTGGGCCTTTTCGAAACTATGATTTCGCCTTTGGCCAAGGCTTAAAGGCAAAGTATACCTTTGGTTTTTGGAACAGTTCGACTGTTTTATTCCTACATAAATGTAGATATATACAATTAAACTAATCTGTGCAAGTTTCACTTCAAAAGGTGGTCGCGTTTTTGGAGATATCGCCGAAAATCCAGAGCGAATAATAATGTCCATACACGCAGGAAGAACAATCCCTACAGGAATACACAATCTGAGAAACGTTTCTGACAGAAACTTTCTCAGATTCAATTATGGGGCATATCCTGATATCTTTTTCCATAACCACATTACTTCGAAGTGAAATAATTCTTTAAATGCCTTAAACTCCCAAAAGCTGCTGTACTTCTTACCACGTAAGTTTTTATTGCCATTCATTTTTAAAGTCATTACCAAACGTATACAGCAATCCTTCACCGATCTTGAACTCTTGGTGGCAGCAGATACCGCCATTATTGCGGTGGTACCTGGGTGGTATTGCGCTGCCTAACGACGGGTTTAAGCGATTTGCAAAGTGAAAGTCCAATAACCCGCGACTGATCAAATGATCGCCGTGTAGCCCAAACCTTATACCAGTCGCTAGGCAGCGCAGTACCACCCAGGTACACCGCAGTAATGGAGGCATATCTGTTGCCACCAAGAGTTCAAGATCGGTGAAGGATTGCTGTATAGCCTACAGACCCTTTAAGCTTCATCCGTTTGTTTGCATCATTTTCAATATAACTGACAAAGCCTATGAGCCGGAGTCGGAGCCAAAGACGTGATCTCAAAAAGAGCCTATGACACTAAACTTAAAGGTAATATACAGGATTGGTAGAGCCCCAACAAAGTATTCATGTTTTGTGTGATCAACCATATACATGTACGAGAAATAAGAAACCTATTGAAATCTGGGCTTAATCCGTTGTGGGAGTCGGGAGAAAACAGTAAAACAAAAACAGCACAATTTGCAGCGTGTAAACACAATGTCCTTAATTTTGGTAGTGCATTACAACCGATATCAGCTGTTGCGTTGTTTTTTAAAAAGATGTTTAAATATGTTTTCAGATACAGTTTTCTCAGATATGACTTTATTTCAGAGGGAAATATTTCACAGAAGAAAATCTTTCCAGTATGAACTTCACAAGCAGTAAGCTTTCCGACTAAAATTAAACGATGATGATTTTTGTCCTGCACCATTAAAAATAAGACACTAATTCTTTTCAATCGCATTATTTTCCCGGGACATTGAAATCAATCACTGGTGCAGACAGTCCAAGTATATTTCTGACTTAAAAACAGTGAGCGTTAGCAGTGAAATATGTCCTAATGGCCGTAAAGCTTGGTTAATTTTGTGCATCAAAAAAATAGTTTTGTGATGATGTTTCTTCATAAAAACTTATTTGGTGAGATGTACTGTATGCTGTTGATAGTATACACTATTTCGAGAAAGGATTCACTTCGAAGAGACATGGTTTGAATAACTTTTTACCCCAAAACATTTGAATCTGACAAACGTTTCATGCATGAATTGATTCTCAGATTTCTGAGGGTTGGTGTTCGTTTGCGAATGCTGCGGCCAGAGGTGCGGTTGGTACCTGCTGTCATCTCGCTAAACGTGGATGGGTTTGATTTTCTTTTTAAAATATTGTGATATTTTTTTGCCGTTTCTTCAGCAATATAGACATCGTAATCAGCTAAAACTTTCCAAGTTTAGCCAATTGAAATGTTGCCCATATCAGCATTACATTGACAAAAAACAATCACGACCCTTTCTGTAACAATACGAAGCTCAGGAAGTTACATTGGACTTGTCATCTGATATCTCAAGATCTCAGCCAAGTCTGATGGTGCTCCAGAGCTTCGTATGATAGATATCTTACCAGTCTCCCGTCACTATCTCTTTGCAATATGGATCCCCGGCATCATAAAGATTTCTGAGAATGTAGTCACAACAATGCACGAATGGTATTTTGTAGACTCTGGAATCTGTCCCTACAAACACGGCTTGGTCCGAGTCACTCTTCACCATTGAAAGGACAGGCTGAATTTGGTTGAGAGAGAGGGGTGAGACAGAGAGAGAACACACTCCCAAAACAATCAAACAATTATTAGCATGGGCATCACGTAGTTATTGTCTTTTATTGAATACCAGTATTAGCTCAATCGAAACTATAGTTTTATGGGGCATGCTTACCGGCCCTGCTCTACCGCACTCTGCAATATTCAAAAGGCCGTTAGCACGGAATTCCAAGGTAAGCAGCGAAACGAAGTTGGGCCCAGCCGTGCGTACGAAACTTCAGTTGTTAAACATTAACGCTGATATTTTGTATTGTATAATCAAAATGCTATTTTTTCCACATTGACAATATTTCAGACGGCAGTATATTTCTCTTGAGGATTGGTAAAGTGAAGCTTTAGATCGAAACTAATTTGTTTCGATTTATCCTGTACTTTGTCTTTTGTTTGCTGGGTTGTTTGTTTGTTTGTTTGCTGGGTTGTTTGTTTGTTTGTTTGTTTGTGGGGTTGTTTGTTTGCTTGTTTGTTTGCTTGTTGGGTTGTTTGTTTGCTTGTTTGTGTGTTTGTTTGTTTGCTTGTTTGTTGGGTTGTTGGGTTGTTTGTTTGCTTGTTTGTGGGGTTGTTTGTTTGCTTGTTTGTTTGCTTGTTGGGTTGTTTGTTTGCTTGTTTTTTGTTAGTTTATTTCTCACCTTGACTCCATCGGTGTTTAAACTGATCTCTTCTACAACCAAAGCTTCGGACCGGTTTCCATTCAAATATGCCTTGAGCACAGTTCCGTTTTCTACACAATCAACGAAAACATACGATATATCAGCGTCTGTGTTAGTTTGTTTGTTTATTCTTTTGAAGAGCAAATTAATTTTCATCCTCTATTTCTTAATAATCAAATCTAAGTGATGTTTGTTTAATTTGTTATACAGGATT
The DNA here is from genome assembly GCA_037783415.1 of Leptasterias polaris. NCBI lineage: Eukaryota > Metazoa > Echinodermata > Asteroidea > Forcipulatida > Asteriidae > Leptasterias > Leptasterias polaris. The sequence continues at coordinate 9,267,440 of JAZGTN010000022.1, forward strand.
GGTGGAGCCAACAAAATAGTCGCACACAGTGCTCATGTTTTGTGTGATCTATGGTGTTCCATATGTGCCACTCCTTTCCGTCGCCTTTTCAATTTTTTCCGTCGCCTTTTTTCAATTTTTTCCGTCGCTTTTTCAATTTTTTCCGTCGCCTTTTCAATTTTGTCCGTCGCCTTTTCAATTTTGTCCGTCGCCTTTTCAATTTTTTCCGTCGCCTTTTCAATTTTGTCCGTCGCCTTTTCAATTTTGTCCGTCGCCTTTTCAATTTTGTCCGTCGCCTTTTCAATTTTCTTCCGTCGCCTTTTCAATTTTGTCCGTCGCCTTTTCAATTTTCTTCCGTCGCCTTTTCAATTTTGTCCGTCGCCTTTTCAATTTTGTCCGTCGCCTTTTCAATTTTGTCCGTCGCCTTTTCAATTTTCTTCCGTCGCCTTTTCAATTTTCTTCCGTCGCCTTTTCAATTTAGAGTGTATTGTTAATGTCCAGGTCCAACAGCAGCATCCAACATATAATCCGGTTAGCTGAACATAGAGGAAAGGGTGAAATCTTACGTAGCCGTGTGGAAGAAAGTCATGGATGAGATTAAAACCATTGTGTGCCCGAGAAAAACAATTTGATTTTGTTTGATAAATGCATCGAAGAGGGGTATTTTTTAAGGACATGCAAAAAATTAAAGAAAATAGGGCCGGAACGCACTAAATATGTGACTGAAAAGCTAAAAGGTTTGTCAGTTAATACAAGGCTCTCCCTGTGCGTATCATCTTCAAGCTGATGCTCATTGTCCACAAAGCACTTAACGGCAAGGCTCCCCACTATATCTCAGAACTACTTCAAGTTTACACTCCGTCAAGGGATCTTCGATCCAGTACCATGCTTCTCCTCAAGGAACCGATTATTTGTAAATAAAGATTAAATAATGGTTAAATAATGAATTATATATTATATAATGAATTATTTGTAAATAATTGCGTTAAATAATACGTTTACACTTGGCGCCTCATACCCAAAGGTCGAATTTCCTTCGGAGTCATGTGATAGTCACCTGGTAGTCACGTGAACCCACGATGGAAAAATTGAAAAGGCGACAGACAAAATTGAAAAGGCGACGGAAAAAATTGAAAAGGCGACGGAAAAAATTGAAAAGGCGACGGAAAAAATTGAAAAGGCGACGGAAAAAATTGAAAAGGCGACGGAAAGGAGTGGCACATATGGAACACCATAGTGATCAACTATTATACATTAGTAACAAACCTGTGAAGGTTACGAAAGCCCAATCGTGCCACTGAAGTATAATCAGCGGGAACTAATTCGTTATAACGAATTAGTAATTCGTTATAACGAATTACAAAATTCGTTATAAGGAATTTATAATTCGTTTGAACGAATTAATAATTCGTTATAACGAATTGGCAATCCGTTATAACAAATTAGTAATCCGTTAAAACGAATTACTAATTCGTTATTACGAATTAACAATTGGCCCATCTCCATGGTGCGCCGGATAATAAGTGGCGGCCGCCGGATATTAAGTGGCGGCCGCCGGATAATAAGTGGCGGCCGCCGGATATTAAGTGGCGGCCGCCGGATAATAAGTGGCGGCCGCAGATAAATGGTACAAAAAAAATATTATCGCGCTCATGAAAAAATATTTCACTTCTTATTTCCTGGCACTATCCGGCTTCCGTACATTTCAGTCAATATATTTAATTTATAGACATTTATAGACATTCAAGACAACAATTTCACCATTCTTCAGTTGAATTTCTACTGCCTATATTTACAACACTGGAAATAAAATGGTTGACCAGCCTCTTGCTGTTGGCTGGTGCGAAATTGAATGATCTTATGTGACCAGTGAATGTCAAAGCTGTTGACAATGAATGAATGACTGTTGAATGCTGATAAAACGGAGAGATAATTTTCAAAGGAAATTGAATTAGTTGGGTGTTAAATTTAATGTATTTTGTTTGAGTTGGCCAGTAAAATCTAGTCAACTTGCGGGTGTAAACCTGCTCAGGGAGTTACTGGCTCTAAAAAGAGCCTCGTTTCGTCTCCATATATCGAGCAGTGCACTCTGTTCGTCTTCGAGGAGAAACACACTTATGCAAAAACTTCAGCAAATAAATGTTCATCAAATTCAGCGGTCTGAGTGAAATCAACGTTTTATTCGTGTTTTAACGGGGGTAGCGTGCTTATTTAGATTGAAATAAGCAACACTTATTTTTGTATTTATTCATTTAAAATAAATATTTGGGGGGGGGGGGCGGATAAAGAGGCCTTCAAATGTAATGGTTCTGGACATACGTAAAATCTGAAGTATTAAAATCTGTATGACATTTATAATTGTTATTATTATTAGGGTTAGTGGTATCATTTAAAGACTACAACACTTTATGAGCTTTCATAGCAATAACAACTATACTTCATCAGATGCAAGTTGTTGAAGTATACTTGTTGTTTCGAAGGCTCATGCTGATTTTTCAATGTAAATAGTTATAGTCTTTAAGTGCTACTTATTGTCCGTGTTTTATCTAATAAGACTGGCATGGCTATAATCTCTATCATTACATATTTCTGGTAACAAAACCAAGGATGCCTCATTAGTGAATTTAATCACTGTAGCTCGCAAGTCTGAGGAAACCTGTAAACAAGGGTGCTTGCTATGTGAACCAGAAACACCAGGGTACAACCTCTACTCTTCTGTGATAACTGTTCAATGGAAGGGATCGAGGATATGGGAGAAAATAAAAAGGGTTGAAGCAAAGAAAATACACATGATAAAATGTATAAATTCGTCCACATGATTCCATCGACTGAAGCAATTGGAAGAGACATCAATGACCAAAACTTGGTCTTAGTTCGGTACTTGGAGGAACTTTACACACAATGGTTTCACTCAGTAAAGGGTTTTAGATTTTTTTTGAGTTTGGTGTTTTGATACGGCCAGACAGGAAGCTACAGATGATAGGAATGATGGAACGTCTGACCCCCCCCCCCTCCCCACAGGTTGATGAGTTTGTATAATTACAATGTTGTGAAACCCAAATCAAACAGCTGTGAGATAAGCAACAGTTAGGTTTGTCGCGTCCAGTAAAGACAATATAGTTTAACTTGTCAAAAAAGGTACAGACATATTTTCAAATACCTGTTCCAATATAGAATACATCGATTGAGTTGGTGTTGTCAACAACGATCTGAGAGAAGCGTTCTTTGGCTGAGATCAAAAGAGGGTTACTCGCGGTCGTTCCACTGCTCTCGTAGTAAAGTTTATTCGTTGCCGTATCATTCAATAATACAGTGATCTCACTGAGCTGCTTTATTGTATAATTGCTCTGGGTAGCGGCCGATGGACACTGTAGAGTCAAAGTCAACATTAAAATTACTTGGGTTTTACCCAACACTGCAAAAACTTGGACGTTAAATTGATTCTCTTGTGACAACACCGACATGGGTTTTCACCAATGATAGAGTAATGCCGGGGATAATTAACATCCGGTCTGGTGTTGGCACCCCGGTTTTTGCAGTGTTATACACCCGGCGCCGTGTGACAACTGTGTATAATTGGTGCTTTCCCGAACAGTGCCCTTTGGACCACGGGAGTATATATCGCCAATGAAACTATGAAATTTTCTATGAATATTTTCACTTGAGACTGAAAAACGTTGTTGTTTTATTTGTTATTTTTTTTTGGGGGGGGGGGGGAATCTCCGGTCCAAAAAATTGTAGCTATCCCTGATTTTAACTTATATTGGTTCCAATGAGATTGGAGTGTTGCACTTTGTGGGGCTCAGTTTTTATACCGTGATTAACATTCAGTGATTATATAGACGGATTGTCAAAAAAAAGGATGTGGGTAGGTACGCATTCAAACTATGAACCTATATTTGTCCATGAGCCAGCCCCACTTGCCGGTACCAACTCAAGGGACTAATTCTAATATTACTTTTCTTGTTGCAAATAATCCATACCTTACCATAAACTATGATAGCCTTTCCAAAAGATTAGATTTCTACCAGTTTTCGAAAGATTTTCACCGTAAAATCTGAAACCTCTCAGCCTCTTTCGTTTTTGATAAGTCAACGGCCGTTTAGATAGTAACAATTTTTTAAGCCCATCTGTTTGCACGGAGAGTGAATATTTGGTTGTGCATACTCAAACAGCCGTTGTATTTGTCACATGGCAAGCATGCTGCATGTCAACAATGTTTCTCTTTGTCAATAATTGCCGATGTACTTTTCATCAACAGTCATCAAGAGGAATTAATTGGTTTTAGTGTCATTCTGTTGAAAAATGCCTTTGTTATACGTTATATAACATTGCCTTTTGATTATAAATGTTGTTTGTAAAGTTAAAAGAAGGTTGTGGTGCAGGTTTTATTCTATTACGCAGTAGGTCATCACTTGAGTATGCAGCACCTGTGTCGTGCCGGTCTTATCCTACTGAATCAAAACAATACACTTTGGAGAGTGCTCAGATGCGTTCTCTGTTTTTTGTTATGTCTCCCTAGAAGTGCTTTAAATACTTCTGACAAAGAAAAGTGGATTAAGGGAGAACATTTTTCCACCAAATCTTTGCAGGCCTACTTAACCGTATTGGGGATAAGGGTTGGGTGGGGATGACCATGACAAAGGGTGCCCCTTACTATTTTTTACTGCCCTTGGCATTTTAACGTTGTAATTCAACCTACATAGAAAAGAAAAGAATAACAATTGCTCTAGAACTTTTTTCTTTTTCCACTAAAAAACAAAAGAAAAAAAGTAGAGTGGAAGAAGCCATAGTATTAAAAGAGAAAAAGAACAGAAAAACAAGTTCCCCCATGCAACCCCTCACTAATTTCTTGTCAGGGGAGCCACTGCCCGGCGCCGGTAGATGATTTCTAAATAATTTAGGAAAATAGTGAAGGCTGAAAACACCGATATATTTCAGGGAATCAAATCCTACAGCCTGGGAAACGATAAAAAGAAAGTGACGAGCAGAAAAGCAGGGCAGAAATTTTTGCTTGCCCTTTTAAAATTTCACTAGGAGTATCAAGGGTTATGCAACAATTGAAAAAACAAACATGTTATACAGTTTTTAAAATAAAACAACGTCGTAAAATTAAAATCAAGAAATAGGCCCCCCGAAAATAGTAAAACAAAATAAAATAAATCAGGTCTAATGCCTTGCCCTCCATCAAAACTGCATACGTTGACCGACCAAAACCGCAATCTGAACTCTTTGGTCGGCCCTTTTCTGTCATTCATAATTAACGAAATTTACAAATTGTCTGTGTATTACATATCTGAAATCCAGGTATTTTAGTACCACAATTATAAATGTGAACAGCATTATCGTCACACCGATTGTCCTCGGTCAGAATGGGCAGACGGCGGGGCATCACAATCACGGCAAGTTCTTACTGTGTTTTTTTTTCACTCAATGTGCACTTTCCCCCCTCCTTTAAATCAACAGCCATATAAAAAATAGCTTACCTCTATTCTTTATAAAAACACACATTGATTGTTCACTCATAAAGGTCTAAAATCAACTGTAAACTGTCGACTTTGTCGCCAAAGCGAAAACAAAATGGCTGACGGTCTGTGTTTATTGAGAGGCAGCAAAGTGAAAAAACAACGGCTGTTTGAGTGTGCACATTCAAATTATTCTCCCCCTATGCAAACATATGGGCTTAAAATGTTGTTAATATGTAAACGGCCGTTGACTTATCAATAACGGAAGAAGCTGAGAGGTTTCAGATTTTACGGTGAAAATCTTTCGAAAACTGGTAGAAATCTAATTTTTTGGAAAGGCTATCCTAGTTTATGGTAAGTTATGGATTATTTGCAACAAGAAAAGTGATATTATAATTAGTCCCTCGAGGTGGTACCAATAGGCCTATGTGAAATTTCGGCACCTGGCTCATGGACTATATAAGGGAGTTAGGGTCTGCGGTTGGCTGAAGGTCCCTGTTGTAAAGTAAATTCAATGGGAGCTGTTGCCAAAAAGTAAGAGTAAAAACAAAAAAATTGGGGTTGAAGAAAAATTGACTAGAGCGGGATTCGAACCAGCGACCGCCGGATTAACAACTGAGCTATCTAGTCCTATGTTAGCGGTCTCCCTATTTTGTCAATATCTTTTCTTTTTTTTGGGGGGGGGGGGGTGCCAGTCAGAAGCCGTACAACCTTCAACCGCCGTGTAGCCAGGGATCACACCCAAGTCTACGATACAACCTGGGAAGCGGCAGCCAGGGAATCACCTTAAGGGGATGCGACTTTTTAAGATCAGATATCAAATAATAAACCCCAAGGGAAACTGACTGGGTAAATTATCACCACAAGGCCGATACGGTTGTGGTCCCTAACTGTGTTGAAGGTGGGTGGGTGGGTGGGTGGGGGGGGGGGGGGGAGGGGGTGAACTGGTTAAAATGCCTTACGGATGATTCTCTTGGAAATGGTTCATCGTCTGCTGGCAATGGAAACCATAGATTTGCTATTTCCCTGTTTCTCGGGGCTCGGTACAGACTGTCGAAAAACAACGTTTCTAATTCGTCAAGACGATACGCGCACAGTGCTGAACCGTCTATTCCACTGTAAAGGAAAATAACAATATCAAGTAATAAACCACAAGGGAAAGTGACTGGGTAAAGTTTTAAACAATTTTGGCTTGGACAAATTGACTAGAGCGGGACTTGAACCTGCGACCTCCGGTTTAACGTGCCGGTGCTCTACCAACTGAGCTATGAGACCACTAACTAGATAGCGGGTCAAGCTGACGCAGAAATGAGTCATGCCCCATGGAACCTGAGAACCATGGAACCTGAGAACCATGGAACCTGAGAACCATGGAACCTGAGAACCATGGAACCTGAGAACCATGGAACCTGAGAACCATGGAACCTGAGAATCATGGAACCTGAGAACCATGGAACCTGAGAACCATGGAACCTGAGAACCATGGAACCTGAGAACCATGGAACCTGAGAACCATGGAACCTGAGAACCATGGAACCTGAGAACCATGGAACCTGAGAACCATGGAACCTGAGAACCATGGAACCTGAGAACCATGGACCCTGAGAACCATGGACCCTGAGAACCATGGACCCTGAGAACCATGGACCCTGAGAACCATGGACCCTGAGAACCATGGAACCTGAGAACCATGGAACCTGAGAACCATGGAACCTGAGAACCATGGAACCTGAGAACCATGGAACCTGAGAACCCGGGTTTTTCCAGAGTTTAATATCCTACTAATAATGATAAGCAATATAAATTAATACATAAACAACAACAAATGCTTTAAAAAATGCTTGATATATATAGCCTTATATAATATCTGAACATTGATCTTTACAAAATTGGAGTAATTTTCGTTTAAAATTTTTAGTTGTTGTTGTTGTCGTTTTTCTTATTTTCTTTTTTGTTATTTATTTAAAATTCACTTACCGTTCTGTTGTAAAAATGGCGTACACTACATTTGTATCCTTAGTTGACTGGTAAATATCCTCTGGAATTTAGAGAACACAAAATATAATTTTTTTATGAGAATTGCTATCGACCTGGTTCGACATTTGGTATAGTGTTGAAATAAAAGTACTAAATCCATAAAACAAAACAGATACATGTACCTAGTTCTGATTTCATTGTATTTATTCATAAACGTTACGGGATTGGTAAAGCTGACAAAATAGTCGCAGACAGTGTTCATATTTTGTGTGACCAACCATGTACATGAAATAACAAACCTGTGAAAAATGTGACTTAATCCGTTGCACAAGTCTCAGCATGTGAACACGATTGAACATTTTGGTTGTAACAAAAACCAACTGCTGCGTTTTTGTAAAGGTTTTCAGATACAGTTTTCTCGAATATGACTTTAGGGGGAAATATTTCACAGAAAAAAAATGGTTCTAGTATGAACTTCATAATCAGTAACAAGCTTTCAGACTAGTAACAAGCTTTCAGTTAAACAATGATGTAGGCCTATCCTTACCAATCAATCAAGTACAGTTACCTTACCTGTGGGTCATTGCTCTATGGTTCGAAGTTGATGTTTATCCTTTAATTTAATATATATTTGATTTTTTTTTACATTGGTTTTATGAAAGACCAGTATCTGTATTTGTGTGACCCAAACATATACAATAAAATACAATAAAAAAAACGGAAAAGTTCAAGCTCGGTCGGTCTTCGGTCTTCGGTCTTATATATTTTTATTTTCACTGTTGACAAGCCTCAGGATTCGGTCTTGCAAAATCAATCCTACAATTTCTGGCAAACATTATTTCAAGGGAAGTTTTCCACCATGACCATCTTTATACCATGTAAGTAATGTGAAAATATGTGAACATTATTTTCAATCTTACCAATGATGTACACACACTTCAATGTAGGTAGAGGCACACGAACAAACCCTTCAAAAAATTATTTGCCTCCACACCGTAATGAATTTCGAAATTATCATTATTATTGTATACATGTGTTATAATTACATCAGGAATCATGAATATTCATTTAGATTTGGTGGTCAGGGTGGCATGGTTCTGTCATTTCCTTACATCTCAAGAACCATGGTTCGAATCCCGCCGAGGCACTATGTGGATTGGGTTTTCAGACCCTGCCTGATTGTGTGGGTTTTCCCTTGAATTTTTGGATTTTCTCCCACATATAAAATTGAAACTTCCTTCCTTTGTCTTCTCTCCGTGGGGTTCTTGGCTAGATACAGTGATACAAGTTCGCTTTACTGGGAGTCCTTGGCTTTTACAACCAGAATTAATAAATAAAATGAAATGAATTTATTCCTTACACTCTAAAAACTACCGGGTCAGAATTGACATGCTCCCGGGTCCTAGAGGACCTGAACCCATTCCTGGGTCAGGCTGATCCAAGACTGGTCAACAAATGGGATTTAACAATTGTTATTTTGAACCATGTGTCAATTTGAAAACACACTACTGGTCATATTGACCCAGAGATGGGTCAGGACCCACGTGGTCAAAGTTGATCCGGACTTAGTGTCTCATTGGGCCTAACCCATAACTGTGTCAAACTTACGCATCAAATTCTGATTCAAAATCCCAATTTTTTAAAACAGTCACAGCCTGAAATGCTTTTAGAGTTTGGGGCAAACTACACTAGATAACAATATGAAATAAATAGGGTCGTTGGACTTACGGATATCGTTGTAGTAAAAAGAATAGGTGCCCTCTACAGAGCAACTGAGGCGAGCCTTTGCAAACGTGAGGAATTTGTTATCGAAGTTAGTGAACTCTGGGCCGCCAATATCATTCTAAAATCGAGGAAGAAAGAAGCAACAAATAAAGTAAGTTTTATGGTTTGAAGGAACATGGTTTATAGTGACCAGATGACACTCATTGGCGTAACCAGTGTGTGTGTGAGTAGGTAACCACATTCAAACCGGGGACCTATAACAAAAGAGGACAATAGGTCCACGGTTGCTATCACAAAGGAAAGCATTGTGGTCCACAGTTGCTATCACAAAGAGTTGAACAAAGGAGGGTCCACGATTGCAGGCTGTTACACACTTGTGTGTGTGGGGGGGGGGGGGGGGGGGGGGGGGCGGCAGAGCGTGAGTTCAGCCTCCCCTTTCCCCCTTTCCCCCTCCCCCGTATGCGAGCCCCCGTATAGGCCTGTACTCTCAAGGAGTAGTACAGGCCTATAGGCAGTGTCCAAATTAACGGCTACGGCTACGGTTGGATCGCTGCGTCATCATGCGCTGACGTATAGGAAGTCCTTAGCAGCATCCTTAGCAACAGCCGAAGCCGTAGCCTCCAATCGGATACGGTCTTGTAAGTGTGTCACTAAGCAACAGCTTTTGAGATAATAAGTAGGAGCAATAAAGAGCAATATAGCAAGGCTCCGTTTTGTAACATATTTACAACCATTTCCCCCTTGTAGATGTGACTAGACAATTTACTTCTGCTGACAATTTTCTGTTATAGTAGTATCTTGACGCATTCATTTTAGACTCAGTGGTTTTTCTTCGCTGCCTTTCGCCTCTTTAGACCTCGGTTCGAATCCCGGGCAGGATCTTGCATTGGGGTTTCAATCCTTATCTGATTGTGTGGGTTTTTCCCTTTTGCGGGTTTACCTCCCAAGTCTAAATTCTTCAACGTCTTCTCTGCATATCTAATAAGTTTTTCAGGCAACAGTGCTGTGGTCGTTTTCAAAGCAAGGGCTCGAGCTTGGGCTTTAATAGGATTCGGCTCCGTTAGTTATATTGCTTTCTTTATGTGCCTTCAAACAGGAGGACAAAGCTCAAATCGGAGTTCAAGCCCGAGCCCTGGTTTCGAAAACGCCTATGATCGCTTTTTAGGGCTCCTTGGTTTAATTGCCATAAAGAAAATTCCCCTCCGTTCGGCATTAAATAATAAGCTAAGGTGTTACCTTGCAAACTCTTGCAACTCGTGAAAACACAATTTTACCACCATTTATGTGCTCCGTCGCAAACTCACGAAAGAAGAAGTAAATTCGTCCATTGAAGTCAATCGGGTCACCTACAAATTGTGGCACTGCCAGGATACAATAATTTCTTATGTTACTTAATATATCAACCTCTTGCATTGGCCGCCATCGTTAATGAAAAACTATGACTGGCTAAGAGTCATGCGCAGAGCGTACACGTGCGCACATTTCCATTTTTTTCCCCAGCAAAGATGGCGGTCAATGACGTGATGAGCAATCAATCTATTGAGTAAAATAGACAAATCTCTGGACCCATCTAATAGTGGATAAATGCTGAAACTAAGGTTTGACAAGAAAATCTATTTGAGTTGTGGTGGTTCTGAAAAGTAGGCCTACCAGTATAGTGTAACAAATCGAAGTTTAGATCAGCATGCTCTATTGATCTTCACGAGAAGCATTAAACTCTGTGTATTTATGTATGTTGCATTAAGTGCCTGGGAATAGCACAATACAGTCAACCTCGTACATATTTCAAAAATCTACACTGTAATTCCAGAAAACAAAATGTTATTTGCAAACAAACATTCAGATTATCAACTAAATTAAAACCAATACTTCTGAATCCGATTTGTGGTATTCCTGTTACCTCTTTTGTATTTTGACTTCTGTATGTTTTTTTCCTTTCGAAGACCATTTTACAATCATTGTACCTGACGAAACGGGGAAAACACTGGTCCCAACCCTCTGACTTTACTCGCTAATGACTCCCGAGACAGATTGATTCGGATTCCTTGTATTACAGGGAGTTTGACCCCATTTGAGGGTCAGGCAGACCCGAAAACTGTGTCGGGTTCGGGGTCATACCGACCCATAAATGGTTCTGTCCCCCTGCAACCCGGTATCTGGTTCAGGTTCCGAGTCATACTGACCAATAAATGGCTCAGCCCCCCTGCAACCCGGTATCTGGTTCAGGTTCCAGGTCATACTGACCCATAAATGGCTCAGTTCCCCTGCAACCCGGTATCTGGTTCAGGTTCCGGGTCATACTGACCCATAAATGGTTCTGTCTCCCTGCAACCTGGTATCTGGTTCAGGTTCCGAGTCATACTGACCCATAAATGGCTCAGTTCCCCTGCAACCCGGTATCTGGTTCAGGTTCCGAGTCATACTGACCCATAAATGGTTCAGTTCCCCTGCAACCCGGTATCTGGTTCAGGTTCCGGCTCATACTGACCCATAAATGGCTCAGTTCCCCTGCAACCCGGTATCTGGTTCAGGTTCCGAGTCATACTGACCCATAAATGGTTCAGTTCCCCTGCAACCCGGTATCTAGTTCAGGTTCCAGGTCATACTGACCCATAAATGGCTCAGTTCCCCAGCAACCCGGTATCTGGTTCAGGTTCCGGGTCATACTGACCCATAAATGGTTCAGTTCCCCTGCAACCCGGTATCTGGTTCAGGTTCCGGCTCATACTGACCCATAAATGGCTCAGTTCCCCTGCAACCCGGTATCTGGTTCAGGTTCCGAGTCATATACTGACCAATAAATGGCTCAGTTCCCCTGCACCCTGGTATTTGGGTCAGGTTACGGGTCATCCTGACCCATAAATGGCTCAGTCCCCCTGCAACCCGGTATCTGGTTCAGGTTCCGGGTCATACTGACCCATAAATGGTTCAGTTCCCCTGCAACCCGGTATCTGGTTCAGGTTCCGGCTCATACTGACCCATAAATGGCTCAGTTCCCCTGCAACCCGGTATCTGGTTCAGGTTCCGAGTCATATACTGACCAATAAATGGCTCAGTTCCCCTGCACCCTGGTATTTGGGTCAGGTTACGGGTCATACTGACCCATAAATGGCTCAGTCCCCCTGCAACCCGGTATCTGGTTCAGGTTCATACTGACTCATAAATGGCTCAGTTCCCCTGCAACCCGGTATCTGGTTCAGGTTCCGGGTCATAGTGACCCATAAATGGTTCTGTCCCCCTGTGACCCGAAATCTGGGTCAAATCTGACCTGTGAGTTTTTAGAGTGTATAAAACTAGAGTATACATTAAGGGACGGGAACAGGGTTATTGAGACCTGAGTGTATAAAACTATAGGCGTACATTAATGGACGGGAACAGGGTTATTGAGACCTGAGTGTATAAAACTAGGCGTACATTAAGGGACGGGAACAGGGTTATTGAGACCTGAGTGTATAAAACTAGGCGTACATTAAGGGACGGGAACAGGGTTATTGAGACCTGAGTGTATAAAACAAGGCGTACATTAAGGGACGGGAACAGGGTTATGGAGACCTGAGTGTATAAAACTAGGCGTACATTAAGGGACGGGAACAGGGTTATTGAGACCTGAGTGTATAAAACTAGGCGTACATTAAGGGACGGGAACAGGGTTATGGAGACCTGAGTGTATAAAACTAGGCGTACATTAAGGGACGGGAACAGGGTTATTGAGACCTGAGTGTATAAAACTAGACGTACATTAAGGGACGGGAACAGGGTTATTGAGACCTGAGTGTATAAAACAAGGCGTACATTAAGGGACGGGAACAGGGTTATTGAGACCTGAGTGTATAAAACTAGGCGTACATTAAGGGACGGGAACAGGGTTATTGAGACCTGAGTGTATAAAACAAGGCGTACATTAAGGGACGGGAACAGGGTTATTGAGACCTGAGTGTATAAAACTAGGCGTACATTAAGGGACGGGAACAGGGTTATTGAGACCTGAGTGTATAAAACTAGGCGTACATTAAGGGACGGGAACAGGGTTATGGAGACCTGAGTGTATAAAACAAGGCGTACATTAAGGGACGGGAACAGGGTTATTGAGACCTGAGTGTATAAAACTAGGCATACATTAAGGGACGGGAACAGGGTTATTGAGACCTGAGTGTATAAAACTAGGCGTACATTAAGGGACGGGAACAGGGTTATGGAGACCTGAGTGTATAAAACAAGGCGTACATTAAGGGACGGGAACAGGGTTATTGAGACCTGAGTGTATAAAACTAGGCGTACATTAAGGGACGGGAACAGGGTTATGGAGACCTGAGTGTATAAAACTAGGCGTACATTAAGGGACGGGAACAGGGTTATGGAGACCTGAGTGTATAAAACAAGGCGTACATTAAGGGACGGGAACAGGGTTATGGAGACCTGAGTGTATAAAACTAGGCGTACATTAAGGGACGGGAACAGGGTTATTGAGACCTGAGTGTATAAAACTAGGCGTACATTAAGGGACGGGAACAGGGTTATTGAGACCTGAGTGTATAAAACTAGGCGTACATTAAGGGACGGGAACAGGGTTATTGAGACCTGAGTGTATAAAACTAGGCGTACATTAAGGGACGGGAACAGGGTTATGGAGACCTGAGTGTATAAAACTAGGCGTACATTAAGGGACGGGAACAGGGTTATTGAGACCTGAGTGTATAAAACTAGGCGTACATTAAGGGACGGGAACAGGGTTATTGAGACCTGAGTGTATAAAACTAGGCGTACATTAAGGGACGGGAACAGGGTTATTGAGACCTGAGTGTATAAAACTAGGCGTACATTAAGGGACGGGAACAGGGTTATGGAGACCTGAGTGTATAAAACTAGGCGTACATTAAGGGACGGGAACAGGGTTATTGAGACCTGAGTGTATAAAACTAGGCGTACATTAAGGGACGGGAACAGGGTTATGGAGACCTGAGTGTATAAAACTAGACGTACATTAAGGGACAGGAACAGGGTTATTGAGACCTGAGTGTATAAAACTAGGCGTACATTAAGGGACGGGAACAGGGTTATTGAGACCTGAGTGTATAAAACTAGGCGTACATTAAGGGACGGGAACAGGGTTATGGAGACCTGAGTGTATAAAACTAGGCGTACATTAAGGGACGGGAACAGGGTTATTGAGACCTGAGTGTATAAAACTATAGGCGTACATTAAGGGACGGGAACAGGGTTATTGAGACCTGAGTGTATAAAACTAGGCGTACATTAAGGGACGGGAACAGGGTTATGGAGACCTGAGTGTATAAAACTAGACGTACATTAAGGGACGGGAACAGGGTTATGGAGACCTGAGTGTATAAAACTAGGCGTACATTAAGGGACGGGAACAGGGTTATTGAGACCTGAGTGTATAAAACTAGACGTACATTAAGGGACGGGAACAGGGTTATGGAGACCTGAGTGTATAAAACTAGGCGTACATTAAGGGACGGGAACAGGGTTATTGAGACCTGAGTGTATAAAACTAGGCGTACATTAAGGGACGGGAACAGGGTTATGGAGACCTGAGTGTATAAAACTAGGCGTACATTAAGGGACGGGAACAGGGTTATTGAGACCTGAGTGTATAAAACTAGGCGTACATTAAGGGACGGGAACAGGGTTATTGAGACCTGAGTGTATAAAACTAGGCGTACATTAAGGGACGGGAACAGGGTTATGGAGACCTGAGTGTATAAAACTAGGCGTACATTAAGGGACGGGAACAGGGTTATGGAGACCTGAGTGTATAAAACTAGGCGTACATTAAGGGACGGGAACAGGGTTATTGAGACCTGAGTGTATAAAACTAGGCGTACATTAAGGGACGGGAACAGGGTTATGGAGACCTGAGTGTATAAAACTAGGCGTACATTAAGGGACGGGAACAGGGTTATTGAGACCTGAGTGTATAAAACTAGGCGTACATTAAGGGACGGGAACAGGGTTATTGAGACCCGAGTGTATAAAACTAGGCGTACATTAAGGGACGGGAACAGGGTTATGGAGACCTGAGTGTATAAAACTAGGCGTACATTAAGGGACGGGAACAGGGTTATGGAGACCTGAGTGTATAAAACTAGGCGTACATTAAGGGACGGGAACAGGGTTATTGAGACCTGAGTGTATAAAACTAGGCGTACATTAAGGGACGGGAACAGGGTTATTGAGACCTGAGGGTTCAATTTCACAAATCATTCTCAACATCTGTCCTTTAAGGCAATATTATCATAGTTATATTATTTATTGTGACATCACACTTTTCTTAGCAATTAAGAAATATCTGCAGTTAAGGTCTATCCTATAGCTCTTTTTGTAAATCAAGCCTAGGGCAAAATTTCATATAGCTGCTTTTAAGCACAAAAAGTAGCTAAGCATTAAAAATGTATGCCTACCAGAGTAGGGTTGCCAGCAAAAATATCATGTCACATGTACAATCTTTCATCTATGATTGAAATCCTGATTATTTCTGCTTAACAAGAAATCGCTAAGCATAGTTTCCTGCTTTAGCAACTCTTGGGCATTTGAGCCTGGTCTAACATTTAAGTATACAGGACTGGCTGGAGGTACATTAGGCCTGGACTACATTAGGCCTGAACTACATTAAGGTCTGTGACAATTTTGGCGCCGCACATTGTCAAACCATTTACTCACCATTCAAATATTTCCTATCATTAATAGATTCCAGGCTTTCGTAAATGTTGAGCTCCAAAGGTCGATTTTCAGATACATTAAGGTCTGCTTTCGCTAAAACTGGTTTATCCACATCCAGGTCGCTACCTACGTATACATGATAATTCGGACCATCTTGGGAAAAAGTAAAAGAAAAATAATAATAAAATTTGTCATTATTTCAAGTTATTCGATTGAAAATTATTCCAGTTGAATCACTATGTGTCTTCCGTCAGTCGATTAAAATGACCCCCGCCCCCTTAAAAAAAATTGGAACTGATTAATTTTTCATTCTGAAAGGTACGACGTTAGGGTCCAATTTCATAGAGTCCTCTTGAAAATATTTCTGCTTAGCAAAAAAGTAAAGGTATACTAGTCAAGTATGGTGAATGTTAAATATGGTTTTTGGGCTGGTTACCTTAATCTGGTAAGCAAAAGTTTGTCGTTATAGTTCGAAAATTGCCCTCGAAACGGCATTTTAAAGCAACACATTTTTTAAATCCATTTTTTCCACCAAATTGTGAAAAACATGCTTTAGATTTAAGGAATCAATCTAATTTTTCTAGGCCAACAATTTACAAATGGATAAATTCCAGTTATTTGTTAGCAATACAACGCACAATTCTTCATGTTTGAGGAAACAGGGATACCAAATTTTACCCCCTCCTCTTTTTCGGCTGGGTTTGAGCTAAGAAAAAGGTAAAATCACATTTTGAAAACAAGTTTTAAGAAAAGTTGCTGTGTAAAAAAAAAGGGTGAAAATGTATTTTTTTATTTCCAAGAAGTAAACAAAAATACGCAATGGTTACAATCCCTGACAGGAACCGTAAACAATATTTCTGTGATTTCTCAAAAACATGAAAACGTCATTGCAAATGTTTCCCAGTTTTTGTTGTGTTTACCCGAATATGTGTCAAATTGACCCGAAACTGTGTCAAAATTGCCCGAAACTGTGTCAAATTGACCCCAACTTGACCCGAAACTGTGTCAAATTGACCCCAAACTTTAACAAACTGAAGCAGAAAAAACCAAATTTTTTAAAACCAGTTTTGGGGTCATACTAACCCGGAAATGGGTCATGCCCCACGGTTCCTGAACCTGGGTAAAGTCTGAACCGGAGTCATTAGAGTACGTGGGTTTAATGGACCGTGCAAGTCTCGCGCGTATTCGATTTTTGGGGGGTACACTTTGGTCAAAAATAACATTGCCATCACGCGGGAAATAATGAACCGCGCTTTAACTGGTCTGAATGTTCGAACACAGCGGGAGGCTTGCACTGTCTATTGTATGGTGTGTAAATAAAAACAACTGCGAACCAACGGATGAAAATTTGTTTACTTTCTTGCCTAAAAGTGTTCACTTTAAATGAAATGTTTACCTGTTCGATTTACGAGTAGCCAGCTGGTATTTTGATTGTGGGTTAAAGCTGTAAAGTACGTGTCTGAGCTTTCTTCGAACTGCTCTCCCTTATCTGACATCTATGTTAGAAACGAAGAGAAACGTGTGATTGAGATTGAGATTGAGATTGACATTTGACAACGTGCTTAGCTTAAAATTGCTAATCTGTAACACTAACACTGAAGCCACAATTTGCAGTTTAACCTCTACTTTGAGTTATAACTAATTTCTCTATATAGGACAATATTGGCTAATTGCCATAGTAATTAGACAAAGATTATGTGTCTCCTAAAAAGTGAGCAACGTATTTTTACATATAGGAAAGGTGCGCGCATGTCACGTGATCACGCGTACACTGACATTAGCGGCTCTCTCTGTGGAACCTGGTCGATTTCACAAAGAGCTAGCTAAGAGTGATCTTAACTGCAAATCATTCTTAATTGCTATAAGCAAAGTGTGATGTAACAATACAAATCACTATGGTGATAATGACAACTCATCTTAAGATGAATAGTAACGCTTTGTGAAACAGAGCCTGAACAACGATTTGACCTACGTTTACACTATAGACATTATGCATTGACGTCTCCAAGCCGCCATCTTAGAGGTAAACTGATGATGAAACAATGGAAACGCGCTGATTTGTACGCGCGGCGCACAAGACTGGCCAATGAGCATCTTCCTTTTGACCTCTAGGTGAGGGTGCCCTACTCAAATGATGTCATATGCATAAGGTCTATTCTCTGTTGCAATGTATCAAATGCATTTCTTGGGGCTTGTGGCTCTTCCTAAAAACGCAAAACGCAAATATTGCGATATAGGACCCTTCCCGTATTACTCATTAATTTGCCACTTCGTGAACTGCGACGACGTGGTTACAAAAAGATGTGATGGATTTAAATTTGCTTCACCCACAACTACAATGACTGAGCCCGACGAACTCCAATTTCAATAAAACCAGATTTACAATAATAAAAAGCGTATTTCAATTCCAATGGGCACACTCGATAAAACATCATTCTATCGGGCACCCAACGGATGTAAAAAATAATGAGGGTCTGAAAGCTCAAATTAGGTTTTGTGATGCACCCATTTTCCAATAGATAGAATCGTCATGATGGTGGGGAAAAATTACAACTCTATAACCTCACGTTAAAATGTTGTAAAATGTTATTTCATTTGCAGAGCGAAATTTGAAACATGACATCACCGGACAAATGGAAAACAGTCAAAGAGAAACAGTCAAAGGTCAAATGCAGTGCTCTTTTGCTTGAATGTCAACAAAATTCAGAATGGACTAAAAGTTCTTTGTAGAAAAATATACAGACCAATTTGAAATGTGACGTCATCAAACGTTTTGGGATTTTGATAAAAGTTGCACTCAAAGGGCAACAAACTCAGTGGCATTTCCCCTGTTTTCGTATAAAGGACTCTGGAAAGTGACTTGCAAAACTGAATTTTGAGCTTTGATACCCTCTTTAAATCATTACAGCGTACTGGGTAAGACTTTCATATAGAACACATTTTGCTTGTAAACATGTTGCTTTATTGCACGAAGTGCGCGTGACACGAACTTTTCTTTAAAACAGTAAAGGCTAGTCTTATACACAACTGTCCTTTTCCAAAAGTGTCACGTCAATCCTATATAATGAAGTGAGGTAATTAACTTACATTCTGGGACAAACGTTGTTGGCAATATGGTCTCTTGAAAATACCTAAGCTGGATGTACCACACACTACCAAATTATCTCCAATTGGTTGAATAACTGTGACGTAATCTTCAGCCTATAAACACACACACATATTTGATTGTTAGTAATGCTTAAAAAATGTGTAAATCAATTAAAAAAGTAATGTGTTTGCTTGTTTGTTTGGTTTGTCCCCCCCCCCCCCCCCCGGTTTGCTTCGCCACATTGAGACGAAAAACAACAACAGATATCAAGTTTTTATTAATTTATCTTTTGGTTACATCATGGTTACATTTCAATCATGGTACTTTGTAGGCAAACCATTTAGAGTGAATTATGACCCCCAAACACCCCCCCCCCAAAAAAAATAATAATAATGAAAAAAAATAAAAAATTAATAATAATCAATAAAAAAAAATAAAAAAAATCCTCACAAAATAACCTAACAAGATTTTTGTTTTTGGTTGAGAAAATATATACGTTTGAAAAAAATGCAGTTGTTTGAATACTTAGACCGTGCATGAATCAGACGATTTTGGTTACAGCTATGGGTTTTTCAGCGATCCGGTCATTGCCAAAGCCGAAGCCGCCAGTTCAGACACAGTGTCTTAAAATTGTTTTAGCAGTATCCCTAGTAACAAGACCCAAAGAAGTCAAAAATACTTACATTCAAACCAGTTACACTTTCAATCTGTAAGAGAACAGAAGTGACGTCACTACATTTTGTTGCTATATATGACCATCATGGGATGGGTCGTGTATAGTCTCTAACGGGTGACAATTTACGTGGCCTGACCCATTTCTGGTTCAGTATGACCTGGAATATGTGTTAAACTTACCCAGAATGAGTCAAACTGAAGCATTATTCGAGTCAAATTCCCCATGTTTAGACCAGTTCCCAGGTCAACCTTATCCGGAAACGGTCCCCTGGGACCCCAAGTCCGGGGTAAATTCTGAGTTGGGAGTTTTGCAGACGTTTCGGCAGGCTATAATGCCAAAGGTTAAATAAAAGATAATAATACAAATAGGCCCTTTCCCCAAAGTTCAGAATGGTTCTTAAATATTGACATTACACTACCAAACTTTGCGGATCAGAATTGACCTAGATTCGGGTCCTGTAAAAAAGGCTAGACCAATTTCTGGGTTAGCATGTCCCTGAATCTGTCTCAAAATGACCCAGGAATTGGTAAAATTTACGCAGAATCCCTTTGAAAAAATCAGTTTCCAGGTCAGGCTGACCCTTTTCCGGGTCAGAAAAAGGTCAGGCCCCCCTTAGACCCGGAATCTGGGTGAATTCTGATCCCAAAGATTGTTTGGGTATTTTGAAAAATACAAGTTTTCAGTTTTTATATTTGTTGTTGGTCTTACAAGCGATAGATCTTCGGTTGTGACTGAGAACAGCTGAGACTTCCCGCCAACGAAAAGTTTCCCCCCGTGCAACGTTAGGGTGCGGTAAAAATTGCCTTCAGGCGGTAACGTTACATTGGTCATGGATGAACCGTTGATATCTGTTAAAAACAAAGTAATTAAGAGTTGCTAATTCTCGAGATAATTAATTTTAGTTTCGATCTGAAAGCTTACTAATAATGGAGTTCAAGCACCAATCCAATAGGTTTGCTTATTCAAAACATATTGGACTTGCTGTTTGAGTTCAAATAATGTACGTTAGTATGATTGACATGTATTCTTAGATTCACACTTGACTGTACGGTAGCTCATATTCACCAATTCTTAGAGAAAACTAACTTTTTTTACGGAGTTATACCACCTAATGAAATATACCGCCGTAGTATTGCATTAGCTTGCCGTGCTATTGCGTTATATCGCCGTATATTATTGCGTTATATCGCCGTATATTATTGCGCTATATCGCTGTATATTATTGCGCTATATCGCTGTTATTATTGCGCTTTATCGCCGTATTTTATTGCGCTAAACCGCCGTATTTTATTGCGTTATATCGCTGTATTTTATTGCGCTATATCGCTGTATTTTATTGCGCTATATCGGTGTATTTTATTGCGCTTTATCGCCGTATTTTATTGCGTTAAACCGCTGTATTTTATTGCGCTAAACCGCTGTATTTTATTGCGCTATATCGCTGTATTTTATTGCGCTATATCGCTGTATTTTATTGCGCTATATCGGTGTATTTTATTGCGCTTTATCGCCGTATTTTATTGCGTTAAACCGCTGTATTTTATTGCGCTAAACCGCTGTATTTTATTGCGCTATATCGCTGTATTTTATTGCGATCGCCGTATTTTATTGCGTTATATCGCTGTATTTTATTGCGCTATATCGCCATTGCGTTATATCGCCTTATGACGCAATGTAAAACCTTGAAGAATTGGTGATTGTGAGCCAAGATACTGGACATTGAGGAATTTGGTACACAGTCAAAGTGAGTAACCTTTGTTATTTGGCTATAGTGCCATCGCAGATTTGTCCTTTGTATTGAAAGATTAACAAGCAATGGCATCCATTTTGAAAACATCGAAAATTCCCTCTTATTCTACCCCTTGTTTTTCAAAGGATAAATCTTCGATGGCCCTATAGCCAAATATCTTTGTCCCGACATAGGCTGGCGTACACAGAATCTGTCCCAATGTCCATGCTTGTATCATAACAGCAGAATTCTCCAAACGTTTACCTATCTGCCTCACAAATTATAATTTTTACAACTTTTTATTAAGGAATACTTTAGCAGCACAAGAGACATTGTTATAGTTGTTACTCACTATCTCTTATGAGAAACCTAAAATGTGAATGAATGTTCTTATAACAGATTGCCTGAAACTGGTTCCCTGTAAGTTGCCTCGTGTGCCTTAAGATTCATCTTAAGATCAGTTGTCAATATTGCCACAGTGGCGTGTAATGTGACGTCACACTTTGTTAAGCAATTGAGATTTTTGCACATTAATCTTAGTTCTTCGAGAATTCGAAACGATAGGCCTACAAAGATTGACTTACCTTGGATATTGAAGCTCAATGGATATGGGTAGGCAATCGTGCGAAGAAGGAGTTCATTTTGAGATTGACAAACGCACAATAAGTTGACCAATACAGTCCAAAGTATCAGCCATGTTGACCGTGGACAACGTCGCCTCAACGATGATACCATGTGGATTACTGATGAATACATGACCAATCAGCTTGATTACACGAGCTGTTGAAGGAAACCATACGAAAATAAATTATTTAATTTTTGCAATAGAAACTAAATGAATGCCTGTTGACCCAATTCACCTGACATCATCATCACAATAATCATGGTTGCACCATTCTAATGGAGATCTTTTAAGGAAACCCCTGGCCAGCAAGGGCGTCGATGGGTGGGGGACATATTCCCCCCACTTTTTAGACTGGGGGGGGGGGGGGGGGGGGGACACACAGCATATCAGATTCCCCCCACTTTTTGATTGACTGTTCATTAGAAATATGCAACAAAATATAAAAAGGGATTATACACAATTTTCTTGATTTAATATTTCATTACAATTTTTGTTAAAATAAAAGAATAGCGAACAAACGGTGACATGTTTTCTTCATTTTCATATTTTTTTCTGATGGACCACGCGCAGAATGGTATTTTGGGTCTATTTCCCTTTCTATAATACAGACAATAGACGACAAGTTTCGTCCAAGACATGAACGCCAAAATCCCGCTTACAATACCTTGTTAGCATTCAAGTTATGCGTTGTTTGTTTATTATGGTGTTCCATATGTGCCACTCGTGTCCGTCGCGTTTTCATTTTTTTCCGTCGCGTTTTCATATTGTCCGTCGCGTTTTCAATTTTTTCCGTCGCGTTTTCAATTTTTTCCGTCGCATTTTCAATTTTTTCCGTCGCGTTTTCAATTTTTTTCGTCGCGTTTTCATTTTTTCCGTCGCGTTTTCATTTTTTTCCGTCGCGTTTTCATATTGTCCGTCGCGTTTTCAATTTTTTCCGTCGCGTTTTCATTTTGTCCGTCGCGTTTTCAATTTTTTCCGTCGCGTTTTCAATTTTTTCCGTCGCATTTTCAATTTTTTCCGTCGCGTTTTCAATTTTTTTCGTCGCGTTTTCATTTTTTCCGTCGCGTTTTCAATTTTGTCCGTCGCGTTTTCAATTTTGTCCGTCGTGTTTTCAATTTTTCCGTCGCCTTTTCATTTGGTGCCAGCACCAAATTTGTTGTTGGCGATAAATTTAGTGCCAGCACCAAATTTCTAAAAACATTGAACATTTGCATAACATAGCCCGTATGCGAATTTAGTATAAGGTCTGGAACAAACACAAAAATTTCATTTGAAAAGTTGTCATCGAAAAATTGTAAAATCGTCAGGTTTTTTTTCACAGATGTCTTCCTTAAATCCCAAAACATCATGTCTAGGCGCCCCCAATTAATTAACCTACTAATTAACTCAGCCCAACTAATTAAACAATTGCATAATATTGCCCGTTTGCGAATTACTGATGAGTTTGTTATATAAATCTTCACGCACAGACACCCCTGTAATTGATGCAGGTCCGTACTTTCTGCTGCAGAGTTGATTTCTTTAATCTCAATGATGCTGTAAATAAAGAAGAAACAAATTTAATCTTTTAAAACCCTGTCATGAGCCCAGTGTCCTCCTACGATGAAGATGTTACTGACTGCGAGTGGGAAAATCAAAATAATCACCGAAACCCATTCCTTGGATCTGAAAACATGAATTTATCTAATTACTCGCACCAAAAGTGATTGCCCAGATTAATCTGTTGAAATCAATCTTCTAGACTTGCCTATGCTTTTCCACAATTTCATAAAACCACACATGCCATCTTTAGAAAATATTTATTTTCAGAATACAAGTTGACATAAACACATTAAATATCAAGTAAAAGGTTACATATTTCATTTACCGTTTTTATATATTTTTTTTTAGCAAACATTTGTTTTCCTAATGAACAAACATTGACTACTGTCTGGGACCTCACACACATGCAATCGGGGAACTTCTAATTATCCTGTTTTTGATTGTACAACATTTTTTTCGGCAGCATCTCCAATTTTTTAAAGCACACTTTTGAACTGAGGACCCTTTATACTCAACCGGGGACCAACATTAATTGTCCTCTTTTGTTATAATATCCCCGGTTTGAATGTGTATACCTACACCTATTAGTATATACACACACTTTACTACAAACGAAAAACCCAAGTTCTATAACATTTGCAAATTACTGAGTGACCTGGGCCAATTTCATAGAGCTGCTTAAGCCCAATTAGTAGCTTAGCACAAGAAAATTTGGTGCAGGTAAAAACTAAAACCATTCGATTTACAACAACATTTCATATTGTTGTTGTTTTTATTACAAACTGACGGATGTTTTAAACATATGCATTGCCATTAATTGTTTAACAGCTAGTAAGCCCAACTGATGGAGTCACATTTTAACATCAGATAAATTAACCTTAAATTGTTGTTCATATTCTCAGAGGTTAACAATTACATTTCTTATCAAACCATATGTTATTTGTCTTCGTACTCTGTTTAGGGTTATCAATCCTGATGCATTGAGACTTGGAAACTGGATACTCCTGGTATCATATTAATTCTCAACAACAGATCTTTGTAACTTGTTAATTTCCCTTTACACCTCACATATAATATAAACATTACTCTTTCATATCACAAGAAAGTGCCACTTATGTCCTTAACAAACAATGTTAACCAACAAATCAAAAATAAAACTACATCTGCAACAATTCATATCTACGACAGTTTTGACCCATCGAAACCATTGGCTTGGAGAAAGGGAGACTCCTGTAATATAGACCAGCTCATACAATCTTACAATAAGCCACTATAAGCACGCTGACATTGGCCTAAAAGTTATTGAAATAGTATGAAAAAAACTCTTCTCCTGATATGGCAAGATCATGTCCTAAACCAGCACATGATTTTTCGATGACAACTTTTCAAAAATCAAAATAAGGTAGTTGCGTGTTCAACCATAGACTTTGTTACAGTCAATTCGCATACAGGCTATATTTTGCGATTGTTTAATTAGTTGGGCTGAGTTAATTAGTAGGTTAATTAAATGGGGGCGCCTATGCATAATGGTTTGGGATATAAGGAAGACAACTGTATTGGCCAGTAAATCATGGGGTGAAAGATCGTTTACTTCTGCTGCCCCTTCATTACTGACAAATTTACCAGATAATATTACTTTCTCCATCACTTGCTTTGTTCAAAACTTCCCTCAAGACTCACCTAATGAGGACTTCATAAACATCACCTCTATTGATGTGTCGCTGGGCCATGAGCATTTCAAAGATGGATACCGGCGCATTACAAATGCCCATAAATATTAGTATTATTATTCGGGAGTCCATGTCACCATGTGTTGTTGTATAGTGACGCAGCATCATACTTTTCGTTGACTCCCAAATGGCGAGGGCGACAGTAGCCGTTGTGTGACGTTGGTGCAATGGGTCAAATTTTTCTTAAAGTGTTTTAACCATGTAGTTTGTAGTGTGTCATGGCCGAGTAGTTAAGAGCATCGGATTCAAGTTCCGGTGGTTTAGTCATCGGGGGTGTGGGTTCGAGTCCCGGTCATGACGCTTGTGTCCTTGGGCAAGACACTTTGCTATAATTGCTTCTCTTCACCCAGGGGTATAAATGGGTATCTGCAAGGGTAGAGGTTGATATTGTGTTTGAAAAAGCCTTCGGAGCGCCATCACGGCAGCCCGGCTGTATACTCCCAGGGAGCTGAGAAAGATTAAAGGAATGTTATTGGCCCAATGACCAGGGAACTAATGTAAAGCGCATTGATACGTTATTGTGAAATGCGCTATATAAGAATTAGTTATTATTATTATTTATTATTATGTCAAAACATTAGATCAACCAAAATGTACATACTTTTGGCTTTTATCACAATTATTTACACATGGGCAATAAGGGGAGTAAGGGGAGTAAGCCCGGGGAGTAAGGGGAGTAAGGGGAGTAAGGGGGGAGGGGAGTAGTCAGGGGAGTCAGGGGAGTAGTCAGGGGAGTAGTCAGGGGAGTAGTCAGGGGAGTAGTCAGGGGAGTAGTCAGGGGAGTAGTCAGGGGAGTAGTCAGGGGAGTAGTCAGGGGAGTAGTCAGGGGAGTAGTCAGGGGAGTAGTCAGGGGAGTAGTCAGGGGAGTAGTCAGGGGAGTAGTCAGGGGAGTCAGGGGAGCTTCCGGATAACACTGTTTGGTGGACACATAACTGCCTTACAGTGTCAGCAGTAAATAAAACAGTCGCTTTGAAACATGGACATGAAACAGTAGAAGACAGCACCAGTCTGTCTGGAAACAGCTGTTTTTTAACAACCTGTCACTAGCCTGGCAGCGGTAAAACCCAAAGGGATTAGATCTGTGCGCACAACCCAATGGGCTTATATTTTGTACACAAAAAAATGAATCAGCTTCGGCTGGGGCCCAAGCCATCCCACAATAGGCCTGACTACCTGTATTGAACCATTGAACTGAATATTTAAAGGTGACTTTAGAATGTCAAACTGGAGAGTGTCATTGAGGATTACATGTAGTTTCAGCGGAATTGGCCCAAACATTTTTCAGTAACTAAAAAAGGGGGAAAAAGCGTCTACCTTGTCTTCCCGCAGAGTTTTAATCACAATTAGCAAGAAAGTAGTCGTGCAGGTCTGATCAAAATTATATTTAAAATAATCGATTAACCAGGTTCATGTAATTGTAATGCCTTTGTAATTTCAAGACTGAATGATTAATATTATTTTTTTCATCGAGATTGAAAAGCACCAATATTTCCATGTTCACTGTGACCGTGCTGCCTTGCGTGCAGTCATACAGCCATTAAAAAGACACAACTGAATAGTTACAAATTTATGAGTATGGTTTTACTCTATCGTTCCGGGAATTCCTTTGTGAGGTCAAAGTTCAGCGAATAAAACCCTGGCTTTGTTCCATTGTGTAAAAAAAAACTGCATCAATCCAGCTTTGCCCACTGACCACAACTGTTTGCCTTCCCTGTATGCTTATTTGAATAAACTACTAAAAAAATCATGTTGCGCCCTCCTGTGACCTTATCAATGCATTATTAATAATAATAACAGGCATTTATACTGCGCTTTTCCAAAACATGATCAAAGCGCATAACAAAAGAAAAGGATAAATTAAAACAAGCTAGAACAAAACTTAAATCTACTATTTAGGAAAGAGATAAGTTTTAAGTTTACTCTTAAATGTAACAACACAAGAAGAATTATTGTGATATTCTACTGTATAGCAGAGATATATAAAACAATATAAGTATCTCTATTTATTAACATAGATATCTATATTACTAATATTATACATATTTCTTGTTGATATATCGCTAATATTAGTACTAGAAGAAGCATATATTATTAATATACATATGGCCTACAGAGATCATTATATCCAACATTAACACTAACAAAAACATACATAGGCCTATTACTACTAATAATATATTAATAAAGATATACCTATTATCAATATACATATTTTTAGTAGCGATATCGGCGCCCTGGTACTGGTAGGACATCAGTGTATGTTATATCGCGTTGTATGCAACGGGGGAGTCCAACCTGGGCTAGATCAGTAAGAGAAATGGTAGAAATACCCATATTAATCTATAGAAATATCTCTTTTATTAATTTACATACTTTTAGTAGATATATCTATAACATTAATGTATAAAGATATCTCTACTTCTGATTGAATATCAAGGTGCACTTGTACGCCTAAATGCCAAACAACTATAGTGTCGGTGTACACCGGCTGTATAGGCCTATGGCAGTAACACCATCTACCTCAATGGTAAAACTATAGAAAATACTACTTCCACTTAACTCATCAATCACGTTGGACTAAATTAACGAACTTACCCGTTGAAGGATGTTGTTTAAGTTCCAGTTTTTCTGTATAAATGTCCTTAAGTGGATATGTTTCATGTACGCACGGCAGGTTCCATGCCCAGACCCGTCTGGAGCTAGCGAGAGTGCGTGTTTCAATTCCTCGTTTACTGCTTTCTTTTGATGTGTTCTTATTCGCTTTGGAACCTGAAGCGTCCAAGCGTGTCGATTTTAAAGGCAACATTCTTCAGTGATTTTTCAATTCAATTCAGAGAACATATACTTCATACTCTTAGCATTACAGTGACATGAGGTCAAACAAATACACAGGGAAATGAAAGAAGTAGTTACGACAGAAGTAATAAAACAACTCATCTAGGCCTGTGTACAATATTATAGGAAAAGTAGGCTGTTGAAAGAGTCAAAGCTTGTATAAAACAGCCCTAACGCAAAAAACAAACATGGAGACTAGACAAAATGAGAAACTAAACTAAACAAACCATCAAACCAAACACAAAAACCATAACAACCACATACAAACAAACAAACAAACAAACAAACAAACAAACAAACAAGTCCCCCTCCCCCACCCAACAAACATCCAAACAAAAATTTAAACATAAACCACTAGAATTAGAAATTAGTCACTAGACTAGAAAACCACTGGAATTACAATGTGAAAAAGTTACAAGGCATCTTACATACCGGAATAAAGTATAACCTTTTCATACGAAGATTTAAAGAAAATTAGTTCAGTGGTGAAGTATGCCTATATTATTAGGCCTATACATGAAAAACTAAATAAACAAAAGTAATTATAATCATCAGTTTATTTTCCCGGTAATTTTACAATGCCTTTAATTCTAACGTGAAGTGAAGTACAAAATGATCAATCAAGTGGAACATTCTTTGATATTTTTCAGCCTACGCTTGTTATATACACCAATAACACCAAATGGTGTCAATGGCTGTGGTATTTACCCGGGATTGTGAACGACCGTCGTAGGGGAAGCAGAAGGATAACAAAGAGAAAACACATCGTGGTTTTTCAAAAGAGTATAATCATCCACACTCTTTCGTTATTAATAAATAAACCCAAACTATGCAAATGTCATTATTTAGTGGGAACGTTTAAGTAACTAGCAACCCCCCGAACCCCCCCCCCCCCCCCCCCACAAAAAAAGAAAAAAGAAGAAAACAAAGTCATAAATGAACTGCACTTTTCAAAACTATATATTTAAAAAACTAGCATCCTTTTTGTGGTAAAAAAACCACAAACACAAAATACTCTTTGAGTGAAACGGGAATTCCCCCTGGCGCTGTCGAGTTTCCTTGAACCAATTTGAAGTCTTTGTTCGATAATGCAAATGACTCAATCTTTTGTGCAAAACTACTGATGCATTTTCAGGCAGACATGCACGTATAGTTGGGCAGAAAGGTGAAGTATTTGGGGTTATGTGCTTTGATGGAATTTGCTATGCACAAGTCACAGTTTGTCATGAGAACAATATTTTGCTATAGGGCCGTCGCATATTTGGCCATTGAAAAAAAAAAGTGAGAACAAGCAATAGCAGCCATTCATTTTGGAAAATGTGGATATTGCTTGTCATTCTACGCTGGCCATAATACAATGGACTGACAATGACGTGGCTAGTGCACATTCATGCACTACGAGGGAATGCGAGTAACCAGAAGAATGTTCTACTACCCGGGACCAAAAGTTGAGGGAAAGAAGGAAATATGAACCTCTTCTAGTCACTCACAGGCTGGGGTCGGGGTCGGCCGGAGTCGGGGTCGGGCGGGTGGGGTATACGTGCACGGGTGGCCGAAATCATGCAAGTCCATGTGTTTGAACACACCTGTCTATAAAACATAAAAACTAATAAAATAAAAACTAATATTCAGTTTTTTTTACTTTTTTTGTTTTTTGTTAAAACTGAACTACCAAGTAATAAACCACAAGGCAAACTGATTGGGTAAATTTTAAAACTAATTTAGGGTTGAACAAAGACAAATTGACCAGAGCAGGATGTGAACCATTGACCTTCGGAATATCGTGCCGGCGCTCTACCAACTGAGCTATCTAGCTCTTATGTTGGCAATCTCCCTATTGTCAATATCTTTGTTCGGGGTGCAGTGGAAGCAGGGATCACACCCAATGTTACGATACAACCTGGGAAGCGGCAGCCAAGGGTTCACCTTCAGGGGATTTATATTTTTAATCAAGTAATAAACCACAAAGAAACTGACTGGGTAAATTTAAAAAAACACATTATTTGCGGTTGAACAAAGAAAAACTGACTATAGCGGGAATTGAACCAACTGACCGGCACCCGAACAAAGATATTGGCAAAATGGTAGAGCGCCGGCACATTAATCCGGAGGTCGTTGGTTCAAATCCTGCTCTAGTAAATTTGTCTTTGTTCAACCCCAAATTATAAAAATATACGAGGCGAATGCAAACAAACCAAGTCATGTACAAATTACTTCAATTTACATTTCTAACTCTCAGGGTATTCCAATTGTTCACGGATTACAGATTATTTAGACACAATTGAAATCCCTAAATATTAGTGTACTGTATATCAAAATAAACAAATATTAATAATATGATACAAATATAATAGTCTGTAATAATACTGTTAGTTGAAATTTTGGCAACTCTTTAATATAAAGTACTCAACAATACTACAAAGAAAAGAAATACATAGATAATTATAATAATTAATAATAATTAAAATAATTGTAATAATAATAATAATATTGTTAACTATTTAAAAAAAGCTTTCCATGTCGCATAGACATCACAAAGTGCTGTACAAATTTTGTATAATTATAGAAAATACAGAACGGGAACGGTACGATCAAAAGATGCTCTGATCAGATGGGGCTACAAGACTGGCCCAACTAAATGTGAGCGTGGAGAAGCAGACCATACTATGAAGCACTGCCTTGTCTGCCCTCTACTGTCCAACCCCTGGCAGCTCAAAAGACCTTGCAGTATTCAATAAAAACGCAAATGACGAAAAGAAGAAGATAAAAAATACAAGCAAAATATTAGCAGAATGCAAACTTAAAAACAATAAAATGACCTCAAGTAAAATTACAAGTTACCAGTAAAAGGGGGGGGGGGTATCCAATTTACCCTCAGCCATGATCCTCATTTGTCTTTGACAGCAAAAACATCAAGAGAAAATATGGAGAGAAAAAACACACACAATAAAGTTCAGTTATAATGATTCCGGAGCAGCAGACTAAAACAGGCTTTGGGAGATTGAAAAAGACACTCGCAGTATAAATACTGAATTATGGTCTCTTATAAACAAAATGGTAGTTAATACAATAAAAAGCAGTAAACAACAAAATGCACATAAATACAAAAAATAACACCAAAGAATAAAACGACAAATGAACCGTAGTTACGCAAAGAGATGCCTTAAAACAGGGGAGAACATGTGCTTCGGCGAAACTGTTCCAGAGAGTGCTGAATACGTGCAAGCATATATCCATACATTTCATTACTGGTATATAGTTCTATGAAAAGTTTCTATAGGAAGCGTGGAGTGTTTTTAAAAGATGTTGCCTTCAGAAGACCATGGATGTCTCACATCCCCTTCACAGCGGATTCAATCATCCAAAAGGGGTCAGTCTAAAATTTCTGAAAAGTGAAATGGTGGGTCCAGTCTATGACTATAGCTATTCCCTGCATAGCACTGACGCAGATTCTGTTGCAGGTTCTGTACTTGGCATTTGCCGATCTGTGAAAAACAAATGAAAAATACATATTTGTCTAAACATTTGTGGACAAATGTAGCAGTTAAAACCGCTGTTCATTCAGGTTGGCTCAGTGTTTTTCTCCCATGCCTTTCACCTCTGTGGACCCCGTTTTGGATCCCAGGCGGGACCCTTGAATGTGAATTGGGTTTTCAGTCCCTACCTGACTGCGTGGGTTTTTCATTATTTGGGGTTTTCCTCCCACATCTGAAACTGACATTTCTTCATTATTTCTCTCTACACAGGCAAGGTTTTAGCCAGGATTTGGTTAAAGGGTGTCCAAATCTGCTGGAAATTTAAAAACTGGGTGTCCAAATTGTTCACTTACAATACATTTACATGTAATATGACAGATGAAACAGGGTGTCCAAATTTAAAACAGGGTGTCCAAAAGACACCCAGACACCCCTCTGGCTAACACTATGTACACAGGTAACTTCAGGCATCCGGGTCAGAGTGCTGGTCACATTTTGAGGGTCCATAGTTTCATTCAGTATTTCAAGTCAAGTCACAAGTCAAACTTTTGCAGGTCAAGTCAAGTCACAAGTCACATAATGTCCCGAAATAAGCCCACTCCCATGATGTTGTGACAAACTTAAATACAATCAAAAACCTGATCCATGCAGATTTAACGTTCAGCCTTATGACAAGAGAACTCGGAAACATCGGGATCGCCGGCAAAAGCATCATCACCAAAGACACGATTTTACCACATTTATTTTAAACAATAATTGCATTGTCGTAAAAACAAATTTATTCAAGTCAATTCTCAACTCTCAAGCCATTTTTTCTCAAGTCATGTCAAGTCACAAGTCAATGAAATTTGGTGACTTGAGTCTGACTCGAGTCTGACTCGAGTCCAAGTCACCGACTCGAGTCAACAACACTGGTTTTATAACCAGAAAGATATAATAATAATGATCATAATATTAAATATTTAATTGCTTTTATAGTTCCAACTGTTTCGTCCCTGGTATTGACTGTGTCCATTTTGTTTTCGTTCACCGGACCACAATGGAAATAAGTCTTTAACTTTGTTTGTGTTATCCTCGACAAACAAATCTTTCCTAGTGTTTTTCTATCCATTTGTACATTTCAAGGAATTTCATCTCTTTGTTAAATTAGGCTTGGGCTCGATGCCAGGGGCATATGAAGGGCATTTTCTTTGGAAATGGAGCAGATTAAAAGAAACATTTTGGGGAATTGTGGATTTGTTGACCAAGCATGGAATTTGGTGCATAGTCACAGTATCTCATGAGAAAAATATTTGGCTAAATTGCCATCAAAGATTTGTCCTTTGAAAAATGCATGCAGAATAACAAGCATTTTCAAAATTGCTAAAATGGCTGTCATTGCTTGTTACTCTACCTATATTCTTTCAAAGGACAAATCTGTGATGGCACTTCATTGCCAAATATCTGTCTCATGACATACTCTGACTGTGTGCCAAATTGCATGCTGGTATCATCAAACAGCAACCTATCACCTACGTAACATGGGAAGTGTATCAGTAAAGACAACCTGCCCATTGGATTTGTTTATCTATGTAATTGTTTTTATTGATTGATCGATTGACTTTTTGGGGTGGGGAGGGATAGAAGAAAACAAGTCTGCAAATTCACCAATGTTTTCCACCCTTCAAAGCAACATGTTTATAGGAATGAACCTAGCTCAACCAGAGCCCAATTCCATTAAGCTGTTAAGCAGATAATTATGCTTAGCAAATATCTTTGCTAAACAAGAAATGAGCAGGGTACCAGTTGCATTAATGTAAACTGCATGTTTTTTTTGCTGGTAATCATTTCTGCTAAGCAATATTTCTTTGCTTAGCAAGTTTTCATGCTTACATGCTTTATGAAGTTAGGCCTAGCATGCAACCCCACTGTATTCAATAATGCTAAAGCAACAAACATTCTTGCAAACCACAATTGGCATATTGACTTTGTTCTGCAGAGAGTGATGGGTTCTCATTGTTTCCTTCATATCTTACCATTTTAGCCTTCCATCTACGTTGCTTGAACATGTGTATTAAGACTTCCTGGTCGTACTCTACCAGTGCATCTAAGTCCACTGTAGTTAGAGATCGTTTTTCTGGAGAGAACAAAAAGGAATACATTGTCGATCTTAGCCAATACATTTCAACGGTGGATTTTGGACTACCATCCACAAAGAGTATACTACGTTGTACATCAATACCTCACTTTACACAACACAAGGGAACTACGGCTTTACGCCCAATCCGAAGAACGAAGCACTAATGGTTTATGTGTGTTGCTTAAGGACACAAGTAGCAAGACCAGGACTCGAACCCACACTCTGCTGATCAGAAACACCGACGCTTGAGCCTAGTACCCGCGACCACTCAGCCACAACACTCCTCATTTAATGAATTGTCTCCCACAGTCAATGCTTGAGCCTAGTACCCGCGACCACTCAGCCACAACACTCCTCATTTAATGAATTGTCTCCCACAGTCAATGCTTGAGCCTAGTACCCGCGACCACTCAGCCACAACACTCCTCATTTAATGAATTGTCTCCCACAGTCAATGCTTGAGCCTAGTACCCGCGACCACTCAGCCACAACACTCCTCATTTAATGAATTGTCTCCCACAGTCAATGCTTGAGCCTAGTACCCGCGACCACTCAGCCACAACACTCCTCATTTAATGAATTGTCTCCCACAGTCAATCAATCAATCAATTCAATTTATTTCCACTTATTCAATGCAAAATAACGTACAAGATATAACATATGAACGAATACAATAGAGAATAAGTGGGGGAAGTCTCCAAAAAAGCAAGCTTGTAAGGAGGAGACCCCCGAAAACCCTGTATAGTAATTACATGTAGAATAAAGAATGATCTTTAATAAAAACTGGAATAGTCGCACAAGAAACGAGACAGGACCAACACAAACAGGACAACATGCAGAGGCTAACAATAAATGACTTTAAAAAAAAAAGATTTAGCTAAGAGACAATCAAGCATAATCATTAGAACAATGGACAATTTGAATAAACTATGAAAAGTCAAATGTCACCATATTTGTCAAGGAGACTATATTTAAGTTTCTTCTTAAAAACATGAACACCTTTGATCTTTCTAAGATTGTTGGCCAATGAATTCCAAAACCTGGGACCCTGTGATGTCACACAGTTAAGGGATTTAGAAAAACGTACATAAGGAATATGAAAATTATCACAATGCCTCGTATGATGGGAATGAATCTGAGTATTTAAAATAAACATAGTTTTAAACGACTTGGGCAAATCATTCGAAACAAACTGATACATAAATGTACCAAGTTGGAGCAAGTAAATGTCAGAGACTTTGAGAGTTCTGTGATTAGAAAATAATGCTTGAGCCTAGTACCCGCGACCACTCAGCCACAACACTCCTCATTTAATGAATTGTCTCCCACAGTCAATGCTGAATATGGTAGCTGACTATCTAGCAAACCATCAGCTTACTATCATGGGCAGTTAATATACAAATATTGACTGCTTCGAGTGCTATGGTTAAAACTACGACTCCCTCGGTGATCCCCGGAGCGTTCTATTTAACGCTCCGGGGATCACCGAGGGAGTCGTAGTTTTAACCATAGCACGAGTAAAAGCAGTCAATATTTGTTTTATAACACCCCAACAAACTATTTATCCTCCTCGTACACATAACGTTCGTATGCGCATATCAGATACACAGATGCACAACTGATTGGGTTCGAGGTGGGTAAAAAATACGTCTAGGTACTGCATGCCAAGACAGCTTCGCTCTACAAACACCATGCTCCTCAACATTCCTCGTTCTAAACATACCTGGGGAGACCGTTCTTTTTCACATGCTGGACCATCTCTTTGGAATGCTCTCCCACTGAACCTCAGACTAGTAGACACTCTCTCCAGCTTCAAAACTAACTTGAAAACTCACTTGTTTAGTCTAAGCTCTAAGTACCGTCATTAGCAGAGTTCTTTTTCATTGCGCCAGGAGTGTCTTTCTGACAGATATGGCGCACTACAAATGTCCATTATTATTATTATTATTATTATAGTACCCATGTGATAGTTCATCGTTTGCCATGTGATAGTACTGCGTGCGTTGCGCCAGGTTTCTAGTAAAACTAAGACATATCATGTGACGCGCTCTAAACCAATCAAAAAGCAGAATATTTGTAAGGGGTGTTATAATGTAACTTAGTTGAGTCTTGAAGAGATTAAGTATAATACATGATCTGTTTTGTTACATATTGAAAAATCTTGACTCCTTATTACAAAAGACAAAGCAAAGATAAGGTTTGAGGAATGTGAAATTTCCTAGAAAAATGGCTAGTGGGACTCGGTGCTCCCTTATTTTACACCTGGAACCTCTCGGACATTGGAGTTGGAAAGTTTACTATCTCTGCACATCACCTGAAAGACAAAACTACAGGTTTGGACACAATATTCCATTGGGCTAATTCTTTCTCCCTTCGGTGACTGCTTTACTTCTTTCTGAAGACTCAAGGAAATTTTGAGAAACCCTAAAATCAGAAAGAATCCTGATTTTTAAAAAATTCTGACAAAGTTTTTTCATACCAGAGTTATCAAACACCAGGTTGAAGGTATCTGATGCCGTCATTCCATCCTGTGTTGATAGGGACCAGGAGCATGTACAGTTCTTTGACTCAGTGAAGGTTGCATTTATGCTCACAAGGAGAAACTCGTACCTTGAGCTGACAGATTTTCTTTGGGTAAAAGGAAGATTTGAGCAGGGAGAGCAAACAATTGTCTCTCTATCGACATTGAGGTTACTACCCTTCAAGGTACGTGCAACTAAGTCCAGGTGGACTGGCCTGTTCTGGAATATTGTCTGATTTTCGGGCCTCCGAAGGATTGCAATTGTTTCCTCTGAAAAAAAAGAAGGAAATAGCAACAAATTATTCATAATTATCAATAAAAAATAAATGGTGGCAAAATTAGTTTCAATTATGAAAAGCTTATTGGTTGCAAAGTTCAGTTTGCATTACCAATCTTGCATAGAAATATTTCAGTCTGAAACACAGTCTAAGGTATGCCATTCAAGTAAGTGAAATCAAAACTACCACTTAGTATAAGAATGAAGACAATCCATGACAAAACACTAGCTCAAAGTTACTCTTATCCTTCTTGGATTTATGGGCATATTGGCTTCATGCTTTCTCAAAGATAAAGCTTTTATTGTTGATTCCTGAAACAGCAGTTCAAAATAAGCATTATCACGGAAACATTTGCTATCTTGATTAAGGAACAGATTTGTTTATGTTGAATATTTGTTGCTGTCTGCAACTCAGGACACAGATTTCACCCACATTTACATGTATAAAAGGTGTGTGGAAGTTGTCGCAAACGGCAACAAGTGTTTCAAAGTAAGCAAATCTGTCCTTTAAAACAAGATGACACATACTAATATGAAGGAGCTTATTGTCTTACTACTATTGTTGTTCAATTTAGGCATGCAACTGCAGTTTGTTAAAGAAAAAAAAAGAACAAAAAGAGGAAGGTGTCGGGCACAGCAAGACTTTGTATTGTGTTTACAATTATCAATGGCTCAGCCGAGAAACTCAAATTAAGGAAATCAGTTGCATGCCCGACAGCTGTTTGACAAACTCAAATTAAGGAAATCAGTTGCATGCCTGACAGCTGTTTGACAAACTCAAATTAAGGAAATCAGTTGCATGCCTGACAGCTGTTTGACAAACTCAAATTAAGGAAATCAGTTGCATGCCTGACAGCTGTTTGACAAACATGAAAAAAAAAATGAAAAAAAAAGAAGGATGTCACTCACCTTTTCTGCCGTCATTTCCTATGACATCTGGTACTCTGTTCAGGAGATGATTTAAATACTTGATTTTAGTAAACCAAAAAAAAAAAAATCATTAATCAATCCAAATATTCTAATCAATTGCTGCTCGATATGGGGCAGAGGGAGGCCCCCCCTCTATTGTGTCTTCATTGTGTTCTGGGAATCTCAGGAATTCTTTTGAGAATTTTAGGGGGGGTGCTTCTGTATACAAGAGGGAAGAGTGTGTTAGGGTTAGGGTTAGTTTGGGGGGGCCTCCCTCTGCCCCATATCGGGCATGGTATAATTCTAATGATGACATTGATGGTTGTAGATTATGCCGATTAAGAACCTAACATCCACAAATTTCTTAAAGCACTGTACACAAATTTAAAACGGTACAATCAAAATAAAAGCAATGAATATATTAAATAAAACACTAAACACAAAGCACAGATTAAAAGCAACTAATAGACGAAACAAAATTGCAATAGAGTTTTTAGAGAATAAGAGAGTAGACCTCTACACACAGTGCTCGATAAACATTGTATACCTAATTACATTGAACCCATGTTGCAAAGGTTTGCACTTGACATGTCATGGCCGAGCGATCCAGACTCAAGTTCAAGTGGCTATTAAGTCATCAGAAGGTGGTTTTGAATCAAGGTTTTGAATCAAGGTCATTTTAGTCCTTGAGAAAGCCTAATCAACCAATCACAAACCATCTCTGCCCTCACAGGTACCATTTACTCCTGGGTGAAGAGAAGCAATTATAGTTAAGTGTCTTGCTCAAGGACACAAGTGTCATTCGAACCCACACCCTGATGAATTAGCCATAAGAACTTAGTTGGATGTACTAAACCACTTGGCCAAGACACGCCACATTGATGTTTTATGTGATTCAATTAATCAGCGTGCAACTCTTGATAATTGTAGATGTACAGTCATTGACTTCAACTATCTGTTACATATTTATTATAATCAACCATATGCTTAGCTTCATGAACACTCATTCCTGATTGGTCCTGCTCCGAGGCTCCAGTACCAAATTATAAAACAATGACAACTTCTTGTTATTTGTTTACCTGTCAGCTGAATAGGTTCTGCATGCCCCGTTGATCCAATCACAGTAGGGATACCGATACCGACAAGCGTAGGCAGACGTGTAGTCTTGGCAATGTTGGAGTGGTACCTTGTACACTCCAACGTCTGTCCCAACAAATACGGCTTGGTCTGAGTCACTCTTCAACATTGTAAGAACAGGCTTCTGCAGTGGACCAAAATAAACGTGCCTTGTCAAGTACCAGATAAACCATATAAAGGGCGTGCACAACATTGGTGATATTGAAAATATAAATTGTTCACAGATCTGCACACACATGTAACTTACACGGTACACAGAAAGTCATGATGAAAACTTCCCTTGAAATATTTTTGCTTGAAATGCTGTAGTTTTTGAGGAAATGAGTAAAACAAATAGTTTTGATATCGCAAGTCCAAAACCTGATGTTTGAAAACAAGTGAAAACATTTAAGGTTTTCGTGTATTTTCTTGTGACTCCGATGACTAATTGAGCTTAAAATTTCACAGGTTTGTTATTTCATGTATGTGTTGGGTTAAATAAAGTGCGAATACTGGTCTTTGACATTGACCAATATTGTTTAACTAAACTGTGAAAATTTCATTTAAAAAGGTAGAAGCGTTTTTGAGATATCGCAGAAAATCTGGAGCGATAGTGTCTACGCAGGAAGAAGAATCGGTAATTGGAATACACATTTTTTAACATTGAACTTTGAACATTGAACATTTTTTGAATCTCTTTCTCTAAAACCACATTCATTTGAATGAAATCGTTGCTCAAAACAGTATCAACATCTGCAATGCCTCTTACCAAGTAGGAATATAATTTTATGGTCAATAATTTTGGGAGCAATTACCAAAGGTATACCCTCCCTTTAAACATAAAGTGAGCCAATAGAGGAATATTACACTCTCTGACTCACAACCTCTGGCTTTCAATAGATACACCACCATATAACCAACCTGTGAACATTTCATCCAATTTGGTTGGCATGTTTTAAAACAAAAACAGAGTTTTGTCAGGGAATTTGAGCATCAGGCGTGGATCCAGAAATGTTGTTTGACCCCAAATTATTTTAAAATTTACCCAGTCAGTTTCCCTGGTGGTTTATAACTTGATACATTAAAATCCAAATACAAAACACAAACAAGATGCCTCCATTTGATTGCTGCATGAAACATTTTGTGTGTGTTGCATGTACCCCTCTTCGGAGGCAGAAACACTAAGGTGATAATGGTGGGCAGTTGGTGTAGAGAGTGATCCTTATGAGATCGATCTAAATTCTTAGGACTGTATTTGTTCCTGACAGGGGAAAATAAGACTCAAGTAAGACAGGAATGCATACCTTGACTCCATTTGTGTTTAAACTGATCTCTTCTACAATTTTTGCTTCAGATTGTATTTCATCCAGATAAGCTTGCAGGACTGTACCATTCTCTGTGATGAGAAAATAAAACAGGTGTGAAAGCAGTTTGCAATAACTATTTCCAATTTCTCACAGAAAAAAATCCTCAGCAAAGTCATCCCCCGACTGGCACCCCCTAAACAAAGATATTGACAAATAAGGGAGACCGCCAAGATCGGGTTAGACAGCTCAGTTGGTAGAGCGCCTGCACGTTAATCCTGAGGTTGTTGGTTCAAATCTAGCATTAGTCATTTTTCATTGTTCATTTAAAATTGTCTTCATTTAAAATCATTTAAAATTTACAGTTTCCCTTGTAGTCTATTATCTTTTTAATTCTCTATCATTTAGACACTCAAGAGCAGTGGCAGCCACTTACCTGTACCAATGAAGAAAACATCAATCGAGTTAACGTTCTCATCAACGACGATCTGAGAGAAACGTTCTCCTGACAAGATCAGCAGAGGATTAGCATCTTTTGTTCCTTTGGTCTTATAGTGAAGCTTATTCTTCACAGGCTTGTCCAACAGTTGGGCAAACAATAACACTTCCAGATATAAATTGTTTGAAAAACTGGTTTGTGCAGGACACTGCAGGAAAAAAACAAACACAAACAAATAGACTTGTAATTTGCTCCATTTACCCAAAATTTCAGAAATGTCACAAAGAAAGGATAATAATTTTACTTTCCAAAACCAAGCACTACAAGCATTGAGGGGATGATACAGCATTGTCAAACACTAAATTGAGAGTGCACAATTTTCTGACAAAACTTACTGTTCTTCGTTTCCGTATGTCACTTTCACGCCTCCGTACTGTCAACCATAAATTTTGAACATCTCCGTTGACTTGGGCCTTGAAGGGACTACTTTCAAACATTAATTCCATTTCATCTAGACGATAAGCACACAATGCAGAGCTAGCAACTCCTGAACTGTGACGGAGGAAAAAAACAATTCGAGGTGAACGAAGAAAAGTTGACAAGACCGGGATTCTGTGCCGAGATGGATTACGTGCAAATGCTCTATCAACTGAGCCATTGCCCTATGTTGTGGTCTCCCTATTTGGTCAATTCATTTGGTCTGAGAGAGAGAGGGGGAGGGGGCATCAGTCTGAAGTAAGAAATCCATACATACTGCAATATAACCAGGGATCACAGTTTACGATACAACCTGGGAAGCTGCATTGTTAGGGGATCACCTTAACGTTTATTATTACAAGAGAAAACTATTGGGTAAATATAAATCACTTTCGAGTTGAACAAAGACAAATTTACTACAAGGGGATTTGAACCTAAGGCTTCCAAGTCTACATGCTAGTGCTCCACCAACTGAGCTATTGTGCCCCATGTTGGCGGTTTCCCTATTTTTGTCAATCGTTGTTTGGAGGTGCCAGGCAGAAGTCATACAAATGTATTCTACCAGTGGAACAACTTCGCCAAGTTCTATATGTGTATTGTGTAGATTGATTCACCACGTTATATTATCTAATGATACTATGCACATAAAATTTCTCTTTGAGTTGTGGTGGTTCTGAAATGAACCGGTGTGCAACAACTTGCCGATTCGATTAGTATGCTTTGATCATTATCAGGAGAAGATTGGGTCAGGGTTAGGATTAGGGGTCAGGGTTACGGTTAAGTCATATCATATTAAAGTTGCAGGATGCATAGTTTATGCATCATTCAAAACAATATGGATGACATTGAATGGTCGGTCAGGAGGAGGATTAAAAAATCAAACTTTATGTCATCAACTTACGGCCCTGTGGCGAAAACAGCAAACACCACATTTTCATCTTTTGTAGACTGGTAGATGTCCTCTGTGATTTAAAGAAAACAGGATCTGGTAACAAAATTACAGTCTAAGTTTGGATGAAAGTGCCATTTAATACATTACCGTGAAAATATTGATTTATAGTATGCTTCTATTCACTGCTGTCCCAAAATTCGAGGCTTTACACACATATGGCTGACCATGCAAAGAGTGCATCAAAGCATTCTATATTTGTTACTACAGGTATGAAGATCTGAGTTGAATTATAAGACACATTTATACTTCAATCACCGATTTACTCCTGGGTGAATAGAGGCCAGAATGGAGCAAAGATGTGGGCAATGAGGTCGAACATACATTGATAACAACACAGAGCACTAAGAAAAGAAAATGGCTTTATTTATTAAGTCAGGCACATGCACATCAGACGAAAAACAAAGGTCGAACATGTCTTAGAGAAAATCAAGAAAGTGAAATGGAGATGGGCAGGGCACTAAGCAAGAAGGCAAGACAACAGATAGACCAAGAGACTCACAGAATGGCAACCAAGGACAGGCAGGAGAAGAAAAGGACAACAAGGAGATTGAGAGATGAAATCACCACACTATGAACACAGCAACATGGAGTAGAATGACAAGTGACAGAAGAGAATTGAAATTGCTGGAGGAGGGCTTCATCCAACAAGGATGAATACAGCCTGATGATGATGATGATGATGATGATGATGATGATGATGATGATGATGATGATGATGATGATGATGATGATGATGATGATGATGATGATGATGATGATGATGATGATGATGATGATGATGATGATGATAAATAGAAGCAGTAAGAGTTAAGTTTCATGATCAAGATTTGTTCTTGATCGTCCAGAAGTTGAGACTGGTGCACTAGACCACTCAGCCTCGACACATGGAATTTTTGGCTGTAATTACTTGACTTACGTATTTCATTGTAATGGTAAGGGTGATCGCCCGCTATAGAGCACTCTAAACGAGCTTTCATGAAGGTGACGAAATTGTTTTCAAATGACATGTATTTGTCTCCTCCTTCTTCGCTCTGAAAGAAAAAACATCATAGTATAAGTGCAAAACAT
Source organism: Leptasterias polaris (assembly GCA_037783415.1). NCBI lineage: Eukaryota > Metazoa > Echinodermata > Asteroidea > Forcipulatida > Asteriidae > Leptasterias > Leptasterias polaris. The sequence continues at coordinate 9,310,150 of JAZGTN010000022.1, forward strand.
CTTCAAATATAGCATTGACACGACACAAACACAACAGGACAAGGCACGTAGATAAAGATATTCCCACTTATCATCTTTACAGGCAATGGTAGTCACTTTTTTTAAACGCACAAATACACGTTACGTGTAAATACAGCGAGTGACACACATGAGTTCTATCAAATTCCTCTTGTGATTGGTAGATGAACCTCTTGGTTGCGTAGACAAATTACAATGCTTGACGTGCAAAACCCACAATCTCTATATTGGGAATACAAAACCGCCAACTGTCTGTCTTACCTTGCAAATCCTAGCCACACGTGAATACACAATTTTACCAGCGTTGATGTGCTCTGCAGAAAACTCACGATAGAAGAAATAAATGCTGTCATTGTACTCTATGGGATCGCCAACAAATTGAGGGCCTGTAAAAACAAAATACAAACAAGAAATATTGCAGTTGGTTAAGTGGTTTCTTATCTGCCTTTCACTTTTGTGGTATGCCGGATTGAATCCCAGACTGGAGCCTTGCATGTGGATTGAGTTGTCAGTCCCTACCTGACTGCGTGGGTTTTCCCCCTATTAAGGGTTTTCCCTCCTGGTCTTCTCTACACAGGTATCTTCAGACCTACAGGTTATACTGCTATATGGGGCCCTTGGTTTCACTACAAGAAAAATATTATGATAAAACACTTTGGTCAGTGTTAATTTCAACAGTTAATTCCTAAATTCCAGGCACTGTCTAAGAAACCCATCGTCTGGGAACCAACACATGAGAAGATGAGCCGTGTGCGTCTTTCCAAGACCATTCTCAAGACCCAGATGGAAAACAGCGAGGCCTCAACCGAACTCAAGACACTGATGATGAAAGAGAACACATAACCCTTCACAATCACATCCATCTTAGTGCTTGACGCAAGCCCAATTTGCAGTCGGATCGATGATAATAATGAGCTTTCAAAAAGAAACTGATCAACTTATCTTATCCTGTCTTTAATTCTAAACAGGTTTTTAAAAACTTACTGTTGAGCACGTAATCCAGATGTTTTTTGGTGGTTAGGACATTATCTATCGTTGTCCCTGTTTGTGTCACCTCCAGATTTGCTTTGACTATCCCAAGCTGCGACATCTTTCCCGATAAACTGTTTTCTAGATTCGTCCCAGCAAATATTTGATAACCTGAAAAAAAGAAACAAAAATATGACAAAACTTGCACGGTAAGTTTGTATATTTTGAATAATTTGATATTAACTTTACACTACCATAAACACACAGATATCAACCCCTTGCCCCAACATCGCACGCAGCTATGACTACCAAGCTTGCCATTTTAGGAGTCAAACTGCACGTAAAAATTAATGCGGCAATCAAAATAAACAACGGTGAGTTTGATGGCCTGGAAATGCTATTTCCTTGACTTTGACAGTGTTTCAAATGGACATTTATTTCTCTGGAGGATACTCTGGTACTGGTATGAAGTTTATTATCAGTGAGCTTTCAGATTGAACTTATCAATTTTTATTTTGAGAATTAATTGTCCTGTACTTTGTCTAATTTCAGTTCACTTGAACGTTAATTTTTTGTAAGCACTTTTTTTCTAGCCACTAATAATTTGTCAATGAAACTCCATTTGGACACCCATAAATAGACCTTTTCTCATTGTAATTTACAAATTTTAATGGCTTGTATTTTTTCTAAAGGTCTTAATTGTTTCTGAGACCATTTGGAAAACCGTTATGCAACGGCTGATCATCAACGCAAGCCAAGTGAACAGACAAAAACTCGGAGAGAGATGAAACGCCTCGTGTCAATGCAGTATAATCCATCTCAACCAAATCTTGGCAGGTATGTGAAAGGGACAGGTGCACTAATCCATTCAAAGAGTTAGTCCACTCAATGTTTGCAGTGCCTTTTGCCTGGGGCCATCAAAACATGATCCCATGCAGGGGCGGATCCAGGATTTTCCTAACGGGGGGGCGTGAAAATTTACCAAGCAGCAAATGAATGCAATTTGTGGCTCCTACGAGCGCGTAACGCGAAGCCCACGGCATGGGCCGGTTCTGGGGCCCGCTTAAATGCTCCGAAACAGTTAGGATTCTAGATGCTCTGTGGTGCGATCTCATGCAATATCTGACCACTTTTGTTTTAGCAAGATCATTATTAAAACTTTATTTTCGAGTTGGGAGTCATTGATTTGAATCAGCCATCCTGAGTTATAAAAATCAAAATGCAGGCTACAGTTAACACTTATTCAGGGGGAAAAACTGTTGGGTTAGACAAACGATAGTGCAATTTGTAATATAATTAACCAAATAGGGTCTCTTTGTCTATAAGTTTTCACATACGTGAGGATTAGAATGTGACACCAAATATGTTACCACTGATAAGAACAAGTTGTGCTTGTCTTCAGTGACAGCGCGATCGAGCAACAATAACATTAACGTACGAAAATGTGAGGGTAGGCCTAGACTAGAGGCCTAGTCCCCTCCCCCAGCCCTGCATCGGTGTACTGTCTGCACAATTGATAATTACCAGTTTGAAAGAAACACAACATATATTAACCCTCTTTCTTGAATACGAAAAAAATCTGTGATTTTCTGAACAGAGTGAGACACCATGATTATACGATGCTATGTCTTCACTAGCCCCATATAGGGCCAATCCACTTCGTTCGTATCCTTGCCAATTGGGCCTAGCACCATTGCAATCCTATTGTTGTGCCCGATGTAATTTTTAATCCGGGTTATAAAACTTACCGATCGAATGCTACTGAAGGCCTACTTGTAGAAAGCCCTAATGCTAATTTTTTTTTTAAACATCACGGATTTTGGGGGAAAATTGATTGCCTTTCGAGTCGCGAGAGTGAATTTTTTGATCACATCACGTATTAACAACTTGCGCGAGAACCGTACTAGTTGGGTTCCCTGAACAATTTCACAACATTTATACGATCTAATGGGGACCAGACTGATTTACATAACGCGCTGAGCATAATATCTTTTGCGCAGACGGGCTTAAGATGCGCACCGCATTACACGTATTTCACAAAACCTTGATGGCGCGCTGAGTGAATCAGTCTGGTCCCCATTAAATATCAGCAGTTGATCGTATAACTGTTGTGGATTGTTGAGGGAACCTGAGAATGGTTTTCGCGCAAGTTAATAATAATTTTTATGTGGGGAAAAAAATCACACTCGCGATTCGAAAAACAAACAATTTCCCCAAAAGATCTGTGATGTTTTTAAAAAACAATTAAGCATTGGTGCTTTCTACAAGTACAGTAGCATTCGATCAGTAAGTTTCATAACCCGGATTAAAAATTAAATCGACACAAAAGTAGGAGTGCACGATGTCCACACACACAGATTCACGTGTAATTCCTCATCAGTCAGTGAATTAATAGTGGTCCACAAATGAAACAAAGTGTACGAGGTACGGATTATTAGTAGCTTTTTTGAAAACAAATAATAGCTAGGGCCTATGTCATTAACTTTGTCTCTCCCTCATTTTTCCCATTGATTTTTTATTTTTTTTTTTTTCTCAAGCAAAAGGGGGGGGGGCGTGCGCCCCCCACGCCCCCCTGTATCCGCCCCTGCCATGGACTCTTTGCAACAGTTGCTTGTGTGAGCGCAATCTGCTTCAGTGTCTCACCACACGTAGCCTGTTGACATATCCACCAACAACACACACAGAATTTCGAATGCCAGTGTATAAGCCCGTGTTGCACAAGAGCTTTGCTTGTTACTGTGTCATCTATAAGGTGAACTGGTGAAGAAAACGTAACCCACACAGAAAGATAAAACTGAAATTTGTGCCGTTTCTCTTTTAGACCTTTAGCTGTTTATCGTTTTTCAGGTGCAAAGCATATTTACCTGAGTCATTTATCAGTAACCAACTTGAGTTTTGATGAGGCACTGAAGGAGCTATGTAGGAACCTTTCTGCGGAGATCCAATTGTTATTGATAGCTACACAAAAAAAGGAAGAAGGAAAAAAAGAAGAAGAATTAAACAACTCAACAAAATTCCCCCCCCCCAAAAAAAAAAAATAAAACAAACCAGTCATGAAATTCTAAGAATGTTACATCCTGAAGTAATGTTAATGTTCTTGTTAGGCTTATAAAGACATTTGTACCAGATGTTGAATTTGCATTGGAGATAAAATCGATATGGTTCCCTGCTGCACTACAACAATATAGGATTCGAACTGCCTCTACTAGTGGTCAAGCCTGGTGGTCTAGTGGCAACACATCGGCTCTAGAATAGCAAAGGTTGTGGGTTCAAACCCCATCTGAGTAAGACTCGGGAATGGGTTTGTCTATACAGTCCCAATCACACTTTGCTGTACAGTGTAAGTCTTTAATCCATGTGGAGTTACAAGGCTCAAAATTAACACTGGGCCACATCAGGCCTAAGGCCAGTGTTTTTAGCCTTGGGCAAGTAAACTCAGTCTAGTGGTCTAGTGTTTTCAATTGACTAAGTAAAAGAACATCACTGTGTATTAAAAAAGAAAATGAAGTTCAAATGTTGACTTTGGGTCTAGTGAATATTTTTCAATTGTGTTGAATATCAAGGTATACTTATCAAGGCATACAAAATGAGATACATTTTCACTTAGTTCTTGTTCAATATAAAAACAGCTTACTTATAGATGTTAAACTGTGAACAAGGTTTTTTAAAATTAGATTATGTTCTTGTAAACAAAATTCTGGTCAGTAAAAACTTTACGCTACAAGACCTGCAGTATTGTGAAGTCCCTCCCCCCCCCTAATTGAGACCTGAACTATTACATCCCTACCTTTAAAAGCAAAGGGTTCTACTTACATTTTGGGAAGATCTTTGTTGGCAATAAGGTTTAAACGAATTTGTACCACATTCTAAGAGAACACCATCGGAAAGTGGTTGGATGACACGAATGAAGTTATTGCACTACGAAGAGAAATACAAATACAAAATCAGCAAAAGTGATTAATAAGTCTGTTTTTTCGTATTCATATTTTTTAACTGTCGCTTCTGGGAGTGGCTGCTGTATGCGCTGCAGCACTTTGTAAACCCTTAAAAGGTGCTACACAAATTGGTCTAATAATTTCATTAAAAAACATGAAATAAATAAGAATCTAAACCTGTCTTAGAATGTTTCTATTTGTTCATGCTCCGTGAGTACCTTATGGTAGATACATGCGCTACATGTACATGTACATGTATAAAAGACTACATATTATTATTCTTTTTATTAACTTACATATTTCTCCTCGCAAGACCATCCATTATCTAATTGATTCGGAACCAAAACAAAGTCAAGCTGGGTGAAAGAACAAACAAAAAAGTTGTTAAGTCATCAAGTTGTTAAGTCATCAAGTTGTTAAGTCATCAAGTTGTTAAGTCATCAAGTTGTTAAGTCATCAAGTTGTTAAGTCATCAAGTTGTTAAGTCATCAAGTTGTTATCGAATAAGGATTAGATCTCTACTTATATATAAAATGTAAACAGCTGGAATTGAGTAAAGCCCAAAAGACTGCTTGGCTATGCTACTCAATCAATAACAATGTTTCAATTGAGATCTGGAATGACAGCGCTCTGAAGAGGACATGTAGACAATGGCTGAGACCTGGTGGTCTGGGAATAAGATTCAAGGCCTTTTCAAACTACAGAAAATCTGTGTTGGACACGAGATCCAATTTCTGTAATCTGGATCAACCACACACTACATGTTCATCATTTCAACATGGTGTTGATTCATATTAATTTAAACTTGGTGGTCCGAGAGTGGGCATGAAAATGAGACCAAGAGCCAAAGATCTGACAGCTTGGTCAGGACCGGAATAAACAGGGACTGACATCTGGCCATCAGAAACTACGCCAATGGACTGATGGCATGAGGACGACCAGAAAATCATAAATCTAGACCTGGCAAAGGACTAAAACCTTGTGGTACGAGACAGACTGGGATTATGAGACCAACAGAAAATCTCACAAACTTGGTCAAGATCTGAAGCATGGACTGAGACCTGAACATCAGACACCAATACCTCAAGATGCTACAGCTATATTTCATAATAAATAGGGTGAATGTTAATTTCCACAACTCTGTGCGCATGGAAGTTTGCCCCCGGAATTAAGGATTTCTTTATAATTTGTTTTCCCTAAAAGTTAGTCCACTGATATAACATGCACGAATAAGCTGGCAGTTTTGATTTCTCTGAACAATTTGCCATTTAAAAAAACAGGTACCATTTGCAGGTCTTGGGTTCTTGCTGAAAACAACGACATATTTCCTCCAATGAGTAGTTTGTCATCCAATAACGTGAGTGTCCGGTAAAACTTGCCATCATTTTCTGATCCCTCCGGTCCAAATGTAACAGCAGAGCCATTGATCTCTGAGGACAAAGAAATCAATTGAAACTTGCATTATATATAAACACGACTAATGAACGAAGAAATCTGAAACACTACCAATGAATGAAGAAATCTGAAACACTCGACCTAAGTCCCACGAGGCAAGGTACAACTTCAGTTTCACTGAAAGTTTATCGATTAAAAATAATAACAAGTTTTTTTTATAGGGCTTTATCTCCGGGCATTTCCAAGTGCTTATTATTTACTCCCAGACAGGCTTTTGAATCATGAGACCCATGTATGTAACACCTTGCAAAGGTTTACAAGGTGCTGCGGTGCATTCAGCAGCCAATGCCAGAAACACAGTGGCAAACCGATAGCAAAAAGTGTAACTGGGTTCTTTTACATGCATTACACAATATATGAGACCAAGGTCTTTACGTCCCATCTGAAGGACGAAAGATTAAGTGTCTTGCTTAAGGACACAAGTGTCGAGACCGTGACTTCAGAAGCACCAGAGCTTGAGTCCAGTGCACTTGACTGCTCAGCCATGACACGCCAAAATTGATTCCTGATATGAAGTCCTTAAGGGTGAAACTTACGGTTGATGTTGAAGCTGAATGGATATGGTGAAGAAACTCTCCTGATCGACTTCTCATACTGAGACTGACAAACACACAGCATGTTAAATACTAGAATGCATAGTAGCAGTTGCGATGGGTGATGTATCACTGTCATTTTATCAATTTCTGACAAGAAAAAGAAAACGATAATAATTAGTAATTTATAAATGGAGGTGATGTAAAAATGTTGGGATAAGACATTCTTGTCAATAATTGTTCACTAAAAAATACTGCATATTCAGTTTCATCAAATTTACCCAATGGGGGATCACACAACTTCAATCAAAAATTCAATAATGGGTTACATTTTGTCACTGCACGTTTGTACTGTGCACGTTTGTACTGTGCACGTTTGTACTGTGCACGTTTGTACTGTGCACGTTTGTACTGTGCACGTTTGTACTGTGCGCGGTTATTTTGGTTTTACCATGGAGGCCTTTTACAAATCAAAACAAGACAATTTTTGTTGGGAAAATTTTCTTGCAGTCGTAATAGAGCTTTCTTTTCTTAAAAAATTGACCACAATTTTGTGAATAATAATAATAGAGAGTTCTTATAAAGCGCACATATCCTAGACACTAGATCAAGGCACTGAACAAATAAAGAATCAGGCCACTACTAACTCATTTTTTGCATTTATACCACAGGTCCTTTTGGTTGGTAAGCAGTTTGAAACAGCTAATTCTATTTTCTCAAATAAAGAATCAACACAATGAGTAGCTTTAAAAACCACAAGATGTTTAACTGGCTTTGGGCTAATCTACCATTGGCCCAAAATGATTAACAACTGCATTTTTCAATAAAATGAAAGAACACCTGGCAGACTGATTTCACTTGATACTTGGGAATAATATGTACTTTCAGTAGTTTAAAAAAAAAGTAACTTGGAAGTACATTTTTTACATGACTGCAATTGATATAATCTACCTCACACAAAAAAAACAAAAAATGGAGGCCAGCTTTTCACTCTTGAAAAGAAAGGAAAAACAACTTTGATTCATCAGTGAAAATGGGTTTGTCAATAACATTATTGTATTTTTTGCTGTGAACGCCGCCCAAACTTTTGCCGTCTAATGATTGCCATAACTTGCGGCTGTGACGCCACAAAGGTCTATCAGACCAAAACAAATTGATAATAGTTTCAAGTTTTCAAACAAGTTTTCTGAATCTGAATCACTTGCAAGTTTTTCATAATTACCAATCACCATTCCCTTGAAACTGACGACTGAAAAAAGTATCACAAGTTAAAATTCACAAATGAGAAACTGAGGTGCACGTAGACAGAGTGCTGATGTGATCAATATGCAGTATTTCACAGGATGCATAACAGTACAAACTTCCGATGCAGTTACTATTTTAAAGTGAAAGAAAGTTTCCTAGAAATGTAAACGCTCCAAAAGTCCTCGGAAAATCCGTATCCACACATAAATAGACATCATATGAGGCAAGTTTGTGGTTACACCATGTGTTAAATCTCAGTTGATTATATGTTTCTCACTCAATGTGTGGCTATGAAAGGAACTGTACGTGGCAGGGTTTGTCCTTAACCTTTTCAAGGATCAGTTAGCTTGTCATTTCAATAGCCTACCATTTTTTTACTAGTCCCTACGTTATATTCATTAGGGATGCTTTTCAACACTGAACTAGCCAGCCGGACTACTTAGAGTAAAGTTGAACTGGTCCTCAGGCGTTTTGGTCCTCTAGCATTTTGCCAGCGGACAACTCCTAAAGGAGAACGCTGCTTGTAGGTAACTTGACGTTTCAAACAGTATGCTCAGTTTGTCATTAGGCACGTTAGCAGATGATAATGAAGGGAGCACTGTTTGAAATGTTGAACTGCACTCACTCATTTAATGAGATTATTCACACAGGTACATTCACCATGTAAACCATCCAATCATTTCTAGATGAACATTTGTGTATGATAGAATTAGTGTCAATTGTGACCTTGAGAAATGCAATAAAACAAAAACAAAACAAAAAGTCACCACTTACCAATCAATGTGTTGGATCCTATTACAACTTTGCAGGCAGACTGGTTACATGTATGATCCAAAACTCAGCACAGGAAATGTTTCAGTAAAAACAACGGAAGGAAAGCTTTGGCTGGGTTTAAAGGTACAGTTTGCTTATATAGTGTTCACTGATAGTGATTCATCCGGATGGATGTGGAGTCTATGTAGCAAACCACTAGGGCAACTCCAGGGTGACTCGCGTTACATATAGCATGACCACATGGATCAGAAATATGACTTCCCTGAATGATTGACAGGACTTGATCAGCTAATATACTTATTAATTGAGTATTAACAATTTTAAAGGTAGTGTCATAGATTGGTAAATACTCCCAAAATTAATGACCATAAAAACTAACTTGGTGAGAAGCACTGCAGCTGTTGATAGTATAAACTATTTTGAGAAAGGATTCACTTCGAAGTAATAATGGATACATTTTCACACATTCAGATTTCTATTGGTTGGTGTCTGTTTGTGATTGCTGCGGTTGGTACCCGCTGTCACCTCGCTAAATGTGGATAGATTCAACGTTCATATGAAAATACCAGACAGTTTTTCCTGTTTTCTCAGCAAGTAGGCAATGTATTCAGCTGAAACTTTCACAACTGACTTTTATTATAAAAAAAAATAATAATTTGCCTATAAATCATCATTATGTCTATGACCTTACTTTACAGTCACAAAAATTAAGACCAGCATTGGGTGAGTAATATATCCCCCTAGTAAATTACGTCCTTTTGTGGGCGGTAAGTGTAGTGATTTTAAATAAAAGTTGGCATGTACTTGAAGAGTCTTTTTTCACAAAGTGATCTGTCTATTTACTTTTTTCAATTTTCAAACATTCTCTCCAAATGTTAAATTTTTTCCTATGTTGGTTTAAAAAAATTATTTCACACTTTATTTACGGTCTTAAATGTTGTTAAAGGGAGCAATAAAATGGTCTTAAAAAGTCACAAATTTGACATTTTAAAGTGTACAAATACCCTGTGATATTACTATCATTATATATTTCTGGTAATGAACCCAAGGATGCCTAATAAGTGAACTAATCACTGAAGTTTGCAAGCCTGAGGAAACCTGTAAACAAGGGTGCTTGCTATGTGAACCAGAACCAGAAACTTGTTTTTTCTTAGGACATTCTGCTCCAAATGGGTACACCCGAGCAGATCCTTGCCATTTGATTAGAGAATGGTTGGTCACATGGCATTCATTATTCATACTTCACATGGGTTTTTGTCCCATCCTTTTTTACTATTACCATGATTACATGCCAGACCACACCATGCATGTGCACGCATCATATACATCCATTCATTCATTGGGTGGATGCCAGAACACAATCTTGTACACTTTATTGATAGTTTTTTTTCCTCCAAATGACAAAGATCTACTTGAATGTATGTTAACAAAAAAGGAACATTTTGCATTCTTGCAATGGAGAATATTTACATGAGTTGAAAGGTGGAATGTTCCATTGAACTAAGTTTGGCCTCGTTGAATGGAACATTGCAAACAGGAGGTAAACTGCACGGACACCAAGGTAGTTTTGTGGGGCTATTATGTCCATGAATGCTTCCCAGAATTGGTTGTCATCTGAAGCTGACAGTTCCTTTAGATTCAAGCGTTAGTCATAATATACGGTGATGGAATGCCCACTTCTTCCTGTAGTACATAAACATGTGCAATGTATGACTAACTATGTCTAATTTGTGACTAAATTATATACTACATGTACTTGGTTTTTTTAAGCCAAGCGAAAAAGTGCCTTAGGGGAAGAATTCAGGATTTTCAATACATTAAAAGAAAGAAAAGAAAATGGGGGGGAAAATAAGAACAAATCAAATTGAAGTGAGAGAGTTGACAACAAAAAATAAAAAGTAAAAATTACATTTCAATTTTCCATTTTTCAATTGGACTCACTGACCCACATGTTTGGAAGGGGACAAAAACCTAAACTAATTATTCATCAGGACTTCAGTTTTTCTTGAAACCTCCTTAGGAGTATGCGGTAACACAAACCAAGTGGGCAAACAGTTTGCTGATCATACACATCAGTCATTATGCAAACCAAGTGGGCAAACAGTTTGCTGATCATACACATCAGTCATTATGCAAACCAAGTGGGCAAACAGTTTGCTGATCATACACATCAGTCATTATGCAAACCAAGTGGGCAAACAGTTTGCTGATCATACACATCAGTCATTTCTACACTTGCACATTGTTTTACCCATTTATTCTTTGGAGAAGAGAAGCAATTCTTGCAGTCTTACTCAAGGACACAACCGTCCTGACAGGGATTGGAACCCACACTCTGATGACTCAACCATCAGAGCTTGGGACCGATGTGACCATCACAAGCTACATGTACATGTATGTTCTTTTCTTGCTTTATACTTTGTATTATATAGAATACTTACACAATAAATAATTCAGCATTTAATTCATTCACTTTTTTTATTTTGTAAACATACTCAAATCTACAGACAAAACAAACAAATAAACAGGTGTTTATTTTAAATTTGTAATTTTTCTCATTAAATAAAATCACTCATGCAATTTATTTAATTTTTTTCTTTTTTTTCTTGAATTTCCAATACTTCTTATTAAATAATTATTTGATAATGAAATTACAATTTGTATTTTGACTTGGAAGGGACCTATCACTAGTATCAGTCAATTTCTGTGTTGCAAAAGGATGGATACATAAATATAGTGGTTGTTCCGGAAGTGTTTGGGGTTTGTGAGGAGGATGGCACCAATTACGTTCTCACGAATGGCTCTTTAGAACAATAGCAGTGAAATAGACAACGATTCAAGACAAAAGAAGTAAATAAACAAATAAATAAATATTGGTAACAAAGAGGTCATGATACATGTATCCCCCCCCCCCCCCCCCCCCATGACCTTAATTTGAAAAAAATGATTTTTAGAGGATTTACACCTCTACTTTACCACAAAATGAAAACTAAAGGTTAGGGAACAATACCGGGCATTGACTTTCTTCTACAGTCTATAGGCATGTGATTTATCAGACCTCAATTCAGAATGTTTTATGTCTACTTAATTTTTGCTTTTCCCACTGATTTCGGGTTTGCCTTCAATTTATGAAGTTCTGTTTGAAACATACAATCAATAGAATGCCCAAGTCTTGTGCGTATTTAATAGTTTAGCCCTAGTTAAGCATGAAATGTTTGTTTCCTTCACACGTTTCCTTCAAACAAAAAGTCTGTCGATTCAAACAGTATTCCATAAATTGTTGAAGGGCAAACCGTAAATTGATGAAACTACGATCATGCATTCAACTTGGAAGCATGTGCATCCTTCAGCAGAGTGCCTTTACTTTGGTTTGAGCCACACACCAAAAGCAATTCAGATGTTATAAACGAAAGACTGCATAAGACATAGCCTTCAACCACAACTTCCTGCCTGCTAGGACAGCCCCCCCCCCCCCGGCGTAAAAACAACCTTTTTCAGTTCCTCTGGAAGGTAATAGCATCCTGTATCCGATACTAAATGGAAACTGGGCCTATACTTTTTGTATAGTGTCCAATGTACTTTCTAACACAACAGCATGCAAACTTGATTGTGATGGCCATTTTGGGACGAACAATGGATCGGAAAACGCTGATGTGCAAAATTTTTACTTTAATATCATTCTTATTAATATTTACAATATTTGGTAATATCGGACATATCCTAGTAGCTAGATCAAGGCGCTTACAACAAGTAACTATTGTTTGTGTACTGAACTGAACATGATTCTGTATGAACCAACCTATCCGATGTACGTTTTTTTAAAGACGTCTTTTTCAATGGAAAGTTTGAATACAATGCTACAACAACTCTGTCCTGACTGCAATTTGTTTCTACAATGATTTAAAGCTATTCTGATATCTCAGTTTTATGGACCACTTTTTGTGAATTTTTAACTTTGTAAATAGAAAAGTTAGGAATCTGTTTAATCCTACCATAGATATTCTTCTTGATATTCTTTCTTTCTTTTATCAGTTTATAAAATCTATCCAGTTTGTTTATTGTTCTAAACGTTAGTGTTTTTGTCTGTACTGTTTGAATCAAGGCCAGTTTTAATTTCCCCCGGTGTTGGATAATAAAGTTCTTTTCTTATCTCAACTCCATTAGCCACCTGAGATAAGGTGGACACATTACTAATGACACTATTAGGTTTAGGTAAGATTGTCTGTATACATTCAAACTAGACAGTGCACTCCTATAGTGTCCACCATATCCCCAACAGGGTAATGGGGACCATTCATCCTTAAGTTGATTTACGCTGTTTTGAGTTAATCCAATTTAACATCATCTCAGCCCCTGCAGGTTCCCTATACATACACAGCTGGGTTTAATTAAGACAAGCAATTTTATACAAACTAGATCAAATCAAAATACGTCTTAAATTAATACATTTTTCCATCAAGGACAATAAACAAATTATGTTTATCAAACAATTTGATTTAACTTTCAACATGGCAAGAATACAGTTGAACTTTTCATTAGAGTTTTAAAAGAATGATTTTGAGTTGAACAAAGAAATATTGACTAGAGTGGGATTTGAACCAACAACCTCCAGTTTAACATGCCGGAGCTCAACCACATGTAGCCCTTTGTTGGCGGTCTCCCTATTTTGTCAATATCTTTGTTCGGGGATACCAGTCAGAAGCCATACAACGGTTAGCTGCCATGTAGCCATGGATCACACCCAATTTACGATACAACCTGGGAAGCTGCAACACAGAGCTAGATAGCTCAGTTGGTAGAGCGCTAACACGTTAATCATGAGGTCATTCGTTCAAATCCCACTCTAGTCAATTTTTCTTTTTTTATTCTCAAATCATTTAAAGTTTTACCTAGTCAGTTTCACTTGTGGTTTATAACTTGAGAAAAAAAGAAAGATAAGCATTGATCTGTAGTCTTTTTCCTTACCAGTTACTGTCAAATACAATCTTGGGAAAATCAGTGGAAACAAACCCAGAAACATAAGCCCTTGGAAAATGTTCATAAAGTTTCACCTACTTTATTTCACCTTTTGATTTTTCAAAACAGAAGGGGCATTCTGGACCTAAAATCGGTCAATTGTGTTACGCTATCAGTCAATCACACTGCCACCAGTAGAACACCCTTTTGACATTATTTACAATTCAATTGTGTTGCGCTATCATCAGTCAATCACACTGCCACCAGTAGAACACCCTTTTGACATAATTTACAACTCTAAAGGATTTTTTTTATTAGGTAAGAAAAGTCCGAGATATCATTCAGAATTGACTAATCGCCCAACATCTGGAGTGTTTTTTATTTGATGTTTATGTTTGATTTTAAAAAGCTTGACTGTGAAATCTGGAGCATTTTAATTTTTTAAATGTTTTATTTATGATATTTATGAATTTGATCTTAGCAATAAATGTTTGCATATCGGCTTCAATTCGCATGTATCGACAACCACTTCATTAGCTTGTGCATGGGGAGAACCCTAATACAGAGTGGCCTATAACCAGAATACTGTTACTTGAACACTGTTTTACAGACATGCAATGTTGTCACAGCAAAAGCAAAAACTAGGAAACTGCTATACATGTTCGTACAAAACTTTGCACAGTTTCCTTTGGTTTCACATTCATTTGCGGAATAATTGACAGCAATTTTGTTGGTCAGAAATGGGTTTGTGTCTGGGGCATAAATTCCAACACAAGAGGGAGCTGTGCATAATAAAATGATGAAACTGTGTACATTACTTACCACTGTCATAACGGGTAGACAAAATATCACAATCTATAAACATGCCCTCTCCAGCTCAGGAATTCTGGAATAAAACCTGGAGCCAGTGAGACACAGCTCTGTCGACTCTAATGATCAGTAGATAGCTGAGAAGGAGAACTGCTAAGATGACAAGGAATGACACCCCTTGGAAGACAAATCGAGGGGCAAAGATCTTCCAAACCATAAGATGGCGTCGATGAATGGCCGCCGACATCATGGCCCCGACCAACTGAAACAAGAAAAAGAAAGATACAATGAGATGAGTTTACTCTGTGTAAAGTAATATAATTAATCATGTATTCTTTGTGCCCAGAATTGTTAATAACTGTATAAACATTTAGACACACCGCCGTCTGCATTTCACATTTTTGATAAGGCCAAGTAAAAAAAAATACCAGTTGATCGTCCCCGCCCGCATCCTTTATTGAGGCCGCATCCTTTTTTTTATTTTCAATTTTTCCTGTTTGTATTTTTAATCCACCCTTGACATATATATTTAAATTTTTGATGTAAACTTACCTCATGCAACAAATAGATATAAAGAAAGTTAGCGGTGATTTCAAACTGAAGAATTGGTGGCCTGTTTGAATTGAAATACTTGGCGGCCATCTTGGGAAAAAAAATAAATAAAAAATAAAAAGGCCCTCATCCTCCTCTTTTTGGAAAAATCAGGACGATCAACTGGTATTTTGTTTTATTTGGCCTAATGTGCCTGTGTTACATACTGGAAGAAAAATCAGCATGATTTTTAAAACCAGATTTAACTTGATTTAACCAAAGTTAACTTGATTGAATTCTATAAGGTACTCATCTTACGTGGTTTAATAAGTAAACATGCAGTTTGTGATAATTGCATGGTAGCACACAATCATTGACTTCTACTGCTTGTTTTTTAATATTGCACTGATGTTTGGTATAATGTAGAACTTGGTATCCAATTGAATACAGAGCTTTATGATCTTTTGTCAGAAGCCATTAAACCTGTAACTGCCGTATAGCCAGGAACCACAGCAAGTTTACGTTACAACCTGGGAAGCGGCAGCAGAGGGATCACCTTAAAGGGACGCTACTTTTTTTTCTTCAAATATCAAGTAAAAAACCACAAGGGAAAGAAACATAGGAAGACGAAGATATTGACAAAATAGGGAGACCGCTAACATTAGAGCTAGATAGCTCAGTTGGTAAAGCATGTGCGCATTCAAGTCCCGCTTTAGTCAATTTCTTTATTCAACCAAACATAAATTCGAATTGACGCGGTCAATTACTTTATTACTTTATAACAATATTAGTTTCCAAGCGCTTCACCCACGTGATCTCAAACAAAGCACTTATGATGTTTTTTTAAGACAGGTATGCCTTAAAAAGGGTAAGAAGAACCATATCATTATATACAACACCTACATGTAAGGGTTTAAAAGGTGCTGTGGCACAATCTGCAGCCAGAAAACACCCAAGCAAACCCCCTTTACAATAAGTGTCACTGGGTTCTTTTACCAGAACTACACAACACACGAGTCCCAAGGCTGTATGTCCAATTCAAAGGACAAAGCAATAATTGGTTGCGTCTTGCTTAGGACACAAGTGTCAAAACCGGGACTTGAACCCACACTTTGCTGATCAGAAACACCAGAGCTTCAGTTCGGTGCGCTTGACTAATCAGACACGTCAAACTTACTTTTGCGAATTGCGTTTTGGAAATACATGTACAATTGAGTTAAATTACCTGTGTTGCGTGGAATAGCATATAAGCCAATATAACTTGGAAGAACGCAATACGTAGCTCCCTGGTGCTGACGTGCAAGCCAAGTTCACCCTTTCGGTCGTCATCCTTCCGGCGATCAAACATCTTTCCATGGGTAAACGGCCAGATCAGGAGCAACGGAAGGGAGACGGCAAAGAAGATCTGTGATGCAAATGTGTTGATGGTGACCAGCACACTGGGGATGAAGTATAAATAGGGCGGGAAATCTCCATGGAAACCGGTGAAGGCCGAGTCAAATCGGATGGAGGAGATGGTGGCTTGATGACCAGTGGAGAAGAAATACTGACTAGACATGAAACCCCACGCTGCGATTGCGTACCATGGCACCTGCTGCATACCTGAATGGGAATGAACAAATAAATTACAACTAGTTCTACGAACCAGTTGGACAATTTAACCAAGAAACCTCTTGTATAATTATTTGACACAAGTGATTCACAATACAGTGTGCCCTGTACACTTTGTCCACAAAAGGCCATTTTAATTTTTGCAGTGTATCGTGAGCAAAACGGGAAATCAACTTTTTAAACGCAGTGCTGCAACCACCACCACATTCAGTTGTTAAAGTTCATTTATGGTTTGTATGCAGGCTAGGTCAGCTGTGTTTAAGGAATAAGATTCTATTTTTTGTGAGGCTGGTGAATGTCATGTTCTATTTTCAAGGTCCCTAACTGCCTGTGTGTGATTTTTTAAGTCACCCGCTTTTTGGAAAAAGCAGCCTCTCCTTGGTAAATTTTAGAGGGGACACTGTAGTTTGGATTCACCCTAGTTTACTAGGTGCCTTTCACTAAGAAAAATTTCCCTGCCCTTAATACCTGCAAACAGCTTCTTTAACAGATGTTGATTTGTTTTCTTCTTTTTTCTTATCAAAGCGTAGGGAATCCGACACAAAAAGAGGAGGTAAAAAGTCATAGCTCAGGAGTGAATTTTCCTAGAGGCAACAGAGGTACCTAAATACCCCTTTTTCTAAGAGTGTATCTCTTGAACTGTCATATTTCCCTCATAGAGGTGCATTTTACCAAGGAAAAGTTGCTTTGTACATGTACTTCGTGAAATAAGGGAGCGTCTCAAAAGTGGGAGTGGTAGGACTGTTCTAATTGGATCGGACAGTGCGAATACATGGAACATTTCATTGGACCACCGTAATGTCCCATTGCAACGTCCAAAATACTTATGCGCGTATTGACTTGTGTAGGATTGCTCCTGTAATTCATCACAATGGTATGGTTTATCGGAACATTCTAGCGGTTCAATTAATTGCGGGGTGTGCCCACGGGATCGTTCTTTTGCCCCTAGATCATGCCTGAATTGTGAGACGCTCCCAAATGTATCAGGCCAGCTAACAGCCTCTTACCAAAGTGTAGAAGATCCGGTACAGCTTCTAGTGGAGCCAGTTGTTGTTTCCGTATCACAGCATACAACTCCAAGAATATGATCATCTGGATCAGCATGGTTATGACTGCAGGAGCTAAACCATCCCCAAGAAGCAACGCTAGGAGGAGGGCTACTGATGCACTGACTAACAAGCAGATGGAAGAGTACACCGTCCCTAATCCGTACACAACAGGGGGAGCGGACTCATTAGGGTTCATCTGACTCTCCTCATGGATGCGGTTGGCGAGGCGCGGGCTCCGCTTCCAGGAATTCTTGAGGTGGTTGAAGAGTTTAGGCACAACGGTCTCCCCTTCCCCAGGGTAGTCAATTTTCTTTTTGTGCTTATCTCTCGGTACTAAGTAAATGCACAAGGGATTCCATAAAACGGAGACAAACGATAAGAATAACATGATATAGGCAATCCTCGGCATCAACACCTGTTGCCAAGGGGGTAAACTGTCCACCATTTTTTGTGGTAGAGCCTGTAATCCCCAGTTCAAGCAAATGCAGACTGTGGCGAAAGGTAGAGCGTATACAACGCTGAGCATTGGGGCTGCACCACCATTTAAGTTCCCTTGTTTGTTTAACCAGAAGGTTAACGATGCAGGGATAACAGCAAGGCAAGCTACAGAGAGCAAGTAGCGATAGTTCCTGTAGCTGCCCCCGTCATCGGAAAATGACCCTAAGGGTCTCAGAAGCTCCGTCTCCTGGCATGGATTTTGTTCCTCTCGGCAAGCAAAGAATACATTGCTGAATCGTACACAGGTGTGGAATGCCATTGCGAGTGCAACAAATATCGTGCCTGGATGGGTCAGGAAATGACCGATGTCCCTTGATTTCTCCACTTTGGCTTTCTTTCTTGTTTGTTCTTTGGTTGGTTTAGCAAGCGCAAAGACAGAACCTACGGAACACACACAGACAAACTGCAGACTATTTGTGAGGAACGATACAACGTAACTCTCATATACAACAAAGCTATTGGAAGTTAAACACACTGAATACAGGAATGTCAGCGCAACAGAGACTAAGGTTCTGCTGGAATAATTCCAGAACTTGAAAAAGCTGGACACTTTCATCTCAGTGGAAAGAAACACTATCCATACAATTGAATTAAGCAGGCTTCCAACTGCTGGTATCGTCAAAATCAAAACAGTGGAATGTAACTGCAGGCTTGGCATGGCCGCGCTCATCATAACACTCATCAAAACACATACGATTATAGTTATTGCTGTGACCTTCAGCAACGTTCCAACAGCAGTGTCCAGCATGCTTCGGTTTCCAAAGTTATGATTGTGCGTTAGTAAGACATGACTAAGTAGACATGCCCCGATAGTGATAGACAAACCAAGGATAATCAATGTCATGTCAAACCGAGCCCACATGCTGCGGCATATTTCCTTCACTCGATTCAAATAGTCCACGTAAATTTGTTCGCTGTTCCTCAGTCGAACCATGGCGGCCTCCTCATCTATACTTGCATCTTGAAGCACCTCCCTGACGCCAGCTTCAGCGCCATCGAGGGCGTTTTGAAGTTGGGAGAAGTATGCTTGAGGAAATTCCTCTGAGATTTTGGAATAGGCTTGGAGGTAAGTACTGACTTGGTCTGCGTTGGTGCGCAGTGCAGCAACCTTGTTGTAGACTGACTGTAATTCTTGAGACCATCGTTTGATATGAGATGAGTTCTTGCTGTGGGATGGAGCTTCTTTATAGGCCGAGGGGAGGCTAAACAACTCCGGGATGACGCTTCCAAGATTGGAAAATGGAATAGGTGTACCGAGGAGTAGACTCAGGGTTGGGACCAAATCAATCTGAGATACAGAGCGGAGAGCTTCCTGTGATATAAAACAAATTAAACAAATAGCAACATTTGATTAATACAGTGAAACTATCCTTGCTCTGTTTCAACAAGACTTAGTGCCTCTTCAGGCTTGGTGCTTCATAATTCCTGTAAGGGCAAGGCAGTTTTGCCTTGATAAAGGGCACCTCAATGAGGGGGGTTTAAGTTTGTACTGGAACATTTCAAGGGGCACCTGCCATGAATCAGTGACCAGAGGCATGGGTGTAATTTAGTATCAGGCCTGCCTTTCAACTTGTCACAAATACTTCTACTTCTATAGGGTTCTCATCAAAGCCTATTCAGCATCTGGTGTGTGGTGCTTTCATCAGTGGATTATGGACACTTAATGTGCTCTGGTTGTGCTATCATTAAGTGCTGATTGATTTGATGCAAGTAAACAAAATAAAATAAATATTCCTTGTATTAATTAGCGTGGATTGCTTCCTTGAACAGCTCCACTGTGGGCAGCTCCACTGTGGGCAGCTCCACTGTGGGCAGCTCCACTGTGGGCAGCTCCACTGTGGGCAGCTCCACTGTGGGCAGCTCCACTGTGGGCAGCTCCACTGTGGGCAGCTCCACTGTGGGCAGCTCCACTGTGGGCAGCTCCACTGTGGGCAGCTCAATGGCTTTCTTGGGAAGTGCATCCCAGTCTCTCCATTGGCCAGTAGCTGTGTTTGTGTGTGTCTGTTGTTGAATTCAGTCGTATGAAGCAATGCTGTTGACTATTTTGTATTATTCTAGTTCTAGGATGGATGTAGTCCAGTATGGGGATGGAGATGAGGTTGTTTGTGATTTTGTATCTATAGCTAAAACCTAATATGCACTAAAGTTTCTTAGAATTTGTCATCGTACTATGAAATTAACAGAAAAAAACTCTGGGTTCTGGTGCTCAGTTAATGTATGAACCTGTCTAAGAGGCAGCAGTCCAATGCAAAGTATTTAAGTTTGACTCTTTTTGTTTTAACCCTCCTACTATCAGCGTGTTTCTTGAGACAACCAACCCATACATGTACCTCACTTTGCCACAACAGTGGCATTTTGAGGCACACACATGCTGCAGTAGAGAGTAGAGCCATTGCCCAAAGTGCTTCAATGAGAGTGGTGAACTGGAGAAGCCACCAGCTGTGCTCAATTGCAATGAAATTTGGGCCACAGTGGAAGAGATAAGGTTCTCAACCCAGTGGCAATCTGTGGCACTGACTGATCACATGAAGATAAGTGCGGCATGGGTTTAAATAATGTGCCTAGCATATAAGGCTTATAGAATATGGGAGGTGTTTGAGGCATCTTGGAGTATGCACCAATAAAAGGGTATTTTGGGGTTTAACTATTCCTCAAAACTGGCTGCCGCTGTAACTGGCAAAAGTGATGGAGGTTCCAAAGATTAGTTTGTACCTTTTAAAAACTAGCAGAAGAATTGGATTGTTTTCATTGTTTAACAAAATTCCTGCTGTGGTACTTCACAAAAAGTACAACAAATCACTCACTAACTGGTCACTCATAAATCAGTAAGTCACCAGGAATAGACTTTGCAAAACTTTAATGTTTTATTTTCAGGCAAGTAAGAAATTGTTATCAAGTACAAGGGCTGACCTTCATGTACAATAGACTTGTAAATCAGAAATCAGAATGAGGAAGGAAGAATAGAATACCATGCCTGTTTTTAGAATCAGGCTGTGCAGGCCTGGAATTACATGCAGGCCACGGAGGTTATGACCTTGGTTGCCCTGGCCTCGGCCTTGGTTGCCCTGGCCTCGGCCTTGGTGCCCAGACAACAAAAGTTTTCCATCTTTAAGTTTTTTTTTATGGAAGTGTCCTTTGCAAAATGAAAATGACCTTGCTCTCTCAAAGATGACCTGATCCTGTCTACTCAACACTAAGCTCAAGTTTTGCAAGTAATTTTGATTTTCTACTACGGACCTATTACATACCACCCAATGGTTGATGTACACTCACCTTGTTAGGAGTCTCCTGGTGTAAGATTGATGGACTGTACACAAATAGAGCTGCTGCTACTTCATCTAGGCTGTCCCCACCATGGTCTCCTGTTCGTGTCATTCCGTGATCACCAAATACAAATAGCACAGTGTCATCATTTAATTTCTCTACAACAGATCTGAAAACAATAACAGTTGAAAATCAAGTTGAAAATTTACCACCTAAAAGCTTAAATTGGGGAAGAAAAGGGCGGGATGGAGTGTTTTCTCAAGATCTTATTCAAATCGTGAAAGAAATTTAACTTAAGTAAACTATCTTGAAAGGTGTTCTGAATTTTGAAAGAAGCTTGTGGAAGGTACATATAAATTGTTTCAAATGAGTCCATTGAACTTAAAAAGCTCACTGGTCTAGCAAAGTTCTAAGAAATCCCAATTTTGAATCACACCTGATGTTGCAGATTTTTTTTTTAACTAGAAAATAAAATTGCTCTTTATTCCTAACTAATGGCCAAAAATGCAGTTGTTAAATCAATCAATTAAAACTGTTATACTGAAGTTCACCTCAGTACTTGATCCATTTGTGAGAGCTTTTCCCCCATGGCAGAATGGTAGGGCCCAAAACGATGTCCGCAGTGATCAACCCCAAGAAAGTGAGCAATAATGATGTCCCAATCCTCTTCGGCCATTTCAGGTATGAGATGCTCAATAACTCCGTTATCCACGGTGTGAAGATCCTTTACGTTGAACGACGGAAATGGATACGAGCGAGAGAATTTACCACGGAAAAGCGACTCCCACGTATCGTCCCCCATGAATGTGATTCTCTTGCCAAGCCGATGAAACTGGTGGATGAAATTATCTTCGTTGACTTCTGTACTTGCAAAATTACTACCCGCATCTACGAAAGTCGGCAGACTTCCTGTCGTCAGACCCTTCAACCTCTGCATTGTCGTTGTGGGTGGGTCTGCGATGAACTTGCATAGCAGTGAATTTTGTGGCTTTTCTTTGAGCATTTCATGTATGAATGGAAGCTTATTTTGAAAAGGAAGCGATATCTCATTGTCTAGCGATGTATTGTATGTTGTAAAATCATACCGGAGGGCATCAATTACAATGATAACTGCTTTGTTGTATCTGCTGTGCTCTCTGCAAGCGTGACTAGCGCCCTCTGTAGTCTCTCTGTCCCTTGAATCACGATTGCACGAACTCTTGTCTTGAATTTCAAGTCGATTTAGCAAAAAGCCCCAGGAAAATATTGTAATACCAATGACGAATAGCGAGGCTATCCAAGCTAGAAGAATAAAAAGTTTAGTTCCGATGCTCATTTTGACCTTTTCAATGTTTAAAAATTGTGATAAAATGCAAAATCCAAAACTCACGCGCCGTCCATGGAGGTTGCCATCTTTTTCTGCACTGGTTTCAAAGAATTTGCAAAATTCGCATTTAGTAGTTAATTCTATAAAAATAATTCGTGTTAAAAAAATATAAAAGTAATAACAAAATTATCTAAAAATTAGTTTTAGTTAAATAAATTGTAGCTATTTAATATTTGTGTTAACTAATGTTGTGTATAATATTAATAATATAGAACGAGGGGACAACCAAATTGAAGATGGCCGCGCCCAGGGCAGGAGTTACTCAGCAAAGTACCCAGAAAGAAATTTCCTTTTTAAGGGCAAAACATATAAAGTTTTTCTCACGATGTCTGCAGATTCTCCCGCAAAGTTATACTTCTCTCGACACAAGCAGGTATGAAGTTATGTTGTGAAAGAGTCTAGTGATAACGAAATTCTTTATTTATTTTTTTAAAGTAAGTTAAACTTAAATTAATCACTGAGTCAGTGTCAACTGTACCAATCCACTGCCCACTGGTCACTTACCTTGCATGGTGGTGTCGTCAGTGACAGTCAATGAGTCATGACACTGTTCCCTGGCTGACTGACAGACTGACACGACGAATCCGGCTGCCAGTTTTTCAGAAATTTCACTCAAATTAATACCAAAACAAAAGCAATGTCTATTTGAATAATTAAGATACTAGTAATTTTATTTCATAATGAATGAAAATGTGGCGGTCGGATATATGGACATTTTTCCATAAACTCCAACCATGATCCAACCAAGCTGGCATCAGCCAATCATGATCCAACCAAGCTGGCATCAGCCAATCATGATCCAACCAAGCTGGCATCAGCCAATCATGATCCAACCAAGCTGGCATCAGCCAATCATGATCCAACCAAGCTGGCATCAGCCAATCATGATCCAACCAAGCTGGCATCAGCCAATCTCTCTCATAAAAACATTGGTTTAAGTTAACGTCTATAGGCCTAGTATATAAAATAAGACTCTATGATTGCACAATCATTAAATTGAAACCAGTCACAGTAACTAGATCATGATTGTGACTAAAGTCATTGTGAAATCAGCATTTAGCTCGGTCAGATTAACATTGTGATTGCAAGCCCTGTAGTACCACTTGACCACTGTGCATTGCATTATGATCGGACTAATGGATGTACCTGTTGTAGCTAGAACTTTTTGAGTGCCGGCTAATTTACAATCAAAATAGAGCGAAGCTTTTAATTTTACTGCTTTAAAAATGGATTTGTATGGGTTTTCTGAGACATGATTTTTGTAATGCATTTTAAGGTATGTAAATCTGTTATTTAAAACTTCATTACAGTTTCAATAGGCTTCAACATTTTTAGGGCAAGGCCACTTTGGTCTTGGAGCAAACAAAATTTTGGAGGGCTCCAAAGCCAGTAGATAGAGCACAAAGGCCAAACATTTTAACAAAGGCCTGAAGGCTATAAATAAACTATTAGTTGTACTCTGAAAAAAGCAATTTACCAAAAAATACTATTTTGAAAATTGACCAGGGGTTTCCCCCATGGGTGGTAAACCCGATGGAACATGAATAAAATGTTAATAAATCATATCTTATTCAAAAACAAACATTAAATCTAAAAGCCAGCAGATGTCAACACACTTTCCAGGTTTAAAAGAACACGAAACCCACTCCGAAGAGTCACAAAACCAGGTCACAACACCACACAGACACCGCGCACGCGGCTCGCTTTGGAGTAAAGCAAGAGTATTACAAAGTAAAACAATTGTATAACAACTGTAGAGGATTAGCTACAAAGACACCACGCACGCGGCTTGTCTTTTGAGTGAAGCAAGAGTATTGCAAACTAAAACAATTGTGTAACAAACTGCAGAGGATTATAGATAAGAGTAATTGGGTCTCAATTGGAGGGTCAATCATTCTCCTGACATGTCTGGATAGTGTCCAGCTGTCTGGGGCTAACATTAAAGAAAAGGACATCCAACTGTCGGCTTCCTTTGGGTTGAAAATGTGTTTTATTTAATCATTGACAACTGGGGAAAAACAAGTTTACCATTCAAACTGAACAAGCGATCGACTGTGTAAAAGAGGTAGTTCATTTTATTGTAACTTTGTTGCATTTTGTGCCGGTCGGTAGGATGTTCATCTAGTCTGTGTGGCGGTCGGCAATAGCAAATGCCGGTTACACCCGACCGGCGCCGACCGGCGTGGCTACAACGCTGCATGTAGGGTTTAAAATTGGTTGTGAATTATTTTCATTGGTATTAGATATTGCAAATTGTGTACTTATAGTAAAATGGTACTTCTAGAAACTATAAGGCTCCCCCGTGAGCCTTATAGGGGTCTAACATTTTGGACCTCCGTAACGCTATACGTTTTCAAAATGGTCGTTGATAGGTGAACATTTTACGGTGGTTTGCCATCAATAACTTCAGTTTCAGTGTGCGTGGAGCCTAAAGACAGCGCGGTGTGCACCGGAAGCCAAGTGGAAGGCTCCGCGCACACTGCGCAGTCTTATTTTTTTGCGCAAATCGCGAACGCCGCGCGAGTGCCGCGATGAGGGCAAACCACCGTAAAATGTTCACCTATCAACGACCATTTTGAAAACGTATAGCGTTACGGAGGTCCAAAATGTTAGACCCCTATAAGGCTCACGGTGGAGCCTTATAGTTTCTAGAAGTAGTAAAATGGTAAGCTGCAATAATCATAACTCTTGTCTTTCCTGCCTCGATCAAGTTACATGCTCCTTTATTAAGACCTAAGACTAAGACTAAGAGCTATCATGGACTACTTTGCCTCTACATCAAATACAATCGGTCCACTCGATTTGCCAAAGTGCTTGCAGGGCACCACAGCGCTATGATAAAATCTGCTGTGATAGAAGCTTCAGCGTTCAGATTGAATACTTAAAAATCAGGGTGCATATAGGCCTACTTTTCTCTCTTTGTTTGCACTTTATTTCAAATTTAAGATGGACTTTGATTGAAAATTAAGTTTGATATACTACGTGTTTGATAATGACAGTGCCGTTGGGTGTTTTTAAAATGTTGAAAACCCTTTTGTCGAAAGGATTGAGGGTTATGATTATCACAATTTCATAAATTGTATGTTTCTTTCATTCGATAATAATTTTTGTTTCCCCTTCTTTTCTTCTACCCAGGTTGACTGTATGCTTCTTTGCCGTGTCTGGTCTCGATGTTCTTGATTCTTTAGACGTTGTTGAGAAGGAGAAACAAGACATAATTGATTGGATCTACTCACTACAGGTCCTGCCAGACCCGAATCACTATGGTAACTACATACACGGTAGAGGGATTGAGGTTTACACTGGACCACAGGCCAGTAAACTCACGACCAAACAAGTTGGGCGTTCTTGTGTTTTTCAAATGATTAAATCGGGCCTGGAATTACACAAAGGCCAAGGAGGCCATTGCCTCTGTTGCCCTTTGTCTTGGCCCTGGTGCTCCTCTAAATGGTTTCCATACTTAGACTTTAAGACTTTCCACTGAAAGTGCCCTTTGAAAAATAAAAATTGCCTTGTTCTCTCACAGTTGAAACCCCAGGCCTGATAAAAACGTTGTTCAAATGTTGACTTTAAGTCGGATAAATATCTTTTGATTCTGTATCAAGTTATATTCTTTTAATAGCCATAAGAAAATATGGGGATATCGGGGATAAAGCATATAATTTGGTTTTTACCCTTAATCCCACCCAAGTGATTTGCCTGTGGATTTTTTTCACAGAACTCAGGTAAGTACTGAGTATCCAGTGCATAGCACACATCGGTGTACGGGTAAAAACCTAAATATAAGCCATAACAAAGATATAAATACTCTCTCTTGTGCTTGTTCAAATAAAAACAGCTTATAGTTTTATACGATAAATTGTGCAAATATATCTTTTTCTCATTTTGATTCTGTAGGGGGGCCTACTGGTCTTGCAAAACCATTTCTGGTCCAGTAAACATTTTGAGCTACAATGCCCTGTGGTCTTGTGGATTTTCCTCCCAAATTCAAGCCTTGTGATATCTTATTTCTTTTTAACCCCTTCATCTTAAGATTTGCTGTTTGATGGATCTGAACTTTTGTTTGTAGGCCTATATTTCAGTAATGTTTTCAGAATCAAGCTTGAGTTCACATATTAATTGTCTCTGATTAGGCCTACCTAATTATGAAGCCAAGTTGTGGTGATATAAATAATCTGCAAATTCTCTTAAATGTAAAGCCCTTGGATTGAACTTCAGGGGTGTCACTCTTGACCAACAGCTCTTGACCTACTTGCAATAAACCTAACCCTTGATTCTCCCAATCGCCGTAGACAGGAAGGTTAAAAAAAAAAAAATTGCAATTTTTTGTTTACATTTTAAATTTACCCAATTGCACTATCATAACCACATAAGTGGTCTTTCATACTTAATTTGCAAAGCCAACACTAAAAAGAGTGAAAAGCTCGCACCCAGAAGAGACTGCCACCCATTTTTCAGGATTGTTATTTTTGTACGATCACACCAATGAGAGTTTTTCTTTAATCAGTGTGGTTATTCAAAAAACACATACATTTATTGATAATTTTTTTTAAAATTATTGTTTTAGAGGAAACCTCCAAACATTGTGGATTTAGAGGATCGGCAACTTTAGGCACACCATACAACCCATCTATGGTAAGTGATATTCTGCAGCCCATCTACTGTACTTTGTACAATCTGTAGCTTATCTATTGTAGACCACATCATTCTCTAATTTACCAAATGTGTGTGTGCTTAGAACTGATTTGATATTTTATTCTAGAACCTATCTAGACTGAGAGTCACTTTTCAAACCATTATTGTAATCTACTTATACAATACCTTGAATCATTCTGTAGCCCATATATTGTGTTCAGTCTGTAGCTTATCTATTGTAGACCACATCATTCTCTAGCTTACTAAATAGGTGTATGTGCTAAACACTGAATTTAAGTTTCCTTCAAGAACCTATCATGGTTCGTCATTATAGCTCTTGGGTCTAAAGACGTGACCAAGAGCTTTGATAGCTTTTACTTTTGTAATGTTGAATTGTGTTTACAGAGCATTCCATCTGAGAGTCATCTCTATGATTGGGGTCACATTGCAATGACGTATACGGGTCTGTCAAGTCTACTTATTCTTGGCGATGATCTGAGTAGAGTCAACAAACCAGCGGTACTGGCTGGCCTCAAGGCACTTCAGTTGCAAGACGGGAGGTAATAGGCAAATTTATTCTTAACTTTTTGAGATATCCTGCTTACAGACAGACAGACAGACAGACAGACAGACATCTTTAGTTGAGCGACATTGTGGGCTTTCCCCATTTGTTTTCTATTATCTCCTGGGTTAAACAGCCCACAAGTTCAGTTCCTACCTAAAAATCACCCCACAATGTCCATCTTGTAAGGGCAGACAGACAGACAGACAGACAGACAGACAGACAGACAGACAGACAGACAGACAGACAGACAGACAGACAGACAGACAGACAAACAAGGGAAAAACATTACCTCCTTACCATTTACTCAAGAGTATAGCATAATAGAGTTTAGAGGGGCCATTCAGAATGATCAATGGGTAACAATTGTGGGTGGGTGGCTAGAAAGGAAAAAATGTTACTTGTGTTTCTGTTACACCTACAAAGTTGCATGCTGGAAGCCAGGAAAAGTCATTGAAAACTCCTGAGCTGGGAGAACATTTGTCTAAAATGTCTGCTTCATTTGAGGCATCACTTTGGTCTTCGGTGTATAGAAATTGAAAGTTTTAACGTTGATTCTGCATGACCTCTTAGGTACTTTGTTTTCTCATAAAATGGCCTGAAATAACTGCCAGGGTCGCATTATGGACAATAACATTGTGTGCTTCACAGGGCGCCATAAATGCAGAATTCTGCAGTAAGCAGAGCCATGAAATTGGACCAAGTTTGGTCATACATTGTATCATTTACATTTTTTTCCAGAATGAAACAAAAAATTGATTGCACAGGAATATGAGACCTTTGAGATGATAGCGGGGCGTTTCACTCACCGACCTTTTCCATTGTTTTAAATGATGTAAACAATAGAAGATAACCGGTGAGTGGGACGCTCGATATTGTCTCAAAAGTCTCCCATTGTTGGAATGAAATTGAATATTAGTTCACCTTCAAATTGATGTGGATTAGTTTTGCAGCAACTCTGAATGGCAGTGAGAATGATATGAGATTTATCTACTGTGCCTGCTGCATCAGCTCAATACTAAATAACTGGAATGGAATGGACATTGATAAAGCAGTGGCATACATTTACAAGAGTTTGGTAAGAAACAGACATGTGATTTGTCAGCATTTTATTTCTGATTTCATTCTTTTAGAAATCTAGAAATCTTCTTTTGCCTTTTTTGCAGAGGACACAATGTAGCACTTTTATTACTCACACTGGTAAACAATTTATGTTTCTCCATAATATTTCATAGCAACACCAACTTCATCTGACATGTCTGATGCAATGAAGAAAACAACTTCAATCAAGATTTACATACATTTGTATATCATGTATATTCAAGCACAGTCTAAACACAGAATTGCAATGAGTCAGTTCTTTACATCAATTGTATTGAAACACTCAGAAGAGGAAAGACTTGGCCCTTTTGTTTCCACACTTGTAGTTTTCTATTTGTGTAAAGGTTGGGGACTTTCAAATCTGTGAAATCCATTTCAAAATTTCCTAAACTTTTTAAACAAAACTGACAGTAAAACTTGTCTGCAGAGAATTGTTTTTTTGTTTTGTTTAGAAACAATGATAATAAAACTTTTGATCAACCATATGTGAGCACACTCCAAAACAAAAGTAGTGTTACTTTCTATTTTCTTTAATTGGCCGTATATATTATGTTAGTCCCAGTCAAGCAGAACGATTGATATCCCTTATGTTGGTCAAGAATGTGTTGTGTATTACCCTGAACACACTAGAGCACTGAGCGTACAGAAGTTATGCCCCACACTGGCAGGTTTGTGACTATTAAGACTGTGTATAGTGTATAGTCTTAAAAGTGCGTTGACATCTGCTCCTCCCTTACAGGTCAGCTCAAAATACACACAGATGATAGAGAGCCGGTGTGATGGGATATTCTCTCCCCCCCCCTCCCACAAACATCGAATTGTTTAGAAATTTCATCTGATAGCACTCTCTTTTGTTGAGTTACTGTATGGGGGACACACATACTGCACGACAAAATTCCCAATGACACGGGTACCAATAATTTTCACACTTATTTTCACACTGTGTAACTGAGGTTTCTATTTTGTTTACAGAGCTATGATTTTGGATTGGGACAGGGTCCAGGCCAGGAGGGTCACGGTATGTACATGTAGTTGTAACTTTTGAAGTTTACTTCTAAGCTATGTTGATTAAATTATGAAAAAAATGTGATAAATGCATTTACTCTGTACACAGTTAGTTCTTTGAGCAGTTGAGCCACCACACACAACCCGTGCAGTTGAATAGTTTCAAGTGGTTGGTCAACTCGCTAGAAAAATACCTGATTTTATTTTGGTGTGTCGTGGCCAAGTGGTCTAGTTCACCTGACTCAAACTCTGGTGTTGTCAGCAGCAGAGTGCCGGTTTGAATCCCGGTCATGACACTTGTGCCCTTGAGCAAGGCACTTAACCATAATTGCTACAAAAAAAGTTGGGAATTTAGTGCATTCTTCCGATAAGCCAGTCTCCTACTGGATGATACCCATTCCTACATCCTTACGGACTGTGAAGAGGGTAACACTTATGTTGGCTGTCTCCCTATTTTGTAAATATATTTGTTCGGGGTGCCAGTCAGAAGCCATTCAATCTGTCACTGCCTTATAGCCAGGGATCACACCCAAGTTTATGATACAACCTGGGAAGCAGCAGCAGAGCGATCACCTCAAGTGGATGTGACTTTTTATTTTGATTATCAAGTTATAAACCACCAAGGAAACTAACTGACTGGGTAAACTGATTGCTATTTGTCTTACAGGAGGTACAACATTCTGTGCTATAGCTTCCCTGGTTCTAATGGGTAGATTGGACTCAACATTTAACAAGAGACAACAGGAGAGAATCAAGTCCTGGTGCATCAAGAGACAACACTCCGGATTCCAAGGCAGACCCAATAAACCTGTGGATACGTGTTATTCATTCTGGGTTGGTGCTACTCTTAAGGTAGGCAATCAAATCTTTCAGATCATCAAGAAACTGAACTGCATTGACTAACCCTAACCCTCCAAAATCCTTGCCTCATTGCCGAATTGAAGGATTCAGAAGGACTGAGGGCTGAAGGCTCAAATAACAATTGCTTGTCACAGGGTCAAGCATAGCAGACTTATCCACGTCCAAACATATTGGTGTGAATTGACATACATGGCATATGGGAAGAGGGTAGTGGAGGATTGAGGTCACCTGTGGGCCTAGGGAGTTTAGAGTTTAAAATATACCTCCAAAACTTTTAGGGGGGGGGGGGTCTCTTATGATTCAGAGGATTCAGAAGGATTGAGGGTCGTAGTCCCAAATAACAATTGCTACTGCTTGTCATTGGGTCAGGAATTCCAATCTTATTGCTACTGCTTGTCATTGGGTCAGGAATTCCAATCTTATTGAAGTCCGAACAATTGCTACTGCTTGTCATTGGGTCAGGAATTCCAATCTTATTGAAGTCCCAACAATTGCTACTGCTTGTCATTGGGTCAGGAATTCCAATCTTATTGAAGTCCCAACAATTGCTACTGCTTGTCATTGGGTCAGGAATTCCAATCTTATTGCTACTGCTTGTCATTGGGTCAGGAATTCCAATCTTATTGAAGTCTGAACAATAACAATTGCTACTGCTTGTCATTGGGTCAGGAATTCCAATCTTATTGAAGTCTGAACAATTGCTACTGCTTGTCATTGGGTCAGGAATTCCAATCTTATTGAAGTCTGAACAATTGCTACTGCTTGTCATTGGGTCAGGAATTCCAATCTTATTGAAGTCTGAACAATTGCTACTGCTTGTCATTGGGTCAGGAATTCCAATCTTATTGAAGTCTGAACAATTGCTACTGCTTGTCATTGGGTCAGGAATTCCAATCTTATTGAAGTCCGAACAATTGCTACTGCTTGTCATTGGGTCAGGAATTCCAATCTTATTGAAGTCCGAACAATTTGGTGTGGAGTGACATAGGTGAGAAGGATATTGGGGGATCTGGTTGGCTCAGTGATTTCCCCCCCCCCCCTTTTTACCTCTGTTTAACTCCGGTTCTAATCCCATCTAACACAAGAGCCTTGCATGTAGATTGGGTTTTCAGTCCCTACCTGATAGCCCCAGTTGGGAACTGATTTTCCCCAGTTGGGAGTTTTCCTCCCACATCTAAAACTGAGCATTTCGTCTCATTTACTAATCATCCTGTAATTGGCACTAATTGTACTGTTGGATGTGTAATAAAATAAGTAAATAAATAAGTAGGGAGTAAAGGTTATGAACATATATGGACCGTGGTTTCCTTTCCCACTCCCACTATTAGGACTAGATGCTCCAGTCACCTACATGTACCCCCACATACTGTGTACCCTGTAATTTGGACCCATTCACCTGGAACCTTGAATTTTGTAGTTATTATTATTATTATTATTATTATTATTTATTCGACCAAAACAAACAACAAACCAAAGTTACAATAGCACAAGAAAGAACATTAACGGAAAAACAGTTATAAAAAAGCAAGTAATAAGGAAAATAAATACAAAATTAGAAAAATAAAATTTAATTAATAAATAAAATTAAATTAAATAAGAAAATAAAAGCAAAAACTAAAAATATATAAAATATATGAGGGCGACTGAGGGCAGAGCATGCAGGAGGGGAACAAAACCAAATGGGAAGGACAACCAGAAGGGATAAAAACAAGGACAAATCATGCGGGTCAGGGGTAACAAAAGTAAACTAAATTACTGTTGCTCGGAAGCATGCTGCCCCACGCATGACCAACAAACACAATGAACACAGAAACAACAATAGGGAGAAACCAAACAGGGGCTCGTTCACGACCTGCATGCAACCAAATTGAACATCTAATGCACTGTGTGATTTAAACAATGATCCTTAAGGAGGCGGAGAAATGTCATAAGAGGACAGATTACAGCAGCTTCGCGAATGAAGGATGGAAAAGTGTCCCATAGTCTGGGAAGTCGATGGGAGGGTGAATGGTACAATGAGTCGGTACGAGCGGAAAGATGGCGGAATGTGAGTGATTCAAGATGACGAGGATTAATGAAAACCCCGGCAAGAATGGATTCGCAGTGAGCAGTGCCATGTAAAACCTTGAACACAAAGGAACTGAGCAAGTAATTACGCCTGTTAGTTAGAGGATGCCAATGAAGACGCTGCAATCTGTCCTCATAAGACATTACTCCGCGCCTTTGTTTAAGAGCAAGCCGGGTGGCAGTTCTTTGGACCCTTTCAAGCTGATTTTGTTGCGATAACGTATACGGATGCCATGCTGGGAGACCATACTCTAAAATTGGGAGAACAAGAGATTTATACAGTGAGAAAATTGCGTTAGTGGAGTACCCCCTAGCAACTGTTCTGATGAAACCTAACATGCGGTTGGCTCTAGCAACTACTGATGAGGTATGTGTAGCCCATGAGAGCTTGGAGTCAAATGTAAACCCTAAGTACTGAAACGACTTGGTAGATTCTATTGGAAGAGTACCTAGGTTGTACAATATTGGGTCAAGGTGCCAAGTTGGTAGAGCACCGGCACGTTAATCCAGATGTCGCAGGTTCAAACCCCGCTCCGGACAATTTATTTTTCCCAGAATTAATTAAATTTTAACCAGTAAGTTTTCCGTACATTTGTTACTTATTATTTGTTATTATTATTCTTTTGCAGCTGCTAAATGCCTATGACTTTGTAGACTTTGCGTGCAATCGAGGCTTCATTCTGTCTACTCAAGATGATACAGTAGGAGGCTTTGCAAAGTGGACGGATTACCACCCAGGTAGGTATTGAGTGGATAGTTAGGACATCATCTTTACTCAATTCTAATTGTTTTAGGAATTGTACAGGATTGGTAAGCACTATGGATAAAACCATCATCGTTTAATTTTAGTCTGAAAGCTAACTGATTATGAAGTTCATACCAGAACCACATTGTTAAATATTTCTCTCTGAAATGAAGTCATATTCAAGAAAATTGTATTTGAAAACTTTAAAAAAACAGCACAGCTGATTTTGGTTGTTACAACCAAACTTAAGGACACTGTGAAAATGCTGCAAATTGTGTTTTTGTTTTTTTACTATTTTCTCCTGACTGACTCGCACAACGGATTAAGCCCAAATTACCATGGGTTAGTTATTTCATGTATGGTTGATCACACAAAACATAAACACCATCTGCGACTATTTTGTCTGTGCTTCTCATTCCACAGCTAACGTGCGCATAAACATTATTCGTGAAGTAGTCCATAAACTCTGAAGTGCCAACACCTGCAATTATTTTTGAAAAAAAAAAAAAATGTACGGCAAGTGTTTTTAATGGATTTTTGTTCACCAGTTTAATGTGTGACATACTACTGCAGACATAAACACTATGAGTGCATAAGGTTAAACTAATTCCAGTCTGCTGTACTAAGTTATGACTACTATATGAAATATTCATGAGGTCAAGGCTTTTCTCGGCCGTGGAACGCGGGTCAATTATTATTATTTGTTTTCTACATTAAGAAAAAAACCTAATTGAATCGTACTTATTTATGTAATCAATCAATACATACTCCTCAAAATCCTACAACATCAGAACATTTTTCCCCCCAGCTAAAGTCAAACTTTAAGTGGCCCACTGGTCTTATGTAGGGGGTCTTTTATTAAAAGAATATCAAATAAAAAATGGTGTCTGTATTAAAAATAGAATGTCCCCGAAACACTTGGATGCTCTCTCTTGTTAAACGTTCATGGTCTCATGAGTAGAAACTGCCCAAAACACCTTTCTCTTTGAACCGTTTTTTTCGTGTTGTTTTTTTCTGTCTTTTTCATTTAGTGCACAGTGATGTAAAATTTCTACTTTTTATCTGAATTTATACCTTTTTTTTTTTTTTTTTTCCTCGTGGAACAAAAAAACGCATCCAATTTCTCCAGTATTTTTTTAAATCCTGCTCTTTGATCTACTTTTCTAGTACTGAGGATATTCCCTAAACGCTCCTTGAAATCTATAACCCGGGGGGGGGGGGGGGGGGGGGGGGGGGTTTAACAAGTGGAAATGCCATAATTTCAACATACTCTCAAAAGATTTAGATCCTAATTTCAGACCCTCTTTTTGTCAGCAATGACTCCCACCCTTGAATACATTTATTTTCAATGCAGATTCCTTCACTGGCGACCATGTGTACCAACCTTAAAATGTTGGTACTTGACCTTTTCCTGGCCCAGCATCACTCTATGAGTTGGTCTTTGTTTCATTTCATCCATAATTGACTCAATTATTGTTTGAATCTTTTATGGCGCCGGCTCAATTTAGGTCAACACTTAACCTTTTTACAGACTTATTTTAAAGTCGTCTGTGCTCATTACCCCCTCCAGCTATCAAATTAATCATCACTTAATGACTGAAATCTGTTCCAATTAACGTCATTTTGGATGTTGGCCACTTGATGGCTCGATGTACTTCCCCCTTGAATGCTCTTGATCTACCTACGCCTTTTCCATCATTTGGACCCCAATTCAACCCTCCAGCTAGGAAAATACATTATTCATTGTAGTGTGTTCAATCTCAGTATTCTAGCTCCTGCTTATTACGTGGTCTATATTCACAAAGTCCCTGAGGAGTGAAACTCAATATTGAGGACATTATAGTCTCTGTCATTATTTGAAAAGACGGGTTGTATTTTTTAATTCGTAAAACTTACAAGGTATTTATCCTGATTTTCAGTTTGCAGTAACACCATATAATATCTACTTTCTAGGAGTTGAATATTGGGAGGCAAGGGGAGGGTCTATGAAAAGAAAAAAAAGAAAGTTGGGAAAATATTGTCTTTCTTTTGATTGATTGTGGGTTTTCTGTGCATTGTACATTTTTTAATGATGACTTTTTTATTCTTGGCAATTCAAATAATTGTTTTAAATGATTGACCAACCATTTGAGACCATTTAACAGCTTGAGTTGTTTATGATGGCACAACTGTGCACTGAACTTACTGCGTACATGTGTGTACTGTGTATACATTCAGTCTTGGTGCAAGACGTTCTTGCGTTGTTATTAGTAGAACCATGTACACCCAGCACTACATACACGTTGTGACTATTTCACCGATAGAGGGCGTTCTCTGGACCTTGAGTGATGTTGGAATGAGTCAGGTTTCCATAACAACACCCGCTATCGTCTGATGGTTCTTGTATTCATGATAGTGTGGAGATAGGGACAATGGTGCTAGTCGAGTAATAATCATCAACAGCGTCTTGCACTACATTATATCATAATGCAGGCTGGCTTTGGTCATGGTTTTTAATATTCATAATGGCATTGAATAACGATATTGAATGGTCAGACAGTAGGAGGGTTGACTATACACCACATGATACCATATTGAAGACTGACATAGTTTGTCTATCATTCAAAACCACAGTGGATGATCAGACAGTAGGAGGATCAAGGCTTCTAGTTTGTTTTTATTTATTTATTTATTAATTTATATATTTCAGATGCTCTTCATGCGTACTTTGGAGTGTGTGGCCTTTCATTGATGGGAGAACCCAACATTCTTCCAATAAGTCCATCTTTAAACATCAGCCAAAGAGCAGCCGATCATCTCAAGACGTTACATGACAATTGGAACTCAGAGGTCATGTCGTGATCCAATCGTTGGTCGCGCCACGAACTGGCGTATGGGTTAAAAATCACAACATTTTGCAAAATGGTTTTTGTACAAATAATTGATATATTCATTACTTTGAACATTTTCAACAAGTTTCAGGACCTAACACATAATAGTTTCATTACACTACTTAACATGACCGACGTCTCCAAAACAGCAGTTTTAAAATTAGTTCAACTTCTCCAAACACGGAGTGCTGGCTTTGGTGCACCATGAAATGATCTTCTTCTGGTCTCCTTGTGTAAGTGCAAAGAAATTGATTGTATTTGGGTCCAGTTCAACAGTTTCTGGGAATGTGCAGTAAGAAAGTTTCAAAGTTGTTCAAGGTCTTATAGTCGTGCACATTACATCGCTATCATCAAGTGTCATTATCGTGGTGATTACATGAACCTATCTAAGCTTGGAACTACCAGTAACAAAGAGCACTATTGACATTGTGCAGTAAAGTGACTGCCAGTTTAAACAAATGCAAGTAAAACTGCTTGGTGACACTTGTATACAGTAAGTGAAAAAACAAAACTGATAGCAAATCTGAAAATTGTTTTAAATTAAGTTTGCAAGAACGCCAGTGACAAATGGTGTAGTTGTAGCTCTGAGTCGGTTGGTAATCAATGTTTGGACCAGCAGACTCTGGCCGTCTTCTGGAGGATGACAGCCAGAGTGTACAGGCCAAAATGTTGAGAACAAGCCGGCTCAACTCAGACCACCACTACTCAAAAGAGATTCATCAAATGGTGTTACCGCAAACTTGTCCCCTGTTTCAAACCTGTTTTCACTGACCACCAATGCATAGCTTCAGATTTAGCCTCGCTACCATTGACAGCGCCCCGTATCAATACCTCACTAACCCCTGGTTTGCTGAAAAACAACGCTGATTGGCTCCCAAAAGAGACTGCTTTGTGCGCACCTTGTTAAAAATGTTTTAGCACTTGTATGGCACTTGTAGGTTGCTTAGTACATGCGTGTCAAAATGCAAGTATTTTGATGTGATTCAAAAACAGTAACCCTAAACTGCATACAGTTTGACATGTCACAAGATCAAAGAAGAATCAGAGGGGACCTTTTGTTTATGCTGCATATCTGAGCACGCGCAGAAAGTGGATCAGCCAAAGTCCTAATTAAATTGTTCCATATTCTGGCAGATTTAAATAAATCAATTCCAGGGGTTATGAGCGAGCAGCGCGTACGGCGAGATCGATTACCCCTGGGAACGTGGTTGCTTCAAATTTTACTTTTGAAAAAAAACATTTGTTACTAATTTGTGGGAGAGTGACTGCTGACAACTGTTAAGGCCGTGTTCGAATTTGCAGTAACGGCTATGGCTAGATTTCTGTGTCAACATGCGTTGAACTTTAGTATGTCCCTAGCAACACCCATAGCCATAGCCGCCTATTCGGATACGTCCTGACATTCATCAAATTCTGCCAAAACTGTTTGTTTGTTTGTTTTTTCAAGGCAAGGTGATCACCCAAAAGACAATGTCACAAGCTAGTTGGTAATTTATAAATGGAAGATTATAAACACTGTGATGCTTTTGAGGATAGCTTGTTTAGTTACATTCTCTCTGTTTCCAGAAACAAGCCTTCTTATATTTTATAATAAGTGCTAATGTCAAGTCAGTAGTGACTTGATTTTAAATGAATAAATCACAAGTAAACTATAGGAAAACATTTTATTATTGAAAAAAAAATATAACAAAATGTACAAACCCCCAAAACGGAGCAAATTGTTTCCACAAACCCCCAAAACGGAGCAAATTGTTTCCACAAACCCCCAAAACGGAGCAAATTGTTTCCACAAACCCCCAAAACAGAGCAAAATGTTTCCACAAACCCCCAAAACGGAGCAAAATGTTTCCACAAACCCCCAAAACGGAGCAAAATGTTTCCACAAACCCCCAAAACGGAGCAAAATGTTTCCACAAACCCCCAAAACAGAGCAAAATGTTTCCACAAACCCCCAAAACAGAGCAAAATGTTTCCACAAACCCCCAAAACAGAGCAAAATGTTTCCACAAACCCCCAAAACAGAGCAAAATGTTTCCACAAACCCCCAAAACAGAGCAAAATGTTTCCACAAACCCCCAAAACAGAGCAAAATGTTTCCACAAACCCCCAAAACAGAGCAAAATGTTTCCAATGTTGTCCCCCCTCCTTTTAAAAACCAAGTAAATGACCAAAGTGAAATTTTAAATTGATGACATTAAATGTGGGTAAAATGTACCTCAAAGTTTCATGTTCCATCAGTTTGTTTAGAATTTTACAAGAATCAAGTTTTCTGCACTTTGAAAATGGCTATCATTAGATTGTAGAAGATTACCCTCCTACAGTCTGACCATTCAATGTCATCCACTGTGATATTGAATGCATTTACACAGTACACATATACATGTACATAGTTCTGTGCACAGTTATGCCATCATACACAACTCATTTCATTGAATAGTCTTAAATGGTTGATAAACTCGCTGAAAAATGTTACTGCGAGTGGAAAGGTTGTAATAACAAAATAAAACTGGAAAATGAAAGCTGCATATTGGGGAGGATTATCACTATGAGTATAGCACTGAAATATACTGTATGTCAAAATGTGTAAACACTGACAATCTACATGTCTATAGGACCACAGCATTTTCCTGTGCAGACTCAGTATTAAGGGGCTGTGTCGTCATGATCCAAGCAGGCCTGTGGCTGTACATGGAATTATGAACTCTCACCCAGTTATAACACAAGCGCACGCTCTCCATTGGTATGGGAGGGAGGGGGTGCATACAGTAACTGGGTGAGAGTTCATAATTCCATGTACAGCCACAGGCCTGCTTTGATCATGATGACACAGCCCCTTTTAATTTAAGAAAATATGCGACACCTCACGCCAAAATCAGGCACTTCTCAGAAATGGCATAAACATTGAAGACAACCCAAACATCAGGCTTGGTATCAATGTCTCAAATATACTCTATGTTGAGAACAGACCATAGACCACGTAAACTGTCACTTTTACATGCGACATCACATGTTTACAAAAGAGCCACTTCACGGAAGAAAACAATAAATTTGTATGGAGATTGCACCTTGTATGATTTTTATAAATTGTTGATATGGAACACATCTCAAAACTTGTTCAGCTGTTATTTTTATAACTCTCTAATTTGTGTGGATATTATAAAACAAAATATAAAGTTTCCCATATGTTCAGTGAGTATCTTGCCTGCCAGAAAGGCACTGGAATGTAAAGTCACTCATGTTTGTAAACAAAGGTTACATGGTCTCTAGGCCCTAATGAGGTGTCATTTGAAATCTTTCTTATCTATTGGATGAAAAAAAATCAATCCAGTTTTTAGGTTCAGCAGGAAGTGTCTGGTTTTGAAATGTAGCGTCACATCCACGTTGATATAACCCTAAATTGGGGCAGGTAAAGTCGAATTTGTAAACTGTTGTTGAACTCGTAACAAATACTTAATTTCCATGTATATATATATAAATATGTTTTTGTTGGGAGGTTTTTATAATAGATAATTTAATTTGATAGACAATTAGTTTGATTAAAAGGGCAACACCAGCCTTGATTTATGTGACCGTTGGTAAAAAAAACCAACAAAACGAAACAGCTTAACTTACATTTCTTTCACTCGCTTGTTATGAAATTGTTTTTTGTGGTATAAGTATAAAACTCACATAATGATGTATTTTTAGCAAATGTTTGTCGTCTTCTTGATTTAGTTGGCTGGACTTGGATCTGTATTTTGTCTCCTGGTTGATTAATTTGTTTGACGGTATGTTCATTAAAAACTGAGTGTAGACTTCTAAATACAATGATGGAATACTCCAATCTGATTTACAGTGGACGTTTATTTAGGTTTAGAACGTCCTCCTTGGGTTGCGGTCCGTTGACGTGGAATTGCGCTTGCTGTGCTACTCGCTCGCTGTTTCCCCCTTAAAAAGAGGGACAAAGGATTCTGGAAACTCCCTTTTTCCAAGGGTTATTGAGTACCTGGTTATTGTACAAACGAGGATTACAAGAGATCGAAAAGCTACCACCATTGTTTATAATTGTATTCCAGCATACCATGGCAGATTATTGCTTACATTTTATGAGAAAGTTTGTCATTATAATTTGCTAAGTTGGGTTTTCATTGTGACAACAGACAATATTCTCAAAAATAAATTATTCTGAAAGTTCGAAAAATTAATAATGCCCAAATTTATTGTATTTATTCATTACCAATGTGTAGTGGTTTTGAGAGCAAATCTGAAAGTCTTGACCAACTCGAACAACTGAAATAATGATACAGGAGCAAAACACACACACAAATTAGTGAAAGATTGCCACGATTTGAACACAGCTGTTATATATTTATCCTTGCCAAAATCACTCTCAAAATGATATTATTTAACAAGAAAATAGTGTTATAAAAAGTAGAACGGTATACTTCCTAACAAAATATTTGAAAAATAGAAAAAGAAGAGAATGACAGATAAACTGGTTCATCAGATGTGGAATTATTGTTAACATAAAGGTACAAACTTTTAACTAAGCACATGCTTTTTCTAATCTAACACAGACAATAAAATTCTTATAATTTTATAGACTAGGCCCAATTTTTAAATTTTTCAAAATAACCATTTACATATAAATTTCTATTATCTAAGGCTGAACATATAACATACTGGTTGTTGGTGTTCAAATTAAAAATTGTTCCCAAGAAAGTAAATCATATATTTGAGGGTTTTGTTTTTGTTTTTGCTTTTTTTAGACCAGAAATCAACAACTCGGACTTGAAAAGAAACCTTTTTACGTAAGTCGTCATCATTACATATGGATCACTACATATACTATGGTTTGCATTATACCAATTCAAGTCGACACATGTTACACACGTAGCGAGCAGGTATATCATTATTTTATCTACATCTTGTTTACATTTAATCAAGCGAATGAGGAATCGATGTCAAAACAGAAGTATTGACTGACTTTGTGAATCAATGTCACAGTGGTATAAACCACTCTGGCAGAATCATTGCTTGTGATTTTTACAACAAAATAAGTTCCTTTCTTAAAATGTTTACTTTTAATCTTTCCAGCAGCCGTGTGCAGCCAGGAAGATGGCTGGCTGGAGTAAAGCTTGACATGTCCAAAATTGGCTGCTGCTGATAATTATTAGGGTGTTACTAAGGGCTTGCTATCCTTCAATACATGTCAAGAAGACGACCCCAACCTTATCCCCCGCCCAAGAAGGGCAATATAAATGTGGATGCTGAAGAACTTATAAACAGTATTTGGCCTCCTAGAAAAAACCCCAAAAAGGCTGGCCCAGTTTTTGAACGCATGATTCTTGTGGAAAATGGCGCCCAAGTTGGCCGACGGAACCTATAGCAGAGTAAAACCTATATCATCAGAGTAGAACCTATATCAGAGTTGTGCAGCCATAGTCGTGATTTGGAGGAGACAGAATGAAAGACTGATAGATGTGTTTAGAGATACAGACCAATATGGCCAAAAAGTATCCCTAATCGGGGAAAGGGGGAACAAAAGCAGTTTCAGCTACTGCAGTGGTTTCAGTGTTTTGCTTTCAAACAAATCTCAACTATCACAACAATTTCAGTGAGGCAACCAGGAGAGCATGTACAAATGGCTTGGGATGTTTTCCTGTCTGTTGGGCACAGGTTCAATCAGTATAATTCTAGTTCACACATTAGTTTATAACAAACTGTTACTGATTTTCCCTGACATTACAGAGTTACATGCATCTGTAGAGATTCCTTGATTCCGTGTGTACTTGGTTCCTGTATTATCCAGATACTGCCCCCAAGCTATTACTGTCTGCAACGCTCACCATTTTGGGAGTCAAATTGCATAGGTCACTACACTGTATAACACATGGGCACATTGACTCCCAAAATGGCGCATTCAAGATTATTGTGATGATGACGTCAGGTGAATTTGGTCAATATGACAATTTCTCTTTTTACATTTAATGTATATCTGTAATGTTTCAACAAAAACGAACCTTTTAACTCTACCTGATAATTAAACCTCAGATTCTTTGGTGTCCAAATTGGCGGCTACGGCTATGACTGTTACTAAGGGCATTGCTATGGGCTTTCTGTGATTTAATACATGTGTCATCGAAGCCGCAACCACTAATTTGGACACAGTCTTACTCTCGGAAAGCAATCTTTACTCAAGTTTATGGGTCTTCCTGAAAGCACGACTTTGCCTCCGTAGTATAATGGAATGTTGCTGCGTAGATACAAGCCACTGTGGTAGATACCAGCCACTGTGGTAGATACAAGCCACTGTGGTAGATACAAGCCGCTGTCATGGTTTACATAATGAGTGGATACTTGTAGGCAGCAGGGCAAGTGAGAGACAGGGA
The DNA here is from genome assembly GCA_037783415.1 of Leptasterias polaris. Taxonomy (NCBI): domain Eukaryota; kingdom Metazoa; phylum Echinodermata; class Asteroidea; order Forcipulatida; family Asteriidae; genus Leptasterias; species Leptasterias polaris. The sequence goes on from JAZGTN010000022.1 coordinate 9,353,381, forward strand.
ACCTACGCAATGGCTTTGGCTTCAGGAAGGAAACCTTCCCAATACTGGATCAACTGTTGAGAGACAAAACATTGAAATATAAGCAGTTGTTTCTCTCTTTATAACCCTCCTACTGTGTGACCATATAATATCATCCACAGTGATTTTGAATGATGGATAAACTATGCTTGCCTATGATACGCTACCATGTGGTGAATGCATCTGTACAGTACACACTCAACCCTCCCACTGTCTGACCATTCAATATCATCCACTTTGGTTTTGAATTACAGATAAATCTGTGTCCGCCTACATTCTGGTGATTGCATAATGCACATTACATAGTCAACCCTCCCACTGTCTGACCTTTCAATATCACCCTCTGTTTTTTAGAGTGATGGATGCCCTATGGCTGCACTATGATATCATGTGGTGAATACATCCATACAGTACAGACATATTACACTGTGAGTCCTGTGCACAGTTGTACCACCACACACAATTCAGGCAGTTTAACAGTTTCAAATGACCGGTCGGTTAACTTGCTAGAAAAATGTCACCAAGAGTAGGAGGGTTAACCATCGGTTAAGATTTCCTTCCCATATCATATCCATGCTTGACAGGAGGAAATGAATCTACCACATAGACAATAAGGATGAATACCATCATCAATATAAAATGGAAAGTATATAAACAAAATTGATTTTTGACATGTAAATACTATACCCACAATTTAACTCCAATACATGTATATCAAAATAAATTCAGAACACTAAGTAACTATACATCTGTTTGGCTAAACAATAGTCAGATGTACATAAATAAATGTATACAAACAAAGTGAGGCAAGAGAATGAAGAGAGGTACACAAAAGCATTCACAAATCATTATTGATTGAAAACAATTATACATTTCAAACAATTTCAATGACAAAATAAGACAAATTCATCAATTTAAAAGCCAGATAATGTCACACACTGATCAAACAGACCCAAAACAAACAGCAAAACATCATGATACTACATCAAGCCGGTTCAGACTTCACACATGACACAAACAACCTTGTACACACGCTGATTGAATTGAATTGTTTCTCCAATTGTGATGCAGGGAAATTTGCTTTGCTTTCACAACTCACGTAAAGTATGAACCAGGCTCAACTCCATTCATAAATACATCTCTATAAACAGAAGAACATTTCTGCAGTGGGAGAAAATTGCACAAAGGAAAAGCACAGCAATTGATCACAAAATGTTTCCCAAGTAATAAAAAGAGTGAACTTTTTGTTTACCTGTTGCTGATGGTTCATCAAAGCTTCCAGATATTTGATGATAACAGAACGGAAGTCAGTCATTCGATTCACCTACAATCAAGATTTGTACATTTCATTTTAAATTCTTTGTTAGATAGGAAAATGCTATTTTCAACAGAAGAATACAAAATGGTTAGTTTTCTAAGGGTGTGGTTGTAGGCATTAAAAATAGGCCTAAATTAAGGTTCACCTCTAGGAACAATCAGACAAGACTACATGAATTGACCAATCAAATACTGACAGGATGCATGTAGTGACGAATCAAATCACAGAAATGGCTCAATGTATTGACCAATCAAATCACAGAAATTATTACATGTATCGACCAATCTAATCACAGAAATGGTTACACGTATTGACAAATCAAATCACATGAGGGCAGGGGCAAGAGTCATTGCTGAAAAAAAAAAAAAAATCAATTACTGCAATAAAGTCTACTGTAAGAATGTTTATAATGATAAGAGTGAACATTGTATAATACACCAAGTCAGTCAAAATGACACAAGAGTTTCAATATTAGATGTGATCACACAACACATATTACATCTTAGGAAGCGTCTCAAAAGTGGGAATGATTGGACAGTTCTAATTGGAATGAATAAGTATTGCAGCATGCGCGCATGGACCGTTCCAATGGATTGCCAGAACATTCCATTGGAGTATTCAACATACTAATGCACATATTCACTACTGTAGGATTGCTTAACAAGAGTTTCAATCTATAATCGTTCATTGAATTTTAAATGATCTTACTCAATAGACAAATAATACAAATGAACGTCTCAACAGACCTTATGGTGTACACTTTACTTTAAATACAGCAGCAAAAATAAATGCACTTTAAGAGTTAAATTAGCTAAGATCCCTTTTGTATTTACCTCAAATCTGCTGTACTCTTTACGAATCGTCTTGGAGATAAGTTCAAAATCCTTCTGTCCTTTAGTCTCTTTGCCTTCCCACTGGGAGAGAACCAAACAAAAGAACACTTTACTTGAGTTCGACGCTTTGCACAACCCTTTCACAAACGATCCATTTAAATTTAGCAGCTGGTGTTGGATGAACAGGGGTGTTAATATTGTAGGTCATTTTAATTGGCCTGCTTGGTTTAAAAAAGTGCACTTAGGTGGCATTGGTGGCTAGTTGGTAAAGCGCCCACCTCTCACAACTGTGACACTAGTTCAATCTCCGGTTAGGGCCATAGATGAGTTGAGTTGTGCATTGCTTCTCTGGGCCCTCTGGTTTTCAAACACTATGGTCATATATGGGCCAATGTGCATTGCTTCTCTGGGCCCTCTGGTTTTCAAACACTATGGTCATATATGGGCCAATGTGCATTGCTTCTCTGGGCCCTCTGGTTTTCAAACACTATGGTCATATATGGGCCAATGTGCATTGCTTCTCTGGGCCCTCTGGTTTTCAAACACTATGGTCATATATGGGCCAATGTGCATTGCTTCTCTGGGCCCTCTGGTTTTCAAACACTATGGTCATATATGGGCCAATGTGCATTGCTTCTCTGGGCCCTCTGGTTTTCAAACACTATGGTCATATATGGGCCAATGTGCATTGCTTCTCTGGGCCCTCTGGTTTTCAAACACTATGGTCATATATGGGCCAATGTGCATTGCTTCTCTGGGCCCTCTGGTTTTCAAACACTATGGTCATATATGGGCCAATGTGCATTGCTTCTCTGGGCCCTCTGGTTTTCAAACACTATGGTCATATATGGGCCAATGTGCATTGCTTCTCTGGGCCCTCTGGTTTTCAAACACTATGGTCATATATGGGCCAATGTGCATTGCTTCTCTGGGCCCTCTGGTTTTCAAACACTATGGTCATATATGGGCCAATGTGCATTGCTTCTCTGGGCCCTCTGGTTTTCAAACACTATGGTCATATATGGGCCAATGTGCATTGCTTCTCTGGGCCCTCTGGTTTTCAAACACTATGGTCATATATGGGCCAATGTGCATTGCTTCTCTGGGCCCTCTGGTTTTCAAACACTATGGTCATATATGGGCCAATGTGCATTGCTTCTCTGGGCCCTCTGGTTTTCAAACACTATGGTCATATATGGGCCAATGTGGATGGCTTGATAAGGTGCCTTTGCATGCCTTGGGCTCAAGCATGTTAGCCATGGCCTTCGCAATTCAGCTTTTCAACTGAGTGAGGATGATCAGCGTTCAAAATAAGTATTATTCTCATTATAAATACATAATATTATTGTTAAGGGGTAAAAGAGGTGGCAGCTGAAGTCTTACATCCTTAATTTCCTCCTGTATTTGGGCCAGTTTCTCCGGTTTCCCCCCAATCTTTAGCTTGGCCTCTTGCTCCCTCTTTTTGGCTAGCGTCATTTGTGCCGACTGCCAAGTCCCGAACAGCTTCTCTCGCTCACGGAATGCGTCCTGTTAGGAAAGGTGATTAAAAAAGTGATCATCTTGTCAGAGAATTTCATTTTAAATCAAGCATAAACATCGAATTCATAAATCAAATTCTGGTAAAGAGAGATACATGCAACATTGTTTGGTTCAAAGGAATAACAAACTTCTTCAGTGGAATTTACAGCAAGAAATAAAAGCAATACAACAACTTAGTCTGACACAAACAATAACAAATGAACATTCAAGAATAAATCACACAAACAGCCATTACTTCAAATCATGTCGTTAGGTTCCCTGTGTTATTACAGCCTTGATAAGCAATATGTAGTCAAAGAGCCAATCTAATTCTCTGTTTGCCTCAACTACATCACACATGTGTTTGTATGAGGAGTGGACACCTAATGGTGACCTGACATCATGGAACTTGTTTTCACCAATCCAATACCAATCAAGGCCGTGTATGAAATGGTGGTTGCAACTACTTCTCATTGCCAAACTGAGCCTGAACGGGGGATGAAAGAGACTGGTCTTGAACAACTCACTCTGACTGAACCGATAAGGCCAATGTAATCTTTCAACAACTCGGACAGGACGTAGAAGTCGGTGTTTGCCTGTTCGTGGTGCAGCTGGTCAATCTTCTCCTCGGTCTCAGCCAGTTGTGAAATGGCCCTGGAGAGGGCGGTGTGCTCCTCTGAGTTTCCCAGCATTGCTGAGCTCTTGGCGAAAAGAGCCGTGCAACCCCCGAGCTCTGCAGGGAGAGAAATTACTCAGTCAAATATTTGTTGCCAAATTGAAATTCCAGGGAACCTGGCATCGGAATTAAAATATTCATACTAACGAGGGACGTTTGGGACACTAGGTGGCAGCAGACTTACAAGGAAAATCTATTGTTTTTGAAAATGTGCGCATGCTTAGAACTATGTAAACAATGGAAATTTACCTGTCTGCTGCCACCTAGTGTTCCACAGTCTCCCACTGAGTTGAGCCTTTGCCCATGTTTTACATACATTGTACTCTGCACTAATTTAATCTTAACTTGTTATTACTGGAGTGAGAGTCATTGCTGACAAAAAGCAAGCCAGGAATTTCATCTCTGGGAGGGCAAGACAATTTTCAATTTACAAAAGGCAACTTTTGAGAGGGCAACAAGGCTAAAACAATGGCAACGGAGGACATGGCCCCCGTGTAACTTCAGGTCTGAAAAGGGTCTTGAAAAACAATCAAAATTTAAGAAGGCAAGTTTGAATGACTTTTCCACTTTTTACTGACAACATAAGTTAAAGATTTTGGGAGCAGCAGCATCATCAACAAGCGTAATTAGTTAATATCTGAAGCTATTTTGTTTACCAGGCAGACACAAAAAACAACAACAGCCTTCTCCACGCTCCATTTCTACGGTTGGAGCAAAGATAGCCGAGGTGGATCGACTTACCTCTCCTATGGGCGACCATACTCTCCACGCTAAGATGAAGCTTCTTCAGCTGAGAATCAAGGCCATCTATCTGCTGATGCTTCTCTTCAAACCACTGTAAGACAATAACAAAATGTCAACACCTCAACAACTCCAACAGCTAACATTGTACAAAAACCATGCATGGGACTGTTGTTGATTAAGCCCAAGCACATTACTTATAGGGGCACATTGCCTAGAAATCTCGTAAAATGTTGATTTGGAATTGCCTTATCCTTTTAAAGAGTTGTTCATGCACTAAAACACCTACAGTGTGTTGTAACTAGTGAGTAGTGATTAAACACCTACAGTGTGTTGTAACTAGTGAGTAGTGATTAAACACCTACAGTGTGTTGTAACTAGTGAGTAGTGATTAAACACCTACAGTGTGTTGTAACTAGTGAGTAGTGATTAAACACCTACAGTGTGTTGTAACTAGTGAGTAGTGATTAAACACCTACAGTGTGTTGTAACTAGTGAGTAGTGATTAAACACCTACAGTGTGTTGTAACTAGTGAGTAGTGATTAAACACCTACAGTGTGTTGTAACTAGTGAGTAGTGATTAAACACCTACAGTGTGTTGTAACTAGTGAGTAGTGATTAAACACCTACAGTGTGTTGTAACTAGTGAGTAGTGATTAAACACCTACAGTGTGTTGTAACTAGTGAGTAGTGATTAAACACCTACAGTGTGTTGTAACTAGTGAGTAGTGATTAAACACCTACAGTGTGTTGTAACTAGTGAGTAGTGATTAAACACCTACAGTGTGTTGTAACTAGTGAGTAGTGATTAAACACCAACAGTGTGTTGTAACTAGTGAGTAGTGATTAAACACCTACAGTGTGTTGTAACTAGTGAGTAGTGATTAAACACCTACAGTGTGTTGTAACTAGTGAGTAGTGATTAAACACCTACAGTGTGTTGTAACTAGTGAGTAGTGATTAAACACCTACAGTGTGTTGTAACTAGTGAGTAGTGATTAAACAAACATAAATTTGCCTCTGGAAATACAACCAGCGGAACATAACCAGTCCAAAATTTGGACTTACAAAAATGGCAGACTGTGCTCTGTTATGAAATTGAACAAAAAACACACATTTTCAAGGGATATTTCTGTGAATTATTATATTACACTTTTAGAATATCTTTCATATCACATTTATTTCAAAACAAACACTTTTTATAGCCCACAGTTAGAAGTTTGGGGAGGTGGAAGGCCGTGTTTGTGTTTGTGAAATATCCTGTTCCACAGTAGTAACCTAAATATATACATGTACCACAGTAGCTACCACAGTAGCTTCCACAGTAGCTTCCACAGTAGCTTCCACAGTAGCTTCCACAGTAGCTACCACAGTAGCTACCACAGTAGCTACCACAGTAGCTACCACAGTAGCTACTGTGGTAGCTACCACAGTAGCTACCACAGTAGGTACCACATAAAGAAGGGTTAGAACTACCACTAAATTTAGCCTTGTTTTTGGCTGCTCTGACCTGATCTGACTCGGTGACCTTGGACGTGATCTTTTGGGCTGTGTCCACCACACGACTAAAGGCACGCAGCATTCCTGCCCCACTCAATGCTGATGTACTGGTCGCTTTAGGAAGCTGAAATCAAAATTTAAAAGATGTTTACTTAACCTTCACAGTCCATACATTATGAATGTTCCTCTTCAGTAAACAATAGTCATTGCTGACAAAAAGGTCTGAAATTAGGATCTAACGTTTAGGAGGTATGTTGAAATGATGGCATTTCCACCTTTTGGTAACCCCTGGAGTTAAAGATTTATAGGAGATTTTGGGAACAGCAACCACAGCACTAGAGAAGTAAATCAAAGAGCAGGATTTATAGGAGATTTTGGGAACAGCAACCACAGCACTAGAGAAGTAAATCAAAGAGCAGGATTTTGGGAACAGCAACCACAGCACTAGAGAAGTAAATCAAAGCGCAGGATTTCTTTATATCTGAAGAACAAAACAGCTGATTTTTTTTCACCAAGCAGATGTAAAAAAGTCTGACTTCAGATAAAAGTCTAGAATTTCTTATCCCTAAATGATGTGAGCTTGCTCAAAATCCCCTGTATTCCCTCTTTGTTTGTTTTTGGAAAGGGGGAGGGGGCAGGGAGGGAAAAATTCCAGTTACTTTTGTTGCAATTTGTTTCTACTAATCAAATCTAATTCTAGGATGAACAAAGAAAAATTGACTAGAGCAGCATTTAAACATGCGACCTCCGGAAAAAACCCTATTCATTTCAAAAGTAACACCTTTACACATTTACTCAAAGTATATATCGACATTACCTCTTCTTTCTCCAGAAATTCTATAAATTTTTCATCCTGTTGTAGCAGTGGATGGGAAGCAGTTCGGTTGAGGTATCGCTCCAGTGATGCACGCCGCTTACCTACAAAGTCCATGGAATTGGACTCTTCAGCAGACTTTGACATCTTCACTTTGGTCATACCTAATCACAGACAAATGATAGCCTTTCAGTTTTGTTTCTTTCAATGAATAGGTTGTAGGAGTGATGTTGAAAATGATGGCATTTTTTGTATTTTTATAATCCATTCAGTTTTAGAATTCAAAGAGCTTTTAGGAACAGTGTCTTCAGCACTAGACAGGCATAATACTTGGTACTTAGAACAAAGTTGGAGAATTTGATTGAATACAAGAGCTTGCCCACATGTACATATACAAAAAGCAGACTTGAATAGGTGCCAGGCTAGAGGTGCCAGGCTAGAGATGTAAAATCAAAGAGCATTATTTCTTTATATCTACAGGACATAAAAAACAAATAGTTTAAATTTTGATAAATGTCAGGCATTTGTGACAAACTTAGTCAGGCCGTCCAAACAACCACTGAATGGGTTGGGAATACCCTGGTTTAATTTCATAGAGGTGTTAGGTAGAAACTATTGCACAAAATAAACAGGGCACCAGTCACAACAATGTCAACTTAATGCCGTTTTGGCTGGTTACTCGAATGCACTTTTCTGTACTTGAACTTTCTCTCCAACCAGCTTTATGAAACTTGGCCCAGTCCCATATAAATACCTTGTTAGCTGTTTCGCTGTGCAGAGAAACAGCTCTTGTTTTCGTTAAAGTTTTTCCTTTTTTTTTTTTTTATTCGTCCGTTTCAGACACACGGAAGTCATTCAAATAACGCACGTCGCGTTCTAAGCGCCGTTTTGCCTAGTTCCCGATAAGCAATTGCAATGAAACTTTCAGTGATGAAAGGCATTGATGCAAGGAAGGTCCTAAAAGAAATTCGTCATGATGACGTCATCACCTGTCACGTGACGTCATCTTAAAGATTTATATTTTAAATATTTGAAAATGCGTATCAAATCAGCCACAAGAGACCGTAGGTTTCCGTTTACGGGATTGGGTAGGTATGAATTAGGGCTTCATTTTATTCAGTGTGCGTGACCTCACGTGACATCTACTTCCGGTCGAAACCGGAAGTGCCTTCGTAATTCAAAAGTGCTAAATGTTATGAAAATGCTTTCAACGATGTTAGTGTCCGGCAAGGATGTGCAGTTTTAAAAAAATACCGATGACGTCACGATACACAAGAGCGCCCTCTAGCGGCAGGTTGAAAACTGTTCAAAATGGACTTTTTGAAGATGTGTGTGAAGTTTTGTGTAATCACTTCAAAATTTACACATATGTTGATCATCAGGCAGCCATCATATGTGTGAAGTTTCAGATCAATGACGTCATCGGGGGTCACGTGACGCGGCATTAAAGGTGCCTTTTTTGAAGTCGTATATCTCCCAAAGTAAAAGTGCGATCATGTTGAAACTTGGTAGGTTGTTAGATATTGGCAAGTTCTTGTAAATTTTGAAATGACATCATGATGACGTCATCACACGATTTTTTATGATTTTTTTTGTTTTTTGCCCCTTTAAGTCATCAATTGCTAACAAAAACATGCTTTAATCAAAATTCTTTTTTAAACAGGCTTGATACGTCATAACTGCTTTGAAAACAAATTGACGTCATCATTTGTAAGGTTTAAAAACCTTAAAGGTACAGTTTTACAAGATATATAGACAATGAATTGGATCTCATTAATCATTGCATTAATCATTGTATAATTAATTTGATTATGTACACACTATACTAATTTGATATTCAGATGAGTAATTTGAAAATATTATAAGCGAAACAGCTCTGCATTTGTGCACAAATGCAATGTCACGTGTCTAGTTTTTGTTTGTAATTTAAATCATTGACGTTCCAGAGAAACATTTTGGGGCCAATGATTTTTCGTTTTGGCAACAAAACAAACCGTGTCTTCAAAACCCCAAACACTCTGCTTACAGTGAAATCTGGTAAACACGATCTGTCCTACTGTGCACATGGTGTAGGCTTTAATCAAATGTTCAGGCTATTAGATCATAATTTTTTCAGATTTTTCAAAGTAAAGCAGATATAATATCATGCCTGCTTGTGGTATGGATGTCCTTACCAACAACACTCTTCTCAGGGGCGGGGGGTACAATGTGTCCTTTTGTAGTGTGTCTCTCCACTAGCTTCTGGTGAATACCCAGAAAGTCACTGAAACGTCGAGTTACAGATGTCTCTGGTTTCTTGAAGGACGGATTACTTGTCTGATAAAAGTAAAACAAATAAACTAAAGTTTATTTATTTGTTTATCATTAAAAATAAATTCCTATTTATATATTCATTTAATTTTCTCATGCCTTTTTATTTATTTATTTATCTATTTTAAATCATTTATTTCATTTATATTATTTATTTCATTTCATTTAGTTTATTTAATTAATTTATTTAGTTTATCATATTTACTTTATCAACTTTATTTAATTGTTTTCTTGTTTATTTTATTTTTATTATTATTATTATTTTTGTTTTTTGGGGGGAGGGGGGGGGGGGGGGGAAGGATAAAGGCTTTGTATCTCACATTGTCTTTGGATAGAGACAGTAACAGTCTACCAGTCTATGGTAACTCAACACCCAAAGTGTTGGACTTGAGATTAAAACTGGTGTAATTATATCAAGTGCCAAATAGATTCTACTTGGGCCTGCATCCTATAAAGTCAGACAAAACATCCTGAACAGGACTTTGGAGGAGGGAACGTTAGGGTTAACTCCAGAGCAAGTTTTGAAAAAAACTCAGTAAATAAACCTTGGATAAATTGCTTTCATTTATAATTACTTGGGATGATGTAAAAGATGTCAAGTTTTGGTGTCTGAAACAAACGACTCCAGCTACGGCTATGGCTGTATTGACAATGTTGAATATGAGGACTTTTCAGCAATCAAGACATAGCCACTACCAAAGCCACTGATTCGGACAGTCTTTGAGTCAAACCAAACCAAACAGATTCTGAACTAGTGCAGAGTTGCCAATATTTGCATCTTGCAATCAGGGAGATTTTGCACAACAATCATGAAGATATTCAGAATTACATTCATCATAATAAGGAAAAAGTTTCCATAATCAGGGAGATTTTCAAATGTGCTCATCAGAACATGGAATGATTGGTTCATCAGAACATGGAATGATTGGCTCATCAGAACATGGAATGATTGGCTCATCAGAACATGGAATGATTGGCTCATCAGAACATGGAATGATTGGCTCATCAGAACATGGAATGATTGGCTCATCAGAACATGGAATGATTGGCTCATCAGAACATGGAATGATTGGCTCATCAGAACATGGAATGATTGGCTCATCAGAACATGGAATGATTGGCTCATCAGAACATGGAATGATTGGCTCATCAGAACATGGAATGATTGGCTCATCAGAACATGGAATGATTGGCTCATCAGAACATGGAATGATTGGCTCATCAGAACATGGAATGATTGGTTCATCAGAACATGGAATGATTGGCTCATCAGAACATGGAATGATTGGCTCATCAGAACATGGAATGATTGGTTCATCAGAACATGGAATGATTGGTTCATCAGAACATGGAATGATTGGTTCATCAGAACATGGAATGATTGGTTCATCAGAACATGGAATGATTGCAGAGCTGCCAACATTGGTTTTTGAAAATCAGGAAGTTTTTTTTTTTTAAGTCAGAAAGACTCGATCTCAGCGCGCGTCACAACGATTTTTGCTGAAATAAAAACCAATATTCATGTACAGACAGATATACTTTTGAAATATTACCAACAAATATTGCTGTTTATGTTTTAAATGCTTTGCACATGTTTTTAGTTTTGAAGCAAGCACTGACCAATCTTTCTAATCCTATCCTATTGTTGCCTAAATAGAGGACCAGCATGGTCAGACGATGCTAAGTTTAAGTTATGTTCGATAAGAAAACATGTGAACAAAGTTCCGCCTTTATTATGCTGTCATCTGTGCCCGATTTTCTAAAAAATCTGTAATTCCTGGCGTGCTGGATCGTGCTGTTGTACTGTTCACGCAATGTTTGTCGGATCGGAATCTATGTGTCGCAAGATGTCATTTTGTCCGCCATATTTCACTGAAACATCTGAAATACACGTGGTACAGAACGCTTGATTTTCATCCTAAGTTGATTTTTTAATACATGGCCATTCTTTGTGGTCATCGCCTCTGTATTTTTGCGCATATTTGATTTTTTCCAGCGACTTACCGGTTGCTCTGCAGGGCGGCGCCATTTTGCTTTATATTTCCAACCTCGTTCCCAGTAGTGTACGATCGTGCAGCGTCATTTGCTCGATCGTGGGCAGCGCGTCGTAGCGATACCACTAGTAAACACTGTAAGCATCTCTTCCAGGGGTTAGTGAAGAGAGGTATCGATACAGCGTGGTGCCCATGGTAGCGAGGCTGATCAGTGCGACACATAGCACATGTATGGATGCGCAGAAGACGAAACTGCGGTTAGAACAACTTTTTCTGCGCATCTATGGCAATTAAATATGCACATGCGCAACCATTATAAACACACACGGGACGGAGGGCTAGGAAATTCGTAAATTTTATTATTTTTTCCATCAGTAGGTTGGGGATCCGGGAGATTTTGACTGCTTGCGGGATGTCGGAAGATTGCCGTCAAATACGGGAGTCTTCCGCAAAATCCGGAAGAGTTGGCAGCTCTGTGATTGGTTCATCAGAACATGGAATGATTGGTTCATCAGAACATGGAATGATTGGCTCATCAGAACATGGAATGATTGGCTCATCAGAACATGGAATGATTGGTTCATCAGAACATGGAATGATTGGCTCATCAGAACATGGAATGATTGGTTCATCAGAACATGAAATGATTGGTTCATCAGAACATGGAATGATTGGTTCATCAGAACATGGAATGATTGGTTCATCAGAACATGGAATGATTGGTTCATCAGAACATGGAATGATTGGTTCATCAGAACATGGAATGATTGGTTCATCAGAACATGGAATGATTGGTTCATCAGAACATGGAATGATTGGTTCATCAGAACATGGAATGATTGGTTCATCAGAACATGGAATGATTGGTTCATCAGAACATGGAATGATTGGCTCATCAGAACATGGAATGATTGGCTCATCAGAACATGGAATGATTGGCTCATCAGAACATGGAATGATTGGCTCATCAGAACATGGAATGATTGGCTCATCAGAACATGGAATGATTGGTTCATCAGAACATGGAATGATTGGCTCATCAGAACATGGAATGATTGGTTCATCAGAACATGGAATGATTGGTTCATCAGAACATGGAATGATTGGTTCATCAGAACATGGAATGATTGGCTCATCAGAACATGGAATGATTGGCTCATCAGAACATGGAATGATTGGCTCATCAGAACATGGAATGATTGGTTCATCAGAACATGGAATGATTGGCTCATCAGAACATGGAATGATTGGCTCATCAGAACATGGAATGATTGGCTCATCAGAACATGGAATGATTGGTTCATCAGAACATGGAATGATTGGTTCATCAGAACATGGAATGATTGTTTCATCAGAACATGGAATGATTGGCTCATCAGAACATGGAATGATTGGCTCATCAGAACATGGAATGATTGGCTCATCAGAACATGGAATGATTGGCTCATCAGAACATGGAATGATTGGTTCATCAGAACATGGAATGATTGGTTCATCAGAACATGGAATGATTGGCTCATCAGAACATGGAATGATTGGTTCATCAGAACATGGAATGATTGGTTCATCAGAACATGGAATGATTGGTTCATCAGAACATGGAATGATTGGCTCATCAGAACATGGAATGATTGGCTCATCAGAACATGGAATGATTGGTTCATCAGAACATGGAATGATTGGTTCATCAGAACATGGAATGATTGGTTCATCAGAACATGGAATGATTGGCTCATCAGAACATGGAATGATTGGTTCATCAGAACATGGAATGATTGGCTCATCAGAACATGGAATGATTGGTTCATCAGAACATGGAATGATTGGTTCATCAGAACATGGAATGATTGGTTCATCAGAACATGGAATGATTGGCTCATCAGAACATGGAATGATTGGTTCATCAGAACATGGAATGATTGGTTCATCAGAACATGGAATGATTGGCTCATCAGAACATGGAATGATTGGTTCATCAGAACATGGAATGATTGGCTCATCAGAACATGGAATGATTGGCTCATCAGAACATGGAATGATTGGTTCATCAGAACATGGAATGATTGGTTCATCAGAACATGGAATGATTGGCTCATCAGAACATGGAATGATTGGCTCATCAGAACATGGAATGATTGGCTCATCAGAACATGGAATGATTGGCTCATCAGAACATGGAATGATTGGTTCATCAGAACATGGAATGATTGGCTCATCAGAACATGGAATGATTGGCTCATCAGAACATGGAATGATTGGTTCATTTTCAAGGAATTTTCTGCAGAATCAGGAATAGTTAGCAGCTCTGCTAGTGGCTGCGGCTGGACCATGCCAACATGCCTTCAATTATAGTCTGCACTCAGCAACAGCCTTGGCAACAGACATAGCCGCAGCCAATGCTAGTGGCTGAGGCTGAATCACCAAGCCAACATGTCTTCAATTATAGTCTGCACTCAGCAACAGCCTGGCAGCAGCCAATGCTAGTGGCTGAATCACCACTTAAACATGCCTTCAATTATAGTCTGCACTAAGCAACAGCCTTAGCAACAGCCATAGCCACAGCCACCAATTCATACACAACCCATAAATGGAAGGATAATAAGATTACTTACTTATAATGAAGTACTACATGACAACCATTGTGTACTCTCCCTTTAAATTAATCAGTGTACTCTACCCAGGGAATTCAGCCCACCCTCTTGGCTATAATATTCTCATTAGTGACTGAAATCTCAAATACCCAAACATCTGGACCCAGATAAGATTGGACGTGTTTGGCTTCAAACCAAGCCTGTTGTTTTGTCTGTGCACGTGTAAACCACCACAAGCAAGCACAGATTGTACACGTGCGGGGGGGGGGGGGGGGGGGGGGGGGGGGGGGGGGGGGGGGGGGGGGGTTGTTGGTCACACCCCTGAACTTCCAGGCTGTTACCATTTAGAGGATATACAGAAAATTGACATTATTACAGTAAAACTAGAGTTTGGATACAATAGTGGGAATGTCTTTCGGCACTGACTTGGCACTGACATGATGATCAGTTCAAACTTTTCAAGAAATTTTGAAGGCAAAGGAAAGAATCCCCAAATCAGGTACAATTCTGACAAATGACAGGCCGGCATGTGGCTTCACACTCAAGCCCAAATGATACTGTTTGGAGGAAAACTAACAAATCTGGTGGAATAGTTGAAGGAAAACTTGAAACAAAGTGGAAAAAACTGGAAAACTGGAAAAAAACCTGACAACAGAATCAGACAAAACTTGGGCAAGACAAGGGAAAGGATCTGTGGAAGTTAAGGCTGTGGGGGGGGGGGGGGGGGGGGGGGGGTGTTATGAAATACAGATAGAGGACCATACCTTTGTTGTCACCTTATACGCCATATAAGCACTCATACCATCACCTGAAATAAAGAACAAAGCTTTAATGAATGGATGGACAGTTCTCTGTGGTGCACATACTCTTATGCACTTTTTAAACCAAGTAGGCTTCTAAAAGCTGTAACTTCCCCTCTTGATGCAGCCCTCAGCCTGAACAATCTTGAAACTATCTCAACTCCTTAGGAAAATGCAGCATCGACGGGCAAATGAGATTATGTATTGTGAATCAAAAATCTCTATCCCCATATGTACCCATCAACTCCTGAGTGATGAGAAGCAATTATTGTATTTAGCTCAAGTACTCCAGTGTCACGACCTTGATTTGAACAAGTGAAGGGCACCTCTATTATGGGAGATTTCTACTAGAACATTTCAAGGGGCACCACGGCCTAGACCAGAGGTAAGGAGGCAATTGCCTTTGTGAAGTTCCCCCCCCCCATCTAAAACTGGAAATTTCTTCTTGTTTCCTGTTCATCCTGTTATTGATGTCAATTATGCTGTTGGATGAAATAAAATAAACTAGTGACAAGACAAGTTAACTGGTCCTGCTGGCTTTGGTGCAACAATGCTGCAGACAAAGCGTGATATCAGATATTAATTCCAGTCACATTTCATTTTACATCACACATGAATGATATGCACAGGGCCATCCCCAGCGATGTGTTTCATACCACATATCCATGTAGTTCCTGTATATGTGTGCATGTGGCATACACATTTAAGTACTCCAAAATGGAATAAATAAACAGAATTTGCCCATAACGTTTTCACTGACAAGCCAGCGGGACCCGCTAGATTGTCATTTCACTAATCCCCAAGTGTCTTCACAAGTCCCTATTATGTAGCCAATCAGGCCCACTGGGAGAGAATTTGTGACTGGTCCTTAAATGTTTTAACTAGCATTTGGCTAGCAGACCACTGTAAGGGAAGAATGCCGATGAGATAATGACATCATCTGAATACCTTTCTTGAATGGTTCTGTGATAGTAATCTCCATATCAAAGGTATCCAATTTCTCCTCCTCCTCCTCCTCCTCCTCAGCGACTGCCTTGACCTCCTTCTTGACCTCCTCATTCTCCTCCTCAGTTTCATCCTTCAAATAAACCATCATTACAATTTGTTCTGTTTATGTTTTAAATTATAGGTAGGGATACAGGGTGAAAAAAACAAAAACATTTCCAGTAGCAACTTTGTCCGGCAGCTCAATTCAGTTCAACTTCACATTTATTTCAATACTTCCAGGAGTGTTAACAAACTTCACATGAATAACAAGATTCAACTAGCCAGTTTCACTTATAAGTAAGAATGTCAACATTACCACATCACTTATAAAGTGATCATGATACAGTTCTAAATATCCCATTCTAAATCCGCCTTGCTTATAAGCCTGGATGCTCTCTATCAACATAGCATGTTAGTAAGATAGACTATTTATTATACCCTGTACACTGAAGAATAAAGTAATGCCTCAAATGAAGCAGTTAATTTAGACCAATGTTCTGCAAGCTCAGGAGATCTAATGGCTTTTCCTGGCTTCCAGGCAACTTTGTAGATGAACAAATTTTGCCATCTCCCATCATGCACAGAGGTTGGCTGATAACAATGGGCAGCACAGACATTACAGACAGTCTGGAAAAAACTGCTGGCCATTTCTTTCTGTTTTTGTATTTATTATTTCAACTGTAAACTCAATTTTGATTTTTAGGTATTTTTTTTGACCCACTAACCCACATACTTGAAAAAATGATGAGTAAACTTTGATTATTCTGAACGACCATTAGTATAAAAAAATAGACCTTTTATAAAGTTGAAGTAGCGAAGAATGGGACTGGGTAATTAAATTCAACTTACACTTACAGTAACTTTAGCTGCAGCTGAACCCTTTGTGGTAACAGTTTCAGTGACTGCAGGTGAGGTGGCTGCAGGGGTTGGCTCAGTTTTCAACTCAGCTGGGGGCGTCTCCTTGACTGGTGCCTCCTTGACCGGTGCCTCCTTGACCGGTGCCTCCTTGACCGGTTCAGGCTTTGGAGGTTCTTCCTTCACTACTTCCTTCAAAGGGTCATCGTCAAGCGACACTTCTGTGCCCCCTCCTAAAAGGCCAATCAACAAATTGCATCAATCAAATGTCCTCCCAATCACCAGGGCTTGAGATCTGATGGAAATGAACATCCCTGAAGAATAGCTTGCAGGACTTGTGGTTTGCTGATCTCTAAAGTTGGTGTTACTTTTATTGGTGTTATACATGTAGGTCTCTACCCTTCAAGGCAGGTAAACCTTTGTTAATCACTCAATAAATTAATGATCATAATATAACAAACTTGATGAAGAGCACTGGAGAGCAGCTGATACATGTACATGTAGTTTTAGAGAAAGGGGTAATTTTTCACCCCAAACTTTGAACTTGAGAAAGACTTCAGACATGAAACCTTTCTCAGGCATCTGATAGCACACAAGAGTGTTTTTTTCTTGTATTATTTTCTTGCAACTTTCATGAAATATTGAGCCCAAATTTTCACAGGTTTGTTATTTTATGCATATGTTTGGGATAGACCAAGTGAGGATACTGGTCTTTGACAATTATCAATAGTAAACCCTGCCTTTAAACACAGTATATTATCCTACCATGCCTACCCCCTAAGCCCTGCTGGAAACAAATTCACAGGCCACCCAGGTGGGATTTGAACCCATGGCCCCCACACCCAAGAGGAGATTTGTGTTGATTTGTTTGAATTTTCTTCACCTGCAAAGAGGTCACTGTCTTCGTCTTCATCAACTACCATTGTTGGAGCCGGCTGATCCTGGAATACAACCAACAAATACAACAGTCATTACATGTCGTTTGCGCAGTGCCAGTTTTTCGAGGATGCCAGGTGGCAGCAGACTTACCAGGTAAATCTATTGTTCTTGGAAATGTGAGCATGCTCAGAACTATGAAAATGATAGAATTTTATAAGGTATTTCTGCTGCCACCTGGAATTTTAAAGTCTCCAATTAACGTTGTAACAATCCATTAAAGGTCCGCCGATGTCAGACTCTTTCAAAAATTGATAAATCAGAAACTCAATATCACGGGCATTTTTGATTGATCCCACTCATGCCAATCAAACCACTACATCATCTGTGGGCGGAGCGGATACATAGAGCAACCATTGAAATCTTTGCACCCTGTCTCTTCCCACAGCCCCGGCCGGTCGGTGAAGTCAGGCTTTGATTGGCATGATTGGGATCAATCCAAAATGACCGCGCTGAGAAACATCGAGAGAAGTAGTTCGGAGGAAATTTAAAAATTATTACTTCAAATATCTTTTTAAAAGGTAATTTATTTAAACATTCAAAACACTCTGGGTACACTATTAAGACTAAGACTAAGAGGTAAGTGAAACCGCCGCCTGGCCCGTAGGGCAAGGGCCTTGTATTTTATAATGGGGCCTGACTTTTAGCCAAGGATTCAGAGACCTTGGCCACCCAAGTGGGGCTACATCAATCAAGGATTTTATTAGAGTTCGGTGTTTTTTGCATTTTTCATCAGATCTCTACAAATTTTGTATCAATGGAAAGCTTGTTTTAAGAGAAGTTCACTTGTGCTTAAATCAGCGTCCTAGCTTAAAACATATTGGAGTTATGCCATTTTAAAGAAGTAAGTATGACCCATTTGTGTCTGTAAATGTTTTTCTTTGTTGTTGAATGTTGATGCAAAACTGGTCAGGGCTTCAATTTTGGTGAAATTCTGCTTGACTTGTGATTAGACTTGACTTGTGACCAGAACTGGGAATTCCTCTGTCGCCATTTCTCGCTAGCTTTAAAATGGCACTGAACATGCCATTCTTGACTTAAAGTGTCCAATTTGGTTCATCTACGATAGTGTCTGAAACTCTTTCAATATGTAAATTAATTTTTTAATTCATGAAAATTTGAAAAAAATTACCCGTTTTCCGATGCAATTTGGATAAGGTCTACCGATAGTGCAGCATATTCTACCGATAGCAAATCTGGTATAGACTATAGAGAATGTGGCTTACTTAAATTTATTGAAAAAAGCACTCTGTCTCATAAGGTCAAAGGGTAACTTGCAGTTGGGGCAATTTAGAGCAGCTACTTTTAACGGCATAGTGTAAGTGAAAAGGGCGAGCTCTAATGGTAGTTCATCAATATTATTATTTGGTTGGGTTTTTGGCATGTTTGGACACAACACAGATATAGAGCAGATTATGAATTGAGTGTCTGAGTAAAAAATTGTCTTGTTAAAACGTAGGTAAGATGTTTAAAAAAAAAAATTTAGTTTCTGTTTTCTGAAAATGTTTCCCGTTATCGGATCAGAAACCGGTGAAATCATCATCAGGAAATTTGACAATAGCTCCTGCGGTTATGAACTGTCCGGAATTTGGACATATACCTTTGAGTTCCACCCATTTTTGAAGTGCAAAACACACACACCGACTGTGTCGAGTTTGTGGGCAGCAAATCGTCTAAAAACACACTTCCAACTTAACGAGCTGAACAATAATGCTAACAATTTAGACATCCATCATAATGGGAACCTAGTGTAAGAGTACTCACTTCTGAAACGTTGGTTTTGACCTCATTTTGGTCATCATCGTCGAAAAGAGGCGGAGGCTCCCTGTCTGCCATTTTGTTCACGTGAGATTTATTAGTCTGACATCCGGTGAGAGGTTGATTTTAAAGAAGCACACTTTATTAGAGGCAGGGAACAGACGCAATACGTATTTTGTAACGTTGGGGGAGCTATGCTAAAAGTACGGCACTGAAAGAATAATAGTCGTATGGATAAAGAAGTACAATGTTAGGTATCAATGCTAGATAAGTATTTACTGTGGAGTAAAAGCATCAAGGAATTGCAGATGCTTGAATTAGTATGATTAAAAGTGACGTTTAACTGTTCAGTATTTGTTAATTGATGCTTCCTAGTTGTGGTTCAGTGTATAGCCCATTTGAATGGATAATCATCCATCGTTTGAACCGTAGTACATTGGACACAGTACATACAGAGCAAACCGTAAGATAACACTACAGGGTGTGGCTTCACTAACTGATAATCACTGCACTGAAGTCGTGTTTCTGACCCTGAAAATCTGCACAATGAAGAAAACACAATTTTTATCTGCACCTGCAGATTGCAAGTAAAATGTTTTTGAAACTTGCAAAACGCCATGCGCTCCTTTTAAAGTCCCAAATAGGCATACCAAAAGTTAAAGCAGAAAAAGAATGTGCACTCAAGAAAATTGCATTTAATTTCTCAAACCGGTGCAGCCGTTAAGCTTGTTGTATTTGTTTTGCGATGAGTCCCTTCTCTGTGCATGCGTATTTCTGCCGAACGATGCTGCCATTTTGCAAGTATAATGTTTGTTGTTCCCAAGATTGCCCATATATACCCAGCCTTGACAACTGACTAAATACTCAAAATCTGAAGCATTTAGGACTACTCCTTTCTTCATACCAAATTAAGTAAACGCTTACTGAGAATAGCAAAAGCTAAAACGGTAAAAGTTACTACTTTCAGATTTGAGCTTTTTAGTAGGCCCAAAAGCATAATTGCTTCGTTTCATTCATAGTTACAGATTGTGAGTAAATGCTTTTAAAAAATTGGTCGTAAAAGCAAATGCACGTTTTTATCGGTTGTTTGACAATTGTCGAACAACAACCACAACTTACAGAGGGAGCTTACATGTCTCTGCAAACCTCACTTGAATGTATTTCCATGAAAAGGTCAAATCTTGAAACTAGAACAGTCAGTGTGTATATTAGAAGGAAAAAAACTAAGTTTTTAACATTGAAATAATTATGCTACGTAAAAGCTTATAAAATGTAGCATTTTGTTGTCAAAGGTATAGATTTCCTGGGGGAGGCACCTGGGGACATCAACGGGGGCGTGCCCCGCCCCCTCCATCACATGTTTACAAAACAGCCACAGAGCAGTTGTTGTTGTTTTTGTTGTTCAATTTGTTGCTGTTGTTTTGGTTTTGTTTGTGTACCTGATAGCTAATGATATTGCCTGAAATAGCGCCATCTCACACCGTGCAAGTCTCGCGCGTATTCGAACAATTTGGGAGACCACTTTGGTCCCACGTACGTACATACTTCAACGCGTGAAAGTTACTAACAAACTCGCGCATTTCAAATAGACTTGCACAGTCTATACTGCGAACTCAGATTTAGAAATCCCGTCTATTAGGCCTATGGTCACATGAGCGCTCATTTTCCATGGATATGCAGCGTGCTGGCGTCCCGAGGATGTTAACAATTGAGCCCTATGTTTTTCAAATCATAATGTATGAATCCACAGTTTTTCGTGCACTTATACTTTCTCTGGCGGATTGATACTGGTAGGCCCTATCGTGCCATAATAATTTATTAATAAATAATAATTTCGAAATGTCACAAACGTTTCATTAATTTAAGCCTTGCTCTATGATTAAACTGTCGTCATGATCACAGCAGGGTCCAATCACCGGCTCTGTTCGTACGGCTTATAGAACCACGCAATTTATAGGGTGCAGTATTAAGGAATGAAATTGGACCCAGCCCTGTCATGCTTGGGCTGTATGGCAATATGAACTCTAACCCAGTTTCCTGCTGCAAGCGCGCTGGCCGTCACGTCACTGGTGTCGTCACTATTTTGTGATGTGACGGCCAGCGCACTCAGTAACTGGGTGAGAGTTCATAATTCCATTTAATTTGTTTGTTTAGAGGATCTTCCCAAGGAAAATGGGAAAAACTCCCACAAGGGGA
Organism: Leptasterias polaris; assembly: GCA_037783415.1. Lineage (NCBI taxonomy): Eukaryota > Metazoa > Echinodermata > Asteroidea > Forcipulatida > Asteriidae > Leptasterias > Leptasterias polaris. The sequence continues at coordinate 9,375,227 of JAZGTN010000022.1, forward strand.
CATAAACACCAACGGGATATACGCACCAAGCCAATTACACTGGCCAATCTCTGTCATACAAACATTGGTTTAACGTCAATGATTATGAATTGCACAAATCAATAAATTGTGATTCAGTAACTAAAGAACAAAACTTAATCTAGTCATTGTGCAATCAACGGTTAGCTTGGCTTGACTCGAACCCAAAACCTTGTGATTGCAAGTCCTGCAGTCAAACCACTTGAGTGACTTGACACGATGACTACAGCCTTGCTATGTCTTGTTTTCACTCAACTTGTTTGTGACAATGCAGTTATTGTCGCACTACCAAGACCCATTGTCTATAAAACATTACATAAGTGTGACAAACTAATTGTTTGTCATTACGTGTGCCGCCATCTTTTCATATTTTTTGTGAGTTTGAGTTTGACATTCAAACCGACTGAGGACCTACAACAAAGGGTAGGTCCTTTGTGTGTGGACGTGTTTGTGTGCACTATAGCCTTACGGAAGGGCACTTGTTAGGTCGTTGTACTCAATGGGGCAATAGCCCCAAAGTTTTTCTTTGTTCAACTTGGACCCCACAAAGAAAAGAGAATTAGTAAAACAATAGCAAAACCTCACAAAGGTTACGTGTTTGCGCATGTGTAATTACACTACACACGCGTGCGAGTCCATATACACCTTTATCATGTGTTTCCAACATCTTTTGTCACCATCTTGGTCATGTTCCCTGGCTCTAATAACAGTAATGAACGTTCTTAAACAAAACACTACACACAAGAAACACATTGCTTACGTAGTAAACTGTTACATACACAAGCGAAGGTGAAAAGATCAGTGAGACTTCAGCACTCAATCTTGAATGTGTAGGGTATAATAAGCAATATGGGCTATCAGCAGTAATGGTTAAATAATGGCTGTAATCACAACCATGAAGCATGTAAAAATGTCCTTTCATTGAGAGCCTGATGTGAGGAATGATTGTTGTAACTGTACAGTCTCATGTTGCAATTAGCCTTGGCCTATCTTGGGATCGGCTGCGTTCTTCACCCTCCCGCACCCATACCCTCTCATCTTCCCTGAATGTAAATGTTGTCACGAATCTGTGTCGTTAAGAATTTATCAAAGCAGCGGCGTAACTGGGGGGCGGGCACGGGGGCACGCCCCCACAAAATGAAAATAAACAAAAATAAAAATTCATGTCCGTGTCCCCCCACCCCCTCCCCCGGGTGCCACACATTTTTTAATCTTGAATTTTGTTATTAAAAATCATAAGAGCAATATTTACATTTTATAAGCTTTAATGTAATAATTTTAATGTTTTTAAAAATATTTTCCCATTTATACGCAGCAGGTAATGTATTTGTTGATACACTGATAGAGTCAGATTATCTTACAAAAGTAGTGAATGGCATAACAAGGGCTTGTGTAAGAAAAATGCAAACAAAAACTACAGTTTTGAAGTGTCCCCTAGAAAAAATGGTACACCCCATTGTGCCCCCTAAAATGTTGACCTTCGGCGCTGCAACGATTAAATAATGATTGTAATCACAACCACGAAAAATGTAAACATTTCCTTTGAGAGCCTTATTTGAGCAATGGTAACTGTTGTAACTTCACTCCCATTCTGCAAGGGGGGCTTAATGATGACCTCCCCCTTTACAACCAGTTTTCATATCATATTTTTTTAATCTGGGTGTGCGTTTACTTGTCTTCAATATCTCCTTCATTTTCCTTTTAATGACCAAATCAATCCCAGTTATTTTGCAACTGACTCACCAAGGCGATAACAAAAGAAAAAAGGGAGTCTGGAGTGCCGAAGACGTAGGTTCGAAAAGGCTGAAGTTTAATCTGATGCTGACTAAACTTGGTATGAGATGCTGACACAACAAATATTTCTGACTGAACTCTTGACGTGACCAGCCAGGTTGATGATACTCTTCACTGGGCTAGCTGTTGTTACAATCTGATGTCAACACAAAGCTAATGAATATTACTAAATAAGCACCAATCACCGACCTTATACCGTTAAAAATGCTTATTAAAATGTTATGCAAGTTTTGTACAGCTAAATAAAGTTCACAATACAGCACTTGCTCAAACTCAATTGTGTCAAATGACAACATTGTCTGATGTAAGTGAAAGATTATGTTTTACATAAAAAAAAAATTTTGGTGGTAGAGTCACAGTTGACTCCAGCACTGTGCCACACTTGTCTGAATCCCACAAAAATGTCATTGGACGTTACATGCTGTTGAGGCATGTTGGAGTTTTTACATTATTTTTGTGTCATAATTTTAACAGAAACTCATGTGTTATAAAAGAAACACTGATCAAGTTTTTGAGATGTGCCCCTTACTTCATATCAAAAGTTGATAACGTCAACGACAACGACAACGACAACGACAACAACACTCGTTGCATCAGAGCTCGGTGAAATTGATTGTTCTTCCCCTTCAAATCAACGTAAACCAACAGGTGTGAGAAACAGGCTGTTCTCATTAATTACATAGGAAGGAGAAATGGGATGTACAACAAGGCGTATAATATCCAGTGGGTGTGTATAGATTGAGAGAGTTGACCATGTAATAAGTGTCAATGGTCCATATTATAATCGATATTATACCTAGTTTGATATTTTGTTTACCGGCCAACGTACGCTTACACAGATGTTTTGAAACATTATGTTTCTTTTATTTTGATTAAAGGTAGGGTCATAAATAATTGGTAAACTCAAAAAAATAATCACCATAAAAACTTACTCGGGAAGAGGCACTGCAGCTGTTGATAAGGGAAAACTATTTTGAGAAAGGATTCACTTCGAAGTAATATGGTTTGAATCTCTTTTCATCCAAAAACATTTGAAGATGAGAAACGATCGATTCATGCATGAACCGTTTCTCAGATTTCTGAGGGTTGGTGTCTGTTCGCGAAATGCTGCGGCTGGAGATACAGTTGGTACCCGCTTCCACCTCGCTAAACGAGGATGGATTCAACGTTCTTGTCAGATGACAGTTTTTGTTTTCTGTTTTCTCAGCAAGTAGACACTGGATTCAACTGAAACATTCACATGTGACTTTCATTGTATCTTTCTTTATAATTTTCCAAATAAAAACAGCATTACATTGACAAAGACCAATCTATGATTGCACCTTTAACCTATAATTGTATCTAGGCTAAGTAGCCTACGGACGCCTATAGGGTGAGTATAATTGTCTCTCTGAGATGCCACGCTTTGTCGGCGTGGGCGAAAACATGCGAATTATCAATGGTGATTTTTTAAGCGGTTAAATTCGACCAGCTATATAGAAAACCTAAAAATATACTCATTATAAAAATAGTGTCCTCATTATTGAGATTGTGGTGGGCTGGATCCCATCCGAATACATGGAATTGTATACAGGTGGCGTGTTGTTTCCCCGTGTAGACACGTTTTGTAAGAATGGTTTTAAAATGGGTGGCCAAACTCTAATCAGCCATTTCTATTGGGAATTAAAGAGGGACCATCCTGTATCATTACCCCCACCCCCACCCCCGGCAAAAGAATCTTACGAGCATTAACTTTTTCAAACTTCAATTTTTCAGCTTACTGTTACTTTTGTCCTCATCCAAGATAACTTCCATTCATTTTTCAGTTTTGGGAACTCTTGAGAGAACGTGAGTGAAAAATTGCAAAAGTAGGGACTGTATTATTTGACTGATTGCGTCAATTTATTTAAGAATTAATGTGAGTATCCCTTCTTCCATGACAACAGTGCCTCACGCAGACCATTGCATGACCCTCACGTCACCACACTGACTACGCCCCCCCCCCCCCCAAAAGGGTGGAGTAGGATCCCAAGTTATGGGAGACACAGAGGAAGTAAGGTAGTGTGGTTCTAGTTAGTTATGTATGTGATGACTACAACCAGTTGGAGCTTCGACTTAGGCTATTATGAACAATTGGAATGGTTTAGACAGGTTCACACAAGTGTGTATAACAGCCTGCAATCGTGGACCCTCCTTTGTTCAACTCTTTGTGATAGCAACCGTGGACCACAATGCTTTCCTTTGTGATAGCAACCTATTATCCTCTTTTGTTATAGGTCCCCGGTTTGAATGTGGTTACCTACTCATCTACACACGAGCACACACACACACAGTGTGTCGACCCTGTATATGTTTATTTGTTCTCTCCCCTTGTTTTGTTTCTTGCGACGTCCCCATTTGCCATTTTGAAATATGGTGGACACAATAATATTGGTTAGGGCAAATATGTCTGTGTACACCCAAATCAAACAATACACTTATGTAGTGCCACCCTTAACTCAACAAGGCTAATTGGTTTTGTACGTGAAAAGCAAACGAGGACGTCCTCGCTCTGTCAAAACACCCGGATCCCTCTTGTTAACTTGACGTGCTCAGTTTCAACCATGGTTTCAACGGGTAGACACCCACTCGTGTCAACTATACACTGTCGCAATGCAGTGCTCCGTTGTGTATACTAACCTGGTCGACACGGTTTGCCTCACGGTTCAGCTGTGGAACGAGTGAATGCATCTTCCAGGCAATCTCATTAACGCCTACAGTCCCGGGTGACCGGAACACTCTGAAGCTATGTCACTGGCTGTCCCCTACCTTGAGATCCAACCAAGTTTCGCTGAACGAGAAAAACGTCATCGGCATTAAATAATGTGAAAGATCGGTGATTGGACTGACTGTCAAGTAGATTCCACTCGAACGGAGGGGTGGGCGTTCTTAGTTTGCTTCTCAACGAGAGCAAAAGCTCTGAATTATCAAGACACCACCCCCGGTTTAATTTGCCGTTGATTCGTATACGCTGTGTCGTGACATTGACGTGTTAGTGATGTCAATACAGATGGTTGATTATATTAGAGAAGATTCAACAGACACCCCTGACAGAAAATAATGGAAATGTCCAAATTTCTGCAAATATCAAGCAACGATACCTCAAATTCACTTGTAGAAAAGTAAGGCTGCCCCCAAATAATAAAAAAAAAATCTCAAAAATTTGAAAAGTGGCATGCCGCCGGTATAAAAAGGCCACAAATAGCACCGTGGTGGCACTCTACCTTGCTGCATCTGTGGATAGATTGTTCATCATGGATATTTTGAAAGGGAAGACGATCGACCAAGGCATGGAGAGCTCATTGGAGTTTGCACAGAGGGTAATGAAGATGGTTAATTCCGCGACTCTGACAGTGGCACTTAGCCTGGGTGTGGAGACGGGACTGTTCAAAGTCATGGGGGGACTCCAGGAACCGTCGACGAGCTCGCAGATCGCACAGATGGCTGGTCTCAAAGAAAGGTAATCACCGAATTCTCGTAAAGCATGCATTGCCAATACGCCGTTAACTCTCATCACGGTCGTAACTATCCTGGTCTTTGGGTTTGTTGGATGTTTCCTCCCAAATGATGTTTTCCATCCTTTGTCAGGCGTTTCTAGTTGCAAGTTCCTTCTGGCCATATTTCATACAGCTACTTTAAGCACAAGTATCCGTTGATACAACCCGAAGCACACGTACCGTTTGTGATTGGCGATGTTTTCTGCTTAAGATATGAAATTGTGCACTGGTGAATTCTGTTGAGCAGTGCGTTTACATTATACATTTTTTCACCGATGTTTACTTTTGTTAGCTAAGAACACCGGGACAGTATTACTTTTAGGAAAAGAACACCCATACAATAAGCGTTTTAGCAGAAGGAAAAAGTGTCAAAGTCGTTCCATCTATGAAATATCATGGACCCGCTTATAGCACACCAATTTGCTAGAAAAGAAACTTGTTCCTCTAAATTTGTTTATGTCATCCGTTGATATAGCCATTGACTGGTATCTGGTGACGAGTCTTTGGTGACTACGCAATTATTGTCCAAGCTGTTACTCTGTTTATTTGTAGATCCATGAAATTATTTGGGTCAAAGTGTAATTTCTACGGGAATAATTCTGCATCGCAACCCTTGCGTGACATCAATTTTGTTTCCAATGTTATCATCTCAACCTATAAGATTAATATTTGAGAGGTGGTTAGTTTGCTACGGTAGGCCTACTTGTTACAAATCGACATTCCGTATATACCCTTAGCGCTGCACAAGTGCAAGACTCGATCATAATAGTCTCCGACTATCATACAAACAGTTTTCCCGCCAACTTTTGTAATAATAGTCAGCTCCTTTAAATGCACGTGGACAACATTGGCTAAATTGTCAAAAACCAGTATCCACACTAAATAATGTGAACATATTCAATGAAATAATCTGAGAAAAGTTATGCTCAATCGATCATCAGAGGCACGAGAAAATAGTGGGGTAAAAACCCGCCTTATTAATTTTCTTGTTTTCAAACGTCGGTTTTTAAACTCGCAAGACCAAAAGTTATTTTGTTTGTCCATCTCTCAAAAACTATAGAATTTCAAGCAAAAATGTATCACATAAATTTGAACATTTCTTTATGTTTTCACTCGCACCAACGTTACACACCCTTTCATTTACAAACAAAAATAATTTACGTTTTTTTATTCTTCTTCAAAAACACAATCAATAATGTTCTCTCGTTTTTAATTCCTTTGGAATAAAGTACAACAATAAGGCATGTTCTTCAACTTTGAATCATAAGTAAATTAAAAATATCACCAACCATTTCATAAGGAGTACCGGGGGGCAATGGCCTAGTGATGGAATGCCAGTGTCGATGAAACGCTTCATTGTAGCTATCGTGATTGCGTTTTTAGAAGACAACGACTTCGCACACACGTTTTATATACTGTTTTATACACGGTTCACATCAAACAGGAGTTTCAATGAGGTACTATATTCTATATTTCTGGTAATGAAACCAAGGTTGCCTCATTATTGAACTTAATCACTGTATCTCGTAAGCCTGAGGAAACCTGTAAACAAGGGTGAACTAGAAACACCGGGGTTAACCCTATACTCTTTCACGCGAAGTGTTCTGGGTTCTTTTACGTGCACTACACTCCTCATGCACGGCTTAAAATGTCCCATCCGAAGGAACAAAGCAATTAAGTATATCTTGCTCAAGGACACAAGTGCCACGACCGGGACTCAAACACACACCCTCCTAATCAGAAACACCAGAGCTTGAGGCCAGTGCGTTTAACCGCTTGACCACGACAGGCCACTATTCAGCAGTTATCAGCAGTTATCAACAAACCCACCAACTTTGAAATGAATATATTTATGGCTAGTTAGTGATTGTACACTAAACTCAATGCGATAGGAGGCGATACCATTTTCCCAATTGTGCGGCAAGCAATATTTTTTCATCATACCTGTTTGAAGGCCTGTTTGAAGTTTTGAAGGCCCATTTTCATCTTTTGCTTTTCACTGTAATACACAGTTAAAAACTAACCTGTGTGGGTTATAGCGGATTAGGTAATCACCCCAAATAGATTCCCGATTTGTCAGTGACATCCTGGGCAGGACCAGAAGGTTGTTTCGATGTCACAATCTAATCTTGAGTGATGTGATGGGGATTTAGTGTCACACAAGACAGCATCCTAGTTAGGAGGTTTTCCACTTTACTATTACAAATGTTAGTATAGTATGAAGTAACTTTAAAGTGCAATTTTAGATTACAACCGCCACCCATGTCCGATTTATACTACAGGATTGGTAGAGTTGACAAATAATCACAGCCAGTGTTCATATTTTGTGTGATCAACTGTATACATGACATTTTCAGCTTTAATTATATAAACGTAGTATCCTTAATTTTGGTTGTAACAACTGAAATCAGCAGTTGCGTTTTTTCTTCAGGTTTTTAGATACAGTCAAGCTTTCCGACTAAAATTAAACAATGATTTATTTTTTCATTACCAATCCTGTATACCTTTAACATGTAGGCCCAGAAATCAAATAGTATGTCTATTAACCCAGTTTTGTCGAGCCATTCTAGTTATAGGCTAGTCTACTAATATTCAAGTTTTCCTGTCCTAAAAATGGATCACATCACAATGATAGAATCTCACGGTAGTTTCAAGTCATACACTGATGTTGAACCAGACGTCACATGGGGTGGGGGCGCTTCCTTGGTGCCATGTACGAGTTCTCAAATCGGCAAAAAGTAATAATAATAACACCGTTATAGGTTTTATTTTATGTGTTCATTTGTTCTGTGCTGCCTTTACATATCAACTACTATTTTAGGTGCAGTTTTCTATGGCCCCCAATACTTTCATAAAACATAAACAAATCAATGGATTTCCGTTTGAGTCTCTGAAACAAACGCGTTCTGGGCCTAATTTCATGGCTTTGTTTCCCGCCGAATTCTGCGCTTTGCAATCACCATTCTCCGCTTACCGAGCAAGTGCCGAAGTTCTACGCTAGCTGTGTAAGCGTAGAATGCCTAAACGTGGACTACGCAAGCGCACTACAAGCAAACATTCTAATCCGTGAAATACGCTTGACGTAAGCGCGGAATTCCCTGCTTCCGTAAGCGCTGATTCTTTGCTTACGGTAAGCAGAGCTATGATCGGGCCCAGATCTGTGTGATATTTGCTTAACTGTCTCTCAACACAGTATGGTGACGTCGTACAGGGAACACTGCACAAGCTCCAGCGTATGATCTTGTACTCGAGTAGTACTCGAGTATAGTACTCGAATACTACTCGAATACTACTCGAGTACCGTTTTGATGGTACTCGTACTCGTATTCGGCTAGAAAAATACTTCCCTCGAAGTTCATACTCTAAACTCGACTGACAAATAACATGTAGTGAGGCCTACTCGAGGTCGTATACTCGAAACTCGACTGAAAATGTACATGGACTCCGACTGTACTCGTGTTCAAAGTACTTTCCTTTCCAATGTCCTATACATGCGTTAATCCAATAAATAGGCTACAGGAATAAAGCTATGGAAAAGGTAAAATTGAAATTGTCTGCGATGTGTTCAATATAGCAACGATTGCAATTACTCCACGAGTTGCATCCTTAAAGGCACTGAACACGTTTTGTAATTGTCAAAGACCAGTATTCTCACTTGGTGTATCCCAACATATGCATAAAATAACAAGCCTGTGAAAATTTGGGCTCAATTGGTCATTGAAGTTGCAAGAAAATGATGAAAGAAAAAAAACCCTTGTTGTACAAATTAGTGTGCTCTCAGATAGGAATAAAAGGCTTCTGGCCAGAAGTCTTTTATTATTTTAGTGAGAAATTACCTCTTTCTCAAAAACTACGTTACTTCAGAGGGAGCCGTTTCTCACAATGTTTTATACTATCAACAGCTCTCCGTTGCTCGTTACCAAGTAAATTTTTATGCTAATATATATTTTGAGTAATTACCAAATGTGTACAGTGCCTTTAAGGTTGTGTGTGCTTGTGATGTAAAGTATTGTATAATGATATCAGAGCATTCGATGGGCAAACGGCGGGTGATTTGCTTTCGATTATAGGTTGGGCTGGATGGATGTAGATGGTGGTGTATATTGTATTAACTTTCACCTGAAAGTAAAACCATCACACTTAACGGTAGGTAGGATCATAGATTGGTAAACACTCAAAAAATGTATGACCATAAAAACTTACACTGCACTACTGGATGTGACGTTTTGTTTTCGGCAGGGGGGTAGGGTATTGGAAAAGATCAAGTTTCCAATTTTCTGATTAGAACGAAATATTGGTAATTTCAATTTAGCATTCTGAGTTTGGTTCAAGTGGACAGTCATTTTGTTTTCAGATTTCATTTATACAGAGCTAATATTTGCTTTTTACATGTTACTATTTATCGTTTTGTTCCAAAGGCTTTAAAGGTATACGAGATTGGTAAGGATAAAAACCATCATTGTTTGTTTTAATCTGAAAGCCATTGATTATGAACTTCATAAGAGAAACATTTTTCTGTGAAACATTTTCCTCTGATTTCGGTTGTTACAACAAAAATTAAGGACTATTTGTTTATAATGCTGAAAACTGTGCATGGTTTTACACTATTCTCCACAACGGATTAAGCCTACAATTTCACAGGTTTGTTATTTCATGATGGTTGATCACAACAAACATGTAAACACTGTCTGGGACTCTTTTGTCAGCTCATACCAATCCTGTATAGTACCTTGAATATTATCATAATATTTGATTCAATGTGAGCTGAAAGTCTAATGCGTGAGTTAATCTTGGAGGCAAGATTGTCAAGGCCCAACACATGTTACATTACTGTGATGAAACTTCTTGAAAGAAAAGCACGCCCGGCCGTCACGCCTCTGGGCAGGGCAGTGAGACTGCTCAACAGAAGTGAAACGTCGGGTGGTTTTGTAACACCTCTTGACCCTCTTTAGCTCCCCTACGTGCATTTGCTTCCTTGAATTTCCTTCACCCAAAAAAGTGTAACCTGAAATTTATGTTTGAGAAGAATTTGTTGCTATAATCCAATGCGTTTAAAGGTTACCGAATTAGTTAGCGAACTAGAAAGTTTTCCCTTTAAAACAAAAACGGTGATAGTTTCGTTGAGAACTTGCAGCGCAAAAACTGGGGTGTTAAACTATGGGTGACAGATATCGAAGAATCCAAATTATCATCTTATGGTGTTAAAATAACACAAATGTATTAGTTTTGGAAGAAATTGGTGTTATTTTAACACCCTATGACGTAAATGTTGATTCTTTTTGGTATCTATATGGGACAACACCCTTGGTGTCAATTTTGTACACCCCAGTTTTGCAGATGTGTCCTCATTTCCTTTGATTATGGGTGGATGAGGGGCGGCGGGGGGGGGGGGGGGGGGGGGGTCATTCGAACTGAATAACATACACCTCATTCACACAACGTAAGCCACACATACCAATGGTATTAAGGTTGATGGCTTTTCATGATTTCTATCTTGCTAAATGCTATCCAATAAATGCTCATTTGGTGAATAATGAAAAAAAAATGTGCATTTTTGAGAACATTTCTTGCCTTTCCGGGAATTAAAGCACACTGACCTTTGCATGGCCTACATTTACGGGCTTGGAAATGACTCTTCCATCAGCTCAACAAAATGTCAGGTCATTGTCTATTCGGGAACTATTTAACAAGTTTGGACATAACTAGGTGTTCTGGATTCACTGTGACGTCATTGCAATCAAAATGTCGTCGAGACATTTGAATTAAAATTGGAGCCCGGGAAAGGACATGTGTACCACTTATCGAGACAACAGTTACTTATCGAAACAACAGTTACTTATCAAGACAACAGTTATCAAGACAACAGTTACTTATCGAAACAACAGTTACTTATCGAGACAACAGTTACTTATCGAGACAACAGTTACTTATCGAAACAACAGTTACTTATCGAAACAACAGTTACTTGTCGAAACAACAGTTACTTATCAAGACAACAGTTACTTATCAAGACAACAGTTACTTATCGAAACAACAGTTACTTATCGAAACAACAGTTACTTATCGAAACAACAGTTACTTATCAAGACAACAGTTACTTATCAAGACAACAGTTACTTATCGAAACAACAGTTACTTATCGAAACAACAGTTACTTATCGAAACAACAGTTACTTATCGAGACAACAGTTACTTATCGAAACAACAGTTACTTATCGAAACAACAGTTACTTATCGAAACAACAGTTACTTATCGAGACAACAGTTACTTATCGAAACAACAGTTACTTATCGAGACAACAGTTACTTATCGAAACAACAGTTACTTATCGAAACAACAGTTACTTATCGAAACAACAGTTACTTATCGAAACAACAGTTACTTATCGAAACAACAGTTACTTATCGAAACAACAGTTACTTATCGAAACAACAGTTACTTATCGAGATAATAGTTACAAATATGTTTACGCTGCACTCGGAATTATAAACAACGATGAGTATTGTTTGGGGAGAAGTTTCACGCTGTTTTCTCGAAAATATTTTAGATGCAAACTTTTCTAATTTGAGGATTGGTAGTGGTATAAACTTTGTAATGATAACGATATTCCATGCATTTAAACGAACGTTTGATTACCACTCCCATTTATTTGTTGAACATTTGAAACAGTTTGTTTTCGTGATGACGAAGAGGTTCGAGTGAGCTTGCCCGAACTCCTAACTAGGCCAATATGCCATTGAAGTGCTCAATGGACCAGATGTGATCTTGTGTGTTGAAACTGTGATTAACACAATTTTTCTTTAACTACAGGGTGGCATTCTTATTAACCCAGAGAAACAGTGAAATGTTATCTTCCATAGTACATGGTACCCCAATAGATGGTTTTCTCATTTAGACGTCAACATTTAGGTCAAACTCCTCTTATTAAGGTTATGCGGTTCTGGGCAAGCTTCATTTGCTGCTTTGATCAAACAGGAATTTATTTCTAATCACACATTAACCAACTAATGTAGCATATGAAAAGGGGCATTTAAAATAATATTATAGGCCTACTTGATTACAGCAGTAACAAGGGGATAACTGTCTTTTTCACTTGTCCATGTGGTTCAATGACTCCTCGATATTGCCTCTTTGGGTGTTTGCTTTCTCATTAAGTAAGATTTTATTACAAACGTTCAAATTGTAGGCCTATATGTAATGAGTAACTTTTGTTCTCGCTGGGCACCTTTGCAAAATAGTTTCACTGAATTGTTTTCACAAGGTAATACTAAATACTTTCTGCATGCACGGTATATCAGGGGCCGAATTCGCAGCCTTACGCACAGAAAACGCTTGATTTTAATTTAAAAAAATAGTTTTATTAAATACAGTGTGTAAAAGGTACATTTATTTATAGTGGGGCAGATGTAGGGGGAATTTGGGTAATTGTGCCTTTGATGACAAGTCATGGAATTTGACACACAGTCAGAGTATGCTATGAACAAGATATTTGGCAATAGAGCAATCACAGATTTATCCTATGAACAAATATAGGTTCAAGCAATGTTCAACATTTGTAAAATGCCTGCCATCGCTTGTTATAACTACCCGTATTTTTTCAAATACAAATCTGCGTTGGTTCCATAGCCAATTATCTTCCTCATTGTATACTCTTGAGTGTGTGCCAAATTCCATGCTTGTAACATCAAAGGTACAATTCCATCAAATACCTGCCGTATTATATGAGTAAGACTATGTTTATACAATTACTCTGCGAAGCAGATTAATTTGCTTGGTGTCAAGTGTTTTTCGTTCAGCAGCTGTATGAATTTTGGCCCGATAGTTGTGTACTAGACAGTGAGTGAAACTGACTGTACTCTGTGAAAATTCCATGTAGTGCACACCTAACCAACATTGTCCACACATATTTGTTCAAAAAGACAGGATAGGATAGCAGTTTAAGTTGTTCCATTTTACTCATGCACAAAACGATCCCGATGAGATGTCACATAAAGTATGGATGCAATTACATCATTCTCCCCAAAGGTATGCTCTCCATTAGTATCTGTGGTTTTCCCCCAAGTTATGTATGATCACGGACCCTCTAGGGTACGTGAAAAATGAATGATCTCCGCTATCACAGACATGATCTAGAATGACGCAGTCTGGAGGAATGATTGGCTAAACGGCCCGGGGTAGGTGCTCGTTCGGGAAGGGTAGCTAGGCCACTCATTTCCGCTCTGTGTTACAGTTATCGTTCCTTGGAGAATGGAATCACGTTAGATATCAGGCGCGGATCCGGGGGGGGGGGGGGCAGGGCACGTGCCCCCCGGGTGCCCCCCGGGTAAAATTTGATTTTTTAAATATATTTTTTTTAAAGTTTTCTGCTCAAAAATTTGCCATAAGTGTGTGTGTGGTGTCTTTTCCCCCAGCGGCAGGATGGATTTGTTTTTCATCCTATGCCTATCAAATGTGTTTCTTTCTGCCAAAATGAATCTTTCATGATAGGCCTATGTCACTTGTAATTGCTTAGATTTGCACGATAGCATAAGCGTTTGAAACCTGACGTGCCAATTTGTCCTGCATAAAATATATTTCATGTCGTTCTAGCATTCAAGTGTAAAGACTACACTAAGCTTGAACTATATTTTTTGAATGAATATGCATGAAACCAGATATTGCAGCGACCAGATCCAAACGCGAGATTTGTGGGATTAAAATTTTCTTTGAGTAAAATTAGAAGAGTGGTATGGATAAGAAGTGCTTAAAAAGTGTGTCTATTTCTCGGTTTCAGGCACACAGAGGCTTGATTTTTCACCCCTCAAAGTGCCAAAAGCTCAGAGCTTCCGGGGGCTTCGCCTCCTGGAACCCCACCGGGACCTCACCCCTGGACCCCACCCCTTTTTAGAGTAAACTTAGAAGATTTATATGGATCTGATTTCCAATAAGAGTGTGTCTTTTTCTCTATTTTAGGCACATGGAGGCTTGATTTTTCACCCCTCAAAATGCCAAAAGCTCAGAGCTTCCGGGGGCTTCGCCCACTGGACCCCCACTGGGGCTTCACCCCTGGACCCCCACCATCGATGTTACAGAAATTTTTCCAGTAAATTTACAAAGATTTATATGGATCTGATTTCCAATAAAAGTGTGTCTATTTCTCTGTTTTAGGCTCATGGAGGCTTGATTTTTCACCCCTCAAAACCCCAAAAGCTCAGAGCTTCCGGGAGCTTCGCCCCTGGACCCCCACCGGGGCTTCACCCCTGGACCCCCACCATCGATGTTACAGAAAATTTTCCAGTAAATTAAGAAGATTTATATGGATCTGATTTCCTATAAAAGTTTGTCTATTTCTCTGTTTTAGGCTCATGGAGGCCTGATTTTTCACCCCACAGAACGAACGCCAAAGGCTCAGAGCTTCAGGGGGCTTCGGCCCCTGAACGCCCACCGGGGCTTCGCCCCTGGACCCCACCAGGGGCCGTAAGGCCGGCCCCTGGACCCCACCCATTTTTTGTCTACCCTCTAATACAAAATCCTGGTTGCGCCGTTGTGCCCCCCGTAAAAAATCCTGGATCCGCCCCTGGGGATCGATCACTAACTGCTTTCGACCTGTATGTAGAAAGTCATGTAAAAGGAACACATTATTATGCGTTATTTCTGTCACACACAGGTACGTGAGAGAGTGGTTAGGCGCTATGGTCGTGGGCCGGATTGTGGATGTCAACCCAATTGAGAATACGTACTATGTGCCGCCCAGTCGACGCCCATTCATCGTTGATGGTCCCATGAACGTCGTTGCCTTTAGCCGACTGATTCCGATGCTGTGCGAAGCTTACGATAACGTCGCCGATTGCTTCCGAAGAGACGGCCCCGCGGGTACGTCATACCTGACGTCACAAATAACGTCATTAAAAGCCCCAAAAACCAATATATTTTTATAAGTTAAAATATGTTTTCCATTCCTCATAATTAAAAGTTCTCTGACAGATTTTGCATCCGAGAAAAAAAAAAATGGTAAAAACGTAAGCCAAGAAATGCTGCAAGTCTTTGTGACCACAAATTCGGCACTTCAATTATAAACTTGGATTGCTCTTAAATATTGCTGGGGTTATCCACCTGTTGACCCTTACCCTAACTAAGCTCAGTGTAAGTCCAGGTATTTGTACCACACACGCCTCGTTAATCTTTGTTGAAAACATCCCCTCCGCCCAATAAAGCTACCGTTTTGTCCCTGCCCGATCACATTTCAGGGTTCATTACCACATTCCATCAAACCAGAAACATATTCCCAGCAGACAAAATCTGAGAAGAGAAGAGAGAGGGGGAAGGAGAAAACAAAATAATGAAAAGCTGGTGAGATTTGCTCTATGTATAAATGGAAAGAACTCGATATTTTTCAAAGTCAACAATAACAAGGTGACTGATCTTTGAATAACTGGGCAACTTACTTGAGAATGGCGGAAAGCCCTATTGTTGGTAAACACATGGTGCCGCGTTTGATGGCTATAGTAGGCCCATTATGGTACACCTATGCAACACTATAAAGCTTTGCTGCTCGAGGCTGGTATAAAAGCAGAGGTAAAGGCCACTGTGCCAGCCAAATTATAAGCACCGATGACACATGTTATTAGCAGCCAATCCTGACACCCGGGGACCTAGTCCTACGGGGATCAGCGTGCGGTTTACTCGATCCCAAATCGCAAGGAAAATAGCTGGAAAAAGAGATGGAAAAAGAGATGCAATTTATGAAGTACATAATGCAGGGACTTAACGAGTCCCGCCCAGCTTAATTCCCCTCTACCGGCCCAAGGGTTTGCTTTGGATCACACAGACCGCATTATGTAGGTAAGCAGCACAATGCCCGTGAACTTTCGTTGAGTACTTTCAATACAGAATTCCCGGTAAATATCAACAGTGTTCACTTTTCAACAACTATTGAACACGCATAACCCACCACCCCTTGAGTAGTCATGGAATATCGTTTACGAAAGTTCACGTGTTAATTAATTTAATTGATTCTTGTGTAATCTGGACACAACGGGGCTCAGAATCAGTGCAAGTTATACTGTAACTCTTCAATTCACCTCTCAGCTGCTTGTTCCCCCTGGAGTGGTTTACCGTTCAGGAAAGTTCACAAATAAATTGGTTCTTGTGTGTATTCTGACCAACAATTATAAAAGAGTTACAAATGAGTCACGGGCTTTATGGAAGCCTAAACTATTTGGCCTTTTGAGCAGTGTTCTCTATTCTTTTCCAGAACAAGAGCATAAGAGTTTGTGTATAAGACGATAACAAGTCTTGGTTTCATTTCTTAACTTGCAGGTGTGAGCTATACCAAATATGGTAAATTTCATCAGTTCATGGATCACATGTCGAATATGCTTCACAACACCACGCTAATCCCTGACGTAGTGCCGTCTATTGCCGGTCTTATGCCGTTATTAGGTAGGTTTAAATTGCTGTTGCTGTTGTTGTTGTTCTTCTTCTTCTTCTTCTTCTTCTTCTTCTTCTGCTTCTTCTTCTTCTCCTTCTTCTTCTTCTTCTTCTTCTTCTTCTTCTTCTTCTTCTTATTCTTCTTCAAAACATTTACCATTAAGTATTTGGATGCTCAGAAAGATTGACTTCTGCATTGAGAGTATTGACGCCTTAATAAGAAATGTATAGGCCTACCATAATATTAAAACATAGCCCACTATCGTGCTTTTTAATAGAACAAAAATTCATCCCATGTGTGTTCTCAAAGAAGTGTGCGTTTGAGATTTTCTTTTTGAAGAAAAGTCTTAGTTTGACGGGAACAAAATAATAAATATAAAACAATCAATTGATAATCCGACCAGATATAATTCATTTGAGAGACAAAATAGGTTACGCGCACAACATTCATACCGTACAAACTGCTACCGTACAAAACAGTGCCTTCTTTCAAGAATCTGAAAACCTTGAATTGTTGTTCTGACTTGTTTAAACGTCCATTTTGTTTTAAATTTTGTTTGGGTTGAACAAAGAAAATTTATGAGAGTGGAACTTAAAACTGCGATCTCCGGATGAACTTTACTGAGCTACGGTACCTAGTCCTATGTTGGCGATCTCCGTATTTTTGTTCAATATCTTTTATCTTTGTTCGGGGTGCCATTCAGAAGCCATTCAACCTGTTACTTCTTTGGTAACTATACTAAACTTATTCCTTTGTCAAATAAGCGTAAAATAGTTAACAAAGGAATCTTTTGATTTTACAGTAAATTTGTGGCTGTCAAAACATAATGTTACAGAAACACCATAATCTTCGACTACAATAAAGTGCCGTTTGAATCTTCCAATAAAGTGAAGTATATAGTTTTATAACAAGTTGATTCGTGCCGTCGACCCTGTTTTTTCATCACCGACAGGTTATAAAATTAGGAGTGTATAGTGACATATAACGTCAAATCTGGTGACAAATGACACCCGGGGGAACAATGTGAAATCAGGATACCACCGACGTCGAAGTCCTTACGAGCTTTATAATTATAAACAAATTGTGTTTTTATTTTGCTTTCGCAAAGTGAGCTCCGCCTAAAACGTCCACGAACTGTTGATAGATAACTTGGCTAATCATGGGACCGTTCGATAACGGCTAAGTGAGTTAATTGTGTTTTGTTTTAACTAAGGGTCATTAAAGGCTAATACGTGCCGTACCTGTCAACCCCTGATCATGACAACAATGCGGTTCACCTCGTATTAAGGTTTAGCTGGACGTGTCTTAACTACTGTTTTAACACACGCCGTTAACTTTGGTAGGTCAGGCGGCGGATGCGCTGTGAACTGTGCCATGGCGTGAAAATCACGAGCGATTCCGAAACGGACTCTGCGTGCCTAAAAGCTTGCCATGAAAACATTCGTGATCGTTTCTAATAAAGTTTCAATCCCATGGGATTTACATAGTTTTGTTGGTTCTGATATGAGCTTGTCAAGGTCGATACAGAATCTCACGCAGGTAGAGCGCGTTTCTCTTTGAATTGCAGCCCTTAACATTTTCAGTGACAAGCCAGCGGGACCAGTCCGTCAGCTTTTTCAATAGTTCATACTAGTATATTCAAGAGGGATGCTTTTCAACACTGAACTAGCCAGGCAGACCACAAAAGTGAAGTTTGACTGGCCCTCCTGTGTTTTAACTGGCATTTGGCAAGCGGACCACTATTGAAAGAGAACGCTTTCAGACCTTTACATCCCACACTCAAACCAACGAAACCAAACCGAAGTTGGAAGGAGAAACAGTCCGGTTCCATTTTGCACAATTATTCATTGCTAGTTTTTAATTATCTGCCACTTGTCATCGACGTTTTCTTCGTGCAATAATGAAAACTTATAACTTTACGAATCTATAAAAACAGCTATGTCAATTTGAAACAAATTTGTATGGCAAAATCGTCCCCAAATCGGACTTTGCGTACGGAATGCAAGATGTATAGCAATTATCCTGATACAGAGATTTTATCGATCCAAGTCTGGGTTGGGTTGACAAGTGATGTCTTTCCTCATGCACCTTTCACCTCTAGGACACTGGTTTCTTGAGTATGACTTCATTTCCGGGGAAAATATTTCACAGAAAAATTGTTCTTGTACAAACTTCATAGTCAGTAATCTTTCAGACAAATGTTTGTTATCCTTACCATTCCGTTATAATACCTTTACTGCATCACAATACGTCTTACTAAAGCTACGAAGTCGTGGTGGC
The DNA here is from genome assembly GCA_037783415.1 of Leptasterias polaris. Classification (NCBI taxonomy): domain Eukaryota; kingdom Metazoa; phylum Echinodermata; class Asteroidea; order Forcipulatida; family Asteriidae; genus Leptasterias; species Leptasterias polaris. Next base: position 9,394,245 of record JAZGTN010000022.1, read on the forward strand.
TAGATAATTTATCACAGTAAAAGTCGACTTATATTGTCGGTAATTCATGTTGTCGAGATAAAGAGTTTCATGTCAAGCCGACTAATTGCATTCAATGAAGCAGAGTATAGGCGCAACTAGAGATGAGAAACTGCAGCGAATTTGAATGCTGTTCGACTGGATTGTTAAATTGAACTGTTATCTTTTTTAATGACGCGAAGGAAGAATTGCTTACACAGTAAGTGATATTAAATGACCGTTATGAAGAGCTTTCAATTTCGCGCGATACAAAATAACGCGAATCTCAAGTTGACAGATTAATTGCCGCAAATGACTTGGAAATCCTGTATTCTTCTTCTTAGTTTTTAACATTACAATAAATACAATTACGAGATAATTTCACGTCGTCAAGTCGACTGATTGTTTCCTTTGTTTTATTAAGTCGTTTTCACATTCAACGGTTATTCGACAAAAGATACCACTAAATTAATATGTCGACTGTGTGAGATAAATAAACTTATCTATATGGCCCTTCTGGAGCTCCGTACACTCTAACGAACTATTTTGCACTACTTTTCAGTCGGCTAAACACGACATGACCCAGCCTGTATTATTTTGTGGCTCTTCGCAAGTTTGACATACATTCGAATGACACCATCGGCACATTCCTGTGTTTTAATTGCGGATTGGGGGAGGTGGGGTGTATAATAATTATACACATTATACCCTGCCAATAGACTGTGCAAGTCTCGCGCGTATTCAAGGACCAAGTTGATCCCAACCACATTGGGTTTTACGGGTGAAGGTTTATGTATCTTTGTTTATGGCTAAAAAGAGTATATCATATTGTTGGGAAAGTAAAATTTAGCAAGGTAACATAATATTTAACAAACCAACAAAGAAAACCCGAGAATAAGACTTGACCCCAGTTTCAGCTTATTTGAAAATAATTAAGAATTGTTGTCCAACTGACGTTCACGATATCATTAAACATATATGTAATGGTTGCACAAATTCGGGCGTGATTGGCGATTGTGGTTTATAAAAATATAAACATCCTTGTTCCAGTTTTGAATTTTGTTTCGATGATAATTTTAACAAACTTTTTGTATAATTGAAATTGTATTTAGGCCTATCACAATTAGCTATGGGTAATTTTATTTTCAAGAATTTTGTATAAATAGAATTTTAAAAGAATATTTGATTTTATAGAAAAATAAAGACTTTGTTCGAGTTGTTTTCTCGTTTTCGATAGCTCTAAAATTTGCACAAAATTTGTCAAAATGACCCCAGAAGAAATACAAATATTTTGATTTTTATGGAGCCTGGTCGGTATGAATTTGGCATGTCTTGGGCGAGTGGACAAGCGCCCTAAACTCAAGCTCTGCATGTTTCTGATCAGCAGAGTGTGGGTTCGAGTCAACACCAATTGACACGTTATCCCAAATCACTATACCATTATCAGTGTTACCTTTTATTTATTTATTTATTACTTTATTACACTCACAGTTAATTATTATCTTTCATCATTTCTGTCTTTGTTCTACCTGTCTTTCCGTACGTTCTTGTTCCTGTTTACGTTCTGTTTGTCTGCCTTTCAGGCATCTCACCACACAAGCCTCGGCTTCTAGAAGATGCATCCATACTTATTTAGATTCTTGTAAAACTGGATTTTTCTAAAATTCACTTTGTGGTTATGTATTGTTTAGAAATGTTAATGAAGTATTGACATAATATGTGAGTATGATCCTTCGTCCACAAACGTAAATATAAACAACAACGACTAAGTGTCCAAACCTTGGTGTATTTGTTACCAGAGACTGCGATATAGAGAAGTCAAGTCGTTCCGGGAAAATAATGATTAACAGTCAAAGTCTGGCTTGATTGCTTGTTTCAACCATGAACGATATTTGAAAACCTTCTGGTTTGATCTGGTTCAATGAAATATCCCCGCTTGGGTGGTCGGTGTATTAAACAGTAAAATACCAATTCACACTCTATTTCTTGTAGTGTACGTTGAAAGCAATAGTGACCTTGGTGCCTGGCGTACTTAATGCTCTAGTTATTACTCGATGAGCTGGAAACAAGACCACTTTAACGTGCCATGTAATGTAAAGGGATGAAGTGGATTTAATAATATGTCATTAGCCTCAATACACAACTGTCTAAAGTAGATGAACTTTTCATTGAAGACATATTTATTAAGTCAAAGTATTTAGCAGATGCTTAAGCCTTGACTTGTTTAAACACTGGTGGAGCCCTCAGCGGAAAGATTTATAACGTCAGGGCCTAGTTTCACGTAGCTGGCATTTAAGCAGAAAATGGCTGAACAGTTTCTCGCTATAAGCAAAGGTGAACAGCGTACCAGGCACAGGTGGTGCATGTGAAATTGTATTTTGGCTGGTACCTTAGTCTGTTAAGCCCGATTTGATTGTGCTAAGCTCTTTTTTATTTATTTGCCTAAGCAGATCTGTGCAAATGGGCCCAGGTCACCAATCAGAATGTCAGCAATCAGCCGCCCCCCCCCCCCCCCCCCCTCCGCCAGGGCTTGACACAATACGAACTCAAGCCGCTGTATTGAGTTTCAAACTAGTTTCAAACTATTTAGTAACAACTTTGATGACAAATGTTTGACCTTTTTAAAAATAAAATTGTAACGTTGTTATTGTTCTCATTCTGATTTGTTTTAAATAAAGCTTTGCTTGATGTGGGAAATTTTTTCAAATTATGAACAGCTTGCAGTAGAAAACTATGCGCCGAAATTGTTTTTTGGAGTTAATGTTGCACCCGAGAAGAGCAAGGGCTAAGTCTCGACGTTTCAAACAGTATACTCAATTGGTCTTCATTATAACCTCATGTTAAGACAAAGGGTTAAAACCATAGATAGTATCCCGTCCCTGCACCACAAGGCCAAACCCAGGCCATAAACATGTGTATTTGGTAGTTTGAGGATCAGTTCAACAGATATAAAGTTATGCCAAAAACATACCCTAACCCTAACTCTCTTGAGTGATTTCCACGGATCCCTCCCCACTCCATTGCACTCTAACAAAACCCAACACCAATGGTGACTCAACACCCCATAACTACACCTCGGCCTACGTGCCAAAAGTGTGATATCTTGGCTGATTGTTGGCTCGTTATTTTAGGAAGGACTGTCGTCCCTCCTAACTGAAAAAAACCTCCAACTACTATTTTTATGTGGTGTCGTAGCCGAGCAGTCTACTGCATCGGACTCAAGATCAGACGGCTGAATCGTCGGGGTGTGGGTTCGAGTCCCCAAGGGCGTCGATCGCTACTGAAAAGTAGGGGGGACGGGCGAGCAAGTCTTGACAAAATACATATTACATTATTTGCACCCCCATTACTTTTACATTTAATTCTGTGTTACACTTGTTCCCTATTTTTGTTTGACCAGGAGGCGAGTTACAGGGGGTGATATTTAACAATAACATCATCCGAAATGGTGTTTGGGCCTGGGTTTCCCTTATGTAAAACCGAGATTCTACCAAATACAAAAATGCTTCGGGAGTCCGGCGTTTATCGTGTGTCAGCTTGAAGTTCTTCGAAAAAACAAAATACTGCTTCTTCGACAAATCTTGTCATGACCCTATTTATTTTAATGGATTTTACTACATTTTTTGCGTTGTGCGATTGTAACAATTTGAAAATGTAACACATTTGCACGTGCGCGCACACACACAGACTTCCTTATTTGTGGAGGGATCGTGTACCGTACATTATAGCATACACAAACGACGCATAACTTGAATGCTAACAAGGTATGTAAGCGGGATTTTGGCGTTCATGTCTTGGACGAAACTTGTCGTCTATTGTCTGTATTATAGAAACGGAAATAGACCCAAAATACCATTCTGCGCGTGGTCCATCAGAACAAAAGATGAAAATGAAGAAAACATTTCACCGTTTGTTCGCTATTCTTTTATTTGAACAAAAATTGTAATGAAATATTAAATCTTGAAAATGGTGTATATTTTTTCATATTTTGTTGCATATTTCTAGTGAACAGTCAATCAAAAAGTGGGGGGGACATCTGATATGCTGTCCCCCCCAGTCTAAAAAGTGGGGGGGACATGTCCCCCCCGTCCCCCACCCATCGACGCCCTTGCGAGTCCCGGTCATGACACTTATGTCCTTGAGCAAGGCACTTAACCATTAATGCTTCTCTTACCCCATGTGTATAAGTGGGAACCTGAGAGGACTAAGACAGTATTGTGTTGGGTTAACCTCTCAGTGCTAATTTAAGCTGCTTGGGGTTGTATAGCTCCACAGTGAGTTGAACAAGTTAGAGGAATGGTCTAACCATGGAGGAAGGAAGAGACAGTATGACCGATGATCAGGGATAAACATGTTGCAATTAAGCACCTTGATCTCGCTACTAGGATATGTGCGCTTATATCAAAACCAATTATTATTACTATTATTACTATCATTTGCGTCTCTTAAGGTTTTGATATATATATATATATATTATTTTGCAGAGTCCGGCTCGGAATGCTTAGACGTTGGGTGTGGCCGAGGGAGGGCGGTACTTCTCCTGGCTCAGCGGTTCCCAAGAAGCGTTTTCTGCGGTATCGACATCTCGGATGAGGCGATCAACTTCGCCAGAAACGAAGCCAAGCGATTGAGTCTGACAAATTGTCAGTTTATGATACAGGATGCAGCGTCCTTGCCCGACCATTGGGTTGAGCATTTTGATTTAATTACTTGCTTCGACGCACTCCACGACATGCCAAAACCGCGGGTTGTTTTGAGTGGCGTGCACCGGGCACTGGCCCCCGGCGGTATTTTCACCATGCTGGAACTCAATGTTCATAGTCATCCCTCCAAGAACATCGGCAACCCGCGAGCCATCGATGGCTACGTCATCAGCCTGATGCACTGCATGCCCGTGTCGTTGGAGTGCGAGGACGGGGCTGGTTTGGGCACGATGTGGGGGCGTGAGATGGCTTGCAAAATGCTAGAAGAGGTTGGGTTTGCTGACGTCAATGTGACGCCCTCAAAAGACAAGTTCAACCTTATTTATGTTTCTCGGAAGAAGTCAGAGTAAATACTATAGGCTGATGAAAAAGGGTATGCGTTTTTTGCGAAGTGCCACCTCTCACTGATAGAAGAAGTATAATGCTTTTGTACCAAATAAAAACCGTAATTTATGTTTATTGCGTATATAAAGGTCAAATACATTGTAACCTTAACTTTATCTTAAAGTTCACCCATGCGTTTAAAGCACAACAATGGTTGGTATTGAACGTGATGCTGTATTGTAGAAAATATGAAAATGATTGACAAGTTTGACAAAAGTCAATTTTATTTAAAAACGAAGTACTTCACGGAACGTTCTATGGACTTTTCTTATTTGAAGCGCTTTCATGTTAGCATAATATGATTATTAAGTGCAGTTATAAAAGATTTGTTTAACACATTTAACACTGAGCCTTTAGCTCAACAGCAAGTAGAAACTCAATCAGCGTGTGGGGGGGGGGGGGGGGGGGGCGCTTAGATGGGGTAAATTATATACAACATTTAAAAAAGAGCATTAATGGAACAACTTTTAATAGTAACATATAAAGTTTAAGTTGACCGTTATTGTGTGGCACTCCGGAAACATATATATTGGTTCAACTCGTAGTTGTATAACCCACGTATATGAAAACAGGAATCGATTTCACAAAAAGGTAAGATTGATCTTAAGATGTGTACCCGGTCTTAATTGCTAAGCATAGTGTGACATCACAATACGGATTACTATGGCAATATTGACAGATTATCTTTGGAAGAATCTTTGTGGTTTGTGAAACTTGGGCCTGCTCTTGCAACAGTTGTGGCTTAATGGTCAAATCGTGGCCAAGTTCGATGGCATTTCTGAAAGTGTCAACATTTAGAAGAGTTTTAAATTTGAAAATCGAAGAATTTTGTCTGAATACTTTACAATCTTACAACAAGAAAAATATCGGTGTAAAAGCTAAACGGTTAACGGTTTGATAGTTACACATTAGCCTATGTCTCAACGGGTATCAACGATAAACACGCAGTGAACAAGTTAAAGCTGAACGGTGAACGGTTTGAAAGTTACGCATAAGCCTATGCTGTCTAAACGGGTATCAACAGTCAACACAACACGCAGTAAACAATTGTTTTGTCGCATTGTACCTACATTTAAATTTGTTTCATTGAATATAATTGTGCCGTTGGCGTATAATTAAATTTAGATTTCTTCAACTCGATTGACACCGAGCCAACAAAATAAAACCACATGTGTTACAATACAAACGTGTCAGTTTGAAAGCTCAGATGAAATGCCATGTTTATATAATTATATATATACATATTTAATAATGGTTCAGAGATATGACATTATGTGTTTTATGCAGTCCTACATTTGCAGATGTTTGCCAAAACTGTAAAGAGGACAGAGTCTGGAAGTTGATGTTATGTTAACCATTGTAATTCTTCATGCTATAAACAAATGGATTTATAGATGGTTCAAAGATAGAGTGGAGAGTTGATAATTAACAATTTCTTAGTTTTTAAAATCTGAATGCTCACTGAGGGAAAGTGCCCACCAGAGCCAATTAATGGCAATGTTAAAATCAGTGGGAATTTTTAACCGGGTAGTTCAGTGCTTTCACTGCCCGTTCAAAAAGTGAGGTGGCCCATCTCGCTACTTTCAGTGACCACCTAGTCGCTAATTTTGTATGCCAATTTCACCTCCTCTATGTTGAGATTTGCCATCCAGGAAACAATAATTGGAAAAACTTTTGTTTTCTGTCATTTCTTGACCTCTATGTGTCAAGAACTCACAATTTTGATGGTAGTGTAGAATCTAGCGCTACATTCTTGTCAGTTTGAATACAGGCTGAATATTGCACCAATCATCAATTTGAACTTAAACTACTTCCGCTCAGTTCATTGGCCAGGGGTTCGTTGTAGATCTTAATTCAAAGACAAAATCAAGCATCCCTGTTTTGACAGCTGTGCCGTCATTGCCAAAATGCTGTACTTTCTACATATACCCAGGCGGCATTCTGTTACATTGTACATGGAACTTCTGACTAATGTTTTATGATCCATTGGGCTAGAATGCTATTTACGTTCTTATAAATGTTACGCAGTGGAATCACTGTCCCGTGTGGGATTTCATTGCCGGGAAAGCCACATGAGTTTGATTGCGAACATCCTTTCTCTGAGGTTCAGACAAATTGATGCAAGAAGAGGAAGGTCTAGACCATTTTTTCCTCTTCGGTCGATCATGAGAGACTGACAATATAATACGTGTTCTGATGGACATGTTCTAGATTCGTTTGACCGTTGGGACGAGGGCTTTAAAAAATGAGTCAGAAATCAATGCGATGTATGGCAAAATGTCGACCACGTAAACCCCAAAATGCCACTGTGATTGGGAATTAATTTGTGCGGTTCCGACATGAAGTAATATAGATTTCTAGTGAGATGGATTTAGATTTCAATCTACCCCAGAGTTCTTAATGGATTACGCAAGTCTGAGGTGAATAGAGCCCAATTGCTGCTTAAGCAGCGAATGGTGCCTAAATGGTTCTACTTAGCAAAATCAACAGGAAATACATGCAGATTGAGTTTTGGCTGTTGAAAAAAATCCATATCAAAACTCTGCTGCAAAATACCTGAACTGTCGGTGTTATTGTCATCATGTTGAGGGAACCATCTAATGATATTTTAACAAAGTCATAGATGGCAGTAATGAGGAACGGGTTTTGGGCACTGTTCCAACATGTCCGACTGTCTTGTTCTTATTCGATCTTTGGCACGATTTCAAAACGTCTGGCAAATTTATTGTTCCAAAAGTCTAAACTGGAGTATTCTCTGAACTATTCGCTTCAGAAGAGAGCTCTAAGTTTCTTTATTCTGAGCTTGAAATTATCAATGTTGGAACAATCTGATCGAATAAGCAACAGGTCTCTGTAGGTAGGATTTTAACGTACGGTTTATGAATGTATTTGAATTATTTGAGTTGATTTGTTGTTCTGAAGTATAATAAGTGAACAGTTGTTCACTGGGTTAATATTTAAGGTTAATAATAAACATTAATTATTTAAAACTGTTAGCTTTATATCGTGCTTTATGGAGATTAGACAGGCTTGTTTAAAGGTAGGGTCATGGTTTGGTTTTTGTCAACGTAATGCTCATTTATAGGTAAAATTATCAAAAAAGATATGTGAAAAGTCTGCCCCCCCCCCCCCCCCCCCCCCCCCATGGTATTTTCACTCGAACGACGGTGGAAGCATCCACGTTTAGCGAGGTGGCAGCGGATACAAACCGCGTCTCTAGCAGCAGCATTGAGTCACGAACGAACACCAACCCTAAGAAATCTGAAAAACGATTCATGCATTAATTATTTCTCAGATTAAAATGTTTGTATTGATTTCTAATCAGCGGGGGAAGTTCAGACAAAATAAGTTCGGAGGATGCTTACATACCATTTATAACAAGTAAGCTTCCGGATAAGAATTACACAATTTGTATTGGAGGTCATCACCAAACGATGACCCTACTTTGAAACGCTTAGCACGCATATTGTAGTCAGACTATATAGTCACAACACTACTATTGTTCAATGTACATATAATAGAAACCAATGTAATTAACTTTGTAAAAATTAAAAAATATATATTAAAATTGTTTAGCTTTGTTTAGAGAATTCTGAAGGGCAAAGAGGTGAAGATGGTACGATGACATTTTGTTTGGTTTTTATATAGTATTTTGTGCTGAACAATTGTAAACAGTAATTTGCTTATTTTGACTTATTTGGCTACTGATGTTTAATGACGCATACTTTACGCCAGCTGGATGTGACGTCATCATAACATCGTGAAGCCTTACCGCAATGAATTCTGACTATATGTCATTTTATGTCCGTACAAGAGTGAATACTTTTGACTTGATTGTTTAAAAGGATTAATTACGGCGAGATTTATGTAAAAACAAACGCGTTTTGCTTATGTCTAGTCCCCGGCCCATTTCACATTTTAGCGATTAAGGAATGCCATCTGGCGCCTTGGGGCGAGACTAAGTGTTCTGCGTTGTGGGGGATGAGGGTATTAGATCATGTTAATTGACGCGCAGTGTCTCCGTTCTCTCATTCCATTCGTTCATCCATTCTCGAGATCAAAGTGGCGAAAGAGGAATCGTGGCCCCCCTGTCACACCCGACCACGCCCTGATATGATGGAAGAGATAGTCGGGTGTCTTCTGGAGGGAAACAGAATGTGGCAAATGCGGTGACGCTCCAATCTCCATATTTACACAAAATGGGGACAATGCTCAACATTAATGTTGTTTAAAGTATAGAGTGTATGAGAAAAAACATATCGGATGTAGGGAGGAAAAAAGGGACGATTTCGAACTAACTTTGTACCCGGGTCCTCCACATTCTTTTCTTAATGATGAACTGTAGCGAGATATCGTATCCAGGTTTTCTTGTGACGCAACAGCCACAGAGGCATGGACTATTATAGTCTGTACCCTTTTTAAATTTATTGAATGCAAATTCTTGCTGTTGTTGTTAACCAAACAAAGATGACTTGGATGACCAAATGGGCTGTACGCTAAGCAGATGTAGGACTAAGGAGAAGTTATGGGTAATTTTGACGCATTTTTGGCGCTATCCAGCACTTTTTTAAAGTTTAATATTTGCAAATGCTTTAACAAAATATTAAGATATAGAACTTTAAGATTGTTAACAAACATGATCCGCGTTGACCAAGAAGATTAATGGGAGCCAGTGTGGTTATGTCAGTGAAGTTGAATATCATCAGAGCGTGCATAACTATTGACTGAAACACACTATATTCATTAGTAATCTGGTATCCAGTTTTAAGCATACTTCGGCGGTGGGGCTTAGATATTGAATAATTAGCACTGTTTCTGCGATCAGTTCAAGTGCACACAGTTGCAAGCCATACCCCCCCCCCCCCCCCTCCCAACTCCCAAACCCTATCAGGAACTGCACGTGCCAAAAACACAAATAGTTGTTTTTCACTCCACGCATACGTCACACTTACGCAGTGGAACAACACAAACGTGACGTGTGGTCCGTAAGTGTTGAAGCCGTCCAACGTCCTCCTGATCCCTGTTTACAACCCCTCGACCCCTCCTTTACCTCATAATCCCTTCCGAAAAATAAATGCCATCGAAACGACTGATGGTTTGTTCGCAGTTTAACCCACCCGAAGCACGTTATCGATCCAAACTCGTGCCAAATCGTGTGTTCCACATATTGCAAACCAGTTTGTGTGAATACAGCTTGCATGTCATCTTCCTACGCACGTGTTTATATTCATTATACAAAAAGATTTTAAAAAAATAAAAAATCTAAATATATAAATTAAGTGTTGCTTTTTCTGTCCAAACGTGAAACAAACAAGTGGAAAATCTTTGTGTCTTTCAGGTGGGGGTGGGTTGGGTTGTATCGTATAATTAATTTAAACCAAAAACGAAAAGCAATGTTCTTTTCCTATGACGAGGACAGCACCAAATTAATATGCAGGCTTGAAATGAGGCCATTGTCTGGAGAGTGTCAACCAATATATGTACATTTTTAAAAGTAGTTTTAAAAAACCACCACATGTTGGTGTATTGACTCAAACTACTCGTACTCCATCAATGGAAAACGTGTGTTTTGTCATTTTGAAAATGGGTCTTTTGTAAGTAGTAAGAATTGGGAAAAATATCTATAAATTTTCACTCATTTTTAGATTTTACGCCATAATAAATAAAATGCATAATGACATATTAACTGGGACCAGTATTATTTTATTTAGAAAGCAAATAATTCTATGTATTATGTACTGTTTGTTTTGATTGAGACTAGCAGCTTCGGTTTAAGGTTGCTGTGATTTGATTTGTACATCTTATGTTAAATAAAACTACAAAAACCCAAACGAATCACTCGTGTTCATGGAATGTTATGTAAAGCGTGTACGTTGTATAATGTATGGGTAAAATTGTGGGTAACTTGCCTTCCAGAAAGGCACTGAAATGTACAAGGTCATGACTCCTTTTGTAAAAAGGTTACATGGTCTCATGACTCACAATAACAAGGACTATGTGTGCTCATTTTATTTTGACAAATTTAGTTATAACAATGGAAGGTCTACAAAGCGTAGATACATGGATGCATCGTGTACATCTCTACCTCTATGTTATTTGAATCATGTACTTGATAAAATCATATAGACAATAAATAACTTCATGTCCGCCTCACATGACATCACAATGGGTGGGTGGTGGGTGGTGGGTGGTGGGTTGGGGTAGAGGCGTCCTCGGTTGACACCCCTAAGCAGGTGTGTGTGGGTGGGTGTGAGCCTGTCGACCCGTAGACGCAGAGAACTCAGTCACTTACAAAATGCATCGGAATTTTGTTTACATGTCGAGGACGTGTAAAAACCAATAGGGACCTTGCTAAGTTAAAAATGATTGGTAGAACTAGGAAAAATCCGCTATTTAAAATGTTCTCAACAAATTCATGTGGGTGTAAATGTGTCATCTACCTCCCCCACCCCATTCTTATAAAAAGATGTGCATATAATACAAAAACAAACAACACCAACAGTAACAACAACAGCAGCAATCAAACAGAACTCAATTTGTACACACCTATGGGCAATGTATCGATGCCGTTTGGACATCTTTTAAATCTGATATTATGTTGTAATGAACTCCTTTGATTGGCTGCACATGACACCGATGACGTCAGCAAACTGTCTTCGACTCGATCCAGTCGGTAGTCAACAGTCTATCTCGGCCCCGACTGTTAAGTTTTCGTGATTGAGTTAATTTACTGCACGATTACGGTGTGATTTGCCAATGTAAATAAATTAGAGATAGAAATACAGTGAAATATATTAACAATAATACACCTTAATTAGAAGTGTATCAATCTTGATTTACATCCCACCCCAAACTCCCATCCAACTCAGTGTAACCAAAGCGAGGCTGGAAGGAAAAACTAGTCGGACGTGCCCTCTATGTGAAGCGAGACCCCAAAACTGATACCAACACGATTCTGTAGAGACCGTGTATATATATAGGCTTACATAACAGTACAGGTAGGTGATAGGATTGTACCTTTGATTTATTCATTTACTTATAAAAACATATTTATACATGATAAAAAAATCAGCTCAGAGGCTGTTTTACATCATGGTCCTGTTAATAAAGAACAATAAAAAAAAAATTAAAAAATTAAAAAATCGAAAAACAATCATGAGTTTTGGCGATAGTGCCATCACAGATTCGTCCTTTGATAAAGAGTCCTATAGCCAAATATCTGTCTCATGACATACTCTGATTCCATGCTTGTATCATCAAAGGCACCCCCTTGATCTTGTGTGTATTTGATCATTTTGTTCCGTTACAATGTGCGTTTTTTCCCTTGATAAGGAACGAGAATTACACAGTCTGTCCCTGGAAGCAGCAATGTGAATAACTTGTTTTTGGTGTTGTTGTGGATTTGGTTTTGTTTTTAAAAGATGATAGACCAACCAAGGTTGATTTAATTAAATGATATTTGATGACAATGTGAGTTGATGTGTCATAATTTCTGTGAAGAAAATGTTCTGAAATCTTATTCCAATTTGATGGGCCACCACGAAATAGCTTGAAAGGTTTCAAATACCCGCACCTCAGTATATTGTACTTTTAACACCCTCGGCTAGGTGAGGCTCCCACGCCCACCCATTCACCGAAATTGCCTTGGTTTTTACAGATCAATTCACATGGGAAAGGTTAAACTTCAACTGAAATTAATTATAATCAATATCAAGCCAGACACAGTGGCGTTTCCATACATGATTGTGTACAGGTATGGCTTTAATAATTTGATCAAGGAATAGCGATATCTCTAGTGTTTGTATAGAGATATCTTTATGTGTAACTTTGGGCCTATATTGTTAATAACGATATATCAACTGTTGCTAGAATTATCTGTATTGTTATTAGATATACCAATATTGATATTATTAGTTGAAATATCTTTATCTAGAGATATCGATATCTCTTGTAGTAACTAAAGATTGTTTGGAGTAATATATAAATGGTAATGTTGCTAAATCTATCTCTATTGTGACTGGATATATATCTGTATACAAATTATAGAGAATATCGGTGTTATTACTAATTAGTAGAGATAGGGCCTATATTTATTTGGAGATACTGATATCTCTTTAGAGATAGTTGATAGCGATATATAAGTAGTAATGTTATTAAATTTGTCTCTAGTATCACTTGATATATCTCTATTGTTCATAGAGATTTTGTTAATAGAGGAGTCTCTATACTGACAATGAGATGTCCATATTGCAATAACGTTAGGAATGTACGCCACATTCAGGTATTAGGACATGGTAAGTGACTGTTAGGAATGTACGCCACATTCAGGTATTAGGACATGGTAAGTGACTGTTAGGAATGTACGCCACATTCAGGTATTAAGACATGGTAAGTGACTGTTAGGAATGTACGCCACATTCAGGTATTAAGACATGGTAAGTGACTGTTAGGAATGTACGCCACATTCAGGTATTAAGACATGGTAATTGACTGTTAGGAATGTACGCCACATTCAGGTATTATGACATGGTAAGTGACTGTTAGGAATGTACGCCACATTCAGGTATTAAGACATGGTAAGTGACTGTTAGGAATGTACGCCACATTCAGGTATTAAGACATGGTAAGTGACTGTTAGGAATGTACGCCACATTCAGGTATTAAGACATGGTAAGTGACTGTTAGGAATGTACGCCACATTCAGGTATTAAGACATGGTAAGTGACTGTTAGGAATGTACGCCACATTCAGGTATTAAGACATGGTAAGTGACTGTTAGGAATGTACGCCACATTCAGGTATTAAGACATGGTAAGTGACTGTTAGGAATGTACGCCACATTCAGGTATTAAGACATGGTAAGTGACTGTTAGGAATGTACGCCACATTCAGGTATTAAGACATGGTAAGTGACTGTTGGTGAAGACATAGTGTAAGGGTTAGGTTTTCTTTTGACTATTTTCTCGTGACTCCAATGATCAATTGAGCTTAAAACTTTCACGGGTTTGTTATTTCATGTAGGTTTATTTTGGGTCACACAAAGTGTGGATACTGGTCTTTGACAATTACAAATATATGTTGTTCGCGTACTTTATAGAGTTTATGCATAATCAAAGACAACAGCACAATACTAACATTATTAATGTATTGGTTGAAAGAAAACAGAATCAGAACAGTTATTATACTTTAGAAAATAATCTTACAGCGAGTCTTTCGACCCTTATCTGCCAGATGTGCTGTAATTTCAGAGAAATGCTTAAGTTACATTATTAGAGTTGTCATTCTACGGGAGAACGATCTGAGCGTGTAATAATCGAAGTGCCTTGTACAAACACCTCGTAAGACAAAAACAAAGCGACACCGTTTCGACTTTCTAATTAAATAATTTAAAGGTGCCGTACACGATTAACAATAGTTATTATATAAAAATGAAAATAATTAATTATGAAGGGTTTTTAGAACTTTAATTTTGGTAAAACCAGGTACCCTGAACAAATATTTCCGTCTGAAATTTTCTCATACAATACAAGGAAATAGTTTCCGCATGACGCATTAGTTATTTTTCCCCTGCCTAACAAATCACATAAAATGCACGGTAAAGTCCTAATGCTGGTCAAGGATTAAATTGTCGTTGTGTACTCCGAAGCTCACTTAACACATGTATACCAATGTAAATTCGGCCAGAAAGCCTATGAAATTTCACGAACATTTTCATTCTTATCTTTTCTATTGGGTGATCAGCTTTACAAATTAACTGAAAACAATAATAACTATAGACCTTAAGTGTTGTGTGAACAAACACAAAGCTGTTCCGTTTTGTTTTACTTTGATTAAACGCTCCAGACCTTTAAAGTGAGCCTTCGAGATGGAAGACCTTTCACCTTTGACATGCCTTTGTTTTGACTTTGAATGTGCCTATAGAAAGGTCATTTTTGAATAAAATGTCAAAGGTGTCTTAAGGTACATATGGCACAAATATAATGATATCATGATATGCGTTTCAGGAAAGTCATTTTTTTTATTTGAACTTCCTGTTTGGCCTGGAATGAAACGTCAAAGTGGGGTCACATTTTGAATAAAATGCGATTGTGTCATAAGTTACAAGATTGCACACAGATAATGACTTTAGGACATGTGGTTCAGGAAATATATTTGTTTTAAATTGAACTTCCTGTAAGGACAAGATGGAAAGGTCAAACGTGGCTGTCACAACTTGAATACTACCAGGGAAAATGATTCTCTTATATAATTATTGGAGATTCTGCCCACGGCTTGGAATTCTGGGGGGTGGGGGGTAGAATCTCCTCCAACACCGCGAACTGCTGTTTGACACAAAGTCCAATTAAATGCAATTTATGATTAGTACCTTATAGATTGGTATTTAAATGCCCATGTGATGGCAACGGCTCATCAAATGGCTATTTTATTTATGAATGTTAAACATTCATAGTTTTTAGGTAATAAATGACAAGAAAAACCATTGTGATAAAACAGTAGGGCCTTATATCAGGCCTAAAACGTTTACAACGTGATGTCATAGCATAAATTGTAGTTAAAACATTGAAACAACGTGGCTGTTTACAACTTGAATAAGCCTACTATACCGGGGGAAAATGTTTCTCTAGAAGATTCTGCCCACGACTTGAGATACTGTAGGGGGTATAATCTCTTCCCACACAGTGCACTGCTGTTTGCCACAACAAGCCCACTTATATTAATGATTAGTACTTTTCAGATTGGTATGTGATGGCTCCTCGAATGGCTGTTTTATTCATGAAAATCGATAAGACATTTAAATTGAGAGCTAACATTGTTTGTAATGTTAAACATTATACTCATAGTTGTTAGCTAATAAATGGCAATAAAAAACATCCCAAACCAGCTGTTCGAACTTTTAAACATGATAGTCTAAACATGAATAATTCGCCGATACAAACCAAAATACAACATCAATGTCAAAACATGACGTCAAAACATTACGTTGTAATCTAACTTAAACACATTTTCACAACGTGATGGTTATTAGATACCGCGTTGTGATAAAACAAAAACACGACCGAAAAGTTAACAACATTCGTTGTAGTTAAAACGTTGAGACAACATGCGTGTTACTATGATTCTTTTCGAAATCTTGTGAATGACTTGTTTAAGTAGGCGAACGTATACGTCTTTGTATATTGTATAAACAACGCAATAATACTGGTCATATATGTGACTAGGAATTGATTCAGTTTACAATTTTTGACAATCTTCTCTTATGACGTACCCATTCCTTGAACTTTACCTTGGAATATAGGTTGTTTTTTATGCACTGCTTGAATAAGTTTTGATGTTTTAAAAAATGGCCTTCAATAAAATCTTTCTGGATTTAAGAAAGATTTTTGCAAAAGAGGACTTGTAGCCTAATTATTTGAGCTTAATCGAAAAATATATTTTTCTGGAAGTCGGAATTGTTTTCACTTATGTGTTTTGTACACGGGTGAAACACAAGCAATAAATGGTGTCATTGTGACGTCGTCGGACATAATTATTAGGCAACAAAACACATCTACAGTATCCCACAACAGTATAACTGAAAATAGTTCGACAATCGGCGGGGGCCGCCTGTATACTTTTTCAGATATGGTGGTAACAAGATTGACTGGTTAAATATTCACCTCGCTCAAACATGGCTAATTAATTAAAGATTTAAATCTATTAACATTGTAGCATGCGTCACACCACCATCAGCCCCATACAAACAAGGCGCCATGTTCCCTCATTTTCCCAACAAGTAGTGTCAGTGCAAACGCGCTATGTGCACTTATTTCATTAGAAGGGTTTATTTAATTTGGACACTCAGTCAAGAAAACTGAATGGATTTCAAGGGACAGGCCTATGCCGCCAAAGCACGTGGACAGAGGCCTACATGAAATAACAAACCTGTGAAAGTTTAATCAGTCATCGGTGCCGTGCTAAACAGTTACCCCCCACCCCCTATTTGTTTCACTGTTTTCAAACATCAAGTTTTGGACTCCTGAGATCAAAACAAATAGTTTTATTCATTTTCTCAAAAAATAAATAAGTGAATTAATTAATAAAAAATGGCATTCAGGGAAAATATTTCAGGGGAAATTTTCTATCATGACCATGTTTATACCATGTAAAGTTTTATGTGCAAATCTGTTAACATTATTATTTGTAATCTTACCAATGGTGTGCATACCCTTTATAGATAGAGTCTTGGGTTGGTTTTTGTCAATGAAATGCTGATTTATAGAAGCAAAATTATAAAGAAAGATACAATAAAAGTGACAGTTTCAGCTGACGGTGTCATCTTGTGCTGAGAAAACAACAAAAACTGTCATTGTATTTTCACACGAACGTCGAATCCATCCGGCGAGGTGACGTCCCCAGCGGTTACCAACCGCATCTCTGGCCGCAGCATTCGTGAACGGACACCAACCCTCAGAAATCTAAGAACCGATTCATGCACAAATCGTTTTTCAGATTCAAATGTTTTTGGGTGAAAAATGTACCAAACCCTCTCACTTCGAAGGGAATCCTTTCTCAAAATAGATTTGACTATCAACAGCTGCAGTGCTCCTCTCCAATTAAGGTTTTTATGATCATTAATGTTTGGAGTACTTATCAATCTACGACCATGTAACTTTAAAGGGGAAATTCAATATCGCCAACCAATGAATACAAGAGAAACCAGTGGGAAAGCACCTTTATTGTACTGGCCCTGCGTATAATATAAGAAAAGAAACAGAAAAACACCAATATTCTATTCTTTTGCGAAACAGCTGACTGTGTGTACTCGAGCATCCACATGGGGGAGCTTTGTCAGAAGGTGAACTTCTGAATTGTATTTATTGTTCTAAATTGTCCACTCAATCACCGCTCGGGGATATGTACTAGTAGTACAGGCTGAAGTTTGATGCAATCTGTCAGTACAGCGAGCAGTGCAATTTGAAAAGAATGTACTAGCAAGTTCATCATTTCTGTGTTTTGGACGGCTTTGTTTCGTGGACCAACGACTGGGAGCCGACGAGAGAGTTGATTCGGAAGATCGCTGTGATTTATGTTCCATGTATTGACCCAGATAGCTGAACTCTTCAGTGTAAATCCTGCAGCCGTGTCCAGGGGCTTGTTGTCAGTCAACGGCCAGTGCCGGTGGGGATGAGGGAGTGAGAGGGAGGTCCCCGTTGGGATTGGATTAATGAAGAAAATGGAAGAATAACAGAAAAGTTGTTGACTAAAATACTTCCTTTCTTCATTGATCATATAAAGGTGGTGCGCCTTGGGCTCGGTCCAAGGAAAGGAAATCTGGTAGAGCTATGGTTTGTGAAACTCAAACAACAACCCATAAAGAAACCACACACATATTTGTGAGCAAAGTGTGAAGTCCAACTTAGGGCACGTAGGATACACAAACGGCTAAAATGTCTGTTTTTTTTTTAAAATTAAATGTTAACAGTAAGCATTTGCACAATCGCTTTTTGACATGCTGCACCTGCGCCACTCCCAGGCTATTTTTGAAGTCAATGGGTAATCTGCGTGTAGAGGCCGCTTGCCTCGAATTCGCACTACATTGTTAATACAATATTGACTCACAAAATGGTGCAACCAAGATTATGGTGATGATGACGTCAGGTAAGTTGGGTCAGTATGCCTGAATCCATACAAATTAAAAGAGCATACAACAAAATTTTATATGCAACAATTCATATTATACTCTTATGAAACACATAATTGTTTTTTATTGGTTTTGGGATATACAAAGGACTACCACAAAACACTTGGGGCACTTGCTATTTACAACAGATTCAATTTTCTATTGTGTCCGTTTTTAATGTTGTGGCCGCGAGATTCGGTTGGTACCCGCTGTCACCCCGCTAAACGTTGTTGCTGTTTTCTAAACAAGTAGCCACTGTATTCAACTGAAAGTTTCACGCGTGACTTTTATTGCATCTTTCTTGATAGTTTTACCAATAATTCAGCAATACGTTGACGACAAAACAATATTTGATCCTTATATCTTGAATTGGGTAGCAAACATCGTAGGAGCTCGATAAAGTGGGAGTAAGGATGCTGTTGTTCAGTGCCATGTCTCAATGCAATAAGATGAGACACAAGCGAAACCCAAGGGTGGGGTGCGGGGGATAAAACTACCACCCACCTTCAATTAGCGCCAGAGGGGGCGTGGCCTGTGGATCGTCCCCCAAAGATGTTCCCGTGTGTGTGTCCAATTCACGGCACAAACACGAGAGTCAAAGGAAAAGCAAAGACTCCAATTTTTTACCCGCATTTAAACGTAACTTGTTTTTATTATGGCTTATTAACATTCTCAACGGCGTTATATCACTGCGTGCGTTGGTCACCCCAAAGGCCAAAACCAATTTGCTGTTGTAAAATGTCTCCGTCAACCCCGCCCCTCCCTTCCCCATTTTCCGCTGGGGTGTCAGAGCACACACATCACTATAACTTTGAATCAGTGGCTGACATTAAGCTCTTCAATTACCGACTTCTTGTAACATAGCGATGAACTGAAGGGCAAACTGAACCCAAATGACTGTGTCATGAACTCCTAACCAATCCCAAAACCCCTACTGTCACCACGAGCAATTGTTGTAGTGGTCTAGGCCAAATAAACTGACAGAAGTTATGCGCCGTTCATCAGTGGCGGTTATGGAAGTTTCTTACTTCTCCCGCCAAAACTGAAAGAAAACTCCATAAACACGCAAGCACAGTTGCTAGCCAGTTGAATTACAGCCTCATGTGTCTACTGTGGGTATAAAATGAAAACTCGGTGAAAATAAAATATGTTGTATTACATACCGTGAGCCCCGGGACAACACAATGATAAATAAAACAGCAACGCGGGAGAGGGATGTATTTAGCATACTCGGTTCTCATAATAATTCATCAATGGAGGTCAACATTGCAACTTCATTAAGTAAAGGGAAAAGGGAACAGGTTTTTTTTGCGTGTCATTGTTTGGTTTCTTGTCATACCTTTCTCAAGAAAATTTATCAAAAATTGAACTGTGTCATGTAATAATTTCCTGCTTCAACTGATGAGAGGTTATACGATGTTACTTACGAGAGGACATCGTGTCTAATTAGAGGCACAGTGTACCTTTGGTTTTCGGAACCGTTTCATTGTTTTAATATAATATACAAATGTAGATATTATACAAAACAACTAACTTGTGAAAATTTCATTTCAAAAGGTGGTCCCCTTTTGAGATCGCCGAAAATCTGGTGCGACTAATTTATGTCCACGCATAAGAATAATCCCTAATAGGATTACACAGTATGAGAAACGTTACTGACAGTAACGTTTCTCAGATTCAAATTTTGGGGCATAAACTGATATCTTTTTACGTAACCACATCTCTTCGGAGTGAAATGTTTCTCAAAATGCTTTTTACCATCGAAAGCTGCTGTGTGCCTCTAACCAATGTTGTTATTGCCATTAGTTTTAGGAGTGATTATCAAGAGTATACGTCCCTTTTAAGTGTCCCATGCTCATGGAATGACCTATGTTTAGTGCCTCCCGGAATTCTGGAAAACATTGCCAATCGGAGACGATTCCACAGCAGAGAACACCTCATTATTTTGGTTTCTTCGGATGAGATTGGAGGCTGCCTTCTCCTGACCGACAGGTGTTCTGGCAGGTTTATTACGATTTATTTTGGATTGATTTTATTCGGATAACATACAGCAGGAAACATGACAAGATACAATCAACAAACAGGAAAATATTATAAAAACCAAACAAATATGAATATATTTATAATGAAATAATACAATATTGGAGCTTTATATAGCGCACGTATCGACCAATAAGATGCTCAGGGCGCTTGAACTAAGACACACACATTTTAATGGCAGGTTTTGAAGCTTATGAGTTACGAGACCAAATTATGTAGCACCTTAAATGGCTTACAGGATGCTGCAGTACACTCGGCAGACAAGTAGCCAAAAAAACACCGGGGCAAACCACTTTACGTGCATTACGCAACACGCTGGACATACAACTGTTCGTCTCATCCGAAGCAATAGACCTTATGCATTGACGTCACCAAGCCGCCATCTTAGAGGTAAACTGATGATGAAACAATGGAAACGCGCTGATTTGTACGCGCGGCGCACAGGCCTGGCCAATGAACATCTTCCTTTTGACCTCTAGGCGAGGGCGCCCTACTCAAATGACGTCATGTGTATAAGGTCTATAATGGTTAAGTGTTTTCCTTAATGGGGACACAATTATTGTCAAGACAAGGGCTCGATTTCACAAAGAGTTAAGATGGATCCTAACTGCAAATTCATCGCAGTAGCTTAGCAAAGAGTGATGTCACAATACAAATCACTATGGTAATTAATACTGATAACTCATCTTAAGATGAATCTTAGTGCTTTGTGAAATCGACCCCAGGACTCGAACCCACAATCTGTTAACTAGTAACACCAGAGCTTGAGGAGTCAGGTGCGCTTGGCATTCTCGGCCACGACACTCCACTTGTACAAAATAACCAAAGAAGAGCCCCCAAAGCCATGAACTTGGGCTTATTTCCAATGGGGTACAGCAAAACAACAAGGAAACAAAAACAATTCAGTGTAGTAGTACATAAAGAAGAAGAAAAAAAACACCCAAAAGTAATACATGTTATCAATAACAAGTATATAAATCAATATAAATAACAAATTCAATTTCAGATTAAAAACTTCACTACTTATGGAGCCCCTAAATGAACATGAGAAAGAAAAGAAGAGAAAAGAAGAGAAAAGTGGGTTGGAAAGATATTTGCCTAGAAGCAAGTCCTCGTACCTTTGGGGAGTTGAAAAACAAATTGAGAGGTGAAAAAACTGAATAAAAGACCAACACAATTTTGAGAGGTGAAAAAACATTTGGAGACAGAAAACATTTGAAGAGGTAAAAAACAATAAGAAGATATTGATCTGACAACGTGACAATCGATCAATCTTGGGTGCGCCATTAAAATCCGTTTAAAATTCCAACAAAGATATCTTCCTTTTCCCTTTTTTTATCGTGGGAATGTTACAATGCAAAATTCAGCCGGAGTGTGTATGAAGGAAGCACACCTTAATAGCAAGACCCAAGTTTTTGTGGCACAACTCTTGAGACGAGAGATGGAGGGGCCGAGAAGGGAAAATGGTAGGCGTCAGGAACTTGGCAGTGTGTGCATGTATACGAGGCCAATGACGTACACATTTTTACAACTATTAAATGAAAATACAAACCAAAAAATTATGTTTAAACTGTTTTATTACTTAAAAACAACTTCCAGTAAGATTTACAAAATGGCTTAATTCTTCAACTTTGCTTCCATTACTTTCTGATAGCAAACATAACAAACCTTCATTTTTCAAGAAAGAAACAGCCGGTTTCCATGTTTAAGCGTTACATTATGAAGTGTGGACCTGAGAACAAAAGAGTTCCACACAATGTAGGGACTTGAAAAACTATGTGAAACTTTACACACGTCCACGAAGTGTTTGTACAGTTTTTAAGACAGATTTTTTAAATAAAGAAATGGCCACAGAGTGCATGTAACAAAGAGCTTCACGTACAGTCTGTGTGTGTTTTCTGTACAACTCGCGCAAACTGGTTTGTAGTTCCCGAAATAAAAAAATAACAAGTTGAGTTTCAGGTTTTGATCTTCAACCTGAGCAGACATAATATCATTAGGGTTTAGTGAAATTTCATAAGAGGTTGTTACACAATGCATCAACACAGTGTAATAATAGTTCTGTGGACAGGCAGCATACAAATTCCCAATCCATGCAGTTCTAAATGATCAGTTGTCACTAATACATCTTATCGAAAGTAAATGTAACAATCTTATTAATTCTGATCCTTGATGGTGTGTGTGTACTCCAGCGATAAATTACATAGACTGAAGGAAGTTAACTCAAAAGAGGGTGCTATTCGCCAAATGGGTGACAGAATCTCCAGGGGGACAGAATCTCTTGCCTACCCGGACCATGTCACTATGTTGAAGTTTTACAAGTTTTTCAGGTTGAAACTGATCAGAGATTAGTAAAAACTGACACTTGACGTCTATCATTCACCTCAAGGAGAAACTATAACAATCCTACCCCAAGGGTTTATAATAACCTTTCAGAACATCAATCTTATGTCCCTTCTACTATTGAATGAAGAAATTGGTATATTTTAAAGGAAAGATCAGCAATGAAGACACAACTTGAATGGCCGAGGAAGGAAAGTAGTACACAAGACAGAGATGAGAAAGGCAGTTAGGATCTTCATCTTCTACGCCCACTCCTAAAAAGAAGAAAATACAAGAGACAGATCACTTCAACGAGGAGCATGGTTCCCATCTTGAAACAATAATTGCATTACAGACAAGTAAATATGCTCTCTTAACCCCCCCCCCCCCCTAAACTAGACATGTAGTATAACTTGTTTTTTACCCATACATGTAGGTACATCGATGTGTGTAAAGCACTGTATACTTAGACTTTCCTAAGTCCTGTGAAAAAAAACATCAGGCATATCGGGTGGGATTTGAACCCATGACCTTTGCCATTCTAGAGCAGATGTCTTACCACTAGACCATTGAAAAGCTCAGTAGCAAGAGGCAGTTTGAATCCTGCATCTATCGTTATCCCTGATGCAAATTTCACATCTGTAGTGGTTGTGTCATTACAAACACTAGATGTTGGGGTGCTGGATGGGGCAGGCCTACCAGGTGAAACCATTGGGGGTGCTGGGTCGGGCAGGCTTACCAGGTTAAACCATTGGGGGTGCTGGGTGGGGCAGGCTTACCAGGTGAAACCATTGGGGGTGCTGGGTGGGGCAGGCTTACCAGGTGAAACCATTGGGGTGCTGGGTGGGGCAGGCTTACCAGGTGAAACCATTGGGGGTGCTGGGTGGGGCAGGCTTACCAGGTGAAACCATTGGGGGTGCTGGGTGGGGCAGGCCTACCAGGTGAAACCATTGGGGGTGCTGGGTGGGGCAGGCTTACCAGGTGAAACCATTGGGGGTGCTGGGTGGGGCAGGCTTACCAGGTGAAACCATTGGGGGTGCTGGGTGGGGCAGGCTTACCAGGTGAAACCTATGGGGGTGCTGGGTGGGGCAGGCTTACCAGGTGAAACCATTGGGGGTGCTGGGTGAAGCAGGCTTACCAGGTGAAACCATTGGGGGTGCTGGGTGGGGCAGGCTTACCAGGTTAAACCATTGGGGGTGCTTGGTGGGGCAGGCTTACCAGGTGAAACCATTGGGGGTGTTGGGTGGAGCAGGCTTACCAGGTGAAACCATTGGGGGTGTTGGTGGGGACAGGCTTACCAGGTGAAACCATTGGGGGTGCTGGGTGGGGCAGGCCTACCAGGTGAAACCATTGGGGGTGCTGGGTGGGGCAGGCTTACCAGGTGAAACCATTGGGGGTGCTGGGTGGGGCAGGCCTACCAGGTGAAACCATTGGGGGTGCTGGGTGGGGCAGGCTTACCAGGTGAAACCATTGGGGGTGCTGGGTGGGGCAGGCTTACCAGGTGAAACCATTGGGGGTGCTGGGTGGGGCAGGCCTACCAGGTGAAACCATTGGGGGTGCTGGGTGGGGCAGGCTTACCAGGTGAAACCATTGGGGGTGCTGGGTGGGGCAGGCCTACCAGGTGAAACCATTGGGGGTGCTGGGTGGGGCAGGCTTACCAGGTGAAACCATTGGGGGTGCTGGGTGGGGCAGGCTTACCAGGTGAAACCATTGGGGGTGCTGGGTGGGGCAGGCCTACCAGGTGAAACCATTGGGGGTGCTGGGTGGGGCAGGCCTACCAGGTGAAACCATTGGGGGTGCTGGGTGGGGCAGGCTTACCAGGTGAAACCATTGGGGGTGCTGGGTGGGGCAGGCCTACCAGGTGAAACCATTGGGGGTGCTGGGTGGGGCAGGCTTACCAGGTGAAACCATTGGGGGTGCTGGGTGGGGCAGGCTTACCAGGTGAAACCATTGGGGGTGCTGGGTGGGGCAGGCCTACCAGGTGAAACCATTGGGGGTGCTGGGTGGGGCAGGCTTACCAGGTGAAACCATTGGGGGTGCTGGGTGGGGCAGGCTTACCAGGTGAAACCATTGGGGGTGCTAGGTGGGGCAGGCTTACCAGGTGAAACCATTGGGGGTGCTGGGTGGGACAGGCTTACCAGGTGAAACCATTGGGGGTGTTGGGTGGAGCAGGCTTACCAGGTGAAACCATTGGGGGTGCTGGGTGGGGCAGGCCTACCAGGTGAAACCATTGGGGGTGCTGGGTGGGGCAGGCTTACCAGGTGAAACCATTGGGGGTGCTGGGTGGGGCAGGCTTACCAGGTGAAACCATTGGGGGTGCTGGGTGGGGCAGGCCTACCAGGTGAAACCATTGGGGGTGCTGGGTGGGGCAGGCTTACCAGGTGAAACCATTGGGGGTGCTGGGTGGGGCAGGCTTACCAGGTGAAACCATTGGGGGTGCTGGGTGGGGCAGGCCTACCAGGTGAAACCATTGGGGGTGCTGGGTGGGGCAGGCTTACCAGGTGAAACCATTGGGGGTGCTGGGTGGGGCAGGCTTACCAGGTGAAACACTTGCTCACACAAATGTGTACAAGCTCACAACAATTTAGTTATTAACAATACACCCCAGGGTGTCTCAAAGCACTCATTATCTTTTCTACAAGGTATGTAGAGCTATGTTTGGATTATAAGACTCAGTTTTATAGCACCATACAACAGTTTATAAGATGCTGTGGCGCAATCTGCAGCCAACCATACAACAGTTTATAAGATGCTGTGGCGCAATCTGCAGCCAACCATACAACAGTTTATAAGATGCTGTGGCGCAATCTGCAGCCAACCATACAACAGTTTATAAGATGCTGTGGCGCAATCTGCAGCCAACCATACAACAGTTTATAAGATGCTGTGGCGCAATCTGCAGCCAACCATACAACAGTTTATAAGATGCTGTGGCGCAATCTGCAGCCAACCATACAACAGTTTATAAGATGCTGTGGCGCAATCTGCAGCCAACCATACAACAGTTTATAAGATGCTGTGGCGCAATCTGCAGCCAACCATACAACAGTTTATAAGATGCTGTGGCGCAATCTGCAGCCAACCATACAACAGTTTATAAGATGCTGTGGCGCAATCTGCAGCCAACCATACAACAGTTTATAAGATGCTGTGGCGCAATCTGCAGCCAACCATACAACAGTTTATAAGATGCTGTGGCGCAATCTGCAGCCAACCATACAACAGTTTATAAGATGCTGTGGCGCAATCTGCAGCCAACCATACAACAGTTTATAAGATGCTGTGGCGCAATCTGCAGCCAACCATACCAGAAAACAACAGAGCAAACCCTTTCTCTTAATGTGACCAGCCAGACTTGTTTCTCTTTGCTGCCAGGCCCTTGTAAATACTCATTGATTGTATAATTCTCCTTATTTCTCCTAAATTCTCCTTAATTCTCCTTGATTGTATAATATAGCACGCGATGCACTTGCGATCGCGGCGCACCAGGCGATGTGTTTACATTTTACGGCACCGCCAGCGTCTAACATTGTACATACACTAGCGCCCTCTTTAGTTTGTTTACGCTTGTAATTAATTTGCGTAATTTATTCAACTTGTGTATTCAGGGATGAGGCATTCCTAGAATACCCAAAATTGTACCTGGGAATAAGCAAGTGGAGGTAGCTGCAGCGACACTCACATATTTGGCACAATCGAGGCCACACCTTTCCTGAGAAGTAGAAGGAATAATTTGTCGCCGGGCTCCGAAATCATAAGTTATTGAGCCCTTGGGTACAACCCCGACTTTGAGGCAAGGAGTGAGGTGGAGCAAGATCCCCGTAAGTACTTTAACTTTAAAATTATTATTGTCATACCAAGTTTTACTTGCACAACCCTTACACTTTTAAGACCGAAAATGCATTTTGTATATCTCAACGGGGTCGGCAAGATTTAAAATGGATTTAGTGCCGAACATCGATTATACTCCATCCATTAGGATATGTCTTTATGGCTGTCGTTTTATTTTTTTCGTATAACATTATACTCACAAGCCTGTAAATACCCGGAATAAACTAACTTTATAAATCAAAAGAACTATCTCGTTGTCACTCCCTGAGTAACCTTCCACCAACTCGGTTACATTAAAGATAAGTATACTGTTTTTTTAAAATGTGCATTACATAAGACACTTTACATAAGACACTTGACCTATATCTTTTCACCCCATCCAAAGGATGAAGCAATAATGGTTAATTGTCTTGCTTAAAGACACAAGTGTCAAAACCGGTACTCGAACCCAAACTCTGCTGTTCAGAAACACTAGAGCTCAAAGTCCAGCGCACCTGCCTGCTTGACCACCACTACTTGTGTACTGCCAGAAAAACCACTCATAATAATTCAGAACATGCTTTGAAGCTCAAGTCCAGTCTGCTTGACAGCTAGGCCACAACCTCAACAGGATATTACATTTAACAGGTTCACAGACTCTCCTCATTCAAATAGATATCTGAAATTTTGGTCATAACATGGGCTGAGGTTTCCTTTCTGTGACAGGAATTATGCTTATTACAAGAAAATCATTCATAAAGGTTAACAAATAAATCTGAAATCAGGAAACTTTCTGACAAATTACACAACATAGCATTTGAAAAAAGAGCCCACTCTGGTCAGTCAAATAAATCTGAACCTTGACTAGGTGAAATTCTCTACATACCGCTTCTTGGAATCTTTGTGGGGTCCTTTAACGAAGGCCCAGTCTACTGCGATCTTTTGACCGAGTAAATCGCTGCCGTTCAATGCATCCATGGCCTTCTGCGCCTCCTTGAACGTCTCAAACTCAACTAATGAGTAACCCTGCGAAATGACCAGAAACAGTTGACAGAATAAGGATCAGATTTTAAACTTACTGACAAAAAAAAATTGAAAATTGAACGCGAAATCACAATGTGTTTGATGCTTTTTGAATGTTTATCACCAGCGGTCCTGTAAGTTTAAACTTTTCAAGAATGTTACATTATAAAACTTATGTTTTCTTTAATTTGAAATGAAACCCTGCAAAGTGCAGCAGAATGCAACACAGTTGAAATAAAAACCCTGCAAAATGCAACACAGTTGTAACGAAAAACCTACTGATTTCAGCAAAATGCAACAGAGGATTATGTTGCACTGTGACGTGAATTTGTTTACACCAGCGATTCCACTGGGAATTCACCCTAGCTGCTAAATGCACCAATATGGATTGAAGTTTGCAGTACAGTGCAACAGAGTATGGGATTGAGTTGACTGCTAAATGCAACAAACTCAAAAATGTTGCGCCATTTGGCACATTTCGTTGTACTTGGCAGGGATAGGGCAAATGCAATTTCGCTGGGGGATGCCGGATAAATTTGTCATGTGACGCCAATACCTACCTTTAAGAATCCAGTTCTTCTGTCCAAATTGACGTGGATATTCTTAATAACTCCATATTCTTCAAATTTATCCCTCACGTCTTCCTCCGATCCATCTTCATGAACTCCAGTCACAAAGAGAATCCATCCTTCTACAGCTGAAATAATAATCATAAATTTTGTATTATAATAATGTCAAAATTTTAGCACTTTTGCGCCCAATATGGGATGCAGGTTGCAGATGCGTTTACTCTTCCCAAACCGATGATGTAATTACCTTTAAACTTTGGCATGAATTTGATTATAAAGTAGTTAAATGAAATATAGTGACAAGGCAGGCATTTTTTCAAAGTTTTATAGAATCTAGGCAGCTACCGTAATTTCCTGCGGATAAGACGCGTCTTATCTGACTTTCAATGGTAAAAAAAAGTCACTGCATCTTATCTTCCGATGCGCCTTATCTGATTTCGATTGAGTTCATTGTAATGATTACATTGTAAAATCTTACATTTATACTGCAAAATAGTTCCTTTATTTCGTCCAGGGTAATTTTACATGTCACATTTTTATTAGAATAAAACCTACACCGTTCACATTTTTGACGAAACTTACCGAAGAACGAAGTCACTGGCCATGCTGCTGCCCAAAATAATAATAACAATACCGTCGCGAATGAGTGACAATCAATGCATGCTGCACACAGTACACTGCTATATCACATGACTGGTACTAGTCTTTATTAATCAAGTCGTTTTTAGTATATTATCGTGAAATGCTTTCGCCAACAGAGGGCGTACTTTCTTCTTGTGAAAGCATTATTAAGAAAGAGCCCTCCAGTGTTCTTTGGTTCTTGCATGTACATGTATTGCAGCATTCAGCGAAGGCTAGCAAAGACCAGCAGCCCATTCATTGGGAAACGTTGGGAATACGTGTGTCTGCGCTTGCTCGTTGTGTAAAAAGAAAAACTGTTAGGCTATTGTTTTAGAAAAAATCTTCAAAACGAAAATGGAAAAAATAATAATGAAAAAATAGAAGTGAAGTTCTACGACCCCTGTATGTGTTGATGTTCCAGCAGTATGGGACTTAGCGAGCTTGTGTATATATAATGTTCAGGATATGTTGCGCCTTATTCGGCGGTGCGCCCTATCTGTTAACCCTTGAATTTCTTTAGGTAATTTGAGGGTACTGCGCCCTGTACGCCGAGCGCCTTATACGCAGGAAATTACAGTACATGTACAGACCTAAAAATTCCTTCTATTTACTTTTCAATAAAATGTTTGGTTGTGAAATCTGGGACATTATCAATGTTTTGAAAAAGGATTGTGGTCAGTTTGGTATGTGTTCTTAAGAAAAAACCCAAAATGAAAATGGTGGAAACAAATGCCAGTTATATTTAACAATCATGAAAAACTATTCACTGAGCAGGCGCAAATTACTTGAAAGTCTTAGAATTGATGTTTCTTAATTACTCACATCTTTGTGGGCCACTCTCTCCTGTGTCGATATCCATGGCCTCAAATTCGCCATCCGCTGTCCTGATGCCGGGTCCATCTGGGAAGGAAAAAATAAGGGGAAGTGATTAATGGGCAGGCAATAATTCTCTCATGTAATAAAATGTAAAGTGATGCATTTTATTATCCTCTTATGTAACATTTTAAACTTGCGTGAATGGAATGATTGATTTTTCCCGATAGACCATTAGACCACAGAGAAGGGATTGGACAACAGCCACAGGCCCACAGCGCTCAGTAAACGTCACAGACCTAATGAATACAAAGCATTTATAGGTCGAGTCCCGTGTGCTTGACCCCTCGGCCATAGCACACCTGATCTACATAAGCTAGTACATGAGCACATGTTGAACACGTTCGCCTGCACTTTTCAATAAATGGCATTGCAATTTTCAACCAGTCTGTTGAGTAGGGACACCAGAGATTGAGTCTGGTGCACAAAAAACACTTGACAACAGCAAGCCTGAATATACAAACTCTGCAATGCCTGTGTTGCATTTATATTCGCATGCACTTGTTGACAAATTGTGTCACAATTTTAAGACTTTTTCAGAATGGTAGGACTAGGAGTCAGTTTCCAAACCTGCATGAACTACTTCAGTTACAATGTAGGGTCTTGGCTTATTTGTAGTTTTAAGTCTTCGCTAGGTTGACTTTTACTCACCACCAACGAAGCCTCTTCCTTTGCGTTTACGGGCATTTTGCTTGAGTTTCTGGATTCCATCTGCAAAAATAATGATACTTTTTATTCAATGTCACGGCTCAATGATAATACAGAGTTATAATTTATGTAAAAGCTTGATTTTTCAAACAAAAAAACCTTCAAGAAAACACTTTTATTATTGTGCATTGTGGCTGCAAACATATCGAATCTCCCACAGGATATAAATGACTGATAAATGATTTGAAGTTAGATAAATAAAGTGCTTAGGATCATTGCTGGCTGACATTCTCTTGATTCTGTGCCTTATCATTCAAAACCTTTTTTATTAGTTAAAAACACGGTATTTGTCAACACTAACAGTACACTAACAGAATGTGGGATTCTTTTATTTAGTAAATATACATTAATACAGTATTTAAGGATTTAGATCTACAACTGTGGTTTTCGCACACATTTGAAACTCACACAGTCACAGGATGATGATGTTGGGCGCGATCGGTCAATCTGCACGATCAACCGATCGCGCTGCGCTATTGAAAGATCTACTGTTCGCGCAGCAATCGGTCGATCGCGCAACAATCGGTCGATCGCGCAACGAACATCTTTGCGCGATCGACTGATCGCGCTACGAGTATTTTTTGATTTTGGGTTGAACAAAGAAAAATTGACTAGAGCGGGATTTGAACCAACGACCTCCGGTTTAACGTGCCGGCGCTCTACCAACTGAGCTATCTAGCCCTATGTTGGCGGTCTCCCTATTTTGTCAATATCTTTGTTCGGGGGGTGCCAGTCAGAAGCCATACAACCGCAAACTGCCGTGTAGCCAGGGATCACACCCAAGTATACGATACAACCTGGGAAGCGGCAGCCAGGGGATCACCTTAAGGGGATGCGACTTTTTATATCAGATATCAAATAATAAACCACAAGGGAAACTGACTGGGTAAATGTTTAAATGATTTTGGGTTAAACAAAGAAAAATTGACTAGAGCGGTGATCCCCTGGCTGCCGCTTCCCAGGTTGTATCGTATACTTGGGTGTGATCCCTGGCTACACGGCAGTTTGCGGTTGTATGGCTTCTGACTGGCACCCCCCGAACAAAGATATTGACAAAATAGGGAGACCGCCAACATAGGGCTAGATAGCTCAGTTGGTAGAGCCCCGGCACGTTAAACCGGAGGTCGTTGGTTCAAATCCCGCTCTAGTCAATTTTTCTTTGTTCAACCCAAAATCATTTAAACATTTACCCAGTCAGTTTCCCTTGTGGTTTATTATTTGATACGAGTATTTTTTGCGCGATCGATCGATCGTGCGGGAATGGCTTTGCGTGATCGGCCAATTGTGCAGGAATGGTTTTGCGCGATCGACCGATCGTGCAGGAGTGGTTTTGCGCGATCGACCGATCGTGCAACAATGGTTTTGCGCGATCGGTCGATCGTGCGAGACGAAACGGTGTGAAAGCAAAATAACTATGCATTTTAGGCATTAAAAAAGTTTAGCGCCCTCAAGTATAGCGCCCCAGTTGTTATTCCATTGCAACTGATGATGTTCGGGATGTCTTTAAACCCTGCAGTTTTAGTTCGTGCTGTAGCGTAACATTTTGATTAATAATAATAAAAAAATATTTCATTTTCTCTCAATTTTTTAAAAACTCCTTTAAGGAGAAATTGAAGAATGTTTTATTACCCTGCACCCCCTATGGCAATGCTAAGATTGCTATGAATAGTCATGTGAAATTAATCTATAATTAAAATATAACCTATAATAACCTTTAAACCCTCATATTAATCATAGGGAAAAGGAACTTGTGCAAATTTTGCATCATTTTTATGTCCATTAGGGCCTACTTGGATTTCTTCAGATTTTTATTAAGATTAAGGGAACATCGCGCAGAAAACATTCCTGCACCGATTGATCTCCATTGGATCTATATTATTTTGTGCCGATGTCACAGGGTATTCTGTCCTCCAGTTTTCCTGTCCACCGTAAGGTAATTTAACATGGGCTGAAGGAATTTTATTCAAATTTCATTCAAAAAAGATGGAATTTGTACAAAATTCGCCGTATGGGAGGACAAAATCCCCCGCCGGACAGAATTGCCTTTTCACACCGTTTCGTCTGGCACGATCGACCGATCGCACAAAACCATTGTTGCACGATCGGTCGATCACGCAAAACCATTCTTCCTGCACGGTAGGTCGATCGCGCAAAGCCATTCCCGCACGATCGGTCGATCACGCTAAACCATTCCTGCACGATCAGTCGATCGCACAAAGATGTTCGTTGCACGATCGACCGATTGTTGCGCGATCGACCGATTGCTGCGCGAACAATAGATCTTTCAATAGCGAAGCGCGATCGGTCGATAGCGCAGCGCGATCGGTTGATCGTGCAGATTGACCGATCGCGCCCAACAATGATACATTCCACGCACCACCTTATCTTATTTTTAGACTTAAAAACATATATATTGTTGATATAAATGATTTAACCCTAACCTTTCCCCATACCACGTGGTGTTATATGCCCCGTCCAACACCATACAACACTATTCAATGTGAGTGGCTTGCCCTAAGCAACAAGATCCATATGTGCATACCGTTGTGTGAGGAATGGAAGGGTATTCAGTCAATTGGACTGTGGTTTTGGGGTATCATGCCCTGTTCAACAATATAGAACAGAGGATGGGAATGCTGGCTGGTGTTTTTGACTCAAATTAGTTTACTTTGTGCTTCTCTGCTATGTAATGAGCATTGTTTTGGGGGTTAACTTATGTACTGACCCAGTGACCCCACACAATCTTCAAGACACAACATTGATATTTAATGCCTTATCCACCAAGGTTCAACACAGTTAACACCCAGCATAATTCCCTATGCAACAGTATGCAACACAGATACCCTGTTATACACTATGGTTCAATTCCCTATGCAACAACACTCACACACAGAGGAGAGTAAACCACAGAATTCCCTGTGCAACATGGTACAACACAGTTTTAAAACTGTTGGATCATGTTGTGTAGGGCATGGTTAGGGATAATACAAAAATTTTAATTCTTAATCTTAATTAAGACTTAAATATTATTAAGAGTTAATTCAATGATTCATTTTTCAAAATTGTCTTGAGTTGTCTTACTCTTGTCTCTTGAGTTGACCGAGTTGTCTGAGGTCTCAGTTGTCTTGAGTTTGTCGGTGATGCTTGAGGGCGACTATGTCAGGGGCGAGTGTCTCGAGAGAGACGACTATGTTACGTATGTTTTATTACTATTATTTTGTGGGACGAGATGTCCAACTAATTCATTCAAATCAATGTGTTCATACAAAAAAGTCACTATCCAACCGATCTTAAAAAATACTTACGGTCAGATTCTTCGTCAACTTTAAACTCTTCGTCTTCCTCGTCCTCGTGCAAATCTAGAACGTCCATATTCTCAAATAAATTTGAATTATCGGAATAAAAAGGTTGATGAAAATCGAACACCAAACAACACACAACACATGCGAAGATTTATGCTATCACACTCTATCTCAGGGCCAGGGTTTTACTTGGAAACTCATACTAATTCAATCGCAGGTAAAAGAACGAGGTTGTAATTGAATGATGTAAAATCGCTGGTAGCCGGCCCCAGCCGGCCGCCCAACCAAACGCAAAAACAACGGAGTATCATGAGGGCGCCCCCTATTGACCAGTATTGTTTGTCGACTTTTTTATGGTAAATAATTTTTGAAAACACACACATTTATACACAAAAAGTCATTGCGTAATAAAATGCGTAATAGGCAGTGGATAATTTATACCATACCAGTTGGCCTAACAATCTCAATATTTCATCGGTATGAACTTACAATGATTAACAAAATAATAAATTATCAAAATTAAATAATAAACCACAAGGGAAACACTCAGTCAGTTTTCTCTTCTGGTTTATTATATTTTGATATCAGTTCTGATAAAAAGTCGAATCCCTTTACGGTGATCCCATTCGCTGCCGCTTCCCAGGTTGTATCGCTTTTACTTGGGTGTGATCCCTGGCTACACGGCAGTTAACGGCATAATGGCTTCTGACTGGTACCCCAGAACAAAGTTATTGACAACTTTCGCAAACATAGGGCAAGATAGCTCATCAGTTGGCGGCGCCCGGGCACATTAATCCGGGGGTCGTCACATCAAATCCCGCTCTAGTCTTTTTTTCTTTGTTCAACCCAAATCAAAATAATAAATTATAATAATATTATAATTTATCAGCCTCCTAACTAGTTCCTCCTCTCACAAAAAACAATACAAAATCATACAAAGAGAAAATCATAATGTAGGCCTACCCCGTCAGTTTCCCCTGGTTAAATTTATTACTTGATTATTTGAAATTAGTCACATCCCCTTGAGTGATCCCATTGGCTTCCACTTCCGAGGCTGTATCAACTTGGGTGGGCTATGTGGCAGGTACACCCCCTAACGTGAAAAATATTGGCTAAAATAGTAGGGAGACTGCCAACATGAGGCTCGATAGCTCTCGGGGCGTCGGGTTCAGATCCCGCTTTGTCAATTCGTTCTTTATCTAATCCACATTTTTTTCAAATTTACCCTTTCAGTTTTCATTGCGGTTTATTACTTGATACTAAGAGAAATCGAAGAAAATAAGGGGATGGTGACGAAATTTCACAATAAAAATTATTGGACTCAGAATAGATGACCCTCAAAAGTTCATCTGCCTCTGAATAGTCTAAAAGTTATTAAAAATGAGAGAAAAAAAACTTTAAAAAAGAAGTTTACTATTGGCATTAGTGAATTGTTGTTTTCAAAAGGTAAAACTTACTTTTTCACAATGATTGGAGAATGAGTTTCAAGTCCGGACTCGAAAATATCTAGGTTTTCCATTTAGTGACAAACGGTCGTTGCAAAACGCATGTTTTCAGGCTCAGCAACAACTGAAAGCTTTATAATTCAGGTGCGTCGGTTCGAAAACATCAATTGTTGTTGACAAAATATAAAAATTGCGAAATGCATTTTTTTAGACCCGGTGTGGACGGAGATTCTGTCCCCCCGGAGATTCTGTCCCCCCATATTATTATGGAGAACTGTGTACAAACTTCTTTTGATAGCGCCCTCTTTTGAATCATCCCTCTCCAGCCCACGTTAATTTCCCGTTTGGGGGACAGAATCTCTGGGGGACAGAATTCCCTATGACACCGGTGTCATAGGGAAGTGAAAGCTCGATAATTCCCGTGCGCCGTTTCGACAAAAAATCAAGGTGCCTCCTTTGGAGAAAAAATAAATAAGGATTATCATTGCAGAGAAAATACAAAACCAAACTTGAAGCTTAATAACTTGGAGAGATTGTAGGTGCCAAAAAAGTTACTGGATTAATTTTGTTTATTAGCCTGTGGCCGCCGGAGGTAAACAACAAAATACCTCCGTGATTATTAATAGTTCTTGAAACAAAAGGTGGCGCTGTGTCAGTGGCTCCGACCCCCCCCCCCCCCCCGCGCAGTGCGCAGTTCTCACAAAAACATATCCCTGTATCCCTGTTTCCCATGCATAATACGTATGTTACCAGCCAAAATATTGAAATTGCGCGTGATGTGTGTGAGGACGATATAGTGTGGACGGAAAAATGCAATAAGTGCGTAGTAACTACACGTTTGAGGTAGCGTATGTTTGTCATTTTAGCACCCTTTCTTTATTTTGTTCTGCTTTAAAATTCAAGAAATCATTGCAAAAAGATGAAGCTTCAAAATATATATTACCCTTTGATGTTGCTGGCTTGTTTTGAGCTGATTGCAGTTCTTGCAACCTTTGGTGACAACAGGAGGAACATCGTCAGCAAAAAAGACGACCAGCATAAACACAATTCCAAAGTCAAGGGCAGGCAACGTGTTTCTTACATGAGTCTACACGAGAAGACACTTGCAGACCCAGAAACGAAAAAAGACAATTTTAAGCAACACAGACATGACAGAAGTCCCCAAAAAGAAGGGAAACCCAAGATAACAACGCCGAAGGCTGCAGTGGAAAATGCCGAGTCTGACGACAAGAAGAATGGCAACCAAACCAAAGTCGGGAATCATGATGTAGCTGCTTTGCCCGGTGGTGGAGTGATGGATCAAATGGATATGAAAACAGTGTTCTTTATTTTACTTGGAATATCATCCTTGGTTATTGCCTACTTTGTCATCAGAATAGCCAGGTGAGCTCACTGAACTTTTATCAATCACTTTTCCCACATTAATAAATATTGTAAATTTGTACTTTTGTGTATCTTTTTAATTTTTGAAAATGCAAATAAAAATACTTGTCTTGTCTTGGGCTGGGGCCACTACTTGGCACTAAGGGCACTACTCTACTCACTTTAGTATGGTCATGACCAGGCCCTTTATACTAGAATTATAGTGCTTTGTTCAGCTTAGGCTCTGGCTTGGGGTCAGTGTTACTGACATGACTGAGTGTTTAGTACATGTAAATGTTTGAAAACGAAATGTCGCTTTCTAAGTTTCTTTCAGTCTGGGATTTCAGCTCACAAGCCTAAACCATGATAATACTGCATGGGTCATAATTCAAATATAATAGACCAATCCTTTTTGTTAAATTTGTGCTATGGCTAAGAAATTCAAACAATGGAATTCTGCTTTACGCACACGTATACATGGTATATGCATCACCCAGTCCACAATAGTAGTTCCTTTGAATACACATTTTGGCTTTTTTGTTACAAAAAGAGGAACAGTTTTATGTATCTTTTCACAGCATTAAAAATGAATCAAACCCTTTTAATTTTTATAATGAAAACAAAAAGCCCCCCACACTCAACAAATTAGGGAATGTGATATAAAATAGTCATAAGAACTAGGCAAGAACTGCAAAACTACATGTACAGTGTATAACAAAAGTTTGCATCGTCTAGTGTAGTGTGTAAAATGGAAAATAAACACCGTCCATGGTCAGAGTCAGTCATTTCTTTGGGCACATTCAGTAACCACCTGACCGTTGACGTCAATTTTCCACAACATTCCAGTTTAGCCCAAATTGGGCTGCAAGGGGAATATTCTAGAAATTAATTGAGTGTGTGGTTCAAGTGCTATGGCCAGACACTGAGACTTGACTCCTTATAATATTGCTAGACCAATGTACTCATACTACTACTGAGACAGAGAGAGCAGTCCTTACATATTGGAAAGTGATACCGTTTTGTATTTTTTCTTCATATTTGTTTTTTTACAGATCAAAGAGTAGAAGGAAAACAAAGAAGTACGGAGTTCTGGCTACTCATGGATCGGAAGTTGAGTTGAGACCTCTTGAACAAGATGACGAAGATGAAGATATGACTGTATTTGATGCTAACTCACACTAGATTCTGGCTTAGGATTGATTGTTTACAGGTATTTACAGAAGGTTTGTGGGCCAAATGTGCACTTTAACCAGCAACTACATGTACTGTCTGACCATTCATCCGCTGTGGGCTGTGGTTTTTAATGATTGATTAACTATGCCAGCCTGCAATATGATGTCATGTGGTGAATGCAACTGCTCAGTCCTACATGTAACTCTAGGTTCATTTTCAAATATATTATTGGGACCAGTCCCATCTAATCTTTGAATTGGCTATTTAGGCCTGGGGCCGATGAACTTTTATTCAAATCACACACAAAATCATAAACTGTATTGTGTGGTTTTGTTTTCAAGATTATGCAAGCTTCTACAATCTCTGATTTTGCCATCTTGCAACTGATGGATGTACATGAACGTGTAGCTTATCATGTCAACATGCTACTGGAGTTAACATTGAGAACATCTCAGTCAGCAAGTAAAGAATCTGTTTGTAATTCAAACCCTACCCCCTCCCCCCTACCCCCCGGGAAAAAGTACAAGTCTCTAACCTCACATTAAAATGGTGTAAAATGTCATTAGGTGTTCGGGCCTTACACCCGAACAACTCTTTGTTATTGTTCGTTTTTGTTTTTTTCTTCTTTGTTTTGCTTATTCTTCTCAGTGGGCTTTGTCCGCAAGCAAACGCATACTTGCAAATCTTTGATCAACTTGAAACTTCATGTGTAGTTAGAACATAACTAGCAGAAGCTGAATAAGTTGTGACGTCACGATTACGTCATCGGGTGTCAAGTTACAAGCATTTAAGTTCAAAAAGTGACCTCATGCCAATGCCTGCATGTCTCTGAATATTAAAGATACAGTATTCATATTTGGGCATATGATAGATCAAGACACGGGCAACATTTAAAAAGTTTACGCTAAATTCACATGACCTTTACTTCCGGTCGTACCGGAAGGTCAAAGTTTGCCTTTGTGTAATTCTTCATAAAAAACAATTCCTGGCAAAAATCTTAACTTTTGTATCGGATCAACTTCAAATTTATACCATGTTAGGACCTTGATAAAACCTCCATTATGTAGTTGTGACGTCATGATGACGCCATCAGGTGTTGAAAAACAGTAATTTAATCAAAGTTTATTACTTCAAAAATTGATAACTTAAGAAGTACATTAGCTATTATAACAATCTATACATCATCGGAGAGGCCTTGAAAAATTTAGCAAATACTGCACAGAGTGTTATGCTGATTGTCCACGACTTCCTGTTCAAACTGGAAGTTGAAAATTTCAAAATTCATACTTTAAGAAATATTCATAGGTGGGCCTACTTTTTACACACACACTACGGACAATTTTTATATCAGATTGTAGGTCTTTAAGCCTTCTCAAACTTTTCCACAGAGATGTTACCTTTTTGAAATTCACTTATAGTTGAAATCGGGTATACATTGACCCGCTGTCAAACCGCGGGAAAATAAACTACACAGAGAACACACACAATACGCGATCTAAACGGTGACCGCGGCTGCTGCATTGAATCAACTGCAGGGTTCAAAGTCCATCAAACACGCTTGTAGTCTAGTTTCTGTTCAAGGTTCGCGCAACCTGATTTTAGCATTATGCTTTGTTAGTCCCTAAAACAGTCGTCCATGCAAACCTCGTTAACAATCAATGTTAGGATCTTGATAGTATCTGCTTTCTTAGACCATTATTAGGACCTTGATCAAACCTCCATTAAGTAGTTATGACGTAGTTATGACGTCATCAGGTGTCATCAGGTGTCAAATTACAAGGTTTTTAAACATTAAAAATTTTAATCTTTGAAAATCTATATCAAATCAAGCAAAGAGACCGTCGGTTGCTTTTTGCTGGATTATATAGAGTTATTATAGGTCTTCAAGTGTGCGTGACATGACATGAACTCTACTTCCGGTCGAAACCGGAAGTGCCTTGTAGCTTAAAAGTGGCTAATTTTTTCAAGTTGTTTCCAATGATGTTATAATCCAGCAAGGGTCTGGTTTACAAAAAATTGACCGGTGACGTCAAAACATCTCAAAGCGCCCTCTAGCGGCAGGTTATAAACATACCAAAATACACTTTTACTAGATTTCTGCGGTGAAGTTTATGACAATCGTTTCAAAATTGGTATACATAATGAACTTTATGCAGACAACATATGTGTGGCATTTCAGATTGATGACGTCATCGTGTGTCACGTGGTAATGCTTTTAAGTTTTACTTTTTGAAACCTTGCGTCTCAAAAACCAAAAGTTTTATTGAGTTGAAACTTGGCATAGAGATAGATAATGACTACGTAAATCTAAAGTGACAACATGATGACGTCTCACAATTGTTTTTACAAATATTTGAAATTTTGACCATTTATTACGGGTATTTATTGACCCGCTGTCAAACCACGGGATACAGTGAACACACACAATACGCGATCTAAACCAGTTACCAGTTAAACGGTGAGCGAATCAACCGCAAGGTTCAAAGTCCATCAAAGATACCTGTGGTCTAGTCTCTGTTCAAGGTTCGCGCAACCTGCTTTTGACAATACGCTTTGTTAGTCTCTAAAACAGCCGTCCATGCAAACCTCGTTAACAATCAAATGCTAGGCTTTTGATCGTGTTTTTTTTTAGACTTTTGCTAAAGTGTGTAGTTTGTTACGCACCTCAAAACAGTAATAGCACCAAAGTTCAACTTAATGAAATAGCTCACGCATTGACACAGCACTGACCCCAGCGATACCCGAACACCTAGTGTTTGTTGTCACAAACATGTTAAGTCTAGTTGTATTTGATACCCTTGCAGTGCAAAAATTGTCAACATTCCAAACATCTGATGACATCATTCTGAGAAAAATGGGTCTGTACATTTGTGTACAGGGATGTTTTGGTTCATTACTGACTTGCGTTAACATTGAATCAAACAGTCTTGAATTTGACAATTTTACTGACAATTAATTCCTCCTTGGAATGTACAGATCCATTAGTTGTTGAAATCCA
Organism: Leptasterias polaris; assembly: GCA_037783415.1. Taxonomy (NCBI): domain Eukaryota; kingdom Metazoa; phylum Echinodermata; class Asteroidea; order Forcipulatida; family Asteriidae; genus Leptasterias; species Leptasterias polaris. The sequence continues at coordinate 9,435,235 of JAZGTN010000022.1, forward strand.
ATTAAAAGTCAGTTATGAACCAAAACATCCCCATAAAAAAATGTAGAAACACAATTTTCTCAGAATGATGTCATCTGATGTTTTGGACGGTGACAAATTTTGCACTGGCAGGTTATCGAATGCAATGGCAATTTACACCACCTAACAATGATGTTAGAGACTTGTAATTTTCCCCCCACTCACATGAGGTCTTTATCTATTGGAAAATGAGTACATCACGAAATTGAATTGATCATTTCCCTTCCTCTTCAAAGAGAGGGCACAACATTGGTAAGATGGAAAATATGATTGTTAAAAGATTTACACATAACTTAAAGATGGTCATGATGAAACTCTTGAAATATTATACTTGTTGAGAAGTTAGTGAAACAAAATCTCACGGCTCACAAAATATGTAGTTTGAAAAACAATGAAAACATGGGTGTTTTCACTATTTCATGTAGTTCCATTGACTAAGCTTTTTAAAACTTTCACAGGTTTGTATTTTCCCTTAAATGTTGGGTCACATAAAGTGTGGATACTGGTCTTTGACAATTACCAATATCGTATTTTTCGGTAGTTGTAATATTTCAGGATGTGTCTGTTAAGACGGTGTTGAGAGTAATTTTTAATAGTGTAAATGTTTGATATTAATCATTTATTCACTTGGAGGCTTTTGGGGACACTAGGTGGCAGCAGACTTACCGGGTAAATCCATTGTTCTTAAAATTGTGTGCATGGTGAGCATTCAAACCAAACAATGGACAATCACTACAGGGCCAAGTTTCATAGAGCTGCTTAGGCACACATAAAGTAAATAAGCACAACAAAATTATGCATACAAGAATAAGGTAACCAGCTGAAATACCATGTTACATGTTCTCAATCTGTGTGACTGGTACCCTGCTTATTTTGCTTAGCAGATAATTTTTAAGCAACATTTTCTGGTTAAAAGCATCTCTATGAAATTGAGTTCTGTTGGGCAAAGTGAGGGAATACAGTGCCCTTTTTGTATGGGGCTAATGGAGTAACGCATGGTATTTAGGAACAAGTAGTGTCTGTACGTATGCATGAATGTTTGTCTGCTGCCACCTAGTGACCAGAGTTCACCAGTGAACCATTTGTAGCAATGTTGTGAGTACACACAATTAACATTCTCTTTAGAGTTTTTTCATCATTAATGATTAGATTAATTAATGCTTATTGCTTACAACATATACCTTCAACATGTACATTTTAGCCAGGTGCAGACATGACTTACATTTTATGTTTTTGTTTGTCCAGAAAAACAAATATGGATCCAGGTTTTTGGATTTAGAATGTTAGAAACCTTTGATCTTAGTACAATGTTTGACATTAATTTTTAGTTGTCCTCAAGTAGTTTGTGTAAATGTTGAAATTTAACCAGAAAGGTTCATGTACACATTGGATGATGCATGGTAGCCATGGTAACTGAATCAACAATTGAGAGTGGGCCTTGTGTATGCTGATGATCTGTGCCTTATTACATAGAGCTGCTTAAACACAAAAGTAGCTAAGCACAAACATGTTTGGATACCAGAAATGGGGTACCAGCCAAACTACCAAATTTCACTTAGCAGAAATTTTTTAAAGGAATATTTTCTGCTTAAGCAGCTCTACAAAATTGGCCCCTGGTGAACAGTTATGATACATTGTTTCACATTGGTGAACAGTTATGATACATTGTTTCACATTGGTGAACAGTTATGATACATTGTTTCACATGAAATGTTACAATAAATTACCATAGAGTGTTAAATTAACACCAATGTAATTGTGTTGCCAAAAATTAGTGTTATTTTAACACCATATAGTGTAAATTTTAATTTGGTTTCGGTATCTATATAATTATGTGACAAAATCCATGGTGTCCATTTTAACACTCCCATTTTCGCAGTGTACCTATAGTGTTAGTATGTATCGTCAGTCTAAAGAACTTAATTTGTGTTACTTGACAGTAAATGTAATATAATTTGATACACTGTACAGCTAGAGGCTGCCTATGTACAAATGTTCGGCAAAAACAATAATAATTTAATTGTTATTTATGGACGGTCCTATAGCAGGTGAACAGTTATGATACATTGTTTCACATTGGTGAACAGTTATGATACATTGTTTCACATGAAATGTTACAATAAATGGCTTAAAGGGATAGGATACATTTGGCGATTGGAGTCTACTGTTTGTTTCAATCTATAATATTAAATTGTATATATTTACCATAAAATTAAGCCTGTTTAAAACTCCATGTTTAATTTAATAAACAAAATATGAGCACTGGGACGTTTATCCTGAAGTCGCAAATTCAAATTCTGTTTCAGTCAATTTTTCTATGTTCAACCTTAAATTGAAAAATAGTTTGTGAGACTTTCTTCAGTTTATAAGCTGCAACCAGGTAATGGTTCCTTAAGTAATCGATTTCTTGTTGACATTTTCATAAAATCTCAATATTATTTGTTTTCATTTTTATTTGTAATTCTATATTTTAGGCATTAAGAATTGCCTCAGTTGGTATTGCCTGTAAGTTGTGATTTGTAAATTGTAAATAAATGATTAATATATTACTAAATGGACAAAGTTAGTATGCAAAATAGATATTTACAGAACAACAATGGCCAAATTCCATAAAATCTTATAAACACAAGAAATTTCTTAACACAGAAAAAACCTCCTTATCGGTAACAGGTTTCCAACCCAAAGATATTGTAGTATTTGCGATAACTTGTTTATTCTTGCTAATTTCAGCACCATTTTCCGCTTCATAGCTTTATGAAGTTGAGCCTATCACACCTTGTAGTGTACATCACACCTTGTGTTAGTCTTTGACACCTTGTGTTTGGCGAACAGAAGAATGCAAACGCCACTGTGCATAGAACTTGATCAAGTGTCTTCTTTCTATACTGGATGTAGGCCTATACGGAGTAATATGCCCGCTCCTTTAAGGCTAACAGTGTCTAGACCAATTAGAAAGAATATTTTTGCCTACTTTTGTTGTTACCAATTAATATAAACAAACGCCTTCCATTGTACATAAATAAAGTTTCAAATGACTTTTTAACCTTTTCAATTTGTTACTATCTGGCAGCATGAATTTCTTCAATTTTGTATCGTACGATGGTTCAAACAAAATTTTTGTTTTACAAGGAAAGGCTTTACCAAATCAACCCTAAATCTTGGTAGGTCAACATTTTTCGGAAAAAAAATCTCACCGAAAATATCAAAATTTATTTATGAAACTCGTGAGATGTTATAGTAATTAACCAGGTGTCCATTTGCATATTTCAGACACTTATATTTTACTGCAAAAACTGGGTGTTAAAATTGACACCCAGGTGTTGTCACATATAAATACCGAAGAAAGAATCCAAATTAACACCATAGAGTGTAATCGAAGAAAGAATCCAAATTAACACCATAGAATGTTACCGAAGAAAGAATCCAAATTAACACCATAGAGTGTTACCGAAGAAAGAATCAAAATTAACACCATAGAGTGTTACCGAAGAAAGAATCCAAATTAAAACCATAGTGTTACCGAAGAAAGAATCGAAATTAACACCATAGAGTGTTAAATTAACACCAATGTAATTGTGTTGCCAGAAATTAGTGTTATTTTAACACCGTATAGTGTAAAATTTAATTTGGTTTCGGTATCTATATAATTATGTGACAAAATCCATGGTGTCCATTTTAACACTCCCATTTTCGCAGTGTACCTATAGTGTTAGTATGTATCGTCAGTCTAAAGAACTTAATTTGTGTTACTTGACAGTAAATGTAATATAATTTGATACACTGTACAGCTAGAGGCTGCCTATGTACAAATGTTCGGCAAAAACAATAATAATTTAATTGTTATTTATGGACGGTCCTGTAGCAGGTAAGTCTGCTGGTAGTAAAGTCAGACCGTATGTCCGTTTTGTTCTTGCAATTTCAAAATATCAAATCTGAAATTTTACTCGATTACTTTCTTTAGAAAAATCTTACTCCACAGAATCTTACTATAAATCTGTAGCTTCTGTATACTACGTTTAATAAAGCACTTTAAAAGATGAACAATATTTAAGTCTCAACTCTTTTCTTGAAGTTTTATCTAGACCGTGCACGATGGAGTTGGATTCCAGCTATGGTTTAACCACGGAAAGGGCCTTCCCAACCACTCAAGCTGGGCCGATTTCAACTGTAGTTGAAATCACTCTAGTAGTTTGGACTAAACAAACCTTACGAACATGACCCTCGTATATTATGCGAACGAGATTTAGAAAAGGCCGAGTGGTCCTTTCTCATATCCTATACGTACGACGACGTGTAAAATGTCGTCGTGCTTGTTATAATCATAGAGCAAGGAAATCACTCACGTATTCTTAAATCGTTTAATTGAATCACGTTTGAATCAACTTGACAGAAAATATCACCATTATACCATAGAGCATGGAGCATTAGAGAATGTCCTTTCTCTATGGGTATACACTTTCAATCATGAGAGCGGGGGGGGGGGGGGGGGGGGGGGAGGAGAACAAATTCCTGGAATTGAGAAAGTGCTGATCTGATTTTCCCCTGAGGAGAATTCTGATAAGGCCCCTGATGTATAAGATCTCTTATAATATCACTAGTTATGTAAACCTTAACACTTTACGGGGTAGTCCATTGTAGTGTTAAGTATTCAATTTTCTAAAGAAATCCTCTGTGGGGTACCGCGAGAATTATTGGAAAGTGCAAAGGACGTGAATTAGTTGACTTTTCAAAAAACAACAAGGATAGGCCATTGTTTATTTAAAGGCATATCGTGGGAAACTGACCACACTACAACAATTTACTGGAGATGATGGCTCATTGTTTACTGCGTTCTTATAATTAGCAACTCACCAAGGGGTGCAACGCGGAGATAATTAAAACGCCACACACAACACAGACACAGGTCCTAAAAGGGACATAATACAGTTTGACAGATAGCTGCATTACATGGTTGAGAACTCCAGACTGGTTCTGTCTCGAAGGTATTTGTTCCGTTGGTTTCTCCATGGAGGAAGGAAAAGAGCTTCCTCCATGGTTTCTTGCAGTAGCCCAAATCAAAATAAATGTTGATGGCATGATGGTAGGAATGACCTTTTCTTCCTTCGTGATGGCTTGCTCCCAGCAGCAGCCAGGGATTCTGATTGAAATCTATTAGTGTACTCTTGCAAAGTACGGCAATTTGTTTCTCAATGAAGTTTCAACAATCTAGTATTAAACAACCCATGACCGAGACCGGGGGGTGTTGAAACTCAAGTTATCACTGTCCTTTTGTATTGAACGCACGTTACAGAAGCACTTGTCAGCAGAGAGCGACGACACGGTAGATGTAAACAAAAAATCCGCTTGTCAAGTTTACACACAGATTGTGAAGTATATTCACGCTACTTGGCATTTTCATGGCACAAAATGTCAACAATATAAACTTATAAAAAGGTGGGCATTTATCACGTATTGTGTGCCACCTGTTATCCCCAAATACTATATGGCAGGTAATTGAAATGATAGGCATTGACTACTTTGGAAGTCACTTTGTGGTCACGTGCCATAAAAGTTGTGATCTTTAGCGATACGAGGGCGTATCACGAGCTTGCGCCGATATCACGGCGTGTTACGGGCGGCAACCTAGCTACACAGGTGAACTGTGACAACTTCAGCCGGCTCATTTCTTCTCGTCGAGGCGACTTCGTCCAAATCCTTTTACCGGAATAATCATGAAGTTGCGAAACTTTATTTTGTTATCTTTCATCGAATTGGTGCTGATTCTTCACGGTGAGTACTTTTTCTCGCCTATTCCAATTTTTGTTTGAAGGTGTGTCGCTTTTTGTTAAAAATCAAGAAGTGCAGAGTGTTGATTTGAGTTTGAGTGTATATACTCGCGCGAAATGTTGTTCTGCTTCACCTTCTTTGCTTTAGTGATGAGATTATCCCTATACTGATGATAATAACTATTTTAAACATAACGAATTGTCTTTAAAAAGTTACTTCGGAAATACATTTTGCAAAAGCTAATAATTATTTTTCAAATTTAGTAACAGTGCAAACTTGTCATCGGGATGATAATAACACAGATAAAGTGAAAAAACACAACCCCTTCCGACCCCCCCCCCCAAACAAGCAAACAAACAAAAAACAAAAAACAAACAAACAAACAAACAAACAATCAAACAAACAAACACCCAACCCAACACCCCAACAAACAAACAAACAAACGAACGAACAAACAAACAAACAAACAACCCAACAAACAAACAAACAAACAAACAAACAACCCAACAAACAAACAAACAAACAACCCATCAAACAAACAAACAAACAAACAACCCAACCCAACACCCCAACAAACAAACAAACAAACAAATAACAAACAAACAAACAACAAGAACAACAATATTTTCCCCTTTCTGATCGATTGCATTTTGCAAAACGGAACATCAAAATCAATAAAACAACAGCCATGACCAATTTAAATAGGCCTAAAAACGGATAGTGGGCATATAGTTTAGTATAGTTTTTAGTTTAAATGTTCCGGTAATGGTGGTATGGTGGTTTTAATCGTTTTCGTTAGTTTGCAAAAATAGTTATCTTACACACAGTAGCGCAGCAACTCTTCCGAGAGTCTCGCGATAACGGTGCTGTTCTCGCGAGACTGTAGGCCCCCGCGAGATAACTGCTCACGTGAGTACACTGCCCAGTATGGTATGTATAGTCGATAGGCATGCAGTCTCGCGAGAGTCGCAAGGGAGAGCCGTTACGCTATCACATCGACAAACATTTGAACGACTTGTCCACAAGTCTATGAAATTGAGACATTTAGACCAGTGAATTCAATTCAATTCAATTCAATAATGGTTTATTCAAAACATGTCTGGCAGTTAAAAAACTGAATTGCACATGTGTACAGAGAATACAAACTATAAAATTACATTAAAACATAGTCGAGGGAAAATTACAAAATTGAATAATAATCAGACATTAATATACAAGAGCATAAAAGATAATTTAAGATGTTGCAGACAATTATTGTAAAACAATTAATTACGAAGCATTTAAAAAGTTAACAATTTGTGGGAGGGCACTGTTGGCAAATCGCTTAGTGCGACACTTGAACTGTTCGTACTTCTGAGTTGATCTTAAGTTAAAAAGGATATTTCTTTGAGGTGGTAACCAGTCTTTACAAATGTTATGAGATTCTATAGATTGAGCAAAAACACTGCAAATATTCTGGCGTCTCTCCTGGAGTGTTTCAAGGTTGCATATGTTCAAAGCATGAGCATAACTGTTGTAGTCTTTGCCGAGTATAATTTGACAATATACTTTTCATAATGCTGCCCGTACACTACATAACTTGTATGCAACAAAAGAATTGTTTATGGCTATATAAATCCACTACCTTTATGAAAAGAGTACATAGATGGATATATTAAGGACCGAATAATATAAACGCTTATATTATATAAAATCAGTGAAATTGACGCTCAATCATGTACGTCAATTAGGCGCTTTACACACAATAAGATTAAACAAAAGCCGCGCTTAAAAATCTTTAAAACTCACTAAAAAGTCACAAGAAATTAAAATTATAGCTCTTATCTACTGCTGTAGATCGGTTGTCACCTTTTGGCCACAGACCAAGCAGCGGTCAGATAGGAGCATCATTGTTTAGTTTGGTGGTTTGTTTACAGCCCCCCCCCCCCCCCCATCACTTAACTGAGTTATGACATCAGGGCCTCAAGGGCCACCTGTTTTAACATTCTTTCTTTGAAGGGGGTATGATTGGTGTAAATAAAGCAACCAATAAGCTGAGCCAATTTTTGATTGATTTATACCAAACAGCATTTAAATAAGTTGTTTCCATATTAAGTGTACACTTAATAGTTAAAGGTGGACGCCATAGAGCAAGGACAGATGGTTACGCAAACCTCTAATAACAATGCAATTTGGTAAAAATGGCCTTTTGCAAACTTTCTTTGAAAACAACATTCATCTAATGCTTAATACATTGAGGAAATAGTAACAACATCAAACATTTTGAAATCGAAGTAAACAACTGTGTTTTTGTTTGGGTTTATTTGGAGGGCGGGGGTCGGGGTCGGTTCTGTCTTCATACGCTATATCCTGACTTAGACAGTCTTAGACGGAAATTATTATTATAAAAAAAAAAAAAAAATTCTGGTTATGAAACCAAGAATGCCTCATAAGTGAACTTAATCACTGAAGTTTGCAAGCCTGCACTGTAAACAAAAATCTGTATTTTTACAGAGAAAAAAACCTAAAACCATTTGTTTTTCATTTTTACTGAAATATTTCTGCAAAATGACAAAAACTTTGTAAAAATCTCTGTTTTTTTTTACAAATTTCGTAAATTTACATTTTAAAGGTGTCTTTACACCTAAAAAGGGACGATTTCTGTAAATTTACAGAAATCATTGTAGATTTGTTTGTAAAAATACATGAGTAATGTTTCTCAAAAAGTTTTAGGTAATTTTACTAAATTTTTCGTATATTTACAGAATCTTGTAGAATACCTTGGTAAAAATACAGAAAATACTGTCAAGCCATAAAAATAATAATGAAAATGTTCAATAAGTGAATAAACTAAAATTGAATAAACAAACGGACCACTGAGTCGAGGATGGATTCGATTTTTAAAACATTTACTGCGGAATAACATTTAAACTGCAGTATGCGCGGTGCAAAGCAATCCCACAATTCTTTGCAGAGTACCAAGCCACACGCTTGGGCACCGGTGTTTTTTATGAAGTGTTGAAGTCCAAACCGGCTGTAAAATGAGTTTCAGTGACGAGGACACAACTGACCTTAGTATCATAGAAGAATACATCTGCCAAACATTGCCAACAATTTCAACTACAATACAAAAATGAACTTGTGGAAGCATTACTAGACCTTGGAGTTGATAAGCCTTTCTGGTTTGGAGTATGTTACAAGGTTGCAAGAAATGCCATTCCAAGCTGATCGACGGGAAATGATCCGAATGATCCGTCGCAAGCCTACAAGGAGACAGCTGGTTGTTATAGCTGCCAAGTTCGTGGAGGATTACCCACAAAGTTACGAAGACAAGCTGGAAGATATGGTCATTGGAACTGGCTACAATTCAATATTGAGTCAGCTTGAGCAGCGCTTCGCTATTCAACAGGCCCATCCTCCAATCCAAGAGAAAATAACATTACTTTTATTTAAAAAAAAATACAGCTGCTGCTGTTAATCTAGAAAACAAATTTGTAATATCAATTACATAAAAAACAGTACATTTCTAGTACAAAAATACTTAACAAAAGTTTATTCATTTTTACAAACTCTTCGTACAAAGGAATAACATATAAGGGGGTGCTTTTACAACAAGACTGTATTTGGGAAGAAAGGAAGAAAACGTAAATATAATAAAGTTTCGTTATTAGGCTTTTACTGAAATTTTGTAAACCGAATTGACATACCAGTTATGTAAAAGTATTATACAGCAAAATGTTGGAAATGGAGTTGCCTGCATTTTTCTGTAAATTTACAGGATTTTTTTTTACAGTGTATGGGGAAACCAAGGGTGCTTGCTATATGAACCAGAAACGGTAGGTGTTCTGGGTTCTTTTACGTGCACTACAATCCTTGTTCACAGGACCCACGGCTTAAAGGCACTGTACACGTTTGGTAATTACTCAAAATATATATTGGCATAAAAACTTACTTGGTAACGAGCAACGGAGAGCTGTTGATAGTATAAAACATTGTGAGAAACGACTCCCTCTGAAGTAACGTAGTTTTTGAGAAAGAGGTAATTTCTCACTAAAATAATAAAAGACTTCTGGCCAGAAGCCTTTTATTCCTATCTGAAAGCACACTAATTTGTAACAAGGGTGTTTTTTCTTTCATCATTTTCTTGCAACTTCAATGACAGGATTTGAACCCAAATTTTCACAGGCTTGTTATTTTATGCATATGTTGGGATACACCAAGTGAAAATACTGGTCTTTGACAATTACAAAACGTGTTCAGTGCCTTTAATATTCAATCAGAAGGAAAAAGCAATTATGGTGAAGTGTTTTGCTCAATGGACACAAGTGCCACAACTTGGACTCGAACTCAGCTCTATATCAAATTGGCCAAGAGCTTGAGTCTGTTGCTCTTAACCGCTCGGCCATGACACCAGCGAACCAGCGAACTTTCAGATTGAAACTACTCCTCCCATCCATTACTCCGAATGTCTTTAATTTTGTAGGAGTACAAGCACAGATAATATCGTGTGACTTTGAGGATGATGCTGATCCAATGTGCGGGTTTTACAATGTAGACACCGATGATGCAAACTACAAGAGATCCACCGGTAGAGACTCCGGGTTTAACGACGCTTCACCCCTGTTTGACCACACCTACGGGAACGAGACAGGTAAATAATTTAGGCCTATCACCAGCGTCCATAGAAGCAGATATTATATTACTGCCAAAAGAATTAAGCAAAACTGAGCAGGGGTCAAGCAATTGGTTAATTTAGACTAATGGTAATCCGAAATACTTTCCTTTGCTCGTTGGAAACCCTTTTCATTGAAAGATTCCAGAAATTAAGTTCACGATACCAAAGAAATCCGGAGGCAGGACGGGAATCGTCTCAGCCTATCAAACAATGAGCAAACTCAATGTTCAAACACACACCACTTCAATAAAATCTCAAGGTTGCTGTTTTCTTTTATACCAAGTTTTATTCTATTTGTGTTAATCTTTTATTGGCATACAATTGGATGGTTTATGCCCAGTTTCTGTTTGAATTTACCACTGTATTGGAGTATTATTGCCGATTGTCGAATACGTGCTTGATAGGTTTGTAAGTTTATGGCTTTTATTTTGAGAATCGATTAGACCGTAGAACACAGATGACCCCCGCCTCCCGTGCTTGAGGAGCTAAACCCTCAACTGCTTGAACTTTGATCCACTTGTATAGTTTATTGTTTGTTTCTCCTTCGTGAATATATAGACCAAGATGGGAGTGTTTGGATCTGGCTTATTTTCAATATTTGTTCGTTTGATCAACAATGCCGAACAACTATTGCCTCGTCATTATTTGCTTTACTAGAACCACTGCAAACCAAGTCGACAAGTGGGTTATTGGTGATCCGATATGACCCTTTTCCGGGGTCAGTAATACTGGGTCAGGAAAAGGGTCATGTGTGGGACCCTTTGGAGTCAGTATTCACACGGAGTATACCCTATACCTATAGGCATCGTCCATCTACTGTTGCCCTTTGCTAGACTCCTATATATTGTTCTTTTCTAAGCCGCTCCGGTCCAGTTTTTCCCTACGATCTTCACTATATATGTCATCCCTCCATCTTTTATTTGGTCTGCTATAGCTTTTTCCTACACTCTGGGTTGCCATTCTGTGGTTCTTATTGTCCATCTGTTGTCTGCCATCCTTGCTACGTGAACTGCCCATTTCCATTTCATTTCGTTGACATATTTTGTGATATCTGTCAATTTTGTTTTGGCTCCGATCCTTCCTCCATGGTTATAGGTATCGTCAAACAGTAAAACTAAAACCACTAGCATTATTCTTTCCATTGCCCTCTGAGTGGTAGCCAATTTATGTAAGTACATATTGCGCATGCATGTTTGACATCCATAAGTTATCGTTGGTAGTACCCATGGGGGGGGGGGGGGGGGGGGGGGGGTGGGGGGGGGGGTAAGTTTTTGGGTATCCTCCACTGATTGTTTTCTTTTTTGCAATGGATATAATACACAGGTCATTTTCTGGACACGGATATGTCGACGATTGGACGAGATACGAAGATAGCCACTGTCTTCTCCCCAACGGTCGCGGTGCTGGCATCCAGCAATATATGCCTGCAGTTCTACTACCACATGTATGGGTCTGCTCTAGACTCTTTACATGTGTATAAGAAACAGGCCAGTGTCGTCACGTCAGTCTATAACGACACAGGGAATATTGGAGACTTCTGGAAGTTCGGGGAGGTCACAATTGACGCTCAAAGTGGAAGCATACAAGTATGTGGAATACATCTCTTTAGATACGAGGGTCCATTTCTGGGGCGCAACGTTTTCAGAGCTCCATAATTCAATACCGTGAGAAGCTACTACTATTCTCATCAGGTTAATATTCCATGGCCGTATTTCTTCAGAAATCCGTCAATTTCGTGAAATTATTCAGCTCTCAACGCATACATTTGTTAACATTGAGAGCTGATCTTTCACGAAAAGTGTTGGATTTATGTAGATTGGCTGACCGTCCAAAACTCACCACCAAAAATGTATGCGGTCATGGAGTATTTATTTATTTATTTATTACATTTCTTTACCCAGGGTATGCCCAAACAGTTAAAACTGGTTTCCATTGGGGCCCTGCATACATTACAACATACAGCATAATTACAAATACGGTAAATTAAAAGCACATTGAAATATTACATTATAAAACTTGTACACGTATAAATATTACTCAGGTAAAATGAACTCAGAAAATGTGTATAGGGTGAATATACAATTTTGAAATCTAAAATTCGCTGATTATGGGAGGGGCAAAAAACCCGCAAAAACTCTTTTAGAGAAACACGGGGAAATTCCCCTCCGGTTCCTAATATTTATGGCAACCAAGTTTGTCTACTCCGGTGAGATTATAGTATAGCTTATAACAGGTATAGATTTGAATCATGGAGCTCAGAAAATGTTCCGAACGCCTCTCGGAAACGGACCCTCATATATCCAGACGTCACTCCGACGAAAGTGACCGTGGCTAGTGGATTACTATAAAATGCTTCAACGTATTAAAGGGAGGGTATATCTCTGGTAATTACTCCAAAAATTAATGGCCATAAAAACTTACTTGGTCAAGAGCACTGAAGTAAAGGTTGATATTATAAAACATTGTCAGAAACGACGCCCTTTGAAGTAATGTAGTTTTATAGAGAAAGAGGGAATTTTTCACTGAGGCAAATTTGAATCTGACAGTTCAGGCATGATTCCTTTCTCAGGCATCTAAAATCACAAAAATTTTCGTGTTTTTCCACTATTTTCTTGAAACTTCGATGACCGAATTGAGCAAAAAAATTCACAGGTTGGCTACTTTATGCATATGTCGTTTTTGTTTACCTTCTAATTCCCGAAATATATATATATTTTTTTCGAGAGAGAGAGTTCAGAAGTTCCCAGATGAAACAAAGAAGCAGATTTAAGTAATATTTTTCATTTGTAAGCAGTAGTTGCTAATTGACAGAACAAAATCCCAAGCCTCAAGATGAAAGCACTTCTAAGTGCATTTAGTGTTTTAAAACCATGCCTTGTGTGAACCTCTTTTGTTCTTAGGTCCACACTTCGAATGCTTACGCAAGTTCGTATTTGGCATTACACACAAAGTGAAACGAATTCTGTTCACGGATTGGTAGAGTTGGGCACAATTACCAATAACAATTGAAATTGAACAGGCTTTGGTATTTCTGCTGTTTATGTTTTGTTTGTAGATTTTTTTCGAGGCAACTATTAGTTGGGGCCTCAGAGGTGATATAGCGCTAGATGACATTAAGGTGACTCTAGCCGAGTGTAGCCTAGGTGAGTATGCTCTTTCTGTCAACGGATTACACACTGCAAAAACTGGGAGATTTACACCATCGGTGTTGTCCATAATAGATACCCAAGAGAGAATCAAAAATAACACCACGGGGTGTTAAAATAACACCAATGTATATGTGTTGGCAGAAATAAATTTTATTTTAACACAATGTTGTTAGTTGTTATTCTTGTTTGGTTATCTATGGTGTCAATTTTAACACCCCGTTTTTGCAAGTGTAAATGTTCCATCCCAACTGTGTAGAATCGTTCCAATTGTAGTTGGGACGGCCCAACTATAGATGGTATTACATAATAGAGATAGTGTCAGAGGGAGATATAAACAAAGTGATGCAGTGGGACTCTTAAGTAATTTTCCATTCCATTTCATGGCCGCAAACTTGAGAAAGAAAAAAAAAAAAAAAAAAAAAAAAAAACATAGAGGTAAAGAACATTTCTACCTCCATGAAATATTTTTCATTTGATGTGTTCTTGTGCGTTCCAATTCTCCCATCAAGCTATTGCATTTATTCCTAAATAAAGCAAAAGAGAACCCCCTTTTAAGACTTTGCCACTTTGTAAATTTTTGATCATCATGCTTTCGAAGAAAGAATTTAACAATTGGTCAACAATTTTGTGCCATTATACCATTTCTTTACTGATAAAAAAATGTATTTTGTTTGTCTTGTCTATTCAGTGACTACACCGGGACCTCCAACAACGCCCCGCCCCGTCCCCCTAGCGTCATATGATTGTACATTTGATGACCCGGATCAGACAGCATGTCGTCCAAAGCAAAGTCCGCGAAATGACTTCGACTGGTTGTACAAAGAGCCCGGTATCCAACCGAACCCACAGTCACCCGTGTACGATCACACCACGTCGACTTCAGCTGGTGAGTACACGACACTTGAACTTTTCGTGCTGCAGGACACACGGGCTTAAAATGGGATTCAATATCAGATTCAGTGTAATTTTGACATTTCCCGGGTCATTTTGACACAGATTTAGGGTCAGTCTGACCTAGAAATAGGTCAGGCCCCACAGGAGCCGGAAGCCGGGTCAATTTTGACCCTGGAGTTTTATGATTTGTATACTTCAACGCATGATGACGCGGTGATCCAGACGTAGCCCTAGCCCTAGCCCTAGCCCTAGCCCTAGCCATAGCCGCCGATTCGGACGCGGCCTGACCCCCATCTGGATTAAAACTAATTACTTATCTCCCCCAATGATTACCGACTCAGTACTTTGATTCCGACAGTGATCCATTGCGTTTTCATACATCTACTTCATTTTAATTTGTTTTTTTCGAGTCAAGGTTTATACATGTACGTACCCCAGGACGACACCCAAACTGAAGCCGAGGTGCTTGGGGTGGTCCAAACCCCACTCCTACAAGCAATCTTCACACCTTGGTGTATGGAGTTTTATTATTACATGCAGGGGGTCAAGGTGGGTACCCTGGATGTGTTCGCAGTGCGGGATGGGTACCCCCCACCCATCAGTATGCCCTGGAATAAGACTGGAGCTCAGGACGGATATTGGAACAGAGGCTTGGTTGATATCTATCCAACGTTCGCCAACTATCGGGTAATAGTTTACACTTTTTACAACCCCCCCCCCCCCTGTTCAAATTTTGAAGCATTCCTGTTACCATTTCAACTCCTTAGGAGTATATGCACCACCAGCAGCCATTTAATTGGTGCACAGGTTGCTTATCATTCACATCAACAGTCTCTACCTCGCAGGTACCCGTTGGGTATTTGGAAGCAATTATGGTCAAGTGTCTTGCCTCAATAAGCGTCACGGCCGAGGTTCGAAACCACATATTGGTGATTCGGCCATTAGAACTTGAGTTCATGCTCTTAAACTGCTCGGTCATTACACGCTATCGCGTTACAATCAAATCCCAATGCTCTTTCTTGACTTTTCAAGAGTGTGGTTTTGTTTTGAAAGATTTCTTCGTCAATTTCATTGATCTTCTAAGGACAGTCTTACCGCATTTATTGGCCAGTTTGACCCTTTTCCGGGTCATTTTAACACAGATTCAGAGTCAGACAATTCCTGCTAAATTACGGCTACGGTCGCAAAAAATGTACACTAATTATTTTATTATTATAATTTTTTCTTTCTTTTTACGTTACCCAATAAATTTTACCCTTGCTACTTCGTATATCACGGTAAAATTAAATTAGTTTTTCTCACATCATACCAATTACCAAGTTTGCCTGAATCATTTTGTTTGCCATTGCAGTGTGTACCAAATTTGTCCGAAATTTAAGTTACATCGCAGTAAACCCCAGCTACTTTGCTAAAATATAATACAGCAAGACGCTTTTATTGTCTTGTCGCTCTATTATTTTGTGTGGACTATTCGTACAATTAATGATGTGCTATTGAAAATAATGGTGTATGTTTTGACGTAAAGTTTATTTGGGGGCACAAAAGCTAACGTAAACTCGTAAATTATGCTCATGCTTTCATCCTTAGTTTCCAAGAATGTTTAAGTGTTTCTGTTTTAGTGACACATTTGGCTCGCTGTCTCTTTCAGGTTGCCTTTGAGGCCAGTCGTAAGAGGGGTTACCGAGGTAGCATTGCTGTGGATGACCTGAAGCTGATGCAAGGCCGCTGCCCTGCAGGTAAGGTACCAAAGATTGATTAGGCCTACATTGTTAGTTGTATTGTTCCCCACAGGAAAACACAAAACAAATAAATACATCAATTAGGAGATTGAGGATTGAACTAATCAATAAACCTTCGGCTGAGAATCACAAAGTTTCCCGAAACCAACCAACTGGGTAATTACACTTGAATACACGGAAAGCAAGCAAACTACAGTCAACTTTGCAATGCACAGCCAGTATTTTTGTTTGGATGTTTGATTATTTATTGCCCTCTTCCTCACCTATAGGCGAAGTCGTAAACCGAACCGAAGAATAGTGTGAAATAGTTGACGAGGTCGGGTAGTTGCTGATGTGTGATATTTTTACTTTAATTCCTTTGATTTATATATTGATTAACTGGTTTAGGCCAACTAAGAGTTAGCCTTCCCGCCCGCTTATAATTTTTTTGGGCATGCATGGTTCCCCTCCTTTTTTCCTTCATCAATTTTAAAAAAAATACGACTAAATTGTAGGCTAGCAAAATTACGCTGGTTCCCTGCACCTTGGAAGGTAAAATGAGCCAGTGAACGTCCTGGTAAAATTAGTGTGGCAGCCATTTTGAAAAGACGAAAAAGGACCCCCTCCTTCTTCTTTCGTTAAAAAAGGACATAAAAGTGAATATGGTTTTTGTTTTGCTTGGCCTTATGGCGGGGAGATTGGCTAGGTACTAGTCTAGAATATGAACAAGGGGCAAAGTTGTATTTCTATAAAAATTATCTATAGAAATGCAACTTTGATATAACAGCCAATTTTTCTCCAAGCTCAATAACGTTATCAAGAAAAATCGGCGTCAGTTTGACCCCTCTGTGTTGTTTTGGAATTCCGGGCTATACTGACCCAGAAATGGATCAGGCCACACAGGGAGCCGGATCCGGTTGGTTCTGACTCGGGAGTGTACATTGTGAGTTTTATTGTAAATTGACTCTATTCAGAAATCTATTTAACATTTTGTCCACGACAGAGGAACTGAAGTGTGACTTCGAGTACCTAGACATTTGTCACTTTACCCAAGACCGCACAGATGACATGGATTGGATACTTGGGAATGGGGGAACAGGAAGCTACGGTACGGGTCCATCTAACGATCACACTTATGGAAACAGCACGGGTAAGACAAACATATGTTTTCGTTTATATGTTTAATTAAGTATTTTAAAATTAATTTAAATCTTTGAACATTAAAACAAAACTTGACTTTTGAAATTTGTCCACATCAAGACAAAAATAGAAATAATCCGGTGCTCATAAATTTTGTCAGGCCCAACCAAACATACTAACAAGAAGGGAAAAAAACACCATTTAAATAAAATAAATAATTTACATTTTCAACAAGCAGGGATTACAACACCCCCACAAACCTAGAGTAAAGATTCAGAAACCAAACAAAGAAACGAAAAAGAAGAAAAAATATGTTGGTGACAAAAGGAAATAACAAACTAGAGTCAGACAACCAAAAACCAGGCATTTTGAACTGATGGATAAAACAGGGCATAAAGGAAAACAACATTAAGTACATGCAGGCATATATTGCAATACTGCGAAATGGGGCGGGGGGGGGGGTCTTTTTGCTAGTGACGTGTAAATCCATAGCAGGTTATACTCACTTGGGTCTGACTCCAATGTCAAAACATCAATCAGCTTTTACATTTTGAGGAAAACTAAACTAAAAAACTGCCACCTGAAGTTCTCCATCAAAGTTTCCCATAACTTGTATCTTCTTACACTGCAAACGTGTTTATCATCTAGGTTTCTACATGTACATCGAGGCATCTTCCCCTACTGGTGTGGGTCACGTGGCACGTCTCATCTCCCCTCCCTTCACCGAGACTCATGGCCACGCCCATTGCCTGATATTCTGGTATCACATGTACGGTAATCACATCGACGCCCTCAACGTCCTGATTGCAAATACGACAACTCTGACGCAACGTCAACTTATCTGGAGTCTCGCTGGTAACCGTGGGGATAAGTGGAGGGCAGCTGAAGTGCATGTGTCTAGTGCCTTGGATTTTGTGGTTAGTTTTTAAACGAGCAAAGGTGTGTTCACCTTTGGAGAAACATGTTGGCCTAACATGACATAGTACGTTAAAAAACACTATTAGTATACAACTTCGTAAACAATAAATAAATAGATAAATAAATAAATAAATAAAACACACACACACACACCCACACACACACACTTAAGTCGTGGTATTTCATTCTGGAAACTGGTGAAAGTTGTCATTGTTTTCATTGGACCATTGGAACAAGAAACAACAACGGCAGCAGCAGCAGCAGCAGCAGCAGCAGCAGCAACAACAAACGCACACGCAGCAGCAGCAGCAGCAGCAACAACAAACGCACACCACCACCACCACCACCACCACCACCACCACCACCACCACCACCACCACCACCACCACCACCATCACCACCACCACCACCACCACCACCAACAGCAACAGCAACAGCAACAGCAACAGCAACAGCAACAGCAACAACAATAATAACAACCAACAATAACAATAACAATCTACCACCACCCCCAAAAAAAAGTTTGTATTGTGTGAGTGTACTGACATTGCATCGTAATCAATGATTATATACAAAATTAGTGTACGTTTCTTTCCCTAAAATTGAGGTTATCAAATGTTACTACTTGTTTATTCATGTGACATGATTTTCAGATTATATTTGAAGCCTTCCGAGGTACGAGTTATGAGGGTGATATTGCTATAGATGACCTATGGTTAACCTCTACGGAAGGGTGTCCTGGTGAAGGTAAGCTAAGAGGTAGAAGTACTTCATTGCGGCCCTCGCTACGGAGGGGATGTCGGTGTACAATGATGGTTTGGGGAGGCCTATATACAGACGTGTTTCATACGGGACATTATCACGGTCTAAACCTTGACTAGATAAACAGCAATCGGAGTTTCCTCTCAGGTTTTAGCTGTATATCGTTTGGTTATAATGGTTATTATTAATCAAAATTAACATAATTTATAATGCGCATTCGTTGGAAAGAAACTTAGTCTATTATGACATAAACAACTGGTAATACAGACCTCTGCAAATTTCATCAGGAATTATAACACTTTGGATATCACTGCGGCCGTAAAGATTGCCAATTCTTGACTGAAATGTAACGCTTCATGCCAAAAACCAGACAGTTTACCGCCAAAATTCAAAAACACGCCAAACAAATGAGATTCAAGTTACACCGTATACATGAAGGCCAAAGTGTTTCCCAGCATTTGGAAGGTTGAAGACATCACAATTATACATTGATATCATGGCTGATGTTTCTGCATGATGTCTTCTTTTTTGATGATGTGTCATGGCTGAGCGGGCTACTAGTGCAGCATCGGACTCAAGCTCTGGTGGCTAAGTCATCGGGTGTGGGTTTGAATCCCCGAACATGTGTCCTTGAGCAAGACACTTATAATCGCTTACTTTCACCCATTAGTACATGGGTATTATTGATGGCAGAGATGGTTCTTGTGATTGATTTACTTTGGTGCGCTACATACTTGGCAGCACAGGCTGGGATGACATCCCCCCACCCCAGGGAGCTGAGATGGTTTAAGGAATGAAACAAACGGCCCAGTGATCGCCAGGCGCTATGTATATGTCGGTTTAATAGTAGGCTATTATGCCATTTCACTAATTCAAGAATTGTCTGATTTTGGCGTAACCGGGGCATGTGCTTATCATTCACAGCTGGATTAAAGAATTTCTCTAGCATCTCGTGCGACTTTGAAGAGATTGAAGTATGTTACTGGCAACAAGACAGCAGCGATGATTTCGATTGGGTTTGGCAGAACGGTGCGAACCAACAGTTGGCTAATACTGGACCAAATGAGGACCACACAACAGGCAGTCAACTCGGTAAGCTATCTCGCAAGCTTGAAAGCAAACGTAGCTTCATGCTGAGGTATAGTTTTATTTAGTTTGAAAAGTGTATAAATTATCTAATGTTTCACGACAACTATGTGTCTACGGCTGGTAAACGAGAAGTTTTTCTGATCTTAAAGGCACGGTCATAAACTGGTTTTTATAAACGTAATACTGATTGATAGACAACAATTATAAAGACAGACACACTAAAAGTCACATGTAAAAGTTTTAGCTGAATAAAGGGTCTACTTGCTGAGAAAACAGTGAAGAAACTGTCACGGTATTTTCACTCGAACGTTGAATCCATCCACATTTTTAGCGATGTGACAGCGGGTACCAACCTCATCTCTGGCTGCATCATTAATTTGGCGAACGGACACCAACCCTCAGAATCATGAGAAACGAATCAAATAGACTTAGTAAAAGTCACACGTAACATTTTCAGCTGAATACAGTGTTTGCTTGCTGAGAAAACAGCACAAAACTATCACGGGGTCACCAGATTGTCGAATCCATCCACGTTTAGTGAGATGACAAGTACTGACATCTCTGGCCGCAGTATTCGCGACCAGACACAAACCCTCAGAAATCTGACAAACGATTCATGCTTAAATTGGTTCTGAGAAATGTTTTAGGGTAAAACATTATCCAAACCATATTACTTCGAAGGGAATTTTTTCTCAAAATAGTTTATACTGTCAACAGCGTCAGTGCTCACCAAGTAAGTTTTTACGGTCATTACTTTTGGAGTATTGACCCTGTGTCTTGATTATCGGCATATCGTAATCTAACGTCTGCGTCATTCATTTTGACACGTTAATGTCATTAAATTGTCTTTATTTAAATATATCTAAGCCATGCACCAATTATTGTGATCATAAAAACAGCCAATACCAATCGTTGTTCCAAAATTTCGTACCGTGCTAAGACCTCGAAGCTTCGTTCCTTTCAGGTTTCTACATGTACATCATGGAGGACTATATGTCATTCCCTGGAGGTAAGGCCCGCGTAATGTCCCCCGAAGCTAAGGCACAAACTACAGCGTCTTGTCTAGAATTCTGGTACCACATGTACGGTCGTGACATCGAATCGCTGAGTGTCTACATGCAGAAGACCAGCGATGCCGATCTGTCTGGTGATCCCGTATGGACCATGAGCGGGAACCAGCAAGATGCTTGGCACAGGGCAACCGTCAATTTACCCGTCACGAATTACGCGTTTAAGGTACAGGATACTAATGGCAAATCATTTTACGCTTAAAGTAATTACCATGAATATTCACGAGCCATGATTTTGCCTTAGATGTTTGTGTTTTGTATGATTTACTCGTCTTTCAAGAATAGGTAAAATCACGACACTCGTCTTTTATTTTGTCAGTTCGTCTTCGAAGGGACAAGAGGCCAGTCTTACAGAGACAATATAGCACTTGATGACGTCATGTTTTACGAAGGAAAGAACTGTCCTCCATGTGAGTATCAATCTACACTTGTAATAAAAGTAGGCAGTCCCAATAACTGCAGCTGTACCCGACACACATGTATCATATACCACAACTGATATATAAAGTATGCAGTCCCAATGACTGCAGCTGTACCCCACACACATGTATCATATACCACAACTGATATAAAGTATGCAGTCCAAATGACTGCAGCTGTACCCCACACACACATGTATCATATACCACAACTGATATAAAGTATGCAGTCCCAATGACTGCAGCTGTACCCCACACACATGTATCATATACCACAACTGATATAAAGTGGCATTGTGTGTGTGTCCCCCACCCCCGAAAAAGGGGGAGGGGGCTCCATACTCAAACACACTCTTTTCCTCATGTTAAAGGGACACGTTGCCTTGGATCGGGCGAGTTGGGCTATGAAAAGCGTTTGAAACCGTTTGTTATGAAATGCATATGGTTAGAATGATATTTTAAAAGTAAAATAAAAGGATCCACACAAACATGCCTCGAAATTGCGTGGTTTTCATTTTAAATCGTGAACTTACACGGCCCGCCATTTTGTAGAGCCAAATTTTTGACTCCACAAAATGGCTGACCGTGTTAGTTCGCAAAGTAAAAGGAAAACCACGCAATTTCGAGGCATATTTGTGTGGATCATTGTGTTCTACTTTTAAAACATCTTTCTAACCATAATATGTATTTTATAACAAACGGTTACAAACGCTTTTCATAGCCCAACTCGCCCGATCCAAGGCGACGTGTCCCTTTAATACAGACCTGAAAATCTTCAACTGAATTCCTTAGATTTTCAAGAACACATTGAAGACACAAAAGGAGGAAGAGGGTACATCACGCCACATATCGAGCACCAATTGTGTGCCATCGTACCAATGTGCCGAACACCTTATTTATAGTGCTTAAAGTGTGGTGTAGGCCTACTTATTAGTCTTAGACAACGCATGGGCCCTTCAGATACATTTGAGTAAAAACAACCCCAATATCAAACAGTCATTTCGCAGGAAGGCTTGCTGCAGAAAGACACTTTTCAAACAAGAGCATACCTTTCTTTGAATTTTATGGAGAGCAGAATTCCTTAACATTATTTAAGAAACATCGTCTTGAAGCAACGGGCTTTTATACACTAAGGTCAAAGTTTGAGAATTTGCTCGCCGGCAAATGATGCGTCAATAACATCAGTACTTTATCTTTTCCTGAATTTTAAAATGCCAGTGTCATCATTCTTGCCTTTCCTTCGTTGACAGTTACAACAGACGCTCCAGTTCCTACGACAACACCAACTCCTGTTTCCACGGCAAATTGTGATTTTGAAGACACGAGTGATACTTTATGCGGCTACAGTCAGTCTATATACGACGAGATGGACTGGTCATTCGGTGTGGGTTCACCCATACCAATAGATCATACACTTGGTACAACGCAAGGTAAAATTGCCACACTAAGAGGTTTTATTTGAATGGAATGATACAACGACTTAGCCCAAATTAACGTTTTTGAACGTTTGTCCAATGAGTTTTTGATTGAAGTGATCGCTAATATCTGACATAATAACTAAATAGCAAGAAGACAAATTAAATAAGGAATAGTTGTTTTTTAATTTTGGGGAAAATTGTTAATGGAAAGATGTTTTTATAGGCGCAGTTAACAGTAGCATATATAGCGAAGTTTCGCTGGTTTACTTTAAATATTTAATATTTTCTTAAAACTCCACGATTTGAAAAGCACTCCTTGAAACAAAAACGTTTAGGGTTTTAAGGATTATATAGTTATACTATAGTGTTTTTAGCCAAAACATAAATTTTAAAAATAAACTAAAACTTATTTTGTTTGAAAATGCTGCCTCTGATGCTTTTAATGGAAAATACAATTACATTTACCCTGTTATGCCTATATGTTACGTCTAAGTTACTTCTATGTTACGTTTAAGTTGCGTCTCTGTTGACAATATAATTCTATTTTAGCATTATAATTCTATAATAGATGTTAATGTTGCATCGGGGATAATGAATATAATTTGGTTTTTACCCTACACCGATGTCTGTAAAAAATCCACAGGCAAATCACTCGGGTGGGATTCGAACCCACGACCTTTGCAAAGGTCGTGGGTTCTTGGCTTCGAATCCCACCCGAGTGATTTGCCTGCGGATTTTTTTCACAGAACTCGGGAAAATACTGAGTATACAGTGCTTAACACACATCGGTGTAGGGTAAAAACAAAATTAATATCCAATTTAAGCTTTTAAACGTTTTCTCTGTTCTGAAATGATGCATTTTAACTGAGTCGGTTAAACAGTTTTCGGGGTCCGAATTAGCCCGAATGAAGGATCCACAAAGGGCCTTAGGCATACCCATATAACGGTCCACAAGACTTTTTGCGTAATCATGACTAGATAAACAGATCAAAAACACATTGGGTCGAGTTGACTCCCAAAACGTGTCAACTTGACTCATTGACAGGCCAATTCTGCTTGGCACTTTTTAGAGAGTGCTGCTCAGAGCAGGTGCCTATAATGGTGCTTAATGGTAAAAGAACATCCTTAAATCAATGACCTTTGTTGATTTTTGTATTTCATTCATTCATTTATTCAGGTCATTACATTTACATTGATAGCCGCTCTTACTACCGGAGAAACGATGACAGGGCGGACCTGTACTCACCTCTACTCCAGAGCTCCACCCAACCGCAGTGTCTAGAGTTCTACTATTACATGACCGGATACAATACGGATTTCTTGGTGATCTACTTTGCCCCGTGGGGAGAGAGCTTATCCATTGATCCTCAGTTTTCCTTGTATGGTGATCAGGGTGCTGAGTGGAAAGTTGCACAGCTCACCATTCCCCCCATGGACAAAAACTTCCAGGTAGTTAATGTTACATGGCCCGATTTGAGTCACAAGAATATTTGTATATTATTTATTTGTCATTATTTTCAAAAGGTTTTTCTCTGAACGAATTCTGACACATGATCCTGTTTTAAAAAAACGAAAAACAGAAAAGAATTGAGAAGGACAATGCACAACTTACATGTAACATGCAAACATTGTTTGTACACGGCTGATGGACGTGAGCTAGCGTCGGGATCCCGGCAATAATTAAATTTTAGCTTTTAAAAACTACCACTTAACATTGGCAGATTTTTTGCTGTACCTTAAAGAAAACGTATAACTTTCTTGAATCTATGAAACAGCTATTTAACATTTTGGGGGTGAAATCGGCCAAAAATCGGACTTGGACCCGGGAGAATCTATCGCCGGTATTGGAAGAGTAAAATCAATTCCGTCGTGTAGCTTTCAATAACCACAAATCAAAACAAATATCTGTCCAGAATATTCTATCAAATTGGACGGTAACCCCCCACCAAACAAACAAACAAAAAACAAACAAACAAACAAACAAACAAACGTGAGAACAACTTTTTTTTGTAATGGATTTTGTGTTTGTTTTGATCGGTGCAATTGAAATAAGTTGTTTTCTCGACTTTGACAGTGTTTCAGACGGGAGTATTGCTCTTTAGGATTGGTACTGGTCTAACCCTTATAATTAGTGAGCTCTGATAATTGATAACTGCGGTATTTAAAAATTTTGCCATCATTTAATGGCAGGTAATATTGTCAAATGCAGCAATCTGTTTCATACAAATTACCAAATTCAAAATCTAAAACAATTAACATTGGTTAATTCAATTAATTTCCTAAACAAGTTGCATGCGAAGGACAAGCATTCAAATAGTCATTGGTCTAATCATTGTTATCGCATTAATAATATATCATATTTACTCGTGGGTTTTTTCTACAGGTGGTTTTCGAGGCAATGTATGGGTATTACAGCGACGTGGGTATTGATGACATCAAATTCACAAGCGGTGTTTGTCAGAAGCGTAAGTTTCAGGCTAATTGGGCAGGGGTGTATGTGTGCAAACTGCAAATCTCGCGTGCATTGGATTGTTCGGTGCACGATTTTGTTTCCATATTCTGAAAGCATGGCAGACTATCATTTTTATTCTTTCGACAACTGACAATCTTGTAATTTGCTTTTGATAATAGTGAGTGACCCCAACCCCTCCCTTAGAAAATAAATAAAAGACAAATAAATAAATACATTTTTTGTGACAAAAAAGAAGAAAAGATTTTGATATATGGAGGCGTTAAAGGGACATTAAGAAAAGAAAGAAATAATTAAAAGTCATAACTTTGGCTTATATCCCATAATTATGAATTATAATAAGTCTTAATTGTGACTCAGAATATATGAATCATCTAAATTCATAACTATGACTTGTGCCAATTACGTCATATTTATGACATATACAATTCGTATGAGATATATCTGATATTCATAAGTAATATAAAAAGTCATAAAATACGAGATATTCATAAGTAATAATTATGACTTTTTCCCTTTTTCTTTCTCAATGTCCCTTAAACGCTTCCGTACTAATGTGTTTGGGTTTGAGTGTGATAGTATGGTGCCTTCTATTTTACATACCGAGTTGTGCATGGCGTATCTGCTGTGAAAAGGTTTCATTTTCTTTTATGTAAATTCCTTGCTTGTTTTAGTTTCTGTCTTCTAGGTGCAACATATTACTGAAATTTCAATCAACTTGTTGTGCACTTTTTAAAACATATTATTAATGTTTAATATCATCGTGTTATTGTGTGTTTACCGCTGATGCCTGGTGTGGCAATACAAAAAACAACAACACACAACTTTTTAATTAATTAATATAAATGAATAGAACTAATATTTGTTTTCTCTTGCTTTATAGCGACTGCTACCCCGAGTCCGTTGGACGGTCGATGTGATTTTGAGAACGGTCTGGATGCATGCGGATATGACAATATGAAGTTTTACGATTTCATCTGGCGATTAAATAGCGGTGAAACAGCAACGAAAGGAACTGGGCCAAGTGTAGACCACACTACAGGAACGAAAGACGGTAAATAGAGCAATACTACATGGTCATGGATAGTATAATTTGACCTCTATCATTTGACCTCTATCACTTGATTCTGGTTTAAGCTTGTGTATACCATAAGAAAATCGAAAATAAGAAGGACACGATTATTTCTACTTATGGGAAGAGGCGTAGCCATGGAGTAGAAAGGGGGTGGGGCTGGGGGAGTTTAGAAGCACAAATGTCTTTTGGGTTCCATTGAGAACTTTTTCGACCAATAACATGAATGTCACCATCTTCCTCGTCTCTATCCTTTTAAGAAGCTTATGTTATTTTTATCGTGGTTTGAATTTGTAAAAACCGACATTTAAGGTAGTTACATGTACATCGAGTCGTCCTTGCCGCAGAGACCAGACGACGTAGCTCGCATCATCAGCCCAGAGTTATTCAACACACCAGGCAACTCAATGTGCATGGTCTTCTACTACCATATGTTTGGCAGGGATGTGGGCAAATTCAAAGTATACTGGCAGAATAAGTTACGAACTACAGAACTGTTATCACTGAGTGGAAACTCCGGTGATATGTGGCAACCGGCGGCTGTCGATCTGACTCAATTGGGAGACCGATTCCAGGTAGGTAAGGGATTTAGGAAGGGGGCGGTGTTGCAAGAAATCCGGGAAGGTGGTTACAATCCAAGGAAAGAGACCTAGGTTTAACACAGAGATTACCACAGAACTATCTTTTTGGTGGATAGAAAGGGGGGAGGGCGTACCGACAGATACAATTCGGGGGGGGGGGGGGTCGGCGGTTTGGGTTGAGGGTCAGTTGCGGCAAATTACCGGCTCGTGTATTTTCCCCCGGAACAGATCATATTTGAAGGAGTGGTTGGTTACAGTGTAAATGGTGATGTGGCCATAGACGACATCAGCGTCAGACGTGAACCCTGCCCAGGGTTCTCAAAAAGGGCCGAGGTGGACTTCGAGATGCCCGGGGAATTGAACGGGTTTCAGCAGTTATCGCAAAACATGACACATTGGACGTGGTACGACTCCAGAGTACTGAACACATTCCCTGAAAAAGGTAGAATTACTTGGTTTAACTAATGCCTGCCCTTGATTAAAAATCCCAAGCTTTGATGAGAAACAGCAACGCTAAACCTGTTTCAGACGGGGCTAAACAACAAGGGTTCTTAGTGATTAATTGATTTCTTCTGAAAAGAGATCAAACTTGTGCGAAGCTATGCCAGCCCGTAAGCATATCAAACAACTGTTCACCTAATTTCTTAATTAATTAACAGACGCTCTTAAACTTTAGGTGATAGCCTCCAAAGAGGAATAAATACAATGTGTCCAATTTCATAGAAGCTGTTTAAATAAAAAAAGTATAGTGTATATAGTGTATAGGCGGCAAAACGATTTCATTTTTGGTTGCTAAGCAGAAAATCTTCAAGGAAAAACGCTGTAATTTTATCAGCTTTAATGAATTTGGGTCCTGTTTTAGGTCCTACTAGAGCTGCTCGAGCAGTACTGACTGACGTCAGGACCTATATCATTGGCTGAGAGTTGTCTGCGGCGCGTGCACATTATGTCCATTGTTTGACCTATGTTACATGTGATGACTGGTAACCTTATTCCGACGTGCTTAGCTACGTTTTGTGCTTATATAAAGTTATATGGAACTACTACCATAACCTCTGAAATGTGTCACTCTCTGATTACAAAATGCATACAATACTTTTAATTTCATGGAACCTAGGCACGGGTTATTTCTGATACCGGGGTATTTACTTGAACAACAGAATAAACCTAGGCCCAAGGATTCAAAACACTCCTTTCCATTGTTTTCTTAAACCTGTTAAAATTCACACAACTTTCGCTTGTTTTGCCAAAAAATATTCCCACGTAAAATACGGATCAACAAATCAGTTTTAAAAGTATAGCTAGCTCAGGGGTGATAACAATATTAACGGCATTAACCTCTTGAGTGAATAAAGGGTGGGTCTGAAAAGAGCCGCGGCGAGTGAATGGTGAGGGTCTCGACGTTTCGAACAGCACTCTGTTCGTCTTCATCCAATTTTCCGATCCTTAAATTTACAAATTTGTGTAACAGGCGACGGCTCTTTTATGTACATCGATGGGCAGTCGTCAAAACCGGGCTCAGCTGCATCAATTCTCAGTCCCTTAATGGCGGGGCACGCTACGGAACACTGCATTGACTTTGACTACGCACTACTCAATGACGATACCGGAAAGTTGCTGGTCACTGTGGTCCAGAAGAACGGACTCCCTCATGATCTGATCATCAGGGACGGACGGAAATCATGGACTCATGAGAGAAAAACAGTTACTAGGGCAGAAGTTGGAGAGGAGTTTATGGTAAGCTAAACTGAACAATAACGATAAGTAAGTTGTAAAACGTTTAAGTTAGAGATAACGGAACCCGAATATCAATAAAAACTTGTCATGTAAAATATTTAAATCAAAGGAGTTTATGACAAGTTAAACTGAATTTCAACACAATCTTAATAGTAGAAAGTTAAATTTAGAGGGGTTTATAGACAGTTCTACTAAACTGAATATCAACAAGATTCTTAGTCAGGTAAAACGTTAAATTTGCAGGAGTTTTTGGTAAGTTAAACAGAATGTCAAAAATAACTCTAATCCAGAAAACGTTAAAATTTAGAGGAGTTTATTGCAAATGATGAGGAGTTTGGTAAGTTAAACCGCGCTGCAGCAAAGTCTTAATTGGGTAAAAGGGTTTTATAGACGTGTCAAGTTTAGAACATAAAGAATAACGGTAAACTTTTATCTTGAAGTTGAAAGGAGTGTCGACGGAAAACTGAAATGGAGTTGTAGTCATGTCGACAAACAAACCATCGGCGACACCTACATCACAAAAAGAAACACGTGCACCGTTTCAAAATAAAATTGTGTCAGTTTAAGATAAGATAATCTAATTTGTTTGACTATACAACTGTTGTGAAAATGCTTGCATTTTCCAAGTTTGACGTTATAATTACGTTCACGGTGGCAACTATACAGAAAAAGCGCAAAAACGGAAAACAAAAACGAAACAAATCATGAAAGACCCAACACAATTTGATTTATTGCAATGCGATACTCTAGTTCAATCAGCCCATGTGACCAGGCATTGATGGATGGAGAACTGTATAAAAACAGCTAATCAAGAAGACTACACCTCTGAATTTGTGTACTATGGTTCAACCCCCAACCGTTGTATCTCTTTTTGTACTCCAACAGGCAGAAAAGAAATCATGGTATATAGCCACAGTAGCTTTTTACGTGTAGCAATTACAATAAAGTAATCAGCCATGAAAATGTTTGTTTTCTCGACAGATTTTCTTCACGGGACAAGTTGGTTTAAAAAGCACCGGTTACATAGCCGTTGACAATCTTCTAATAAGAGAAAAAGCATGCGATGACCGTAAGTAATAGCCTCATTTATAATACAACATTTTATACGTGGAAGTAGCGAGTGTACTACTACTTGCTAACTGCCAAACAAACCAAACATTATGTTTAACCAACCTGATTACCGATTTTTTTTTTTAAAGCTTAATTTTTTTTTGACTTTTTACAAAAAACACCAAAAACCCAAACAAACACCCCAACACCCAAAACAAAACAATAACAACAACAAAACAATATTCCATGGTTATAACATGTGTACAAGTAACGATCTTCTGGGAAGATTATACCAAAATTAATGTTTTTATTTGTGACTATGATTTCCAAGAATTTTCGTCCAAGAATGTTTTCACGTTCATTTGTTAAGTTTGCTGATGTGAAATACATTTCTCCATAATAATATAGCGTAGTAATTACATGTTTGCGTCATATTCATTAGTTCTGTGGTATTAAAACAAGAAAAGCCTCTTTAGTTATGCCTGAAACTGATAGTTATTATTTTCTTTCCAGCACCACTTTAGTTGCAAGTTACAACACCCGGAACTCGGTCCGGCTTAGCGTCGTATGTTTGCATCACATTTATTTGTTCTATAATGGTTAATATATATATAATGTTCTTTCTAACGCCACTTTAGTTGCAACGCCAGGAACTCAGTCCGGATTAGCGTCTTCAGGAGGATCTGTCGCTACTGCAGTGATATTAACCATTATATTGAGTGTGGTAATATCTGCCGCTGTCGTGGGCGGAGTCTACTACTATCGTCGGCGGGTTATGACCAAGTCTATCCCATCGGTCCAGTACTATAACAGGGAAACTGATGAGAACAATGATATCAAAGATAAACCATCCCTTGGGAGGGATCTCACCATAGACAACCCTAACTATGAAAATGCCATTCTACAAAGCAATGCATAAATACCACACCTCTCATCAGTGCTTCCATTGTCCAAGTTTCCTTATAATAATTGCATCAATTACTTTTCTAAATCACCAGAAAGTCTACTACACCACCTATCTAGTCTGCCGGATGGTATTAACCAGAGATCAAAATATTATCCAGTTTCCTTTGAAGTTCATACAGCATATCCTTCAATCAGCTTTAAAAAGGAAGTTTCAACCCACTAGTCTTGTTTCGAGTCATTCTAAATAGGCAGGTAATGCAACCAAACAGACCAACCGAGAGAATATTGTAATAGAGTATTTTAGTCTTCGAGAAAGACTCTGCTAGGGTCGAAACGTAAGGCCATTAACTATTTTTTGCATTGTACATTTTGCTCAGAATTATCGATTTTTATTTTATTTTGGTTGATTTCCCCAAATGTCCTTAATCTGTTTTCATTTCATCTGAAATTCCTTTCACAATTTCCTTTACAAAATGAACTTTTCCTTGGCAGTGGAAGCACTGCCACTAGTTGGTGAAGAAACCCATAAGTACAACAATGAAACAGGATGAGTTGATTGCTGTTCCTGATTTGGGCTTAAAAGTATTCCGAGATGTAATTGAGTTTTTCAAGGAAGATAGATCTAATGATCCTTTTAATACGGTCAAACGCGGATCCAGGGGGTGGGTCCAGGGGTGGGTACAGTGAGTGGGTCTAGAGGGCTGGTACAGGGTGTCCAGACCCCTACCGGCTCTTGATGACTTGTTTTTTCTTTTTTACAATCTTTTTCCTTTTGTAAAACTTTAACCTTGAACCTTGACATAATAACTCTCTGCAGACCTAAATTCTTAGTGCTTGCTTGCTTGGGGGGCGTGGCACACCCCACCTGCAGGCCCATAGCTGGGGGGGGGGGGAAACAAGATAAGCGAAAAAATTGACCAAATGGCTTAAATTGGGCTTTCGTTTTCAACAGTTTTCCAACTCCCCTGCGTTGCTGTGCGACGCTTGTGTGCAGATGTACTTTTTTTTCATGTTCTCCACCCCACTCTCCCGAAATTCATATTTGCCCCCCCCCCAAAAATACTACTACTAATAAATAAATGAACCCTGGTTATGGATCTGCCCACTGGTAAAATTCCTGGATCGGACTGTGTAATGTTTATAGCATTGATTTATCTTAATTATGCAATAATTAACTTATTTCTATTTCTAAAGTGACTTTGCTTCATTTGCATAGTAGTATAAATTATGTTATTCATTGCGTGATCAGTTTCCATTAATGTAGTTTTGAACATTTTAAATAAGCTGTACTGTTTTTTTCCTCATTTAGGGATGTTACACTATCAGGTGCAATTTTAACCAAATCATTACAAAATCAACTTGTATTGAGTTCTGTTTTTCATTACCAAAGTAAGAAGAGAAGTATTCTTATGCACAAAGACTTACCAGTAATGCACTTAAACAATATATTTTTTTTTCATCAGTTGGTTTGAAAAACTTATACAAATTTATGTTACATTTAATGTTCTGCACTCACATACTACAAGTACACTTTGCACAAAATAACAAAACCTTTGAAGAAATAGAATAAAGACAGCGATTAATTGTCCAGAACAACATACATAACAATAGGGAAATAAAGTTGTTGGGATATTGTTTTCCTTTTAATTATCAGTGAAATTACAAAGAGTTTGTAACAGTGCTGGAATACTCACACTGCAGTAGCTATTATTGGTAATCTTGTTTACTATTGCGCTCAAGACACCAACTCATACTCACAGGGAAAATATGAACAGTGCTGACCCCTTGTGCTTAACTCAACAGATACATTGTGTTGTAGTCCACAAAGACATGTAGGATTGAGCTTGCAATCAGTGAAATTATGTAGGCCTACTTCTACTCAGTAAAGTACTCATACTGACTTCAAAGTACAGTAGTTGCACCATTACTAGAGAGTAGTTGAACTTGTAAACACTCACAATTATTTGTACATACAGATGATACAGTACCAACTGAAATGCAGTACTTGTACGGTTGATAAGTACTTTCACTTAAACTCACTGAAAAGCAGGTACTGGTACTCACTGTAAGGCATGTTTTAATAGATGTTAATTTATGTATGTTTATTCATACTGACTCAATGATAAGAAACGAAACTCACACTCACCAAAGAGTCGTCAACTATAACTCTGGAAAGTAACCTGTTATTGTTAGTGGCAATATGCCAATATAGAGATGAAACATTTTATGATGATAAATAACCTGTAAAACTATACCAATTACATCATGTCAATTTAATCAAGTTAATACGCATACTTTGAAGAAGAAAACAAAAAAACACAATCAAAGGGGTTAGTGGTCCCCTGATGATTACATGATTTTTTGCCTTGAATTATATTCCAACAATGAACAACAATAATAATTAACTGTACACATTTTTTTTCTTCAAAATACTGTGTGCAGGGTGCGACGGTTCATGAAGTTCTCTAATAAATAAAAATCAATAAAACTGGAAAGAGTGGTTTCCTCTGAGGTTACTGTGGGTAGACATGCAAGTTAGTAATTGCATACAAACAAACACTGCCCCCCCCCACTCCCAACCAAGAACCCTTGTCTCACTAAACGATATAAGGAGAAGCTCCCCAAAATATGTCTTTGCCCTGGCTTGTCCCCCCCATGGCCCCTCCAAAAAAATAAATAAAAAAAAAATAAAATAAATTGCACAGCCATCTGATTGAGGGAACTTATTGCAGGTTACTCATCTCATCAATCACTGATAATGCTACAACTCTTTGACTGATGACCAATGCATTGATCATCAGTAAGACAGTTGTTGCAATGAAGAGGCCTCATAGTAATAAAGAGCCCCATTAAAGCCCTTCACAATAGAATAATTCCCCCACCCCCCCAAAAAGGACAATTTTGTTGGCCTTTTTACAGATAGCCGCGGGGTAAGCATGTTGAGTGTTCCCTTCATCCCTGGAAAAGTTGCATCGAGTGTGAAACGAACATGGGGCGGTGGTGGGTTTCAAACTCCCTAGTCCTGGGGTTTTATTGTAATGTGAAAAGGGCTCAAGCATCTTCCTAGTGCTGGGGTTTTATTGTAATGTGAAAAGGGCTCAAGCATCTTCCTCAAAGAGGTTATTTCCATCAAGATTTGTTTTTGTTCCTAGGAAAGCGTTTTTAATCCTTTCATGTAAATAAAGTGGTTACCCACGCGCCAATAGAGAACAAATTGTTTAAAACAAGAAATGAACCATTGAATGCAAACCTCAACTTGGCAATTAAACTTTTGTTTTGACCAACAAACTTCATGTATGACAAGACGGCCAAAGGCTTTCCCCTGCTGCGAGACTTAAGAGCGTGAGGCTTAAGAGCGTGAGGCGGGAACAGACATACCAGGTAAGTTTCCATTGTTATACGTATTTCAGAGCATGCACATTATTTGCAAGAAACAATGCTTTTACCTGGTTAAGTCTGCTGCCCCCTAGTGTCACCAGAAGTCTCCAATTATGCACAATGCCCAGAGCTAGCCCGAAAATCCAACGTCACACTTTGAGGCTCGTGAATAACACCAGATACAGGCCTTTAAAACCGGCTGGTTTCCTGTCAGATAAACCTTTGACCTTTTATGTCATAAAACTGTGTGTACACACAAACTCATGTGTGTGTTACTAGTCTGGTAGTTATGCGTCATTGCATGTAAATGTCAATCAAATTAAACCACAGAGTTTGTACACCAATGCTTGTCTTTTACTTTGTGGATAAAGACAGGGGACCAGTCTTCTCCTGAGCAAACTGATGGTGGGGCACCGGGCTCAATTTCATAAAGATATTGAGCCCATTGAGATTTGCTTAACTCAAAAAAAATTCTGTTTTATAGAAAAAAGTTACCAGCCAAATAATGTAATGCATGTATTACCAGTGAATGGCACCCTGCATATGTTTGCTTCACAAATTGCCTTGTTAAACAAGTTTTTATCTGCTTTTTAAAATTAGCAGCCTAATGACCCTAGGCCCTGTACTGTGTTTTAATCAGAGATTAGAATTATTTTTTCTTCCCAAGATATGGCCTAATTCCACCCCACAAAGGAATAGCCCCAAATGATGCCATACTCCCACATTGGTTTCTTTAAGGAACAAATGAGCAACACTAATTAATTATAACAAACATTTCACAATCCAGAATACATAAATGACGTTGCGGGGTTATTTCTCAGTGGCTTCCTTTGACGCTGTAATACATCTCTAGGGGTCGGGTCAACCGCCAGTATTTATCCTGAACTTGCTCCAAGGTCATTGATCCCAAAAGAATCTGGTGATGAGAAAGAGAGACAAAAATAAGATTGTCAGGGCACCTTCATCATTGTCATCGTCATGGTGACGTCCGTGGGCATGCTCAGTGACTACATGTACATGTTAATTGTTTGTTTCCATTGTTCAGCATAGTACGTGGCTTAGTAAAGCTAATTCAAGCCAGTACCAACCACCCTGAGGTCAGGAGAAAGTTGCTGTTGGTAGTGCACTGACTAGGTTATAGTTCTGTAGGATTTGGTTGTTCTTGTACAAGAGTAATGAGAGTGGAGTGTCACGCCTAGCTGTATGTTTTAATCAGTTGTAGGCCCTGCTTGTGAATTCCTTTCCATATATAGTAACTATTACATTTAGCATCTTTAAGGTGTTGGATTGCAGGATTTGCACGGAGTTGGATAATAATTTTGTTTTTCAAGTACACAATACATCTTGCTCCAATAGCATATTTTGTTCGACTCTGTTGCACGAGTAA
Organism: Leptasterias polaris; assembly: GCA_037783415.1. Lineage (NCBI taxonomy): Eukaryota > Metazoa > Echinodermata > Asteroidea > Forcipulatida > Asteriidae > Leptasterias > Leptasterias polaris. The sequence goes on from JAZGTN010000022.1 coordinate 9,470,831, forward strand.
ACTGATTATGCTTTCATTGGGTAAGGCATACCACCAAAATCAGAGTGCAACAATTTGGGGTGTTGAGTCACCATAATTATGGTATTCTGTGGACTATTTTAGTGTATTGTACTTGTGCAATACTCATGTCAATATTAACATGCACAAGTTTGTAAAAAGCATGTTATTGTAGCACAGATGTTAGGGTAGGCAGTTTTGTGAAATTTTGTGGAACACACATAGTAGGAGAGTAAAAGTCTAACTTACTGTGTATTGGCCCGGTGTGGATGCAATGCTGATGTCAAACTCAAGAGGGCCTTCTGGATCTCGACGTCCACTCTCTGGGTTAAGAACAAATAAATAATAAATAAAATAACACCTATATCTTTATTTCTATCAAAATTACTTTAAAACAAAAATCTAAAGTAAGAGAAAAAAGTTTCAAAATTTGTTGTGTACCACTAGCTAATAATTTATTGACTTCATTACAAATAAAAACAGCGCAATTGATGCTAATAACAGGATGAATGGGACGAAAACCCAAATCCAAGAGCAAGGGTTTGGTCTGAGGTGGGATTCAAACCTGGGTTCACAGAGATGAAAGGCAGGGAAAGAAACCACTGAACCAACCTGATGCCCTAATGGAAAGAGTGGCCTTGTGGCAGTCTTGTGCAAATTAAAACATTTTCAGAAAATGTGGTTTCCAAAGTAACATGTGACGGCGACAAAATCGAGCGCTTTAACAGTTCCCAACATATGAGCAGGGTTTAGGGTTAACACACTCTCAGACAGTGCCCTCGCTGAGGCAAAACGAAGCAAATCAGCAGTGTTGCGGGCTATGTAAGAGGTCTATTGCCAAGATTCAATGATATATGGCTGTGTCCGAATTGACAGCTTTGATAGTTGCTATGGCTAGATCGTGTTGCTGCAGTAGACAACAGCCATAGCTGTACCCAAAGTGGCTTGATTCAGACACAACCTAATTACAAATAACCATGTTCATACAAACACATGTTGTGCAAATATAAACTCTTGACTGAAATCCATGTACATGTATTTTTTTAGGAGGTATACCTCTTGCATCAAGTGCGATACGCATGGAGAGATATTTGCCAAGATGGTCAATGGTAGCAACTGCTGAAGTCTTCAAGTACCTCATGGAATCTGCTCTTAAGGCTTGGTGTTCATGTAATGGGTGTGGCTTGAAGACAAGCTCTATCTCCTGAAAGAAGCACAGGATAATAAGAGTACAGTTAGCATAAATAAATACAATGAGATTCAGGTTTGCAGTAAACACCTTGTGTAAAAACCCTTACTGTGAGTATGCATGGTTCTGAGAATAACTGTCAGTTAATGTTTCAAACAGGAATCTCCTGACCATACAGCGGGAAACGTTTGGACATTCTGAATCAGCATACTTTATTAAGTTGTGTTTGCACTCTAGGGCATACATATAAACCCACATAATAGTGTGAAGCACAAGGCTGTATGCAACCAAAGTATTATAATAACAACAATAATAGTGGAGTCTTAACTAGCGCATGTATCTACAAATGGTACTCGATTTTTGAACAATTTAAGTAGCACCTTATAAGGGTTTATAAGGTACTTCAACGAATCCAGTAGCCACTGCAAGAAATATTGGGGCAAACCCCTTCTCTTATGTAACTGAGTTATTTTACGTGCATCACACAACACATGAGACCTACCCATCTGGAGGACAAAATAATAATGGTGAATTGTCTTACTAAAGGACACAAGTGTAAAGACTGGGACTGAACTCACACTCCGCTGATCAGAAACACCAGAGCTTGAGTCCAGTGCGCTTGACCGCTTGGCCACGACACGCCACAGTGACTCATAAACACTCATATGTAAGAGATTACTGTAGGTACCACGCAAAAAGCTGAACAACCCCTAAAATGTGGCCTTGAACATAAACAATCCAGCAGCAAAAACAACAAATAAATCGCTGTTTCAGAGCAAAATTATTGTATCCCCTAAAATAGCACTAATTGTTATGCGCGAGTTTGAAATTGTCAAATCATTGTATCTCGCTCAAAACAGCCCTGATGTAAGCACAAAATGACGTTTTTGCACAAGGCATTTTCATGTGAGATACAAAATCTTATTTGACTTGTTATACATACGTTATTGTGAGCATCTGCCAAGTCTGCATTACTACTGTCAGTCACTTGTTCCAGTGCCTCAGTGCTGGACTCGTCTGACGTTCGTAATCTTTTACAGGATTCAACTTCACCAACTTCAGGTTCTGGTTCTGGTTCTGGTTCTGGTTCAGGCTCCAGGTCAACAACACCATCCCCACCACAGACAGCATCAGTGGCTTCCATGTCTTCATTTACTTGGTTGTGTTTCCTCTATGATATGATCAATAATCAATTGCCAATCAATAGCCAATCCATAGATTAACAATATACATGAGCAAAAAACAGTTATTCTGGTAGGTCCATTTAATCAATAAATCATATATTTTAAGTGGTCTTATATTTATTATACTTTATATATACTTAGAACTTTGAACTAGTAGCAGTTATAAAAATATTAGAAATTTTTTTAAAATAGTTAAAAAATTACATGCAAGAAAAAAGAAAAAAAAATCTGATTGTATTACAGATATCACTCTATAGAATGTTTGAAATAATATATGCTTCAATCAGCATCAATAAGTACCAAACAATGAATACAAAGATGTTCAATCAAATATGAAGCAACAATGAGGTACATGTCAATCAGTGAAATTAATAGTGTTTCAATTAAAATTAATCAGAATGCATGTATACAAACAGAGAATACTAAATGACAAGTCAATAGGAATCAATAAAATAAGTCATACACAATCAATACCAACCATCAATCAATCAATCAAATCACAATAAATGCATAACATCAATCAATCAATCAATCAATAACACCACAATGAATGCACAACATCAATCAATCAATCAAAAACACCACAATGAATGCACAACATCAATCAATCAATCAATAACACCACAATGAATGCACAACATCAATCAATCAATCAATAACACCACAATGAATGCACAACATCAATCAATCAATCAATAACACCACAATGAATGCACAACATAAGTCAATCAGTCAAAAACACCACAATAAATGCACAACATCAATCAATCAATCAATAAAATCAGTGAATCAATACACACCAATCAATCAATACAATCAGTCAAATCAATACATGATCAATCAAAGAAAAATGATGGCGATCAACTGATCACACATGGGTCAATCAAGGTCCAATCAATATAAATTATCTTAGTCAATGCAATCAATAGGAATCTATCACAGTCATTTTTGAAGATAAATCAATTTTGAATAATAGTCAACACCAAGATTAAAAACTTGACAATAGAGAAATGATAGAGAAACAGACCACCAAGTCAATGAATTACTATTAAACAGCATCCAGTGAATTGACCAGCTATTTGTAACTCTCAAACTGTACAGGTTGTGTATGGTAGAAGTAGAACAACTATGAGCAGAACTAACAGTGTGCAAATATGTTAGTTCTGTTAAAAGTTGTTCTACTTCTAATTTGCTGTATATTGCTGATTACCACTCAGCTTTTGTGTTTGTTGTAATTTGCAATTGTAAAGTTTTTAATAATCTTTTCAATTTTTATAAAAAACCTTTTGTACCGAAGTGATTTCAGCCTTTGAGCCACCTGTTAAAATTTTTGTTAATAGAATAATAAATCAGAAATAACATTTTAAAATGCTGAGTTTCCTTACCACTCTCTGTGCTCTGTTCATGGCTTGTATTTTAAGTCCTTCCTCTATGCTATTACTCAATGCATTGGTATTGTGATGTCCCGTCAACTTTGCCAACACTCGCTCCTTAAAAAACAAAAATGGAAAGAGTTGTTCATCTTTGAAATTCTTGCAAGCTGTGAAATTAGGCATTGATGGTGGATTTTGTTATCTACAGATACATGGCATTCAGGTTGGCTCGGCGGTTCCTTTCCCTGTCTTTCACCTCTATGGACCTTGGTTAGAACCTCGGACTGGAGCCTTGCATGTGGACTGGGTTTTCAGTCCCTACCTGATTGCGTGGGTTTTCCCCCAGTTTGGGTTTTACTGCTATTGCTAGGCCTGGGCAACTAGTGCGACTAGTGTCAAAGTTGCGACTATTTGAAGCGCGACTAGTCGAGTAGCAAATTTCACTAGTCACGCAGGCTTAGCTATTTCTTCATTTCTATGCAAGGATATATTCAGACCTACAGAAAACAGTGCTCATCACATTTGAGGTTCTCATGTTGTACTCAACCAGAAAGGTAAAATACTAACGTATGTCACTGATTCTGGGGTTTACATATCTTGAGAATGATGTCGCTGATTCTGGGGTTTACATATCTTGAGAATGATGTCGCTGATTCTGGGGTTTACATATCTTGAGAATGATGTCGCTGATTCTGGGGTTTACATATCTTGAGAATGATGTCGCTGATTCTGGGGTTTACATATCTTGAGAATGATGTCGCTGATTCTGGGGTTTACATATCTTGAGAATGATGTCTACCTCCCTCATGGAGATCATGTTTTTTCCGTTGATTGTTTGTCTTCCTGTCTCATCTGAGATCATGTTTTTTCCGTTGATTGTTTGTCTTCCTGTCTCATCTGTCTCTATTAACCAGAATATCTTTTAACCAAGTTAAGGATAGATTTTCAACTTTGTGGAAAGACTAATCAAGGTTAGTTGTACACAAATTCTTTGTGGCTCTATGAACTTCTTGAAAGTTACATTTCTTTAAGAGACAAAGGAGGACATTGCCTCCTTTTCACAAGCTAGCGTGTCATTTTGAGTTTTCAGAATCAATCAAGTCGGTGACTTTTGTCCCTGTCTTCTGAGCATTGTGGAGGTCCTGCGCCGTATCAAGTGCTTTCTAGTTGATTTTAAAGATAATGATGCAGCACCCTTGAGTTTCCTTGGTTGCGAGTCAATCTTAACTGTTAAGCAATGTATTAGGTTACAATACAAATCAACACGGTATATACTGACAACTCATCTTAAGATGAATATTAGAGCTTTGTGAAATTAAGCCCTGGTTCCCCTTTAGGATATGAGATTTGTTTTTAGCTGTTTCGCAGCGCAGCGCAGCGAAACAGCTATTGCTTTTGTTAGAGTTTTTTTTTTTATTTTTTTTTTAATTTGTCTGTTTCAGACTCCCGGAAGTCATTGAAATAACGCACAATTCGTTCTAAGCGGCCTTTTGCATAGTTCCCAAAGAGCAATTGCAATGAAACTTTCAGTGATGAAAGGCATTGGTGCAAGGAAGGTCCTAAAACAAATTCGTCATGATGACGTCATCACCTGTCACGTGACGTCATCTTAAAGGTTTATATTTTAAATTTTTGAAAATCTGTATCAAATCAGCCACAAGAGACCGTAGGTTTCTGTTTGCGGGATTGGGTAGGGATAAATTAGGTCTTCATTTTATTCAGTGTGCGTGACCTCACGCGACCTCTACTTCCGGTCGAAACCAGTCAAAACCGGAAGTGCCTTGTAATTCAAAAGTGCTAAATGTTATGAAAATGCTTTCAACGATGTTAGTGTCCGGCAAGGGTGTGCAGTAAAAAAAAAATACCGATGACGTCACAATACACAAGAGCGCCCTCTAGCGGCAGTTGGAAAACTGTTCAAAATGCACTTTGAGAAGATGTGTGTTGCAAAGTTTTTTGTAATCGCTTCATAATTGATACACATGATGAACGTCAGGCAGCCAACATATGTGTGAAGTTTTAGATTGATTACGTCATCAGGGGTCACGTGACGTGACATTAAAGGTGCACTATTTGAAGTCGTATATCTCAAAAAGTACAGGTCTGATCACGTTGAAACTTGGCAAGTCGTTAGATAATGGCGAGTTCCTGTCAAACCTGTAATGACGTCATGATGACGTCATCACACGATTTGTTATGATTTTTTCATGTTTTGCCCCTCTAAGTCATAAACTGCTAACGGAGCATGCTATAATCAAAATTCTTTTTTAAACAGGCTTGATATGTCATAACTGATTCGAAAAATAATTGACGTCATCATGACGTTATCATTCGCCATGTTATATTAAATTAAAGGTACAGTTTTACAAGATATATAGACAATGAATTGGATCTCACAAGGCATTCAATATTGTATTTATTAACTTGATTATGTACACACAACAAACTTTCCTATTCGCTTGAGTAATTTGAAAATATTATTAGCGAAACAGCTTTGCATTTGTTCACAAATGCAATTGAGCTCTAGTTTTTTAGCTGTTTCGCAGCGCAGTGTTTCGCAGCGCAGCGCAGCGAAACAGCTATTGTTTTTGTTAAAGTTCTTATTAGCTGTTTCGCAGCGAAGCGCAGCGAAACAGCTCTTGTTTTTGTTAAAGTTTTTGTTTTTGTTGTTTTTTTTATTTTAATGTTTCAGACTTCCGGAAGTCATTGCAATAACGCACAATTCGTTCTAAGCGGCCTTTTGCATAGTTCCTAAAGAGCAATTGCAATGAAACTTTCAGTGATGAACGGCATTGGTGCAAGGAAGGTCCTAAAACAAATTCGTCATGATGACGTCATCACCTGTCACGTGACGTCATCTTAAAGGTTTCTATTTTAACTATTTGAAAATCTATATCAAATCAGCCACAAGAGACCGTAGATTTCTGTTTGTGGGATTGGGTAGGGATAAATTAGGTCTTCATTTTATTCAGTGTGCGTGACCTCACGCGACCTCTACTTCCGGTCGAAACCGGAAGTGCCTTGTAATTCAAAAGTGCTAAATGTTATGAAAATGATTTCAACGATGTTAGTGTCCGGCAAGGGTGTGCAGTTAAAAAAAAATACCGATGACGTCACGATACACAAGAGCGCCCTCTAGCGGCAGTTGGAAAACTGTTCAAAATGCACTTTGAGAAGATGTGTGTTGCGAAGTTTGTTGTAATCGCTTCAAAATTGATACACATGATGACCGTCAGGCAGCCAACATATGTGTGAAGTTTTAGATTGATGACGTCATCAGGGGTCACGTGACGTGACATTAAAGGTGCACTTTTTGAAGTCGTATATCTCCAAAAGTATAAGTCTGATCACGTTGAAACTTGGCAAGTCGTTAGATAATGGCAAGTTCCTCTCAAACTTGTAATGACGTCATGATGACGTCATCACACGATTTGTTATGATTTTTCCATTTTTTGCGCCTTTAAGTCAGAAATTGCTAACGGAACATGATTTAATCAAAAATCTTTTTTAAACAGGCTTGATACGTCAAAACTGCTTCGAAAAAAAATTGCCGTTATCATGACGTCATCATTTGACCTCCTATGACCTCTATTTCCGGTCGAAACCGTAAGTGCCTTGTAATTCAAAAGTAGTAAATGATATGAAAATGCTTTCAACGATGTTAGTGTCCGGCAATAGTGTGCAGTTAAAAAAACATACCGATGACGTCACGATACACAAGAGCGCCCTCTAGCGGCAGTTGGAAAACTGTTCAAAATGCACTTTGAGAAGATGTGTGTGGCGAAGTTTTTTGTAATCGCTTCAAAATTGATACACATGATGACCGTCAGGCAGCCAACATACGTGTGAAGTTTTTGATTGATTACGTCATCAGGGGTCACGTGACGTGACATTAAAGGTGCACTTTTTGAAGTCGTATATCTCCAAAAGTATAGGTCTGATTAAGTTGAAACTTGGCAAGTCGTTAGATAATGGCAAGTTCTTATTAAAACTGTAATGACGTCATGATGACGTCATCACACGATTTGTTATGATTTGTTCATGTTTTCCCCATTTTAGTCAGAAATTACTAACGGAACATTATTTTTTAAACACGCTTGATATGTCATAACTGATTCGAAAAATAATTGACGTCATCATGACGTCATCAATCGCCATGTTATACTAAATTAAAGGTACAGTATTACAAGATATATAGACAATGAATTGTATCTCACAAGGCATTCAATATTGTATTTATTAACTTGATTATGTACACACAACAAACTTTCATATTCGCTTGAGTAATTTGAAAATATTATTAGCGAAACAGCTTTGCATTTGTTCACAAATGCAATTGAGCTCTAGTTGTCATTGGTACTGTATACACACAGATAAGGCACTGCTTGCAATGAGGGAAAGTTCTGTAGCTACATGTACATGTTGGCATTTCTGTTTAAATAACTACCACAATGATAAGAGAAATCTACGACAGTCAAAAATGGGCGGTTAAATGAAATGCCTTTCCTACCTGATGTGCTTCATACTCGTCTCTGCTGGGGTAGATCTTCGAAATTAAAGCATCAAAGTTAGGATCTGGACGGAGTGATCGTTTTGACACCAGCTTCTTCCGACAAGTCGGGCATTCTTTGTTCCTGGAGGTCAAATCAATGAACAGTGAGAGAAATAACCAAAATGTAATGAATAGGCGTGAGACTTCACCTTTACTATGCCTTCATGGCCCTGGTCATTGCTTTGGTGCCCTTCAAACATCTAGTACACGTGTTCATATCTCTCATGAACAGGCCTGATGCTTCATTTTTGAAACAAAAAGGACACCATGGTAAAGGGCACCTCTATGAAGAAATTGTCTATTTCTACCAGAACTTTTTTAAGGGGCACTGACTAAATGACATGGGGCACCAAAGGAATGACATGGGCCAATGGAGGCAATTTCCTCCATTGGCCGTGTGAAGTATCAAGCCTGCATGAAAATATAAATGTCTTGCCCTTTGACAAGACCAAAGTCTTAAGCCCCAGAACATCAGCATCAACAGATTAGAACAACTCTTACTATATGAAAGGTTATGAAGAAATAAGAATGGATATGAAGAAATAAGAATGGATATGAAGAAATAAGAATGGATGTGAAGAAATTATTTGAAAGGAGACAGTCTTATTGTAAATGGTTGATGCAGTCAAGCTTTTATTACGTACCCACTTCTCAGAGCAGTAATGATGCACTCTTGACAGAACCGATGAAGACATTCCTTGGTTGTGTATGTATTTTTTAACATGTCCAGACATATTGGGCACATGAGCTCACTGTGAAGACTACGAGGGGAAACTGCTATCTCTGTGTCATCTGTAATGGCCTCCTGCGGTGTACGATGAAGCTCATAAAGGCTGAGCTCTGAAAATGGAGAAGATCGGTTCCATGATAGTGCGATACCACATTGTTGCACCAATGTTTTTGCGCTGACGCAATGATTTTAAAACCACATGTTCGTATACTGTCTAACTATTCGTGCACTCTCCTGCCCAACTGGCTCTTGCTACATAATACAACAGGAGACTGTGGAGACTAAGTCCACAGTACACAAGCCATGGGGTTTTCACATAATATCAGCTGTACAAACAGACATGACAGAAGAAACACATGCACCCAATGCTAGCTTAGATGGTATATGGTACTTTGTGGCAGTCTGTGGTACCAGTGCCAGCTGTACAAACAGAAGAAACCCATGCACCCAATGCTAGCCTGGGTGGTATGGTACTTTGTGGCAGTCTGTGGTACCAGTGCCAGCTGTACAAACAGAAGAAACCCATGCACCCAATGCTAGCCTGGGTGGTATGGTACTTTGTGGCAGTCTGTGGTACCAGTACCAGCTGTACAAACAGAAGAAATCCATGCACCCAATGCTAGCCTGGAAGGTATGGTACTTTGCAGCAGTGCACAGCCACGATCATGGGTACACATTTTTTCTGTGTCCATTTTATGAACAACAGTTTGAAAACCACTGGTAGCAGTTATCTCAAAGTTATTTATATATCAATTAGCAATCACTGTGTCAATGATAATAAAACCTGCTTGAGTTTGTCAAATACAAGATCTGCAAAGAGTTTCTCAATATTTATATGTTGTTCATTTGGTGTCTTAGTAACAAAAAGTGTACCCATGATTGTGTCTGTGCACAGCAGTCTTTGGTACCAGTGCCAGCTGTACACACAGAAGAAACCACACCCAATGCTAGACTAGAACTTAGAAGGTGTACTTTGTGGAGTTATGTGATACCCTGTTTGTAGGAGGGTTACAAGACCATAATGATTGATCGAATTCAAGACCAGTCAACACAACTTGTTTAGGCTGATCATTGCTTTGGTCTATGTTCTGCCATTCTTGTTTTAGTTTGGGAGTAAACGCCCTGAATTACCTAGAAACAGGCTCTGTCTCCACCTTGGTCTACAATGTGGCATTGTTGAAGTCTCAAAATATTACTGGTCAATGACAGAGTTGTAAAAATTGAAAACACTTTTTGTGACAATTTGAACCCAATCTACCACATCATACATGTACGCTGTCACTGTCAGACTGTAGTGTTACAACTTGTGCTGCCCCTACTCATAACCACACAATTGACTTTGGTATTGAGTCTTGACTTCGTTTTGTTTGACAAGATCAATTGCAATCTGACTAGCCAGGTCTGCTTAAAGGTCTTGATATTAAAGAATAAGTTTCAATGCTTAAATGTGCATGATGTATTATTGTACTCATTGTAAGTCTTGCATTGGGGACAAAGAACCATGTTTGTACTTCCCTAAACCTACATGTACAACGTCTAAAAAAATAAATAACAAAATATGCCCCTTATGAGATTCTGCCTTTCAATTGGTTAGACAGAGCGCACGTCTTATTTTCACTAGAAAGCTGCACAAAGGCAATACTTACCCCATGTTTTGCTTGGCTGAGAATTACTTGTCTGCAATACAATAAAACAACACAAGAGATGTTAATGACTCCATTGTTCAACTCATTAATCCCCCTATTCACTACTTGCATGGATTTGCCATGTGTGCGTAGAGCCTCGGGGAGTTGGGAAAAATAAAGGATTTGGGACTGCAATGAAAGAGTAAAAGAAAACGTTTACTTGAAACGTCACCAAAAAAAAAGGGACCAAGAGAAACGATTATCAAACTGCATAGCATAAGCCAACTATGAGGCTGTTACCTCTACGTCAGATGACGTGTTTTTCACAATTATCGTTCAGACACAAGACCTCCCCCACGGACGAGTTGGTCTATAAAAAGCGTTTGTAAAGATGGTTAGAAAGATGTTTTAAAAGTAGTATACAATGATCCACACAAATATGCCTCAAAATTGCGTGGTTTTCCTTTTACATCGTCAACTAACACGGTCGGCCATTTATGGGAGTCAAAATGGCCGACCGTGTTAGTTGACGATGTAAAAGGCAAACCACGCAATTTCGAGGCATATTTGTGTGGATCATTGTATACTACTTTTAAAACATCTTTCTAACCATATGCATTTTATAACAAACGGTTACAAACGCTTTTTATAGACCAACTCGTCCGATCCAAGGCAACATGTCCCTTTAATGATAATGTTAATCCCCCTCTGCCACAGGGAACTTTTACATGTAGGTGTTCCAACACTTCCAAATGCATCGTTTGTAGACAACACATCAGGAATTGGACTCCTTCACCAGCCATAAGACAAGGGGGTCATGTCACCTGCACCACCACTAATCTCATGCAAATTTTGTGGTGTTCAATATATAGGTGAAACAAGAACTACACTCAAGAGGCGTTTCTAGGGCCAGAGATCCACAATCAACACCCAAAAGCTGGATACACCTGTAGGACATCACTACAATCTTCCTAATCACTCCATTTCTGACATGAATTTACAGGGCATTGAGGCACTAGGTAACCACAGAGAGACTGTTCATCTGAGTAGGGAGAAACTGTGGATAAGGCGCCTCCAGACCATTCAACCCATGGTTTGAACAAGAAGGAAATGACTTAATAACCTTCTGTCTTTGCCTTCTCCTTTTCCCACAGATATCCTCCTTTTTAGTCTGCCTTATTCACTATATAACTATTTACTTTTTCTCCCTCTTTCCACCCTCAATTTTATCCTTTGTATTTCCAACTTCTTCTTGTGGTCAAACCAGCCCCTTCCTTCCAACCAACCCCCCTTTTGTATCCCTTTTCATTGTTTACCCCTCCCCTTTTCTGTGTGCTTTCTGCCTCTCTCTCTCTCTATGTATTTCCACTTGACTGCTTCTGTTGTATCTGTTTAAATGTATGTTGTCAGTCATGTCATTTAGCCTCAAGAAAGACTCAGCTAGGGTCGAAACGTCAGGTCATTAACTATTTTTTGCATTTATAGTACAAAAACCACAGGTCCTTTTGGTTGGTAAAGTGAAACGCACTTCAGGTTACTACATGAAGGATGGGGATAATGAAGTTGAGCTTGCAGAGAGTTGTTTGGAAAAAGACCTGGGAATTTCTTTGAGCCCTCTCTTGGCTTTAGGGACCACATAGGTTTTTCTGTAGCTAAAGCTAATAGGATGCTTGGGATCATCAACCGTACCTTTATTTTTATGGATAAACATATGTTTTCATAAGTCCTTGGTCAGACCCCACCTGGAATATAATAGTTGTGTTTGGTCACCTCATCTTGTAAAAGATATCAAATTCTGAGAGTCAGTGCAGCGCAGAGCAACGAAGTTAGTCCCCGGACTTAAGAATAAATCTTACCAAGAAAGGCTGTTGACACTTGGGCTACCTACACTTGAATATCAACGTCTAAGAGCAGACATGATCCAGGTCTACAAAATCTTGAATGACATCGACCATGTGGAGACACCTGACTTTTTCCAATTGTATCTTACTCATTCTACTAGGGGCCATAGCAAGAAGTTGTACAAACAGCATTGTAGGCTTCATGTCTGGAAGTACATGTAGCTTCTCTTATAGAGTTGTTGATCATTGGAACAGTTTATCAAATGAGGTTGTCTCAGCTCCTTCTATTAACCAATTCAAAACTAACTTAAACACATACTGGAAAAACCTTGATTACAAATTTGTATCTCGTTATTAAGTACATCCTCTCGCTTTTAACTTCATGTCTGCAGCAAATAGCCCTCTTTAAGTGTTTACAGTTAAGCCCTTGACGAGACAGGTCAAATAAGCCTTTGGCTTTCTACCGACCCAAGATTTCAAGCAAGTTCAAGCAAGTAAGCAGTTTGCAACAGCAATTTCTACTTCTCAATATTTTTGTGACATACATACTTACGGGGATAGTTTTTGAATGCCCAGAAAACAACTTCGGATTTTTCTCAATTTTCTGCTGAAAGCCGGACAATGCACCACTGCGCAAGGGCAAGATATGCATCGTGGCGCATATTCAATATTGAAAGGGTCAATATATTTTTATTTTTAGTTTCATCCACTGGCATCAGCTCAGATGTTGGCGTTTAGGTTGGCGTAGTGGTGTCTTGCCTTGCCTTCCACCTCTGGGACCCGGTTCAAATCCAGCCGGGGGCACGATGTGGATTCAGGAATGGGTTCTCAGCCCCTGCCTAGCTGATTGCGTGGGTTTTCCCTGGAATAATTCTCTGGGGTTTTCCTCCCACATCTAAAACTGAAACTTCCTTCATTGTCTTCTCTCCATGGGGTTCTTGGCTAGTTAGTAGTATAGTGATTAAGTTCACTTTTCTGAGAGTCCTTGGCCATACTATAGTCAGGCTGCTCATAGACTAGTCATAACCAGAATTGATAAATGAAATGAAATGAAATGTACACTCAATTAAATGAACACGCTGAATTTAAGATTAAGATAAGAAGGTGGTTTCATTTTTTATCCAACTTAAGTCCGAGTGATAGTTTGTTGAAATGGTTATTGATGGCTTCACTTGCGAACGCATGGTGGTGGAGTCTGTATTTACGTGAATCTTAAATGGTGTAATAATATCTGTGTCAAACAAAAACTTTGCTCGCCTGACATTGAGCTTATTACGGTGGGGTTACGACCATTTTATCTACCGAGAGAATTCCCTCAGCTCTTTGTGACTGTTGTCTACATTCCACCTCAAGCTGATGGCAAAAATGCTGCGGCCACAATCGCCAGGATTGTACTCGAACTAGAAAAGCAATCCCCCGATGCTGTTAACATTATAACAGGTGATTTTAACCATTGTGATCTCGAACCAGTGATGCCCAACTACTTCCAATATGTGGACATTCCCACCAGAGGTCAACGCACTCTTGAAAAGTGTTATGGGAACATTCCTGCTGCATATCAGGCATATGGGAAGGCACCCCTCGGAATGTCTGATCATAATATTGTTCACCTGCTCCCAAAATATAAACAGAAACTTAAACAAACAAAACCTGTCATTAAAAAAGTCAAGAAATGGGACCAACAGAACATTGAAACCTTGCGATGTTGTTTCGAAACTACAAACTGGAACATCTTTATAGATCCTGCCTCAATTGATGAAACCACTGATGTCATCACTGATTACATAAAGTTCTGCGAAAACCTAGTCATCCCAGAAATTGAAATTAAAATTTACCCTAACAATAAGAACTGGCTGAATAAAGAAGTTAGAAATCTTATAAAACAAAAGCACCGAGCACATTCAAATAATGAGCACCAAGTCAAACGTCAGTTACATATTTAAATCAAAAAACAAATCCGTCTACTGCAAGAAACAGTATGACCAGAAAATTGAAAGAAAATTTAATAACGGTGACCCCAAAAGTGGATGGAATGCCATGAAAGACATCACAGGTTATGGTAATCGAAACAAATGGGCTGATCCCCCAGGAGATCCAAAAGAATACTTGAATGACTTGAACCAATTTTATGGGCTTATCACAAATAATGATGAAGTTGGGTATAGAAATGAAATTCCAAATTTTCTTGACTGGTGTGAAAGAAACCATCTAATACTGAATGTCAAAAAAACTAAAGAAATTATATTTGATTTCCGTAAAACTTCTTACACTGTTGAACCTGTAGAAATCAATAAGGAATCTGTTGAGGTTGTCCAAGAAATCAAGTATTTGGGTACAATTATCGATAGCAAACTAAACTGGAATACAAATACTACCCAAATGTGTAAAAGAGCTAATCAACGGCTTTACTTTTTAAGAAAACTGAAATCGTTTAACGTAAACACCAAATATTCTTAAACTTTTTTATCAGAGTACAATCCAATCTATCTTAAGTTTCTGTTGTATTTGTTGGTATAATTCACTCTCCCAAGCAAATTGTAAGAAACTCCAGCGCATCACCAAACAGGCTAGCAGGATTATTGGAGCAGACACTAAGAGCATGCAAGAAATCATGGAAGATTGACTCATTTTAATAAGATTATTTGTGACCCAACCCACCCTCTTAACCATCAAATTTTTCAGAATCACTCAGGCAGGGTCCGACAACTATGTCTCAAGACCAACAGATTTAAGAATTCGTTTCTACCTAGCGCAATTAACCTTTAACAGTAGTTGGTCGAGATAACGTGGTGCATTTTAAAAATTTGTTGTAAATTTTTGTGTATTTTATGATCTGTATTATCCCCCTTTTTATTACTGTAATTTTGTAAATTTGTACTCTTGTTGTCTATTGTTTTTATGCCTTTACTTGTATTGGATTCTCCTTATATATCCTCCCCTGTCCGGTTTTCGATGTACATGTAGTATGCCTTTTTCTTTGAATTGAAAAAAAATAAAAATATTCCATAATCAACTGATGCCCTAATTACCTTCCTTTGTTTATAAGAAATATGCAAACATATATTAAAATGTGATGGACATTGAAACTTTCACACCATGCACCGATCTTCGATGACTTCAATAGCGTCCCATTTGTTTTGAGTTTGACCTGTTTTCGATGCAAACAAGAAAGTATGGTGTCCGGGTGAAGCCATACGTGGAAGAAACATCTGCAGTGACTACAAGTGTTCTGTGAGACTTAGTGTATGACTCTATAGCCAGCAGTTTTCTTCATTTTATTCAACATATTTTTTATTTAGTTTTAAAAATAACCATGGCATTTTTCAAAAACTAAAAAAAAAAAAAAAAAAAAAAATGTAAATAATTCTTGGCGTTGAAATCTTATTTTTATTTAGTTTTGTGTCTTTTTATGTTTCTTAACATTTATAATAAAGCATATAAATAAACAGTGATAATCGAATCACAAAGCTGATGTTTAAATTTTAATATTAATAACAAAAATGATAGAGTGTTAAAAAAAAAATTATCCAGACTATTAGAAAATGATATAAGGCACGTGGCTTCTTTAAGCCTCTGTATTTTTTCCCCCAGAATGCTCAGCAGAATGTTCAGTCACATGATTTGATCATCATGAATTGTGAATTGAAAAAGTGTTTGATGAAACTTTTTCGGTGGGGAAATTTTTTGTTATGGCCCCGACAGTATGACATATTTTTGTACCTTGCAGAAATGCCTAAAATACCACAACTTTTTGCATTTACAAGTGCAACTAACCAGTGGAGCCTTACATGTTTCTAAGTTTTGGTCAAATGAGAGGAGACTTTTTGCTTGGCAAGTCAAACCACAAAAATTGTATCTAGGGACTGTTTACATCGCGCACAGAGAGGTAAAAGATTTGCCTCGATTTCAGGGACGCCCTGAATACAGGGCGTCCTACGATACACAGGGAAAACAAATTTCATGCTTTTTATCATGACAATAAATATTTTGAATCTTGAATCTTTGAATCTTATTAGGTTCAGACGGAACAATGACAGTCAGTGCCAGGAGGAGCACCTTCATTTGTGGGACTCTCTCGGGGAGGGGGGAGTGGGTGGCCCAGACCACTTGACTTCCTTCTCACCACCGCACCACCAGTGTGGTGCCCAGCCTCTGTCTGGGTCTGCTCTCTCGGCATGCGTTCAAACATTTTTTTATTTTACGAATGAACTCAAAATACCACTCCTAACTTGATATTAACTTAATCTTAACGATCACTACTTAATTATAAAAGTGTAGTGTTAACATGAACCATACCTGGTTTGCGTGAGTTACAGCCATGTTGAAATTAGGACAGAGCTTCCTTCTTCTACCTAGCTAGCCCAGTTTCAATTTTTTTCACGGTGTATTGTATGAATGGTTGGTTGGTTTTCTCTCTCTTCTTGCTGCATTGAAACAGCGCCACCTCGTGGTCAGTTGGACAAACAACCTCGGTCTCATGGTTGAGAGTGTAAACAGGATACCCGGCCGTTCAGCGCTTTGCTTCGGATACTGATTTGAAAGAACGAGCATCTCTAACAGCAAAACCAAAACGGTTGACGAAGAAACTGTAAGTAATAAGCTTCATTTCCTTGAGATTATGCCGGTAAATATTGACTTTGCGCATTTTTTCTGTGGAACATATAAGCAGCTCAGGGCATACGTTACATAGAATAAGAACATTGCCTCAGTAATTTAAATTATTATGTTGTGCTGGTTGTGTACTTCTCGATGGGAATGTTGTTTACGGTTGTTTACTACCCCCCATTATGATTATGGGTGTGTTCCGTCCCAACTTGACAATCGTCCCAACCAACTTGAGTGTTCAAGTTGGGGCGTCCCAACTGTAATTGGGATCGCCTACGTACTAGAACTCAACGGGATAGCCTCCGCGAAAACGATACAGTGATCGACCGTGGGGACTGTGACATACGGTCGGGGAGTGAGGCAGGGAGCTCCCACTGCCGCGATCAGCGTATGGGTACGTACGTGGGAAGAGCGGTCTAAACATTTGTGTGATTGTGGTGCTGGCACTGAATTTTCTAAACTAGGCCTAAATGAAGTCAGCACTAAATTATTATATAGAGTGCTGATTTCAGTCTTGTCACACACTTCACACACACTTCGGCAGCAAACAACTGTTCAATGTATGCTAATTTTCTTCCTCCATGGTATGCCGATGCTGGCTCCACTGGTACCCTGTACTATCCCAACTACAGTTGGGACGCCCCAACTTGAGTACTCAAGTTGGGACAGTCCCAACTATAGTTGGTGCGATTGTCAAGTTGGGGGGGCGGAACAAGTGCGTTCGATTAGCTTCCCCGTGTGTGTACCGGGGATTTACACTCGTGTTCACTGTTAGCCACGCAACGAGGCTAATCGAACGCTGTGGTGTTTTCGCTTGGCACTCTGGGAAAATTAAGGTCAAACGTTTTTGCATAGCAGCAGAACTTACAAAAGTGTAAGCTCCGCCGTCTGCTCACTTGGAAAATGTTGATGTCCGTAACGACACAATAAAAATAACTTGCACACAGTCACCATCTGGGTTTTTTCTGGAAGTACACTGTACGTTTCCTTTCCATTGCCAATAATTTGTTTCATGACGATAAATCTGTGTCTTTGTGTAATTTTGTACTCGACGTCAAATTCAACTTGTCCCCGCCATTTTGGTATGTTACGTCATTACACCTGGGCATCTACCAGAGACCCACTCGCGAGCTGGGGTTTTGGTGGCTTACACCCGGGTCAGACCCGAGTATCACGTGATGGCTAATCGAACGCTCTCATGTAAGTTTTAGTTACTTCAATCTTCAATAGAATAATCCCTTTGCAGCACTTAAGAGGCTATACTGGGATGTGGTGCAGTGCGGCGTCACAGCCAAAAAGTGCAGGTGAAGAAGAAAAGTGAGAAACGAAGAGCACAAAGTTGGCAAAATCCAACGAAAAAACTGAGGGTGCATTAAAAACTTGGCTTGAAGAATTAGAGCAATCTGGCACCGACCGGTAGCCTCATCCCTTTGATGGCAGTCAGGGCGGCTTCCTGGAAGGCGATTGATGATGTAGCAAAAACAGCAGCTGTGGGCAATTGGTTCCAAATCTTGACTGCGAGGATAGAAGGAGAACTTATACGGATCAATAGATGCATCAGGAATGGTGTATTTCAAAGGGTGGTCGTGACGTCCAATGAAGTGTGCTGGCTGGATGATTGATGGAAACTGGATCTTAACAAGTCCATTATGGATTTTATAGAACATTGTCGTTTGGAAGAGTAGACGCCTGGTGTGAAGCAGATCCCAACCCAAGGTAGTGATTAGGGGCGTAACTGATGTTGTTCTACGGTAATCACCAAAGACAAAATGAGCTGCGGCTCTCTGGACCTGCTGAGAGGCATACTCCAATTGTGGGCGGACGAGCGTTTTGTATGCTTTGGACTTGACATCTTGATTACAGGATGATAGTGTGCGACGGAGCAAACCTAAGGTGCGGTTGGCTTTCTGTCTGACCTTCTGGCAGTGGGCATCCCAGCGGAGATCATGGGAGATCGTCACTCCGAGGTAATCATGCTGATTCACCCTTTGAAGCGCTTTACCAAAGATGATGTACTGGTGGTGCTGGCTGGGTTTTCGCTACCTGGTTATTGATAACATGGCACATTTCTTGATGTTAAGGTGCATCAGCCAGGTGGATGACCAATCAGCAAGTGCCTCAAGATCTTTCTGGAGAATTGTATGATCTTCCGGTTGCTCTACATGTATCTCACGGTAGAGAATACTGTCATCAGCAAATAATCTCATCTTAGACTGGACCTGGTCTTGGATGTCATACAGGAGGAACAAAGCTGGACCCAGAACTGAGCCTTGTGGTACACCAGATAAAACATGCCCCCATGGTGAGTGGGTTCCATTCACAGATACAGCCTGAGTCCGGTTGTCTAGGAACGAACGAATCCAACCCAATGTAGAGCCTCTAAAATCGAGCAGTATGACATCAGATTGGCCACGATGTTGAAGTGTGGATGCCCAGTCATGAGTTGATGTTATAAGTTGAGTAAAAGTGGACAGGTGTTCTCGGAAGCCATGCTGGGAGTCAAGGAGTATGTTGTTCACATTTAAATGTTTTGCGATGTGGCTGAGAACTATGTGCTCCATAACCTTGCAGTAGATACATGTGAGAGAAATTGGGCGATAGTTGCATGGGTCTGATTTGGGTCCTTTTTTGTAGATACCAGTTACGAGTGCTTGTTTCCATTGGGAGGGTACAATGCCAAGGTTGTAAGATTGTTGGAACAAAAAGGTTAGAGATGGTGCAAGTTCGTGCGCAACAGTTTTCAACAGCCTTGGTGGTAACTCATCTGGCCCGCATGCTTTGGTAGGATTTAGAGATGCAAGTTGTTTTTCAACGCCTATTTGACCAATGTAGAGACTGGTTATACCAGGGTATTGAGAGATACCTTTATCGGGGATGGTTTGTTGTAATTCCTCCTTGGTAAACACAGACTAGAAGTGACTGTTCAGAGCTTCTGCTTTGTCTCTGTCTGTGGTGCAGAATTTGGTTGCAGTCCGCAAAGTTGGTATGCCTAGATTTTCCGTCCTCATTAGTTTCACATAAGACCAAAACCTTTTGGGTTGTTCTGTCAAGCTGCCTCCAATGATAGTGTTGACATAGTCACTGTGGGCATTGTGGACTACATGTAATTTGGTGACATGATTGCGGTATTTGCGGTACTTGCTCCAACCGTCTCCTGTGTGCGTGCTTTTAACTTTTTTGTATAGACTGTCCCTCTTCCTCATTTTACGCTTAAGGTCTGTACCAATCTATGGTAGATGGCGGCGACCTTTGGTCATTTTGGATGGTACACATGACTCCATTATCATACAGACAGTTTCTGATGTTAGTCCAGTTTTCATCAACTGAGTTGCGCTCAGGATTTGAATTCATAAACTCTTGTGTGAAATTATTCACTCTTTGCTTTAGGTTTCCAGGGTCCGCTTTATTGAAGTTATATACTTTTCTTGGTGGTTTGTTTTGCATCTTTGCTCTCATGTTGATACTGAATGTTTTATGTTGTGGTCTGATATCCTTGGGTTGTTTTGCACATCACTGATAAGCTGCGGATTCGTGGTCGTGATTAGATCTAAAATACTGTTAGATACAGGTCTAGTAATTGAGTCGACCAGTTGGCAAAGAGAATTGTCTAACAACACATTCAAGAATTGTTGGTGGATGCCAGATGTTCTTGGGCTGGTTGGGGTCCATGTTTCCCAATTAATATCTGGAAAATTGAAGTCTCCTGCTACAATAATACTTGGTAATTTGCCCCGATGTTTAGAAGTAATATTCGACAGGGACTTTTCAATTTCCTCAATAGCTTTGCTTTTATAAGTTTGAGGACCATAGAAGCTAGCTATATAGAGTGGCCTGGAGCTAGCAAACTGCCAATTTGCCCAGATTAACTCGCAGTCTGTGTTGGTATCAGGTACATGTACATGTCTGTTGATAGTATAGTGTCTTTGGTGGCCAAAAATACACCTCCCCCATGTACATTCCTGTCTTTCCTGTAGACGGTATAACTGTCTGGGAATATGTAGTAATTAGCAATATCCTGGTCAATTTTGCTTTCACAGCCGAATATAATATCAGGGTCGTACTGACCAATAGCTGCTCTGAAGGCAGCCTGCTTCTTTTCACTCTTTAGCCCATTGCAATTTATAACCATCCCTTTAAGAGTTTTTCTTGTTTTTGGGTGGCGTATATTTTAAGTTTCTTTCATTGTAGATGTGACAGGTTGACTAAGGTTAGCAACATCTTCCTTGTTGTCACTTAGAAGGGAAAATGAGTTGGATAATTCCAGAGATTGAGTACAAAAAAGTGAACTGTGGAAGTTTGGGCAGCCACAGTGATAGCATATCCATGAAAAACTATCCGATGTGTTGGCCAAGGAATTGTAATGAGTTTCGGATAGACCGACGCAACACGTGTAAGCTAATCGAATGCACCCATAGATAGACTACATGTAGATCCCTACAAAGAACGGCTGATTGTGATTTACCACCTCCTCGTTATTCATGAAACTTGCTCTGATTGTTTTTTGAGTTTGTATTTGTGCTATCTTTTCAAATTCTAGCTCAGTGGTATAGTTTTAATACTGCGGTAACAAGGTATTCAATCCTAAAATATAAACTCCATTTATAATTATACCCAAGTAGGATAAAACAATTTGTCCTGTTTTTTGTTGTTGTTTTTTGACAGTCAGATTGTCAACAATGAGGACAAGGTCAAGTACAACGGGGAGCATCAGTTTGCAAAGTCGGACTGTGAATCCACAGAAAAGCAGACAAAAATTGACATCGGATTCCGCAGTCGTACATGTCAAAATGAAAGCAAAGAAATCAAAGACTTCATCCAGTAATCCTCGTCCCAAATCCTCAGAACCAGGGAAGAACTCAGTAACTTCAGAAACAAAAGGTAGTCAATCAGGAATTTGCATTTAGAAGATGGATTACAAGAATGTTAGGGAGCGTCTCAAAAGTTTGGTACGTTCCCGTGGGCACATGCCAGCAATCCATTGGACTGCCAAAGTGCCAAATTACGGGAGCAATATAATTTTGAATGTTCCAATGGAACGTTCCGGCGGTCTAGCAGAAGGGTTCATGTACACCCGCTGGAAATTTCCCTGATCCAATAAGAACATTCCTACCGTTCAGACTTTTGAGACGCTCCCTAGCAATCCAAAGCTTTAAAAATCTTGTTTTTTTTTATAGGAATTTGACTTATTTTTGTAGGATATGGTGCAAACGTGTGTCATTGAGCCAGGTATCCCAATTTTATCAGAGTCCAAACATGTAAGTATTGGATCCCCATCATAGAGTGAAGTGTTTTGATGGATTTGGTACTGAACCCCAAACCACACACTCTTAGCATGAGACCAGGTATACCAATCTTATCAGAGTCCAAGCATTTAGGTGTTGGGTCACCATAAAGTGGAGTATTTTGATGGAATTGGTACTGAACCCCAAAACTTTAATGTTTTTATTACAGGCAAAGACATTGCAAGAAAAGCAGTAATACTATCATCTGATGGTCAATTGATGAAACTGCAACAAGAAGCAGGACACAATAGCTTAACACGGTCAGTATAGCATACAATCAAGATTCTTCCTAGATGTGAGGAAATTAAATATTTGAACACATACATGTACATGCAGTGCTTCCCCTGGCCTGGCCAATGAATTGAGCAAGGTGGTAACCATTCAAATGTAAGCCTGCAAACTGGCATTAAGAATGCAGCACTCACACACAAAATGCCTGATGACTCCATCTACACATTGGATCTACACTTTCAAATTTTGATTTTTAGATACATAGATCTCAAGGCAAAAGCTAACTATGACACAAAAAGAGCATTCTTCAAATTTGTCTTTGGGTCTGTCCACACTAATGGGTACAACTCACTAAACTTTAAGTGGGGCATAGGACAGTGATTTAAAAGCAAGTAATGTATTTTATCCCAGTTTTTTCCTGTACATTCCTTTGCTGTTAGTGAATGTTTCTTACCCCCCCCCCCCCCTCAAAAACAAAAACCAAATATTATGGGTATTTAAGAAATTACAAGTTCATTTAGAAGATGTAACATTCACAACAGGGACAGAGAGGATAGAAAGGGAAATTAATTTCAAGCGCATCAGTTTACCTAAATTTGTTCAATTCACACTCTTTGTAGAAGAAGTCAACACTGAGACATTTGTCTTGGTGTAAGGAAATTAGAGTGTGAAAAAATGTTGTGTTCATAACAGGACAGAAAATCAGTACAAAAATCTACCCCCTTTATGCATGTTGCATCCTGATGTTGTCCACCCCTAGTATCTTAATTGTGTACTTATTAAGCGTGAACAGTTCCTTTTCCTGTATAAGAACAAGCCTTCACTTGGATGAGGTGATATCAGCAAAGGTGGAAAAGGGGCAAGGTGGGCCGAGTTCGTGTTCCAATAATTTGTTCTTTATTTTGTTCTTAGATTGAACGACAGAGATGAGGAGAGTGAGTCTTCAGGTGATGAGGAATTGCCCGCCATATTTGACCCTTCTGCTCCTGAAAGCAAAGGTAACTTTGATCTCAACAGAATTAAAAGATATCTATCTGACTCAAAGTCAACATTTGAACGTCTTTTGTTCAATTTCTGAAGATATTATACCGTCACAGTGAGGTATTTTTATTCAATTGAAAAACACAAGACTGCTGGACTTGTCCAGTAGTGAGTTTACTATGTGTACTAAATTCACTGGCCTGGGGATTACGAGCCCTGGCTTGTCTTAGCTTTTCTGCTTGTCTTAGCTTTTCTGCTTGTCTTAGCTTTTCTGCTTGTAGTAGCTTTTCTGCTTGTCTTAATGGTTAAGTGTCTTGCTTAAGGACACAAGTGTCAAAACTGGGACTCGAACCCACACTTAGAGCTTGAGTCCAGGGCACTTGACTGCTCGGTCACAACATTCAATAAACAGTCAGGTTCTCTTGATCATACAAGCAATTTTGAAGACTTTTGTATTTTGTACAAAAGCATAAGGAGCACCGTAGGTGTTTCAACGTGTCTGATCTTTTTCTGTGACACTTTGCCAAACAGAAAATCTGGAGGTGTATTTTGTATAAATTGAAGTATTTCCTTTGTTTTCATTCAGTGAAAGAGCTTGCTCCAGGAACAGTGGTGTGGGCGAAGAGTATGGGTTGGTCGCATTGGCCTGCTGTGGTAAGAATTTTAATTTGTTCCTATTTTATTAACTCTTTGGTACACATACTAATGTTGATACTTTCTTCCATTAAGGGCAAGGCAGTGGTCCTTGGGCACCTCTTCCACTGGAACATTTCAAGGGGCACCAATGCAATGTCCAATGGCCTATACTCCTTTTGCTTTATTGTTAAAAATATAGCTAATCTAGGATCTTTCCTTTTGAGATGTAAACCTCATTGCCAAACTTGATTGTAGTTTAGTTGCTAAGCAATGTGTCCTCTAACTTTCCCCCCAGGTGCCAATCATGAAAAAAGTCAGATAGATGTAGTGCCCTCAAAAAAGAAAAAAAATCCCCCTGTGCCTGACCCCACCTCAGTGAGAAAAAACAAATCCCGACTGCGCCATTGTCGCAGGCTTAAGAACTGTTCCTAGTATTTGGATACTGGCTTTAGTTTGAATTGAATTTTTTACTCTTCATAGTATTTGGATCATGGCTTTAGTTTGACTTGGATTGTTTATTTGGTTTTTTTCTCAGCTTCTTAATTTTTACTGTTATAAAAAGAAGGCCTGGGTGACGTACTTCGATGGAACCAACCGAAGGTGAGTGTTTGTGGATTCAAGAAGAGCACATCACATTTCTGTGATCGATGGCAATACATGGAAAATCTAATAGCTATCACAGAAAAATGTTGCTTAACTAGTAAGTTAATTATGTAGTGTTCTTAGTTCAGTGAGTCTTTGAAATTGGATCCAGTTTAGTCCCGCCACCCCCCCAAAAACAACTAAAGTTGGGGCAACTGCACAATCCTTGCA
Source organism: Leptasterias polaris (assembly GCA_037783415.1). Classification (NCBI taxonomy): domain Eukaryota; kingdom Metazoa; phylum Echinodermata; class Asteroidea; order Forcipulatida; family Asteriidae; genus Leptasterias; species Leptasterias polaris. Next base: position 9,495,870 of record JAZGTN010000022.1, read on the forward strand.
TCCTTACTTCACATATGACAAGACATACATGTACAGTGCTAACCTTTTCTTGGATTCTTCTTGAGAACACAGTAAGGGATTTAAGAGAACATTTCCTCAGTGATTAATTAGCTCGCTCATCAAAACTAAAGTTGTATTGAAGTAACCATTGTGATTACTCCAATAATGCTTTAATTTGACTTGGGGATCTGGTTGGCCAAGTGGTTTCTTTTCCCTGCCATCCACCTTTTTAGAACCTGGATCAAATCCTACTCCAGACTGGAACCTTGCATGTGGATTGGGTTTTCAGTCACTAACTGATTTTGTGGGTTTCCCCAGTTGGGATTTTCCTCAAACATCTACGACTCAAATTTTCTTGTCTAGTCTTCACAAGTATTTTCTGGACTACGGATAAGGCCGGAAATCCATGTGTCCGTCATGCGATGTTCTTATTGCGTAGTGCGCAATTTATAAGAATGAAAATACACGCCAAGCAATACAAACAATTTCATGTATCTGTATAGTGTATTGCATGGACTGCATTACTTATTACGCACAACGCAAGACAGACACGAGAATTTTAAGCCTTAAGCCCGGTTCATACTTCCTGCGATTGCGAATGCCGAACTTGAGGTGTCAAACTCATTATGAAAAAATCGCAAGAGTGTGCTCAACTCAAGATTGTGAAACATCTGCATCAAAAACAGAGTCAAATTCAAAAGCACTTTTGAAAAATTCCTTGGTCTCATCACCAGAAATATATTATTGATAATAATTTGTTACTTGAAAGTTCTACATTAATTTTATTTTGTTTTTGCTATCCCCAGAATACAAGTGAGCAGCAGATCACTGGTACCCTTCTCTGGACCAGATCGATCAAAGTATATTGTAAGTCAAAGTTTGTCTTTGGTGTTTAGAAATACTCATTCAAATTAGAGTTGTACCTTTAGGTTTTTTTTCTAAAACGTTTAACCACTTCCGTCGGATATCATCTGTACACGCAAACATTTTCTGGACAGACTTACGGCACACATTTTTTTACGCCAGGAACAACCATGGTTTTTTCTTCCAATGTCTGGCTGACATGCTGAGATTAAAATAAATGACAAACATTTTTTGTAATTGTTTTTCCGTGCAAGGATTTGGGACAACAACATAAATGCAACGCTGGATTTGAGAAAGCTTTAGAGAGAGCTGACGACTACTTAATCAAGAGAGGTAAGCAAACCCTGTAAAATATGAGAATTCAAGGATGAGAAAGTTCTGGAATTCTATCTCATATCAACTTTTTTTGTAATGGCCAACCAGTTAATTGTTCACAAATAGTGAAATGGATACACATTTTCAGTTCATGTTTTTTCATTATCATGTGGCAGCAACAAAAGTCAACAATTCAAAACACTGTGGTTAAGTGCAAATTTATGCCCAGTGTTGGAAAACATCAACCCTTACCTGGTGACCAGGTGACCCGATCAGCCAACTATGCACAACAATCATAATCGGTTTATCTTGTGTTTGTTTGCGCAATTTATTTATTGGTCTAATTTCACTTTCTGTGTATTTTATTCCAAGGGCTAGGAAAATCATGTGATTGTAATACGTCGTTCCACTCAGGTTAGTTGAGAACAGACTTTAATCTAAACCTAGTCTTTTATTACATTTATTGGTTTTTACTGTTCTGCTGATATGCGATAAATTCTGTGTACTTGGTGCTTTCCCAAGTCTTGAGGGGGAACAAATCCCCAGGTTACTGGGGTTGGGTTCGAACCCTTGCATTCTAGAGCAGCATCTCACGCTCTAGACCATCGAGCACATCCTCTTCACAATGAATGGCTTTGATATCAACCCCCTTGCATATGCAACAGTATCTAAGACCAGACAATGCTAATGTGCACAGGGGAGCTGTATGATTTAGTCCTTTCTTGTGTTGGAATACAAAGATCTTGAAAGGTATTTATTAATAGGGAAAGAACATGTCATAGGTCCATGTATTAATATGCAGATGGATTGAGTTGTTTAGCTAAATCGCAGCTGGATAGCATCTTTAAGCTAAATGTGAGGCAAAAAAATCAGAACCATTGATTTGTATTTCTTTTATCTCATTTGTCATAACAGAACTCAATACAAGTTTCCAGTCGCAACCGACTTCACCACAGTCCAAGCCCCAATGCCCTGTATCAGCCTGTAGGGTATCAATGTCACAAGAAGGCAAGTCATCTGACCAAACAGCAACTGTAAGTACTTAAGGATTAATGATTAGCTAGTGCTTGGTTGATGATGTTTGTTGGGCATGCGCACTGAAGTTGAAATGCAAACGACTCTAGTCATGTCAAGTCAATGCGGCCAAAAAATAATATTGGATTAACATACCTTATGATTTTTCTGGTAACTGGACAGGTCCTCTGGCTGCACTGTGCTATGAAAACGGCTATTGATAGCCTGGTAGGCTATTTCCAAATAGTCAACTAGCCTAGTCCAACCATCTAGACTAGACAGAGTTCTGGCTAACTTAGTTCAACTATGGTCAACAATTCAACAATAGTTCTTGTGCGAATTTAACCTTAGCTTCTGTTATTCACTGATGTATTATAAAGCACCCACTAACACGCACTTGACTACCAAAATGGCAGAAATGGTAGATTCGTAATGTGTGGAGTAATGTCCAAAATTAGCTAGTTGTTTGAATTTGAGGACTAATTTAATCAGCGCAGGACACTGCTAGGGTTAACAGGTTCATGGGCTGATTAAGATTGATCTGAAGTGCGAATCAATCTTAACTGCTAAGCAAAGTGTGATGTCACAATGCAAATCACTATGGTGATATTGAAAACACATTTTAAGATGAATCATACTGCTTTGTGAAATCCAGCTCTGATGTTCCAATTTGTCCAAGTCTTGCGCGATTTAACGCAATTTAAAAACTTGCCATTTTGAAATTGCTTTTTCTAATGTAGCCTGACGACGTCAAGGCCAATCTACTGTCATCAGATGAAGAGTTAAGGGTTGGTTTCCCTATTCAGAACAGTTGCCCAAATAACAATGAGAATACTCTACTGGAAGATCCATCTCTTATTCAGAGGTATTGTATCACATCAGCAAAAATATCCTTCAAGTATTTTAGAAGTTTGAATTGAATCTCATACTGAACTGACAACCAGTGAAGACTATGAAGTACTCATATTTTTTGAATAAAAGCTTGTACTAAATCTTTTTGAATAAAAATCCAAACATTCCTTTGAATCATTCATTTATTTTTGATTGCAGGCAGAAGAGGTGGATTCGTACTCAAAATCGACTTCTGCAATATATCTTTACAGAAAAAACCAAGGTAGGTGTTAGACAGAGATAAATCAGAGGAACATACTTCAGCAAAAAGTTTCCCTAAGTAAATGTTACCGCAGCTGAACTATGCTGAATTGAAACACAAGAACATATTCAACCAATAACCGAAGCTCAAAGTTGGGGCTGCCAAAATGCACCCCTTAACAGAGTCTTCCTCGAAGGCTTTGAGAAAGACTCTACTGGGTCAAAACATGAGGCCTTAATCACTCTTTGCGTTTATACAACAAGTCATTTTGGTTGGTGAGTAGTTTTTCTTTTTTCAGTTGATTTTGTTCTTGACACAGATTCATCTATTGGCTATCTACGAGGGGCGGACAAATTCAGAGAGACATTCATTGTTTGGATCAAAGCGAACCATTGATCGACAGAAACTAAGATCACTGGCTGGCCTTGGACCAATCACTGATGAGGAGCAGGTTAGATTTTTACCCTTAAACTAATTTTCCAATCTTGAGAAAACATTCTTTGGAAAGAATCTTTATAAAACCAGCAGAAGCGATACCCACTTTTACACAATTTGACTCCAACGATTATCAGAATCCCATAAGTAATGCTTGAAGCTATTTTTTCTTTCTTTTAAGATTTAAGCAAGTAAACATAAAGTTACAAAATTTCTTTCACCGATGTTTTTCAAGGACTTGTGGTTTTACTTGCACTATAATTTAAAATGTCAAATTCTGCCTTTGAATGGCAAAACAGATGAATTTTGGTTAATTTAAGTATCAAGCAATAAACCACAAGGGAAGCTGACTGGGTAAAGTTATTTGTTATGATTATTTTAAAAAAATTACCCAGTTAGTTTCCTTTGTGGTTTATTACTTGATATTTGTAATAAAAAGTTGCATCCCCTTAAGGTGATCCCTTCGCTGCCACTTCCCAGGTTGTATCGTACACTTGGGTCTGATCCCTGGCTACACGGCAGTTAATGGTTGTATGGTTTTTGACTGTCACCCCAAACAAAGTTATTGACAAAATAGGGAGACTGCCAACATAGGGCTAGATAGCTCAGTCGGTACAGCGCTAGCATTTTAATCCGAAGGTCCCAGGTTCAAATCTTGCTCTAGTCAATTTTTCTTCATTCAACCCAAAATTTATATTACTGTTACAGAAGTAGCAAGAAGTGTGATTGAAACAGTGAACAAGTATTTGAAACTGTTTTGTTGACAGCAAAGTGACTTGACTGGCTTTCTGAGTGACCTGTATGTTAATCACTGTATGAAGAGCAAAGAGGATTTACCCAATCTGTCCTACATCACAGAGGTCTGGTTACCAGAGGTATGTGGACCTCCAATCATTTTAAGTTAAAGTTTCTGTGTACCGTTTAAATGTTTTTTTGTCTCAGATTCGTAGCTGAGTAGTAGCCTTATTTCATTGTGCATTCATTCAAGAAAGTAGAATTAACTGTTGCAAACTGCTTTATATATATACCAACCAAAATGACCTGTGGAAATGCAAACAAAATAATAATCTGGGCCTGACATTGAGAAAGTCTCTGCTTGGATCAAAATGTAAGGCCATTACTATTTGTTGTATTTATTTACATTAAATTTATTACTTTTTTCTCAAGTGCTTTTTCAAACTGTTATTTTAAGTTTCAATTTGTAGTTTCTGTGAACTGTCTAAATTTGTGAGGTGTAAGATTTTGTGAATATTTAATTGGTTTTATAAGTTGTCTTGTTTTTTTTTCTTCTTTAGAACCCTTGTTTACTTTTCCCTAATTCAGCTCTTTGCTCATATGGATTTTGTAAAATTAATCATGTTAAGACCCTCTCTTATCTTTCATATTTTCCCCTCCCCGTTTAGATAATTCCCATAACCCTTGCCCACCCCTACCCTTCTTGTAAATCAAACTGCCCCTCCTTCACCTCAAATTCCCCTTACCCATTTATAAACTCATTAGAAATACAATTAATAACAGTTGAACAGGGGCTTTCAAGGAAATACAAAAAGACTTAAAACTGTCATCAACCAATGCGTACAACCAGACTCCATGGTTCATTTGTGACAACTGTCATCAACCAATGCGTACAACCAGACTCCATGGTTCATTTGTGACAACTGTCATCAACCAATGCGTACAACCAGACTCCATGGTTCATTTGTGACAACTGTCATCAACCAATGCGTACAACCAGACTCCATGGTTCATTTGTGACAACTGTCATCAACCAATGCGTACAACCAGACTCCATGGTTCATTTGTGACAACTGTCATCAACCAATGCGTACAACCAGACTCCATGGTTCATTTGTGACAACTGTCATCAACCAATGCGTACAACCAGACTCCATGGTTCATTTGTGACAACTGTCATCAACCAATGCGTACAACCAGACTCCATGGTTCATTTGTGACAACTGTCATCAACCAATGCGTACAACCAGACTCCATGGTTCATTTGTGACAACTGTCATCAACCAATGCGTACAACCAGACTCCATGGTTCATTTGTGACAACTGTCATCAACCAATGCGTACAACCAGACTCCATGGTTCATTTGTGACAACTGTCATCAACCAATGCGTCAACCAGACTCCATGGTTCATTTGTGACAACTGTCATCAACCAATGCGTACAACCAGACTCCATGGTTCATTTGTGACAACTGTCATCAACCAATGCGTCAACCAGACTCCATGGTTCATTTGTGACAACTGTCATCAACCAATGCGTACAACCAGACTCCATGGTTCATTTGTGACAACTGTCATCAACCAATGCGTACAACCAGACTCCATGGTTCATTTGTGACAACTGTCATCAACCAATGCGTACAACCAGACTCCATGGTTCATTTGTGACAACTGTCATCAACCAATGCGTACAACCAGACTCCATGGTTCATTTGTGACAACTGTCATCAACCAATGCGTACAACCAGACTCCATGGTTCATTTGTGACAACTGTCATCAACCAATGCGTACAACCAGACTCCATGGTTCATTTGTGACAACTGTCATCAACCAATGCGTACAACCAGACTCCATGGTTCATTTGTGACAACTGTCATCAACCAATGCGTACAACCAGACTCCATGGTTCATTTGTGACAACTGTCATCAACCAATGCGTACAACCAGACTCCATGGTTCATTTGTGACAACTGTCATCAACCAATGCGTACAACCAGACTCCATGGTTCATTTGTGACAACTGTCATCAACCAATGCGTACAACCAGACTCCATGGTTCATTTGTGACAACTGTCATCAACCAATGCGTACAACCAGACTCCATGGTTCATTTGTGACAACTGTCATCAACCAATGCGTACAACCAGACTCCATGGTTCATTTGTGACAACTGTCATCAACCAATGCGTACAACCAGACTCCATGGTTCATTTGTGACAACTGTCATCAACCAATGCGTACAACCAGACTCCATGGTTCATTTGTGACAACTGTCATCAACCAATGCGTACAACCAGACTCCATGGTTCATTTGTGAATGTTTTTGACAACAAGTTTTCATTCCCTGTTTAAGTGTAAAATGAAATCTTCAGGTTGATAATAGAGATTGTCAAAGTGGCCAACCTCAGTGCTGCAACCGATTTCAAGTTTACAAAACTGCACAAGTCCACGAGTACAAGATTTCTTGTGTTAGTAGGGCACTACTTACACACTAACTGTTGGGCAAGAGGACTTACGTAGTTGTGTTGGGCAAGAGGACTTACGTAGTTGTGTAAAGTTTCGTAAACTTGGCAGCTGTTGTGAAGGAAAACGAGCTTCATTCTTGAGTGATCAAACAATTGGTTCACCGGGGGATTGTATGTGAAAACAATCTGACTAGGAGAGGGTTAAACCTTGATGTGAGAATGGAAACAAACATACAATGAGACAAATTGGAACTTTTAAATCGCAATGGTTTGGTCCTCCAAAAACGATTTCGTACAGAAGTGGTCTCACTTGTAAAACACAACTTAATGTTATTGTTGTTGTTGTTTTTTCACAGGCGGTTATCTTTGCAATTCAGAAGACCAGACGCATTGACAAAGCCAAAGCAGAAGACCTCTTCTTCACTGAAGGAGTTCAGAGTCTGGTGGACCTCGGTGAAGACATACCAACACAGAGTGAGACATTCCGTACATTATAGCAGGTAGCAAATCATCGGTAAATTCAGAAATTTGGTCGTGAGGGTAGCCAGGTGGAATTTGACTCTCCCTTGCACTTTTCTTGAATACTGTGGCAAATTTTTTCAAATGCGGCCTTTTAATTTTTACTGTTGTTTTGGTTGGTGTAACTATATCGTTGGCATTTTCACGATAGTGGCAAATCTGTCCAAAATGTTAACATAATTTGTGAACAATTCATCGCTGTTTACATTTTCACTAAGTTTCGGGACCTAACACAAAATAGATATGGAGTTACACGCATCAGCATCAATTGCAAATCTCTACGTTTGCCATTGTGTGTTTTTAATGAAGATTGCTTTGAAATATATAGTTGTTTCACAGTGCCAAACACGTGTTGTATGTCACAAACTAGCACATTCATTGACTTATTAGGTTTAGCATTTTCACAAACTGGATAATCCAAATAAGCACTGTTATGTACACAGCCCTCAGCAAACCGGTCTCATTTTGTTCATTTCACAAAGTGGAAACAGATTAGTAGTCATGGTTGTAGTTAAAACATCAGTTTGAAAAATAAACTTTAAACGCGATTTTCTCAAATCCTGGATTTTGGACTGTGGGATGGATTCGCCACTTTGTGAAAATGGCGATGATATGTTTGTTTGTATCATTTATATTTTCATATTTTTTATATTTTTATTTTATTGTAATTGTTATTATTTGATTTTTTCCAAGTCAACTTCAGTAAAACTTTATACAATTTCATTAAAATGCATCCTTCCTTATTCAGGCATTTTTTCATTAACTGGATCAAACTAGGATTTCTTTTCAGCTACCATTGCATTAAATTTAATTTTTTTTTTTCACACATGATTTCATTCTTCTCATTCAGGTTTGTTTCAGTCACTCTTTTTGCATTTATAGACATTCAAGACTATATTTTCACCATTCTTCAGTTGAATTTACAACAGATAAAACAGAATGGTTGACCAGCCTCTTGCTGTTGGCTTTTACAAAATTGAATGATCTTTGTGAAATTAAAGAATTTGAATGGTCATTTTATTTGACTTTTGAATGCTAAACTGTTGGATTTGAATGACTCCTTTTGACTGTTAAATGCTGATGCAGAGTACATGTAGCATTCATTTTCAAACATGAAACTTAGCCGGATGTTAAATTTAATGATTTGTTGTTGAAATTGGTTGGGAAAACCTACATTATTATTTACATTATAATTTTGTATGCAGGTGTTGTAGGTTGAAATGACTGGTGAACAAGTAATATTTCCATCCAAAGATGCCTACAAAATAATTACAATGCACCGTCTGTATATTTGTTCATTGAGTGAAATATAAATGAAAAATGAAAAGTATGCCAAATGCATCTGCTTAACCGTTTAGCAGGTAGAGATTTGTGTTTGATGATGGGACCAACATTTAGTAGGGCAGATAGGGGAAACATTTGGATGGAATTTGCCTTTGATGATACATAAAAAGTACAAGTGTGGAATTTGGCACACAGTCAGAGATCCAGTTTCTATCACACATTGGTGTAGCTTCAAACCAAAAATATGTTTGAATTTGTTTATGTTGATAACACAACCATAGTCCTGCCATTAATTTTGACAGACCTATTTTGGTCCATGTGGCACATGTTTGCGTTTCAAAAACCAAGCAACCATTGCATATATTTTTGTCAGCAAAAGAGAAAAACTATCTGAAAAAATGTGAAATCCTGTGACCAGTAAAACTGTATGTGTAAAACTTGTCAGCTCTTTTGGGTGGTTTTTATGTGAAGGAATTGATCCCATGCACTGATGTCACATGTGCCACTTTCTACCATGCTCACCATTTAGGGAGTCATGTACGGTAATCGCACCTAGAATGCCACGTCTTAAAATGTGCACTAGACTGTGAAACACGGGGGACATTGATACCCAAAATGACGTCGGGAGAATTAGGTTAATAAACCCCTTGCATGTGACGAGGGCCTGCTCAGGGAATTCTTTAGGAAAGGAAAATTGGAGGGAAATATGTTTTTTTATGTTTTTATCTCAACATTACTTCCGTAGGAAAACACTGCCATTAGCAATTTGACCCTCTCCAACTCATGTTTAACTAATTGAATTGTTCAGATAATCTGTTTAGTAGTGTACAAATTGAATGTTGAGGAGTTGAATTGACCTTAAAGGGACACGTTGCCTTGGATCGGACGAGTTGGTATATAAAAAGCGTTTGTAACCGTTTGTTATAAAATGCATATGGTTAGAAAGATGTTTTAAAAGTAGAATACAATGATCCACACAAATATGCCTCGAAATTGCGTGGTTTTCCTTTTACATCGTCAACTAACACGGTCGACCATTTATGGGAGTCAAATTTTTGACTCCCATAAATGGCCGACCGTGTTAGTTGAAGTAAAAAGTAAAAGGAAAACCACGCAATTTCGAGGCATATTTTGTGTGGATCATTGTATTCTACTTTTACAACATCTTTCTAACCATATGCATTTTATAACAATCGGTTACAAACGCTTTTTATAGACCAACTCGTCCGATCCAAGGCAACGTGTCCCTTTAATATGCATTGACGTCATCTTGTCGCCATCTTAGACTGTTTGAGGTAAAATGACAATAAAACAATGGAAATGCACGGCTGTGTATACGCAGCAGCCGGGATTGGCCAATGAGCAACCTTCTTTTGGTCTCTAGCTGAGGGCACTCTGCTTAAATGACATAATGTGCAAATATGTTGCTAATTTTGAGTTTTAATTATCAAGCAATGCTGTAAATTGTTTGCCTAGTTTTGTTTCAGTTTGTTAACATTTTATGGAACTACAAGGTTGTGTCAGAATTGATGGCTACGGCTATGGCTGATTCACCACATCAACATGCGTTGAAACATAGGCTGCCCATAGTAACACACCCTTAGCAACAGCCGCAGCTGCCAAATTAGACACAACAATCGATCAAGAAGTTGCCATTTTGAATGTAAGACTGTAAATAAGACAAATAATATGTTTCTTTTAAGGTAGGGTCATAGATTTGTATATTCTCCTGTTTGATGAGAAGCGCTGACAGTTTTTTTGCTGTTTTTCAGCAAGTATAGACACTGTATTCTGCTGAAACTTTCACAGGTGTCCTTTATTGTATCTTTCTTGATAATTTTGCCTATCAGTAAGCATGAGAAAAACCAAATGATGACTCTACCTTTAAATGCCCTCCTTGTTAATATGATTGCTGATATTAATCAGAATGTTATTATTAATCAACAAAGTTGTGAATATTTCTGTTCAGCAAAGAAATGTCATCTTGGAGGTAAAACAATGACGAAACAATAGAAAGTGCACATCTATGTACGTACGAGGGACATGATCAGCTAATGACAAACCTCCAACCTCTAGTTGAGATTACCTATCTCAAATGATGTATTTGCATAAATTATATTGCAACATGGTTGTTGCTCATCTTACAGTAATGCACAGACGTGATCTTGTTGCACCGACGTGATGTATTATAATTAAAAATGTGTTTCACAAAGCCTTATTTCTAGTAATAAAGACTGTATTGAATTATAAACTACCCCCCATTTTTTCTTTGTGGAAATTTGTCATCATCAAATACTCTTGAATGAAGGTTAAATTGCCTGAATATTTGAGAAGTTTAGACTGATTGATTGATTGTACATGTATGACATGGATGTTCCTATAAGAATTCATTTTGAAATTACTGTTTGCGTTGAGAGGAATGGATATTAAATATCCACCCTGTGTGTGTTCTCCTAAATAAAGCAATAAAGACAATCTGAAAATTACATTTTGTTAAAAATAAGGTGTTTAATTTTTTTATGCAAGTTAAACTGCCATGGTCCAATTTGCAATTAAATTAGTTTTTCTCTAGCAAAACAATAAAGCTTGTGTTTCTGTGTCTCATTTAGTTTTGAGGTCTTGCACAATTTGTATAATGTTATCCAAATTTTGAAATGTTACTTATTTATGTTTTCAATATTCCAATTAATGAATCTTAAAATTGAGGTGATTTAATGATTGTGAAGACAAGAATTAGAAAGTGACACTGCTCCCACCGAATAAAATTGTTTATCTTAAAGTTATAAACCATAAGGGAAACTGACCGGGTAAATTTTTAAAATGATATGGGGTTGAACAAAGAAAAGTTGACTAGAGCAGGGGTTGGAACCAACGACCTCTGGTTTATAATGTGTGTCGGCGCAACCAATTGTGCTAGATCTAAATGTTGGTGGTCTCCCTATTGTGCCAGTCAGAAGCCATACAAACATTAGCTGCCACGTAGCCAGGGATCACACCCAAGTATACATGTACGATACAACCTGGGAAGCGGCAGCCAGGGGATCACCTTAAAAAGATGCAATTTTGTTCTTCTTCAAATGGGTCATTCCACGCTAACTCACCTAAAATTTTACAAAATTTACCGTGACCGACTCGGATTTTTTTCTAAATTTTTTAAAACAATCCACTATAGGTGTTATGAACACACGCCAAAAATTTTCAGCCAATTCTTTTTGGTTTTTAAGATACCACCCCTTCAACAATGTAGCCCTGCCCATTTTTTCAACCCCAAATGTTGCATCGGTGAGTTTTGGGCAATTTCAGAGGCCCATATCTCAAAATCAAGATAAGATATACCCCTGATAATTAATATTTATGATGACTGGTGCCCAAATTATCAAAATCTACAGTCACAATGGGTATACAAAGTTTACTTTTTGTGTAATGGGTCCCCAAAAATCTAAAATTGTACTGACGTGAGGGACTTTTTGTAAATTTTGAACCCCCCTTGTGCCCACATAAAATGTCAGTTTGCTTTTATATGACATATGGGTAATGTCTAGGTACATGAGTGCCCCCAAGCAAGGAAAGACCAATCGCAGATTCACTGGGTGTTTGGCAGGGGTGGAAATATGGGCCCAGTGTTGAAAACGTCCAAAATACCCCTTCATTCTATTGGTTTTTTGGAGGCGTGGCAAATTACTCAAGGACTTCAAATTTTTTTATCTGCAAACACTGTATCTGGGCTCTGTCTGTAAGAAAATTCATCTTGGCCTTTTGAATTCTTCATGGTTAAATAAAATGTTTTGTAAGATGCGTTTTTCACATTTTTTGTAGTTTAAGTCAACACTGTAGCCCCCCCCCCCCCCCCCCAGTCTTTGTGGAAAAGTTTGAAGTTCAATTTATCCTTCAATTCACATACCCTGAGTGTATCCATGCTACTCAGACTAATGTTTATGCACGCCGAAGAATGCCTTGGTATTCTGATGAGATTCATCTCGCTAGACGGAGAAAGCGCAGAGCCGAAAGGAAGTGGCGGAAAAGTGATTCCGCTACAGACCGTAATAACTACCTCATTGAAAAACGTGAAACATCTAATCTGATTTGCCGTACAAAGATATGTTATTTTCGAAAGGTGTTGTCTACTTCTGATACCAAAGAAGTCTACAAAACTCTAGACCACCTTTTGAACCGAAAGGCCTTGTGTCTTCCTTTCCACGACTGTGCTGAAACCCTGTGCAACCAGTTCTCTACATTCTTCGTCAACAAGATTGAGAAGTTTCAACGAAGTTTGGGGAATATCTCCTCAAGCTCTGAACACTCCTTTGAATCTAGACCACTTTCATCTCCACCTATGGTCTGCTTCGATCCAACAACTGAAGATGAGATACTGAAAATCATCAAGGCATCAGCGACTAAGTCATGCAGCCTGGACCCTATTCCTACATGGTTCTTAAAGGAAAACATCCAAGACCTTCTTCCCATCATAACTGAGATAGTCAACTCGTCACTCTCATCTGGAATCCTCCCATCGACGGCAAGAACTGCGGTCATTCGACCGCTTCTCAAAAAACCATCACTCGACAAGAACTGTCTCTCCAACTACAGACCAGTTGCCAATCTGTATGAAGCCCCATTGGTGCCACTTGACAAGTGCGTATATGTTTCATTGAATGAGATGTATTTCACGGCCGCCACTTATTATCTTGTGGCCGCCACTTATTATCTTGCGGCCGCCACTTATTATCTTGCGGCCGCCACTTAGTAAGTTGCGGCCGCCACTTATTATCTTGCGGCCGCCACTTAGTATATTGCGGCCGCCACTTATTATCTTGCGGCCGCCACTTAGTAAGTTGCGGCCGCCACTTATTATCTTGCGGCCGCCACTTAGTATCTTGCGGCCGCCACTTAGTATCTTGCGGCCGCCACTTAGTATCTTGCGGCCGCCACTTATTATCTTGCGGCCGCCACTTATTATCTTGCGGCCGCAACTTAGTAAGTTGCGGCCGCCACTTATTATCTTGCGGCCGCCACTTAGTAAGTTGCGGCCGCAACTTATTATCTTGCGGCCGCCACTTATTATCTTGCGGCCGCCACTTATTATCTTGGTAATCTTTGATAACATTCGAGTCTTGAAGGTATTTATTTTATACTTTTTTGAGGGTGTGGGTAGGTGTAGAGGTCATGCTCCGACAGAATTGCTGCAAATTTATTGGACTTCCTTGTGGATTGTTATTGAAAGAGTTTCTTACGTTGGGAGCTGAAATCACTCCTGAATTTTGTTATATTTTATATACATTATACAGTGGATGTCGATCCAGTGAGATAACCCTCCTTTCCTTTTCGTTTATGTTGCTCAAATGTTATTAAATATTTAAAATAAGAGAGATTTTTTTATAAGGCTTTGTGAGTTTGAGATAATAACAATTTCTATAAACACTGCTGCTTCACTGCTGCTTCGAGCCATTTTCATCATTGGTAAATATGGATGTGTAAATTGAAGAGTTCTTGGTGATACAGAAATTAAGATTCGTGCCTTGTTATGAATTCTTTGTTGATCAAGTTTCTTTACAAGACTGCATCACTTAATCTCCAGCTTATGCCTACTTCAATTAGGAAGTTCTGTATGATAGTATTGACTTAGTAACTTTTTGAACATTGGGGTTTTAAAATGGTTGAAACCCACTTTATAATTTTGAGACTATATTTTACAGGGCCTTGTATATACCGGTACCTTTTGCTGATATAGACTGTTAAAGTAAAACAATACCCAGGATACAATCTTAGTATTCCGCATCTTTCGGCGGTGTAAAATGCACGTTACTTAGAAAATCTCTTTCAAAACCTGTAACTGGTTCATTCGTTTTTGAAAAGTAAACTCATCAAGCAAAAAACATAGGTCACAGGCTAGCAGCTGAATCGTGAAGTTTCATCCATGCATGACAACTGGCAAGATACTAAGTGGCGGCCGCAAGATAATAAGTGGCGGCCGCAAGATAATAAGTGGCGGCCGCAAGATAATAAGTGGCGGCCGCAACTTACTAAGTGGCGGCCGCAAGATAATAAGTGGCGGCCGCAAGATAATAAGTGGCGGCCGTGAAATACATCTCATTCAATGAAACATATACGCACTTGTCAAGTGGCACCAATGGGGCTTCATAAATCTGAGCTTCCTTGGAAAGATTATTGAGAAAGTTGTTTGTCGTCGATTAATGGATCACATGACTGAAAACGATATGTATGAGCAATACCAATTAGCGTACAGACCTCTCCACAGCACCGAAACCGCTCTTGTGAAGGTGAAAATGACATAATGTTTGCTTTAGATAAAGGCCATGTAGCATTGCTGTTATCACTCGATCTCTCGGCAGCATTCGATACCATCGACCGGCAAATCTTGATCTCTCGTAGGCCTATGTCAAGTAGGATAGGAGTCGATGGCATTGCACTCCAGTGGTTCAAATCCTACGTTGAAGACTGGACCACCAAAGTAGAAATAAATGGAAAGTCATCTCAACCCAGCAGGAGTTCCATAGGCCTTCCACAAGGATCTGTCTTCGGGCCGATTGGCTACACCATCTACACTCTACTTGTTGGAGACATCGCTCGTCATCATAATATATTCTACCACACTTATGCTGATGACATACAACTCTACATAACATTTGATCCCAAGAAGGCTTCCAGTCTAGATGAAGCGCTAAAGTCACTTTCTTCTTGTGTGGTAGACATCAACACTTGGATGACACATAACAGACTAAAACTGAATGAAGAAAAGACTGAATTTCTTGTAATTGGTTCCGTTCATAGCCTTCGTTGCCTTGGAAATGTTACTCTCAATATAGGTTCCACAGTTATTGTACCTTCTAAATCAGCCAGGAACCTTGGTGCTTACTTTGATTGTAATATGTCTATGTTAGAGCAAGTTAATCATTTATGTAGGTCTGTTAGGTTCCATCTAAAAAACATATCTCAAATTAGGAAGTACATAACTCAAGATATCTGTCATAGTGCTGTACGCTGTCATATCCTGTCCAGATTAGACTATTGCAACTGCCTTTTAACATCTGTTCCCCAGGCATACTTGAAGCGGCTGCAAAGTTTACAGAACTGGGCAGCTCGCATTATCTTTGAGCTAGATCGTTGTCATGACCCCAGTCCTCTACTTAAATCTCTCCACTGGCTTCCCGTAAAAGAAAGAATTCTCTTCAAAGTACTCTTGTTTGTTTTTAAAGCCTTCCATGACCAGACGCCATTATATATCAAGGAAATTGCTTTACATTTCATAACCCATCTCGCCCTAATCTTCGCTCTTCTCGAGACCCATTTTTGCTTACCATTCCTAGGACCCGTAGCAAATCTGGCGATCGCACATTCACTGTAACTGCATCCACAGCATGGAACAACATCCCTTCTTTCATTAAAGCCGCTAAATCCACAGACCAATTTAAAAAACTTCTGAAAACACATCTCTTCCCTGTTTAAGCTTTTCTCCTTTTCTCATTCTTTTCAAACATGGTGTATGTAGCTTTTCCGATAAGATTTTGTTATTTATTGTGCATTTCAGTTTTTGTAAGCGCTGTGATATAGTTTTCTATGGGGAGCGTCTCTAAATACCTGTTATTATTATTATTATTATTATTTCAATTGGCCTAATTATGCATTACCATATGTACACAATATCAACAAGGTAGTTGTGATTCCTATACCAAATAACTTCTGACTGTGCATACATGTAGGTCCAAACAGACACATAGAAATCCATTTAAGAAGTTTTGGTTACAAGTCCAGTGTATCTTGCAATCATAGTGTCAATTGTGATACTATGCATATGGTCAGCTACATAAGCCTTGATTGAGAATGGCCACGAAGAAACAGTAACTGGAATTTTAAACAACTGAATTGACTGTGGAGAACAAGAAACTTTTTCAGTTGAGGTGCCCAGTGCAAATTTCTACAAGTAATACATGCCTTTACCATGTTTACAAATGTATTCATGAAAAGGTTGTAAACAATTGTTCTTGAAGTCTAATAAAAGACAATACCGTGAAAGATGCATTAAAAGAACACAAAACTTGTGAGAAGTAATATTATTTGAGATTATGTGCAATGTCTCACATTGACAGGTCCTTCTATTGTTGTCAGTGCTGATATGAATTGCTCTCTCATATCCCTACCAAGTGTTTGGGCAGCTTTTACATTGACCTTCAGCAATTTAAAAGAATTCTCTAACATTGAAAAAAACCAAAAAAAGGTCAAAGATAATTGTTTTGCTCAAATTTTAAAGCTGCTTTTGATTCTATAAAATTTTGCAGTTTGTGTTGAACCGTGGTTAAACCTACAGTAGTGTAATGCTACTATGTGAATTTATTGAAAGTAAGGTATATATATGGAGGCAATCTATTTTTATAAACACTGCTACTAGTCTTCATACATACTTGTGAATGAGTGTTGTTCCAACATACACGTATACAGTTTACATGAATCTGCACTTGAAGATCCTTGTCATTTAATTGGTGGAACACAATGTGTCATACTTTATTTTACCATTTATACTGTTCCTATACTCCAAAAGTTAATATAGGAGTCCTATACTAACAAATATAGGACACCTGGGGCACTTTGCAGCTAACCTTTGTGTATACTAAAGATTTTAGACAAGTGCGTATGTATATTGATTGCGTGCACGTAAGCTTGTGTGCCAACATGAGTATGGCTAGTCGAGATTTCACCTTGTGAGTATACTCATAGGCATCCAATATTTGTATTTACTATATTAGTATTATGTAGTTTTACATCAGATATGACACTCATACTGCAAGACACTGGAGGAGTAGAGAGTAGATTTTAATTGTGGTGGACGTGTGCGCAGCCCAACCAGACTGATCAGACAGAATTTAGAAATTGTTTGGTGTAGGAATAACAACTACCTCGATGATAGTTGTGTACGTACATTTTTGTAGATGTACGTACACATAAATGTACGTACATGTATGTGCATATGTTAAAGAGGTCAATTAAAAGTCCAATACACTCTGGTTTGGGGCAATAAAGACATTGGTGGCATAAACAATAGTCTGAGTATCCTAGAGACATTCAGTGGTATAGTAAATTTTCACTAAAGACCACACAATATGCTAGTATGTACTACAAATAATGCAAAATACGCATCTTACAAAATATTTTATTTAACCATGAAGAATTCAAAAGGCCAAGATGAATTTTCTTACAGACAGAGCCCAGATACAGTGTTTGCAGATAAAAAATTGTCAAGTCCTTGAGTATAATTTACCACGCCTCCAAAAAACCAATAGAATGAAGGGGTATTTTGGACGTTTTCAACACTGGGCCCATATTTCCACCCCTGCCAAACACCCAGTGAATCTGTGATTGGTCTTTCCTTGCTTGGGGGCACTCATATGTACCTAGACATTACCCATATGTCATATAAAAGCAAACTGACATTTTATGTGGGCACAAGGGGGGTTCAAAATTTACAAAAAGTCCCTCACGTCAGTACAATTTAGGTTTTTGGGGACCCATTACACAAAAAGTAAATTTTGTATACCCATTGTGACAGTAGATTTTGATAATTTGGGCACCAGTCATCATAAATATTAATTATCAGGGGTATATCTTATCTTGATTTTGAGATATGGGCCTCTGAAATTGCCCCAAACTCACTGATGCAACATTTGGGGTGAACAAATGGGCAGGGCTACATTGTTGAATTGAAGGGGTGGTATCTTAAAAACCAAAAAGATTTGGCAAAACAAAATTTGCGTGTGTTCATAACACCTAGGCCTATAGAGGATTCTTTAAAAAAATTAAGAAAAAAATCCGAGTCGGTCACGGTCGACCTCTAGGTAAGTTGGCATGGAATGACCCAAATGTAAAGGTATAAACCACAAAACTGACTGGTAAATTTTTGAACAAAGACAAAATTGGGAGACTGCCAACATAGGGCTAGATAGCTCAGTTGGTAGAGGGCCGGCGCGTCTATTCCTACCTCCATGGTTATAAAACCGGACGTCGTTGCATGCTGGTTCAAATCCTAACAAGTCAATTTGTTTTTGTTCATCCCCAAATCATCAACTTTTATTTAATAGATACAAATATTATAAAAAAATTAAACACAGGGCAGTCAATTTTTAAGACTGGTGTTTTTAATTAATCTAATACTTTTTTAATAACCGGTAACGGTAAGGGACATGGCTAAAAACAAACGACCACTTTCGAACATGCACCATACCGTGCAAGAACTGTGGAGTGGACTTGTACAACTCTACTGTTTTATGCTGCATTTTTGGAAGGTACCCTCACCGCAAATATATGTATGGGGACGATCGAGATTTGTCGAGAGCATTTCTGTATTTATTTATCTAGCTCTGGGAACGATCTTTTTTTTGACAAGAAAGGGTCAAAACAAAGGCTTCAAGGTCATGTCAAAAATACTGAGTCGAGAGGAGCACTAGGGAAAGTGCCAGTCAGTACGACTACGAGGAGAAATAGATTTTTGTGACAATGTTTCTGTGGACATCTTGTATGAAATTCCGCCACAAAATACCATGAGGATGCGTAATATATCTCAGAAGATGACTTTTTACCTTGATGCATTCGATGTTTGTGATTACTGAGCGGCAAAAATGGTGAAATTGAAAGATTTTCATATAATTTTGGACAGTAACAAAACTGTGTATTCAGCGGGCGAGTTTGTCGCTGGACATGTTGTGGTGGAGTTGCGAGGCGACATGAAGATGAGGGGGATTCGAATTTATATGCGTGGATTAGCAAAGGTATACCTTATTTTGCCAGTAACAAAATATTGCTTAATTTGTACAGATATATTACTAGCAATTAGGTAGCATTTGGGTTTGTCCGTCCACCAAGTTATAAAAGTGTGACATTTGTCTTTTTGACTTTGAGGAAATGATCTACAAATACAATGAATAAGTCATGACGAAGTGGAGTTAGTAATAGTATTGTTATGTAAAATGACAAATGTCATGTAATTTTTTAATGTGTAGGTAGGATTACAAACATCCTGAAAAAAGTATCCATTAAGAACTTGCAGGTCATCAACTTGAAGATTTGTAACATTCAATGGATGTCAGACACTTCGTACCTTTACATTTTCGTACCCGGGACACTTCGTACCTTCAATTCAATTCAATTCAAATCAACATTTATTTCATACTACTCTTCTCAAAATATAACATATGTACAGAATAATACATAGATAAGCAAAATAATAAGCACAAAAGATCGGGGAAAGAGTTAATCAATGTATATAAATGAGAGTATGAGGCTGTCAGATTAAGCCAAGGCTTGTAGAAGACAGCCTAGACAGACAAACTACAAACGTGGAGACATGACAAACAGGTGACGCAAAAAAACAAAAAAAAACAAAAAAACAAAACAAACAAACACAAAAAAGGCTAGGATGCAATAAAACAAAAATGTCTAGACAGCATGGCTAAGTAAATGGGCGATGATAGGAGCTGGGCTGAAAAATAGAAGAGAGCTGACAATAGAAGAGAGCTATGCCACATAATGGGAGAGGAGAAATCTTTTGTAATGATACTTGAATCGACCCACAGACGGCGATTTTCTAATTTCTTCATGAATACAGTTCCATAAGTGCGGCCCATAGAAACGAAGAGTGTTGCTAGAGTATAGTGTGCGAGTGAAAGGAATATAGAGATTACGACAAGACCTGGTAGAATAATCATGTATTTCACTGACGAGTATAGAGTAAGAAGAAAATGTGGTGGGAAGGAGATTATTAGTGAGTTTATACATGAAGATCCCGATATGAAGTTTATTGATGTCATTAACAGTGAGAGTGTTTAGTTGTCTGAAGAGAGGAGCAGAGGGTTCTCGAGGATGAGAGAAAGTACATACACGAATTGCTCTTCGTAGACAGAGATTGAAGTTTGATATTGTTGGTGCGTGCCCACACAATGTTGCAGTAGTTTATATAGGGGAGTACAAGAGAGTTATAAAGTAAGATCAGGGAGGTTGAGGGTAGAAAGGAATGAAGCTTGGAAATGACATCAACATTGCGGGAAGTAATTTTTGAGATGGAAGTGATGTGTTCTGTCCAAGAAAGACTTTCATCGATGAAAACACCTAGAAACTTGGAAGAGGAGACTCTGTTGATGGAGATGTTGTCGATTTTTAGTGGGGGGAGAATTGAGTCATGAGAACTGCGTGACTTGCTAAAGTAAATGAAGTTTGTTTTAGTGTGGTTCAAAGAAAGTTTATTTGCTTGGAACCAAGACGAAACAGAGATGAGTTCAGCATTGAGAGTGTCAATCAGAGAAGTGATACTTGAGCTAGAATGAAAAATAGTTGTGTCGTCAGCAAACAGGGTAAATTTGAGGAGGGAAGAAGAGTGAGGGAGATCGTTGATGTATAGGAGGAAAAGAAGTGGACCAAGAATAGATCCTTGGGGAACACCGTGTTTGATGTGAAGGCGGTTAGAATCACAGTTAGCAACAGAAGTATACTGGTATCTGTCTGAAAGATAATCCGCAATCCAATGGAGCGGAGCACCCCTAACACCATAATGGTCAAGTTTAGAAAGGAGTATTTCATGATTGATGGTGTCGAAAGCTTTCGAAAGATCTATGAAAACACCGATGGCACATAATTTGTTTGGGAGCGCATTAGTTATGTT
Organism: Leptasterias polaris; assembly: GCA_037783415.1. Taxonomy (NCBI): domain Eukaryota; kingdom Metazoa; phylum Echinodermata; class Asteroidea; order Forcipulatida; family Asteriidae; genus Leptasterias; species Leptasterias polaris. The sequence goes on from JAZGTN010000022.1 coordinate 9,517,256, forward strand.
GTCGACAAGTTCAATAAGAGCCATATCGGTTGAATGGTTAGATCTGAAGCCAAATTGCTTGTCGGAGAGGATTTGGAAATGAGTTGTGAAGTTCGAAAGACGGTTGTAGAAAAGTCGTTCTAAAATTTTGGAGAAACAAGGTAAGATGGAGATAGGCCTGTAGTTATTGATGTTGCTTTTCTCACCACATTTGAAAATAGGAATAATCTTGGCGACCTTGAGACTCAAAGGACCAGATGCAGTAAGAAAAGAGAGATTAAATATATAGCTGAGCGTTTCAGCAATGCATGGAAGAACATGTTTAACTACAGTAGAGCTGATACCGTCGAAACCACAACTATATCCATTCTTCAGGCCGTTACCAACATTGATGATTTCTTGACTGTTAGTTGGAGTGAGAAAGAACGAAGAAGAATTGGGATTGTGCAGGGAATCGGAGAAGTGAGTGCTAGTGGGAGGAATTTTGTTAGCAAGAGAGGAACCGATATCCGTAAAGTACTTGTTGAAAGAGTTGGCGATCTCAGTCGGGTTAGAGAGAAGAGTATCACCGTCAATGAAATTGTCTGGAAAAACATTTTTTCTCTTCTTACCAAGGATAGCATTTATTTCTTTCCAGAGATTTTTCATGTTGCCTTTAGTACGTTTCATTTTGTCAGCATACTAGTTCTTCTTGGCAGAGACACTTCGTACCTTGGCAAAGCTGGTCACTTTGTACCGTCGGCTGAGTCACTTCGTACAGTCAGTCGAGTCACTTCGTACCGTCGGCCCTCTAATGTTGGGGCCCTATACCATTGGATGTCAGTAAAAATGTCATCCTAATTAACTGTTATTAACTGTTCTTTCGACAAAACTAATTACAACTTATTTATCAATATTAATTGAATACGTTATAAGAAAAACCAAAATATTTTCTTCTTATTCGTTTTAATATTTTAGATAATTTATTATTATATATTTTTTGTTACACAATTGTTCATTTCGACAGCAATTGTTATTTATTAAAAATAATTATTTTCAATTTAAATAAATTGTTGTCTGTATAGTTGTTCGGTCATTAAAAACCATAATCAGTTCAAGGTACGAAAGGTACGAAGTGTCTTGTATGAAGGTACGAAGTGACTCGGCTCACAGTACGAAGTGTCCAGGGTACGAAGTGTCCAAAGTCACTTCGTACCTTGTAAAAGGTACGAAGTGTCCCGGGTACGAAAAGGTAAAGGTACGAAGTGTCCTGACACCCATTCAATCATAACGAACACAAAACAGAGACAGACTATGGCGATTTACACAAAAACATTTGTCTTGACTTTCTTACAATACAAGGCCTGGATTTATGCTTATGGGTCAACTCGGTCCGAAGTCAACTCGGTCCGAGTCAACTCGGTCCGAAGTCAACTCGGTCCGAAACCAACTCAGTCTAAAATCAACTCGGTCCGAAACCAACTCGGTCCGAAGTCAACTCGGTCCGAAGTCAACTCGGTCCGAAGTCAACTCGGTCCGAAACCAACTCGGTCCGAAACCAACTCGGTCTGAAACCAACTCGGTCCGAAACCAACTCGGTCCGAAACCAACTCGGTCCGAGGCCAACTCGGTCCGAAGTTTATTTGTTTTAAAGTTGGGTATTATTATGCCCTTGATAATGATTAAATAATAGTAAGCATAATTTGTATAAATTTTCATTTTCTACTAACTTTATAAAACAAAATAAAAAAACCCATTATGATTATTTAATTTAAAAAAATAAAATAAAACAACACAGACACCACAAAAGGTTAACTTCATGAACACATACTTGTTTAATTACATAGATTTCTCAAAGCCACATTAATAACCATCATATAAAATGGGTCTTCACTGTATGATAATGGGCAATTCCAGCGTGACTGACATTACGTTTTTTTTACTAATTTTGAATATTAAATCAGCTCTGATGTCTAAACAATTACAGCCATCTGAACCATGTTTGGCATAGGGGATACTAGGACCTGAATACACAATACAGCATTGAAACTTTGAAATTTCAAGTTCAGCTTTTTTGACTGGGGGTTGTATACATGTACCTCTCGTGACTGACATTACAAAAAGCGACGCAACCAAAAAATGTTGTACATGTTTTTGAAATTTCTCTTCAAGTTAAAAGTGCTACAGATCTAAATCCTTATGAACATTATAACTAATAGGATAACTAACACATGTAGTAAAATGGGAAAAACTCTTCATGAATTTGTTGACATATATAGATGCAATTTAACCTCCGTGACTGACATTACCGTGACTGACATTACGCATTCATAACACCTGCTAAAATAACAGTAAAATAAATTTAACACTAAACAAATACATTTTCTGTCAACAAGAGAAGTATCAATTAACTCTTTATGCTGTATTTAAAAGAATAGTTTAATTTTAAGATGTTTAAGGATCACAGGACCCAACCATCACTGGATGGAGGGGAGGGGCACAACGCCAAACATGGAAGGATACCCCACTCACTATAAAGGTTGAAACATGCATAAATGTTATAAAATGTATAAAACACTTAAAACATAAGTTGACTTTTTGTTGTCATTTGGAATTCGGGAGGAAGTTTCTATTGAAGAAAATTGATAGGAAGGGGTGCTCCCCTTTTTAGTGCTCCCCATTGTGTTGCTTTTTAGATGCATGACAGAATTAAGGGAAGAAAAGACATGTAAATAAAAGTTATATTTCAAAATCTTCAAGCAATGTTGTAACTAGTATCGGACATTTAACATGACTGCTAAAAACACATGCCTACGTGTACATTTGTTTACAAATATAGCTTGGAAAACCAGGACATTTAGTACATACATGTAGTGTACATGTACCACTGAAATGAAAGTCTTGCGATATTTTCAAAGGCACACGTGGGGAAGCTTACTGCAAAGTAGTACACGTACGCTTTGGTCTGAGCTCAGCAAACTTGCTTTTCCCAACTTTGACATGTGGATACTCTTCGATGAATATGGCATACACCTCCCTAACGGGATGGAGGTCAAGTGTCAAACTTGTCATCTTTGCGAATTGTCAAAAAATGTCGTCTTCCTGGAGCTTGTCGACTGATGTAAACTCTCTCGTCTTAAGGTCTCCCCAAGTCAGATGTTTCATCCCTGATGGAAGTCTTGTTTCTCACCATTGGTTTCACAGATGGAAATGACCATGCTTCCATAAACCTACTACGAATCATAGCATGAGCCTTTTGCCTTCTTGGTGTAGATGGCAATGCTCTGTTCAGAGCCAGATTTGTCTGCTTACTGCCTAATCTGAAAGCTTATTACTCTATTGAATGGTGACTTTGAAGGAGATGGATCAGATGACTGTGTTGCTCTCTGCTTCTTCAGTTTCCAACACCTTGATTTTTTGATGACATCTCTATGTCCAGAGTTTCTTCTGATCAGTCTAACTCTAAGATAGCTTCTCCCTTTGTCTTTTTGTTGACCTACATGTACTTTTCCTTTGTTTCTTTACATTTCTTTCCTTGTATTCCTCAATCCATTTCTTTCAATTTTTCCTGACTCAATGTATAGTAGCGTGACTGACATTACAATAATCGTGACTGACATTACATGTGACTGACATTACACTTTTGTTCAATTAACCAAATATTTAAATAACAATTATTTGCCCACTTGATAACATAATTGCACTACTGAGACCCCATACTAAGAAAAAAATGAAGGGCAGATTTTAATTGCTATACATTGTAGATCATGTATGCTTTTATGGAAAAAATCATCGTTTTTTGTGACTGACATTACATGTACCTTAAGCCTAAGCGTTATTTTGATGGCCTATCCAGGGTATCTGACATTAATTTCATATATAAAAGTTATTTCCTAAAAAACAGACTCTGAGAGTTGTTATTTTAACACAAAAATAAATTAAATAACATTATATTAATGAAAAATACCACAAGAAATACATTTTTTGTGTTCTTACCTTTGATTGGTGGCATAAACGTAGTGTCAACTTCAGACTGCTGTAACTTACAAAATAATCGGTCTAGATTATTTTGTTTTTCATTTCTAGAAACTTCAGAATATACCCTATCAATATTGCAAAAGATAATTGAGGAAAAAGCATTTTGAAATTTTGACCCTCGTGTCGCACTTGCATGGAATTGCCCTAATATATTTATCCCTGCCCAGCTGAAAGTGATTTGATTATCGTGAATTGTGAATTGAAATACAATGTAGTACTTGGCAAAACTTTTTAGGCGTCCACAAACAATATTTTTGGTCCTGAAAGTATGCATATCATTGGGCGCTATGTAATCTCAGAAATTAAATAATAATCCTGCTTGAAAAAGGCATGATTTACATAAACCAAAGGAAACAAAATGGTAGAAAATGAACTTATCTTGGCATGCGCTTGTGTACATTTTGTTTTGTTCCAAAAATAAGTAACAAATTTTCCCAAAACACATACAATAAATAATATTAAAACTGTACAAATTAAATAACTAAAAATTTAATGTAGGAAATCAAGGAAATAAATTTTTATTTAAGAGATGAGATCAAAAAGACTTCGTCCTTTTCGGGAGCATACAGTATACATGTACATGTAGCAAGTTTTTATCAGGAACAAATGGATATCTCCTCTATTTTTCCGCCTTTTTTGTAAATGAAAATAATATGGATAATTAAAGAATTGCACTTTAACTTTATCTCATCATGCCAGATTGTCTGAGAGACTTATTTCTGTCCAAATTCACGTTTTTCTGAAAAGACAATTAGCTTAAATAAACAATAGGCCTGCTCCGTGTTTACTTGAATCATGCTTGAATCTACCTCCCCGCTCTGACTATACTCTGTTCGGACCGAGTTGACTTCGGACCGAGTTGGCTTCAGACCAAGTTGGTTTCAGACCGAGTTGACTTCGGACCGAGTTGGTTTCGGACCGAGTTGGTTTCGAACCGAGTTGGTTTCGAACCGAGTTGACTTCGGACCGAGTTGACTCGGACCGAGTTGGCTTCGGACCGAGTTGACCGGTACCCGGATTTACACAAAGGCCATGGCCTCTGTTGCCATGGTCTTGGCATCGATGCCCCTTCAAAGGTGACTCTAGTTTAAAATTTTCCAATGCAAGTGCCCTTTGCGAAATGATGGCCTTGCCCTCTCAAAGATGAAAATACAGGCCTGCTTTAAAAAACAAGTTTCTGTCATTCCCTGTCATTATGGTAACATTGTACACTGCAAGAATTGACCCCTTGCCCCGATGTCACACATGCTCAGCTTGCCAGTTTGAAAGTCGAATTGCATGTTGTTATGGTAAGCATGTACATGTAGGCCTAAAATAAATTGTCGTCCAGACTCGTCCTACCTGAATTACACAGTTGGGTAACTTACACACGTGGATGTTTGGCAATCGGGTTTGCGTAGTGTTTCTTTCCTCGCCTTCCACCTCTAGAACCCTGGTTTGAAACCTGCCGGGGCACTATGTGGATTGGATCTCACAGTGCCTACCTCATTTCATTTTTTTTTCTGGAATAACTATTTTCGGTTTTTCTCCCACATCTAAAACTGAAACTTTCTTCCTTTTCTTCTCTCCATCGGAATCTTGGCTAGTACCAGTGATAAAGTTCACTTTTCTGAGAGTCCTTGGCTTCACAACCAGGAAAAAAATAAATGAAATGAATTGAAATGAAACAAAATGAATCCCGAAATGGTGCAACCAAGAATATTGTGATGATCTCAGCAACCCTAGTGGTACTAGTAGTATTTAGTAGAGTAACTGAAGCTTACAAAGTCAAACAAAGTCCATAACAAAACGAGAGAAACATTGGGTCATTAGGACTGCATTATGCACTTTGTGTCTAGTGTAGCAGTTATGCATAACATGTAACACAGTCTGATCTGAGTGTGTCACCCATTTTGGCATAGACCCCTAGATCTTTTGAAAGACAAAAATGTACACGTAAGTAATAGAGTGCATAAAAACATTTCATTTTTGTTTTCAAAATTGTTTTGAGTTTGCACGGCACCCACCCACCTTAATTCTAATTTCTTACTCTATTAACTATTATCAATTGGTCTAAGAATGTACTTCACACTAAAACTTAAGTTATTGGTGAAGTATGCTTGGCAGTCAGACTATTGAGATCAATCTCTTCTTAGTGCTTGTTCAAATAAAAACAGTTGAACTTTTGTAAACATTTTAGTTAAAAAACTTGATACATGTACATGTATGTATGTACATGTATGTACAGTGTACATGTAAATATTTTTTTCACATTTTGATTTTGGACAATTGTAAATAATAACAAATCTGGTCCAGGGAAAACTTTGAGCTTCAAGTCCTGTAGTCTTATGGGTTTTTCCTCCAAACTTGAGCCTGTACTACACTAGTGCAGAGCTAAATTGGGTACCCATTGTTGGGTCAATGTTGGTCTGCAGCCAAGTGAACTTTAAAAAACACAAAAGACATTGACTTGACTCTCTTATTTGGCCTGGAATTACACAGACAGCGTTCTCTCTTCACAGTGGTCCGCTGGCCAAAAGCCAGTTAAAACACCAAAGGACCAGTCAGAATTCTCTCCAAGTCCAAGTGGTTCAGCTGGACATTTTAGGTCTGAAAAGCATCATTACTTAAAATGAAGTATGGACTAGTGAATAAGCTGGGGTACTAATGGAATGACAACTGTTTACATGTGTCAATTTTTCTTTGTTCAACCCAAAATCATTTAAAAATTTACCCAGTCAGTTTCCCTTGTGGTTTACTATTAATTTTGTCAAAGAACAAATTTGTCATAGCCAGTACAGGAATAATTTCATCCAGCAAATTTGCATAACAAATTAAAAACTTAAACAGTTGAGTTTTGTGCACACTGAGATATCTTTCTCATGACAATTGACATACAATATATGTACTCCAAGCTTGTATCATCAAAGGCACAATTTTATCCCATCACAATTTTCCAAAACATTTCCCGTATCTGACCTGTTCTTTTATTTCCACTGCATACTGTACATACATATACATGTAAGTGTCATGAGAAGGATCCCATACTTACTCCATTATTTCTTTTAATGAAGGTTCATTGGAGTGAATCTCGCGGTGGTGGGCACCAGACTGGTTCCTACACCAAGTACTATGATGCCGAAGAAGAATATTTCTACATGAAGCAAGTGCTTTTTGGAAAAGGCAAGTCACTGTCACTGTCACTAGTCTGATGCCTTTGTAGCAACGGCCTTGTACCCAGGTTCCTTATTGATGTTAAAAAATGTAACAAATGAATTTTGAAAGAAATTGTAAATACCTGGGACAGTTTATCCATTCTGATTGGTCGAGGCCATGTTTAAATGTGCAATATAGGCTTACATCGGGCGCGAATCCAGGGGGGGGGGGGGCAGTGGGCACAGGCCCCCCCAGGTAAAAAACAAATTTGAAAAAAAAAAAAAAAAGTAGAGAAGCGTGAGGAAAGGTGAGAAGCATTTCTAAAATAATAGTATTTGTAGTTTTTTTCATCTTATTTTAGTTTATTTTATTATATTTTGTTTATTCACTGCCTGTCAAATTAGCACACAGGCTTGATTTTTCGACCCCAAAATGCCAAAGGCTACAGATACCTACTTGTAGGTGCGCCGTTGTGCCCCCGGTTAACAAAATCCTGGATCCGCGCCTGTACATGGTACAGCGTGTTTAAACATGGCCCAAGGAATTTTGAGTCCGAATACGTTCAATAGGGTTCTATCAGATGATTGCGCAGAATGCAAAAATTTCACAGCCCAATTATTAAGTTGGTAGATTGCTTATTGTAGGCCTGTTGGCTTATATGCAAGTTTGAAACTTGCTAGTGATAGTTTGAAATATTAAACATGCAACTTTGAAACTTGCTCAAGGAGCTACTTACATGTAGCACTCAACATGGGTAGAAATTCACTGCAGATAAGACAGAGGCGAGCTGAGGCTAAACTTTTAGATTTATTCTCAACTTTTAAAGGTTTTTTAACTGAAAGGTTTTGGTCCTGTATCGCACAGTAATGACCCTGCTGTTAAGACCTTGTCGCCACTCTGTTTTTCCTTTATAATTTAAGATTATGTGCACGAGTTGTCTTGAGGGACAGGGGTTGTCTTTTTGGAAGAGCTCCCACTGACTGTTCAGTTTGATGAGAGTGGTAAATGTTTTTGTTATGTTTTTTTGTTTGCTCTAGATGAAAACGAGGGAGGAAGTAACCCTGTTTTAAGAGCCGGTCATCATGAGCTACGATTTAGTTTTCAAATTCCTTATGGGTAAGTTACGGTATTGCAGAAGTTGAATCACTGAATCAGATAAAATGTATGAATGGAGCCAATGAATGTCACAAGAGTCTACTGTACTGTGCAAGATACCAAAGAAAAAGAGCTACATGTTCATGTACGGATATATTGCAGTGTCATTGTAAAAATGTCGTCTCTTGTAAAATAGAACTTAAATTATGCGCTAGTTTGAAATTGTCAAAATGTTTTATCTCGCTTAAAATAGCCCGGATGTACACACAAGACAAGTACGCACCTATGACCTATGACCTAGATTATGATTAAACGTTTTCACACAGATCATTTACATACGTGCGCGATACAACGTATTAGCACTGATTCGTTGATATGAAGAAAAAAAATAAATAATACATTGACCTTTTGCCCAAACTGACTTATGAATTTGACCTCTTGCACTGACACCTCACACATCACATGAATTAAATCTGATCATGGTCTGCCATTGTGGAGTCAAATTGAATATGAAGATATGGTGCGCTTCTAATCGACCACACCACCATGACCACCTACATGTATGTCATGCATGTACATGTAGGTATGAAAAAGCACTCTGCACAGTAAATATACAGAGAATCTGACTCCAAGTGTTGGGCAATCTAGAAATATCATCAACATGATCAAGGGTGCGTGTGTAATCCGATGGTTAGCCATGTCTTAAAGTTTAGACTTGGTAATTTTGTATCAAATATTTATAATAAAAACAAAGATTTGATTAGTTTCAATCTAATACACAAGTAGCTCACTGTTTATAAAGTTTATACCATTATCGACCCTGTTGAGAAACATTTGCTGTGCTAAAATATTGTCAAAATGAATGAGAAATTTCATTTGAAGACCTTATACATATCGCTTGCTTGCTTTGATTGCCAAAACCCTAATAAATACCTAAATATGAAAGTGCACAAAACCTCTGACAAAACGTTGTCGTCTCTAAAAATTGTATCATTACAAAATTTTTGTTTTTGCTTTTGTTTTTCTAAGCAGGAGAGTAGCTACATCATTCGAGGGTAAATACGGACGTATTCGGTACTGGTTGAAAGCCGAGATCGACAAACCCTGGGGTTTCAATAGCAAGACAAAACGAGCTTTCACCGTTATTGACCATATAGACATCAATACACCTGCCCTCTTGGTAAGTTTGTTTCTCAGTGTCTGAGCTTGTCAAGCGCACTGTATTAGAGCTTTGGTGTTTCTGATCAGCAGAGTGTGGGTCCAAATTCTGGTTTTGACATTTATGTCCTTAGAGCAAGACAATTGACCATTATTGCTTCATCCTTGGATGGGACTGTGTTAAAAGCTTTTATATTCAGATAAAAATGACCAGTACATTTTTCTTGTAGTCCCAACCACTCAATTTCATAGAGCTGAAAAGCACAAAACCTGAAAGGACAGAGCATAGATAGAGCAATTCTGCTAAACCCTGTTGGCATAAATTTAAATCTTGCATTTTTTAAATTTTTTTATGTACATGTATTTGATATACATGTACGTTGAGACCTATTAAGAACTCACTCCGCGGCAGTGTAGTTATTAACGAGAAATCCCCCCGATCCACAAAGCGAAAGTAGTAAGTCCAGCCCGATTTTCTACCTCCCGCCCAGGTAGTAGTTAATAAGCAGGACAGTTCTTTTCACAACTGAGAAGTCTCCCGAATTCTGAATATTCTACTCCGCGGCAGTAGAATAAAAAGCAAGACAAGTTCTCAAAGAACAAAATCTACCTAGCAAGTAGATATACATGTACACATGGTGTTACCGCAAACCAAATATATATTGATACCTCACCATGCAATGCCTCAAATCCCATATACAGTACATGTATTCTTTTGATTACTTACAGGCACCTCAGACAGGATTTCAAGAGAAGACAGTTTGTTGTGGGTTGTGTGTTGCTGGAAATATCAGCATGTCCATCAGAACAGACAGGAAGGGATACTGTCCAGGTACTGGAAGTTATCTAATTAAGTTCTTTGACCATTACTCACAAACCTTACAAGTATAATTAAATAATTAGATCCTTTCAGAGCCAAACATCGGCAGGCCCGATACTTCTAGGAGGCAATGGAGGCAACAGAGCAACCGCCTTAATACCCCTGGTCATTGCCTTGGTATTCCTTGAAATGTTCCAATAGAAATAGAAATTTCCTTCTTATAGAGGTGCCCTTTTGTAAGGCAAAACTAGCTTACCCTTACATCAACAAAGAATCAGGCTTTGAATGACAATGCGCAGTCGGTCTTGAAGCTTCCAAATTCTACCAAAACTTTGCAGCAACTTACATATTACATGTACAGGAGTTCTTGAATTAAGTTCATATGAAAAGCTCAAGCATGGACTTAGGCAATGGAGGCAGTGGCCTTTGTTGCTCTGGTCTAGGCCTAGGTGCCCTTGCAAAGTTTGGAACAATGGCCTTGCCCTCTCAAACATAAAATTCCAGGTCTGAAAGCTAAGGGTTTTAATTATCGCTTCGTCTGTTTTAATTATTTGTTCCCCAGGTGAATCTATAGCCATTTCCGCTGAGCTTCAGAACGGTTCTTCACGCCGTATTAAACCCAGGGCAACACTCTACCAACGAACCACCTTCTTCGCAGATGGCAAATCTAGATCTGTGCGCAACCCTGTCGCCTTTCTACAAGGCTCTACTATCCGGGGGAGGAGGACTGAGAACTGGAATAACAAGCTGTTGAAGATACCGCCCATCACCCCTACTCTAACCAACTGTGGCATTATCAAATTAGAGTACTTTCTCACTGTAAGTTTGACAATGCTTTGATAACTTAGTGTTGTTTTTATTTGTTAATCATCCATTGTGGTTTTGAATGATACATTTAAACTAGCCCAGCTTACATGATTGTTGCTTAATTGCAAAAACAGCGTATCTGGCACAAAAATGCTTCATGCATGGCGCATAGGCCTACTTGTTTTGTGTGTTCATCAGGGCTATTTCACATTGACATGACGATATGCATGTGAAAAAGGCATCTACATCGTACACAGTCAACCCTCCTACTGTCTGACTAATCAATATTATTCAATGTGGTTTTGAATGATAGATAAACTATGCCAGCCTGTAACTCGATATCACGTGGTGAATGCCTCCACACAGTATACAGGCATCCCTCTTACTGTCTGACCATTCAATATGATCCACTGCCATTTTGAATGGTATATAATTTATGCCACATTTTACTATGTGGTAAATGCACACTGTTCACACATGTGCACAGTTCTGGGCTCAGATAGACCACATACACTACTGGTACAGTTAAATGGTTTCAAGTTGTTTGTCAACTAAAGATGGAAAATAATACCAAGAGTTGGAGGGTTAAGAAGCCCTGACAAATGCCTATCAAAGCTTTTACAGGTAACTTTTGGCCCTTGTACTTAATCTATAGTTGTTGTTGTTGTTGTCATATTTCATGCCCATGAACTATTTACTAAATCAAACTTCAAACGGGCATTTTCATGTTCAAATACACAAATAATCTTCTGCCCCACACTTTCTCTGACTACTTTCCCTCTGTCAGCAACACGCACCATTATAACACTCGCTCTTGTAATGATCTGTATATCCCTTTTGCACGCACTTCTTATTCTATGAACACTCTTCGCTACCACAGGCCCCGCCTCTGGAATTCTATTGGTCGCTGTATTCGTACACAATCCTCTGTTGGTCGATTCAAAGCCTCCTTCAAAAAACACCTTGTCTCCCATTATGTAGCTTAGTTCTTATTCTTAATCCATCTTCATTGTTCAGCTCGTTCGTCATGGTCTGTTGTGTTTTTGTCTTTGTTTCTTTGTTTGTTTCATTTTTGCGCTTGTTTACCCGTCTCGTTTTGATCCTTGTTTGATCTGTTGTTAATTTGTTTTGTTTTATTATCTAATTTTAATATCATTAATTACTTTCCATCTTTGTTTCGTTTTGTACAAGGCATCCCAGCCTACAAACTTTTGCTTTTATTGAGTCATACCTCCATACAGTTTTAATCTCTGTCTCTGTTAAGTAATCAAGTTGTATATTTGTGTATGGAAATTGTATGGAAATAAATGTTGATTGATTCATTGATTGATTGAAAAAATAAGCTTTCAAAATTGTCTCTAGAATAACAGATGATAGCACTTTTCTTTTGTATTTCATTCGTGCAGATATGCCTTGACATCACCGGTGCCATGAATCTGAATCTACTTCTACCCATCATGATTGGCACCGTCCCCCTTAGAGCCCCCCCGTACACTCCATTCGACCCTCTCGCTGTTGGCAGTCTGGACCTCGGTTTTGCTGAAATGTTTCCCAGCCCACCTATCGCTGACAGTAAGTAGGACATAAACGGAAGATTCATGTACATTTGTACTAGACCGAGTGAGTGAATTTATTGGGGTTGCGCTTGCTGAGTATTGGAAATACCGGATTGTTATAGGGTATCTTTTCTCGCCTTCCATCTCTAGGACCCTGGTTTAAATTCTTTAGGGGGCACTTTGATGTGGATTGGAATTTCAGTCCCTACCTGATTGCGTGGGTTTTCCCTGGAATCATTCTCTGGGGATGACCTCCCACATCTAAAACTAAAACTTCCTTCTTTGTCTTATGTTATTTCCATAGTGTTCTTGGCTAGTATTGTGATTAAGTTCGCTGTTATGAGAATCCTTGGACATGCCGGCTTATACTTACAATAATTTCAATTGACTGAATATTTATTTTCTTAATTACAGTCTTACATTGTATTTCAATCAAATATTGGACAGAAAATTTAGATCACTTTTGTTGTCAATTTTTGATGGTTGTTTGTGGGTGATGTGCAAAATAAAAAAACAACAAATTAATCATCTCAAACCTTGCAAAATAAACAACTTTTTTTTAAGAGGTCCCCTTTATTATGTTTCTTGTTATAACACAGGGGCGAACCCCTTCATATAACGATAAGTTAACTGGGTTCTTTTACATGCATTAATACACAACAAATGGTACCTAGGGATTAACATCCCATCCAAAGGATGAAGCAATTACAGCTCGGTGTCTTGTTTAAGGATGTAACTGTCGCGACAGGAACCCACACTGACATAACTGGAACTTTGAGTTCCCGATGTTGGTGGGCCTTCCCCTTATGCCAGTCATCAGTTGATTGGTGGGGCCAGGTCAGAAGACTGTAAACTTAATCTGCCAATTGGCCAGGGATCATGGCGAAGGTCTGATACAACCTTGGTCAATTTTTGTAGCAGAAAATGCACCATGGGACCCAAGCATTTATTCATACATGTATACATACATAAAAATAATTGTGGCAAACCTAATACTAAGGGAATAAAGGAGTGGCGATGAGGTCTTAAACAGTTATTTAAAATCGGCAAGGCCCTGGCGGTGCGATAAAGGACCCAGTCGAAGGTGAGGTCCTTTATCGCACCACCAGGACCTGGATTTCTTCTGTTTGTACAGCTGACACTGGTACCACAGACTGTCACAAAGTACCATACCTTCCAGGCTAGAATTGGGTGCATGGGTTTCTTCTGTCTGTACAGCTGACACTGGAACCACAGACTGCCACAAAGTAACATACCTTCTAGGCTAGCATTGGGTGCATGGGTTCTTTTTGTTTGTACATCTAGCACTGGTACCACAGACTGCCACAAAATACCATACCGTTTAGGCTAGCATTGGGTGCTGGGCCTTTTTCTGTTTATACAGCTGACACTAGTAACACAGACTGATACAAAGTACCATACCCTCTAGGCTAGCATTGGGTGCATTCGTTTCTTCTGTTTGTACAGCTGACACTGGAACCACAGACTGCCACAAAGTACTGTACCTTCTAGGCTAGCATTGGGTGTACGGGTTTCTTCTGTTTGTACAGCTGACACTGGTAACACAGACTACCACAAAGTACCATACCGTCTAGGCTAGCATTGGGTGCTTGGCCTTTTTTTGTTCGTACAGCTGACACTGGTATCACAGACTGCCACAAACTGAAGCTATTCAGGAAACCCCTTGGTTTGTGGACTTAGTCTCCACAGTCTCCTGTGGTATTTTGTGGCAAGAGCCAGTTGGGCAGGAGGGTGCACCAAATCAATGTACTAGGGTTAAAGATAACCAATCATATTCGTCCTTGACCACTTTACATCCAATGACGTATTATATGCATACACAGTTTTTCAAAAACATCTTTGTGGCTTGGTTTTGGTTGCCCGTAATTACTTTGGAGCGACCTCAATAATTTGCGGTCAGTGGGACGGCTGAGATAGATTTACACCCAGATATTTCCATTGTGTGCGTGCACAGGCTTGCACCTACTGTGCTGCGTTTCCTTTCACCTGTACAAAGAGTACAGTTTGTTTGACTCATATTTAAATTTGTTCAAATTTTCTTATCTCAGTTGCTCCTCCCAGCTATGGAGGGTGTTGTTTGACTCGTAGTATAATTTATTCAAATTTCCTTGTCTCAGTTGCCCCTCCCAGCTTTGGAGGGTGTTGTTTGACTCTTAGTATAATTTATTCAAATTTTCTTATCTCAGTTGCTCCTCCCAGTTATGGATGTTGTTTGTTTGACTTACAGTATAATTTATTCATATTTCCTTGTCTCAGTTGCTCCTCCCAGCTATGCAGAGTGTTTGTTTGGTGCTGTTGATATCCGCGATGATGAGACCGAAGACATTATGGGAGACAACCTCATGTTCACGCCGATGTACACCTACGTCCCTAACTATGAGTTCCGACAACCACCGCCTCCTTATTCCCCGGTTAGTGGTAAATGAACACCTGAGTCATCATCAAAATAGTCTTGGTTGCACCATCTTGTGTATTATACAGTGTAGTGCACATTTTAGGGGGGTGTAGTGCTTACATGCTTACCATAGTTTGTACATGCTATTTGACTCCCAAAATGGCAAGCGTGGCAGACAGTAGCCGTTTGGACATTGGTGTATGGGGGACTACTACATGTAGGTGCTGCTCCTCTTCCATGTGCTTATGAGTAAATGACAAACTAACAGCATGCACAAAAGTATTACATAAGCGCGACACGTTAAAACTCCACCTCAAACTGAAAATCAAGTAGTGTCATTAGTGTTGCTTCATTGTGCATTTTGTGTTTAGAACTGTGTTGCATCGAAGTGGGAGATAGAAACTCTTTTCACTCTACCAAATCTACCGATTTAATTTCTAGGAAATAAAACCCAAGGGCATTCATTTCTTGATATTTGTTTACACTTGATGTAATTTTCCTGGTGGAAACAAACACTCTGTTACATTTGCTTTCACCCTACTCCCCAGCAGGGGTAGCTGTTTCCTAGGAGAGGGCTACTTATAATAGTATGCAATTCTTGTATAATAATAATAATAAAGACATTTGTAAAGCGCCTAATGCAAAAGCCTCTAAGCGCATAAAGAGAACAATAAAATATACAAAGAGTGAAAGATACATTACAAGTAAGCAGATTACAAATAAGCAGCTTCAAACAAATGAGTTTTAACAGAGACTTAAAACAGTGTAAAGAACTAGCCTGGCGAATATGCACAGGAAGACTATTCCAAAGAAATGGAGCAGCGTAAGAAAATGATCTTTGACCATAAAAAATGGAAGAAGCTCTTGTAGTTGTGGTAAGCAATGACTGTTGAGATGAACGTAAAGTCCGAGTAGGGGAATAATGGTGAACAAGTTCAGATAAATAAGCAGGAGATTGATATGTTTGAGCTTTGAAAGTTAACAAAAGAATTTTATAAATTGTTCAAAACTTAACTGGGAGCCAATGCAATTTCATTAGTACTGGTGTAATATGGTGAGAACGAGGCAAGCAAGAAATGAGGCGAGCAGCAGTGTTTTGTACACGTTGAATTTTAGCGAGATTTTATCAGGGAGTCCATACAGAAGAGAATTGCTGGAATCAAGTCTAATTGTGACGAAAGCGTGAACAAGACGAAGAGTAGTAGTAGCTTCATCCAGGTAACGATGAATCTGTGCTATTTTTCTGATAGCCATGAGAGCTGCTTTGCAAACATTATCAACATTTCTACTCATGCACAATGAAGAATCCATAATTACACCGAGGTTACGGGCAAATTCAGATGGTTCAATAACAGACTGGACAATGTGTAAGGGTTGCGGAGAAATCTTTTTGTGAAACGAGATCTTAAAAATAAGATATCAGTTTTTGAGTCATTCAGAGCGAGTTTGTTGGACAAAGCCCAAGAGTTGACATCTTGAATGCATAATTCAACTTTAGCAATGGCAGAAGCACAAAATGTATATGCACTTTAAAACACTTGTACAACATTGGTAATTGTCAAAGACCAGTATCCACACTTGATGTGACCCAACATGTACATGAAATAACAAAGCTGTTAAAGTTTAAGCTCAATTGGTCTTCGGAGTCACGAGAAAACAGTGAAAAACCCCATTATATGTTTTCACTATTTTCAAACATCGGATTTTATCACGCCTGATAAAGACAAAGTGTGTTACTCATTTCCTACAAACTATAGCATTTCAAGCAAAACTATTTCAAGGGAAGTTTTCTACCATGACCATCTTTATACCATGTAAGTTATGTTCAAATCTGTGAACATTCATATTTTCAATCTTACCAATGTTGTACACACCCAGGTTTTTATACAGGATTAGTAGAGCTGACAAAATAGTCACAGACAGTGTTCATATTTTGTGGGATCAACTACATACATGAAATAACAAACCTGTGAAAATTTGAGCTTAATCCGTTGAGTGAATCAGGAGAAAATACTGAATTTCCAGCATGTAAACACATTGTCCTTAATTTTGGTTGTAACAACCGAAGTCAGCTGTTGCGTTTTTTTAAAGTTTTCAAATACAGTTTTCTAGAATATGACTTCATTTCAGAAGGAAATATTTCACCGAAAATGTGATTCTAGTATGAACTTCACAATCAGTAATCTTTCAGACTAGAATTAAACGATTATGTTTTTTATCCTTACTAATCCTGTATAATACCTTTAAGGAAAAGGAGAAGAAACCAAAAATGATAAGGATCCCAAAAGATTAAACAAGGTGTACACGTAAGGTAAGGTTTTTCCAGGCTTTGCCAGGATTAGCAATTCAAGTGTTAAAAGGATCAACCAAGTTTATCCAGAGTGAAAGGGGGCCATTCTTTATTATTTTTAATTTTCATGTTTTTTAATTTTTTTTTAACAGACCGACCCGAATGCTTCAATTTCCCATAGTTCATCAGACCATTACAGCCCCGGTGTGTCTTGACAAGACTATCATTCGATGATGCCAGAATCATTTCACAAAAGAGTTATGCTTCACCGGTTGTCGGCAATATTGTAACATCTGTAAGGTAGGCAGTTATACGGATTGTGCAATAACAGCAACAACAACAAAAGCATTACTTGTAAGCGACCAATCTTTAATAGAGATATAATAGGCAATGTGTAATGCATTACTATAGGTTTTTACTTCACTTTTTCCTCTCATAAGAGATATACCAAGACCTTGTTTAATTTGTAATGATGAAACTGTTTTGCCAGAACCTTTTTGCTACCCTATTGTTCTAAAAATATTTATTTATTGACCAAAATCACCTGATGTCATCACCATGATAAACTTAGTGCTGTTGATTGTGCCATTTTGAGAATCAGGTTCTTGTGGGTGTGTAACTGTACAATGACCACTTTAGGCAACTCTCGTACATATCTGTACTCCCAAAATGGCAGGCCATCAGCAGACATAGAAAGAAAGTTGTTTACAGTTGGTGAGGTTGCGACAGTATAGTTTTTGCGACTACTGGAAAAGATATTTTATAAAATTTGTTGTGGAAAGCTGTCACACCATGTGAGTATACATGTACATGTAGTACTGTTTTGAGTGTCCTCAAACGTTTAAATGTGAAATGCTTTTTTTTTTATATGGGTACTTTTTTCCCTTTTTTTTTTGCATTATACAACAAACGGGACCTCCGGCTTTCTGTCCTACTCGAAGGACAAAGCAACAATGATTAAAAGTCTTGCTTAAGGACACAAGTGTCAAAACTGGAACTCAAACTCACACTCTGCTGGTCAGAAACACCAGAGCTTGAGTCCAGTTGGCTTGATTGCTTGGCCATGACACATTATCATCATCATCTATTAACCACAACTTACACTTACATTGGGTGCAATGACAAATGCACCACATGACCCTGTCCATCATCATTGTCTTGAAATCCAAAATTTGAAAAGCAACAAAAATTGGGCAGATTAACTGATTAACCCACCTCACCCAACTTCCGTCCAGTTTGCCTTAAATGCAAACAGCATGCTTTGCAAATTCTGCAAGTTTGGATCGGCGTTTGATAAGGGGGATAAACAAGTCAGCAAACAGTCTCTGCTTCAGCTTACTTTTAGCATGGTAAATCTGTAGGGAAAGATAATATATGTGCTCGTAATATTTTTGTAACAATTAATGAACAATGTTGGATACTTTCTAAAAGGTTTGGTGTGTAATACAAACAAAAAATATTTAGTTAATTTGAGAGACTTGGCTTAAAAAAAAACCATCTCAGTTTTGCTTTCACTATAAAGCAGTTTTGGTGTACTTGTACATTTATGTGTCGTGGCTTTATTTGATGTTTTATCTGTTTATGGTAATTGATGTTTAACTTCATACATTTTTGTGGTTGAATACTTCTGTGGTTAAAAGGGCTTGTTAACAGTCTATGTTTAATCTTAAAGACTTACTCAATCTGTGTTTTAATCAAGAACTTACTCAGTCTGCAAAAGTTGTTCTGAAAGTGTTTCAGAAATTATTTAATCACATGTGTTCATGTACCATTTGAGGGAATGTTTTCTTGTCATGTGAGGTAATAATGATAATAATAATTTTGGGTTGAACAAGGAAAAACTGACCAGAGCGGGACTTGAACCAACGACCTCCGGATTGACGTGCCGGCACTCTACCAACTGAGCTATCTAGCCCTATGATGGCAGTCTCCCTATTTTGTCAATATCCTTGTTCGATGATAATAATACACGGTTCTTCTATACCGGGTAGCGCTTTCACACACCCGAGGGCGTCTCAAAGCACTTATTATCTCTACAAGGTATGCAGAGCTACATGTATGTTTGACTTATAAGTTTCATTTATTTACATGGCACCAAGTAATGGTTTACAAGGTGATGTGGCTCAATCTCCAGCCAACCACACCAGATAACATGCAGGTGAACCGCTTCTTTTGGTGATGAGTGTACTGGGTTCTTTTGCATTACACAACACATGGGATCTACGCACTCCCATCGAACAGATAAAGCAATAATGGTTAAGGACACAAGTGTCAAGACCAGGACTCTAACCGTCATGTTAAGTTCTTAGATACCTTTCAGTGATAACCAAGGAGTTTTTGTGTCACATCGTTTTGTCCAATGCCAGTAAATTCAGAGTTATTAATTGAAGTAGAATGACAAGTTCCATCTGTAAAGTCTGGGAAACTTTTTTTGTTGTACTTTTAAATATGTTTGAAACCGTGTACTTGGTTCATTCAATACACTGGTTGTACTTGTAGACGTTTGTGATGCGAGTGACTGCTGTATGTTCGGACACCCCTATGATTAGGAAATTACATTAAACATGTGTTTAACCGAGTGGCTCCATGCCCAAATCAGGCACTTCTCAGAAATAGTGAAATGGCGAAAAAGCAAAGACAACCAAAACATCAGCCAGGACATCAATGTGATGTAATGTCTTAAACATTCTACATGTGTGTATGTTGAGAAATACTTGCCTTATACATGTAGGCACCAATTAGATGCAATTTGAAAGCTCTTCTTGTCTTCTGTTTGATAGGCAGATCAACTGAGTTTTGAGTTTTGGGCAGAAGGGTCTTGTCTTGGCATGACGCAATGTTTTTTTTTTTGATTTAACATAAACAGAAATTGTTCAACTCCCCAAAGAGTCATGATAAGTCTGCAGTTGTTGATGAACAGGGTTTGATTTCATAAAGCTGTAAACAGAACAAAAAAGCTTAATAAGTTTGAATTGCTTAGCTAAAATGAGCAGGGGACCATTAACACGTGATGTACAACAAGCAGTATTTTGGCTGGTAGTCCATTTCTGCGAAGCTTTTCTGTGCTTAACAAACTCGGTGGTTTATGAATTGGGCTCAGGTCTGGTAGAGCTGCTTCTAAATCAAGCGACTTTGGCTCTGGCTGTGGCTGTTGGTCACAGCCAACATGATCCGCTCATACAGTAGCCACAGCCGAAGCTATCAATCCAGACACAGCCTTGAACTTCGGTTTCCAACCTTTGACAATCAAATTATGTGTAATATGTGTCGCATAGATTTGTACAAGTCGGTGTAGGAACTGATGATAATTCATTTGTACTTGACTGCAGAGCAGGCCTGGAGTTTCATCTTTGAGAGGGCAAGACCATTTTCATTTTACAAAGGGTACTTCCATTGGGAAATCTTCCAGTCTATATGAAACTTTTGAAGGGGCACCAAGGCCAAGACCAGGGGCCATGGAGGCCATGGTCTCTATTGCCTTAATGTAATTCCAGGCCTGGCAGGGTGTACAAAGCATGAGACAGCTTACAAGATGCTGAAAGCCTTTTCCTCTTAATTAAGATTTAAGATGTGCTGCAGCAGTAAATATTTGCCTTATTGCCCAACAGAGTATAGTCTCTTGGGGAAAAAAATGGCACAACAATTTTGTAAGTTGTGCTTTTATAAACTCATAGTTGGTTGGCTTAGAAATTTATGATTACTTATATTGTGCAAGTGAACATCAAGTGCCCGGTGTGTGTGAGTTTGTACCAAGTAGTAGATTGGTCCTAACAAGTTCAGCAACTTGTAAGTACAGGTGCTTTTTTTTGTAAAACTTTGTGCTTGACTTGTACATTAACCATGTTAACATTCCAATTATGAGAATGTAAAATACCATGGGAATGCAATCCATAGACTTTGTCACCTTTGTTTACAAACAGTGTGACCCTGTGCATTCCAGAGCATTTCCTGGCAGGCAAAATATGAGACTGGTCTTATGAAAACATTTTAAAATTTGTTATCATAAATTGTAGTAGAGAAGAACAGGTTCTCAGATGTGCCTCCGCCCTTCTTATTACATGTTGATGAGAATAGTTTTTTCCTCGTTGAGATGTGTACAAATCATGCCTGCGGGAAGTTTCAAGCTCTGTGGCTCTTTTGTAAACATGTCATTGGTCAGTGCAAAAATGTTGTATCTCGTTGTGTACTTGTTGTGTGTACATCCGGGCTATTTTAAGCAAGATGCAACATTTTTGCACTGACACAATGATGTGATGTAACAGGTCACATGGTCTATTATAAATAGATGGGACATTCAGTAGTGCAACTAATGTATTTGCAATAGTTCCCCAAATACATCAACAAGATTTGGGGTAATTTGTTTTTCTTTCTGAAATGTGCAAATTATTTTTTATTCGTTCGCGATATGCCATACGTTGAGACCTGTGTCCAAGTTGAGAATGAAAACATCAAATGGGATTGCTCCATGACAAACAGAAAAGTGAGTGATGAAGCCCAACTGAGAATCACTACCGTGGTTATTGCTAGGGCTGTTTTTGTTTTTTTTAGCTTAACAGGGATTTATCAAAGTCTAGGCTGAGGTTTGGCGTAATCTGTAATCTGTTTGTTACGGGAAAAGACATTTTTGCAGGCAATTCGGTTGGGGTCAATGTGCAGTCAGTAGGCTTAGTATTTTTTATGGAATGGTGATTCTTGTACTGGTTTAATATGTAAAGAAAGTGTCTTTATTGGCCATGCTTTGGTGAACAACTGTGAATATATGTACATATGTAGTTTGCATTTTGTTATTTGTTTTGTACTTATGACATGACCAGATTTTGAGGGCATTTTGCAGTGTTGAAGAAGATGTGGGTTAGGGTTTGAGTGTGTGAATCTCACTGGGTTCTTTACAAGATCTCTGTGTCCCCCTTTTACTTTCGGATTCATCAGCCTCAGTGAGCTAGTAACTTGGAGAGCAGTTTTTGGCTCAGGTAATTATCATGGGTAAAGAATCCTGTATCTAGGGGAGCAGAAAAACCCTAACGACCCTAACCTCCTGCAAAATCCAAAAGTATGCACACATAGTATGTCATGCAAACTATTTGTGACTGTTGCCTCATGCTAATGTTTGCTTTGCTGGGTATTCTGGTATTTGCAAGCAACATTTTTTGCATTTATAAAGCAACTCTCTGTGAAATTGGGCACTGGTCTTTTAATAAAACAGGACAGAATCTCTTAGGATGTGTCTTGTATGACATGTGTACATTAAGGTTGATAACAATCAGTATTGTGTACTAATTAAACATTTAATTATCAGTTTGCCTTTCATTTGGATGGTGTATTTAGTCATTGGTTTGCGTTGAACATGAGCTTAGGACACATTACCATTGGCATGTGGTAAAAGATCTATAGAATCGGTGTAATTAACGTCCAAGGTTGGCCCACACAACACTGGAATGTGGTATACGGTGTATAGAGTTAGTTTAATTAAAGTATTGTAATGTTTTATGTCAACTTAATTTTCACTGTCATTTAATCGTTGATGCTGTAAAGTACAATTATGATGCGTAATAATCTGGAAGGATTGGCATGCAGTGATAATTTAAGAAAGTATTGGCATGCACTGATGGCATGAAACACAAACTACAGTGTACATTGTACCTTGACTTTATCAAAGCTGAAAGAAAAATACATAATTAATCTGAAACAAAGTATGCTGGGCACAATGTCTGCTTACTGTTGAATTCTGCTCTGGCCCATATAATGATGTGCTTTAATACAGTGTGCTGTAAGCGGAGAATTCAGCCGTAAACAGAGCCATGGAATTGGACCTTGGTGGCATTAATAAATAAACAAGAATATGTCAGAGGGTATTGTTGTCGCCCATTGCCACCATTTTGTCTTGTTCCTTGTGTCCACTAGCAATAATGAGTACAGATTCCTATACAGAAAAAGGTTGGCATTATTTTGTCATTCCAGTCTTATCTTGATTGACATTGCACGGACATGGGAAAAAGAAGATGGCTGCTTCAATACTACACTGCTGCCATTTTGTTTATTCCCATTCATATTCATGTCAACCAAACCTGGGCTGGATGAGAGGGGAAACAGTCAGGCCCCTGTTTGGTAAAATGAGTAGCATGATGGTGGTTGCCTAATGGATTCCAAACCTCAGATTGAAGGGAATATTCTTTTGCTGATAGCATCCCAGTTTATTAATTAATTAATTAATTCAATAATTAATCAATCTATACCTATCATTAATATGAAATTAGGTTAAACCCTAACGCTCCATTTGTCTTATAATTTGTCTGTCACATTAACATGTTCAAAGCAAATAGTATATAAAGGAAAAATTGTAAACATTATTTATTGATAAACTTGGTACCTTTTAGATCTATCAATAATAAGAAATGTATACCCCCCCCCCCTTCAACAAAACAGAGAGACTGTTGTTTCAGGGTGTCTGTTTACGTATATTTTTTACTTAACTATTGTTGCCATCGGGGTCCAATGTTAAGAAAGCTACTAAGCAGATAATACATGTATGGTAGAAACTACAATGTTTAAAGTATTTCATGTATTTGGGTGATTACATGATTCTGCTCAAGCAAGTTTTTTTCTTCTTCTGAGGTTGGACCCTGTTCTGTCCTGTCCTCCTAGTTCTGGACGTTTCCCATAGATGCTTACTATGGCCTAATTGAATATTCATGTTCACAATCTATCATTTCTGAGAAAATTTTGTTCATTTTGACATTTGTGTTTTAGTGACTGAAACATGTAGTGAGCATCATCTACCTGATGCATGGCACAACATGGCACAACATGGCACATTCTATCAACAATTTCTCATGTTCTAAAATTATTGAAGGATGAAAGCGCGCCCAAAGATACTACATGTGTATCAGTTTCTGTCTTTTTAGAGTTACTGATTTTATTTCAACAAAATTGAATTTTACAAAATATTCATTTAATAGCCCCAATGTGAGCCAATGCATAGAAAGTTCATTTGAAACTTTAACCCCACCGCCAGCCACCCCATGCCCGCTTCACACTCAATGATGAGAAGAAATAAACACTGAGTACATGCTAACCAGCAGCCTCTTACTTCACCCTTCTCCCCAGCAAGCAGGGGGAAAACACAGCTGCCAACTCTCCCTGATTCTGCAGAAAATTCCCTGAAAAAAAAAATATTTCCATGTTCTGATGAGCAAATTTGAAAATATCTCTGATTATAGAAACTTTTCCCCTGTTGCACATGTATGTTGAATGGAATTCTAAATACATGTATCTCCATGATTGTTGTTGTTCAAAATCTCCCTGATTGCAAGATGCAAATGTTGGCAGCTCTGGGGTTTGCCAGGGTAAGCATTTTCAAGTGTGGAAAGGTCAACCAAATATACCCAGGAATCTCCCGGAAATTCATCTAGTGTGAAAAAAGGAATGTGTAAATAAACAACCTGCACACACAGTTCATCCGTGCGACGAGAATAAACTTGTGTATAAATTATTTGGTAAATAATCAAAATGTATTAACCAAAAAGATAAATTGAGCCAAACAGAATAAATCACTCCTTTATTTTTCTAATGTTTCTTGTTTGGGAGGTGTTTCGATCAAGTCAATGTGCACTTACTCAGATAGGGGGCAGTTTTGAATGAAGAATTGTACCTGTATAGAATTAAGATGACTCGGTTGAACTAGTAGAACTTTAGAACTTGTAAATTATTATACTTACTTGTATGTTTGGTGCAATTATTATTATTATTATTATTATTATTATTATTATTATTATTATTGGTACACGGTAATGGTATCGTAAAAATGAATGAGGTGTTTGTTTCTGGATATGAACATTTGTATTTATTGTTATTTGTTGTCGTATTTATATTTATTCCTGTATCAAGTTATAATTACGTGGCACAGACAACTAGTTATTGTTGTTGTTTTTTCGAACTGTACATCATCACAATATGTATACATACAATGTTTTTTAATAAATAAGACGCAAATATTGCAACCTGGGAAGCACTGGATTATATTTATTTGCTGTATAAGGTGTATATCATGCCTGTCACCTTTGTCGTGATCCTGTACGCAGTTATGATACATCAGGAGAAGCTTGACTTATACCAAAAAGGTACCAGACTATTTTGCCTTGCAACCTCGGTTTGGTGATGTTCCTTTTATTGTTCGAATGGATGGGGAAGCAGTTGTTGCATGACAATACCGGTTTGTTAAGGGTTGTTCCTGTAACGCACCCAAAAAACAATTGCCAACAATGTAAGCTAGTTTTTAGGTGTTTTTTTTTCGGGGGTTGGGGGGTTGGGAAGTGTTGGCAAATATACATGGGGGGGGGGGGCAAAGAAAGTAATGGGGAATCATGTTTTGAAACTAAAAATAGGGGGCCTATTCACTGATTTTCTAATTGTATGCGTTTTGAGGCATATCAGGATGCCATCGCACCTACACTTTGCTGTGTGGATTGTTCGGTAACACCATGCGATGGCATCTACACTTTGCTGTGTGGAGTGTTCGGTAACACCATGTGATGGCATCTACACTTTGCTGTGTGAAGTGTTCGGTAACACCATGCGATGGCATCTACACTTTGCTGTGTGGATTGTTCGGTAACACCATGGGATGGCATCTACCCTTTGCTGTGTGGATTGTTCGGTAACACCATGGGATGGCATCTACACTTTGCTGTGTGGATTGTTCGGTAACACCATGCGATGGCATCTACACTTTGCTGTGTGGATTGTTCGGTAACACCATGGGATGGCATCTACACTTTGCTGTGTGGATTGTTCGGTAACACCATGGGATGGCATCTACACTTTGCTGTGTGGATTGTTCGGTAACACCATGGGATGGCATCTACACTTTGCTTTGTTGATTGTTCGGTAACACCATGCGATGGCATCTACACTTTGCTGTGTGGATTGTTCGGTAACATGATGCAATGGCATCTACACTTTGCTGTGTGGATTGTTCGGTAACACCATGCGATGGCATCTACACTTTGCTGTCTGGATTGTTCGGTAACACCATGGGATGGCATCTACACTTTGCTGTGTGGATTGTTCGGTAACACCATGGGATGGCATCTACACTTTGCTGTCTGGATTGTTCGGTAACACCATGCGATGGCACCTACACTTGAATCTGGATTGTTCTTTTTGGAACTTCATCTTGCTATGTTAGCAGATAAGTTGTTTTCAGAACTTAGAAGTCCCTCCGAATTCTGAACACTATACTCCACGGTATTAGAACAAATAGCAAGACAAATTCTTACAAGAACAATCTACACAGCAAAGGTGATATCACACGGTGTTACTGCAAACCAAATACACATTGATTTTCTAATAATATTTAAAGTAAATTTGGGTTGAACAAAGAATGAATTGACTAGAGCGGGACTTGAATCTGCAACCTCCGGGTTAACACACCGGCGCTCCACCAAATGAGCTATCTACCCCAAATGTTGGTGGTTCACCTATTTTGTCCCTTGTGGTGTATTACTTTATATATAAAGTATACAGTGTCTGCACAATGCAACACTACTTTTTTTAATACAGTTGTATAGCATTTTTATTGTTACTCGGTAAGCCTACGTTTTGCCAATTCACGCTCGGGATGTTTCTGTCAACTCTACTTTAACGCACCGCGTGGCGTTGATAAAAAGGTGGGTTGGCCACAAATAAGGGGTTGTGTTTTTGTTGACTTTACCGGTTCACACGAGGGGGGTGCCCTTGCCATCGCTTTCAGTCCCCTCCATTGTTGTTCCAAAAAAGAGTCTCTTCAACTCTATTATGGGGCTTGTTATCGTTGTGTTGTTTACTCTAAGGGTTCGCTATTGACAAAACTCCATTCCTCTATATCGGGAAACCATATCGGGGTGCCATAGTGATGCACAGTGTACTATGTACTGAACCCATGAAGCTATAACATGGCGGTCTGAGAACAACTTAACTGACACCAAGTTTGATATTTTACGCAAATCTCTCATACTTTTGTGTGCCTGCAATTTGAAATTAAGACTGAACGTGACCCTCAGTTATTATAAGAAGTTAAGAAAGGGATTAAGCTACCAAGCTGAGCTAAACAGATTAGGCTACTGGGCGTTCAGCAAGCAGCCTTAGCTTTCAAAGAACACGAAGGACTTTCTCCGGGCGTGTAAACTCTTCATAAAAATAACTCCGAACGAGGACTTGCGAAGAAGCCTACACTCTGTTCCTTCTTCTATGGTTTGAGCATCAGCAGTAAGAGATCATGTAGCAAAGAATTCAGCCAGGCTGCCAGATGTGACTGATTTTAGGGTGAGTAACTTCCTATAACCTTTCAGTTCTTCCACTCTAATTTCCCGCGAAGTGCGTTTTCAGCTATTTGTGCAGTTGTGCTCAATTTATTTTTTGTGTCCAGTGCAGGAAGTCAGTGCTCTTTGATTTTTCTTTGCTGCAAAATTATTCGCTGTCTGTATTTTTTGCCGGACGTTCGGGTGAAATGCTTCGGTGGCGTGGGGTCATTTTGACGGCAGGTAAGGCTTTATAAAGGTAGAGAACACACCGGAACGTTGTCCTCATCGTTTAGGGAGAGCCACACAGGAAGACATGGCTGAGTGCTCCCGGCTTTTTGTGAGTCACGTTGCAGTTTAAGATTGGTGGGATCTTGTTGAAAGCAATACCACCCGAACCAAGATTTTTTGAAATGTCATGTAAACTGCCCAAACTATGGCTATAATAGCTTGCGGGAACAAATTTCAGTTTTGTGATGCGCTTCCTAAGCTATCAATGCTCAGTCAGATCGAAAAAAATTGTAACCATTCTATTTGGAGATTATGCAAAGCATATGAAACATACGGTGGAAGAATCTCCTCTGGCATTAAATAGATCATGGATTTAACACCTCGGCTTTTACTGTTCCGGACTGTGGTGCTATGATGTGGTTACGTAGCTTGAAATCAATCATAAATAGGAAACATGTTGAGATCCCATGTTATGCGCAATAAAATAAGGCCATAAGTATTTTACCGAATTCACTTTTCTTGTACACTATAATGTCTAGCCTAGAAAGCCGATACAAACTATGAGTGAACCACCAGCATCCCCCTTGAGTCTCAAACCAGCTGACGGGTGGAACAGCATGAGTTTATCTCGTCTGACATTCACCGGTAAAGATATTGGTATCACCAAGACCCTGGCAGCTCTCGGTATCCTCGGCCTGATCTCGATGCTGCTGGGAGGCCTCTCGGTCTTGCTTCTCTTCCACCTGAGCTACCGTCAAGACAATCCCCCGTCGGACGCAGACGCGTCCACGCGGATCGGAGGATTGGGATGGTCACTTCATTTTATAGACTCTAGTGTGGTGCTCGGAAGTCTGTGCATAATGTTGTGTTCTTGTAGTCTGGTGTCCAGTTCAGCACAGTGTTACTTTGCAGCGAAGATGCTGAAACTACCTCAAGGAGAAGAAAGGTATGAACAACTACCATTTTCTCAATTTTTAGTTTTGAATCTTAATTTTTGTTTCTCTAGAGACGAATGACACTGCCGTTTCGAAACGAACAACATACAAACACTTTCGCATATGCCACGGACAATGCACACACAAAACATTCATACAAAATTGTTCGTACAAAAAACATGGCTGATGGAAGGGAGAAAATGTCGGCATCTCGTCAATTTTTTATTTTTATAGTGTACGGACAATCGATTCTTCTCCATAAACCTCGACATTAAACTACACTCCCCTGTATGTTTTTTTGTTTAAAAAAAATTAATATTTTGTCTCTTTGGACAGAGCACATCGTTTTCTGACCGACACGTCAGGAGCAAGATTTCTAGCAATTAGTTCCTTCTTTGCCGCAGTGCCAGTATTCGTTACAGGTAATAATATTAAGTCTTATCTTTAAAAATGTAAGAAAAAACGTGAAACTCCTTGGGCTACAAAGGAGGAATATATAGAAAATATAATCGAAGAGGGGTTGACAAATCGCCATCTTTAATGGGCCTGTAGGCCTATAGTTCAATTTGTTAAACCTGACATCGGAAAGTTTGAAGTTATTTTCTCAAAGGCAAAGTATACCTTTGTTTTTTGGAATCCGATTGTTTTAATCCATGTAAATGTAAATTTATACAATAAAATTAACCTTTGAAAATTTCATTTGAAAAAGGTGGTAGTTTTTTGTTTTTTAGATATCGCCGAAAATCCGGAGCGGATATGTCCACACAGGAAGAACATTAGATATGAATAAACAATCTGAGAAGTGTTTCTGACAGATACGCTTCTCATATTCATATGTTGGGGCATAAAACCTGATATCTTTTCAACATAAAGCACATTTTTTCGAAGTGAAATGTTTCTCAAAATGCTTTATACTATCGAAAGAAGCTGATGTAGGCCTCTAAGAATACGTTTTTAGTGCCAATAATGTTGAGAGTGTTTACCAAACGTATAATATATACCTTCCCTATATTTTGTTATGAATTTTAAACTGAAAATTTGTAACACTGATTTTGATTTGGATCCGATTTTGTTTTCACTGTCTGTCTTTGATTTTTTATGTTTATTTATTTTCTTTTTTACCACATTGTTTTTCGCCATTCATTCATCAGCTTTGGCCTTGTTTATTATTCATGAGTTTCGTCTAGTGCCTGCCGTTTTATCAACTTCCTTCCTGGGTCTCGGTCTCATATTGATGCTCGCTACATTCAGTCACAGCGTCTGTTTGTGGAGGAGGGAGCAAGACCTGATCATTCGCGGAGTCGGCGTGTTTGAGTTCAACGGCACATCGGCCATCAGCAGCGTGGATGGGAGGACGCCCTTTGCATACACTAATAATGTGAATACGAAGTCTGAGACAGCGCCTGCTGCAGATAACAACTTATCAACTCTTGTGTGAAAACCAGCAGAGTCTTCATCGTTCCCCCATGCGTATCGCGCCCGCAATTGAATTGACAGATAGCCATCGTGGACATTGTGAACGAGGTTATTTTGAAGACTTTTATGAAGAACGCTCCTGTTCGTGTGAGTGTGACGTATATCTACTGTAAGCCACGCCCACTCCACACAAACTGACTCCACACTGATTACTATGCCCTATACCTTGGGCTTACTTTTCATTGGGGATTTATGCGAGACATGTTTAATATTAATTTAGACGTTGCTTTTCCATAGGCAGGTCTACGTTCTTCAAGGACTCTAAGAACGTCTCATAAGAAAACGTTTCCATAATAAGAAATGCATGTATAGAATGACATGAGGGATTTATGATAAAACTACACACCAACATAACGGGGTGCCAGTTTTGGAGCCGGTGTGGCATGATATTCTGTCCACTGGAGATGATGTCCCCATACGGCAAATAGCGCCCTCTTTTGACTCAACTTCTTCCAGCCAACCCCCATAAAGGGGGGTTGGTGGGGGGGGGGGGGGGGGGACTACAAACACATGCAGGGAGACAAAATCCCCGATGACACCAGAAGTAGCGACAACTTTGGGCGTGCAGCAGATACGCACGCGTATAGAGCAATAAGTGACTTACAGGATTGATGAACAAGAATTAGCAGTCCATCTTATATACTCGCCCGGCCCTCACTCTGTGTAAGAACAACAACAGTGAATGTGGGCAACCGTTATTAAAACGGGCACAGTGGGTATGGAGCCATCAGTGCTTGCAAAATGGAGGAGCACTCGAGCGGAGCTCTTTCAGGTTTTCTTTTTAGACCATTCCGTCATCCTTCCCTCCACCAATCAAACCCAGTCCCCACCACCACGTGGCACAACCCCACCACCACGTGGCACAACCCCACCACATAACTGTAACAATGATTAAGCTGGGAAACCCTACTACGGTGATAAAAAATGGAATTGCCACCAGAATATTAAGATTTTCCTCATAAAAAACACCACTATCTAAAGTACATGTAAAGCTTATCTTTGTTATTTTTACCGCCGGAACGTAAGAAATCTATCTATAATTGCTTTATATATCTTATAAATTGCACACATTCCTGGAACCATTATTGTCATTCGAACTGCATCAGTGCTTTGTTAATCAAACTGAATGGAAATATTCACTAAACTACATCCACAATAGAACCATTATTTAGGTGCATATATGAACAGGAAACTATATAGCTCGAAACGGCCGTGGTTGGACTCTAAACAGTAACCGGTAACATTGACCTCACTTGACCTCATCTTGAATTATCCCATCGATGAGGTCAAGCGAGGTCACTTCTACTGGTTAATCTTTTAGTGAATACCATCTCCATTGGACAGAATTGGTCTATGGTGGCTGGTTGGAGCAGTCCTTCTCGGCAGTCTCACGTCGGTTGATCGGACATCTTAAGAATTCTTCGAGTCTCAGTAACAGGTAAACCAGTACAATTATTGTGACTTCCATTCCAGCCCTCTATAGGTATCAATAAATGTATCATTTAAAAAGTTCTTCCATTAATTCCCGCGTCGAATGTTGTCAGCAGTCAAATTGTTGAGTATCTTTTTTCAACAGAAACCTCTACACTGTCTCAGAATACACTTCGACACTGCAGTATCATAGTTTGTTGAAAAAAACTGTAAAAATAAACATTGTAAAAATAATGCTTTGTTACGAATTGTGAAATAACAGACCGTCTTGTTTTCTTTTATAATAAATAAACAAATTAAATAACTATTAGAATGTTCAGTAGCTGACTTCAGTTAAGCCATTATTTTGTTGAAGTGTAGCTTTGAAGCGTCGCAAGCTTTTCAGAGCCTTTCTGGTTTGACGTGATTCGAACTCTCTAATTAATGGTTTATATTTTGTATTGGTTTTTATCAATGAAGTTCAGTAACACTCTGTGGGAAATTAATGACCTTGGATAAGATTCGAACCCACGAACTCTCTCGAGTCCATTTTGTCTTTACCGATCTCCGTAGTTCTGCAACGCCAGGTTCCAAGTCTTACCTCGGCACACACGAACTCACTCAGCTCTGTGTTGCAGTCACTCTATGGACATTCCTTTGTTCTGTGCACCGTTTAAAGGTACTGTATAGACGATGTGACCTCTGACGTCATTTGAAAATCATAACATGATGCGCGCGCATGTCGCCGGGCAAAACCTTTGTGTACTTGACAGCCAGCTACTAGAAAGTACACGCAATATTACCATGACTACGCGTCTTTTTGCCCGGCGGAACATGACTTGGACAACAGACTTGTCAACAGAGGGCGGTTTGAATGTAAACAGAGGTCACATCGTCTTATCGTTTGGTAATTTGAGCCTACTGATTGTAATCCTATATAAATTTAGGTATATACAATAAAACTACACTGTAAAAACGGCGTTTAGAATCTAAACACATTTCTAAACGCCTCGCTTGTACCCACTTTTTTCACACGTTTAGCCCTCAACATGTTTAGAGTTTGCGTTTCTGTGACATGTTTACCCCGAGACACATTTAGCCTGTGATACGTTTAGATTGAATGTGTTTAGGGTTCATAGTGAGTGCTAAACATGTTTAGAATCCAACACGTTTCAGAGAATAAGCTTAATTTTTAAACACCTGAAGAAAAGAAAAGAGAAATGTTGCAACATTCGCCTGCCTGCTTACTGAAACATAACGCTCAAGCTACGCTCGGCATGAGAATCGATAAATCATCATCATCTCAACGGGTCATCGAGATGATTTTCATCGAGATGATTTGAGGAGCAATGATGCCATAATTTCAGTCATACTGAAAACGGTCATTTTGAAGTCTCAGAATCCGTTCCAATTATATACATTTTGGGCTTTACTTTCTACCCATGGTGTGAATATTTGAAGTGCTGGCCAATATGATACAACAAAAATTTGCTTCAATTGAATTACACACATTAAAGTGTAAACTACTGCGCAGGAAAGGCTGTTATACCTACAATGGTTTTGAATAAACACCGAGGTCTATATTTGTGCATATTTAATGAAACCCCGCCCATTTCATTCTAAACAAACTGATGAATTTAAACACATACAAAACATGTTTACAAGCAAACATGTTTAGAAATATGTTTGTAAGCTAAATTGGTATCCCTTTAACATGTCAAAAAGCTAAACGTGTTGCGATCAATGCAGGTTTGAACTGGTTTGAACATTCAAATACACCAGAATGTGTGTTCATCATTTTAGTACGTTTGCTACCTGAGCAATTTTACTTGCCATGAGGGGCTAAACGTGTGGAGCATTTTTGATACCTTTGTAAAGTTACGTATTACCAAAATGCGAATTATTTTAAACCCTTTTAATTATGTGTTTATGCCATATAGCAAAAACGCTCTCCAAGGAAGGCCTATATGCCTACGTGGAAGCCTATCATGACTAGCTGATTTGTTTCTCTGTATCATTAATTGTTTTAATTTATTTTTGTATTATTTTTGAAAAGAGGGACACCATAACAATTGATAACATTTACATGGATTTTTTGTTTTGTCTTAAATACTTCTATTTGCTTAAAAATTGCCCTAAAATTTTCAATCTAGACTGTATAAATGAAAAATGTCGTTACTTTTTGTATCACGTGCAATATAAATGATCAACGCACTTGGCCCTCGAAGCATAATTAATTTCATTTTTCGCTCTAAACACCCACAAGCAGAAGAGTCAAATTTAGCATTAGCAATTCTGTACACTAAACCAAGTAACATGCACTCTCTATAACGGTTTGCCCAAACCCGTGTCGTCGTGTAAATGACGAGTATATTGACCCTTGACCTTCAATACTACTAATTAGCATTGAGTCGTGTGTGTAGAGAGCGTGCATCATGCATGTATAACATAAGTGTAGATCTACGAGCTGTACGCATAATAAGGGTTCAACAAATTGGCTGTTGGCAAGTGACTGCGCGTGGGAAAACCTTTCTCTAGGATTCTAAATGTTGTTATTGTTTTAGACCAACAACACATGATGTCAACATACATCACTTTGTAAGGAATTTATAGACAAGATGAGTGAAGCAACAACGACGCTTTCAACGAATATCACGCCCAGTGAAACTTACATCGAAGGCTGCCCTATATATGTCATTAACAAATATGTCTTGCCGAATCCATGGGATGATCCTATATGGATATTGACCAGTGCCTTCGTCATATTTACAATGCAGTCCGGTAGGTGAACATTAAATCTCTCATTTTAAAATGATGTCGTGTTTTGTAGGCTGTCTGGTTGTACCTTGTATCTCAGTTGCACATAGTAATAACATGAGTTTTAGTCAACCTATCGTATGTTTTTGTATCGTTGTTGATCGAGTTTCCACCGTGGTGGCGCTTATGCAGATGATCGAAACAGGCCATCAATAACTTGAAAAATGACTTAAACTATACATTTAAACCAGATGGATCATTGTAATATTTTATGTCCAATCAAAAGCTATAGTTGTTTGTTTAATTAAGCAACCTTACCTTTCCAGTACATTCTCCGTATTATACTCATCACTAAAAATTAATCACCACCTGTTTATTAGTTAATAATAATTGTATAACTTCCACCCTTGGGTAGTATGATAATTTACTCGTTAATGACATTGCGTTTGTAGTAAAGTAACATGAATCTGCTCAACAGAGGCATGGTGAGCTGATTCCTTAAACTACAAATTAAATATATCAAAATCAAAGACAAAATAATAAACATTGTTTATTATCACTGAATTGTATCCAGGCAACTATTGCGCGATTTATTCTTTGACGGCTTCTTTGTAAACAAGTGTGTTTAAAACAAGGCTACCCTTTGTATTTTGAAGTAATCATTTAATAGAGAGGTGCTTTTTTCTTTTCTTTTCTTTTTTCCAAAAGTCAATACTGATATGATTACCGGCGTATAATAGTTGAGCGTTCGGCATCGGCAGGGTTGAGACCTATATTTTATCACCTTGAAAAGAATTCCCGTCTTGGCTGTGCTGATTCACGTAGTCCATGGCAACCTGCGCTCAGAATAGTATATTTTATTCATGACAAAATGTCATGCAATCTGTTTGGTAACAACCTTTCATAGGTCTACGATGACGCAGATTTGATGACGGAAACGCCATACAATCAGAAAATACAAATTTATACTTTTTATTGAGGCTATACAGCTTCATGTAGCCAAGATTATCACCAAATGAGCATAGTGACGTGCACTAAATACAATAAATCAATCAAACAAAAACGTGTGTGTTTTTAAAAAGTGAAACAAGAAAGAAAAGTTTACAGTAACAAATATTAATGGTAGAATATTGGCACGTCATTTAACTTAAGGCAGGGAAAACAATAAGATTAAAATCCATAATAAGTTGTACTTCATAATTTGATTATGCATGTATAATTTAAAGGTTGTTATTACAAACAATCTTAGGGCTTTATAGAATAAAAAGGTTTTAATTTAACTCAAGTGTAGAACAGAGTATAAGCAGGTAACGATAATAGAAGTGCTGATAATAAAAAATATGGCGACCGGACGTGAATTCAGAACATTGGCGTTGTATTAGTTGATGTATTCACCTTCCAGTCTAAGCTATGTGATGAAAACGAGGCTGGGGGTGGTATACTAGGCCGACCCATTCGTTGTGTTTGATATACTTGGATAATGTTGCAGACGATGTAATTAACATAAATGGTGACGTCATGATAAAGGCACCAGAGCATGCAGCTGTACTCGATGCCTGGGGATTGAAGAGGTTGTGGGTTCATCACCACTGTTGATTCCATCATTCAAATGCCCTTGTTATACGAGAATTGTTCGATTAAGAAAGCAAGCTATTATAGTCTTTGATTTATAAGAAAGCAAGCTATTATAGTCTTTGATTTATAAGAAAGCAAGCTATTATAGTCTTTGATTAAGAAAAGCAAGCTATATAGTCTTTGATTAAGAGAAGCAAGCTATAGTCTTTGATTAAGAAAAGCAAGCTATAGTCTTTGTGTAAGAAAAGCAAGCTATAGTCTTTGATTAAGAAAGCAAGCTACAGTCTTTGATTAAGAAAGCAAGCTGTAGTCTTTGATTAAGAAAGCAAGCTATAGTCTTTGATTAAGAAAAGCAAGCTACAGTCTTTGATTAAGAAAGCAAGCTAATCTTTGATTAGGAAAAGCAAGCTACAGTCTTTGATTAAGAAAGCAAGCTATATAGTCTAATTTGATTAAGAAAGCAAGCTACAGTCTTTGATTAAGAAAGCAAGCTATAGTCTTTGATTAAGAAAGCAAGCTATATAGTCTAATTTGATTAAGAAAGCAAGCTATAGTCTTTGATTAAGAAAGCAAGCTATAGTCTTTGATTAAGAAAAGCAAGCTACAGTCTTTGATTAAGAAAGCAAGCTATAGTCTTTGATTAAGAAAAGCAAGCTACAGTCTTTGATTAAGAAAGCAAGCTATAGTCTTTGATTAAGATTAAGAAAGCAAGCTATAGCCTTTGATTAAGAAGGCAAGCTATATAGTCTAATTTGATTAAGAAAGCAAGCTACAGTCTTTGATTAAGAAAGCAAGCTATATAGTCTAATTTTATTAAGAAAGCAAGCTACAGCCTTTGATTAAGAAAGCAAGCTATAGTCTTTGATTAAAAAAAAAACCGGCAACATCACCCGTCTTCACGACTCTTAAATGTAGCCCGGGCTTACATAACTGCAACTCTGTATCTGAAAGTAGGGGCCACATTTAAGACAGGCCCACCCGAGGTACACTGTATGAGTACATTCTGACCCTGGGGCTACGTTTAGATCTCGACCTACATGTAGAGGCTGAACACCGTGCATCCGCCAGTCCTTTGCTAGCAATTCACCAACCAAAGCGTGCCTTGTCTAAACAAAGGCCCAATAATACATGCTTGCTATTCTTGTCATCAGAGCCCGTGATCAATAAATCACACTCTACATACATACATTACTCGTGTACTGCAAACTGTGGCCGGTATCGATTCAGCGAAAGCTTGAAATCTTTCCAACTGCAACAAATTTACCAATCAGTTTTTAAGCGGAATGAGCGATGGAACAGTATTCTATTCAGAACCATAACGGAGTCAGTTAGACATAATGCCCTCCACCTTCTTGATATGTCCTTTTTAAAACTACATAGTTGTTTACATTGTTATATTTAAAAGAGTTGTCAATATATAAATGTTACCTTTGCACAACATTTTTGCAGCATGGTAATTGGGATGATAAACAATGTTTGATATATGTATGCTCCCCAGAAAGAAAATAAGCTGTCATATAATATTTTTGAGGGAAATAAAGTTACAAGGAAATTTACAATCTTCTCAAAGGTGAAATACATTTTAGGTTTCAAAAAGAGTCAAATCAATGTTCAGTGTTGTAGTCAGGTACTTTTCTGTCGAGTATCAAATACTGCCAAGTACTAAAGGTGGCCGAGTAGTATACTTGAGAGAGATTACTTACGAGTACAATGGTCCAAGTATTCTGATATCTGCTTAAAGGGTTCATGTAGGGAAAAATACACCTGAAGTTGTGAAGACTTATTCTAGTTTCAGGTTTGACCAACAAGGATGTTTTCTGGAGGTTTGTATTCTTAGTGCTTTCGTAGCACGTGTTTAGAAAAGAAATGACCCACATTGGGTCCACTTCGTTTTAAAGGTATATATTGGTAGCTACTCAAAAAACTAATGATCATGAAACTTACTTTGGGAGAAGTACTGCAGCTATTGATATTATAAACTATTTTGAGAAAGGATTCCCCTCGAAGTGAAATGGTTTAGATAATTGTTCACCCATAACAACACATGATTGTGAGAAGCAATTCATGCATGAATTTATTTCTCAGATTTCTGGGAGGGTTGGTGTCCGTTCGCGAATGCTGCGGCCAGATATGCGGTTGGTACCCGCTGTCACATCGCTAAACGTGCATGGATTCGACCGACGTTCTTGTAAAAAAAAATACCACGACAGTTCCTTTTTTTTGCTGTTTTCTCAGCAAGTAGATATACTGTATTCAGCTGAAACTTTCACATGCGACCTTTATTGTATCTTTCTTTATGTTCCCTATACACAAGCATGACAAAGACCAATCTATGACCATACCTTCAACGTTAGCGTCAGAGGCCTTGCTTACAAAATAATGCGTTTCATGCATACTATAGTAACCTTCATTAATCTGCAAAGTACATCCACTGAAGGAAAATAATTAAGAACGGTGGGATTTGTGATGACAATAATTTATCAGATTATTTGGCAATTACGTTGTAATGTGCTGCAGTTGAGATTAATTTAAACCTGATACAAATTAGGTTCACAACCAAGTAAGGGTACTTTGTTCTTCATAGGAAACAACTTCAGGTCTGCCTGTTTGAAATTTATGACTAAACCACAATTTTCAAAGATCCTGCTGTGGCACGAACCGAATTTGTTTTCTAATATAATTTTCGAACTGTTGTTGTTTCTGCCTTTTTATGTTTCCTTATTTTTATTCCAAAGTAAGACATACACAACTTAATGAATTATTGTCTAGCCTTCAACAATTTCCACAACATTCATAATTACTTCATAATAAAAGTAAAATTAAATACAAATTGAAATTTAGACAAATTCAGTGTTTAATATTTTTGTATTCTGAGTTTTTTTTTTATTATTTACAATTTCAATCTGTTATGGAGACCTCATGATATTAATTGTCGCTTCCAATTTTGATTTTTTTGTCAAGGATTTGGTCTTCTGGAAAGTGGCACAGCTACATCCAAAAACGAAGTGAACATTATGGTGAAGAATGCAGTGGACGTAATCTTTGGAGGTATTACCTATTGGATGGTTGGGTATGCATTCAGTTTCGGCGAGGACAGTTCGCCCTCAAATTCCACAATAAATGACAACAATTCATTTGCTGGCTTCGGGAACTTTTTTCTGGATGTGGACATGGCCTCCAATAAGACCGGCGACCTGTACTCACATTTTATATTCCAGTTAGCCTTTGCCACAACGGCTACAACTATCGTCTCCGGAGCGATGGTGGAACGAACTCGCTTGGAAGCGTACATCATTTTCTCAATGCTGAATACATTTGTGTGTAGCTTTCCCTCCCATTGGGTCTGGGCTAAAGCCGGATTCTTACGGAACTTGGGAGTACTGGATGTTGCCGGCGGTGGCCCAGTGCATATCGCCGGCGGGGTGACCGGCCTTGTAGCTACCTTAATGCTTAGACCTCGGCATAGGAGATATAAAACCAATGACCCTCCACCTATGGGATCACCAACTAATGCCATACTGGGAATGTTTATGCTATGGTAAGTGCTAAATTTAAACCTCTCTCATGGCTAAACTTCAAAATCAGAAAGAAAAAAGCCATCGTGTAACAAACAGCAATAAAGATCATTTAAAAAAATTAAAAAAATGATCGCGGAAAAACAGTTTTATAAATTCAAAATGGTTCAGTGTTGTACATCGGGAAGTTCGACCCTCGGATAGCACAAGTAGTACAAGTAGACTGGATAGTACAGTTAGTGACCCGGAGTTTCTCAAGTATTAAGAATTTATTACACATCCGGCCCCTAAACGGCCCCTAAATGTAGCCCGTATGACCTAAATGTAGCCCCAATCTCGTACATTAATTTAGCCCTAATCATGTACCTAAATGAAACCCGATAAGTCCTACACTAAGAAACAAGTTTGGGTTTCATAAAAATCCTTATATTCACAATTCCTTCTATGATCCAATTGCCAGAGTGATGGATACAGAAGGACTGGGGTCACTAGGCCCATTGTATAAATATCAAAGGGTCAGGCATTCCAATGTTACCCAAGCCAAAACAATCTGCTGTGGGAGTGATAGGAGAAGAGGGTATCGGCAGATTGAGGCCACAGAACAATAACTGGTCTGGTACAAGTTTGTGGGCAGCAGTAAAGACGGGGTATAACCCTTCGTAATTTTCAAAAACCAGTATTCTCACTATTAGTGTATCCAAACATATGCACTAAATAACAAACCTGTCAAAACTTGTCTCAATTGGTCATCGAAGATGCTATAGAAAATAATGAAAGAAAAAAAAACCCCACCCAAAACCCCCAAAACAAACTTAAAACACCCTTGTTGGATAGAATTGTGTGACTGCTTTCCCAGATTCAAATATCTGGGTGAAAAATTACCCCTTTCTTTAAAACTACAATACCCCAAAGGGGCTGGTTTCTAATAATAATATCTACAGGTTCCAGTGCTCTTTACCTAGTAAGTTTTTACGATCAGTGATTTCTGGAGTAATTACCAAAAGTACACGCTGCCTTTAAGGTCTCGAGCATGATTTAGGGGCCACACACCCGCCAAAAAATATATATTTAAATTCAGAGTTTTACGACATGGCCAGTGCAGGCGTAACAACTTTTCCGGTGCAAACATCTTAAAGATTATCTTAGACAAGAAAGCTTGGAGCTGGTTGATTTTGCCTGTACATTTAGACTTGTCAAACTGTTATGAAATCATTTTTAATAGTAATGCTTGCTTGTAAATAAAACTGAAATCTGTTCTGACACCAGTGAGTTCAATGCCGCAAAACACCTACGAAATAGTAGTACAACAAATAATAACTTTATATCGATTTTGTTTTTTTGAAATAGTTTAATGTTCTCCATTTCTCCAACATCGAAAAACAATGGCAGGTATAGATATAGAATGTCACATGTTACTAGCTAAATTTAGTATAGGAAGACACGATAGAGAAATTTGAGATTTGGAAATTAATGTCAAATGTTGAAAACTTTTATTTTCAAGGATCGAGTCCCATGAGAAATAATTTATTTTGAAATGACGTCTTACTATGGCGAAAAGGGTAGGCTATTATTTGGAATCAATCTTGCTCCGATTGGATTTTCGAAGGTTAGTAAAGCAGAGTAACGTCATAACCCGAGACCACCGCGAATCCGGGGCTCAAAATTAACACTCGACCGCAGGCCAGAGGCCGGTGATTTTAGCATCGGGCCAGTAAACTCATGGCTGGACAAGTCCAGCAGTCTTGTTTTCAAAACAAAACAGTTTTAAACTGTGTAGTTTTTTCTTCTTATGTTGATTATGGTTCAGTGAACATTTTGAGCTTCAAGCCCTGCGGTCCTTGTGGATTTAGTCCCATCAAATTCGAACCATGGACAACTGCCACCCTAGTTAGCCATTTCTCAAAAACATTTTAAGGATCCCTTTAAAACAATGTATTTGACTAAGCAATTCCAGCGGAAATGTTAACTGAGTTGCCAAACATGCCTAATCATGGGATTTGAGACATTGCATGATGAGGTATCAATGTATATTCGGTAACACCATGTGTACATATATACTTTGCTGTGAACAAATCTACACAGCAAAACAAAAAGTACAGATGGTGTTACCGCAAACCTTAATATTCTTATCTGACGTCAAGACGCAATGAAAAATACCATAATATAATCCGTTGGTTTGTCTTCGAACTTCTTTTTTCTGTTACGCGTATACAAAGTAATTGTGTTTAAATCCA
The DNA here is from genome assembly GCA_037783415.1 of Leptasterias polaris. Taxonomy (NCBI): domain Eukaryota; kingdom Metazoa; phylum Echinodermata; class Asteroidea; order Forcipulatida; family Asteriidae; genus Leptasterias; species Leptasterias polaris. The sequence goes on from JAZGTN010000022.1 coordinate 9,558,936, forward strand.
GTCATAGTAGGGTCTGTATACGTTTGGTAAGGACTACGAAAATTAATGCAATAAAAACCTACGGCAGCTTTCAATAGTATAAAGCATTTTGAGAATCATTTCCCTTTGAAGTAGTGTGGTTGTGCAAAAAGATATCAGGTTTTATGCCCAAAATTTGAATCTGAGAAACGTTTCTGTCAGAAACGTTTCTCAAATTGTGTCTTCATATAGGGAATATTCTCCGGTTTTTCGGCGATATCTCAAAAACGCGACCACCCTTTGAAGTAAAATTTTCACAATATTAATCTATTCAGTGCCGATATAACCGTATTTCTGCATGTTTTTATCGATGAAGAAAATATAGAAAATGTAATTTTTCAGTGATGTACAGGCGTTATACATGCCAACTTTAGAGAATTAATATTCATGCCACAAGTAAAGTCAATTGGTAATCTGAATCATGGTCTGAGCAACAGCAACAGTAAAAGCAACAGCAACAACAGCAGCAACATCAACAGCAGAAGCAACAGCAGAAATAACTAAACACAATTAAATAAAACAAAACAAACAGACAAACAAGCAAAAACAACCCCGAACAAACAAACAAATACACAAACAAGCCCAAAACAACGAAGAAGAAAAAACCCCCAAAACTTTCATTTATCAATATAATATTGCGGGTATGAAGTATTCAAATATGACGCCATGTTATGTAACCACGATAGGCCACCGTGGCTATTAAAAAGGGACCGGGTAAAGCAAGCCCTAGTTTGACACTTCTCTCTCCCGGGGGCTGCGGGTTGGACTTAAGCCTACAACCATTCAAGATTATTAATTGCTGACGGTGAGGTTGGGGAAGGACTGGATGTACTTTTGCGTTCAAATATTAATATTAAATATCATGGTCGATTCATGGATCGATTCACCTTAACATCGCCATTATTACGTAGTCGTTGTTGTCCATCTCCCTGCTTGTAGGAAGACGCAAATCCCAAATGGAAACTTTGCGCAGGACTTAAGGGGACCACTCTAGTTTGGCTTCTCAGCCTCGGTTTGGACTAGATAATTGAAAACATGTTTATAATTATGTCGAACTAATTCTGAATGAAATTCGATCGAAACACGTCCCTGGGTCTCAAATCTAAAAAAAAACTTTTCTTGGTCCTTCTCAATTTTGACTGGAGATTCAATTTAAAACGACACTGACCTAAACTAGAAAGACCACCCCCTTAAAAAACAAACAAAAACAAAACATTAACAACAACAACATAGACCGAAGCAACTTTTGTTTCGCGTACCTATAAACCAATACACGTAAAATCATTGTTATTGACATGAACTATACATGGAGAGCCCCCTTTTTGAGGGATTAAAGTATCACCAGATAGCCTCGATTTAGTCTTTGAACTTTTCAAAATTAAAAATAAACAATAATAGCAAATAATTAAACAGTACATTAATTATTATTAAGTTTGAAGTCCACTCTATTGTCGCCATACTGCTCACGTCATGTACCCGTAAAAAACGGTACTTCATTAAAACCCAAATTAGCAAAACTGGGTCGTGTTTTTTTCTTCAGCTATTTAACAATGTACCGGTATATTAACAACTGTAATAACAATCTTAATTTATTTATTTATTTATTTATTTATTTATTAACCAAATCCAACAGCGATCAAGTCGCCAATAACAGGATGGTATAGAGTGAAGAGAAGACAATGAAGGAAGTTTCAGTTTTAGATGTGGGAGGAAAACCCCAGAGAATTATTCCAGGGAAAACCCACGCGATCAGGCAGGGACTGAAAACCCAATCCACATAGTGCCCCAGGTGGGATTCGAACCGGGGTCCCATAGGTGGAAGGCGAGGCAAGATACCACTACACCAACCAACCTTAACCATTACACTATGTATTGCCAAAACGGCCTGATTTATTTTACAAACTTGCTGTAGAGTAGAGACTCGCTCCAAACGTGACCTGTATTATTACTAGAATGACATTAAAAACTAATGTTCCCTTTCTTTATAAATGAACTCTTTAAACCCACTCCTGGATCCTTGAGTGGTTAACATTAATAGCTTTCTCCATCCCGTTCTTTTTAACATATCCCCATTGTCCCCATTCGAAAAAAATCAATTAAAAACACACCGGGAGGTATATACCTATATATATATATGATATATATATATAACAACTTAATACATCTCCATAACAACAATCGAATTGTGCGCATGTGAAGACATGAAGTGTGTGTCTTTATAAAAAGTTGTCAGTTGAAAACAATTCTCTGAATAACTTTAAAGAGCCCTTTCAGCTAAAAACTCTTATGATGTACATAATTGATGAAATGGTTTTCAGTCGTCTCTTGTGTCAAACTGACGCAGAATCCGAGTCAAAATCCAAGTTGTCAACCAGATTCCGGGTCAGTATGAGACCCAGAAATGGAACAGGTCCCCTGGGGGCACCGAATAAGGGTCAGTCTGACCCAATGGGACAGGCCCCCCTCGGGCACTGAATCCGGGTCAGTCTGACCCAGAAATGGGACAGACCCCATGGGGCACTGAATCTGGGTCAGTTCTGACCCAGGAGTTTTGTTTAGAGCGTAGCCTTCATAGACTAGTAACCCATGATTTGCCTTGCCATTAGGAATTATTGACAACATATCTTGGGTTTTATGTGTCACCTCATCTAGGTGTCCAATGCTTTTTGTTTTGCCTCTCGTGATCAGGAAGCCTAAACTATAGCATCGTAGGAATCATCAATAAGGAGTCTATTCCTCGTTTCAGGAAACCTAAACTAGGTACCTTTCCATTTAGCTCTGTATTCTATAATTTGTTTCTGGAGTTCTCTCCTTTGGCAGACTTAATGGCAGACCAGTTAAAGCCATTGTTTTGGAAATGTGTGCATGTTCAAAATGACGTAAACAATGGAAATTTACCTGGTAACTCTGCTGCCACCTAGCGTTCAATTGTATAGTCCTTTCCTTCGAATGTATCCGTGACGTCATCGACTAACCACGGCCCATTCTCATAGAGCTGTTTAAGCAACAAATATTACTTAATAACTTCCTGCTTAGCCGAAATTAGCAAGATACTAGTCGCAAATAGAACATGTGACTTTTGGGGGCTTATTCTGGCAAGCATACTTTTGCTTTTTTGTTTAGCTCTCTGAAATTGGGCACTTCTATTCTCGTCATCTCTAACCAGTCATTCTAAACATAAAAATTTAGTCCCGTGGACCCGCCCTATGGCCAATTGTGGAATTGACATCCCAAATGAAAACACCCCTTTATACGAATGGAAACTTCCAATAAGGCAATCATCAATCTTAGACAAAAAAGTACTTACATTTATAGCGAAAAATTAATATTTTCAAGTCTAAAACTACCCGAAAGTTTCCAGGTTGGAAGTTTATAGCCCCACGGTGAGTTATGGATTACATGTATATTGTTAATAATCCTTTTAGACAAAGGCTATAATCTGATGAACATTCTACCGAGCATAAAACTCGGGGATGTTTTTTTTTTTATGTGAACATATCCACAAAACTGAACTCGTTAAAACGACATTGCCTACTAATTGTGTACCGTACTAACCTTATGGCATGAAAGCGCCCGTCATCGCGTTTGCGCAAAGCAGTCTGCAAACCAACGACCTTGCCAGTACTAATAATTCACCTTACAAATTAATTAATCAACATCCATTCAGTTATAAACCATTATCGTTCATCACTTCGGTTTACAAAAACCCACCTAAACCATATAAATATGAATTTACTAAGGGGGGAAAAAAACCTTTCATGTTCCATTACCGAAATATTAATAAGTACACTGTCATTAATAAAAGGTAATTGATGTGGAAATTAGGAAGTCGTGTTGACTAGTCCTGCTGGCCTCGTCAACATGCATTCCCCGCTGTCAGGCACTCGTTATACTAAATCATTACTTTAAATGTAATTATCAGAGATGGTATATGACATTGTCCATTGCTTTAATGGTTATTGTTTTAAATTGTTTTCAATTTATATTCAGTAATTGTGTCCATTAAACACTGAGAATGTGTACCTAGATGTCTGTTGCAGTTCCGGTGAAATTTTATGGGTTTTTTGTAAATATCAAGCTGAAATATACTAAAAGTCTCAATATTCTGTTTGGTGGAAAATATATTTCTTTGCTGAATGAGCTCGAGTAAATCATCGACTGTCCTTAAATACGGAGAGACGTATTAACAAATGCAATAAACTTAAATTTAAATAGTAATAGTAATGATGAAGTTGGGTTCATCAGGTATGAAATAATTAATGTAGTACAAAATGTGCAAACAGAAGATTAAATATATATTTACATATAAACCTATTTATGTAACACATGCAACACAGTTTAACCTGTTGGATTAACAAAAAGCCGGTTGAGATTGTCAACGAATTCAAGTACCTGGGCACAATAAGTGACGACAAACTTAAACTGAGACAAACACAAACACAACCCGAATGCCACCCGAAGAAGTAGCAAAAATAAATGTACGGAGATTTAAGTGGAATGTTACAAGAAATGCAGTCAAAGGGGTTACTATGCATCTGTCACGTTAGCAGTTTATCCAACGGTTACCATTTTTTTCAGAATACCCAAAACCACCCCAAAATGTTTCAACATTTGAATAGACGGGGTGCTGAAAAAAAATTGATTAATTTGTTCATATCTTATTTTTTTCAGAATAGATTTTCTTTTTCATTCACATGTTGAAAAACTTTCTGTTCTAAAAAGTTACAACCATTCATTCGGAAAAACAGATAACTTTAGAGTAGAAAAGTGTTACACTTCATTCTCTTGTCATTTGTCTGACGTTTTGGAAACCCCAGAAGTTGCTTTTATCGAGCCCGCTATCGAAGTAGGCCCAGTACAAAATCCCCGCCAAAACGTGAACGTATTTTTACCGTTGTTTTCACCGAGGCGTGCACACCTCAATTTGACAAAATGTCTACAGTTTATACTATTATTTGTTTTTCTTCTACTCTTTCAAACCAATTTAAACCACCGCCTAGCTGGCCCTTAACAAGCGGTAGCTAATAAAAGAGCATCGATTCTTGAGAGAAATGCCACCAAATAAACATCGGATTTTCTCCCCTGTCAGACACACATGCTTACGAAATTTAACTGGTGAAAAGTTCATTTCACAGACTTTAGGTCAAATACTTCAGTGTAAAGATGTTTGTCCGCACGTTTTGCTGTATCAGATTTCTATGATATGACTTGGAGTATTGTACCCAGATGCATCAAACCGAAAAGATGTAATTTTTCTGGAGTGGGAACAAGTAAAGACATCTTATTACAGCGGCGGCGCATAACCTGTTAATCGGGGAGGGGTGGGGGTCAAAAAGAGATTGGTGGGGGAAGCTTATAAGTTTTAAGGGGGGTTCTAAACATTTAAATTTCAAATTTAACTTTGTAATGCTGAAAATGACAGAGGGTTTTTCTTTAGCTGGGTGCGGGTGCAATGGTTTGGGGTTAAATTTAATCTCGGCCATTTGAGAAATGGGGAATGTTTGCAATTGGGGAATTGTGTGTGGAGGGGAGAAGGGGGCAAAGAGAGAAAGTAGGGACACCCCTCACTATTACCTGACTGACACGGCTACCCACCACTTAGTTACCGTACTGTATCCCTGGATATAGGAACAGACTGCCTGCATTGGTTGCCATCGCTGAGTTCAAACGATCAAAACGTCCGCGCGTGTACACATTTTGCGTAACTCTCAGCCATTGATAGGATTTCAATGACCTCATCTCAATGAGGGCACTGTTTTGAGACGGCTTGTGACGTCATACCACTATCCTCGAATGGGAAGTTTTTTCATCTTTCTATGATACTTTATCTCGGCAACATGGAAATACGGATGTTCACTTTAGTTGGCTGTACTTGTGTCTCTTCGATAACCTCTCTTACGTAATAGATGACAGGTTGTGTTTTGTTTCATAATTTCTGCAAGCTGTGAAACTTGTCTTAAAGCTATGTCGAAACTCTATACCAATAGCACGATGTCATTATCTTAAGATGGTCTATCTTGGAATCTTCTTGACCCGATGTCGACATCTTTTTGATATAAATGCGACATTTAAATGACCTAATTTAACTAAAGAATTGTTTTTCTCTATGATGTCTTTATCAAGGGGTCTAAGGATCACAGCAAGTCGGATGGTACTTCAAAAGCTCCGTAGAAACGCTGAGTTTTTTTTTTTTCTAAAGAAAACGTTTCACTCTCACAACCTAAAATGGGCAACTCTTGCTGAAATGTGAAGTCTGCACTGAACGCCATGTTAGTAAGCAACACGTTTGATGTTGTATTATCGGTTGCACATCTTGCGCCTTGCGGCTCTAAATGATCTTTGCACGGATGGCCTTTCAGAAGCTCCGTACAAACGCTGAGAACAGTTTTTGTTTATAAAGATAAAATGGCACTCTCACAATCAAAATAAATGTGAAGTCTGCACAGTACGCAATTGTAATTCACACAGCTTAAATACACGCTGAAATACACATCTTGGGAGAAAGTGTAGAAAATCCCAGAGTAAACAACGACAGTAACGGTACAATCTCGAATAACAAACCGCCATTATATTTGATTACATTTCAACAGGTAGACTTTTTGACTGTATTTTAGGAAAACCCAAAGGAAAAGAATGAATGTAGGTATTCCTCACAAACCAAAGACGTGGTATTATTGCGGGTCTAAAAAATAACGAGGACATAAGCTCCTATAAGTAAATAACGGTTTGAACCACACTATCGATCTGGAACTAAGAGAGACACGTGCCATGCTACGCCATATTAATAACCCACAAGGCAGGTCACAGCGGTCTATCGAATGTTGTATTATGTACCAAGATTTAACATGAAGACCCCTTTTCTAAGACCCAATTAGCCCCTGTTTTTTTTATCATATAATTTTTTTACAACTTTCTAAAGTTCTGTTTTATTTTTATGTAAACAAATTCATCTACATAATTTATCACCAATAAATGGATAAAATGTATTCAAATTTACCGAGCAAAAGTTTGTTATTATGTGTGCATTATACTCTTCGATGATTGGAAAGATACAAATCAGAGTAATTATTCCTTCCTATTTAAGACCTTGTTCGATAGTTAAATTGGATAGTCAATAACTCTTGCTTCTTTGTGTAGCCATTGTCAATTTTGGTATCTCTCGTTACTTAACAGCTGACCTGCAAATTGGTTAAATTGAATTTAAATTCGGATTCAGTTTGACCTTTTTTGTCTGTGTCATTTTCAAATAGTTTTCGGGTCATAATGACCAAGAAACGGACCAGGCTCCACGGGAAGGTTTTAGATTGTGAGGGCGAGCAGATATTAGTACGGCCTATGGTTTGTTGCATACGACTCACAATCTGCTGTGAAAGGGAATGTTCTGGTCACGTGCAAAGTTCGGCGGTCAACGACAAATGGACATCAACAATTTCAGCTATTCTTAGGTAATTTTCCCATCCAATCCTTGGATGCAAATATACTTAGGTGCAAACATCTGGAAATGCTAAACCTAGAAGGCGCGTTTGTCTTTAGTACTGTTTGTCTTAATTTAGCAACACACATCGGAAATTTTTGATGTATAAAGGATGCAATATTATATTAAATATATAGATTATTATTTTTTTTAAAACATTATCTTCAATATTATGAAAATAAGATTGCGTTTTTGATGTAACGATCGAACTACTCTACACTTCCCCGCAGATTGAATTACGCTTGTATATATTTGCAATATAAACATAGTTACAAATGTACACAACATCTATTTATTCTGGACGTTTATTTGATGACAGGGCGTGGTCTGTTTCCCGTCTCTGATGGCGCTCAAGTGACCTTGTTGCCCCCAAAGAGTGACATTGTTGTTTATGGCAAAGGGTACTCGCGTACCAATTTTTTATAAGATATAGCTGATGACTGAGTATAACCTCTGTGCTAAATAAATAGAATAATAAAACAATAAATTAAATTACACCACTACGGGATTTCGCGAACCTGCTTGATCTTTGGCCATTCGGCTCCAGAATAAAAAGTGTGTAATGATTTGATTTTCGAGGCATAATCAGTCTTGTTTGCCGAAGCTTGTAAATGGTCACCATGCCAACCGACCGTGCCAAACAAAGTGATTCTGCGCGGAGAAGAGGACGGACAAATACTCAGTCTTCCCTCAATTCTGCCCTTTTAGAAAGTAAATGCCTTTGGGGGGGGGGGGGGGGGGGGGGGTGACGACGTTGCTTTTGACCCTTGGACTGTATACATTTACACTAAACATGCCGACCGTTTTATAAACTATGGTGAGGGAATTGTGTCCATGGGTGGAATGCGACCTGTCTCGCTGGGTAGTGAGTTGTCTATTCATAGACTCTATCATTGTCGTTTGTTGCATGTGTAATTACGGTGGTTAACAGAGGTCATGAGTTATGGATGTTCTTTAAAGGGGGAGGCTGAACTTTGGTTACTCAAAACAGTAATGACCATAAAAACTTATAAACTTGGTAAAGAGCACTGGAGAGCTGTTGATATTATAAAACATTATTAGAAACGACACTCTTTGAAGTAATGCAGTTTTATAGAGAAGGAGGTAATTTTTCACTGAGGCAAAATTGAATCTGAGAAAGGCTTCAGGCATAAAGCCTTTCTAAGGCATCTCTAGTAAAAGCACACAATTTTATGAACAAGGGTGTTTTTTCCTTTCATTATTTTCTTGCAACTTTGATGACCAATTAAGACCAAATTTTCAAAGGTTTCTTATTGTGTGCATAAAGTTGGGATGCATCAGAGGAAACTGGTCTTGGACAATTTTTAAAAGTATACCATGCTTCACCCTAGGACAAAAACGCGGGAAATGGTGCAGTGTTCCAATTTCGGTTCTACGGAGTTGCTTTTCATTAATAGGCCTAACTCTGTGTTTCATCTCAAAGGGTACTGTCACAGATTTGCACATGAATTATACGGTATGAAGATGGTCATGGTGGGAAACCTCCCTTGAAATATGTTTGCTTTAAATGCTATAGTTTTTTAGAAATGAGTGTAACATTTACTTTTGATCTCGCGAGATTAAATCTCAATGATTGAAAACAGTGAAAACGTATAAAAGGGGTTAATCGTTAGCTTTTTGTGATTCTGATAACCGATTTGAGCTTAAACTTTCACAGTAAAAAAAAAAATAATTTCATGTTGGGTCATGTTAAGCCTTTGATAATTACCGATGTTGTCCATATGCTTTTAACAGTGTACAATTGTACAATGATGGCAGTATTGTTAATGTTTGATGTTTCGACTCGCAAACAGTGTCTTTCTTAAAGCACGGTCCAAAAAAACAAAAAATATAATAAATAGAGGGTTTGCCATGATATCCTTAACCCAGGAAACACACACACACTCACAGCCGTACAAATCCGGTTTGTGGGGTACTGCTATTGTTGTTCTATAGTATTATTCCCTTTTCTGAAGAATTCCCTTGTGGGGCCCAATTGTTCCTATTGAAATTACCTTGTGGGGTCCATTGTTCCATTGTTAAAAGTACCCCAAAAGTTGGCTTGTGTAAGAACACCCACCCACACTTGTGTGAATCCCGCTAATCAAGGACTTTTTTTTAGCGACGTCCCCTTGGTTTTGTACACGAAAACGAAGCGAGAGCGTCTTCGCTCTGTCAAACACCCGGATCCCTTTTGTTAAGTCCTCGGTTTCAACGGGTAGACACGCTCACGCTCAAAAAAAAAATAAAAAAAAAAAAAATGAAAAACCAATCCGCAAAATAGTGGTTCGGGGAATTGGTGATACAAGCACGCAGTCAGAGTACCAGTATGTAATGAGAAAGATATTTGGCTATAATAGGACCATCGCAGATTTGAGTTTTGAACAAATGTAGGTAGAACAACAAGTAATTTTCAAAATCTTCAAAATGGCTGTCATTGCCTTTTACTCTATTATGGCCATATATATATTTGTTAGCAACAAGTATGGGATGGCCCTATTGCCAAATATTTGTCTCATGACAAACTCTTACTGTGTGCCAACGTCCATGTTTGCATCAACAACAGCACAATTAATCACCCACATGCCGTACTACATCGGAGTCACGAGAAAATAGTCAACAAACCCTTATATATTTTCACTTTTATTTCGAGCAGGAGTTTTTAACTTGCGAGATCAAAACTCAAGTACAATTATTTCAAGGGAAAATGTCCACCAAGACCATCTTTACATGTAAGTTTTGCGCAAAACAGTGAACATTTAAGGGAGAAAGTTTGCTATACTTTCTATGATCAATGTTGATGCATTTTTGTTTAATCTTGTTTTCTTTTCAGGTGGGGTTGGCTAGGATTCAACTGTGGTAGTACTCAAGGAATAACGCTGGATAAATGGTCCCTGGCAGCAAGGTGAGTTTGATTTGAACATTGAGGGATTGAGAATAAACTCAGTTGCCATGGCAGTTTTCCTGTGGGTTTTCGAGAGGTTTTTCGATGACTTGTCCATCAGGGGCCCGCTTTCATACTGCATGCTTTAAGCAGACAGTAATGCCTAAAAGATTGTTTCTAAGCAAAAACAAGCATGATACCCGTCACAGATGGTACACATGATGTGATATTTTGGATGGTAACCTTATTATAAAAGTTAAAGCAGTGCACGCGGGATATTCTTCTAAAGAGGGTTCCAATACCCTTGGAACTTAATTGTTCTATAAAAAGATGGATTTATTTATATATTGCCCCTTCACAGAAGTCAACTGCCACCCCTCCCCCTCCCCCAGTATCAGTTAAAATACCCGAGGAATAGTCACATTAATAGTCCAACGGGCTTTCATTGCTGCCCGTTCATCGTTAAATACTGAATATTCATAATTACAATACCTCAACTACAAGTCCTATGCTAACGACACTGTTGCAGGGAAAACTTAAATTTGACTAGTAAAACATCTGTCGGACTAGGAAATGACAAGCTACCTACTTCCATTGGCTAGCCACGTAAACTTTTAAGGGAAAATTTCACCATCCAGCCACCAGTATTGGTTGATTTCTTTATAGTATTATGATTGTACGATTTGGATCGAACCATGAGAGTGGGTGTATGTTTACGTTATTAATTAGTGCGCGATGCTTGTTTTGTTCACACGGCAATCCTGCCAGCTTAAAGGCACTGAACACGTTTTGTAATTGTCAAAGACCAGTATCCTCACTTGGTGTATCCCAACATATGCATAAAATAACAAGCCTGTGAAAATTTGGACTCAATTGGTCATTGAAGTTGCAAGAAAAGGATGAAAGAAAAAACACCCTTGTTGTACAAATTAGTGTGCTTTCAGATAGGAATAAAAGGCTTCTGGCCAGAAGTCTTTTATTATTTTAGTGAGAAATTACCTCTTTCTCAAAAACTACGTTACTTCAGAGGGAGTCATTTCTCACAATGTTTTATACTATCAACAGCTCTCCGTTGCTCGTTACCAAGTAAGTTTTTATGCTAATATATATTTTGAGTAATTACCAAACGTGTACAGTGCCTTTAATGATATGACATTATTACACTACTCATCTAAAGGGCATCTGTAGCCAACAGTCAAAAGACACTAATCAAAGACACTTACTTTAGATCTGTTTAAGTTATTTTCTCTTCTAAGGGTCTGCATAGATATCAATCATTAAACAATAAAAATAAATGATAATAGTAATAACAATAACAATGATAACATTAATATTGTTTTCTTTTGTATGTGACCTCAGATATTTGTAAACAATCGGGGTGGGTAAGTAATCGCACAGCTAAACAGGCTGAACGAAGTGTCTGACACACGTGATATGAGGATAGACTACAGAAATTAAAATTATTTGATTTAAAAACTATTTAGTTATTAACTAATTAGTGATATTAGGCCTATGCTGTAAGTTACAGTAGGAGTGTTATTACGCATGTACTATAGGGAACCCAACATTGTTTGCTCATAGAGCTATGGTTTCCCCATGTTCGAATATACATGGAAGACTTGACTCATACTTCTCTATACAGCCTACTGCTATATTTCCAACAGGGGAACCTTGCATAAACATGTAGCTGTTTTGCATAAACACGCAGCTGTTTTGCATAAACATGTAGGCCCCTAGCTGTTTTGCATAAACATGCAGCTTTTTTGCATAAACACTCAGCTGTTTTGCGTAAACAAACAGCTGTTTTGCCTGTTTTTAATAAAAATGCAACTGTAAATATTTCAGAATATGCCTGCAGATAGGATTAAACTTTTATTTGGTAAAATCTTTATACACATGTCGGTGGATTGTTTTGTCATTTGTAATTATTTGTTTCGATATCGTGATGCCCACGCACCTGAAGAACTGGTGACCGTAATCCAAACGGTGTTCGCGCACCGTCAGTTTCTGTGTGAAAATAAATATCATCAATCAAACGGTTGAAGGTTGAAACACAGCGAATTACATATCGTACAAGAGGCATGCTGTCCATTTGTGTAATGTCTGACGTTTGAGTATGATATATATATATATTTTTGCCATTTTAACCCGACTCCGATGACCGATTGAGCCTAAACTTTAACAGGTTTGTTATTTCATGTATATGTTGAGATAAGCAAAGTGTGGACACTGGTCTTTGACAATTATCAGATGTTGTACACATCCTTTAAAGTAAAATTTAATCGATTCTTGATTCCAAACGGTTTAATAGTCGCATGTCCTTGTCACCACTAGATAACAAACGTGTTATACGCATTGACAGTTTTGTATACAGCGTTGTATTGTTATATTCACATTAACAGTTTACATTTAAGCCACCAGCCAACATTTGAAGACGTCGAAGGGGAGTTTTTGAAAGTAAAAATGGATCTCACCATCACCCATAAAGTACTCAACAATAAATGTGTTTACTTTAACCATCGGTTCCTTTCAGAACCCCACAACTTATAGAGAGAGTTTTATAATAATAATTATAATGAAAGCTTATAAAGTGCACAAATCCATCAAAGTGCTCATGGCGCTAAATACAAACAATAACATACATATGTACAATAACCAAAATTGAAACTTAAGCCTAAGCTAAGAAGAAATCCAGAACATATGGTAGAGAAATACAATACAAATGCAATATCTAAGAAAACATCGAAGGGTAAAAATCAAACCATTTATGTACTTGATGTCTCCGCAAAGTACACTAGATTGTAACAACTTTGAAGACTCATCAAATGTATCAACCTGCAAAATACACTAGATTGTAACAACTTTTAAGACTCATCAAATGTATCAACCTTAAATGCATCAACTTTAAAGACTCAGAATTAAATGTATCAATTTAAAGGCTTAGAATTACATGAATGAACATAAAGGCCCAGAAATAATTGTTTCAACTTAAAAGACTCACAGATAAATGTATCAATTTTAAATAATAAAATAATAGTTTTTACTTTGAAACTTCAATATTAAAAGTAGCTACTTAAAGACACAAAACATGGATGGGAAGAAACACACTTCACCCAAATAAGTTGATGGACTCACAGAAGCGGCATAAGGTGGCTATGATCTTTATAATTGGGTTGTTATTACGGTAAGTCCTCTGTCAGTGAGGTCGACGACCGCGCTGTGTGAAAGTTCATATTAATTATCTCCCGAGCGCTGTCATTTTGTTGTCGCTGTTGTTTCTCATTTTAGGAAATATTAACTTAAGGTGTGTCTCTTTAAATTAGTGTCTAGAAAAAGCAGGCACGTCCACAGTTTCAGTAACATTTCCATAGTTTAAATAGATTAATAAAGCAGTTGTGTAAGAATTATTGTATTTCATTTCTTCCAAAGAGGAGGGACAATGTTATTCAACTTCAAACTGCTAAAATAATAATCAAATAAACTTCAATAATTAACCCAACAATTTTTATATTGAAATAAAAAAAACATATATAAATAAATGAATAAAAGTACCGGCTTAATTATTTCTAAGTAACGAACCGTTCAGTTGTGGCAACGGAATGATTTCGAAAGAACTTAATGATTTGGAGGGAATGTTTTTAAGTGTCAACGAAATAATGTTTCAACGGAAATCGGTACCTTTAATAAAATTTCTTCCCTTCGAAATAAGAATTGCTTTCTAACGAAACAGTCTACTAAACGGTGCGATGAGGTCAAATATTTGCTAAAGCAAGCGGTCCACTTTCAGTGAATGAATAAATTAGTTCAAGCAAAGCGGCAATCGAAGCACCGGAGCAAGTGTCCACTTGAGGTTTTTTATGGTTATTGAATTATAACCTCGCAGTGATGTTGATATTTCATCATCTGAGAGATCTCGATGTTAGTGTACAAGATTCGGCTTACTTCAGCTCGGAAATTTCAGGACATATTGAAGCTGAAAACAAAACATATTGTATCCATATCTAAGAAATATAAAGCTCTTCGCACAAAATAGTCTAGCTTAAAGGTGTCTAGCTTAAAGGTGTGGGTCATCGTTTGTTTTGTGTCAACGCAACGCAATGCTGATATATAAGGCAACAGTATCAAGACAAATCACCTACTTGTAGATAAAACATGGACAACCTTCCCCTGTATTTTATCAAGACCGTCGAATCCATTCACGTTTAGCGAGGTGACAGCGGGTACCAGCCGCGTCTCTTTCCGCGGCAGCATTCACAAAGTCGCCTTTACGTGATCTTTGGTAGAGACTCATACAATTCCTTTATCGATTTCTAATCAACGGGGCACTTCAGATGAAATAAGTTGGCAGGGTGCTTACAACCACCATCTTCAACGATCTCCCTCACTCTTCCTCCCTCCTCAACTTTATCCCTCTTTGCTGACGACGCAACTATTTTTCATTCTAGCTCAAGTATCACTTCTCTGATTGACACTCTCAATACTGAACTCATCTCTGTTTCGTCTTGGTTCCGAGCAAATAAACTTTCTTTGAACCACACTAAAACAAATTTCATCTACTTTAGCAAGTCACGCAGTTCTCATGACACAATTCTCATGACACAATTCTCCCCCCACTAAAAATCGACAACATCTCTATCAACAGAGTCTCCTCTTCGAAGTTTCTAGGTGTTTTCATCGATGAAAATCTCTCTTGGACTGAACACATCACTTCCATCTCAAAAATTACTTCCCGCAATGTTGATGTCATTTCCAAGCTTCATTCCTTTCTACCCTCAACCTCCCTGATCTTACTTTATAACTCCCTTGTACTCCCCTATATAAACTACTGCAACATTGTGTGGGCACGCACCAACAATATCAAACTTCAATCCCTGTCTACGAAGAGCAATTCGTGTATGTACTTTCTCTCATCCTCGAGAACCCTCTGCTCCTCTCTTCAGGCAACTAAACACTCTCACTGTTAATGACATCAATAAACTTCATATCGGGATCTTCATGTATAAACTCACTAATAATCTCCTTCCCACCACCTTTTCTTCTTACTCTATACTCGTCCGTGAAATACATGATTATTCTACCAGGTCTTGTCGTAATCTCTATATTCCTTTCACTCATACACTATACTCTAGCAACACTCTTCGTTTCTATGGGCCACGCTTATTGAACTGTATTCATGAAGAAATTAGAAAAACGCCGTCTGTGGGTCGACTCAAGTATCTTTACAAAAGATTTCTCCTCTCCCATTTTGTGGCATAGCTCTCTTCTATAGTCAGCCCAGCTCCTATCATCGCCCATTTACTTTGCCCTGCTAGTCTAGACATATTTCTATTATTGCATCCTAGCCTGTTATTTTTTTGGCGTCACCTGTTTGTCTTGTCTCCACGTTCGTAGTTTGTCTGTCTATGCTGTCTTCTACAAGCCTTGGCTTAATCTGACAGCCTCATACTCTCTTTTAGTTTGGTATACATAGATTAACTCTTTCCTCGATCTTCTGTGCTTATTATTTCGTTTATCTATGTAGGCCTATATATTATATTTTGAGAAATGTAGTATGAAATAAATGTTGAATTGAATTTATAACAACTAGGCTTTTGTTAAAAATTATATTTTTCTTCGAGGTCATTACCAAAGTAGACCAATTACATATAGGTCCGTTTCAAAGACAAAATCTCGACTTATCAAATTCTTAGTAACATTTAGTTTTGTTATTGTTTCTGGCAGTGGCATTTGAAACATGTACCTTTTATTGATGTTATTATAAATACAAACTCCATATCTACAAACTCCATACTTTCGAGCCATGTTCTTACGTCAAAGATGGTGGAAATCTGGGCAACTGTATTCATTATTTAAAACGCATACGAGAAAGAGAAAAAATCTCCATTGCCTTTTTAGTGTAGTTCTGCCTGAGTTCTTCCTTGAAGCGAGAATTAGCATATTTGAAGGTTGGTATAGATACACAAACGATCGAAAGGACTTCTGATAAGTTGTGATCTTCTTGTGGTTGTTGATGCGTTTGCATCGACAGTGTCCTGGAAATATGTTGATGACCTGACGATAGCTGAAAGCCGAAAGCCAACCACAGGGAGTAATATATCGCAAACTGTCCGTGAGTTGGAATCGTGGTGTGAATCCACGCGTATGAAGTTAAATCCAGCTAAATGCCAATTCCTCAAAATATCATTTAGCAGACAACCCGCAGACCCCGAATCTGTTATAATTGCTAATCAACCGATCCCAGAGTGCGACCATGTAAAATTACTAGGCGTTACTATCCAGAATGACCTGAAATGGATCAATCATGTATGCGACCTTGCCTCAAGGTCAAGTAGAAAGTTATACATGTTAAGAACTCTTAAAAAGTTTGGCCTTCTAGCAGACGACTTACTGACTGTGTTCCAATGTTACATTAGGCCCATCACTGAATACTGTGCACCGGTTTGGCACTCCTCCCTTACCTTAGCGGAATCAGAACAGATAGAGAGTATACAAAAAAGGGCGCTACGTATCATACTCGGCCCAGAGTACCAAACCTACGAGAACGCACTCTTAACCACAAAACTTACCACTTTGGCGGAAAGACGTGTCCAATTGTGTGTTAGGTTTGCAAAATCAATTGAGAAAAACTTTCCTCAATGGTTGCCACCAAAGCAGTCTGAACTCCGTGCACTGCGTTTTAGTGATCAATACAGGACTGTGAAATGTAGAACAGAGCGCTATCGGAAGAGCGCTCTGCCATTCCTAGTGAGACTCTTAAACCAAAATTGATACTGGAACTTTTATTATTACTATTTTACTTTATTGAAACACTTACATTTGAGTCATTCAATACAACCCAATATAGCTTTATTTATAACCTGTAACTCAATGTTATCATCTTTAGTCAATAGGCAGTTATTTACTTCATTGTGAATTGTTTTTGATTTACTTATAATTTCCACTCGTTTAGTCATTTAATTTTTGTTTGCAGTGTTTGTACATGTATTCTTTTATTTGTAGTTTTTAATAGAAACTTGATAACGTTTTAAACCTTTTTACAATTAGTTTTATTGAAGTAAAGATTACCTATTAACTAAATAAGTTATGCTACTTTTTGTAAAAGCCTTTAATGTTGATTACGTATTTGATAGTTAATTTACACTAGATTGATATCATATTGATAATGATGTTGTTATTCCTCATATCTTCATAGGTAATCCCTGTATGTAATTTTGATGTTATTACCTTGTAAATTCACTTGTAATTTAGCCTTTGGCTACAAATAGTTGAATAAAATACCTTGAATTGAATTGTGGTAATAACCATAATTATTTCTCCGCATCAAGGTGTGGGTAATCAAGTGTGTGTTGTGGGATGCTACCATTGTTTGATTAGCACTTACTGCCAAACTGGCTGTGACGATACCCCAGGGCGATATTAACATTCGGGAAAGATATATGCATGGGTCGAGTGGCTTGGTTTGTTATTACATATCGAGTGTTAAAGTGACGGTGCATCTTAAAAATATAGTCATTATTATTACAAAAAATGTTGTTGCATTGATAACTAAACGTTTCCAGTTCGAAGTGTGTGCTTTGCGTCTCCTCAGGCGGTCCATCAACAACCTTAATTCTTTTGACAAGCGTACAATGTAGAGAACAAAAACCGAAGATGGAACTACATTGAAGACGAATGAGAAGGCGAACGGGT
Source organism: Leptasterias polaris (assembly GCA_037783415.1). Taxonomy (NCBI): domain Eukaryota; kingdom Metazoa; phylum Echinodermata; class Asteroidea; order Forcipulatida; family Asteriidae; genus Leptasterias; species Leptasterias polaris. The sequence goes on from JAZGTN010000022.1 coordinate 9,577,001, forward strand.
GAATAAAACATAGGCCTACATGACATTTTCGTCCGTGGTGAGGTAGACAGGAATGCTAGCGTGAGAAGGTCATGCAGTGAGCCGGCAATCAGCCAAATCCACAATTTATTTTTCATCACGTAGGCAAAGATCTCACGGTCACGACCCGGGCATGTTTTTAAGCGATTTGTTGGAAGAAGATAAAATATTTGCGTTGGTCATTTAAATTTGGAATAAAAAGTGAAATGCAATTTTGCTCAAAGTGCTAAACGCCTAGAAATTCAAACGCGTGAAAAAAAAATTAGGAAACGATCTGGTATTATTTGGTTTTATCCTTCGTTCACTTTAAGGTGAAATATTGGTAGAAAATTGGGTTTCTGTATTTGACCAAAAACCTTCAGCGTTGACATTATCGATTCTAGAAACAGGTGTCTTAAAAAGAAAACTCCGCCTGAAATAAATGCCACATGCATGACATTTATTTTTATGTTCAATTATTTTGTTAAACCGAAATGAACACAGATATTATGATTACCCCCATCCCACCCCACTTTAAAAAGTTTGCACATGTTGAATCGTAAAGTTTTTAAAAAGGAAAAAAAGGAAGTATTCTTCACAAAGGTCATTATAACATCCTGAACAAGAACAATTGTCTGCCTGTAATTAGGGTAATTAGGGGAACAAAGGGTGGGGGCCTTCTGGCTGATTAAATCTGCAGTTTCCGTTTGCATTTCTCTCAACCAAGCCCCCCTTTAGCGCTCTTGTTGTGCCAACTACTTTTAAAAAACGTCACATTTTACTTTGGAAATTTTTTTTAATCTCAAAAGTCAAGATCTTCAATTCTGTGCCCCAGCAGTACAGGGCCTGTTTTCATGAAGTTGCACATTAAGCAGATTTGTGTACAAGTAAAACAAATATAATTATATAATAATAATATCAACAATAACAAATTTAAAAACTCACTTTGAATGGCATATTATTTTGTGTACTATGTTAGAAAGTGTTTGGAATGGCTTCTATAACACATTTGTTTTACACAAAATAAATGCGTTGATCGCAAATATTTTCAGTAGAGTTTGTTTTCAAACGAATGGCTCAGTTGAAAATTGGACAAGAATAAAGGTTCCGTGTCTCATAACATTACCGGTATTATACAAGAAACCATAATTACCTCTTTCAAGCCAGGAGTGGATCGAATAAAGCGAGGGTGCAATTAGCTGTTTTATACTACTTAGCGCTCAAGGGCCGTAAATGAGATACTCTATCACCCTGCAAAGCTAATTTAAGAGAATTCTTTTGAAAGATTAATGAACGTAACGAGGCAAAGGGTAATGACTGTGTAGACCGTCCGTAGACACTTTTGCCACTATAGTTCATGTTTTTACCAGTGCAACATCGAGTAATCAGTCCTGACAAAAACATTTTGTTTGTCATTAAAGAGGTGGATTAGTTCGGTGTTTACATTGGATTGTAATGTATGTGACGATCCGTGCCAAAACTTTGAACCTTTTGGCAAAACTCAAAACTGGGTTTATTTGCTCATCAATCATTAAGGCCTGTAATGTATTAAGGCCTGTAAGGTATTAAGGCCTGTAGGGTATTAAGGCCTGTAAGGTATTAAGGCCTGTAAGGTATTAAGGCCTGTAAGGTATTAAGGCCGGTAAGGTATTAAGGCCTGTAAGGTATTAAGGCCTGTAAGGTATTAAGGCCTGTAAGGTATTAAGGCCTGTAAGGTATTAAGGCCTGTGAGGTATTAAGGCCCGTAATGTATTAAGGCCTGTAAGGTATTAAGGCCTGTAAGGTATTAAGGCCTGTAAGGTATTAAGGCCTGTAAGGTATTAAGGCCTGTAAGGTATTAGGGCTTGTAATGTATTAAGGCCTGTAAGGTATTAAGGCCTGTAATGTATTAAGGCCTGTAAGGTATTAAGGCCTGTAAGGTATTTAGGCATGTAAGGTATTAAGGCCTGTAAGGTATTAAGGCTTGTAATGTATTTAGGCATGTAAGGTATTAAGGCCTGTAAGGTATTAAGGCCTGTAATGTATTAAGGCCTGTAAGGTATTAAGGCCTGTAGGGTATTAAGGCATGTAAGGTATTAAGGCCTGTAAGGTATTAAGGCTTGTAATGTATTTAGGCATGTAAGGTATTAAGGCCGGTAAGGTATTAAGGCCTGTAAGGTATTAAGGCCTGTAAGGTATTAAGGCCTGTAAGGTATTAAGGCCTGTAAGGTATTAAGGCCTGTGAGGTATTAAGGCCCGTAATGTATTAAGGCCTGTAAGGTATTAAGGCCTGTAAGGTATTAAGGCCTGTAAGGTATTAAGGCCTGTAAGGTATTAAGGCCTGTAAGGTATTAAGGCCTGTAAGGTATTAAGGCCTGTAAGGTATTAGGGCTTGTAATGTATTACGGCCTGTAAGGTATTAAGGCCTGTAAGGTATTTAGGCATGTAAGGTATTAAGGCCTGTAAGGTATTAAGGCTTGTAATGTATTTAGGCATGTAAGGTATTAAGGCCTGTAAGGTATTAAGGCCTGTAAGGTATTAAGGCCTGTAATGTATTAAGGCATGTAAGGTATTAAGGCCTGTAAGGTATTAAGGCTTGTAATGTATTTAGGCATGTAAGGTATTAAGGCCGGTAAGGTATTAAGGCCTGTAAGGTATTAAGGCCTGTAAGGTATTAAGGCCTGTAAGGTATTAAGGCCTGTAAGGTATTAAGGCCTGTGAGGTATTAAGGCCCGTAATGTATTAAGGCCTGTAAGGTATTAAGGCCTGTAAGGTATTAAGGCCTGTAAGGTATTAAGGCCTGTAAGGTATTAAGGCCTGTAAGGTATTAGGGCTTGTAATGTATTAAGGCCTGTAAGGTATTAAGGCCTGTAATGTATTAAGGCCTGTAAGGTATTAAGGCCTGTAAGGTATTTAGGCATGTAAGGTATTAAGGCCTGTAAGGTATTAAGGCCTGTAAGGTATTAGGGCTTGTAATGTATTAAGGCCTGTAAGGTATTAAGGCCTGTAATGTATTAAGGCCTGTAAGGTATTAAGGCCTGTAAGGTATTTAGGCATGTAAGGTATTAAGGCCTGTAAGGTATAAGGCTTGTAATGTATTAAGGCATGTAAGGTATTAAGGCCTGTAATGTATTAAGGCCTGTAAGGTATTAAGGCCTGTAAGGTATTTAGGCATGTAAGGTATTAAGGCCTGTAAGGTATTAGGGCTTGTAATGTATTACGGCCTGTAAGGTATTAAGGCCTGTAATGTATTAAGGCCTGTAAGGTATTAAGGCCTGTAGGGTATTAAGGCCTGTAAGGTATTTAGGCATGTAATGTATTAAGGCCTGTAAGGTATTAAGGCCTGTAAGGTATTTAGGCATGTAAGGTATTAAGGCCTGTAAGGTATTAAGGTCTGTAATGTATTAAGGCCTGTAAGGTATTAAGGCCTGTAAGGTATTAAGGCCTGTAATGTATTAAGGCCTGTAAGGTATTAAGGCCTGTAATGTATTAAGGCCTGTAATGTATTAAGGCATGTAAGGTATTAAGGCCTGTAAGGTATTAAGGCCTGTAAGGTATTAAGGCCTGTAAGGTATTAAGGCCTGTAAGGTATTAAGGCCCGTAATGTATTAAGGCCTGTAAGGTATTAAGGCCTGTAAGGTATTAAGGCCTGTAAGGTATTAAGGCCTGTAAGGTATTAAGGCCTGTAAGGTATTAAGGCCTGTAAGGTATTTAGGCATGTAAGGTATTAAGGCCTGTAAGGTATTAAGGCCTGTAATGTATTAAGGCATGTAAGGTATTAAGGCATGTAAGGTATTAAGGCCTGTAAGGTATTAAGGCCTGTAAGGTATTAAGGCCTGTAAGGTATTTAGGCATGTAAGGTATTAAGGCCTGTAAGGTATTAAGGTCTGTAATGTATTAAGGCATGTAAGGTATTAAGGCCTGTAAGGTATTAAGGCCTGTAAGGTATTAAGGCCTGTAAGGTATTAAGGCCTGTAATGTATTAAGGCCTGTAATGTATTAAGGCATGTAAGGTATTAAGGCCTGTAAGGTATTAAGGCCCGTAATGTATTAAGGCCTGTAAGGTATTACGGCCTGTAAGGTATTAAGGCCTGTAAGGTATTAAGGCCTGTAAGGTATTAAGGCCTGTAAGGTATTAGGGCTTGTAATGTATTTAGGCATGTAAGGTATTAAGGCCTGTAATGTATTAAGGCCTGTAAGGTATTAAGGCCTGTAGGGTATTAAGGCATGTAAGGTATTAAGGCCTGTAAGGTATTAAGGCCTGTAATGTATTAAGGCATGTAAGGTATTAAGGCCTGTAAGGTATTAAGGTCTGTAAGGTATTAAGGCCTGTAAGGTATTAAGGCCTGTAATGTATTAAGGCCTGTAAGGTAGGCATTTCTTAAAATATTGAGTGTTCCAATTATCAACATTGAACTGACAGTACAAGTATTTGCGATTTTAATGTTTGGTACATAGGGCTTGTTTTTGATTATTTATTTATTTGTTTAATTGTCTGTAAGCCTAAATAGTTGCAATGTTTTATGTTTTTCTTCTACTCATCTTCTTCCGGCGGGCGAATATTTGTTGTTTTTAATCGTCCTTGAGGTTTTCACTGTGTGTTGATTTTAGAACCATTGCCTCACTATTCTCTGTAAAGTACATTTGTACATGTATTGTCTCGTAATGATTTTAATTTTACTTATTAATGAATGTTTTTTTTATGGGCACCTTTGAAAAACTATTTCACTGAAAGGTTTACCCAGAATAACAAGAATAAACCAATGAGTGTCATGGGCTAAGTTCGCGCAAGAACTACCTTTGACCATAGTTCGACTGAGATAACCCAGTCATTGTCTATAGTCGACTATTCGGAACCAACCCACTGGGTCTAGTCACATCGCTGGTGATCAACAGCCGTTTTAAAAGCACACAGAAAGGACCAGTTATCAGAAAAACGATGATTTTGATCCGTTTGCTGTTACAACAATCACAGGCGTGTTTTTTCACAAACTTTTACATCAATGCTATTTAATTTATTCTAATTTGTTTAATAAGAGCTTACCAAAATGTCGTCGTAATCGTCTAGCTGAAAGTGACCATTTGTTAGATATTCTGAGTTATTATCATCCGTTTCACTTATATCTACGACAATAACAACAACGACAACAACAATAACAATAACGACAACATCAACAACAACAACAACGTCCAAAACTGTAAACAAACTGGCCACTACCATTTTCCCATCATGGTCGCGTTGTTGACGTGACTGGGTAGTTTGCATTTTACCTCAATGCGCATGCATTATGTAGGCCTACGTCACGAACCAATTATACATTAAACATTGGTCATTGCTTAAACTTGTGTTTCAGCTGTCTTCAGTTTTAGCGCTATGCAGTTTGCATTTTGCACTTGAGGAAGTTCAAAACAAAATAATCGACTGGCCACTCCATCCTCTAACCCAACAGTACTATACCTACTTGATTTAATATTGCGAGAAACGTCACGAACGACGAGCACATATAGCATTGGTCATGGTTTGTGTCGTGGTCGAGTGGTCTACTGCATCGGACTCAAGTTTTGATGGTTGAACCATCAGAGTGTGGGCATTTAACAACAAATGCTTCTCTTAACTCCTGTGTATAAATGGGATTGTAAGTGGGCTAAGACAGTGTTGTGTTCGATTAACCCCATAGCGCTAATTCGTGCAGCAATTAGGGCTATACCGTATGCTTTATAGGGAGTTGAGAAAGTTAGAGGAATTGTCTAAAAGAAATTATGCCCTATGGTCAGGGATGATCGACAACGTTGTAAAGCGCATTGATCTAGCTACTAGAAAATGTGCGCTATATAAGAAAGAACCAATTATTATTATTTTTGTGAAAATTTTACCGTAAATACTGTGCAGTTATCTTTCTTTTATTATGCTCGGATTTTTCTATTTGCAGTAGAGTATAGTTGTAAAAATGCGGGATCGACTGTGGAAGAAATAGGCTAGTTCGTTATAGAATTCTGCCCAAAACTTCGATGGATTTCTCACGCCCTGAACCGATCCTTCGATGACAATGTGTTCTTACATGTGATGTTTGCGGATACACCATGTTGTGGTGGTTCTGCGAGGAACCGGAGTTTTGACAACTCAACTTTGTCAAACCACAACTGATAGAGAGAGATTATGTCCGGGGAAATCACTTGATTGTATTCCCACCAAGCAAAGTTTCAAATCCCACTGACAATTTGTTGAAACAAACATGTGTTCTGGCCGCGTACATTAAAATATTCAACATAACTTTCCTTTAATGTCTAGGTCTGCTGTCGCCACGATATGCTCCTCTATGGCTGGAGGCATTGCTGGTATTGCACTGAGGTATGGCATTTTTATACGTGTTATAAAGTTACTGTAAATACAAACGACGGGATTATTAAAATGGTATGCAGTCATGGCTTAATGATATCGGCAAAACATATCAGCAGGGTCATTCCATGAACAGGGGACCCAAAATGTGACAAAAATGGGACCCAAAATGTGTCATTTTTTAACCTTATTATTATAGTTTTGTGTCCTGTCATATCTCTTTTCAAGTGAGTACGGTAACAAGTTGAATGCCAAAACATTAGTGTGAATTGATTGTCTTGACGGCATTAATTCCAAAACATTAGTACGAAATGGTAATCGAATATTCAATAGCATGAATTGTAAAACATTAGTATGATTCTACTATCGGATATTCAATTGCACGAATTCCAAAACATCAGTGCAAATTGGCATCATTCCAAACTAATTATCGACTCATCAGTTGTTTTCAATGTTTACACATTTTTGAATGAGTGCGAATTGATTATCGAATAAGTTGTTTTAAACATTGCCACATTTTAAAACTTGAGTACTCTTTGATTGTACAAATTGTTGTTTATTTCTTTTCTTTTTTCTCCTTTCCTTTGTTTCTCCTAATTTCAGTTACTTGACAAAGAGGAGAAAGTTCGATATAGGTTATCTTATCGACGGCGTGCTGGGTTCACTTGTATCAATAACAGGTGAGTAATAACACATTAAACAAAACAATTCAAAAAACCCAATCATAACCAAAGTGGTGTTATGCTTTGGACTCTGAAGTTAAGAAGCAAACAACAAGGGTAAGGCTGATAAAAAAAACAAAAAACCCACACAATAATCAAAATATTCGAAGGAACAGTTACATTTAAAAACTGATGGACGCTGCTTCAACTTTGAACCCGGGTTTACCGCCTGATACCAACATGTTCCGGGAGCAGACAATAATTGTACCCTGTAGACAACGTATTATCATTTTGGACTCTCCCAGTGCACGTAGTAATAAGAAACCGAACAAAAACACAGCTCTCTTTTGCCCCCTCAACCCCCCCCCCCCGCAACGAACCAAATCAGATGTAAATGCCACAGACGTCATCAAAGAATACCTCGGGATTACAAACAGGCTTATGGGAAACTGAATTAAGCTTTTAGGTACACGAACAGTGTTCTAATATTGATGGCGAACCCTTCATTCCAGTTACTGTCGATGCTTTTAATGTCAATTGCAAAATGAAGGTTTAACGAGCACGAACAATATTCTGCATTGGCAATATGAGGGAAATACATCACGTTCACCTTGTACAGACAAGGATGAATGTTCCAATTTGAAAGTGTATCAAGTGAAAACATCTTTCCTTTGAGCCCCACCCCCAGCCCAAGCCCCACCCACACAGGTTTGTTAATCCAGTAAATAGAAGATTTCTCTTTGTTCTATCATTATTTGGACTTGGTTGTTTTTAAAAAGACGTCTCCATTAGTTTTGTACACGAAAGCGAAGTGAGGACGTCCTTACCCTGTTGGAACACACCGGATCCCTTTTGTTTAAGTCCTAGTTTGAATGGGTTAACATCCCCACATCAAACCCAGTCTATAGTTTATGTTTTGTATGTGTATTTGTGGACAGGTGTTTTTAACGAATCAAATACACACAATCAAAGGTAAAACTGTCTACGTTCCACATGGTTACTTGGAGATAGATCTGAATTATAAGTCTGTTTAGCATTAAGATTAGGCCATGATACTGTTTTGAGCAGTCTGTTTGTTAACAAATGTTGTGTACTCCGCCCCCAAAAAATCAGTAAAAAAAAAAATCACAAATTCCAAGTTCCGCTTTGAGACCTAGCTATTGGAAAATGAAAATTACCCTGGATTGATTCTTTGACTGAACAAAATTCCGTCAGTGACCTCCCTTTTAACGATTCACAAATCTTTCGTTTAAAACATGAAATTGCTCGCTCTTGTTTTTATTTATTGATCATTTTACTCATTAAAATATGTCTATAATTTCCTACAAATTGTTGGCAGATGATAACACTGAGTGGTGAGTTATCTGTAACGTCGTTGGATTCCAAAAGATACAACGACTTCCATAAAATTGGCGTTCGTCCTGAACAGCCATGATCAATAATTATTTACCGCGACAGTTGAATCATTGGAGCGTGAAGTTCGTGCTCATCCACCGTATTACAATGTCAAATCTATCACAGAGGTTTGAACGTTCAGTGAAACGAGTAGAGTGGATGCTTTTTTTTACACTGACCTTGACGTCGAACAAAATGCCTGCATTTTGGGGGGCCAAGATAAGTGTGTTCAGAGTCAGTATTGTACCAGAGACAGGAGATGCTTAGATTTGTTGAAGGAAGTGTTCGTCAGATTGGACTGTATGATCAGAAATTGGCCATCAGGGCCGAGAGTCTGAGACAGCTGATTACGTCCACCCAACGCCTCTATAGCGTTTTCAAATGTCATTGTTCTGTGCTCACGAGCACAATGAAAAATTGTAAAGCAGTTTGATTATTTTGTCAGAGGATGAAATACATTTATATATTGATATATAATTGGGTTTTTTGTTTTTGTTATTTATTCTTTTGTGGTGTACCTTTTTAACCTCTTCGTCAAGAGACTGCAAAACAAAGAGTGTTTTTGTTTTTTAAATCAACATTTTTAAAGAAAGTAAACAAAAAGAAATGAAAATTAAATAATAATACCTGAAATTCTGTTCAAAACCCCAAATGGTTTTCCCCATTCATTTATCCCTTTTTAAAGTAAATGGGATTCCACTTTTGGGGAGGGTGGTGAAATGGGGCATTAATAAAGTTAAACTGTTTGTCTGCGTCACCGCGTGTAAAACAAAATGGGGACAAATATGCAACAAACTTAATGCGATAACCGACCTTCACTTTTAACTCATATTTATCCCACCTGTCTTTGAAGAGCAGTCATTTCTTTGCACCCGACCTAGACAAAAGATGTCTGAAGCGTAGGAAACAAGATCTTATCAGATTGGAGAAGATAATCAGGGATGATAAGACATTAAAAGGGAAAAGGGAGAAGTTTAAGCGGAATTTTGAAGAGGAACTTCAATTATACACTTGGTATAAATGCAAAAATGTCTAAGTGGCCTAACCCTATAGCAGAGTCTTTCTCGAAGGCTAAAAACTTTGCCTTCAAGAAAGACTCTTCGAGCCTCAAATATTCAGGCCTCTAACAATTTTCCCCAACTCATTTTTACAGAGAAGTGTAGGTATAATGATGCACACTATAATAAGCATCCTCGTCGGAATATTTAAAAACCAGTTTTCGGGTCAGCCTGACCTGAAAATGGGACAGGCCACTGGGACCTGAACCAGAAGGCCAGAACTTTTCTGAGTCAGGCTGGCCCGAACCAGGGGCCGGACCCATTTCTGAGTCAGGGACTCGAACCAGGGGGCCTGACCCATTTCTGAGTCAGGGACCCGAACCGGGGGGGGGGGGGGGGGCTGACCAATTTCTGACTCAGGCTGACCCGAACCAGGGGGCCTGACCCATTTCTGAGTCAGGGATTCGAACCAGGGGGGGGGGCCTGACCGATTTCTGACTCAGGCTGACCCGAACCAAGGGGCCTGACCCATTTCTGACTCAGGCTGACCCGAACCAGGGGGGCCTGACCGATTTCTGACTCGGGCTGACCCGAACCAGGGGGCCTGACCCATTTCTGACTCAGGCTGACCCGAACCAGGGGGCCTGACCCATTTCTGAGTCACGGACCCAAACCAGGAGGGCCTGACCGATTTCTGACTCAGGCTGACCCGAACCAGGGTGCCTGATCCATATATGACTCAGGCTGACCCGAACCAGGGGGGTCTGACCCATTTCTGAGTCAGGCTGACCCGGAAATGGGTCAGGCCTCTTGGGACTCAAAATATTAGTCAATTCTGACCCGGGTATATTTAAAGCGTGTAGCGGGTTTTAAGTTACCGTGTTTGTTGAGTTGAGTTGGTAACACTGCGTACTTGACCCATTGCAAAAGATGGTGTTGTTTAAAGAACCGTTATTACAGGCCATTATGCCTACCGAAGTGCATCAGCGGATCACGTGTGTACTTGAGTATAATTGTGTACTAAACTGACTAATACAAATGCAGCCGACCCCAATTGTGTACTAAACTGACTAATACAAATGCGGCCGACCCCAATTTTTAAAAGAAATTTCAGTCAGGGAAAAAATGTGGATGCCAATAATCAAAAACATTAAAAACACTTTACTTTCATTCATAATTCACTTTTAGGCATTCGAATTCCTATAGTGTTATATTCAATTGAACGTATAATGCGTTTCATTCAATGTCAAAAGCGTTTCAATTTCTGCGAAAAGCTGCAGATACAATTTTGAATGCTGTTTGACACCGAAGCTTCAGATTGGCAGGAGTATCTTGTTTCAGGAAATTGTGACGTGCTGGATTCTTCGATTTATTGCAATTGTATTATTTTTACCTTGCATTGCTTCGTACCCGTGAGATACGAAGTCAAAACATGTAGGCGTAAGACGCTGTTTTCTTAAAACGCAATTGCTGTTTGTTCCTTGAAAATAGAAAAGAGAAAATATAATTCACAGGTTATAATTAGGCTTAATGTTTTTTTGTTGTTGTTTGGTGTTTTCTTAAGCCATTGATTCAAAAAGAGTATAGGCTAGGCCCTACCTCTTCATAATTTACTGCGTGATCTGAAAATGTACGTGCTCGCACGAACGTGTAGGAAATTACCTTAAGTAAAGGCAATTATTTGGCCAGTTCATTACCAGTAGGAGAAAAAATACGCAAAAAGTGCAGTGTTGTTTTCTATCGATTAAGATTGTTTAGAAATCGTTTAGAGAATATATTTTCCCGGTACAAAATGTTGTTTCGGCGGGCCTTGTTTATTTTTTCATACTAACGCTTAGTGATTTTAAAGGAATGGTTAAATTATATGTGGAAGTTTTAACTTTCAACTTAATACGTATGTGAGTGGGTAAACAACCATGCGTGAACTAAATCTCTTTTCGTAGAATTGTCTTCGTTCTGAAGATGAGTGGGGTAGAATTGACCCGGATTCGACAATTGTGACACCAAACAGCAGTTAAACTTACTGAAATATTAGTAATATTACTATAGTTAAAAGTTCCAACCTATCTGATTTTATATTTACCCTTTACCCGCAAACAATATATCGAATTTGTAGGCCTAATACAGGTGCCCTGTTACCAGTCAGTCAGAGTTGTCAACATTGATATGGCATAATATCAGACAGGGAACAGCCTCACGGCTAGGGCTATAGTAAACCCTTTCTTAAAACACGGCTTCGGCTTGGGTTTAAAGCCCCGTCTGTATAGTTTGACAAATTTCACTTTCGGTATGGGGCTTTGGACATACAGGCGGAGCATAAGCCGGTGTGCAGGAGGAGAGAATGTTGACAATGTCAAATTACGGTTTCCTAATTCGTCAAGGAAACTCCCCATTGTGGAACTTGTTGTATGGGCACATCCTAGCCACTTGTCTCAAAATGGACATGCTTTAGTGAATATTAGATGACCGCCGTTTACTGCAGTTTCCAATGTTGTGACGTCATGGTTGTCACCCTAGTCCACAGCCTCACAATGTCTCCCCAGTGGGAAAGTGCGTACACAACCAAAGGGAGCCGTTGCCAATAAGCTAGAGTACAAACAAAGCAGGGACAATATGAGGTTTCTGATTGCAGGTGTTTAACACACGTATTGCAAAAAGGGACAATATGGGTTCCTGATTGCAGGTGTTTAACACACGTAATGTGCAAACTAATAGGGGATTCCTGATTGCAGGTGTTTAGCACACGTAATGTGCAAACTATTAAATAGGGGGTTCCTGATTGCAGGTGTTTACACACTTAATGTGCAAACTAATAGGGGGTGCCTGATTGCAGGTGTTTACACACGTAATGTGCAAACTAATAGGGGGTTCCTGATTGCAGGTGTTTAACACACGTAATGTGCAAACTAATAGGGGGTTCCTGATTGCATGTGTTTAACACACGTATGTGCAAACTAATAGCAGGTTCCTGATTGCAGGAGTTTAACACACGTTATGTGCAAACTAATAGGGGGTTCCTGATTGCAGGTGTTTAACACACGTAATGTGCAAACTAATAGGGGGTTCCTGATTGCAGGTGTTTAACACACGTATGTGCAAACTAATTGGAGGCTCCTGATTGCAGGAGTTTAACACACGTTATGTGCAAACTAATAGGGGGTTCCTGATTGCAGGTGTTTAACACACGTAATGTGCAAACTAATAGGGGGTTCCTGATTGCAGGTGTTTAACACACGTATGTGCAAACTAATTGGAGGCTCCTGATTGCAGGAGTTTAACACACGTTATGTGCAAACTAATTAATAGGGGGTTCCTGATTGCAGGTGTTTAACACACGTAATGTGCAAACTAATAGGGGGTTCCTGATTGCAGGTGTTTAACACACGTATGTGCAAACTAATAGCAGGTTCCTGATTGCAGGAGTTTAACACACGTTATGTGCAAACTAATAGGGGGTTCCTGATTGCAGGTGTTTAACACACGTAATGTGCAAACTAATAGGGGGTTCCTGATTGCAGGTGTTTAACACACGTATGTGCAAACTAATTGGAGGCTCCTGATTGCAGGAGTTTAACACACGTTATGTGCAAACTAATAGGGGGTTCCTGATTGCAGGTGTTTAACACACGTAATGTGCAAACTAATAGGGGGTTCCTGATTGCAGGTGTTTAACACACGTATGTGCACACTAATTGGAGGTTCCTGATTGCAGGAGTTTAACACACGTAATGTGCAAAATACGGACAATAGGAGGCTCCTGATTGCAGGTGCTTAGCACACACGTATGTGCGTTTCCATTTGGTGTCAAAGTTTAACTGTTATTTTCTTTTTACAGCAAAGCCTAAGTTTAATTGCCGTTCTTTGGTTTCTACACAGCTATGTGTACCATATGTCCTCCAAAGTTTGCCTTAGTGATTGGTCTCATCGGTGGTTGCATCGCCTGCGGAGGAGTGGAACTGCTCAATATGCTCAAGATCGACGACCCAGTGGGTGTGGTTCCAGTCCACTTCTTCTGCGGGATGTGGAGTCTCATTGCGGCTGGCTTGTTTGCCAAGAAGGACGATTCCAATAGGACAGCAGACGTGTGGGACGAAAAAAGGGAAACGAGTACAACAGCAATCAACGGATTGTTTATGGTAAGATGGTAGGCCTATCCATCGTTATTGTAAACACTGAACAGATAAACTTAACTTTGGGATGAACAAAGGAGAATAGCCCGTATTTATGTTCAAATTTGCATGATCGGCGTGCAAAGGATTCTGGGTGAAATCCGTGTCCAAGCAGCACCAGCAACCGTAATAGCGCGCTGATTTAGAAGCAGCACCAGCAACCGTAATAGCGCGCTGATTTAGAAGCAGCACCGGCAACCGTAATAGCGCGCTGATTTAGAAGCAGCACCGGCAACCGTAATAGCGCGCTGATTTAGAAGCAGCACCGGCAACCGTAATAGCGCGCTGATTTAGAAGCAGCACACCGGCAACCGTAATAGCGCGCTGATTTAGAAGCAGCACCGGCAACCGTAATAGCGCGCTGATTTAGAAGCAGCACACCGGCAACCGTAATAGCGCGCTGATTTAGAAGCAGCACACCGGCAACCGTAATAGCGCGCTGATTTAGAAGCAGCACCGGCAACCGTAATAGCGCGCTGATTTAGAAGCAGCACCGGCAACCGTAATAGCGCGCTGATTTAGAAGCAGCACCAGCAACCGTAATAGCGCGCTGATTTAGAAGCAGCACCGGCAACCGTAATAGCGCGCTGATTTAGAAGCAGCACACCGGCAACCGTAATAGCGCGCTGATTTAGAAGCAGCACCGGCAACCGTAATAGCGCGCTGATTTAGAAGCAGCACCGGCAACCGTAATAGCGCGCTGATTTAGAAGCAGCACACCAGCAACCGTAATAGCGCGCTGATTTAGAAGCAGCACCGGCAACCGTAATAGCGCGCTGATTTAGAAGCAGCACCGGCAACCGTAATAGCGCGCTGATTTAGAAGCAGCACCAGCAACCGTAATAGCGCGCTGATTTAGAAGCAGCACCGGCAACCGTAATAGCGCGCTGATTTAGAAGCAGCACCGGCAACCGTAATAGCGCGCTGATTTAGAAGCAGCACCGGCAACCGTAATAGCGCGCTGATTTAGAAGCAGCACCGGGTGTCTGAGAAATGAAATAAATAAGTAAATCAATAGATAAATGAGAAGAGAGACCGCCTAACATTAGGAGCTAGCTAGATCAGTTGTCATAAAGCGCCGGCACGTTATTCCAAAGATCGTAGGTTCAAATCCCGCTCTAGTCAATTGTTCTTGTTTAGCACAAAGTTAAATTCAAATTAACCCAGTCAGTTTCCCTTGTAGTTTATTGCTTGATAAATTTCCACGATTTCAAACATAACGATGTTGACTTGTATCCGATGGTTTCATGTTCGAAAATGTGCTCTGATAGATATTAGAAAATATTGTTACACCATTTGATGGTGAGGTTTAGAGACTTTTAGTTTTCCCGACCTTTATAAAGACTCAACTTATTGGAAAACGAGAGCATCACAAAATTGAATTTGATCTTAAAGCACTTCTTTAAAATAATACGTCATGGTAATTTCAATCGATGGGTGCAGGTCGGATGTCGCAGGTTCGAGTCCCACTTATTTACTTTGTCTATTGGAATCACAAAATATGAAGACAACATTTACAAATAAGCGTGCTCTGTTTCAGGGAAGATTTTTAAAGGTTTTTTGTTCTTTTTACCGATGATTACATTTCAACAATATAACACGCTCCGGTGGCAGAACAGACGGGTTACCGTCAGGCATGCTATTTAGGGATTTTCTCAACATTTCTTTGAGCCTTCAAATTTGCGTACAAGAAAGTAAAGCAGTCACTACATGGAAACAGAATTAAGTCCACATTGTGTCCAATAGGTTTTTCTTTCTGGTGATGCATGCACGGAGTCTGTAACCACCCTGAAATGTAACATAATATAATTCTTGTAATGGAACCAAGGATGCATGCCTCATAATTGAACTTAATCACTGCAGCTCGCAAGCCTGAGGAAACCTGTAAAACAAGGGTGTTTGTGTGAACCAACCCCCCCCCCCCCCCCGGGGTTAGTCCGTACTCTTCCACGATAAGTGTTCTGGGTTCTTACGAGCACTATCAATCATTGTGCGGGAAACAATGGTTGGAAATCAACTTACAGTTCGTAGACTGAATTTTATGCATACTTAATAAATTATTATTCTCTTCAAGCCACAGTGAAAGTGACCTGGTTGTAAACAATACAATTTCGTTGTTTTTATAAATCATTGAATTGAATATTTATAAGTCGCAAATAGAAATAACACAAAGGATATTGACCCCCGTGATGACTTTCTTTCATACAGTTTAATCATGGTCAGGCATTCATTTATAATAATATTACTAATTTGGGAGGCTATTAACCCTTACTTGCAGCTGAGAAGCTGAATTGCTAAGGAATCGGCTACAACTTGTTCAAGCTGCTATAGCATGCAAGGGTGCCTACAGCAGCCAGCCCCATCAACCCATATGTACACGGAACAGTCTGATTTAGCGCACATTTAGGCAAAAATGAGAGTCCTTGTTGGGTCTGTCCAGAATATCCCGGCCCTCTCTTGGGAATTAAATTTGATAATAATTAGAGGATTGTTTGCAATGTTAATTGCTCTAGTGAAACGATGACTCATTTCTGACCACCATAGACTAAGACGAAACGAAGGACGTAACGACAGTGTGGCTGGCAAAAGGGCGTTTATATAAGCAATTACTGTCCAAAATTGAGTATCAAGAAAACTGGGTTTAAAAGTGTTTTGGTTTTTATTAGTCATTGTATGAACGTTAAAGTACGCATCGGAACAGGCCAGGAATTTCACCTTTGTGAGGGCAAGTCTATTTTCATCTTGCAAAGGGCACTTCCGTTGGAAACGATGGGAAACTTTTAAAGTTGCATCAAGGCCAAGACCAGGTGCAGCAGGGGCAATTGCCTCTGTGACGTCCGTGTAATTCATGGCCTGTGGGAATGGGAAATGTCTTAGAAGCAACAGTCATGTATTATTTTTCTCTCTCCCCAAATAGTCATTTTATTGCCCAAAGCCTGCTTCTGGGGCAAAACATTGCTTTGTGTGCCCGAAAAATGTAGTACAGCCTTCTGACCTTCTGGCCTTATTAATTCCGGGAACACGGATAACATTTTAAGACTTGGTAACAAAGATTGATTTGTTTAAATTTTTGTTCACTTTGTGTTCATTATTTATTTATTTATTTGCACAGGGAGGTGGGTTTGAACTACTTGGTATTCAGCTCTTAGCGATAGTCTGTATTTCAGCATGGTGTGGTATCATTGCGTGCATCACGCTTAAGGTCATATCGTTGACTATAGGGTTACGCTTCCCATTCCACGAAGAACTACTCGGTGCCGATATGGTTGAACACTCCATTGGACCTCGCAAATACGACAAGATCAAAAAGCGGCTGGTTGATACGTCTAGGTACAGACGGTTCGAGCAGCCCCGACGGCGATTGCATTCATCGATGAGACAGGCTGAGGATTTCCTTGGCCTTAGGGATACCACTGCAAACGTCAGCTACGAAGACATCCGAAGACGTTTTCAAGACAACGAAAACGACGAGAGGAATCGATCCGGCGCCCGGAAAATACGCTTCGGCCCCGACCGCGAAGACACCGTATTCAGTATCAGTAATGGGAACGGACATACAACAGTCGTCGAGGAAGACGACCACTCGAATGGGGAGGATGTCCCACATCTTGAGGAGTCGAATGAAAATGAGGAGCAGCCTAATGAGAACGGGTTGCCTGCGAGCAAGAAGCGCAAATTCAGCGCTCAGTTAATCCGTGGTGCCTTTAGACGCAGGAAGATAGTGCTGCCAAAGTGGCAGCGGAAACTGGGCATAGAAAACGTAGCTTACATTGATAACGAACAGAACATGAAAATCAAAATCCGCAAGGCTCGCGAAGTTCACGTATCAACTGGTGCGGGTCTCAACGTCGTTCAAGAGTCAGTTATGGGCGACGGGGCAGGGACATCGGAGGAACACCATCCAAGACCTCGGAACAACATGGTTGATATCAGCACACAGACTTACTCCACCTCAGAGGTTTGCTCGGCTTGTGTACAGACCAGTGTTGAGGACATATACCTCAGGAGTATCGGCGTGGAGGCAGACTGTAGCTCCATTGAAATGGAGGTCAATTTCGACGCAGACGAGACGACAAGAAAAACTTATTCTCAAGAGAAAAAACGTCGAAAGAAATTTGTAACTAGTGATCATGGCTCGGACGATGAACAAGTAGTAAATACCATTACAAGAGCTGAATACCTAGTGTGAATTGCACGAAAACGTTGGGTTGAGGGAAAAGAAGACAAAATAGATGCAATTTTTGTAATAATTTTGGTATATTTTACTTCATAAAAATACGATATTTTAAAGTGCCGGAGAAAGGTAGTGTTTAGAATTTCAATAAATGGAAAGTGCACACCCCTGAACTTAGTCCTAATTTTGCTAGTAAAATAGATGATACCTTTGCTTCTCCAACATATGATTATACTCGGGAAAGTTTGACGATCGTATGAACGTACGTCCCCTTATTTTAGCACAAGACCTTAACAGTAACCCGGTCTTAATAAGTAGCCACAATCTTGTACTTATAGCCCACTAGATTCGGGCTACATTTATGAACATGACTTGTGTTACGTCTATGTCCGGGCTCTAGCTAGAGATAGTTTGGGCTACTTAGTTTCAAGGTTTGTGCTACACTTAGTTTCAAGGTTTGGGCTACAGTTAGGTACAAGGTTTGGGCTAAAATTAGGTACAAGGTTTGGGTTACATTTAGTTGCAAGGTTTGGGCTACACTTAGTTTCAAGGTTTGGGATACAGATAGTTGCAAGGTTTGGGCTACATTTAGTTACATGATTTGGGCTACGTCTGAGTCTGGGCTATATTTAGGTTCAAGGTTTGGGTTACAACCAGGAACAAGGTTTTGACTACATTTAGGTACAAGGTATGGCCTTATTTAGGCACAAGGCTCGGGCTTCAATTAGGTACAAGGTTCGAGCTACATTTAGGTAAATTATTAGGGCTACATTTAGGTTCAAGGTTTGGGCTACGTTTAGGTTCGGGCTGCATGTAGATCTCGGGCTAATTTTGAAGAGCCGCACATACGTCATAGGTGTGCTCAATAACTATTAGTACATTGAGGTTCCAAGGGTAAACGATATGAACTACCTTGTCTGTTCTTGCCAATCGTCCACAAAACAAACGATACACTTGACGCCCCAATGGTAGTCCTGCGTCTTACACAATACCTCATTACAAACATTTCCAAAACTGCATTTTCAAATTACATTCATGGTTCATGTGTTGCCTTTTTGTAGTTTCTAATGCGATGAAAGGTTGAAGAATGTGTCTCGTACATTTTGTTGCAAATAAAAAACATCAGCAGTAACTTTGCGAAATATCAGCGGTTGCATATTAAACTGCAGAAGAATAACTTGTTAATTGTTTTTTTCTTTTCTTTCAATCTAAACATGTTTATTTATTGACTTAATTATTTTGTTTTGTAGAAAAAGGTTGAAGGTCTGGTTAAGTATTCGATTGTTAATTGCTTATATTTTGACAACATTTTTTCACTGCTTTTATTGTGAATCAATTATCCACATTGAAATTGACCAAAAGTGTGTTCCGTATTTCGAAACATTATTTCGAACTCTCCTCTGTGTAAAAGAAAACGTACTTTTCTGATTGTGGAAAATCAATTATTTAATTTATTGAGACAGTTTATTTTCATGGTTATGCTAGTATCTTGAAAATAATAAAGTTTAATACATTCATATATGCATATAGTTATTTAAAAATGATATGTAAATCTAGCTTCATTACTGACAATCAGAAAAATTTAGTTATTTCCTTCATAATGCATTAAGTTAATGCGCATGTGTATATGAAACAGTTCATCGTCGAACATTTTCTGTGTGACTTTTGGCTCTGCAATAAAGCAAGGTTGTATCAAAATATTGTAGACGATATTTTTATTTTATTAAAAACATTGTCACGAAAAATGTGCTTTTATTCTTACTTTGCATAATTAAATCCGTTTTAGTAGTCTAAAAACTGAGTGATTTTTGACACCCCCCCCCCCCCCCGGAAAAAGGGGGAAAAAACATTTAAAAAACTTCAAAACTCCAAGCTTAATTTTTATCCAAAATCCTTTTATAAAGATGGTAATTATAGTAAACTTTCTGCCGAACTGTTTCGTCTGAAGTACCCCTGTTGATAGAAGTAAATTAAAGTATTGTCTAAAAAGTTAAATCTCCAAAGATCGCCTAAAGGTGCCTTTTTGAGATTCAAATTTCCGTGGTGTCCATTTGTGAATACTGCAGCCGGAGATAGGGCTGGTACCTGCTGGATGGATCCGATCCAAACAACCCAACAAACAACCCAACAAACAACACAACAAACGAACAAACAAACAAACAAATAAACAAACAAACAAACAAACAAACACCCCAACAAACAACCCAACAAACAAACAAACAAACAAACAAACCCCCCAAACAAACAAACAAACAACCCAACAAACAAACAAGCAAACAACCCAATAAACAAACAAACACATGCTGGGCGGTTGATAGGGGGCGAAGAAAGTAAACTCCTGGTGGCTAGTATCATTTGGAGTTTTCCAACCCAACATCTCCAACACTCTTTATGTAGTGCATAATCACATTCCAGACGCCTGTGTTATATTCAGACATTTTTCAAAACTTATATTGACCCCTTGCTTGCACAAAGGGAAGTGCAATTACACTCGCCTATCATGTCTCCCATTTTGGGAGTCAAAATGAACACAAAGGAATTGACTCCCAAAATGGTGGAAATAGACGCGCATTGTGCGGAGGGGTCAAGAGGGGTTGCTGGATACGGATGGTATACCAACGGCCTTGTGAACGGTATAACAGAATCAGTTTTCTGGCATGTAAACCTCCACACACTTACCCTAAATGACAAATGTCTCGCTAAAACACACCACTGTTTGTCCATACCAGTGGCAAAATGGTCTGACCTTTACCTGAAAATCCAGACATCGATTTCTAAAAATCTGATAGGATTCTTTTTAGTATTACATTTTCCATTTCGTTCGAAGGCAGGTACACACACCGACTTCGCAATAAAAACATATAATTATTATTAATGGCCTCGTACTCAAAGAAACACCGAAAATATAAATCAGATTGAAAAATAAATAATAATCTGGCTTCTCGAATTGCGTTTTTTCGCATTTTCTTTGGCTCCTTCAGAAAGTTGCAGAAATTCATTATGGTTTTGTTTTTTAGGTTGAAAATAGATCCTTTCCCCCTGAGATTATGAAAAAAAGAAGACGGTAATATTTGATAGAAATACAATTGTTTTCTCAATAGTCCGGATGGGCTATCTGCCGATACCACTGGTGAATTTAATAGATTATTATTCCAATTTCATTTCATTCCATTTACTCGGGTTGTGAAGTCAATGACTCTCAGATACGCGAACTTAAGAAAGAAGTTTCAGTTTTAGATGTGGGAGGAAAACCACAGAGAATTATTCTGGGGAAACCCATGCAATCAGTTAGACATTGAAAACCCAATCCACATAGTGCCACTGGCCGGCGGAATTTGAACCGCGGTCCCAGAGATGGAAGGTGACTAAAAATACCACTACGCCAACCTGACCACTCCATAAATAGTTATTGGCCTGACACTAGCAGAGTCTTTCTCGAAGGCTAAATGCCAACACAATACATAGGTATACTGCTGTAACAAAAACAGTCCTGAGTGGAAAGAAATGAAAAGAGAAAGAGCGAAGCAGAAAGCACTATTCCCTATTGGAAAATTACATGAAGTTGGACTTCATTCAGAATATCTTCTTTAAATTTAGAATTTTTTTTTCTCCCAGACATGAATTTGAAGAAATTGAAATTGTATTTTCTTTTGAAAAGAATTTCATGTTTTCAAGCCAAACCTTATCTGAACTTGGCTAAAATATTCGGAAATGTTGATGACGGGAACGAGCAAAACGTGTTCACCGTTTCAACGGGTGAAATTGTCCCAATTTCAAGACGCTGGTTACCAAAGAAGTCTTCACTTACGGTACCCTGGGGGCACATTGCCTTCAAATCTCTCAAATGATGGCTGCTTGGAATTATTCCATATCCCTTTTAAAGAGTTGATCACGCTAAAAACAACTACAGTGTGGTGTAATTACTAAGTAGTGATTATAAACTACAGTGTGGTGTAATTACTAAGTAGTGATTATAAACTACAGTGTGGTGTAATTACTAAGTAGTGATTATAAACTACAGTGTGGTGTAATTACTAAGTAGTGATTATAAACTACAGTGTGGTGTAATTACTAAGTAGTGATTATAAACTACAGTGTGGTGTAATTACTAAGTAGTGATTATAAACTACAGTGTGGTGTAATTACTAAGTAGTGATTATAAACTACAGTGTGGTGTAATTACTAAGTAGTGATTATAAACTACAGTGTGGTGTAATTACTAAGTAGTGATTATAAACTACAGTGTGGTGTAATTACTAAGTAGTGATTATAAACTACAGTGTGGTGTAATTACTAAGTAGTGATTATAAACTACAGTGTGGTGTAATTACTAAGTAGTGATTATAAACTACAGTGTGGTGTAATTACTAAGTAGTGATTATAAACTACAGTGTGGTGTAATTACTAAGTAGTGATTATAAACTACAGTGTGGTGTAATTACTAAGTAGTGATTATAAAATCCATGAATTTGCCTCTTGAAATACAACCTGCTGGACATACGGTCCGCCATTTTGTGGAGTCAGAATAACGGACAATGTTCTGTCGTGAAAATACACAAAAAACACACAATTTCAAGGGATATTTGTTTGAATCTTTTTATTTTACTTTTAAAATATCTGTCCAACGATATTCATTTCACAACGAACGCTTTTTATAGCCCAAAGCGCCCAATCCGAAGGCAATGTGGCCCTTTAAGTGCGTATTTTTATTGGGCCGTAGCAATTGCAAGGCGTCAGCATAGATTTCCGCTTTATCGTTCAGAAAGTAAAAGATGTGAAAATACAGAAAGAAAAAAAACCACGCCAGTTTATTGAGGAGAAACAGTCACGGGCTTTAGAAACGAGAAATTTTACTGGTTTATAAAAATGTATTATTATAACGATGATCTTTCCGTCGAAGACGAGCTACAATAGCTCTTCAGAAAAATAACAGATATTTTGATACATCATGAGGGAAGTTGAATTGACAGGCATAACTCCACTTAATAGCCACCTGCTTCAGAAACAAGTGACAAATCAATTAGGTCTAGACAAGTTCTTCTTTTATGAAAGTGCCTTATCCTCCTTTTTCAATTATGAAATGTCCTTTGCGTCTATTGGATTGACCAAACCTGATGGTTAACACATTGTGCTCTCACTGTGTTTCATAATAATAAGTTCGAAAAGAACAATACAAAACTTTGCTTTCAATAAATTAAGGACCCAGTCATAAAAATTGTACCTTGCGGCTACAAATGAGCAATTCATTTGTCTGTCAAATGATTTTATTAATGAGAAATATAATTAGCTGTAAACTGCTTACCAACCAAAAGGACCCATGCTTCTGTTACACTAGTATACCGTGTGTTGTGTATACATTTAGCCTTAGAGAAAGACTCTGCTAGGGTCGAAATATGAGGCCATTAACCATGTTTCGCATGATTAAATTAACTGAAGGTATTCTATCTTATTTCTCATTAAATCTTCCTCCCCAACGCCACCTTCACCCCACAGCACACCATGTCAAACAAGAGATGGTGTTGTTCTTGCTCACTGACATTCCGAAATTTAAATCCTTTGTTCGAATGAATAGACACAACACAACATGACGCCGCAAACTTTAACCGCACCAGCCAGCAGGATTAGAACCCACTCGGCTATTTGGTGTTCTCTTTGGGGCATGGTGATGATGATGTCGTATGCTATACTGATCTCGTTCTAAAGTCCGTAAGCCAGTTTACAGCTGGGTCCTCAGCCAGGTGAAGGGCTTCGATGCCGCCATCAAGGTGAGAGAGTGGGCAGTCGACTATCACATGGCGCATCGTCTGGGGTTCACCACAGTCACAAAGCGGAGACGCAAGGTAGCCCCACTTGTGTAGGCTACTGCGGCATGGCCCTGCGTCGGTACGGAACCGGTTCAAGAGGCACCAGTGGCCGCGGGGGAGGTCCATTCCCGGTGGGGCATGGTGTACCCCTTTCTATTGTATTTTCATTGGGTGCTTGTAATCTCAGAAATTTTTCAGAGGATTTATGGGGGCTTCTGTACTGGAGGTAGTGTATGTATGGCGCATGTTAGTGCACGTAGCGTTTGCTCACCATATTGTTACGGGCAATGTGACGTTGGTGTATGGGGTCAATAACACTGACTTGGACTTCATGGTGCCCTTGTGATCACGCCATGTCATTCGTCTAAATTCACCAATTTGCTTGCATGGCTTAGAGCTTATACTGCGAATGCCATTGGACTGCAACAAGATCGTCAATAATTTCGCATTGTCGCCGTCAAGGTGAGCTACTCAATCATTTTGATCCCTAAATCATGTATTTAATATTGTCTGTCAATTCGCACTGTCTCTACGTGTTAGTCACGTGGCCATTTGAATCTGTAGGCTGCAGGCCGCAGTTTAGTCATTTTGTAATTGTTCGGTACACCACTGTGAAAAGCTTTTATTAGGTCAAGTAAAAAAAAACACCACAAAACAAACAAACAAATACACTAGTTGATCGTTCTGTTTCTTTGTTTTTTCGTTTTTTAAGTTTTTTTCGAAAAGAGGATTAAGGGGCCTCTTTATTTTGTATTTATTTATTTTCCAAAGAGGAAAGAGCTAGACACTTGCTGGCTCTGTAGATATTATAAGTCTACAATATGGGCATATTAATTCATTCATCGCAAGAGCGCTATATAAGAAGCCACTATTATTATTATTATTAAGAATGGTAGCAAAAGGAAGAGAAAATACATAATCAGGAATTAGTCTGGGGGGGGGGGGGGGGGTTGCGGCGTAAAAAGAAAGAAGAACAAAAGACAAGGACGGGGTTGATCATTGGGTGTTGTTGTTTTTTATTTATTTATGTTGTAGTATTACTGGTATACTGGGCCTTAAAACACCATGACATTGCAAATCATTACACCAGACATATCTATAACAATCGAAAAGCAGAATGTTATACTCCCAGGGTTCAAAATGTATTCAATTGGAGTTGATGTGTATTGTTATGTTTTTCACGTCACACATGCTGCCGTTACTGTCTGTTTCAAACTGTCAGATTGCAAGTGCTCTTCTTTATTCTTAATGCTGTTCTGATTTATATTTGTTGACTGTTTTATTTTAAAAGGGTGGCTTCCACTTAAGCTACTGCTTTCCCAAGGGACTGTATCCAAAGGTCAATGGGTATATTTATAATCCAAGCAAACACTTACAAAAGTACAAGTAACATCAACTGATTTTCTTTTTATTATTACACAATTAATTACAAAAACTTTGGAGGATTAATATCAAAAGTAAAATTAAAAACTCCTGGTAAAATTGCTCTCATAGCTGTTAGAAAAAAGGAAAAATTCGGCGATATCTTGATAGTAACACCACTATCCGCCTAGTTCATGCACTAATTACATCTCGACTTGACTCATGTAATTCCTACTTTATTCAAAGATTCAAGATTCAAAGCATTTATTGTCATATTAAAAACATGAAAATTAATTTCCGGTGTACAGAATACATAAATATCTAAAAATATCTTAAGATCTAAAAAATTAAGAAATATACAAAATTAAATACTTGCCAAAACAACAACAACAAAGGAAACAACAGCCCCTCCCCCACCCCCAAAACGCACAACCCAAAAACAAGAACACTAACATGTGAATAAATAGCTAAAACCGAGATACTATATAAAAAGTAAGGCCAGGCAAAAACAGATATATAAAATATACATAATTATGCAACAGAATAATAAAGAGAATGGGTTAAAAGTACAGCTTATCTTGAACAACGACTGTTATAAACCTGAATGGCACTGGGTAAAAAAGAATTCTGGAATCTATTTGTTTTGAGGCAGAGTTGGCGGATCCTTCCAGAGCGGTTTTGAACAATTAAATGATTTAGAGGATGAGTAGAGTCCGACAAAATATTATTAAAATTGCTAATCAGACAACTATCAACGATATCTTGCATACACTTCATGTCAGCTCCAATAATCTTACTAGCCTGTTTGGTAATACGCTGGAGTTTCTTACGATTGCAGAGTGTAAGTGAGTTAAACCAACATATACAACAGAAGCTAATGATGGATTGAATTGTACTTTGATAAAACAGTTGTAGGATATTGGTGTTCACATTAAAAGATTTCAGTTTTCTAACAAAGTAAAGCCGTTGGTTAGCTTTTTTGCACATGTTGGTAGTATTGGTATTCCAATTTAGTTTATCATCTACCACTGTACCTAGGTACTTAAACTCGTGTACCATTTCAACAGATCCGTTGTTGATTTTAACAGGTTCAAAGACATTATGGGTTTTACGAAAATCGAAGACAATTTCTTTAGTTTTTTGCACATTAAGAACCAAATAATTTCTTTCACACCAATCAACAAATCTACTGATCTCATGTCTATACCCATCTTCATTTCTGTTTGTAATTAGCCCTGTTAAAGCAGTGTCATCAGCATATTTAGTTATGACACAAGAAGTATTCTCCAAATTAAAGTCACTGGTGTACATAGAAAACAACATTGGTGACAATACACAACCTTGAGGAACCCCTGTGTTTAGCTGAATAACGTCAGATGTGGTATCTGCAAATCTGACCCTTTGTGACCTATTTGTTAAGAAGTTGTTAATCCACAGCCCAAGATGAGGGTTAATATCCAAATTCCGCAATTTGCATAAAAGAACATGTGGCTTAATGGTATTAAAGGCCGAGGAAAAATCAATGAATAATGTACGTACATATGATTTAGGCTTATCAAGATGACCATAAACATTATGCAAGAATGTAATTAATGCATCAGATACACTGCGATTTGCTCGATAAGCAAACTGAAATGGGTCTGAGAAATTTTGGGTTTCAGCACGCAGAATGTCCTTAACAATGTGTTCAAAGCATTTCATCACAATAGCAGTGAGTGAAATTGGTCTATAGTCGTTCAAAATAGTTGGCTTGGATATCTTGGGTAAAGGAGCGATGGTAGATGATTTCCATATCCTAGGCACGGTGTGGCAGTCGAGGGACCACTGGAACAATTGTCGGAAGACACCTGCTAACTCTTTACAGCATGTTTTCAAGATTCTCCCAGATATCCCATCAGGTCCAGCAGCCTTGTTTGGTTTGGTGTTTTTAAGCGTTTTTCTAACAACAGCGTTTGTTAGAAGAATTCTATTTGTGTCGTTTGTGCGTGAGGCCAGTTCTTCACATAGGCGATCAGACGCATGGTCAAGAAATGGGTCAGGGTTATCGAACCGCCCATAAAACTTGTTGAGTTCATCAAGGAACTGCTTACGATCACCCACGGGGCCGTCCCACTTGTTACGCTTGCTGTAACCTGTAATGTGTTTCATGGCATCCCATGCACTTTTGGGATCACTGTTCTTGAAATTATTCTCGATTTTTTGGCCGTATTGTCTCTTGCAGCGACGGATGACTTTCTTTATCTCTTGTTGTAGTTCATGTCGTTCTTGATGGTTTTTGTTTGCATGAGCTGCCTGTTTTTGTTGTAAAAGTTCCCGTATCTCTTTATTTACCCACGGTTTATTGTTGGGGTAAATTTATGGACTCCCTGGTAAAACCCTCACTAAATTGCAACGTGTACAAAATACTGCTGCTCGCCTTGTTTCTTGTACTTCCCGCTCTCATCACATTACATCTATCTTAAACAATCTACACTGGCTCCCAATCAACTTTCGTATCATCTACAAAATCCTTTTCATTACTTTCAAAACCTATCATGGTCTCGCTCCTAATACCTACTTAACAGATCTACTCCTACCCGAACACTGCGATCATACTCGGTCACTTTTGGAAGTTACTCAACAAATCAGCTCAAAATATTATGGTGAAAGATCCTTTTCTTATGCTGCTTCTTCCCTATGGAACAATCTTCCTCTCATTATTCGCACTTCTCACAATGTTGATACATTTAAGTCCAGGTTGAAAACACATTTGTTTAAGTTTGCCTTTAGTGATCGTTAATTCTTTGTTTTTATGTTTCTTTAATACCCTTTTACTTAGTTTTTTTAAATTTGTGTTTCATGTTTAAGCGCTTAGAGGCTTTTTGCAATATGCGCTATACAAAGGTCTATTATTGTTATTATTAATTCATATATTTTGTTTGAGAAATATCACTAGGCAGGCTTGAGATGCCGTATGGGACCGGGTCATGGACCAAGATCACTGGGCAGGCTCGAGATGCCGTTTGGGACCGGGTCATTCGGACCAAGATCACTGGGCATGCTCAAGATGCCGTATGGGACCGGCTCATCTGGACCAAGATCACTGGGCATGCTCGAGATGCCGTATGGGACCGGGTCGCATTTTTTGTTGTTACACCTTAGCGAGGGGGTTTGTACTGTAATACTGCCAATTCCTGTCTTGAGATGAGACTACAAACATTTATGCCTATAGGGGATTAGGGTTGGGGTTGGGGTTAGGGTTAGGGTTAGGGTTGGGTTAGTGTTAGGGTTAGGGTTTAGGGTAAACCGTAGTCTCCTATCTCAAGACGGAATTGACAGTGTTACAGTACAAAACCCCTCGCTGCGGTGTAAAAAAAAAATACCCCGGCCATCTGGATCAAGATCACTGGGCATGCTCGAGATGCCGTATGGGACCGGGTCATCTGGACCAAGATCACTGGGCATGCTCGAGATGCCGTATGGGGCCGGGTCATCTGGACCAAGATCACTGGGCAGGCTCGAGATGCCGTATGGGACCGGTTCATCTGGACCAAGATCACTGGGCAGGCTCGAGATGTCGTATGGCCTCGACTTGGTTGATTTGTTTGAGAACTTCAAAGCAGAGTACTCATTTTTGGAACATTATGTTTATTTATCATGAATCGTAACATGTTAAATTACTTCATCTTGTAAACAGTCTACATCATAGTTGCTTAACCAAGGACGCAACCAATAATGTCATGAGATCAGTGTTGATTGACATTTGGGTTTTTAGTTTTCAAATGACATTGAGTGTAAAGTTTGTTGACAACCGTTCAAGTCCAGGACTCCTCTCTTCTTAACAAACATTTAGAGACGTATTCTGAAGATAACGGCTACTTCATAAAAAAATAATAACAACAAAATATAAAATACGTAAGATTAGAATTAACGGAGGAAGCCACCTTATAAGGCTCAAGGTTCAATATTCAATTTTAATTTATTTATTATTACTACGTAAGTTGTGTTCAAATCTGTGAATACTTATTATCATACCATTGTTATGCACACCCATTAAAGAGAAGTAGATCTTATTTGTTTGTGTGTTTCAGGAGACACAATTAATTATCTTCATATTAATAAACGAAACATAAAACCGACATGTTATAGACATCATCAATTTGAAACAACAAAAGACGGTTTACGTCTTTTTCGGTACATAGTGCTATTTTCATGACCGTCACAGTATTTCCGAAGGACGTTATTTATTCATCTATGCTTCTAGACTGAATTGATGCATGGACTTAAAACTCAACGAGATTTCAGATTAAATCTCTTCCCTTTCTGTTCATGGGATTTACCAATCAATTACTGTTCGTGTTATTGACATGTCATTTTGGGTTGAAACTAAAGACATTTCCTGCCAAAATTAATTGACAACAGAGTTATCGGGAAAATGATGGTTTTACCAAACATGAAATGGGTAAAGAAAATACAGAGAAAGGCAAAACGAGACCGAAAAAGAACCAGACCAGACAGAGCGAAAGGGCGAACATTTTAGAGTCGGCCATCTTTGATCTTTCACAACATACAATTTTGTTGAAAACATATACCTTTTTAAATCAAGCACCAAATATTCAGAACGATTCCAAAATTACAATCCTAGCTAAAATTACACTAAAAATAACCCCATTGAAGCCAATTTTCAAAATGGTCATTTTATTGTCCGAATTTGATACTAATTTAAGCATTTGTGGGTCAGCAGTATGACCCTGAATCTGTGTCAGATTGACCTAAAATTGGGTCAACCCCCCCCCCTTTTTTTAAATACTCATTTTCATCTTTACTATTAACTATTAGTGTAATTGACGACTGAAATTCCTGCCGGCATTTTTGTGTGTTCGTCCTGTGGAATTGGCAGTGCGCCCCCCAACTGCAAGCCCAGTTTATTTTCAGTTATTGGACATTGTCGGGGAATTGGCCAGAATGAACGATAGTACCGAGATGAGAAGTATTTGGTTAAGATGTTAACATTGACGACCTTGGACATCTCTGTGCCAAGTAGTGTACAAATTGAAAATTGATTAGACTCGGAAAAATTGGATGAGTTTGAGGGCGCGCTAAAGGTATAGTTATAAAGCGAAGCAATCAGGATAAATCATGAAAATCACGAGAATCGTGGCATCTTTTGAGCTCCGTAGTTTCATGACAGGCTTCTTGTGAGCTGTACCTTTAATATTACGGTGCTGTTATTTCGTTTATATACGGTACACAAAAAGTATGATTAAAACCGAACGAACGACGCACATACCAATATAATAATTTATAGATAAACTCGCTCGTCCCTTGGGCAGTCAATTGAAACAAAGTGCCAGGTAAATATAAAAACGGAAGGTTTATAATAGCTCAATACAGCACACCGTGACTAATAATATATTGGCTCTGACGCGGTGATACATCGATAATTTAGTCATTGATATCAAAATTATTGAACCCGAAGGTAATCCGGAGGATATTTCCACAAATCAACATATGCATGATTTATGTACACTAAATTGTGTATGGAACAAATACCTTTAGAGTCACTGGTTGTGTTCTTGCATGCTCATTTTATTTGTAATGGGTGTATATAAAAAGGTAAATGTGTACAAAAACTACTTAAGCTTACAATACAGCCAGCTATGGCGATAGGCCTAGATTTCTGAAGGCATTGTACATTTAGCATTAAAACTGAGGTATAACACACAGGGTAATGCACTTCTTACCCTTGAAGTTACTAATTGTAGTTACATTTATTGGCGCAAAATTTTTAAGTTGTAATCGCCTACACTCTTAACAACCCTGGGTCAAAAATGTCATGACCAAGTCCGGATCAAAGTAACCCGGAAATCTAGGTCAAACAGTTTTTCGGGTCATTTTGAGCCGGGTCAAGTAAGATAAGCATGCCTTCCACGTAATAAGAAGTCTTGCATATATGGGGCAACATATAAAGCAAATAATATAGCTAAAGTTTTCTCCATAAAAAAAAAAAAATTCCAAACAAAAACTAAATACATTTTTACTTTTTGAATATAAGAAGCAGAAAAAAAATCTGAAAGTGTAATAATTTCTCAGGATTACTTATAACATAGCTTCACGTACAGAACTAGTAAATTAAAATCCAAAGCTGTAGCAAAGGCAAAAGTTGACCACAGTATAACCTTTGTTATGTACGAGAAATCATGTAGTACGTGAATTATAAACACAAACACAAAGATTACTGCTGAAGGGAAACCCCATGGGTTCTTTACACACCCTGAAGTTTCAGTTTTACCATTTCACTCTTCAAGTTCATGAAAAAAAAAAATCCATGTGGTAGCTGTCACGGAAAAAGTATGTCCAAGACAAAATACAAGCTTCACAACTCCTTTGAGTAAAGAGTCAACGGTGATTGCTCGCCTTTTAAGGTTAAAAAATACCTGTTCTGATGGGCTTATCGCTCCGTTCTCACCAACACCGTGTTGCATAGGCCAATGCTTATGTATTATACTGAAGTTATAGCACACTATTGTTTTAGCCTTTACATGATAGGCCTAGTTCTTTAGGTGTAACAAACCAAGCTATGGATAGTTTTTGGACATCGGGGATTTCTCAGATTTATCTCCGCAAACGACACCTCTGAGACGGGGTTCTGGTTTACCCATGGAAGATGGCTCAATAGCCAACCTTTCCGAAATTTCCGAAACGGAAGTTAAACAACCAGCAGAAGTTATGGGGAAAGGGACTTTGAAGTGTAAAGGTAAGACAAAATTGTCAAAAACTCTACACATTATCCCAAATACAGTCAGTACGCCATTCCAGGGCGTTGGCACTACGTCCACGCCCAATGAACCGTGGCAAGGGTTAAACAACACCTTAATGCAAGCAATGAAAGAGGGCTTTGCCCAATTCACGAGTGAATTCATTGAGGCGACTAATAACAAAGGAAAATAATGCAAGCGTAGCTCCTCGAGCACCAATGTGCCCGAGCAGAAAGCCAAACGGCTGAAATCAGTCGTGGTTGTTTCAAACCAAGCAGATTCTGATGACACAGAAGCTGAACTAAGACGCCTGTTCTCTGAGGATGAACAAAATGACTCGTCAAGTGACGATCTTTTGGGCGATGTCCAACAGGAGTATGAAGCAGATGATAAGATTGGACCCAAAATTAAAGACAAGCTTGCTACCTTGACTAACAAAATCCTCATGACAAAGTTGTCTGATGATAAACTGTCTGAAAAGCAAAAGCTTACAGCAGACCCCAAAATTGTACCAATCTAATAAAAACGAAAGTGAACCCAGAAATATGGGCGCTACTCAAGCCTAGTACTCGGACACGGGACTTAAAGTTCTTGAGAGTTCAAAAATTGCTTGTTTCAGCATTTGTTCCTCTACTGCAACTAACAGAGAAGTTGTTAGCAAAGCAAGGTCTCAAAGAAGAGGTAAAACTAGCTACGGACACTATAACTTTAATGGCTAATGCCAACATTGAGCTAAACTTGAGACGTAGGGAACTAATGCGTCCCGATCTCAATACACAGTACCAGCGCCTCTGCGCTCCTTCGGTCCCAATTACCAAACTTCTTTTTGGGGATGAATTGACCAAAGCAGTTCATGACATAAAAACAACCAACAAAGTTGGAAATAAACTTGGTCATCAGGCTGATGGACGTAATAAAAACTTTGGGTATAGACATTACTCAGGCCGTTCAATGTCGGCAAAAAAGTACAACCAGTCCTACTCCCATCCCTACCAAGGGAATCGATCGGCAAAAAGCAGCCACAGCCGGGGACGAGGATACAGGCGGAGCCAAAGCACAGTGACACGCCCGTAAATGCGCCAAGTTCTTCCAGAATAGCACAGGTTAGCACATTTATTGCTGAAATCAGTGAAGCTAAAGCAAGCTCATTTATTGAAGGAAGAATACACAATTATTCTTCATCATGGAGTAATATTACTTCAGACCAATCTATTTTGAGCATAGTAAAAGGACTCAAAATTGAGTTCGAATCCACACCGAGACAAATGTTCATACCAAAGCAACATGCCTTGAATGACATTGAACAACAAATTGTTCACAAGGAAGTTGATAAGCTCCTTGCAAAAGGAGTTATTGAGAAAACTTCACATGAACCAGAAGAATTCTTGTCAAATATATTTTTGCGGCCGAAGAAAGACGGTACATACCGAACGATATTGAATTTAAAGTCGTTAAATAAAAATGTGAAATACCATCATTTTAAGATGGAGACTTTACAGTCTGCAACACATTTAATGACAAAAGGTTGTTTCATGTCATCTATCGACCTAAGAGACGCCTATTATTCAGTGCCGATTGCAAATGAACATAAAAAGTATCTGAAATTCCAGTTTGGTGATACCCTTTATCAGTACACCTGTCTCCCAAATGGGCTTGCTTCCGCTCCACGTTTATTCACAAAATTAATGAAACCTATATACTCGGCTCTCAGAAGCCAAGGGTTTCAATCAGTTGCATACATTGATGATTCCTTACTGTTGGGAAAAACTTACGAGGAATGTTACAATAATACTTATGGCCGAAGCAGGCTTCATAATTCACGACACAAAGTCGGTTTTTATTCCAGTACAGGAAATAACTTTCCTTGGCTGTGTGTTTAACTCGAATGATATGTCAATTTCCCCGACATCACAGAAAGCTGAAAAGCTAAAAGAAAAATGTCAAAACTTGTTTATAAAAGAATCTGTGCTTATACGAGAAGTGGCTCAGGTTATTGGCATACTGGTGTCAAATTTTCCAGGCGTAATGGTTGGCCAACTGTTTTACCGACAAGTCGAAAGAGACAAAATAAGAGCACTGCAACAAAATGACGGAGACTTTGATTCTCAAATGAATTTGTCAGAAGAGGCGTTAAATGACCTCAATTGGTGGATTAAAAATATTAAATTCACTGAAGCCACAAGACATTTAAGTATAATACACTCAAAGCCAAGTGTTATTATTACTTCAGATGCATCCCTTACAGGATGGGGTGCTGTTTGTAATGACAACCGCACAGGGGGTCATTGGACACATCAAGAAGCACATGCTCACATAAATATTCTTGAAATTCTTGCCTCTTTCTTTGCATTGAAGTCCTTTTCGAAGAAATGCATGAACTCACATGTGCGATTGTATATTGATAATACAACAGCGATTGCATACATCAATAACATGGGCGGAATAAAATCGATAGAGTGTGACAAAGTCACACGCCAGATGTGGCAATGGGCTAAAGGCAATAATATTTGGCTTAGTGCAGCTCACATTCCAGGCAAACAAAACGTAGTGGCAGACATTGAATCAAGAAGAAAGAATGTCGATGGGGAATGGATGCTTAAGCCACACATTTTTGGCCAAATAAGTGCTAGGTTTATAGAACCGAATATTGATCTATTTGCCTCTAGATTAAACTATCAGGTCAAGCCGTATGTGTCGTGGAAACATGACCCAGAGGCTATTGAGATAGATGCATTCACGTTGTCTTGGAACAATTACAGTTTTTATGCTTTCCCACCTTTTAGCCTTATCGGCAGAGTTCTTCAAAAGATACACAACGACAAGGCAGAGGGACTTCTGGTTGTTCCAAACTGGCCAACCCAGTTCTGGTATCCGAAATTGATACATATGCTGAAAGCAGAGCCAATACTCATCTCGGCATCTCTGCACCCATTACAGCTACCGCAGAACAAATCAGCGGTGCACCCACTTCAATCGAAGCTGTCACTACTGGCATGCCATGTATCCGGGAGCGACTTGCAAGAACAGGTATTTCAGTTCGGACAACTGAAATAATTGTGGCTTCGTGGAGAAACTCCACACAAAAACAGTATGCTTCGTATATCAGAAGATGGGAATCTTTTTGCCGCAGACACAGCAAAAATCCTATCAAACCAAATATAGGCATTGCGTTAAAAATTTTAACAGAATTATTTGACGAAGGACTCGGTTATAGTTCCATTAATTGTGCCAGGTCGGCAATTTCGTCAATTACTTTGCCCATAGATGGTGTTACTTTTGGTAGTCATGTTCTAACCACAAGATTTATGAAAGGAGTGTTTAATTCTAGACCATCGTTCCCAAGATATAAAGCTATATGGGATGTTGGTATTTTGTTTAATTTCCTGAAGTCGTTAGGTAATACAAATGAACTTTCTTTGAAGGTGCTCAGTAAGAAAGTAGTAACGTTGTTGGCTCTAGTTACAACCCAACGAACCCAAACACTGCATCTAATATGCATTGATGATGTATCAATATCTGACAGTGTCGTATTACAGCGGGAAATTTATTAAAACAAAGTAGACCAGGAGTACATCAAGCCGATTTTGTTTTACCCATTCTATCAGAAAATCTTGATCTTTGCGTTGTTACCAATTTATTAGAATATTTAAAACGAACAAAGAATGTTCGTGGTGATGAGAAACGTTTGTTTGTAAGTTTTCAAAAGCCGTTCAAGGCTTTATCTACAGACAGTATAAGCAGATGGATTAGAGATATGCTAAAGGCGGCAGGAATTGACACACGTGTATTTACAGCACACAGTGTACGAGCAGCCTCCACTTCAGCAGCTGCAACTGCAGGAGTTCCAATACAGGTTATCTTGCAGACTGCAGGATGGTCCGGCGAAAAGACTTTCGCAAAGTTTTATAATAAACCTATAGTTCAAAACCCTGCATTTTCTACTTCAATTGTAAACAAGAAGTGAAAACTGTCATGTAGCCTTTTTTCACTCCTTATTTTAGTAAGGAGGTGTATTTCTATGAGTTACATTAAAATAGTTGAACCAGACGTAAGTATTGTTCTCTTGGTACTCCTTTTTGTGAGTCCTTATCTATGTTTAACAAGTCAAAATGTTCTTGCTCTAAACATCTCACGTGGTCTCTGGAGTGACGTCATAATGGTGAGGTAGAATCCTAAAATTAAACGAGTCTAATTTATTAGGCGAAGTTTGATTGAGATTCTACCGATCCATTATGACGAACGAAAGAGATTACGTGCCCACCCGTTCTTCTTAAAGTTATAATGACCTCCCTTTTTCGTCATTGTCGAACTTTTTTTGACTTGTGCTTTAAAGATTGATTGTAGCTGGCTGGTAAGCGCTATCTCACGTAATCTCTTTCGTTCGTCATAATGGATCGGTAGAATCTCAATCAAACTTCGCCTAATAAATTAGACTCGTTTAATTTTAGGATTTCAGTCTTGTTCTTGACCTTCTTGAACGGTTTCAAATTCCAAAGAAGCTTTATCCGTGGTCCCGCATGGGGAAAAATTAAAGCTCCTTCGGGGACTCGTTGCACAAATCCAGAATAACTCCTGTTCTAAGCCATTTGCTAGAATTATATTATTGTAAACCATTTGAATAAGAGAAATATACGACAAACACAAGGCAAGCATTTTCCTTGTTTTTTGTCTAAGTAAATAAGGTTCAGTTGATTAAACAGAGAAATACATGGTCTAAATGTATCATTGTATTAACTCAATTTTACTTGAATTTGGTAACGTCATCAGCAAAACATTGGTCTTTGCTCCGAATAAAACCCCAGTGCATTACATTCGAGTGGTTGTTTCTGTTTGATTTCTTATTTTGCATTCCTTTTTTTCAACCCAAAATTGTGTGCAATACCGTCTTTAAGAATAGACAACAGAACAAACATTTACTGTTACTATTACGTTACCAAGTACTATTCAGCTTCCTATCGATTGGCAATCTGGTTAAATATAAAATTATTGCACACCAAAAAAAGATGCATTTGCTGTACAAGTTGCGATCCTAACTCTGGAAACGAAAGGCCGTCCATGCAAAAAGGTACAACTTATCACAACTATTGCACTCTGACAACGACGACCCTGGAATCACTCGTCTGTATCGATTGCCGGAGAAGCAGTGGTCGGCCTACAGTACCCGCGAGCCGGCCAGTGACAAAATGGAATAGTGCCCCTCTGTACGTTCTCCGCTCCCTCGACTCACTGCGGAGGAAATGTAACAAAATGTACCCTGAGCCTCTGCAACTCTATCGTGACGTTGCTGGTCTGTCCATCATAGGCAGCCCATTTAAGATGATCCATCCTTGCATGCAGCATCATCCTCAAACATGGCTTCCAATAACCCACATGATCAACCGATTCGACTACCCACCGCTGTTAATAAGCAAGGCTTGGGGGGGGGGGGGGGGGGGAGATGCCATACTATAAGCGTGCCCGAAATATATTATCATCTTACATAATATCACCCGCCACGATTGTTAGCGAGGCATGTTATAATATGCAATGTTTACGTTCTCTCCGTGGATCGGTTGGTGGCGAATACTTTCTGAAAACTCCTCCCCCCCCCCCACCCCCCCCCCCCCCCCCCCGCTACAATGTTGAATCCCACAATCGCATGCCTGCCAACAATCAACATTGAGGCCGGGGGGGGGGATGGTACTTAGAAAATAAAAGTAAAAAGTATAGCACTTTGGCAAAATTAAATGTTAGTTCCTTCTTTACCTATTGGTTCATTATAGGTGTAAATTTGAGTAATTTTTGTCTAGTTCATATTGTGCGTAATCAAAACTCTCTTGTTTTTATTGAATGTGCAATCCTATGAGCGGGTTTGGTGGGGGGGGGGGGGGGGGTGCTTCAAAAGGAATTTATTAAAACATTGTTTATTTTAGGTTTCAGAAACAAATTTAAAAATAATCAAAATGGCCGACTTAAGCTACTGCACCACATTGTTTGTATTTGGTCTCATTGGGTTCCTGCATCCTGAAAACCTGGCTATATTTTATGTTACGGGCCAAAACCAAATTGATTGGCGGCCATTTTTATTATTAAAATGGCCGCCTTAACCGACTGATCCAATAATTTAATTATGTGTCTTGTTGGCTTCCTGGATCCTTAATACATTCCAGTTTCCAACATTGAGGCGGGGGGGGGGGGGGGGGGGGAGAGGATGGTACTTAGAAAATACAAGTATAGCACTTTGGAAATATTTAATGTTAGTTCCTTCTTTACATATTGGTTCATGATAGGTAAAAAATTAATTTGAGGAGTAATTTTGTTCGAGTAACGTTCATATTGTGCTTAATCAAACTTCTATTGTTTATTTTTAACGTATAATACCGGTGAATCCTATGAGCGCTAATCCAAGTTTCCTACATTGAGGCGGGGGGGGGGGGGGGGGGTGGGTAGGATGATTGTTTGAAAGTACAAGTATAGCACTTTGGCTATATATAATGTTATTTAATGCGAGTTCCTTCTTTGTCATTAAATGTGGTAACAATTTTTATTTATTTATTAAAACCTTCTGTTTATTTTTTGTTTCATAAACCAATGTTATAATAATCAAAATGGCCGCCTTTTAAAAGCGACTGAACCACCATTTGTGTATTTGCTCTCATTGGGTTCCTTCATCCTGAAAACATGGCAATTATATTTTTTTTATGTGAGGCTCGTAGACGGAGATACAGGCCAAAACCAAATTGATTGGCGGACATTTAGAAATGGGCAATATTTAATGTTATTTTATGTCAGTTCCTTCTTTGTCATTAAATGTTGAAAAAAATTAATAGTTTTGATTTTAGCAGTAATTTATTTCTAGGTCATATTGTGCGTAATCCAAACTCTCTTGTTTATATTTAATGTCCTATCCTAGGAGCGGGTTGGGGGGGGGGGGGGGGTGCTTCCCCAAAAAATTATTCAAACCTTTTTTTGTTGTTGAGGATAAATAATTTGGCAAAAAACAAAATGGCCGCCTTAACCAATTTATCAACTATTTCATCCTGAAAACATGGGTATAGTCACCAACCCCCAGTATCTGAGGCTCAACCAATTTTTATGTTGTTTGGGGTGGGGGAGGATGCTGTTTCTAAAGTAATTTCTTAAAACCTTATGTTTATTTAACTTTTCCAAAATAATTCTCATGCAGATTGGTATGAACTTGACAAATGTTTATCTTTCACATTTAAACTACTAAATTGTGTATTTAGTGGTCATAATACCATACCTCAAATATATTTTAAAGGCAATGATTTAGTCCAAGGCAATATGCCAAAGGCAACAGTAATTTAATTGCTGGCTTGTACAAGTTGCATTATGTTACTAGGACCTAGGCTAACCCCAATCTGCCTTGTGAGGGCGCTGTAACCTAAAACTTTCCTAAATAGTGTTGGTCACCAGGTAGCCATGTCAAGGAAATTTATCTGGTCACCATTGCATTAGTAGCAAATAATGTGTTGGTACTGAAAGGGTTATTTTGCTTTGCTTCAATAGAACCACTATAATGTAATTGTACCGAGTCGTATCGTATGCAGACATCTTCAAGGTATTTTAACATTTTCTTCCATCACTCTAAAAGCCCCCAGTTTTCATAAAACTCGATTTTCCAACTCTGTAATTTCGTTTGGGGATAATGTACTAATAAATGCCACGTGCACGACGGCAATGCTGCCTGTGATCGACACTATTATTTACACATGCACATGAATGTTGTCTGCACTCTAAGCAGATACCTGATCTCGAGGGATCTTTCGTAGGGTGCGATTTTACTTCATCCTGAATTAAACGACACATTTTAAATGAATAAAAAAATGTTGTACCAAAAGTACAACGACAGAATAACGACTGAATTAGTGTATCGTTGTTTGGGAAATCGACTTGGTTCACGTTTGTAGAATGTTAAAGACAACTAGTTTGGTACATCAGTTGGCTGTCTCAGTTGCCAGTCTACGGTGGCCCACAACTGTCACGGCAAAACCAAAAGCGCCACGGCAAAACAAAAAGCGCCACGGCAAAACAAAAAGCGCCACGGCAAAACAAAAAGCGCCACGGCAAAACCAAAAGCGCAACGGCAAAACCAAAAGAGCCACGGCAAAACCAAAAGAGCCACGGCAAAACCCAAAGCGCCACGGCAAAACCAAAAGCGCCACGGCAAAACCAAAAGCATGCGGGTTAAAGGTCGAAAGGAGTCACGGTGATTCATGGGATAAGTTATAAATAAATGGTCAGCACGCGCGGTGTGCAGAGTTGATCTTTATGCCCACGTAATGTGTACGGGGACTGGGGAGGCACAGCACTGAGTTCCCCTCCAAAGTTTACCGAACCGATTTTCATGAAATTTGTCACAAATGTTAGTTTCATAAACAATTCAGAAATCATCAACGGTGCATTTGGGTGTAAATTTTGCCCATTTGTTGTCAATTTTGTTTTGTCCCTATTCCGTATTACAAGAGGGAGAAGATCATTTGTACATAACAGATAAGAGAAGGCAAGCCCCTTGGGCTAGCATGAGACAATGATTCTCCCTCCCATCAGCTAGAGACTCAAGCCCGCATAATAAAAAGGACAAATTGGATTAAAAAGTATTATGAATAACAACTCCAGAGTAATAATTTTTTTTTTTTTAAGTGGGAATTCAAAATGGCCGCCACATCATTTTTTTGTTTTGTTATTTAATGTTTTGCTTTTTTCACTTACGGCCACCATTTTTCAGGGATGAAAATTCTCGGATGAAAATTCGATATTATTATTTTTTTGGCTATCAAATAAGAAGAATACAAGAATATTTCATTGTTAAAAATTTAGATATAAGTTGACCCTCTAATTACAGGCTGAAAACACAAAATCCAAGATGGCCGCCGGATGTGGCGGCCATTTTAAATTCCCACTCTGCACTTAACACTATCACAGGATTCATCACTCTGACATTTCAAGAAAATAAATAAAATGGGTAATATTTGTTTGAAAAGTCAGAAAAAATAAATAAAAGTGTGTGAACCGATGTCAAACAAATGGTTGTCGCGGTAACAGTTCACACCCAGTAACAATGACTTTTTGAAATAGAATGACATAAAATATATTTCGGGAAAGTGAGGAAATTTCCTGGCGATCGGCCTTGGCGTTAAAAAGTTACAAAGAACAAATTGGTTGGGGGAACATTGTGCCCCCCCTCCCCCGGTCCTGATAGGGTTAAGGTTCTCGGTCAATTACTCTGTGAACTACAGAAGTAACTTGAAATCAAGTCGTTAGATTTTATGCCATTGTTATATACGTCTTATGCATGGTGGAGCCGAGGATGGAACCTGTGATGTCATATCGTAGAGTAATGGAATGTTGAATGATACACAGTAGAACCATTTTCAGCAATGTGAGTTAGTCTTAAAAATCATTCCAGTGCCGATTGTATATAATAAAAGTAATTTTGTTTCGATTTCTTTTTTCCTCTTTTTGTTTACGTCAGGCTGCTAAACAGTGCTATTCATACCATCATGACCATGACCATGTGCCATGAAGCCTGGTAAATATGGGACCTGAACGTGTGTACAGATCAACTGCACACCGCGCGTGCTGACCATATTTATATCTATTCATTTATAAACCTACCCCATGAATCACCGCGACTCCTTTCGACCTTTAACCCGCATGCTTTTGGTTTTGCCGTGGCTCTTTTGGTTTTGCCGTGGCTCTTTTGGTTTTGCCGTGGCTCTTTTGGTTTTGCCGTGGCTCTTTCGGTTTTGCCGTGGCGATTTTGGTGTTGCCGTGGCGCTCATTTGGTTTTGCCTTGGCGCTTTTGGTTTTGCCGTGGCGCTTTTGGTTTTGCCGTGGCGCTTTTGGTTTTGCCGTGGCGCTTTGGGTTTTGCCGTGGCGCTTTGGGTTTTGCCGTGGCGCTTTGGGTTTTGCCGTGACGCTTTGGGTTTTGCCGTGACAGTTGTGGGCCACCGTACCAGTCACTTGGGTTTAACAAATTATTATGCGTGTGAAGCCCTGCAATGTAGGCCGCTGTCAGCACTTGCTAACACTAGTTTAATATGTCCATTGTCTTAACCACATCGTACACACTGGTCGGCTCATATGCCATGATATTCTAAGCTGGACCATGCCACATTGGTCAGTGACTGGGTTTAGAGGGGGGCATGGCAAAACTCTACTAGGCAAAATCGGAATGTCAATTATCAATGGTATAACAGATGGAACAAACTTATAGAACTTCATTCATAAAGCAAACAAATAAGCTTATATTAACCTAGGCAATCTGGACATGTAAACAATACACTTATAATTGAAAACTGTAAAACAAACCCTCTCAACCCATGGAAAAAGTTTGTCATGCATGTGCTGACAACGCGCCACTAAGGGCGTTGCAATCAAACAGGTCCCACTGTACTATAGTTATTTAATTGAAATAAGGCCCTTAACCATGAATTTTTATTTTGTGCGGGGAAGGGGGGTCGAATAATAATGACAGAAAATGTAAATTTGTTGCGTTAGCGCCGCCAATCGCGCAGCGACGTAGGGGGAGTTTGAAATAGTTGTGGAAAAATGAAGGCACAATTCAAGCCATTTGGTCCATTTTTCCATTTATTATTTTTGAGCGCACCATTTTGTAAAAATGTTTTGGAATGGACTTTTTCTTATTTATTTTTATTTTGGGAGACTTTTTTGTTGTTCTTTTTAGTATTAGGCCTGATATGAAAGTGTGTTTACCGGCAAACAATCAATTTGACAGTGCGCATGCCCTTTTAAGCAACGGGTTTTTATTGTGCATCCCTCGTCTACTTAGTACAAGAACTGCTGGCAAGCTAGCGTGACTCTTGATTCGCATCAGTTTCCCTTGTGGTATATACTTGGTATTTGAAATAAACAAAGTCGCATCCCCGAAGGTTATCCCTTGTCTGCTGCTGGAGCTGCTTTCCTCCCATAATGTGCTATCTCTGGCTACACGGCAGTTCGATCCCTGGCTACACGGCATTTCGATCCCTATGGCTACACGGCAGTTCGATCCCTGGCTACACGGCAGTTCGATCCCTGGCTACACGGCATTTCGATCCCTATGGCTACACGGCCGGCAGTTCGATCTCTGGCTACACGGCAGTTCGATCCCTGGCTACACGGCATTTCGATCCCTATGGCTACACGGCAGTTCGATCTCTGGCTACACGGCAGTTCGATCCCTGGCTACACGGCATTTCGATCCCTATGGCTACACGGCCGGCAGTTCGATCTCTGGCTACACGGCAGTTCGATCCCTGGCTACACGGCATTTCGATCCCTATGGCTACACGGCAGTTCGATCTCTGGCTACACGGCAGTTCGATCCCTGGCTAAACGGCATTTCGATCCCTATGGCTACACGGCCGGCAGTTCGATCTCTGGCTACACGGCAGTTCGATCCCTGGCTACACGGCATTTCGATCCCTATGGCTACACGGCAGTTCGATCTCTGGCTACACGGCAGTTCGATCCCTGGCTACACGGCAGTTCGATCCCTGGCTACACGGCGGTTCGATCCCTGGCTATACACGGCATTTCGATCCCTGGCTACACGGCAGTTAGAAGTTGTGTGGATTTTGACTGGCATCCGAACAATCCTAAAACGGGTCATGTTATACCAAGTATTGTTAAGATATTTTTTTGTTTGATCCTTTGTTACTACCCCTTACCAATGATAATGTTATCATAAACTATGAGTTCTTTGCGACATTCACATCTTCACAGTCAGACACTAAGATTTGCAAATACATTTCTAATTGATCAGTGATTAAAGAAGATTGTTTTTATTTTATATTTTTTGATTCATCATCATCTTCCTATACTGTGCAGAAACCTCCTACGGAGTATACTCGCACATTGTTCGATTGCTTGCTTGATTGATTAATCTGTCGATTGATTGATTGACTTATTTATTGAATGATTGATTGATTGTCAGTTGATTAATTGATTGAGTGATTGATTGAATTTATTAAAACAATTTGGTTATTACTCTTATTATTATTTGACAAAACTGTTTTAGTAAAAGTTTTTGGATAAAGGGTACGAAACAAACTTACGCTTTGTTTTTAGAAAGTGTAAATACTTCAATGCATGCTGACGTGGGAAACATAATTTGAAAATTTCAATTCGGGACTTTTTGGTTAAATGTTCGGCCCTTTGTGGTTGCTATGGGTATTTTGGGTACTATTGTACAAGCCCCTAGCGGCCGGTCTTTGAATCTCGGGTATTTCGGGTACTATTGTACAAGCCCCTAGCGGCCGGTCTTTGAATCTCGGGTATTTCGGGTACTATTGTACAAGCCCCTAGCGGCCGGTCTTTGAATCTCGGGTATTTCGGGTACTATTGTACAAGCCCCTAGCGGCCGGTCTTTGAATCTCGGGTATTTCGGGTACTATTGTACAAGCCGCTAGCAGCCGGTCTTTGAATCTCTGGTATTTTGGGTACTATTGTACAAGCCGCTAACGGCCGGTCTTTTGAAGCTCTTTGTGGTTTGGCGTACAGAAAGCCGACAGTGCTTCCTGGTACTATCACACTCTCTAATCTCACTAATCTAATCTCACTATCTAATCTCACTAACCTTGGTCTCTCCAGCCGCATCTAATTCCCTAAAATGCTACAATGGCGAAGGTACAGTCA
This sequence comes from Leptasterias polaris, assembly GCA_037783415.1. Taxonomy (NCBI): domain Eukaryota; kingdom Metazoa; phylum Echinodermata; class Asteroidea; order Forcipulatida; family Asteriidae; genus Leptasterias; species Leptasterias polaris. The sequence goes on from JAZGTN010000022.1 coordinate 9,621,257, forward strand.
ATTTCCACTCTAAAAGATTTGTCAAGCTGACATAATGGAAACCTATTGAAACAGCTTTTCTTTCTCCGATTTCCTATACCGTATTGTTGTCTAGGACAAAGGGGGTATATTTTGTGAGGAAGATACAGTGATCTTCACACACGGACACGAAGACGTAGAAAATGTAATTATACACTACTAATTTGATTACTGTGAAGTGTTACACATATCTATATTTTGCGGATAATTGCTGTCAGGGTTAATAATAGGAAATTCTTACCCATCGCTGGAATTTAGATCCCAACTTCACTTCTTAGAAATTTCATGCAGACAAAATACTCAGAGGCCCTTAACATGCAGCCATTCTTCCTGTCTCGTCACTGCAACCAAACCGAGGGTGGGAGGGAAACCAGTCTGGTTCCCGTTTGGAGTAACGGATATCGGTGTCCGTTAGTGCTATACTGCACGAACACGACAAAAGCCCTACCGAATCTAAAGATGATGCCGACCCTATAATAATTATGTTGTTTTATATATATATATATTTTTGTGGGGGCGGTGGTGGTATAATCGACGTGTATAAGCAATTTTAAACCAACCTCATAAAATATCATTAATAAGACTGGTTGTCGTTTGCGCTTAAACATAAGCTGTCTGATTTGCAGGCTTACAACAAAATCATTTAACCGGTTAAACATTGAATTGAGGCCCTTTTAAACAGCGTGGTTACGTGTTTACATTTTGCACTCTAATTCAAATAATGCCTGAAACTTGAAGTCATCAGGTTTTCAATTTAAGAACCGTCCATTAGTAAAAGACCTTTGAAAAGTTTCAATTCTATGGGCCTTTTAAAACAAATCTATAAACGTGTTATCATTTTGGAGAGCCTGTTCAAAACTCACTGACTTGTTCTTTTCTGGAAGGTTGTCATTAAAGACTTTGTTTACATTTCTGAAATTGCAAGGAGAGCTTCTTTTGTAAGCTCCAACCCGCAAACACACAATAAGGTTTGCAATTATAGATCGTATTTCGGTCATCAGCAGACGGCAAATGCATTTGTCAAAGTAATGTTTTTTTTTTTTTTTTTTTTTTCAACGTAATGCCAATTCATCAGCAAAATTGTCGATAAAGATACAATAAAAGTCACCTATGAAAGTTTCAGTTGTATGGTGTTCTAGAAAGGACACCTAAACGGCGACTTTTTTTGTTTGTTTGGCGGCGATTTTTTTTTTTTGGCGGCGACTTTTTTTTGTGGGGCGGCGACTTTTTTTTTATGCGGTGACTTTATTTTTTGGGGCGGCGACCCCTTTTTTACGCGGCGACTTCCGGGTTAGAATTGTGTTCGGGGGAATTCCCCTTCAGGTCAGTCACGCGCAAGTATGGGGCGCCGTTTATGTTTTTATTACGAAACCAATATATATAGAACGAAACCAACATATATAGAATGAAACCAATATAATAGAATGAAACAAATATATATAGAACAAAACTAATTTATATAGAACGAAACTAATGTATATAGAACCAAACTAATGTATATAGAACCAATCTAATTTATATAGAACCAAACTAATTTATATAGAACCAAACTAATATAACCAGAGGAAACAAACATAATATATATAGGACGAAACAAAAATGTACAGAACTAAACTATTATATACCGAACGAAACAAAAATTTATTGAACGGAACAAAAGTATCTAGAACCATGGAGGTAGGAAAGAACTAAACCATTACATAGAACGAAACAAAAATATATTAAACGAAGCGCCGCCTACGACGATTGAGGGCCAGGCCGCACTATTTATAGATCAAAATTTATCAAGTCTCCCCAAAAGTTGAAACGTAAAACCAGGTTGTGATAGATTCGTATAATTACACAATCTATTAATTGCATTACCCTCAAAACGTTATAATTAAAAATAAGTTGTGGGCTTACAAAATTTGATAATGAGCTTGGCGCACTAATATTTGTCCCTTTTAGTATGGTACACCCATTGTGTATCAGGGGCTAGCGCAAACGTTGCCAACGTTAAATTTTGAGTGGGACGAGTTGCCCAACATTCAACAACGTTGGCGAACGTTCGCAGCAACCAACATAGGCGAACGTATTTCTGAGGTGTTGGTGGGTGGTCAACCTAGGCGAACGTATTTCTGAGGTGTTGGTGGGTGGGTTTTTTTAATGGCGGACAACAAAACGTAAACGTCTTTGTTTAGTCAATTTTTAGCACTTTTGAATATTCAAGCTCTGGTACTGATGACTCAATGATATCCAAAAAATACCGTCCAATATTTTCCCCCCCAATCCTTTCTATTATAACCACATTACGACAATTTCTTCAGTAAAATTAGGAAGGTAGTGGTAGCACTTCTTAAAGACTAACTAATTCATTACAAAACTGCAGAAGCTTTCGACGTTTCGAAGCAACAACTACTTCATGTTACCAGCATGCAGCGCGTAAATCCTCGATCCTGATTATCAACAACCGACGGACGATAGACGACCCTTTGCAACGGCTTTCATCGGTGATGAAACGCCCAGGCGCGAAAGGCTTGGCTAGTACACGCGTGCACGTTTCCATTGTTTGTTTGTTTTTTAAATCAAAGATGGTGGTCAATGACAAGGGCAATCCGTCTTGACACAAATTTATAGACCTTTTGATAGCTGGGAGATCAATTCGTTATGACACGCACGCTCGTGGAGTGGAATACGGAAACTGTTTTGACGCATATGCGTCCCATGCGTGCGGAGGTGGGGGTTGGTGGCACCGTAGTCTGCTGTTCGAGTCCACCATGGATCCAGTTGTGACATTTTATTTTGGGGGGGACCTTTGCTACAAAGTTTTGTCAGCAATACCACCGATACCACCGTATTTTGCCGACGATGAACTGGCTTTGCAGTGGAATTCGCAGATAAAATAAACCCCTATGTCAACCGTAATTATTATATTTAAATGTTAACAGTTCTTTAAAATTTCACACAAGAAAGGAAAATGAAATTTTGAAAATTCCTTTTAGCCTGTACATGTGAAAATGTTTGTACGAATCGGGGCTTTGTAACTGCTAATGAGAAGAACACTCGTGCTTTTTATAATTGTACGTGAGACGGTTCGTACGAATTAGGGCTTTGTTATTATTAACAAAGTGAACCATCAGTGCTTTTTATCTTTGTAACGTGAGACGGTTCTTACGAATTAGGGCTTTGTTATTATTAACAAAGTGAACCATCAGTGCTTTTTATCATTGTACATGAGACGGTTCGTACGGACAATGGGTGTACCATACTAAAAGGGAAAAATATTTGTGCGCCAAGCTCATTATCAAATTTTGTAAGCCCACAACTTATTTTTAATTATAACGTTTTGAGGGTAATGTAATTAATAGATTGTGTAATTATACGAATCTATCACAACCTGGTTTTGTGTTTCAACTTTTGGGGAGACTTGATAAATTTTGATCTATAAATAGTGCGGCCTGGCCCTCAATCGTCGTAGGCGGCGCTTCGTTCAATATATTTTTGTTTCGTTCTATGTAATGGTTTAGTTCTTTCCTACCTCCATGGTTCTAGATACATTTTTGTTTCGTTCTGTATATAATAGTTTAGTTCTGTAAATGTTTGTTTCGTTCTGTATATAATAGTTTAGTTCTGTAAATGTTTGTTTCGTTCTGTATATAATAGTTTAGTTCTGTACATTTTTGTTTCGTCCTATATATATTATGTTTGTTTCCTTTGGTTATATTAGTTTCGTTCTATATAAATTAGTTTGGTTCTATATACATTAGTTTCGTTCTATATAAATTAGTTTGGTTCTATATAAATTAGTTTGGTTCTATATACATTAGTTTGGTTCTATATAAATTAGTTTGGTTCTATATACATTAGTTTGGTTCTATATAAATTAGTTTGGTTCTATATAAATTAGTTTCGTTCTATATAGATTAGTTTGGTTCTATATATACATTGGTTTCATTCTATATATATTTGTTTCATTCTATTATATTGGTTTCATTCTATATATGTTGGTTTCGTTCTATATATATTGGTTTCGTAATAAAGTCATAAACGGCGCCCCATACTTGCGCGTGACACAATTCTAACCCGGAAGGCGACGCGTAAAAAAAAAAGTCGCCGCGTAAAAAAAAAAAGTCGCCGCCCAAAAAAAAAACGCCGCCCCCCCCCAAAAAAAAAGTCGACGCCAAAACAAAACAAAAAATCGCCGCCAAAAAATTAAAAAAATCGCCGTTTAGGTGTCCTTTATAGAACACCATACAGTTGAGTACAGTGCCTACTTTATGAGAAAACATAAGTAAACTGTAAGTATACTTTCATCAAGAACGTCGAATCCATGCACGTTTAAGCAAGTTGGTGCAGTGAATACAAACCGCATCTGTGGCCGTATTGAGGGCAGCATTCAAACGGACAGCACGGACATTTCCAAAAGTTGCCTGTAGGCGATCATTTGAGGTTACATTATTCGACATGCTATTCGACGGGGGCACTGCAGACGAAACAACTTCGCAGATTTCTTACCGCCATTACCATATATAGCAAGTAGAATGCTTACTGCCATCATAGCAAGTAGATGCTTACTGCCATTACTATCTATAGCAAGTAGGATACTTACTGCCATTACTATCTATAGCAATTAGTAGGATACTTACTGCCATTACCATCTATAGCAAGTAGGATACTTACTGTCATTACCATCTATAGCAATAAGGATGCTTACTGCCATTACCATCTATAGCAAGTAGGATGCTTACTGCCATTACTATCTATAGCAAGTAGGATACTTACTGCCATTACCATCTATAGCAAGTAGGATGCTTACTGCCATTACTATCTATAGCAAGTAGGATACTTACTGCCATTACTATCTATAGCAATAAGGATGCTTACTGCCATTACTATCTATAGCAAGTTGGATGCTTACTGCCATTACCATCTATAGCAAGTAGGATGCTTACTGCCATTACTATCTATAGCAAGTAGGATACTTACTGCCATTACCATCATAGCAATAAGGATGCTTACTGCCATTACCATCATAGCAATAAGGATACTTACTGCCATTACTATCTATAGCAAGTAGGATGACTGCCATTACCATCTATAGCAATAAGGATACTTACTGCCATTACTATCTATAGCAAGTAGGATGATTACTGCCATTACTATCTATAGCAAGTAGGATACTTACTGCCATTACCATCTATAGCAATAAGGATACTTACTGCCATTACTATCTATAGCAAGTAGGATACTTACTGCCATTACCATCATAGCAATAAGGATGCTTACTGCCATTACCATCATAGCAATAAGGATACTTACTGCCATTACTATCTATAGCAAGTAGGATGATTACTGCCATTACTATCTATAGCAAGTAGGATACTTACTGCCATTACCATCTATAGCAATAAGGATACTTACTGCCATTACTATCTATAGCAAGTAGGATACTTACTGCCATTACTATCTATAGCAAGTAGGATACTTACTGCAATTACTATCTATAGCAAGTAGGATGATTACTGCCATTACTATCTATAGCAAGTAGGATACTTACTGCCATTACCATCTATAGCAATAAGGATACTTACTGCCATTACTATCTATAGCAAGTAGGATACTTACTGCCATTACTATCTATAGCAAGTAGGATGATTACTGCCATTACTATCTATAGCAAGTAGGATACTTACTGCCATTACCATCTATAGCAATAAGGATACTTACTGCCATTACTATCTATAGCAAGTAGGATGCTTACTGCCATTACTATCTATAGCAAGTAGGATACTTACTGACATTACTATCTATAGCAAGTAGGATACTTACTGCCATTACCATCTATAGCAATAAGGATACTTACTGCCATTACTATCTATAGCAAGTAGGATACTTACTGCCATTACTATCTATAGCAAGTAGGATGATTACTGCCATTACTATCTATAGCAAGTAGGATACTTACTGCCATTACCATCTATAGCAATAAGGATACTTACTGCCATTACTATCTATAGCAAGTAGGATGATTACTGCCATTACTATCTATAGCAAGTAGGATACTTACTGCCATTACCATCTATAGCAATAAGGATACTTACTGCCATTACTATCTATAGCAAGTAGGATGATTACTGCCATTACTATCTATAGCAAGTAGGATACTTACTGCCATTACCATCTATAGCAATAAGGATACTTACTGCCATTACTATCTATAGCAAGTAGGATACTTACTGCCATTACTATCTATAGCAAGTAGGATACTTACTGCAATTACTATCTATAGCAAGTAGGATGATTACTGCCATTACTATCTATAGCAAGTAGGATACTTACTGCCATTACCATCTATAGCAATAAGGATACTTACTGCCATTACTATCTATAGCAAGTAGGATACTTACTGCCATTACTATCTATAGCAAGTAGGATGATTACTGCCATTACTATCTATAGCAAGTAGGATACTTACTGCCATTACCATCTATAGCAATAAGGATACTTACTGCCATTACTATCTATAGCAAGTAGGATGCTTACTGCCATTACTATCTATAGCAAGTAGGATACTTACTGACATTACTATCTATAGCAAGTAGGATACTTACTGCCATTACCATCTATAGCAATAAGGATACTTACTGCCATTACTATCTATAGCAAGTAGGATACTTACTGCCATTACTATCTATAGCAAGTAGGATGATTACTGCCATTACTATCTATAGCAAGTAGGATACTTACTGCCATTACCATCTATAGCAATAAGGATACTTACTGCCATTACTATCTATAGCAAGTAGGATGATTACTGCCATTACTATCTATAGCAAGTAGGATACTTACTGCCATTACCATCTATAGCAATAAGGATACTTACTGCCATTACTATCTATAGCAAGTAGGATACTTACTGCCATTACTATCTATAGCAAGTAGGATGATTACTGCCATTACTATCTATAGCAAGTAGGATACTTACTGCCATTACCATCTATAGCAATAAGGATACTTACTGCCATTACTATCTATAGCAAGTAGGATGCTTACTGCCATTACTATCTATAGCAAGTAGGATACTTACTGCCATTACCATCTATAGCAATAAGGATACTTACTGCCATTACTATCTATAGCAAGTAGGATACTTACTGCCATTACTATCTATAGCAAGTAGGATACTTACTGCCATTACTATCTATAGCAAGTAGGATGCTTACTGCCATAACCATCTGTAGCAAGTAGGATACTTACTGCCATTACTATCATTCTATAGCAAGTAGGATGCTTACTGCCATTACTATCTATAGCAAGTAGGATACTTATTGCCATTACAATCTATAGCAAGTAGGATGCTTACTGCAATTACCATCTAGGCCTTTATAGCAAGTAGGATGCTTACTGCCATTACCATCAAAAGCAGGATGCTTACTGTCATTATCATCTATAGCAAGTATAGGCTTTAGGATAAAAAGTAGACAATTTCTTTTCAGGGTAATTACTAAATTTCGACCCTACCTTGAACATAGGTATGAATGTTAAGATTCATTTTGTAAACCTAAGACATTCTCACACCTTTATCCATTCTTCTAATTTATAACTGAGGTTTGAAAAACCGCTTTGTTTAAAACATATTGTGTACGGTCATCAACTGAAGGTACTACATGATGCATTGTGAAACATACTTGTGAATTACTGATTTGAAAAAGAAAAAAAATCTGTAAACACCATAATTAACACTTTCTTGTATTGAAGGACTTCGGTTTCAAGATTTTTTTAATGTTAAGATATGCAGTTTACAAAACTTGATGATGGCCTTGTTCTTCTGTTTTGACTTCTTAAGGGAGGGTATTTACCTTTAGTAATTACTCCAAAAAGTAATGAGCATTTTATTCATTTGTTAATTTGTTTTTTGTTTTTATTTTATTTTTGTGGGTGGGGGAGGGGGAGGTAAAGAGCACTGGAGAGCTGTTGATATTATAAAACTTTGTTAGAAACGACGCCCTTTTGAAGTAATGTAGTTTTGGAGAAAGAGGTCATTTTTCACCAACATTTTATTTGAACCTGATCGAAAGGCTTCAGGCATGAAGCCTTTCCCACGCGTCTGAAAGCACACAATTCTATTTAGCTTGGGTTTATTTTCTTTCATTTGTTTCCTGCGACTTCGATGACCAATTGAGGCAAATTCTTAACTTGTTTGTTATTTTATGCATATTATGTTTGAATACATCGAGTGAGGATATTGGTTTTTGACAATTACCAAACGTTTCCCTGCCTTTTAAGGTTTAGGGTCAATGATTGGTTTATTTACAGATGATTTTATAGGAAAAATTCTAAAGAAAGATATAAGAAAAAGTCACATGCAAACATTTCAGCTGTAGACAGTGTCTACATACTTGCTGAGGAAACAGCAAAAATTACCACGGTATTTTTACACGAACAGATCGATTCCATCCACGTTCAGCAAGGTGACAATAACCGCAAACTAGAAATGTGAGAAACGGTTCATGCATGAATCGCTTCTCAGATTCATTTGTTTATTTTTTTTATTTTTATTTATTCAAACCTTTTACTTTGACACTACCTTTAAAATGTGGGAAAAAATCCCTAAACTTAAAAGTCAATTTAAAAAAATTTCAGATGAATTTCTCGATAGGTTGTCGTGGTTTGGGGGCTTGTAAGGTATCTGTATTTCTGGCTATCGTCCAACTAAAGCGTCGTTTACCGGATAAGGTTGGTGTTTTATGTTTAATACCGAGCAGTTTTCTATGACGTGGTTGTCTTGAGTTGACGTCTCCATCGTGTGACGTACTTGCTTCCGCCATTGCCAGTACGTCACCCTCATCGTTGTGACTGGAGACGGACGGCTCGTCGGATCTCACGAAGCCGAAGGCGGATTTGTTCAGAAGTTCCGTTTGACTGCTCCGCCGGACAGAGATCTTGCGGAGTTCCTGTGCATCCTGGCGATCCAGATCCTTCAGGAAGTTACCTCTCTTGAAGCTCTGGACGACCATCACGAGATTACCGTCCCTGTCGTACCACTCCCGGCTAGATTTATTGTACGTCCCGTTCAGAGAGTGCTCGACTAGATCGGCACCGAGTGCCTCCTCGTGCAGCGGAACACGGAGCCCTATGGTTAGGTCAACTACCTTCAGAAGTGTAAACGATGTCAGGGCAGTCCAGACTGCGATTGAAACAACGGCGAGAGCTTGAACTCCTAAAAGTTTAAATCCGCCTCCAGCGATTAAACCTGCCCAACGAAACATAGAATGAATATTTAAAGAAACAAAAATATGGACAATGAATGTCTGTTCAAATATAGTCCATTTATGCAAACCCCATTAAGGTTAAGCTTTCCATAGCCACAAATTTTAACGCGAGAGTTGAAAGCAAATTATTCCTGACACGTTTACGGGAGCATTTGACAATAAGGCACGTATCAAGCGTGCGGTGGTATTTATTAAACTGTGAGATTTAATTTATAAGAAACCTTCCAAAGAGCTTTTTATCACTGACATGTATGGGGTGTTAGTAAACACACTAGCCCGTGCCTTTCTCTCTACACTTAAGTGCAAGCAATCTCTTTGGTAATGTAAAGAGACGTGCCCTTTTAATTAGACATGAACTCAGCTTGTTGAGTCTAAACATTAGAAATAAACGATGAAGAAAAAACTAAGAGACACCGTGTTTTGAAATGTAAAATTAGATAAACTAAATAAAAATTTTACAATATATATATTTTTTTAGATATAAGCCAATAGTGGCTTTGTAAATTAAATAAAATTAATGCATTGCAATGCTTCATGTCTATGTAATTCAAAAGCCTCAAGTTTAACATACGGTTTAAACTTTTAACTTATCGAGGTAACTGCGACGTGTTGTGTCCAATTGATGCTATGATATGATTGACTATTATGATAAAGATGAAGAAGCTTAAGGGGAACGTTGCATTTGGATTGGATGCTTTCGGGCTATAAAAAGGCGTTTGTTTTTACAGGAACATGATTGGAAAGATATTTTAAACGTAGAATACAATAATTTAGATAAATATTCCTTTAAAATGTGTGTTTTTGTTCAACATGACAGAACACAGTCTGCTCTATCTGGAACTATTTGTTTTGACTCTACAAAATGGCGGACTGTATGATCCAGTTTTTGTATTTCAAGAGGCAATGTATTTCAAGAGGCAATGAGTTATCACTGCTCGCTGATAACAAAATACTTTAGTTGGTTTTGTGCATGAACATTGAACAACTCTTGAAAAGCTTAAAGAGCAAATCCAAACAGCAAAAAATTGAAAGGCTGAAAACACTGTTCCCCTTTAAGTAGGTATTAGCAAGGGACGGCTACAATGATCTAGAGAATTACCGAGCAACATTTGAAGATGATTCTGCCGAATTGCTGTAGAAATCTCATGACAACTCAGATCTCTTGTGTAGCTCCGTATTGTGGCATGCACACTGTCTGGGATCGAACGACAGTGCGGTAACAGTACCTATACATGTAGCAAGAGATCTAAAAGTCCTTGACCCCAACAACGCACTCATTCCAGTCGGTTTATTTCTTGATTACAAAGACAACTATAACCTATAACACAACACTAAGTAGTTTCTTCGAATCTTGTGGTGTTACAGTCAAGACATATGAAAACTTAAAAAACCTAACTTCAATAGGAAACCTAGAAGTTTGGAAACAATACTTGGGCTTTGAATTTATTCTCTTTTTGCGTACTTACGTCAGAAAGGGAAAAAGTGACACTTGACACAACCCCCCCCCCCCCCCACCCCTCCTAAAAAAAACCACCCCAAATAATAGTAATCAGTTGCTAATAACAATAACCTCAGTTGATCGATCTTCCATGGTTGCTTTTTAATGTTTTGTTAACCCCCTTTCTGCTGATGCATTTTGTTTTGTTTTTGGCTTCCATTACTATATATATGTTTTTATATGTCATATAAACTCACCGTTGATTTTCGAGAATCCTTCGGCAAGATTATCCTTCCGACCGAATATTCCAACCGACAGAAGGGACCATGTTGCCGACATCGCGTGTACTGGAACCACGCCCACGGGATCGTCAATTTTCAGCCTTTCGGTCAGCATACATCCACAGCATGAAATGAGCGAACCCGTCATACCAATTACCAGACCCTCCCATGGTTGAGCTAAGGCGCAAAGAGCTACATCAATAGCAATCGAAATAAACTCACATTATTGTTAGACATTTCTCATTTGACCTCTGTCAGTGTAAAGTTGGCCATCTTTACGGGCAGTGACGATTTGCGTAACCCCGCGTGCGATAGGAATAATCTGTGAACAACTTTGGCTTATACGAAAATTAGAACACTTGAAGCCCAAAGCCAAAACCACAAGTTGTCTGTAAAGGTTGCGTATAATTATCAGGAACACACAGCACTTGTTGAGGTTAGACAGGATCGATTTACAAAATGTTGATGGGAGAACCAGCTAGCTGAGTTAATCCCAAACTAAGCTTAAAGCTCTAACTTGAAGATTAGCTTTAGTGATGTGAACTCTGGTATAAATCTTACTTGGACCAAGGTCTTCTGCGTTGATTGGGTTCCTCGATGTGAACTAAGACCTAATTGGTCAAACTCGGGTTTGTATCCCTAATTGGACTATAGGGTCAACCGTTTGGATTTGGTTCACTCCTGTGAACTTTGGTAAAGATCCCTCGGTACGCATGTGAAATCGGTGCGATATAAATCTTTACTTGGGCTATGGTCTTCTGCGTGGATTGAGTTCCTCGATGTGAACTCTAATGAGTCCGTATAGTGGACTATAGACCCATTGCACAACGCGCAGCGCGCATACACGTGCATCTTCTGTCCGCCATTTTGGGTGGCAAAATGTGCACAAAAGGATGGTACACATGTTTACACGCACATTGGTACATAAACACATGTAGCCAGCCTCGCTTCCATGCATGGAAGCGAGGCAGCGCGCCGTATCGATACCTCTCGTCACTAACAAGGATATGAGGGAGCAAGACATTCTGGGAAAAAAATGGCGCCGTGAGATCGATCCTCCAAGTCCTGGGAACGAGGTTAACGTGTACCATCCTTTTATGCACGTTTTGACACCCAAAATGGCGGACAGGAGATGCGCGTGTATGCGCGCTGCGCATTGTGCATGGATATATGTGAACCTATATTGTGTATGAATCCCTGTTTGCAGTGTATTTGGCTCATTGATGTGAACTCGGATTTAAATCCTCACTTGGACTATGGCACAGTGTGTGGATTGGGTTCACCGATGTGACTCGGCTATAATTCCCCTAATGGACTAAGGTCTGAAATGTGGATTGGTTTCCCAGAAGTGAACTCACAAAATAATGCAATTTTCAAAGGGAATCTGATTTATCACCGTCGGACTACATCTGTCAGTAAAGCAGAAGATACACCCTAGTTGGTAACTCAAAATAACGGGGATTTTAATGCTGCAAATATCAAGTACGGAATGTATCGCCCACGGAGCAGAAGGAGCACTATAGACATACCGACGGCTGTGTACCATCCGTGGCGAAAGCAATTTTATTACCAATTAGCAATCTTGAAATAATAATAATTATTGTGTACATTCGGTACCATTCCCATGCACAATACTTGTGTATGAAGGAAAAGGCTAGCTGAGGAACGGTTGACATAATCTAATATACCTCCAGTCTTGTCCTCGATAAAGGTTGAGACATGGATGCTGAGAGTCCAGGAACTGGAAAATCCAGGTCGTGTAATTCTTTGACAAGTGTTATTATTCGTATGTAGCTACGTCTAAGGCTACATCCTATAAGTAAATTCCCCTTTTTAAGCCCTTTTAGTGAGGGATGCCTAATGCAATACTTCTTGGTCAATATGGACTGTAGCCATTGAACTTGGAGTTATAGTGCAACAAGGTTAAATGAATAAATGAAGCGTCTTATGAAGATCTGGGTCAGTCGGTTAATAGGTAGACATGCCCATCAGTTGAAAGACAGGAATATATTAGCATTCGTAACGCACACATTTTGTTTTAAAAATATTATTTGCTATCGATTAAAAATGATCGATGTCAGTTTGGAAACACACTGAAAGTAAATTTTCATGAGAAATATTTGCGTCAAAAAATGCTCACTAAAAGTGGAGCAAATACACAAGTATACGAAGAGTACGATTACCGCAACCATGCATAGGCACGTACACATTAATAACCCCCAGGTCAATCCAGGGTCAATCCAGGGTCACTGTGGACGCAGTCAGACTGACCCGGAAAATGGTTTTAAAAATAGGAATTTAGCTCGGATTCTGCATCAGTTTGACCCGTTATATACCGGGTCATTTTTACACGGATTCTGGGTCACACATAGACTCGGAATCTTTTGTTATACGCACAAAACCACTAACCCGCGAAAAACCCAAATCATAATAAAAAAACACGGAAAGTTGTCTGGAATGTTTATGTAATTATAATTTATTTTTTACTTATGTTTTTACTAACTCTTTTCGATTTAGCAATTATTAATCCATACCAAGTTTCAGTTAGACTTGTTATTGAGTCGATAGCGTTTATCAAAGTGAAATCGTATTAAGGCCCTCGCGTGACTTTACTCGATCCTCTCGCGAGACTGCTGGCTTCCTACTGCTGCCCGTAGTCGCGAAAGCAGAAGTCTCAGGTGAACTGTATTCTCGCGAGAGTCTTGTCATGACAGCTTCTGCGATATTACCACCGCGACAACCATTTGACGACTTGTCCACAAGAATAAGTTTCACAGGAACAATAATTGTCCTGCGCATTAGCTTATTATTGTTTTCACCAAGAAGCAAATACTTATCAAGACACTGGTACTGTGGTAACTGTGATATGTTACAAAACTTAATTGAAGTGTTCTATTAACTCTTAATTTTTTGCAAATCTTTGTTCAATCCAGAGCAATTATGTATCATGTTTATTGTACAAAATGTCACAGATTTCTGTACTGTAAACAGCATATGAAAATTTACAATGCTACCACGCCGTAGCGGTCATATAAAAAAACAGCTTCATAGGTCATACTTCTTGTTTCAGTCTCTAAAATCAAATATTTACCTGTAATCGATACCAGCGATCCGAGTACACCATTAATCAAGAAACTGATGTCGAATTTACGCCGTTTCGCCACGTAGCTGCAACACACAAAGATGTATTCATTAGTATCGATTAATGTTTACAATTCCACGGTCAAAACCTGGTCAAGATTCTGGTTATGGTTGGGGTTTGGTAAGGGTAAGAATTATGGTTATGTTTAGGCATGGTTAGCTTAAGGTCAGGGTTGGGATTATGTTTAGGCATGGGAAGCTAAAGGTCAGGGTTGGGATTATGTTTAGGCATGGGAAGCTAAAGGTCAGGGTTGGGATTATGTTTAGGCATGGGAAGCTAAAGGTCAGGGTTGGGATTATGTTTAGGCATGGGAAGCTAAAGGTCAGGGTTGGGATTATGTTTAGGCATGGGAAGCTAAAGGTCAGGGTTGGGATTATGTTTAGGCATGGGAAGCTAAAGGTCAGGGTTGGGATTATGTTTAGGCATGGGAAGCTAAAGGTCAGGGTTGGGATTATGTTTAGGCATGGGAAGATTAAGGTCAGGGTTGGGATTATGTTAAGGCGTGGGAAGATTAAGGTCAGGGTTGGGATTATGTTTAGGCATGGGAAGCTAAAGGTCAGGGTTGGGATTATGTTTAGGCATGGGAAGCTAAAGGTCAGGGTTGGGATTATGTTTAGGCATGGGAAGCTAAAGGTCAGGGTTGGGATTATGTTTAGGCATGGGAAGCTAACGGTCAGGGTTGGGATTATGTTTAGGCATGGGAAGCTAAAGGTCAGGGTTGGGATTATGTTTAGGCATGGGAAGATTAAGGTCAGGGTTGGGATTATGTTAAGGCGTGGGAAGATTAAGGTCAGGGTTGGGATTATGTTTAGGCATGGGAAGCTAAAGGTCAGGGTTGGGATTATGTTTAGGCATGGGAAGCTAAAGGTCAGGGTTGGGATTATGTTTAGGCATGGGAAGATTAAGGTCAGGGTTGGGATCATGTTAAGGCGTGGTTAGTAAGGTCAGATTTGGGATTATGTTTAGGCATGGTTGCTTATGGTCAGGGTTTGGATTATGTTAAGGCATGGCAAGCTTAAGGTCAGGGTTGGGATTATGTTTAGGCATGGTAAGCTTAAGGTCAGAGTTTGGATTATGTTTAGGCATGGGAAGCTTAAGGTCAGGGTTGGGATTATGTTTAGGCATGGTTAGCTTAAGGTCAGGGTTGGGATTATGTTTAGGCATGGTAAATTTAAGAACTACTACTGTACAGGAACAATTGAAAATACAGACAGGAAAATTATGTGATGAAAATCACGTAAATTCTATTTAAAATGCAGATAATAAAAAGCCATCATTAAAAAATGTAAAAATGCACAGAAAACCTACAGCATATAAAATAATACATAGTCAAACAAGTGAAAATAAACAGTGAACAGTGTAATCCCTCTGCCCACAATCCCACAATACAGTGAACCCCCCTAACGATGTTCGGATTTAGTCTTCAGAGATGTTTGGAATTTATCAAGTGTGTTAATATCCCTGAGTTCTAAAGGGAGGGAGTTCCACAATGTGGCAGCTGATTTCATAAAAATTATTGTCAAAAAATAGCATTGCAATTTTTTTTGTCAATACAATTGGTAAGAGTCAGTTGAAGGGCTAGCTTTTGTCCATATTAATCACAACATTCTGTATCTTAAAGCAAAACATTTAATTTACAATGATCCAAATAAATACTGTACCGTACTTTTATCCTCCCTTTAATTGAGTGAAGATTAATTGTCGGTAATCTAACCTATCCCCAGTACTCAAATTGCCCCCGGGAGTTTTTTTCTGCGTGACCCTTACTTGAGTTCGTTCAAGAAAGATTCTTATATTACGGGCAGAAACGGCCGTTGATTTAATTTTACAAGAATGAGTGTACTTTCAATTGAAGAACTTCACCTGAGTGTGTTAAAAGCAGCTTTCATTTGAGACACGAATTAGCGAGCAGTGAGCTTTCAAAGCGAAGGCAAAACATAGCCCATGCTACACTTTAATAGTCATATCATAATGCATACTTTCACCTGCTTGAGCTTAGTGTACTGAAGTCTTTCTTCCATCCACTTTGAGATAAGTGGTGGCTTAAGATGAAACATTACACCTTATACGGGGGCAATTGTTTGACTGTACTAACGGATACAAACTCTCAAAAATAATCAATTATAAGGGCCTCTGAATCTATGAACTTATTCCTATCCCTTCGGGTATACCCAAAGGGGCAGCATAATGTCATGTACCTTAATTTAAACATGGTCTTCTAACAGTAAATCGACACTGGATAACGGAAAGTCATGTTGCCGCCAGCTTTTTGCCATTTCGAAATCCCGGCTCGCGGCTTTGGCCAAATGCCGAAGGTGTACAATTCTAAAAACTGCTGACGAAGCCTATAATACGCTAAAGCTAACACCGAGAGGATAACCCTGTGAGCTAAATGATACCAAACCTGCAGCTGTTGCTGTTGTTGTCGTTAAACAAATGTTGTTGTTGTTGTTTTGTTGTCGTCGACGCGTTGTCGTCGTCGTCGTCGTCGTCGTCGTTGGTGTTGTTGTTTTACAGTGCATGACCGCGAGGATTTGGTAAACACACGCAATGGGGTCATTATTGTTCACACAGTTGAACAGGCTTGCCGAAGTTTCCCAGACATCGAAATTGTTTCTGTTTCGTTGAAATTCTTTCCCAAAATCATCGTTTCCCGCCTGTTTGTCCAAACAATGCAAGTTCGTGTCACCGGCGGACTAGGTTTTTAGCCACACATGGAGTCGGCCATGCAGAGTTGTGCGTGTGTGTTATACATAATTGTTATAATAAATAGCACGAGTTGTGTGTTGATGTTCTTGAAGCCCCTAAGAAAGTGCTTAATACTTCTGTTCCATATTTTGTTGAAAATGTGCGCAGCTGTTCAATTTGCGGAATCGAGTAATTTGTGCTTTGCACCCATCAATATTAACAAAGCCAATGCTTATTAGAAAAATTATAAGGTCTTGAAAATTATTATTTGCCAACAACGATGATTTCATTGGCTTTCATTTTAGCCGTCGGTACGTAACGTACTTCCAAGTCTCCCGAGACATCATTTATTTCTCTGAAGGGGGCAATTTACTTCTTGAGCTTTTTTATGTTATCTTTATTTTCCCCCTTTATTTCCCCCAAGACAGAAATTGTATGTGTTATGACTTTGAGACAAACCTCACCGTCCACTTAATTTCGAACAGCGCTTGTTTCAAAAGATAGGGATTCAATACTATAGTATAAATTTTGTGTACAAAAACGCTCTCTACAGAAAAGGGTCAGGCCCCCTGGGATCCAGGATCCCAGGGTCAGGCCCCCTGGGATCCAGGATCCCGGGTTCAGGCCCCATGGGATCCTGGATCCCAGGTTCAGGCCCCATGGGATCCTGGATCCCAGGTTCAGGCCCCCTGGGATCCAGGGTCCCAGGGGGACTCCCAGGTTCAGGTCCCCTGGTATAGGATCCCAGGGTCAGGCCCCCTGGGATCCAGGATCCGGCTCATCTCTGACAAAAAAGAATGTAATAATCTTATTAAACATTCATTATATAAGGACTGTCGGTGCTAGACTTTCTGGGTTAAGGACACATTAATCATCAAATGCTTCAATTCGTCATCGTTTTCACGAAGAGCCGACTATCTTTAAATGACAAATTATTGATTATTTCAGCAGGGGCCTTTATCTCAATAAAAGCATTTTGCGTTTTCACGAAGAGCCATCGGCCCCGAAAATGCATTGTAACAGAAGAGCGAAAATGTAGCAAAAGTCGTTTTTCAGGTTTCATTTTCACGAAGAGCCACCTATCTTCGCGCGCGTGATCACGTGACACGCGCGCCCCTTTCCTATGTTTAATACGTTATCCAGTTGGGTGTTTAAGTAGGTATCTCACTTTTTAGGCCTTTCACGAAGAGACACGTATCTTTGACTAATTACTATGGCAATTAGCCAATATATTTTAAGAAATTAGTTAGTCAATGGAGAGGTTATAACTGTAAACCGTGGCTTTAGTATTGCAGATTTCTTGCATGAGTTTTAAGCCAATCATAGCGTAAAATGTTTATCTCAATCAAGCATTTGGACATACGTGGCTCTTCGTGAAAACGGTGACGAATTTAGAATCGCTGATAAAAGTTAATTTAATTTTACAATCAGCAAATAATAAGGACAAGAGCAGTTCCGAATGCAGTTTCAAAAACGAGGGGCATACTCATTTCCGAGTTAGGTTGATCAGGAAAGTGGCCTACTCTGCGTTTGTTTGACCAAATTTCCGGGTAATTTTGACACAAATTCCGGGTTTTACTGACCTAGAAATGGGTCGGGCTTTACGGAACCTGGATTTTGACCAGGGAAACTTTTAGAGAAGGTTGATCGTTTTCGTAGGGGGAGAAAAGTAAATAAATAAATACATACATAAATAATAGTCTATGGCTATACTTGCGTGCTACGGGCGCAAATTTGCGTCTGCAACGTTTATTCCCTCACTGCTGTGGGCGCATATTTGCGCCAAACACAACTTGCTACTTGTTTTGCATACAATCGAGCTTTCTGTTGACCCCTGACATCCATCCGGGTATTTTTTGTACACTTCGACACATAGTAGCCATCTGACGAACGAATACAGGACAATTTTTCTTGAAAAAACAATGCAATTTCCGAGTTTTTTCGTGACTGTTATCACCGTAAAACAAATTAAGACAGTAAACATGGACGCCGCAGCAGCATTCCGGGAGATTTTTGCGGATTCTGATTCGGGAAAATCGGAGTTTGAAGTTTGAAGATGTTTTGGGAGACGATAGCGACGATAATGCTTCAGTTGAGTTATGTCTATTGACACTCGGGCCAGATATTGGAGACATGTCGAATCCGACGACGACGATGGCATCGTTCCTTTGCAAGGAGGGGAACAGGGTAAAGCAGTCCAAGGTAGTGAGGATGCATTTCGGCGTGTTTGGAAGTGTGTAATAATGATAAAGCGAAGTTCTAAAAATTTACAAATTTTATTTAGTCGCAAGACCCCATCTAAACTGTTTGAGATTGAAACTAATTTACCTTAATGCAATAGCAGCTATACCTCCACCGATAGAAGCAGTTATGGTAGCAGTTGCGGACCTGTTGGTAGAAGTATAAAAAATAAAATAAAAAATAAATAACAACAAACAAACAGTAAGATTGTCCTTATTATCATACTCATCAATCAAAAATGCCATCAAAACATCATCTGAACGTATAACATAATGTTGTTTTTAATTCTTTAAGGGTTGAACATGGTTCCTTTCTGTTTTATGTGTTCATGTAAAATATAATATTAAAATAACATTTTTCTAAACCACAATACCTCGAAGGGAGTCCTTTCTCAAAATAGTTTAGACGATCAACAGCTGCAGTGCTTCTCACCAATCAAGTTTTTATTTATAAATGTTTAGAGTATTTACCATTCTACGAGCCTATCGTTAAGCTTAATAATGATAGTTACATAGCTATACACCATGAATTTAAGTCAAATATTGGTTAAATTTTATACAGAACGAAGACAGTTTGAGATGATGCATTTTATAGCATGTCTACTCGGGACTGACTAATCATCGGTCAACTCAGGGCCAAAGGAACAAACACCATGCCAAATTAAATTAACACATGCACACAGATTTTGCTATTATGAAAGGCCAAAGAGCACGCACATTACACTTACTTTTGAAAACACAAGGAGACAAAAAATAGAAGATTTAAGAAACTGAAGACAAAATGATTGCAAAATCCATAAAAACAGGTTTTCACTTTTCACATCCGAAATTTACTGCAGGCCGATATTTTGGGTTGATCAAATATTCTACCTTACAGTGTGAGTGAACGTGTTATGTTGGTTTTCGCACGCTCAGTTGTTGAAATAGGTCAGATTGACCTTGGGGCAGGTAGTCTATTTCACGATTTCATTCTTTTTAAAACATCAATTTTTGCCTCAGTCAATTGCATTGAAAGGCATTCTTTGGTAGCATTGTAGGCTACCAATAATAATAGTTTTAATAATATTTATTTTGGCAAAAATTCGCAAACATACAGTACAGAATTAAACAAATTGATAAGTCACATTTTAATTTAAAAGGCATAACAAACAGTAAACTTTAAAATGAGTCTTTAAAAACAGCAAACTAAGGCCGGCTCCCAAAATCATTCTTATTAAAGGCACTGTACACGTTTGGTAATTACTCAAAATATATATTAGCATAAAAACTTACTTGGTAAAGAGCAACGGAGAGCTGTTGATAGTATAACACATTGTGAGAAACGACTCCCTCTGAAGTTACGTAGTTTTTGAGAAAGAGGTAATTTCTCACTAAAATAATAAAAGACTTCTGGCCAGAAGCCTTTTATTCCTATCTGAAAGCACACTAAATTTGTACAACAAGGGTGTTTTTTCTTTCATCATTTTCTTGCAACTTCAATAACCAATTGAGCCCAAATTTTCACAGGCTTGTTATTTTATGCATATGTTGGGATACACCAAGTGAGAATACTGGTCTTTGACAATTACAAAACGTGTTCAGTGCCTTTAAGCTGACATACAAATTCAGGTAAGGGCGTAAATATGAAAATATGCCACATAGTCAAAGGGCAAAGTAGTCCGGTTCCAAGCAAATCGGCAGGGAATGGAACATTTTAACGGGTTGACAAATTTTGAAAAACAAGTTTGTTTTTGTGTCAGGCTTAGTAAGCATGCTGGAAATGTCAAAATGGTGTCGTCTGCAAGCATGGCTCAGGTCTGCGTTGTAAAGTTGCTTTGCCCCAAACATAATCATTTTGTTTGCTAGTATTTTGCTATCATTAATGGAAACACGTATTTAAACAATAAATACAAAATAAATAACGGAGCACTCGAAGTGCCACCAATATTCTAGTTGAGCTCCTGAGATAATTTACTTCGGGATGATGACATCATATAAACGTGTGTTGACATATTGCAATGAGTTATCTCGGGATGACGACAACTTCTTCCACAAATACTTATCTTGGATGACGACATCTTGAAATTTGGATGTTGTCTTGCCCAAGATAATCTATCTTGGTTTCTCGACATGTTTAGGATGTTATCATCCCAAGATAAATTACATTGGGGAGTCGACATCTTACTTTTATGATGTCGACATCCTATGATAAAATAATATATCGGGAAGACGGCATTTTGGGATATCGTCATCCCAAGATAAATTATCTTAGGATGGCGTCATCTTATGATGATGATGTCACCATCCGGCAGTAACATTTTCTCTGGTTCCCAGCAAGTCGGATTGCACTTCAAATGCTTCGTAGATTTTAACAGAAAAAACACACACACAAAAACACAACCCCCACACACACTCGAGACAAGGACGGCCATATTTTGGATAATTATTAATTTAACTGGGAACAATACTATTAAGCGTTGTCTTACATTTTGGTACAATGCTTTACATGAGCTGCACTTGATAATAGTTTTATATTAACTGCTCATAACTGTGTTGTCAGTCAATTCCATTACTTGTCTAATGTTTCCCCCGTGTATAGTTGACCTCGTAAATTAATGTCGGGGCTGGCTACAGGCGTACTTTTCACTCCAGGTTTGGAGTGATATTTCATGTTGCCACCCGATCAGCTCGATAGCTCTTGTCACCGTCTTCTCCTCTGCTCGCAATCCGTTTTTAACCGGGTGGACATCTCAATGCTGGCTGTGTGTACATAATGGCAAACCTTTTACTATTATTTAGGTACTGCGGGGGAAATCTAATCCCAATGATTCAAATGTTCTCATGTCACATTTTGCCCAGCTTTATTAATCTGTTTGTAAATCCAATCCTTTGCGACGATACGGGGTCTGCTTATTGCTGTTGGTATCGCCATGCACTCCGATGACGCTCAATTATTACTATGGGGTGAAATGCGTGTTAACACCTGTTGACATGTTATTTAGTGCGACTTGGCGTTCGGAATACGGCAAACAAAATCCGCAAACCAAAAGAGAACACTTCATCAGAAAAAGGTAACCGAGAAAAGAATGACATGTTTAGATCGTGCAAGGCCTACAATACGTCTGACGTCAACGGATATTCTCAACGGTTTCCCTCCAACATCTTAACTGAAACTTCATTCATTGTCTTCTCTCCACGGGATTCTTCGCTAATACACTGCAAAAACTGGGGTGTTAAAATTGACACCATATGGATGTTGGCACGTATAGATACCGAACAGAGAATTTAAATTACATCATAGGATGTTTCAATAACAACATTGAAATTATTTTGGCAGAAATTTGTGTTATTTTAACACCATATATGGTGTAAATTCTGATTCTTTTTTAGTTAGTCTTTTGGGGTTCTATGTGACAACATACATGGTGTATATTTTGACACCCCGGTTTTTGCAGTGTAAAGTGATTCATTATTAAAGGGACACGTTGCCTTCGGATTGGGCGCTTCCTTTTATTCGTGAACTAACACGGTCCGCCATTTATGGGAGTCAAGATTTTGACTCCCATAAATGGCCCACGTGTTCCTACTAGTCTTATTTCCAGTCGTAAAACGATGATCAGAGTGCTGCTGTGATGTGCCGTGTCTAAGTCCTCATCCCTCCTGCCCACAATAAACATTTGGTATAAACAACACCGGTTGTTTCTCTCGGTTAGTCCCATGACAGTTTTCTTACCCTGATTGACGAGGTTTTAACTTTTTGGACACGTCTTAAATCTGTTTTCTGTGGCAATCCATTTTGACATATGAACGGTGTAGGTGTTTAAATACACGTTCATACAAACCGAGCTACCTACCCGAAGCTACGCCGCGTATTCGCGGAATAACCAGCCACATATTCCGAAAATAGAATGCATGCAACACAGGGAGGTGAACAGATAGCCATATCATACTCACCTCACTGTACTGCATGTGTTCTATTTTTCAGAATATGCGGCTGGTTATTCCGCGAATACGCGGCTTGCAATTTCGGGCCCAATACTGTGCTAGCTTCAGAGGTAGAGAATGGTATGTTACCCAGTGTTCATCTGATAGGTTTACCAGGCCACTGGCTACGGCAACAGCCTATAACTACTGTTCATCGCGCATTTTGCCATTACATGGACGATGGTATTTACGGCTGGAAATACATATACGTTTCGCGGGAAAGATGTCGAGGGGTCAGAGGCCAATGTTGTTGTTTTTAATCACCATTCACTAATTATTACACATTAAAGGTGTTTTATTGCAAGAATAACTCTTAATAAGGATAAGGAGCACCTTCAAACAGTAAAATTTCATGAAATTTGAAGGCAACGTGTCCCTTTAAGTTGGCTTTCCTGAAAATCCTTGGCCTTACAACCAGAATATACCGTCAAATAAATAAATAAACAATAAATAAACAAGTGACATGTTTTTTGCTAAAAGCGGTTTACTTTCCATGAGAAAGTTACATGGCAATTGAAATTTGGACTGAGACCAAAGATCGTACGCAGCATTACCAAGCCGAAAATGGGCAATTTGAACTCTTTCTGTTGTACTTACAGCATGGGTGCCATTTCGGTAAGCACATGTTTTGTTCTAAAAGAAAGCAATGGTTGTTGTCTACACTGATCTCATTGTTGGATCAACAGAGTTGCTTACTGAAATGACGCTCAGTGCATAATACACATTATCAGCAGCATGAATGGCATATCTTGAGCCTGTGGCCCAGCATAATATTTATTTAAAATCGTGCTTGTTTTTGTACACCCCAGGAAGAGTTGGCTTGCGGTCATCAAAAGACACTACCCGGCTTGTCCAACACAATATTCATCACAGATCTCTTGCATCAGCTGCTGAAAAAACGTTCCTTTCTGTTGCCCCTAAACTTTGGAAAAGTCTCCCTGCATCTCTGCGCTCTGCCGATTCACTTCACATTTTCAAAAAGCATCTGAAATCACACGTTTTCCCACAATGATTGTTTGGTTGTTTTCATACTTTGCAATTTCGTACCATTGTTATGCCATGTATTTGGCTGTGTATCATCACAAACCGCTGTGATTTTGATGAAATGGTGGTATATAAAACATGTTTGTATATGCATATGCTTGGCGCCATACGAGCCTTAGATGAGACTGCCCAGATCTGGTTGCGTGTAGAGCCTCGTGTGAAAAGGCTAATAATAATGTAGTTTGTCATCTCAATCCAATTATAGATTAATTCACAATCGGTCAATTTGAGCAGGCCATATAACTGCAGATTAGTGGAGGGTCGGAGTATGAGAAAAAGTAATAAGCCGGTCTTATTTCTATCGTTTTTCAGGGTAACTTGAACTAGAGAAATGAGCACTGTGGCAATAGACTGTGCAAGTCTCGCGCGTATCCGAACGAGAAAACACGTCAAACGAAGAACATGTTTATTTCTGAAATTAAATCTTTGTTTTAAATTATATCTCATGACAAAATCTGAAGAACAAAAATAAATCATTACAATTTTATGAAAAGTTTTAGCTTTTGAAAAAAACAATCACAATAGTGTGTATATTATTATTGAAATAAAATAAAAACTCTGGGACAAGAATGCCTATTAATTTGATGTTAACTTTTTAGAAACCCCTTACGCGGATTCGTGAAGGTCAAACGGGTCTTAAATGGACCCGTATCGCAGTTTAAAGAGGATGCTGACGCCTCAACAACCATAGACTGCAATGAAAAGGGTTTGCTTTGCAATTACAGCATCTTCCGATTATAATTGCGCATCTAAAACAAGCGTTTACGTAAGTTTTATGATCGGAGGCGAGCACAAAATTCTTAATTTTTTGCAATAACCGGAAGCTGAGGTCAAGTTTAATTCTTGGGTTTTCTTCGTTATATTGTTGAATTGGTTTTACTTTCATATGTTGTTATCACTTAGTATTACATTCCCAACAACATTTATACTTTTCTAGGTCATAACCTACGTTAAACTAAAATAATTGACGAAACAAAATCTCGCCCACGTAAAACTCCATATGGTTGGGACCACTATGGTCCCGGAAGTTCGATTACGCGCGAGACTTGCACAGTCTATGGCGCATCATCTCTCTCACTATGATTTACAATTATTGGATGCATTTAAGTGCACTGACGCAGAATATCATCACGAGGTGAAATCTGGACTATTACATTTCACAAACCGAAGCCAGGTGAAACGGAAAACCCAGATTTCTAGTTACCTAGTGATTACATTCTGCGAAATTGCATGGACGAAATGCATTCATTATTTGTTTTATAAAACTCACGTAGATCCTTGTCATTTGAAGATGTTTTCACATTAAACACTAAAACGATACGGAAACCCCCACCCCCACACACTTTGAAAACTCTGACCCCCCCCCCCCCTTCTAAACAATTAGGGTGGATAACCGACCTCGTCCGCTATGAAATTACCTTGCCTCGTTTGACGCAGCAAAGCCTCCGAAGCATCCAATAGTTATCCTAGGAACCCTATTTTGAATTTTGGAGCATCGCGTCGGCATACAAGTCAAAATAACGGATGACACGTGACGCAATCCAAGTATCATTAATAAACACTCGGAGCTAGACCCGTTGAACCGTGTGTGATTACATTCACGCCGGTCAGTACAACATCAATACCAAGGGGATGGGGAACATGTACATGGGAAATTAAATTTCACATGTACATTGCAAAAAACATCAACTGGCGTACCTTGAAGCCAATATCCACTTGTTCTGTGATATGCCGTAAGTACTGCCGCAGTTGAACCCTAGCCAACCCCACCTGTTAAAATAAAAAGAGAAAGAGAGAGAGAGGGGGGGGGTCAAAAAGACAGTTCAAAGTGCTTACAGATTTACAGATTTTGAAAGAAAAGCAACTCCGAGGCTCGTTCCTTCTCAAATAATCAAGTAAATACCTGCATTTTTCGGCAGAATGCTGATAGTTTATGAATATCCATCATCCAAAGCCTAATTGTTTTTTGCATGCAGTGCGTTAATTTACCGTTCTTGAAGGTATACCGTACCGGAATTTGTTCTTTTCATCCTCTATAGTTTCCAATAAACCGTCACAAGGCTCAACTCACGAGATCGGAAGGGTTGTTACAATGTAGGTCAAAATGTTGGATCAGGAGATGTTTTCACAACAACCCACCGGAATCAAAACGAGAAAAAACACTCACGTTTAGCATAATGAACTGAACAAACATTAAGAGAAGAATGTCTCATTTGTCATGACGAAATGATATCTCTTGCCAATAAATTTATTATTCCATTGACTTGTTTGTGTTTAAGTTTTTTTATTTTTTTTAATTAAAATCAGTACGTGGCCTCGGGCCTGCGGTCATGTGTATATTTCAAGCCCTGCATTAAAATATCATCAGAAAAGGTGATCCCGTTTGGGTGAAAACAACGAAGACCTATCGAAAATTAGTGTCAGGGATTGTGAGCACGTTCAGGTCAGGCTTATTATTTATGGCAGGTAACTGATGGGATTGTGTCTTCGATGATAGAAGCATGGAATCTGCCACACAGTCGGAGTATGTCTTTAGAAAGATATTTGGCTGAAGGGCAATCGCAATTCCTTTGGGGGGAAAAATAGGCCTTAATAATAATAAATACAGGTAGAATAAAAGCCAATGGCAGATCTATACCTTTATACTTTTTCAAAGGACAAAATCCACGATGGTCCAGAATCAAATAATGTTTTCATTTCATACTTTACTTTGTCACAAATTCCATGTTTTATTACCAGCACAATCTCCTATTATAATATCCCTGTCTCACTATAACGATCTCGGCAATCGAGAAATAAAAAGCAATGACGACTGTCTGGGGGTGCAGGTCTTAAAATACAATTTCCTCGACTTGAACAGTATTCCAATTCGGGCGACAATATGTGTTTATGCAAGGTTGATTTAAACCTATCATCCCCCCCCCCCCCCCCCCCAAATCATGACCTGCCCCCTCCATTGTTAATTGTCTCTTTTTAAACTGCCTCTTAACTGATCATACTGAAAGTATAAACTTTGTTTTATGGTAACAGGCAATGTAAAACGCCATCCATTTGAGTTTTAAACGGTAAAAAGGGTTTTTCTTAATTTGTTTGACCAACCCACTCCAATTTCCAAATTCCAAACTTTCTTTTTGTGTAATTCCTGTTGTATTAGTTGAAAACCAAATTAAATTTCGCACCATTTTTCTTTGACGCCCGACTAACATTTTACAAAAAAATCTAAACCCTTTAAACACTTTTTAAATTTAAATGTTTACCAAGTGTTGGTATTCCTAACATGCTATTTGCTTCATTATTATTACGCAAATCGAAAAACAGATAGTAACGCAGCGGAATTGTCCTGAAATCATTTTTCTGTAAAAGCACTTTCTTGCTTGCAAAGCTTAAACATACAGCCTAATGGTGCACTTTTACTTTATCAGGCGGTTTAAATTGAAACAAATTTCAATAAACGAGGAAGCAATTTTGAGAATGATATTTGGTAGTTAATGATGGCCAGTGTAAATGACATTCTATAAACAAGATATCTGAAGATGGAGAGATAGAGTGCATCTTTAGAACCCTGCCAATGAGGGCGCTAGCTATAAAGCTGGGTGGCAGTATTGTTAATGTCTAGGCGGTATTGAAGGATGTTGCCATGAATAGTTAGCTTACAAGGATGAACCTTGTCAGGAATTTTTTATGAAAACACAAACTTCCTATTTAGTATTGAAGTTTCATCCAAACAACGATCGCAAAATCACAAAAAGGCAAATACGCATCATAACAAGTAGGATCGGCCCACTAAGACATGTATTGTACATCCCTGTCCCTCGCATGTTAATAACAAATGGGTATTGTGAAGTGTCCCTGTCTACCCTCAGTATGAGCTTCTAGTGATTTTCATCAGAATATTCATTACATAAAAACTATTTGAAGGTGAACACCAAAATGGGCTTAGTGTTGTACAGTGGTGGATGTTTGTTTTTCTTCAAATAATTATAAGCCTATAGCTACTTACCAAAGCATGAACATTCCAAATATTGTATTAGTGGGTGAGCCCATCGCTGGCGTCTGAGCACCGGGTTCGAATCGACCAGTCCTTGGTTTCAACATTATCGTTGCTATTAAACCAGTGACTCCTCCAACCAGATGCACCGCCCCTGCCCCAGCAATATCAACCACACCCATGTTCTTCAACCAACCGGCGCAGTCCCACATCCAATGGGCCGGGAAGCAATACACCAAAGTGTTAAGGAACGAAAAGAGAATGTAAGCCTCGAGTTTGGTTCGTTCTGCCATGGCCCCACTGACAATCGTCGTGGCTGTCGTCGCAAATGAGGCATGAAAGAAGAAATGAGAGAAGAGTTCCCCGAATTTATCGGGGTCGTTCTCGTCCACAAAGAATTCCCCAACAGCCACAAAGGGATTGTTCAACGCATGGTCACTGTCTCGTTTATCAAAACTCAGACCGTACCCAAACATCCAGTACGATATTCCACCGAAGAGAACATCCACGGCGTTCTTGACCATGATGTTTACTTCGTTCTTCTGCGACACGCTGCCCGATTCTAGGAGCCCGAAGCCCGACTGCATCGTGAAGATGATGAAGGCGCTGGTTAGGACCCACGTTGCATCGTCCCAGCGGGTCTGCATGTAAACTGGATCCCCATATGGCACATGGGTTGAGTTCCTGAGCGAGGCAGGTAGCTCTTGAAAGGTCTTCCACCCTGATGGATCTTGAGTGGTAACCGCCCGAGACCCATTGTAAAGGCAAGATACGGACATATCGGTTAAATTAAATCCTCCGTGATTTATTGCAACCTGGATAAGAGAGAGAGAAAACAATCGGGTCACCTAACCACCACTACTACATCGTAAAGTACGAACGTTGTGTTG
Organism: Leptasterias polaris; assembly: GCA_037783415.1. Lineage (NCBI taxonomy): Eukaryota > Metazoa > Echinodermata > Asteroidea > Forcipulatida > Asteriidae > Leptasterias > Leptasterias polaris. Next base: position 9,650,200 of record JAZGTN010000022.1, read on the forward strand.
AATCACTGCTTACGAGTTGTCTGAGACCGTTTTATTCGCTATTATTAATCACAGTCTCATGACAAGTTTGAACAGGAAAAATTGCTAATATAACCATTAACTCTCCTAGTGAAATTGACAAACACATACAAAATAATTCCCGCGCGAATCAGTTATGCATTCCCGCGTTACTATACCGACAAGAAAAGTCTACTGCAAACTGATACCGACGGCTTCACCCTGTCTGCCTGAAAATGCAAGACTCCCCCGAATAAAATATACTAAAACCAAGATAATTCTCTACTATACAATGAGACTTACCAAATTAATTTATGATTGTTTGGCTGCACAGGACACTCCGCAATGTGGCAGCAACTGCAACTGCGATTCCATGAATGTTGCATTTCGTCCGGGGAGCACGTCTACCCTGATTTCGTTTTTGGTTGTGTCCAACGGCTATTGTGTGTTCAGCACGCAAAAAAAGCAGCGGTTTTGGGGGATTTTTAAAGACGAATTCATACAGCTGGAAACAGTAGTTGAGTATCAGGGCATGGACAAAGGGCGTGCGTGATCCATGTTCAACCAACAAGAAAAAGGTAAATGGATTTATACAAATAACTGTAATGTTTTCAATTTAATTGAAGATCTTCTTCTTTTTCTCCTTCAATCTCATTTTTTTATCGGGAGTTTATTTCTTTTTTTCTTCTTATTTTTATTTCTTTTTTCCTGCTTTTTTTTTCTTCTTCTTTCTTCTTCTAAAGCAATTCAATTAATGTACACATACAAAAACAAAGTAATTCGCATTGGATTGAAGAAGATGCAGCATGGAATGTTATTGCCGCCTCCACGGCTGTTTTGTCATTTCGTCACGGTCATTTCGACACGCCGTTTGATTTTGGCATTTTATTCGGTTAACATATTATGGTAGTTGACCTCTTTCTCTATAGCTGTATATTCAATTCTGCTATTTTAATGTGTCTATTTTATCACTTGTTTTCCCTGAGTCTCGTCGCCTTCCACCATATTGTTTCGGCGGGCTCGGCCAATGCATTCAATTATAATCATTTTGCAGACATCATGCTTCTTCAAGTTTGGTTTAAACATAATATCATTACGTTGAATGCTTTGTAATTCGAAACCTCTTCATTTTGAGAAAAACTTTACTTGAAATATTACTGCTTGATGAAATGTTGTAGCGTTTACGTAAGCGTTAAAGGGAAATGATAAAGAAAAATAACAGAGTCGCAATTATGGCTTGCATTGCATAATTATGAGTTAGCGTAAGTTATAATGATATGACTTGTGCTGATTAAGCCAAAAGACAAAAGTCATAATTAAACTACAGTTATAATCATAATTATTACCTCTTCTGAGTCATAATTATGAGATATAAATATTTGCAGTCTCTTTAAAGTCACCCGCTTACCGAAAGATACATATATATATATTTATAATTTATTTATTTATTTATTAATTTTGTTCTGATCGAATTTTGTCAGATGATGCTGTTTCAAAAGAACAAAAAACATACAAACTTTTGCATTTGCCACGGACAGTGCATAAAATACATATAACATGCAGAGCGGTTTGTACATAGCTGATGGACTTGAGTTAATGTCGCGGACAACAATTAATTTTTAGTTATACCAATAATCAGTGGCGGATTTTTCTAAGCAATGGGCCAACCTTAAATGAAAGCTTATAATTTACTGAAATCTATAGCGGTAAAAAAAAAATTAAACGTTGGGGTGAAATCGGTCAGAAATCGAACCTTAACTTATTATAATATTTGACCGAATGGAACACTTAACCAAACAAACCGAAATAATAAGAAATTTAACTGGTTCTGTCAACGTACGCTAAAAACCCACCTCAGGTCATACATTATTTTACTGTGTATTAAAAATTGGACTTTTCAGGCTTCCAGCAATTATAGGCCTATACACAAATTCATTATGTGGGTTTGTGTAGCTGTTTTTAATGTATTTTTTTTATAGGTTTATTAAATGAAATGCTACGTGACTTGCTAGAATTTTTTTTATTCATTTCAATGTGTTATACAAGTCACCATTCCCTCTTATACTCTATTATTAGATCTAAAAAATTACCCTGTGCTTGTTCTTGAGGCTTCTAACGAAGCAATTTCAATTTCAGACGTTTTAAGGACCAAATACCCTTTCAATGTTAAACTGCCAAAAACAGAGCAGCCAGTGGCGGGAAATAACAATCTTCCTTTTATAGAATCCGGTATTTGATATACCCGATAAACACTCGAAGAGCGGGGACGGAATATCAAGTAATGGATGGGTCTCACCTTGGGGTTGCAGAAGTCCAAGTGGTAAACACTCCGGTCAGTTTTCGCAGCATTTTGATCGCAATACAGAAGGACGTTCAATCTTCTTCTTTTTCAGCAGCATTTTTGCCCAGATTCGAAGTAAATCGTTGCGGTTTTCATTTATGACATACGTCGTTCATTAACTTGTTTCCTTTCTGATTTTCATGTTTTTGTTGTAGTGCTTTGTAGCCGCTGGAAAGGCGCTACACACTAAATGCTGTTAATAATAATAACTATAACTCTATGTTTAAAAACTCCTGGAGCCCGGGTCCCTAGTGCGGGCAAAACCCAGAAATGGGTTTGAATGACCCATAGTCTTTCAATTTTAGTTATTTATTTTATTTCAAAAATGGGATTGTATCTCGGATTTTGCGTCAGTTCCAACAATTTCTGGGCCATTTTGACACCAACTCGGGGTCACATAATGGTGATATAGGCCTAAAACATGCAAAAGTGATTTGCGCTTGCTACAGGTTTATGCATCTCTGCAAATTAACAGCCCGCTTTTTCGATTTTGTTTAATTTCCCAAGAAAGTTGTCTGCCTATCGACCGTCCATCAAATAAATTGGAGCCAGGTAGGGAAGCTAACGCACAGGAATTTATTCGAATACTGTCAATACAAATATCCTTCATCTCAAAACGTATCCTGTTGATGTATATTGATCCATTAAAAATTTTGACAGATGATGCTATTTATATAAAAAACAACCCCAAAACACAATAAGTTCTCACAAAGTACATGCAATATGCGAAATCGATTGTACATGGCTGATGGACGTGTGCTAATGTCAGGATCCCAACAGATTTATTTATTAGTTATTAATTAACTACAACTTATTCCTTGTGAGCATCAGTGATTAAATTCACTTGTAAGGCATCCTTGGATTCATAATACTAGAATTACATAATAATAACTAAACATGGTAATCTTGGCAGATTTTGTTCATGAAAGCTTCCTAATAACTTTCTAAAATCTAAAGAAAAGGCCATTTAGAAATTAACTAAATGTTTAGTTTAGGTCAAATTGGCAAAAAGGTTGTAAATTATCTATTTCAGTGGTGCTCGTAAATCTTTTTATGAAATAAAATGTCTTTGCAAAAAAAAGAGTTTTCCTAATGGCATTCATCAGTTAGACGAGGTAATAAAAACTGCAAAATGTTAATGCATATAGTTTGAAAAGATGCTGGTGCACTCTCACATTAGTGCAGCCCAATTGTATATGAACGGCGCCACAAAGGCTTTCCAATGATCATTGACTCAGATTGACTTGAAAATGCGTTCACTCAAATCATACTTTTTTGCTTTTGTTTTTGTATTTATCCAATTGCATCAACTTAGAGCCTAATGCTGAAACTTTAAAAAGTGCCCTAAATTTGATATAAAAGTCTGACTTACCCCTTTGTGGAAACACAAATATTGAAAAAAAGGGTAGGTCTATAAAACAAAACTAATTATTGCCAAACATTGAAAACATCAGAAAGGGTAACTATGGAATTTGGGGCCTAAAAATAATTGAAACAATCATATGGGGGTGAATCAAGCATTTTCACAAATCTTTTAGTTTTTTTTGCAATTTTTTTGAAAAATCCTAGGGGGTAAATCCAGCATTTAATTTTTTCTTAAACAAATTTGGCCAATTTTAATAATGAAAAGATCGCTAGGGATTAGTTCAACATTTCCTAAATGTTTGGGGCTTGTATTGAGGAAACCGCAAGGGGTATAGTAAATAATTTTTATTAATTTAGGGCCAAATGTAATTTTAAAAAATCATAAGGGGTAAGTTCAGCATTTTCATCAAATTTTTGCAATATGGGAAAAATCTTAAGGGGTAAGTCCAGTATTTACATCAAATTTGGGCCAAATACTGAGAAATCACAATGGATAAGTCCAACATTTCCATAAATGTGACTTGAATTGAAAAAAATCACAATGGGTAAGTAAAGAAACTGTACACATGTTTGGCAAAATTGTGAAGAAACTCAAAAGGGGTAAGTCCTGCATTTTTATATTGCTTTGGGCCAAATATTCATAAAATCACAAGGGGGTAAGTCCAGCATTTTTATCAAGAGGGCAAAGGTTGAACAAAGCTCAAGGGTCAAGTCCAGCATTTTCATGAAGTTTTGGCCAAATATTGCAAAAAACCCAGCATTTTCATCTAATTTTTGTTAATTATTGAAAAACCACAAGAGCAAGAAAACAATTTTAAACAAATTTTCACCAAATAATGAAAACAAAACGCAAGGAGTAGTAAATTAATTTTTTTAATTTTGGGCAAAATTCTTACGAATTTCAGAAGTGGCAAGTCTAGAATTTGCATCCGATTTTGGCTAATTATTGAACAAATTACAACGCATGAATATTGGGGCCAAATGTTGAAAAATTCACGAAGAATTCCGGCATTTTTTTTCAAAACTGGCAAAATTATTGAAAAAGTCGCAGCGTTTTTATCAATTGGGTAACTTAGGTTGAACAAGTCACAAGGGGTAATTCTACGGCAATTTATCAAGCTTGGGCCAAATATCGAGAAAATCATTAAGAGTGAGTCCAGCAATCCCATCAAATTTTGGCAATTGAGAAACTCAAAAGGGGCAAGTCCAGCATTTTTTCTAATTTACACCAAATATTGAGAAAATTACAAGGGGTAAGTCCAGTATTTTCTTTATTTTTTATATCGGCCAAATATTGAAAGAAAAAAAGCACAAGGGGTCAAGTCCACAATTTTAATAAATTCGGTAAGTAAAGAAAAGAACTTGTAGGCCCCTATCAATTTTGTGCAATTATTGAAAAAACTTAAAAGGGGATACGTCAAGCATTTTAATAAAAAAAATTGCCAAATGTTCAAAAAATCACAAGGGGTAAGCCCACCATTTTGGCATTATGTGGAAAAAATCACAAAGGGCAAGTCCAGCATTTTTATCAATAGTACAAAGGTGGAACAAAGCACAAGGGGTAAGTCCAGCCTTTTCATAAATTGTTGCCAATAATGAAAACAATCACAAGAAAAGTATAATATAATTTAAATCAAATTTGGGCCAAATATTGAAAGAAAAAAAACAAAGGGCAAGTGAAAAAATGTCAACAAATTTTGGCAAATATTGAAAACAATCCAAGGGGTAAGTCCAGCATTCTTATCAAATTTGGGCCAAATATTGCAAAGATCCACAAGGGGCAAGTAATTAATTTATATCTAATTTGAGTCAAATATTAAAAAAATCCCAAACACGTCCATCATATTCATCAAATGGTGACCAAAAGTCCTGTATTTTTTTTCTTCAAAGTTAATGCAAAATATTGAACAAAGTACAATGGGTAAGTTCAGCATTTTCATCAATTGGGCAAAATATTGAAAAAAATATGGTAAGTCCAGCATATTCATCAAAATGGTGACAAATTTTTGCAAATATCACAAGGGGTAAGTCCTGCATTTTGTTTTCAAAGTTAGTACCAAATATTGAACAAATCAAAAGGGGGCAAGTCCAGAATTTTTATAAAATGCTTGCAAAATATTGACAAAATCACAAGGGGTATGTCGAAAAAAAAAATACAAAAAAAGCTGCCCTTGTGGTTTATTCAATAGATTGCCCAAACTTGATAAAAAGGCTGGACTTGTCCCCGGAGTGGTTTTTAAATTTTTGGCCTACGTTCGAACTTAAATTTTTCCTAAAAAGTATAGCTAATATCCAAATGAAAAGTTGAATGAAAAGGCACCAGTAAAGCCTTCTGCATCACCTAAGAGCAAAAAACAACAAAAAACAAACACACAAACGAAACTTAACAAAAACTTGATAAGAATGCTGAACTCGCCCATTTTGACGAGTTTTACAATTTTTGCCTACTTTTGAACTGTCAATGTTTGCCAAAATATAGCTTATATCCTTGGGAAAGTTATTAGCTGCACTGTTTGTCCTCCGAAACGCCCCTATAACATTTTAGTTACAAAGTTTTAGAAAAAGGACACCGACCACACTATTATGTTTGGGTGTGAATTTAATAATTAACTCAATTCTTTGGCAAGAATACTAAATTAGTTTTAAACCCACATTGAAAACACTTTGTTATTGTTTGAATACAGTGAGAGAATTTCTAACATTGTTAATAATAATAATCAATTTGATGGTACTTTCCTTCTGAAAGCTTAAAATGCAAACTAAATTCTAGGAGATATTGCCGGTCAAATCACCCTCAGAAATTATTTTCGATTTGAAGGAAATCCAGTTTGAGAATGTTTTAAAACGTTCGTGGCATCACCATAACAGCTAAGAGAACATGGTCGTGTCTGCTGTGCTTGCCCTCTTTGTCAGCTGTGACATTTAAAGTATCCATACCAAGTGACATGCCTGTATTGCATAGTATAAAACAGATCAACCAATAAGAAAGCTGAAATTTGCCATAATTTTGATATCAAACAAATAATAAAATAAAAATGGGAGCGCGCACGAACTGACCCAAACTAGCGTCTAATTTCAAAAAGCTGTTTTAGCAGAAACTATTACTTCACAAAAAACTCTCCATTAAAGCGAAATTGCTTGGAAACGTCCAGCCAGGTGCAGTTTCAAATGGGCGTTTATTTTGCTACACAAGATTTTTCCACGCTGGGCAAATTTTTGTGGTCAACATTTGCATCTTGCAATCAGGAAGTTTTTGTACAGCAATCAGGAGACATTTGGAACTGCATTCAACATAACAGGAAAAGGTTTCCATATTCAGGGCGGTTATCAAATTTGTTTATCAAAACATGGAAAGATTGGTTTACTTTTGGGATTTTTCTGCAGAATGAGGGAGAGTTGGCAGCTCTGCTATTCTCATGAGAATCACCAATCAACAATATCTTTCCCGATGTATCGCTCGCCTTCCAGTTCAATCACTTTCTTCCAATATTTTCCTGACAAAGTTGAAAGCCAAAGGCCAACATCGGTAATTGTCAAAGACCAGTATTTGCAATTTATGTGACCCAACATATACATGAAATAACAAACCTGTGAAAGTTTAAGCTCAATCGGTCATCGAAGTCACAAGAAAATAGAGAGAAAAAACCAAAACTGTTTTCAATTTAGAATTTTGGACTCAAGAAATCAAAACTAAGTGTTTTTCTCATTCCTTAAAAACTGCAGCTTTTCAGGCAAAAAGGCTTCAAAGGGTATTTTCCACCATGACCATTTTCATACCATGTAAGTTTACATGTGCAAATCTGTGAACATTTTAAGCTTCAACTTCATCAATTTTTATACATACCCTTTAACACGCTTTCTTTAAAATTGCTTTAGGTAAAAATGTATCTATGTTAGACATTCCCTCAATACTTCATAAATAATTTTGCATCAAAACTTTAACAAATGAAGGTGTGTTTTTTTTTTGGTAAGCTGTAAAACTTTTGGATATAAAAATAAATACAAAATTTTTAAATTTGATTTGTTTTGATGTAACATTTCTCTTCTCTCGCTAGAAGCCCATCACGTTCCTTATGACCCTTTTCTTTTGTATTGTTGATGACATTTTTGCGCTTGGAGTTCTCTGTGAGTCTGGTGCCCTCTGTAGACCAGATCCCTCCAGGCTTTGACTCGCTTTAACAGTAGCAAGCGATTCATCCTGGTAGTGGCGAGACGTTTGAGATGAGGTGAGTGGTTTGGGCATTTCAGGCCCTTGTTGTCTCTTTGGGATGTGGTAAGGAGCACTGTCCATCTATAGTCACATGTAGAATAACAATGTAAAGTAAGACTTTACGCTTGGTATAACACGAGAAATAAGAACAGAGAAGGTTTAGGGGCAACAACAATGTGAATGAAAGTGTACCATGCCCGATATGGGGCAGAGGGATCCCCCCCCCCCCCACACCTCCACCATTTCGACGCTAGCAGAGTCTTTATCCACTTGACTGCTTCTGTTACATCGGAAAACTTGTTTATGTTTTTTGTTTTGTCACATTGAGCTCCATGGTTGTCATTAGCCTTCGAGAAAGACTGATAGGGTCATAACAGCATGCCATTAACTATGTTACAAACTCCCAGATGTGAGGCATTAAGTTCCACAGGGGACAATGAGTATTGAGTAAGTAAGTAACCTCACCGATGTTAGCACAAAACTAATAAAGAGAAATACAACCTTAATGCATAAAGCAATATGTGTATTCACAAGTGTGCAAAACTTGACCTATGACCAACTGAGATACACTCTTTAACCAAAATGAGTAATGGACTTTGACCAAACTAAGTTATGACCTTTGACCAAACTAAGTTATGACCTTTGACCAAACTAAGTTATGACCTTTGACCAAACTAAGTTATGACCTTTAACCAAACTGGATACAACCTCCTTACAGTACACACCTGATCTTGTGAATAATCTCCATCATCATTGCCCTCCTCAATGATATCCTTGTACCCATGCATCCATGTCTTGTACAATAGCCGACTCTTGTCATCATGGTACTCCCTGGGGTAGATCCTCCAAGGTAATCTGTCCTCCTCCTTTTGGTCGTTGTCATCAAACAAACCTCTTCTCCGTTTGAGAGGCATCATTTTACCATCCCCCAAGTGCTCCTTCAGCTTGCTAGCATCAGATGTCTTGACTCCACAAGACGGACATATTGGGTTGGAGTCTTGACTGTTCTCACAGTCTTTGGGTGAGCAGATCTCACAAGCTCTGTCTTGTTGTACAGGACTGGTCATGGAGTTGAAAACTAAAATAGGAAGACATAAATTGAATTCAGATCATTTGCAAACACAAAAGTTTCCAAGTTGAACAAAATTCACTGAATTCATACCAACTGCACATAGGTTTCCAAGGTGAGCAACACATTTTCGATTGCAGACCAATTGCATATACATAAGTTTCTGAATTTAAGACAAAATGTTTGACTGCAGACCAATTACACACGCATAAGTTTTATATTAATTACTGAACTTAGACCATTTCCACACAAATTCAGTTTTTAATATATATACAAGATTACTCAACTCAGGCAAAGTGCTCACACAGAATAAGTTTAAAATTAAATTCATAAATTGTGAGATGTGTTGACAGAGGTCTGTAGACTAAGACTGTCTTAAATTTTACTGAAAAGGAAATCAAGGGCATCCTTTTCGAATCCAACAAATGGTATGAGGACTGACAAAAAGAGGAAACTGACAAGCAAACAAAATTTTGAGGATTGTTTTCACGTTTCTATGGAAAAAAGAGGAAATCAGCTGATATAGCTTAAGATGTGCATGCCTGAGTATTTATGGTTAACATAAACACTTGGAAAATCAACTAACTCTCTGACTTTTGCTAACTCACCATCAATGGTAGCTTCAACATCAGCTGGTTTAAAGCCAATTGATGTCTGCACTCTATTGGCCTTACTCCTTTGTTGACAAAGCACACTTTCCATCCACTCTTTACAATTAGTCCACGAGTCCTTAGTAAGTTCAACTGACTGACAGCCTGGCCCAACAGATGCTGTCTTGTCTTTTTGGTCATCAGTTCTGTCTTCCTGAGAGAATGTCTGGTAGAAAATATCTCCAGCCGCTGACAACTATTACAAATATTTGGATGTATAAGAAACTAATGTTTTGTGGTTTAAACAATGACCTCTGGATTAACGTTCTGGCTTTACCTAATGAACTATCTAGCCCTAACTATTTGTCAATATCTTTGTTTGGGGGCTGCCAGTCAGAAGCCATACAACCGTTAACTGCCGTGTCGCCGGGATCAAACCACAGGCCGTGTTACAACCTGGGATGGGGCAGCCAGGGGATCACCTTAAGGCGATGCGACTATTTAGTTCAGATATCATATAATAAACCACAAGGAAAACTGACTGGGTAAACTTTTAAATGATTTGAGGGTGTAACAAAGAATAATTGACTAAAGCGGGATTTGAACCAACGACCTCCGGATTAACTAGCCGGCGCTCTACCCACCAAGTTTTCTAGCCCTTTGTTAGTGGTCTTCCTTGTTTATATCTTTGTTCGGGGGGTGCCAGTCAGAAACCATATAACCGTTAATTGCCGTGTAGCTAGGGCTAAAAGCCACTCTTGGTAAGGAGCTCAAAGAAGAAAACATTGAAGATGAAAATAACTGTATTGTGTAAGAGCTTTGCTAGTTATTGTGTCCTCTGAAACAAACTGGTTCAGAAAAGATTTGAACACCTTTACCTGGAACACGGTTACCCCTGGTTCATCTCCCTCACATGCCGTTCTTTTAGCAGCACTGACACCAATTAGAGATCTCTGTAGACGTGACCTTACGGGATCAAGGTTCTGTTCGGGATACTTGGGAAGCATTTCTAACCATCCACTGTTTAGGGTTCAAATAAAGTCCTTAATAAAAATATTCTTATATAGCGCTTTATCACAGCCCTAGGGGCATATCAAAGCACTCATTATTATTATTTTTCTAACAGGATAAGCAGAGCTGTTATTGAATTGTGAGACTTATTTATGTAGCACCTTATAATGTTTACAAGGCACTGCGGTGTTCAGAAGCTGCTTTCCCAAGTGATAAGTGTAACTGGCTTCTCTTACGTGCATTACAAAACACACAGGACCTATGGCTTTACGTCCCATCGGAAGGACAAAGCAATAATGGTAAGTGTCAAGACCTGGACTCGAACCCAAACTCCGTTGATCAGAAACACCAGATTTTGAGTCCGGTGCTCTTAACCACTCAGCAACGACACACCATGAATTATCATCATCTAATGCATTCAGATTCAGGTCGCGTGTGTCAGAACAATTTCAACGATTCACAGTTTGGCTTACTCTGTTGAAGACACCTTCCAAGGGAGGGACGTTGATTCTGGTGTTTGTCCGTTCAGATCTGCGAAATGTAAAAACAAATACATCTCATAAACAACCGATTCAAATATCAAAAGTCTATTTTTAATCTTGTTGGTGAAGTTGGTGAAGAGTAAGGATCAACATTACAACCTCTTTCTCACTGTCAGTCTGTAGCCAGCCTCTGTCTTTTCTACAAATACGTGTGCCACCAGTGTCCGACCTGGTTCCTCCTATCAGGGTGTTTGAGCTAGCCACACTTTCTGTTTGTTCTATATACCCTTGCTTTGCTGAAATGTAGAACTGTAGAACAAAGAGCCATTTGAATAGCTTTATTCCACATACTGCATCTCTTTTGAACTCTTGCCTAGTGCATGTTTTCCACCATCCTACAATATAGACTGTTTTAAGAGGATAAGCAATTCCTACCTGCAGGTGCTTGGGTTATTTTCATCACAAGTACATTTAATTACTTTTCACATGAAATAAACAGCCAAATTAAACTATTTTATATTCATATCTTACCATTACAGTGAAAACAATGGACTTCTCTTGATCCCTGGCTGGCAACTATGATCAGATCATTGGTCTGGGTATCTGGGTTCAAGTCTAGTGAGGTTTGGGTACACGTTGTCATAGCATGAGGTACAATATCCATGAAGTTAGGAGGAGTATGCAAAGAATGGCACCACTGCAAAACCTGCACCGTGAGAGTAATAGAATAGCTGGCAAGGCGTGGATCAGAGGTTAAGTGCAGGAGTGTCAGCCAGTGCACTTTGGATATTAAGAGAAGGGGTTTGCCCTGGTGTTTTCTGGTAGCACCTTGTAAACCATTACATTTCAAACAAATATGTACCACAGCATACCTCCTAGAAAAAATAATGAGCAGTTAGAGATGCCCTTGTTGGTTGTGATAAACCTCTATAAAAGAACTGTGTAGTATTATTATTATTAATAATTTGGGTTTAGTAACTGTTCCATGGCCAATCACAGCATGCCACTCAAAGTAAAATTTTTAAAAAGCTGATCACACTGTGACGTTTCATTAAAACCTGCACAAGCACGAGTGAAAAAATGAAGCAGATTTGTTTGGTTTGTGCATTTACAGTGAATTCGCATTGTTGCGTCACTCATCTGCTGACAAGTTTACACATCTCTTGCTTTCAAAAGTTGCACATGTTCTAGGCGTAAAAGAACATTCCCGTAGACATACGCCCGCAATCTAGTGGAGCATTGCAGGAGCATTGCTACACTGGCTAATTTCACGTTGGCATTTGAAACGCTCCAATGGAATGCTCTGGCTGTCCAGCATACTGGTTCATGTACACATTTGCTGGGATACTTACCCAATCAAACTAGACAGTTCCTACTATACTGAGTTTTTAGATACTCTCCAAGGAGAAGTGTTTAAATGAAAACCATGTTCACTCCGTAAGCAGAGAACTGCTTACATTCTTTATGAATCTAGTAAGGTTTGCAGTAACAAAATGTACACAGGGGACTCACACACAATGGGCAGCCCACACAACAAGTCTGAGCCCACCAACCACAGTTCTCTTTTCAGAAGAACCGATAAGAGCAGTGGTGACTCTACACTGAAACCTCTGAATCCCTACAATAAGACCAGCTTCAAAAACACTCTTCAGTCGATGACTAGAGCAGGCTAGTGTAAACATTGAGACCAATTAAGAACTCACTCCAAAGAAGTGAAGTAAATAACCAGTAAGTCCCCTCGATCCACTTCTAGGCAAACAATTTGTCCCGGCCGATTCCCTACCTCTTGCCAAGATAGTAGTTAATAAGGACAGTTATTTTCAGAACTAACTAGTCTCCTAAATTTAGAAATATACTCAGCGACAGTAGAATAAATAGCAAGACAAGTTCTCAAGAACAATCTAAATAGCAAAGTGGATATATACACATGGTGTTACCACAAACTAAATATACATCAATACCTCATTATTGATACCTTATTGATGCCTCAAAACTCTTTAAAATAGTGCATGAATTATCTCTCAATGAGTTGTGGTAGCTCTGCAAAGATAAGAATAGGTGGTGTAACAACTCAACATTTTATCAGTATGCTCTGATCGTCTTCATGGTGTTACAGCAAATCTAACTAGATTGTATCTCCACCAAGTCAAGGTTCAAATCTGCATTGATTAAATTGACCTTCTGGGTTCAACTTTATTGCTCTGTTTACCATTCATGAAACCTTTCTGCTTGCAATAGCAGAAAAAGTCAAATTTTAATGTCTATGTGTATAAAGCCTAGAGACCCTAATTTATTTAAATGCACTTACTGTATACTTTGGAAATCTTTCATCCAAGAGTAACATCAGGTCTTGAGTTGCAATAAAATGGTAAAAATGGTTGCTAGGGTGTTGCTTAGCAACAAACGCAACCTGATTCTTGGGCAGAGTCTTTGATTGGAGGGACAGCAGGCAAGAATCTTGTCCAACTGGTGTCTGAGTACAGAAAGGTGATTGACAAGAAAAAATATGCTAGAAATTACCAGTATTAACTAGTACAGTCAGATTTGGTTAGTTGCTGTTTTTTGTTTGTTTGATTTTTAGTTGTAATAAATTTTAAATCAGTTCTAGATTATTCGAAAATTTTGTTGTAAAAAATTTTAACGCATACAAAATACCAATAACATAATTGTTGTCCTACCCTAATGTCCAGCAGGTCGATGGATTTTCTCTGGTGAGCAACAAAAAGCCTTGGATGGCCACCATAGTGACAACGACACGGCGACAATCTCTCTAATGATGAGGCACTCCTGATGCAGATAATTGGCCTGTGTTGACAGAACAATGAGGTTAGGAGGAACAAGAACAGAAGTACTGCTTGTAGTACTGGAACTATTAGAGTAAACAATCTTGGTTATCCCTCAAAGTTCTCTCAATTGTAAATTATTGAAATTATTATGTATTTCTGATAATGAAACCAAGGATGCTTAATAAATGAGCTTAATCACTGTAGCTCACAAGTCTGAGGAAACCTGTAAACAAGGGTGCTTGCTATGTGAACCAGAAACACTGGGGTAACGGTTAACCCATACTCTTCCATGAGAAGTGTTCTGGGTTCTTTTACTTGTACTACCAGTGAATCCTACAGGACCTACAGCTTACCCTAAGGACAAAGCAAATTATGGTCAAGTGCCTTGCTCATGACACAAGTGCCACAATAGGGACTCAAACCCACACTCTGCTGATGAGAAACAGCAGAGCTTGATTCCAGTGCTGTTAAACTATCTGCCACAGCTCGCCAGTTTGCAAAGTGTGCAACTGGGTTCAAACCATTTAAAGCTGTATCAGCTGGTGACATCAAAAGGAGACTTTGGAGCACTATTTAGTCGGCAGCAGGTGACATAACAGGAAAATTTCAACCGTTTTCATAGTTTTGTTCTTAGCATGAACACAATTAAAAAAGATGTTGTATTTACCTGGTAGGTCAGCTGCCAGGAAGCGTTCCCAAAAGTCACCCATTATGCCAGGCCTTATTGTATTTACCAATTGTTTTTTAATTGTACAGTGAGTAAGAACACATTGTTTATTTTACATGTGATGTCAAAAATGTCCACAAGAAGACCATAGGCTGCCACGTGATATTCTAAATAAATAAATCAAGAATTAATAAGTCAGGCATGATATTTGGTCCTGTGAAAAATGTAGGAACAAGGGCTGACTTATTTGTACATGTGGTGTAATTGTAGGGTTCAATAGACTTTTCAAGCTTTCTAATCAGTTTTTAAGATTTTTCCAACAAGGGCAAACAAATCAAAAATCTGGCTATTAGAATATCATGCCTTATAAATAAATAAAAAGTTGTGGGAAAAACAAATATTAAATAAAAAAGGTTCTTTTACCCTATAAAACATACCCTCTTTCTGGATGTGCTAGTTGAATTCCACCAGTTTCTAATCCCATTACGCACTCACCAAATATGTAAGGACTGATAAAGAAAAGACAATTATTCCATAATAATATCAAAGACTTAAGAGTTACAGACCAGTGTAGAAACATGTTCTTCAAAGGAGAGATACAGACATGTACTATCTTTTTGACTGAAATTTATTTACACACAGAAGTGGATTAAAAGGGATGTTTTTTACAAAGGGATGTGTTGCATAAAAACATCCAGTTCAACTTCCGAGTTGGGGAGGGGGGGGGGGGTGGGTGTGAGATGGGAAACAAAGCATGTATTAATACAGTATGAAAGACAAAACTGTTCACATCGGATTATTAAATATCATTTCAAAGTGGGGTCAATTTCAATTAGAAAACATGAGGTTATAAATAAATATCAAGAGTGTGTGATTGCCTATAATACTTGAAAGTTCACCTTTCCATATTCCTTCAAATTGAAAACACTTGTACATAAACAAAAAAAGTAATAACGAAGATGATGCCTCTCAAGCAAAGGTTACAAATTGTTTAAAATGGCCCCAATTTCCGACCCTAGCAGAGTCTAAAGACAAACACTTTGGGACAAACTTTAAACAAAATTCAAGAAAATTTGAAGGCAAAAGAATAAAAAAACATGAACAACAAAGTGTGTAATCTTATATACTCCAAATTGGAACCATGTGTACATTATTATAAGTAAAGTATAACAACAATAATTAGTACCTGCCCAAAGGAAGCTTGAAAAAGTGAAATATTTACCAATGATGAATGTTTATGAGTGCAATGGCTACAACATTTTCATGAGTTGAAATATGGATGTTCCATTCAGTGAGGCAAAGCATTCCATTTTTCAACGAATGAAAATATTCTCTTCATGGCACGTATGCAAAACGGTTATTATTCGTTTATATAATACCCAGTTAGATCTTTGTCATTGGTGGAGGATAAAACAATCAGCTGTGCAACCAAACTGGCCTACTCTTACACGCGCGGGCTGGTCTAGATTGCAATAGTGCAAAAAAGATTGAACAAAATGCATGCTGAATAGTACCAATATGCTTGCTTAATGACGTAGGCATGAAATGGTTTGAATAACGAATGCGGCGTGACCCCCAATCCTCCAATCAAATAACAAGGATTGGGTGATATACAAGTAAAACTTGATAACCTTTATATTGAATAGGTTTTTATTTTACCTGAGGGCAACTGATGCAATCTTCTGTTGGGAATGAATGAGGTTTGCCACCTTTCCCTTTACTTTATCCTCTGATGGTGTAATACTTAGTGTACAGCATGTGTAGTTAGTTCTGATGCCAGCCACAATGCTCTCTATTCACAGTATAAAGCATTACCGTTATTAGTAACTTGTTGGGGGGTGGGTCATGTACACTCAAAGGCAGGGGTACGACAATTGGTAGCTCCTTCTTTAGAGATAAAACCCTCCAAGCGTCTTTGACATTACAGTGATGGATTTATAGACAGTCTACATCACCACAAAATGGAAGCTAGAAATGGTGCAAAATAGACACAATCGGCAACCAGAGTCACGTGATTTGTAGTTGTTGTGACTGATAGTTGGACATGCAGTGTCATGGTCAAGCATGGCTGCTTCCCACCTTACAGCAGCAGCACTCAGAAGCAGCTAACTGTGCTTTACTTGCTTGGTTTGTTTACATTGTATACCAACTATGAGTCATACGACTCCGGTTGCCGATTGTGTCTACTTAAATCTTCAAGAAAGTTTAAAGGCCTTATGAGGATTTATGAAAATATAATTAGCTGTTGCAAACTGCTTATGAACCCAAATGACCTGTGGTGCAAATGGCCCCACATTCCACCCTACATGTATGTAGCAGAATCTTACTCAAAGGCTAACAGGTTGAGACAAATTAACATCTTTGGAAAGTTTATGAACAAAATGGCAATAACCTTTTTCTGCTAGCAATTTTTTTTATTTGGTCAGCAAATTTGTGTGCAACAACTTTATGAAAGACTCCACAAGGCCAAAACATTAAGCCGCTTAACAATCTTTTTGAAAATTTTCTACCTAAAGTCCTATTTTGGTTCTTTCTTCTTTACCAACCTCTGTATGGAAAGCTGACTGCTTCAATCTGCCTGAGTGACGCGGAAACCGCAAAACGGCACTTTGGAAACTCCAGTGTGGAATAGATTGGCACTTTCTGAAGAGGGACAGCTTGAATATCTAATTATATAGGTCAAGGGTTACGAACAGCTTGCTTATGTTACAGAGTGAAAATTATAGTTAAATTTATTTAGACTTCTAACGATGATATTGTGTCTTGAAGTTCAACCATTTGTTTAAAGGAATTATAAAAATGAATAAAGGCCTGTCGACCCGAGCACACCAGTAGAGTATAGATTTGAGAACCAATCTTGACAATACTGCTTGTCTTTCAGAGGGGACGCCAAGTCATAGGTCCTGACGTGTGTTGTGTGTTGTACGTGTAAGAAACCATCGCTCGAATAGCTACAAAATTTGTACACACGCATAACAACCCCTAAATTTTACTATAAAAGGATACTTAGAACTTCTAGTGTTGGCCCACTGGGGTAGAGCAATAATCCCTCATGACCCAACGATGGGGGAAGGTTTTGGTAGGCTAGACAACCACCACAGAAATCTTGATCAATGTACTGAAACAAAGAAGACAACACAAGTGATAAGTGTTAAATTTGCATCGGGG
Organism: Leptasterias polaris; assembly: GCA_037783415.1. NCBI lineage: Eukaryota > Metazoa > Echinodermata > Asteroidea > Forcipulatida > Asteriidae > Leptasterias > Leptasterias polaris. The sequence goes on from JAZGTN010000022.1 coordinate 9,667,886, forward strand.
CAAAGAATATTATTTGTATTTTATCGATAGCACCAATGTGTGTTACACACTGTATACTCAGTACTTCCCTAGTCCTGTGAAAGAACCAAAATTCCATGGGCATAATAATACTCGGGTGTGATTCGAACCCACAACTTCTGTCCATTTTTTACCACTAGAGGTTGTGGGTTCAAATCCCGCCAATGGAAAAAGCCTGTGGATTTTTTTTCTTAGTACTTGAGAAAGTGCAATAAGTTGCTGTATCAGCAGAATACAGGATTTACGAAATTGGCACCAGGTCTGCTCTTGCTAAAAGCAAACAACATTGAGACCAAACTACATGCAATTGTTTTAATTTTTTTTTTAAACTAAAGCTTTTCACCCTATAAACAGTTGAACAGTAATTGGAAGTTATGCCACAGAAATTTTACAAAATACTTGTCTTAAAATGTACATGATGGGCCTGAACACATTTAGAAGCTATTCTTCCTTTTCAAAATGACTGCATTTCAACTTGAGACATAACTTTGAATAGATTTCACCAACCTGCTTCTGTATGTTGTCGTGGAACTCTTCCTTGAGTAGAGTGAGTAACATATTTGGATTGACGTCATAAATGCTAGAATCCAGACAGTCCAACAATTCCGACCAGTTGCCTTCAATTTTGACTTTATTCAGACTTAAAACTGGCGCAACTTTCTGACGTTTCCGAAACTAATGGAAATGTGTGAAGAAGAAAATGGTTTTACTTGTTACTTTAAAAATGCCATCTTTCTGGGCAACTTGGGTTTTGGCTTTGAGCAGTGTCAAGTGTTCTATGTTTCTCCGAAGCCATGTGGTTCACTGACCAATCGGTGAATGAGCGGTTGTGGCCTAGCAGGTAATAACTCCGAACTCAAGCTCTGGTGTTTCTGGTCAGCAGAGTGTGGGTTTGAGACCCGGTCTTGACACTTGTGTCCTTAAACAAGACACTTAATCATTATTGCTTCGTCCTTTAGATGGGATGTAAAGCCAGAGATTCCGTGTGTTTTTATAAAATGCACGTAACTAAAAGGCCCCAGTACACACTTATCGCTAAAAGAAGGGGTTCGCCCCGGCGTGTCTGGCAGTGCGTTTATCTTCAATCTTTTGAAGGCTGCGCAAACAAAAAAAGTAGGTCATTAAAGAAATTTGATAAAACCCCTGCATGCCGCAAATAGTATCTACGCATAACCATACAAATAGTTGTGCTGTTAAAAATGATTTATTTGCCCGTAAAGATGATCAACTTTTTAACACTGACGTTAAGTGGGAATTACATGTATCTTTTGGTTATGAATCAGTAATGCTTGTGGTATGCAAAAACTAGTTGAGATATTTTTTTAAACATTTTTGTTGTAATGAGGAATCGCCTACAACATCACAAGGCGGGACAGCCACTTCAAGGTGAGGGCTACACTCAACTGTCACCAGGGGCATGTGTCCACCTAATCCTGGGGCTGAAACAGGGTTACTCCCTTCACAGTCAATCAGGACACGTAGCATTTGTATCATCCTGGGTATTGGTATTATGGTAGAGCGCCTTGTTCAAGAGCACAAGTGTCATGACCGGGATTCAAACCCACACTCTGCTGCTGACAGCACCAGAGCTTGTGTCCAGTGAACTAGACTGCTCTGCCAAGACACATAACACCAGTGCTGTGGGTTAGTCAAAGTTTATGGCACTCTGAAGAAGACCGCCAGGCTGAGTCAATAATTAGCAATCTACATGAATAAGTAGACAATTTGAAGCTTTGCCTAGTGTAGGAAGTAAGAACTGAGTAGGTTTACAGTCAACAACCATATATGAATAAAATCTTGTTTGAGAAGAATAGTGGTTCTAAAAAGAACTAGTGTAGAGATAAAGTAGAGCCTCAACATTTCAAACAGTGCACCATGCTTATCTTTAGGTGACCCCTGAAGATAACCGACATGTTGGGATAACATTTTCAGCTATCAAGTAGGATTTGTGTTGAGATTAAAAGTCTAACCTTACTGTTACTGTTTTCTTTGAATAGGTTATGTTCCAGATTCTTTTAAAAAAGCAGGCATTTATTAGCATAAAATTGTAATTTGTATCAACACTGTTGACTGCAATTTAGTGGAGAAAACAGAATAATCCAATCTGAAATTATCAGACCATATAATGGAAGGAACAGTCTTAAAAGAAAAGACTTTAAAAAAGTAAGAACTGAGTAAATTTACAAGTAATAACAATTCATGAATAGGACTTGAAACATTGCATGGTGGGAATACAATCGAGTGAGGTTTGCGGTGACACCATGTGCATGAGTAGGATTTGAAACATTGCATGGTGGGAATACAATCGAGTGAGGTTTGCTGTAACACCATGTGCATGAGTAGGATTTGAAACTTTTCATGGTGGGAATACAATCGAGTGAGGTTTGCTGTAACACCATGTGCATGAGTAGGATTTGAAACTTTTCATGGTGGGAATACAATCGAGTGAGGTTTGCGGTGACACCATGTGCATGAGTAGGATTTGAAACATTGCATGGTGGGAATACAATCGAGTGAGGTTTGCGGTGACACCATGTGCATGAGTAGGATTTGAAACATTGCATGGTGGGAATACAATCGAGTGAGGTTTGCTGTAACACCATGTGCATGAGTAGGATTTGAAACATTGCATGGTGGGAATACAATCGAGTGAGGTTTGCTGTAACACCATGTGCATGAGTAGGATTTGAAACTTTTCATGGTGGGAATACAATCGAGTGAGGTTTGCGGTGACACCATGTGCATGAGTAGGATTTGAAACATTGCATGGTGGGAATACAATCGAGTGAGGTTTGCGGTGACACCATGTGCATGAGTAGGATTTGAAACTTTTCATGGTGGGAATACAATCGAGTGAGGTTTGCGGTGACACCATGTGCATGAGTAGGATTTGAAACATTGCATGGTGGGAATACAATCGAGTGAGGTTTGCGGTGACACCATGTGCATGAGTAGGATTTGAAACTTTTCATGGTGGGAATACAATCGAGTGAGGTTTGCGGTGACACCATGTGCATGAGTAGGATTTGAAACTTTTCATGGTGGGAATACAATCGAGTGAGGTTTGCGGTGACACCATGTGCATGAGTAGGATTTGAAACATTGCATGGTGGGAATACAATCGAGTGAGGTTTGCGGTGACACCATGTGCATGAGTAGGATTTGAAACTTTTCATGGTGGGAATACAATCGAGTGAGGTTTGCGGTGACACCATGTGCATGAGTAGGATTTGAAACTTTTCATGGTGGGAATACAATCTAGAAAGGTTTGCGGTGACACCATGTGCATGAGTAGGATTTGAAACTTTTCATGGTGGGAATACAATCGAGTGAGGTTTGCGGTGACACCATGTGCATGAGTAGGATTTGAAACTTTTCATGGTGGGAATACAATCGAGTGAGGTTTGCGGTGACACCATGTGCATGAGTAGGATTTGAAACTTTTCATGGTGGGAATACAATCGAGTGAGGTTTGCGGTGACACCATGTGCATGAGTAGGATTTGAAACTTTTCATGGTGGGAATACAATCGAGTGAGGTTTGCGGTGACACCATGTGCATGAGTAGGATTTGAAACTTTTCATGGTGGGAATACAATCGAGTGAGGTTTGCGGTGACACCATGTGCATGAGTAGGATTTGAAACTTTTCATGGTGGGAATACAATCGAGTGAGGTTTGCGGTGACACCATGTGCATGAGTAGGATTTGAAACTTTTCATGGTGGGAATACAATCGAGTGAGGTTTGCGGTGACACCATGTGCATGAGTAGGATTTGAAACTTTTCATGGTGGGAATACAATCGAGTGAGGTTTGCGGTGACACCATGTGCATGAGTAGGACTTGAAACTTTTCATGGTGGGAATACAATCGAGTGAGGTTTGCGGTGACACCATGTGCATGAGTAGGACTTGAAACATTGCATGGTGGAAATACAATCGAGTGAGGTTTGCGGTGACACCATGTGCATGAGTAGGACTTGAAACATTGCATGGTGGAAATACAATCTAGTAAGGTTTGCAGCAACACCATGTACATGAGTATGATTTGAAACTTTGCATGGTAGAAATATAATCTAGTAAGATTTGCGGTAGGATTTGAAACTTTGCATGGTGGAGATACAATCTAGTAAGGTTTGCAGTAACACCATGTACATGAGTAGGATTTGAAATTGTGTAAGGTGGACTTACATTTTAGTAAGGTTTGCAGAGGCACCCATGCATGTACATGAGTAGGGTTCAAAACTTTGTATGGTGGAGATACTATCTAGAAAGGTTTGCAGTAACACCATGAACATGAGTAGGATTTGACACTTTTCATAGTGAAGATACAACCTAGTGAGGTTTGCAGAGACACTGTGTACATTATGTACATAAACTCTCTCTATGAGTTATGGAGGTTCTGACAAGAAACAGTGGTTTCACAGCTCTATGCTTCGATCAGTGTGCTCTTGAAGAAGATCAGAGTTTGTATAGAGAGAGAAAGTTTACATGTATGTACATGATGTACAGGGTGTTTCCACAAACCTCACTGGACATTTGAGTAAAATATCTCTTAAAATGAGTGTTGGTTCTGAGAACAACTGGGATTGAGATATAGCAAGCCTCCCATTTCCTACAGGAGGTCACAAAAGACACCTCACCTTTTCTGTTTTTGAGTGCCTGTAATCAAGTCTATCATGAAAAGAATCCCCAAGAAAATCAAGTGCTGATCCCCAAACAAGTTTTGGAAACTTTCGATAGAAGTAGGCCACCTGAAGAGAAGAAAATAAATGAAAATATTGTAGTCCTACAGGTAACCCTACAATCCCACCCAAAATGCTTGGGTCACCCGACAATAAACATACCCTCACCATCGCCAGCTCAATATTGTTATAATTTTTAATTTATTTGTTAAGGATTTTAAACCCATTTTATATTGGATAAGTAGTATTTTGGGTCACAGTGGTTTGGTTCACATTTATTATTCGTTGCCATTTGAGTTTGTCTTGTCATTTGATTCCAAAAGTTGATTTTGCCTTACTATATTACTGGTCCATTACATCACTAGTAATGGAACAGTAACAAATATTACTTTTTAATAATGTTGAATTTTGCATCGGGGATAATGAATATAATTTTGTGTTTTACCCTTACACTGATGTGTGTTAAGCACTGTATACTCAGTACTTATATTAACTTAATCTGGTATTAATCTGCTTAAAAGATTTTTGTTGTATAAAATTGGACCCTGATCATCTGGCCATTTATTTCATTCATTAAACCATCTCAGCTCCCAGTGAAATATACAGCACATGCCAGCACAATATGTAGAGCACAGGCTAAAACAATCACAAGAACCATTTCTGACCTCACAGTTACCTTCTAGGTGAAGAGAAGTAATTATTAGGTGTTCGGGCACTCTGCTCGGAACACCTCTTGTTTTTGTTCCGTTTTTTGTGTGTGTTCTTTTAATACTTGAGAAAATAGAATTAGCTGTTGCAAACTGCTTACCAACCAATAGGACCTGAGGTATAAATGCAAAAAATAAGTTAGTGGCCTGACGTTTTTACCCTAGCAGAGTCTTTCTCGAAGGCTAAATGACAAAACAACACACATACAAGCAAACAGGAGGTACAAGAGCAGTCAAGTGGAAATACATGAATAGAGAGAGTGGAGAGAGAAAAGCAGAAAGCAGTCAGAGAGGGCAGGGGGTAAGCAGGGATTATGAAGACAAAGGGGGGGGGGGGGGTGGGTTATGAAGGGAAGGGGATAGCTTGACCACAAAAAGTTGGAAACACAAAGAACAAAATGGAAGGTTAAATAATTAGTTAATACAATGTAGGGCAGCCTAAAAAAGTGGATATCTGTGTGGGAAAAGGAGAAGGCAAAGACAAAAGTATCAGTCATTTCCTTTTAATTAGGTGTGTTCGGGCGACAGCCGAACACCTCTTGTTTTTGTTCGTTTTTTCTTTTTTCTTAATTAGGTGTTCGTGCAATATGAGCACGAACACCTCTTGTTTTTTTTAGTTTTTTTTTTTAGGTGTTCGTGCAATATGAGCACGAACACCTCTTGTTATTGTTCTGTTCTTAGGTGTTCGTGTAATATGAGCAAGAACACCTCTTTGTTATTGTTTTTTTTTTTTTTTAGGTGTTCGTGCAACTCAGCACGAACACCTATTGTTTTTGTTCAGATTTTTTTTCTTCTTCTCCATCTTCTTCTTACGTAGAACTCTTCTCGGCAACATAACTCAATATTGAAAATGAATTGAACCTTGAAACTCATCAGATAATTGAACTTCAATATGAAGACAGCACAGTTGTCATTACGTCATGATGACGTCATCAGGTGTCGAATTACAAGGTTTTTAAAGTTGAAAAATGACCATTTGCTTTTTGCTGTATCTCAACGAATATGAAAGCTATGATGTTCATACTTCGGCATCTGATAGGGCAAGACTGTGGCAACATTTGAAAAGTTAACGCCAAAATCGTACGACCTTAGCTTCCGGGTCGTTACCCTGGGTCGCGTTCGGTTTTTTTCCTTCAAAAAACAACTTTCGAGCTTATCTACGGAATAACTCAAGATTGAGATCGATTTGAACGTTGAAACTCAACAGATAGTTGAACCTCAGTATCAAGACGAAACAAACTTAATCATTTTTTTAATGACGTCATGATGACGTCATCAGGCATCGAATTACAATAAATCAAAGTTTAATATTTGTAAAAATCATAACTCATGAACCATAATTCGGATTTTGACAATCTACACATCATCGGATAGGTCTTTAAGAGCTTGACAAATGCTACACAGAACCTTAACAACATTTGAGTTGACTTCCGGTTCAAACCGGAAGTTGAAAATTTCAAAATATCTTATTGTATTCATATATCTTTAAAACTACTGATCATTTCAGCATAATATCAGGGTGTACTCCGTTGAGCCTGCTCAAACTTTTGCACAGACATAACAACATTTTTACCTTAACATCTGGTCGAAACAGGACGAAAACACGCACCCATCAGTTGACCCGCATTGACGACGCACGATAGCGTATAAACAACCTTGCCCTGGCCACTCAAACTTTAAACTACAGTGTATGTTTCTCAAGCATATCTCTTAGAAGTAGGTCCATTTAGGAATATATTTCGAATTGCATCACAGAGGTGGTCCATCTAATATTTAAAAAATTCATAACTGCTGGACCCACACATTGGATTTTAACCATTCATACATCACCTGAAAGGTCATAATAAACTAATCATACGCTACACATTATGTGACCCCGTTTGACCTTGATTTCCGGTTAAAGTCGGAAGTTGCTTTTTAATGTTTTAAAAATCATAAATCCTGAACCAAAATTCGATTTTTATCATCTATACGTCAAGAGAAAGGACATCGGAGATTTCACCAACGCTACCAAGTGTGACCTCTATTGACTCTGACATCCGGTTCATACCGGAAGTTAACATTTATTATTTGAAAAATCATAACTTCTGAACCACTCATTGTTTTTTTTCAATCTATACATCATTTGAAAGGTCTTCATAAACTGATCAACATGTGACCCTATTTGACATCGACTTGTTAAATTTTTGAAAAGTTCATAACTCCTGTACCAGGAATTGGATTGATAAGGTATAATGACGTTACCTATTCATTCAATCACTCCCCACGAACACCTTGTTTTTGTAGTAAACAAAAACTGAATCTCTAGTCTTCTTTTTCTTCTCCTCCTTCCACGGAACTCTTATCAGCAGCATAACTCAAGATTGAAACTGAATTGAACCTTGAAACTCATCAAATAATTGAACCTCAACATGAAGACAGCACAGTTGTTATTACGTCATGATGACGTCATCAGGTGTCGAATTACAAAGTTTTTAAAGTTGAAAAATGACCATTTGCTTTTTGCTGTATTTCAACGAATATCAAAGCTATGATGTTCATAATTGGGCATCTGATAGATCAAGACTGGGGCAATATTTGAAAAGTTAACGCTAAAATCGTATGACCTTTTCTTCTGGTCGTACCGGAAGGTCAAAGTTTGCCTTTGTGTTTTTCTTTAAAAAAGCGTGTTTCGGGGTTATCTACAGCATAACTCAAGATTGGAATTGAATTGAGCATTGAAACTCATCAGACAACTGAACCTTAATATCAAGACGACACACAGTTGATGATGTCATGATGACGTCATTGGGTATCAAATTACAGTAAATCAAAGTTTAATAATTGAAAAATTCATAACTAATGAACCACAACTTGGATTATTACAATCTAAACATCATCGGATAGGTCGTTAAAAGTTTGACAAACGCTACACAGATCATAACCCCCTTGACCCCGACTTCCGGTTCAAATAGGAAGTTGAAAATTCTATAATATATTATCTTATTCATATCCTAAAAGCTACAGGTCATTTCAGCATGATTTTTGTACCAGGTTGTAGAAAGGCCTGCTCAAACTTTTGCACAAAGATGACACCATTTAAATCTTTATATCTGGTCGGAAAAGGACGTTCAAGCTTAGCTTACCTGTATGTTGACCCAGAAAATTTACAATGCACGATAGTGTATTAACACACGCTAAACCTGTACCACGCTAAACCTGTACACGTGCATAGCACGTGCGGTTTCGTTGACATCCTCTAATGTATGTTCAATGCACGTGTGATTTTTGCACGTAGTTTTTTAGATGCATTTGTACATGTACTGTATACATGTAGGTGCGTGTTAGAATACATTTCGCATTGATCGGTGTTCCAACTTATATTGCACCCCAGTCGAGTGAAATTGAGAGTGTTCAAATACGCCGGGTATGTCGTTTCGTAATATGCTATCAGGAATATCAAAGTAACCGCACAGCACTTGCAATTTTGGATCTTCCCTCTCTTGAAAGTAGACGGGGTGCTATGCTTTTTGTTATGGGGTGAAAACTGTTGAAATCCACCAAATTTAGAAGTATGCTACCCCCCTCTAGAACTGACTGTACACTTAAACATCTGAGAGAGAACACTTTCAAAGGGTAATTAGGTCCACCACTCTGTAGTACAGACAGATAGAAAATCCTCTAATCCAGCATTGTCAAGGATTCTATAAATTTGTATGTTTTTAAATTGTATACAAATTTTGTTAACTAAAAGTTGAAACTTTATATGTAAAAATATCATCACTTCTGAACCACGCATTGGATTTTTTCAATCTACACATCATCTGAAAGGTCTTTATTAACTAATCAACATGTGACCCTATTTGACTTTGACTTCCGGTCCAAAACCGGAAGTTTGATGTTTAATTGTTGAAAAATTAATGAACCAGGCATTGGATTGATAAGGTATAATGTCGTAACCTATTTATTCAAACACTCACCATGAACACCTTGTTTTTTTAGTAGACAAAAACTGAATCTCTAGTACTTCTTCTTCTCTCCGTCGCTTGTCCGCTAACAAAAGCACACTTCCCAAGCTCATATAAACTTGAAATTTCTACCATAGTTAGATAACCATTAGGAGATGAAACCGCTTCAATTACGTCATGATGACGTCATCAGGTGTCAAATTACAAGGTTTTTAAACATTAACAATTTTAATCTTTGAAAATCCATATCAAATCAAGACGAAGAGACCGTCGGTTGCTTTTTGCGGGATTATAGAGAGGTAACTAATATAGGTCTTCATTTTTCATTGTGTGCGTGACATGACATGACCTCTACTTCCGGTCGAAACCGCAAGTGCCTTGTAATTTAAAAGTGGCACATTTTTTGAAGTTTTTTTAAACGATGTTATAGGCGAGCAAAGGTCTGGTTTACAAAAATTGGACCGATGAATCTAAAAGCGCCCTCTAGCGGCAGGTTAAAAACAGCTCAAAATACACTTTTACTAAATGTCTGTGACGAAGTTTATGACAATCGTTTCAAAATTGGTATACATAATGACCTTTATGAAGACAACATATGTGTGAAGTTTTAGATTGATGACGTCATCATGTGTCACGTGGTATCACCTTAAAGGTTTACTTTTTGAAGCCTTGTATCTCACAAACCACATGCTTGACTGAGTTGAAACTTGGAATATATATAGACAATAATAATGACTACGTAAAGCTAGAGTGACGACATGACGTCATCACAATAATTGTTACACATTTTTGAAATTTTGACCAATTGTTACGGATTTTTAGTACAAAGCAAGCTATTGTCCAATTTTATTTTGAGAAAAATAAATTAAACTCTTCACGATACTACGTGTATTGAAAAACGGCTCATCATTCCCCCACCCCCGGATCCCCCAACCTTGAGTTTGTGGTTTAAAGACAAACTCTGAATCTCTAGTACTTCTTATTTTTCTTCTTATCCCCCGTGATTGTCCGCTAACAAAAGCACACTTCCCAAGCTCATATAAACTTGAAACTGTACATTATAGTTACATGTGTAGATAACCATTAGGAGATGAAACCGCTTCAGTTACGTCATGATGACGTCATCAGGTGTCAAATTACAAGGTTTTTAAGTTTAACTAGACATAATTTTTTGTTGCAAACAAAAAAGAGGTGTTCGGTGTGACCTTGTGTTTCAAAGAAATGTTATAAACATGTCTGTGTATTAAATATTGTATACTTCTATAGAGTCTTTAGAATGGTGGTTCTAAAGATTTGACCAAACCTTTTGGATGTAACACATCCCAGCTTGAGTACATGCAAAGTTTCCATTTGATCACCAAAGTTGTTCTGTACATATAGATCTGTAAAACACTACCTTGGTGGTGACATAACATGAAAATCGATGACGTCGTGAAAACGCAAAATGAAATTTGACTATAGCTTGTTTTGTACTGAAGATATGTACCAAAATTATGGTCAAAATTTATAAAATAAAACAAAAAAAATTTGATGACGTCATCAAGTCGTCACTCTAGCTTTAAGTAGTCAATATAACTGTCTATCAACATGCCAAGTTTCAACTCAGTCAAACTTGTGGTTTTGTAGATACACAGCTTCAAAAAGTAAATCTTTAATGCGATACCACGTGACACATGATGACATCATCAATCTAAAAATTCACACATATGTTGTCTGCACGAAGGTCATTATGTATACCAATTTTGAAACGATTATCATAAACTTCGCCACAGACATCTAGTAAAAGTGTATTTTTAATTGTTTTCAACCTGCCGCTAGAGGGCGCTCTTGACTTTTATGACGTCACTTGTCTTATTTTTTTAAACCAGACTCTTGCTCGACTATAAGTTATATAACACCGTTAAAAAAAACTTCAAAAAGTGTGCCACTTTTAAATTACAAGGCACTTCCTGTTTCTTCCTGTTTCGACCGGAAGTAGAGGTCAAGTAATGTCACGCACACAATAAAAAATGAAGACCCATATTACCTCTATATAATCCCGCAAAAAGTAACCGACGGTCTCTTCATCTTGATTTGATATGGATTTTCAAAGATTAAATTTTTTAATTTTAAAAACCTTATAACTTGACACCTGATGACGTCATCATGACGTAAATGAAATGGTTTCGTCTCCTAATGGTTATCTAACTATGGTAGAAATTTCAAGTTTATACGAGCTTGGGAAGTGTGCTTTTGTTAGCGGACAAACGGCGAAGAGAAGAAGAATCTGAAGAAGTAAAAAAAAAAGAAAAAAACGAACAATAAGAAGAGGTGTTCGGAGCTACGCTCCGCTCCGAACACCTAAAAAGTGACAATTTGCTATACGCTGTATGTCTTTGATTTTTACAACTACATGTGTATGATATTCATACATGTAATTGAGCATCTAATAGATCAAGACTGGGGCTACATTTGAAAAGTTAACGCCAAAATCGTATGACCTCTTCTTCTGGTCATACCGGAAGGTCAAAGTTTGCCTTTGTATTTTTTCTTCAAAATCGGACAATAAAGCCCACATATGTATTGACCTGCATGTTCACTATGTACACAGCGCTGTGGCCGGCTGTTCCGCTCCATTGATCACAGTGTCAGAAGTCCACAAGGCTTGTGTGAAGTCGCAGCCATGCAGTGTATGTCTGCAAGTTTGGACTTGTCAAAGGTTATCGAACAATACATAGTGTTTGGTACGATGAGTTTATCGCTAACTCGTGCAAAGTTAAACGTAAAGTGATTTCCCTTTTGTCCGTCTGATGGTTTGATGGTAAACAACGAACAGAAGAGGAGTTCTCACTGAGATGTCCACCTGATTTAGTAATTCTAGGTATGACGTTTAATAACTGACTCAAACTCAATCTGAAAAAGATCGAAATTGGTTCGCTTCTCATTTGAAATCGAGACCGACGGCACGTTGATCGACGTGACCATGCCTCACGAAGGCGTTCTAGGCCCGCTGAGTATGTCTCTCAGACACGGTGATGAAAATAAATGTCAATATCATCGTTTACAAAAAATGTCGCAATTTACTTTGTGTACAGTAATTGTCATATATTTTGTCCATTACTTGACAAGTGGTGGCTTTTTTAAAGTTACGAGTACGATAATTTGATCATGGTATGATTTTTGACTGTCAGTTTATTTTTTGTAATCCTTGAAAATCCATTTCAAATCAAGGTGTGCGTGACATTACTTGACCTCTTCTTTCGGTAGAAACCGGAAGCCTTGTAATGTAAAAATGAGAATTTTGGGGGAGTTGTTTTCAACGATGTTATAGTCCAGCAAGGGTCCGGTTTTAAATAATAGGACCAGTGACGTTTGTAAATACCAAGAGCGCGCTCTAGCGGCAGGTTAGAAACAGTTCAAAATACACTTTAACTAGATATCTGTGGCAAAATTATGATAATCGTTTCATAATTCGTATACTTAATGACCTTCATGCAGACAACATGCGTGTGGAGTTGTAGATTGATGACGTCATCATGTGTCACGTGATAAAGCCTTAAAGGTGCACTTTTTGAAGCCGTGTATCTACAAAACCCCAAGTCCGACCGACTTGGTGTATTGTTAGTCAATGACATTGACAGCTAAATCCTGAAGTCACGTAATGATGACATCATCATGTTATTTTTTACTTTTTTAAAAATTTGTTACCACTTGTTGCATATCTTTACAACAAAACAAGCTGCAATCAAATTTTGTTTTGCATAAGGCTCGGAAGGTCATTTAAGGTTAAAAAATATGGACTGACGTCTTCACGACGTTATCATTTGTCACGTTACATTACCATAAAGGTAGTTTTTTAACGAGATCTACATGTAAAGAACAACTTTGGTGATCAAGGTGAAACTTTGCACGTATTCAAATTGGGATGTGTTACATCCACAAATTTAGTTCACATCACGATGACGTCATTAAGTGTAACATGACTTCACTTTCAATGAGCAGTTTTACCAGATCTTTATGCAGAGAAATAAATGCTTGGTCAAGCTGAAACTAAGCTTGCATGAATTCAAGCTGGGATATATTACGACCAAAATTTTAATATCATGCCGAACACCTCATTTTTGTTATGCAACAAAAAATTATGTCTAGTTTATATTAAATGTCTTGCTCAAGAACTAATCAGCATCGACACGCAACAAGAAAAGTAACCAGACTATTTTCCCTTCCAGCTTCAGTTTGTTCACATTGGTTTGAATGGAAGAAAATTCATGATGACTACACCCATAATAAAATTCTAGTGCCCTTTCTGCTGTGAAAATAAGACTGCATCCTTACCTGCTCAACTGCCCTATCTTCAATCACGTTGAACTTATCAATGACTTTTACTCTTCCGAGATCATGTAGGGTCTGAAGAGGTAAACTGCTACCTGCATTCATTAAACAAACTTTTTTTTAAAAGATTGAACTTTCTGCTATAGGGAAAAAGTATCTCTTGGGTCCACATTGTTCTCAGAAAAAAGAAGGTGTAAAGGAAACTGGGTAAACTTATAATTTCTGATCTGACCAAGAAGAGGGATTAGCAAAATACAAATGTACATGTATACCTCCTACAACTCACCCCCCAAATTTTGTATCAAATTCACACTGAACTCGAAGACCACAAATTTGAAAGGGAAACAAACAGAATTCCGGTTTAAACCGGAAGATTCTCATGCCTGACTCAGTGAGTACACTCAATTGGTTTTGTGCTGACATCTGGGAGTTCAAAAGGATGTGTTCTGTACTACCTTGTTAAAAAAATGCTCTCTAGGGACGCCTACAAAAACAGGCCTGGCTTGTGGTGTATTATGTGTGATGTCACTGCTGGAATGAAAATATTAAGAAATGCTTATAAATGCTACCCCAACGGCACATGTAGCAGTGAAATGCAAACAACTTGGTTGTGTTCCTTGTTCCACCAGTGACATCATGGCATGAACCTGTTTTTGTGAGAATTTCTGGAAAATAACAATGAGCCCAACGGTAAAAAACTAGGGTATAAATTTTAAGGGGAGAGGAAACAAGGGGTTGCACCAATTGTTCTAGGAGTGGGGGCTCTTCTGGCCAATTCAAAACTGAGTTTCTGTTTTCATTTTTCTTAAACAAGCCCCTCTTTCAACACTCTTGTTTCATTGTTTACTTTTTGTTATGTATGATAATCTGATGCAGAGATATAGAAAAATAGTTTTAGAAACATTGACATTATATTATTAAAAAATAGATCACAATAAGTAATAATTAATTCCGGTAATTTTCCAAAACAATGGTCTAGATTTCAAATGGGGGAGAACCTGGTTGGTTTGGACATCAATGGAGTCTGCATATATGAAGCACTGAAACAAGAAGAAAAATCATTATGTTGAACGCTGCTTTTTTTCCCAAGGGAAAAATATGTTCTGCTTTGACATTTATGGAAACTGATGGAAACATCGGCAGTTGGCAAACTTGCTTCCATTCACCACAAAAAGGAAAAATAGCCAGCTGGCAATATGTCTTCCATTTACCATTTGAAAAAAACATAAACCCTTGGTATGCCCTCGGTCCGCGCTCGATTTCACAAAGCACAAAGATTCATCATAAGATGAGTTGTCAGTATTACCAAAGTGATTTGTATTGTGACATCTCACTTTGCCTAGCAATTAAGATTGCTTTTCAGTTAAGATCAATCTTAGCTGTTTGCAAAATTGAGCTCCGACTAAATACTGGATTGTCTCTTGTAAAAACTGTAGAGCTCTTCCTTTGGCTCCAGCTCCAGGCTGATGTTGAAGCACTGTGCATAATTGGATACTCTGCTCCAAAATTGACGACAGAGCCCAAGCTGAAGCCCAGGCGTTAGTTTTGGAAATAAGCCTCTACTGTGAGCACTAGTAAACTTTGAGATGACAACTCAGATTCATGTAAAGGACCATTCAAAAAAAATGCACTCCAATGAACCACACATTATATATCCACCAGTATGGTGATCAAGGCGCTTGAACAAACAAACACTTTTTAAGACAGCTTTTGAAGTTTTTATGAATTACGAGACCCCTTTATGAAGCACCTTATGAGGGTTTACAAGGTATTGTTGTGCATTCAGCAGACACTGCCAGAAACACCTTCTGAGCGATAAGTGAAACCGGGTTCTGTATTAGTATTACACAACACATGGGACCTACAGCTTTCCCCTTCTGAAGGACAAAGCAATAATGGTAAAGTGTCTTGCTTAAGGTCACAAGTGTCAAGACCACTGGAACCAACACTCTACTAACCAGAAACACCACAGCTTAAGTCAGGTGCGCTTGACCGCTCAGCCACAACACACCCTTAGCGACAAAAACGAGACTACATGTACATGTACTCGCACAGTGAGCTACAAAATAAAATCATGGAATTCAATCAATAGCAAGTCTCTTACAGTCATTTGGCATCAACAAAGGAAGAGTTGGTTCTTTTGCCACTAAGCTTCCCGTCTCTCTCAATTTGCCATGGTGATACTGGAATGTAAAACGATGCGCTTCTCTCCCGTCTTCTTGAGTCATGCAGGCTGAGTCAGTGAGGATGTTCAAAGCATTGAAGCAACCGTACCCAGCGGCAAGCTTGACTTCTTCCTTGTTGGGGAACAGTTGACATGGGAAGTGAAATTCAGGAAACGTTGCCTCAGTCATCATTGGTTTGTCAAGCAGGAGACGGAGGCATTAAAATCTGTTCACACAATGACAACAGATAAATCAACAATATATACTTCATGTTATACTAATCACTTTTACAACTGATTATTCATGTTATTTGATGGGAAAAAGTGGTCTAGAAGTTAGTTGTCAAGGATTTTCTTCTTCACAATGAGCTACATGTTAGCAACTAGTACTGCTAAAAAGTAGTACTTAACTAAGTACTCTTTGTAAGTAGTAATACAAGTAGTATTTAACATGCAGAACCTTGCATTTATAAGCAGCAATGAGGAGCTTTCCCACATTCACCACCTCCTTTGGCAGGGCCTCAGCATGCAGGGTATTTATTTACCTTTATTTACAACTCATTCACAATTCCAGCCCCGAAATGTGGGGCATGGCCAAAGCAGTTCTACGACCTTTTAACTTAAAGATCAAAATTTAGCGTTTTAGCTACCAATTCCTCACAAGAATAATGCGAAAGGGAAATGAAGTCCAACATCCGAGGGCTAAAATTCCATATCCTGCCACCACTTTATCTCCAAACATTTTAGGTCAAGTTCATATCCTTACCTGTCCAGAAGGGTTGACAGAATGTGTAAACAGAGAGGCACAGGCACTTTGAGTTTTTAAAAAGTGTGAAATTCATCAAAAATAAGCCATTTTTGGGTCTAAGAATGATGGTCTTGACAATGCTGCTTGTGGTCATCTTGGTTGAGGCATGGAGGAAGGAAATAATTGAGGCAAGGCAGTCGTCAAATTTTAGACGGGTGCCCTGCCTCAACCGTTACGGCTACGCGGTTGAGGCAGGGCACCTGTCGATACAATTACAAGCGAGAGTTGGAACGTCATGGATTGTTTCTCCAATTGTTGACTTAAAAAATCGTCAATTTGGAGCACAAATATTTGATCTTGAGTACAATTAAATGCCCGATGTTGCATCTTATTTTAGCCATATCAAGAAGCCAGTATAGTAGCGTAGGCATTTTTAAAGCTATTTTATTTTGTTTTCTTTTCATTCTGAGGCATTTCTGTGGCCAAATCATAGCAAACTCGGGTCTTATCGTAGCTACGATCCGCTATAATATAATCCGCGGGGCGCTAGTAGTACGACCCCAGATAAAATGAGTACTACATGTACGTACTCATTTTTTTCGTAGTACACATAGTAGTACTACGCCACAGCGTTTCTTCCTACCTCCATGGCCACAGCATGGAGGTGGCCACAATTACTGGGTCTACTGTACTG
The DNA here is from genome assembly GCA_037783415.1 of Leptasterias polaris. Lineage (NCBI taxonomy): Eukaryota > Metazoa > Echinodermata > Asteroidea > Forcipulatida > Asteriidae > Leptasterias > Leptasterias polaris. The sequence goes on from JAZGTN010000022.1 coordinate 9,685,158, forward strand.
GTTAAGTTAATTGTAACCAGGCGGTTAATTACCGGTGTGAAGTTGGTTACTTATTTGACGTTTGACGTTCAATATCAAACGAGTAATAGTTACCGGTTTGACATTCGTCTTAATTGCATGTTCTATACGAAAATATAAATCGTTCATTTTCTAGTGGTCAGACTCTTTTGGCCGGGCACTTTTTGGTACAGATGAATATAGGAGGGTCCAAGGAACACTTGAATGGTCAGTTTGACCCGGCCATTGGGGTCCTTCTATTTGTTATTTATTTTATTACATTTAACAATTTTGTCATATGTTTAATACACGTTTTACTATCCCAAATGTAACGGTCATTTTCTAGTGGTCAGACCCTTTTGGCCAGGCACTATTTGGTAACTTTAGATGAATGGAGGAGGGTCCAAGGAACACCTCCATAGTAATTTTGACCCGGCCATTGGGGTCCTTCTATTTTTTAATTATTTTATTACATTTAACAATTTTGTCATATGTTTAATACACGTTTTACTATCCCAAATGTAAACCTGTCAGTTTCTAGTGGTCAGACCCTTTTGGCCAGGCACTATTTGGTACAGATGAATGGAGGAGGGTCCAAGGAACACCTCCATAGTAATTTTGACCCGGCCATTGGGGTCCTTCTATTTTTTATTTATTTTCATTATATTTAAAAATGTTGTCATATGTTTAATTATACATGTTGAAATGCCCCACATGTAGGATAAGTCTAAGTCAGGGGGTGAGGGTGAGGGTTTGGGGGTAGGGTTAGGGTTAGGGTTAGGGTAGGGGTAGGGTTAGGGTTAGGGTAGGGGTAGGGTTAGGGTACTCCTTGAACTATGAGGTTCATTCCGCTATCGTCTCCATTTAATACTATCGTAGGACGCCCTGTATTCAGGGGGTCCCTGAAATCGAGGCAAACCTTTGACCTCTCTGCGCGCGATGTAAACAGTCCCTAGATACAATTTTTGTGGTTTGACTTGCCAAGCAAAGAGTCTCCTCTCATTTGACCAAAACTTAGAAACATGTAAGGCTCCACTGGTTAGTTGCACTTGTAAATGCAAAAAGTTGTGGTATTTAGGCATTTCTGCAAGGTACAAAAATATGTCATACTGTCGGGGCCATAAAAAAAAAAATTCCCCACCGAAAAAGTTTCATCAAACACTTTTTCAATTCACAATTTACGATGATCAAATCATGTGACTGAACATTCTGCTGAGCATTCTGGGAAAAAAAATAGAGGCTTAAAGAAGCCACGTGCCTTATATCATTTTCTAATAGTCTGGATAATTTTTTTTTGTAACACTCTATCATTTTTGTTATTAATATTAAAATTTAAACATCAGCTTTGTGATTCGATTATCACTGTTTATTTATATGCTTTATTTTAAATGTTAAGAAACATAAAAAGACACAAAACTAAATAAAAATAAGATTTCAAAGCCAAAAATTATTTACATTTTTTATTTTATTTTTTTTAAGTTTTTGAAAAATACCATGGTTATTTTTAGAACTAGATAAAAAATATGTTGAATAAAATGAAGAAAACTGCTGGCTATAGAGTCATACACTAAGTCTCACAGAACACTTGTAGTCACTGCAGATGTTTTTTCCACGTATGGCTTCACCCGGACACCATACTTTCTTGTTTGCATCGAAAACAGGTCAAACTCAAAACAAAAGGGACGCTATTGAAGTCATCGAAGATCGGTGCGTGGTGTGAAAGTTTCAATGTCCATCACGTTTTAAAATATGTTTGCATATTTCTTATAAACAAAGGAAGGTAATTAGGGCATCAGTTGATTATGGAATATTTTTAATTTTTTTCAATTCAAAGAAAAAGGCATACTACATCGAAAACCGGACAGGGGAGGATATAGTCACTCATACGAGTGACATGTAGACATGTACAAAATCCTATTCGAAACTTTTTTCCCTTCACGTTTCTGCACCTACAGTTAATTTCCCAAACCGGATCTCGCCAAAATTAGGCTCTATGTGTTCCTTATACTCTCATCGAGCTCGGGTTGGGTCCAGAAATCCACTCCGCAAAACAAAAGTTGCAAATAGTGATAAATTCTCACCGTTTTCAGAATCCTCGCCTTCCGTTAACAAAATGGCCGCCGTTGAAATTTTCCTCCTGGTAATGCTGCGCGCTACGCTGGTAACGATTATCAACGATTCACGTATACAGAACATTGGTTGTTGTGGACCAGCATTGCGCCTATGATTGTATACGTGAACCGTTGGATTTGTTACCAGCGTAGTACGCAGCATTACCAGCTAAAAAAATTCAACGGCGGCCATGTTTCAGTCGTCGTGTTGCCGCCCGGAAGTAAAAACGTTGAGTGTTACGGGTTAGACAGCGCCCTCTTTTGTGGACTTGGTTCCATGTCATGGTTGAGGTTGTCACATCGCCAGTGCACAACTCGGACTTATTTTCAGAAATAATGTCATCCAAGGATAAAATTTTCAATTCTGAATGGAGCAGGCGTAAAGTTCAGGACACAAGGAATATGTGAGTCAAGTTTCAGCTTCCTCAAAAAGGTAAAAATGTGAAAAAAAATTATCATAAATTTTTTCGCAATGACAGAGCACCTTTAAATTTAGTTGCGATAATCGTAACCCTCGGGAGGAGGAGGGTTACGATTATCGCAACTACTTTAAATTTATAAAAGGTGCTCTGTCATTGCGGAAAAAAAAATCAATAGGCCAGTGTTCTACTTGTAGTTTAGGTACTATCACTCCATTTCTTCGGAGCAGCAAAGTAACACCACGAAAAAGAAAATTTAAGCAAAGACTTGACTTCGTTTCAAAACAGCGCAAAGTTCAAAAAGAAAAGTATCAAACCAAAATTCATTCTCTGAAAAGCAAGCTGGATTTACAGAAGGTTAATGAAGTCAAGTATTTGAACCAAGACATTAAACGAAAGAAGCTGTCGATGAAATTGAAAGATGCCACCCAGGGTTCTCCACAGGGTCAAATTTTGTCCGGGCGCACGCTGGCGGCGCCGGCCGCCGGGTGATTTTTTCACGCAAGCAATGCTTATAATGTGCAAGCGCAATGAATCATCAAATCTATGTGACACTGGGTCTACAAACAATGGGCCAAGAAAAAAACAGTTTTCTGTTAAACCAGGCCTAGAAATCCTCTGCGAATCCGCGAATCGATTCGCGCCATGATTCGCGCCCGGCGTTAACGCCGCGAATCCGAGTAGATTCGCGTGAAATTACCAGCATTCAGAAGGGGAAAATCACTTTTTCAGCTTTATATTGGGTCAACAAGAATATGTTTTTACTTTTCCATAAAAAAACCATTAACAATTTTCCGTTAATACGCAAAGTTAAGTTTTTTCACCCCTCATTTCTTTCTGTTTTATTTACAAACTTAAAAGGCATCATTCACGATCAACCACTCACGTCTGTCGTCGAGTCGATCGATACCGCCGAGTCGTCGTCCTAAACACCGGCACACTCCATTACGTGTGTTGCCGTCATAAGGGGTAATTTTCGCGGTCCAATAAATGTTTCGGTTGAATTTTGGCCATCCTATAACACAGGCCAATGACCGAAACAGTTATTCGTTCCAGCCGCGAAAACGTACCCCTGGTCAATCTGTTTTAATCTGTCCGCGGATTGGTTGATAGCGCGAAAGGTCCCGTTTTTGAGCCAATAGTCTTCCTGGATAGTAAGCTCGCGGCATCAATCTGCTTTATACACGTGGTTACCATGTACCGAGATAGTCGATTTCCCAGGATTATCACAATATTTCTTTTCTTTTCGTTTCCTTTTCTGGACTCCAGTTTATTCTATACAAATCTGGAAACATTGAATAACGATAATGTATAACCAAATAGTGAACTTTTATGACCAATTGGAAAAGAAATCCAGCAATGATGGAGTGGGCATGTCGGAGCCTCCGAGCGTAAAAGACCACGAGGCAAGCACTACAAAATGCTACTATGCACTTTACCTACCTGCTCGGTTACACCCCTATGTTCCGACACCCCTATGTTCCGACACCCCTATTATGTTCCGACAACTCAGCCTATATTCCGACATCCCTACATGTATGTTCCGACACCCCTAAATTCCGACACCCCTATGTTCCGACAACTGAACCTATGTTCCGACACCCCTACATGTATGTTCCGACATCCCTATGTTCCGACATCCCTATATTCCGACACCCCTATGTTCCGACACCCCTATGTTCCGACACCCCTATGTTCCGACACCCCTATGTTCCGACACCCCTATGTTCCGACACGTTATTTTCGCACATTATTACTCTGATAAGCAATAATAAGAATACAATTTATATTCCCGGCCAATTTCAGCCAAACTTCATTCAACAACACGCATTCAATTCACGCATATCCCCCTAATCCACTAAAACTCTGTTTTTTTTAGCCCTGGTATTACTAGTGCGTACATGATTTCGTTCTTCTCATTCAGTCATTTTACTTTATGACCATTCACCCTCTTTTAAATATTGTAACGAGCACGTTGGCGCGGTCTAAGGTCTTTTCCTGGACTGATTTATTTTAACGTACAAGTTGACAGACAACATAGAGACAACGGAATAGTAAAACGGACACAAACACAATGATTGATTTCCTCTGTTCTCTTCTTTGGATGATTGGCTTTATTTTATTGGAATCACTTCTCATCGACTTAAATTTTCTATACTGTAGGTGTACAAGGTAACACGGACGGACGACCTTCTTAATTACGGACAGCTAAATCCAGACTGCTCTAAACGCTAGCTTTTTCGCGCCATGCGAGCGAGCGCACGCACCAAGCACGAAGCTATCACGGGTGCTGGATCGCTATAATTATTGTTTAAACTACTGCATAAAGTTAGCCCACATGCGAGTTCAATATTCAAAACAAATGTGACTATCTAAGTTTCATTTTGAATGAAATGTTTCCAACGAAAAAATATTACAAATATAGGCCTATATGTATAAAAATGCGCCAAAAAATGCCCCCCCCCCAAAAAAAAAATGTTATATAAGAATTAATAATGATAAATAAATAAGTCCTGCCCCCCCCCCCCCCCCCCCCCCCCCCAATTAATCAGCCCTCTTCTTTTTTAACCAAAGTTGCTATAGAAGAATAATACTTTTCATATAAATTAAACTTTTCTGAGAACGGCATAAGATATAGGCTAGGCTACCGGTATACGATAATGGATTAAATTGCGGTCAGGTGTATTTTCTTTAAGTTGCACCGTTTTTGGGAAAAATGGCTACCAAAAAATGTTGGTGCAGGTTGTCGGAACATAGGGGTGTCGGAACATAGGGGTGGTTGGGTTGTCGGAACATAGGGGTGTCGGAACATAGGGGTGTCGGAACATAGGGGTGTCGGAATATAGGGGTGTCGGAACATAGGGATGTCGGAACATAGGGGTGTCGGAATATAGGTTGAGTTGTCGGAACATAGGGGTGTCGGAACATAGGGATGTCGGAACATAGGGGTGTCGGAACATAGGGATGTCGGAATATAGAGCAGTCACCACCTGAACCCACCACACAAAACTATATGCATCGTGTATCGTGTATAATGGTGCCACACTGCGCCACGATGTTCGTGAGGGGACGGCTGTTACCTGTCCCGCGAAAAACAAAAGCCCCACACAAACCTGCTATTGGCAGCGCAACTGCACGATGCACTGCCAGCGATAGCTCTATGGTCCGTGGGTATGATTTACGTAGATTGAAATGACGGCTATTATGTGTGCCGCGGGGGCGCCGTGAAAAACAGTGCGGTGATTAATAACGATCGTTTCATTGTGGAAATTACTGATTGACACTAAATTTAGGACCGAACAGTGGCTGCGATTTTTTGTCGGGGCACTGACAATTTTGCACGGGCGCAGATTTTTTTGTCCGGGCGCACGACGATTTTGTCCGGGCGCTACATTTTTTGTCCGGGCGCATTTTGTATTTTGAAAATTTTGTCCGGGCGCAGCGCCCGGACAAAACCGCGTGTGGAGAACCCTGGCCACCATCGCATTACTCAAGAAAGACCTAAGACGAAGTGAAAGTGGATTTTTGCAGACAGAACTAAACAAGGAACGGCGTAAAAACACAAGATTAAAAAGAACATAAAAGAAAGCGAAAGGACCAGAAAGCAAAAACTGTGCCTCTTGCCAAGTGAAAGCCGAATTGAAAAGGAAAGATGACATAATTCGGTCGTTAGAGCTAGAAAAAACTGAACTGGAGGAAAAGCTAGTGGAACAGCTATAAAGACAACGGACACCAAGAAAGATGGGAAAACATACGGGCTTCACATTCGCATGCAGGTTTACGATTCAATTATCAATCAAGTCTCTACAGACAACATACCAACTTTAATTTCAACCAGCGCCAAACGAAGGGGGGAAGTCTTAACCACAGTCCCACATAGAAACACAGTGGAACAGATGACCAGGGAATTAGACACTATAGCCGATTTAAAGTGTGCAGAAACAGCAATGAAGGTAAAAAACCTAACCCTAAGATTTGATGCCACAACCCAGGAAGGTGCTCACGTCAATGCAATACACTTACATGTAAACACGGAAAGTGAATGCGAGGTTGTTGCCATAGATGAACTGCCAGGTGGAACGGCTCAGGATTACCACGATCACATTGCAGCATCAGTTGACAACCTTGCTGAGGTGTATTCTGATTTCCACCACGAGGAATTTGAATTTTGTAGGACTCAAATGATTGGGAACATCTCTAATACTATGAGCGACCGTGCAGCAGTAAACCAGGCTACTATAAGGAAAGTTGACGAAACATGGAACAAATCTCTAAACCAACTTAATTGCCACCTCCACCCTCTTGACACTATTGCAACCACCTGTAGATCAACACTTAAATCTTTGGAGCTATCAAGAGGTGATCTCTATGGTAACGATTGCATGATTGCCAATATAGTCATTGCAAGTGAACAAGCTCAGGTACAAAAGACGGTAAAGGGGACCCAAAAGGTTTCAAAACCTGGCTTGCAGACAACAACCTTCCGAAAGGTCTGATTCCTCGATATAGAGGGAACAGATTACATATTTTATTCCATATATGTGGAAAGCTTTTCCAGTACTACAACCAATTCCTGGATTTCTTTGCAACAGGCACTGTTACATGTACCTGCGGTGGCCTTGTGACAGCAATAAAAAAGGACTTTGGAAGTAAGATGGCAGCTGTTGAGATGCAGATATTAGGCCTACTTGGAAAGATGTTAACAGGGCCATGGATGCAAATCTTTTATACAGCAGCACAGCATGATCTTAGTCACATGGATGCCATTGGTGTAGTGAAATGTGTCATGGGTGCTTTGAAGGATGCGGCTGAAAACCCTTTGAGTATTGTGGAGAGTACATGTACCAAAGATTTCTTCGGGAGAGATCTTGGAGATGAAGATACAACGCTGAAGTCTCTAAGACAGCGGCCTGTTGATGCCGAAATGTTCTGCAGTATGATGACAACATGCATAAATGCAATAATAGGCGTGTTGGACCGACAGTACAAGCGGTACTTAGAAATGGAAATCACAGATGAATTAAGAGAAGAAACACAAACAGCAAGACTCCACAACATCGATAGCGAGGAACTTATGGGCATGTTCAGTGCTGGGAAAGAGCGAGCCAAAAATGCAAATGTTGACTTCCTCTCTGCAAGGATGCGAGCTCGAAAGAACAAGGTTGTGCCTTGGTTGGATGGAATGTTTGACGACAAACGTGCGTGTAATGTGGTCGATAGGAAGAGCTCGGAGAAAGAGGAGAGAAAATAGGAAGAAGGTTGATTACATGAAGAAGGAGATGTCTGTAAGAGCAGCAAATAAGAGGCAAAAGAAAAGTGAAAAGGAAAGGAAAGCTGTCACTTCTGCGTACTCTCTCAAAAGAATGACAATAATGAGACGTGGAGATGCCATCCCTTGGTTGATTTTTAATATAACTCAATTCATTGAAATGGAATAGGTGAAACTGAAAAAAATAAAGATACATTAGTTTAAGTTAGAGATAAGAAAATAATTAATTACAAGGCACATTTTAACCCCAAAGGGAATATATTAACAATTAATGCATAAGTCCACCAAATCTACATGAATCCACAATTAATCCAATATTAATCCAATTGTATCTAGGATATGCTTTATCATGAGCCTCAAATACACAGCATAATACATTAAAGCAAATACCCAATAACCGTCATAAATAAACATTAACAAATAACATACACTTACAAATCATGTGCGGGAATGGCGTCCCTTAAATACACATAGTGGTGTTCCTGGTGTGGTGTGTGGTTTCTGGAGTATACAGGGGGTTTACGGGGGGTACAGCGGTATACGGGTGAGTCTCCAAAGGCGTCGGAGGTGTGATGAAGACTGACCTCAAAAGGCGACGCCCTAACTTAAATACTAAACCAAAGATTACACAAAAAACGCATGCCTAGATTTGATTGGCTGAACGCAAGACTTACGACCCAAACACAATAAACTAATGAATAATAATACCAAGAGGGATAAAAGAACCAAGCTCCGTGGCATGATATGCAAATTAAGCTATACAAATAAGATTGAATATGCTAATACGGGATATTTGAAATAACAAACGTGACGGAATACAATAAAACTTATCGGCGGAGATAACAAAAGCTGTGGAGAAGAAGCTGAAGGACGTTGACATTAACAATATTCCCAAAGTGTTCCCTGATCTGGGAGAGGACATTTGCTCAAAGCTGACTGACATATTAACTGGAAGGGTTGTGGGTCGTACTATCTGCCACACCTGGTAATATGAAACTACAGGCGATAAAACGGTCTGGTCTGGGAAAATAGAAAAGCAAAAGCGGAGAAGTGGAAATAATTATTTGTACTATTCAATTGCATACTGGAGTGAGGAGGAAACATACGAAGACAGTACGGACTACGACATTGCCAAGAAATCCCTTGCTACTGACCTCATTTTTGAGGACTTGATTTTGTGCTAAATTTTGTAAGTAGCGGTTGATATGCACATGTTTTTTTTACACTTGGTAACTCAATTTCATGTTGCTTTCAGACAGCTGGTTTTGCTTGATCACATCACTATTCATTATGTGCAATGCAAGAAAGTTGCATGTACATTTTTGTAAGATTACAGACGCGCCCATGACACTAAATCTTGATATTAACGTCCTATTATTTTTATTTTTTATTTAAATTCATCCACCTCACCAGGTTATTAAAATATGATTAAGCTTAATTATTACTGTTTTAATGTTATTGAGCCTTTTCTTAGCTTTCCAATGATACAAAATTCATGAAAATTGAACAAGAAATAAGAAAACAACAATATTTTTGGTGGTGCTACCATTTTAGGTCATTTCGGTCACAAAGTCGGAATTTCGGTCACAAAGTCGGATCCATAGATGTATTGTCTTTAATGGAAGTCCAGTGGACGCAAATTATTCTAATTGGACGACACAAAAAATATCATAGCTTTCTTATTACTGGTCATAGAAAGATGATCTTGGTGTCATTTGAAAGGTCTATTCAAGAGCTTTCCAGCAATATCAGTTTCATTGAAATCCATGAACTTTTCATTTTGTTGTCACATTGCTACCTTTATACCCTGGACTCCGTCGCGTTGTATGCAACGGAGGAGTCCAACCCTTGGCTACTGAAACTTGAAAGCACACAAAATTGTGCAACAATGGTGTTTTTTCTTTCTTTATTTTCTTGCAACTTCGATGACCGATTCAGCCCAAATTTTCACAGGTTTGTTATTTTAATGCATGTGTTGGGATACACCGAGTGACAATACTAGTCTTTGATAATTACCAAACATGTTGTGTGTGTGACCATAGAAAAAGTGTGACACATGCGAAATATTGTGCATGCTTCCATAGAGTGCGCCCTCAATTGACCTTAAAAGGCACAGCGCCACCAAGCGACAACTTAAGGATTGATACAACCAGACACAACTTCACAACAAGTGACCAAAGTCCGGACAACACAAACTAAGTGACAACATACATCATTTACAGCAAGTGCACTTCTGCACTTCTGCACTTCTGCACTTCTGCACTTCTGCACTTCTGCACTTCTGCACTTCTGCACTTCTGCACTTCTGCACTTCTGCACTTCTGCACTTCTGCACTTCTGCAAGGGTGTAAGGGTGTAAGTTGTGATTTATTTAATAATTAATTTAATTTACGAAACATACATGAAATTTTAATCAAGATGTACATGTAAATACTAAATGATATGTGAATGATTATGATTAATGAATGAGGAAGGCACTTTTCATTGTTTTTTAACCAGTTCGGTGCGGGATTAATTTTCACCGAATTAACCCCCCACGCGGTATTAATTTGTGAATTTTGTTGAAGAAAAAAAAATGCAAGTGCTGTCATAATTTTATTCTTTTTGACAATTTTCTGAAATAAAAAGCTCTGTTATTTGACAAAAATGTCACAGTAGGGGAAAGCACCTTTAATTACAACTCTCTTTTTGTTATACATGTACATGTACTCGCATCTCACCATCTCCAGAGATGCATCCCACAGAAATATTCATCAAAAGACTGTTACCAGTTAGGGTCAAAAGTTAGTAATTCTTCTTCGTATGAAAGTCAGAACTATGCTTACTTCCGCATTCATTTGCGGAATAAAAATCTCAATGGGGCACAAGAATAGGTTTGCAATTGCGCTAGGGCCAAGGATACGGAGTGGATTGGCCCTATTTGGGACTAGCGCAGATATCAAAATGTTGACATCTGTGGTCGTGTTACTGGGTCTAGTATTGAACATGTTGAAAGTGAAATATTCAATAATTTAATGACTAATGACTAATGTTTGTTGATTGTTGACCACAGATCACACACAATTCCTTATTTAATGAGGTTCGTGGAGGTCTATATAACACTACTAACAGTAACACTAACACTAACAGAGCACGGACAAGTCTCACATGCTGAATGCACCTCTGTCACCAGCAAGACGGCTGCAGTTTGTATGTGAGAACCATTACTACGAAAACTTTTCAGATCGCAAAGCATTACTTCTACAATCCCGGCCATATCTTGATGGGCCCCCGCACCACGGCCCCGTGCCCCCTTTCAATGTTGGCTCTCATTGCGCGGTCTGCGCTCTCATCAACATTGAACGGGGGGACAGGGAGGGAATGTTTATTGCACGGGGGAAGTGTTTATTGTCACGTTGCAAATGGGTGGCCCAAGCATTTTGGCCGGGATTGTCTGAAAGTTTGCTTAGTTTATTTTGTGGAGTTCACTGCACACAAATATACTGCAATCTTTGGTGGAGCAGAGAAAATTCATCAAAGTGAAGCAAAGCATTTGATATATAGTACAGAAAGCAAGAGGCATTTTTCAACATGGTGTTTCGTGGTTTAATTTCAAACGAAAATCGTGCATATATTCGTCTTTTGCGGAGGAGCGGAAAATCACAGAGAGAAATAGCAGCAACGTGCAAAGTATCGCGTAGTTCTGTTCAACGCATTTTTAAACGTGACGGGCAAGTTGACCGGTCTCGCCGTAGCAGAGGTGGGCGAAAAAGACTTCTGTCTAAGCGCCAGGAGCATCTTTTGGTGAGAAATCTACAAAAACTTAGGAGAACAGAGTGCCCATCAAACTGTACATGCATGGTTTTAATACTGTCAATTTGGTATGTTGGCTATGAATGTAATAAAATAACACAAATTAACCCTGGTGTCGCTCCCAAAATTAGCCCGTCCGGATAGAAACTCTATTGCCTCTTCACTCTGAGACGTTACAATGACGATTCCTGGCATGACCGTCTTGCGCCTGCGCAAAACATACATGTCAAAACGTTCTATGTAGCGTGCATGTAATTGTAAGATGGTTCACCATGACGATTAACCATGCCATTTTGGCTCCTAACTTCCCGAAAAACGGTTTTTGTTCAACGTCAAAAGTGCATTACGGTACACAAACAACACATAACCTGTTCACTTTCTTTTCAACCACCTCATTCAGTTATTTGGCAGAAAAACAAACGGTTAACCATCAACACCAAAATAGAAAAGAAATTAATGAATCTCCTTCTTTAATCTACTACGGTGAATTGTCGGCTTCACCACCCCAAGTTCGAGTCCAAGCCTGGACTAAATGCAATTTTTTTTCTCTCTTTTTGTATCGCCTTACTCTAATGAATGCTCATTGTTTGTGCCCAATCTTGAAGTTTTTTCAAGTCATCTTTTCTATTTTTTATTATTTATTTTGTGTACATGGTCACAAATTTCAGACAATCCTTGGCATAATGTTGTGGCCCCAAACAAAAACACCCTTGCTGTTTTGTATGTTTGTTTAACGCCCTACTCTGCAAGCAACGAACATTAACTGTCTGTGCATATTAATAGTATTTTTTAAGCCTTCTTTTGTAATTTTTAGCTGTTTCGCAGCGAAACAGCTATTGTTTTTGTTAGAGTTTTTATTGGTTTTTTTAGCTGTTTCGCTTTCGAGTTTTTTGTTTTTATTGTTAGCTGTTTCGCAGCGAAGCGCAGCGAAACAGCTATTGTTTTTGTTAAAGTTTTTAGCTGTTTCGCGGCAAGCGCAGCGAAACAGCTATTGTTTTTGTTAGAGTTTTTGTTTTTATTATTTGTCTGTTTCAGACTCCCGGAAGTCATTGAAATAACGCACAATTCGTTCTAAGCGGCCCTTTGCATAGTTCCCAAAGAGCAATTGCAATGAAACTTTCAGTGATGAAAGGCATTGGTGCAAGGAAGGTCCTAAAACAAATTCGTCATGATGACGTCATCACCTGTCACGTGACGTCATCTTAACGGTTGATATTTTAAATATTTGAAAATCTGTATCAAATCAGCCACAAGAGACCGTAAGTTTCTGTTTGTGGGATTGGGTAGGGATAAATTAGGTCTTCATTTTATTCAGTGTGCGTGACCTCACGCGACCTCTACTTCCGGTCGAAACCAGTCAAAACCGGAAGTGCCTTGTAATTCAAAAGTGCTAAATGTTATAAAAATGCTTTCAACGATGTTAGTGTCCGGCAATAGTGTGCAGTTAAAAAAAAATACCGATGACGTAACGATACACAAGAGCGCCCTCTAGCGGCAGTTGGAAAACTGTTCAAAATGCACTTTGAGAAGATGTGTGTGGCGAAGTTTTTTGTAATCGCTTCAAAATTGATACACATGATGACCGTCAGGCAGCCAACAAATGTGTGAAGTTTTAGATTGATTACGGCATCAGGGGTCACGTGACGTGACATTAAAGGTGCACTTTTTGAAGTCGTATATCTCCAAAAGTATAGGTCTAATCACGTTGAAACTTGGCAAGTCGTTAGATAATGGCGAGTTCCTGTTAAACCTAAAATGACGTAATGATGACGTCATCACACGATTTGTTATGATTTTTTCATTTTTTACCCCTTTAAGTCAGAAATTACTTACGGAACATGCTTTAATCTAAATTCTTTTTTTATCAGGCTTGATATGTCATAACTGATTCGAAAAATAATTGACGTCATCATGACGTCATCATTTGTCAGGTTATATTACCTTAAAGGTACAGTTTTACAAGATATATAGACAATGAATTCGATCTCACAAGGCATAAAATATTGTAATATTAACTTGATTATGTACACACTACAACCTTTCATATTCACTTGAGTAATTTGAAAATATTATTAGCGAAACAGCTCTGCATTTGTTCACAAATGCAAATAAGTCTAGTTATTAGCTGTTTCGCTTTGCAGCGAAACAGCTCTTGTTTTGCTTGGAGTTTTTTTTTTTTTTTTTAATTTGTCTGTTTCAGACTTCCGGAAGTCATTGAAATAACGCACAATTCGTTCCAAACACCCTTTTTCATAGTTCCCGATAAGCAATTGCAATGAAACTTTCAGTGATGAAAGGCATTGGTGCAAGGAAGGTCCTAAAAGAAATTTGTCATGATGACGTCATCACCTGTCACGTGACGTCATCTTAAAGGTTTATATTTTAACTATTTGAAAATCTATATCAAATCAGCCACAAGAGACCATAGATTTCTGTTTGTGGGATTGGGTAGGGATAAATTAGGTCTTCATTTTATTCAGTGTGCGTGACCTCACGTGACCTCTACTTCCGGTCGAAACCAGTCGAAACAGGAAGTGCCTTGTAATTCAAAAGTGCTAAATGTTATGAAGTTGCTTTTAACGATGTTAGTGTGCGGCTAAGATGTACTTTCAAAAAAAAATACAAATGACGTAATAATAGTAAAGAGCGCCCTCTAGCGGCAGTTGCAAAACTGTTCAAAATGCACTTTGAGAAGATGTGTGTTGCGAAGTTTTGTGTAATCGCTTCAAAATTGATACACATGATGACCGTCTGGCAGCCAACATACGTGTGAAGTTTTAGACTGATTACGTCATCAGGGGTCACGTGACGTGACATTAAAGGAGCACTTTTTGAAGTCGTATATCTCCAAACGTATAGGTCTGATCACGTTCAAACTTGGCAAGTCGTTAGATAATGGCAAGTTCCTGTTAAATTTGTAATGACGTCATGATGACGTCATTACACGATTTGTTATGATTTTTTCATTTTTTGCCCCTTTAAGTCAGAAATTACTAACGGAACATGCTTTAATCTAAATTATTTTTTAAACAGGCTTGATATGTCATAACTGATTCGAAAAATAATTGACGTCATCATGACGTCATCATTCGCCATGTTATATTAAATTAAAGGTAGAGTTTTACAAGATATATAGACAATGAATTGGATCTCACAAGGCATTCAATATTGTATTTATTAACTTGATTATGTACACACAACAAACTTTCATATTCGCTTGAGTAATTTGAAAATATTATTAGCGAAACAGCTTTGCATTTGTTCACAAATGCAATTGAGCTCTAGTTTTTTTAATTTGTCTGTTTCAGACTTCCGGAAGTCATTGAAATAACGCACAATTCGTTCTAAGCGGCCTTTTGTATAGTTCCTAAAGAGCAATTGCAATGAAACTTTCAGTGATGAAAGGCATTGGTGCAAGGAAGGTCCTAAAACAAATTCGTCATGATGACGTCATCACCTGTCACGTGACGTCATCTTAAAGGTTTCTATTTTAAATATTTGAAAATCTGTATCAAATCAGCCACAAGAGACCGTAGGTTTCTGTTTGCGTTATTGGGTAGGGATAAATTAGGTCTTCATTTTATTCAGTGTGCGTGACCTCACGCGACCTCTACTTCCGGTCGAAACCGGAAGTGCCTTGTAATTCAAAAGTGCTAAATGTTATGAAAATGCTTTCAACGATGTTAGTGTCCGGCAAGGGTGTGCAGTTAAAAAAAAATACCGTTGACGTCACGATACACAAGAGCGCCCTCTAGCGGCAGTTGGAAAACTGTACAAAATGCACTTTGAGAAGATGTGTGTTGCGAAGTTTGTTGTAATCGCTTCAAAATTGATACACATGATGACCGTCAGGCAGCCAACATACGTATGAAGTTTTAGATTGATTACGTCATCAGGGGTCACGTGACGTGACATTAAAGGTGCACTATTTGAAGTCGTATATCTCCAAAAGTATAGGTCTGATCACGTTGAAACTTGGCAAGTCGTTAGATAATGGCAAGTTCCTGTCAAACTTGTAATGACGTCATGATGACGGCTTGTTATGATTTGTTCATTTTTTGCCCCTTTAAGTCATAAATTGCTAACGGAGCATGCTATAATCAAAATTCTTTTTTAAACAGGCTTGATACATTATAACTGCTTAGAATACAAAAAGACTTTCATATTCACTTGAGTCATTTGAAAATATTATGAGCGAAACAGCTCTGCATTTGTGCACAAATGCAATTAAGCTCTAGTTATTTTTATTTTTCACTGGACTTCCGGAAGTCACTGAAATAACGCACAATTCGTTCCAAGCACCTTTTTTCATAGTTCCCGATAAGCAATTGTAATGAAACTTTCAGTGATGAAAGGCATTGGTGCAAGGAAGGTCCTGAAACAAATTCGTCATGATGACGTCATCACCTGTCACATGACGTCATCTTAAAGGTTTATAATTTAAATATTTGAAAATGCGTATCAAATCAGCCACAAGAGACCGTAGGATTCTGTTTGCAGGATTGGGTAGGGATTAATCAGGGCTTCATTTTATTCAGTGTGCGTGACCTCATGTGACCTCTACTTCCGGTCGAAACCAGTCGAAACAGGAAGTGCCTTGTAATTTAAAAGTGCTAAATGTTATGAAGTTGCTTTTAACGATGTTAGTGTGCGGCTAAGATGTACTTTTAAAAAAAATACCAATGACGTAATAATATTAAAGAGCGCCCTCTAGTTGGAAGTTGGCAGTTGGAAAACTGTTCAAAATGCACTTTGAGAAGATGTGTGTTGCGAAGTTTTTTGTAATCGCTTCAAAATTGATACACATGATGAACGTCAGGCAGCCAACATATGTGTGAAGTTTTAGATTGATTACGTCATCAGGGGTCACGTGACGTGACATTAAAAGTCCACTTTTTGAAGTCGTATATCTCCAAAATTATTGGTCTGATTAAGTTGAAACTTGGCAGGTCGTTAGATAATGGCAAGTGCCTGTTAAACCTGTAATGACGTCATGATGACGTCATCACACGATTTGTTATGTTTTTGCCCCTTTAAGTCATAAATTGCTAACGGAGCATGCTTTAATCAAAATTCTTTTTTAAACAGGCTTGATACGTCATAACTGCTTGGAATACAAAAAGAATTTCATATTCACATGAGTAATTTGAAACTATTATTAGCGAAACAGCTCTGCATTTGTGCACAAATGCAATTAAGCTCTAGTTTTGTTTTTTTTTCACGCTGAAAAATTTCAGACAATCCCGGCCATATCTCGTTGGGTGCCCGCACCACGGCCCCCGTGCTCCCTTTCAATGTTGGCTCTCATTGCGCGGTCTGCGCTCTCATCAACATTGAACGGGGGGACGGGGAGGGAATGTTTATTGCACGGGGGAAGTGTTTATTGTCACGTTGCAAATGGGTGGCCCAAGCATTTTGGCCGGGATTGTAGATACTAATTATAAGGCTTCCCTGGAGCCTTATACATTTATTTAGGGATCTAACATTTATACTGTAACCCTACGTTTTCAAAATGGTCATTGATAGAACAATATTTTCTGGTATTTTTATTTAGCCAGCAATAACTTCAGTTTCCTTTGTACTACACAACTAAAACTTTCCCAACACACTTAATATACATTCACAATGCATGTGAGGCCTTTTTATTGAGTTAAATTCAAAAACATCTTCAAAAAATGAAATTTACCACGCAACAGTAAACTCACGGTTATTTTGCTGTCAAAGCACTCAATGCATAACGAACACGAATGGTCGGACCAACCATTCCGTGAAAAGGGGTGTTAAAAAATATCTTGCTTCTTCATCACGGTACACAGGCTGCGTTCACGCACAGTGCACAAATAAAGACAGCGCGGTGTGCGCTACAAGTCTTCTGATGCACCGCGCTGTCTTTATTTGTGCGAATGTGCGCTATGCTTTATGTTCTGTGATACAAAGGAAACTGAAGTTATTGCTGGCTAAAGACCAGAAAATGTTGATCTATCAATGACCATTTTGAAAACGTAAAGCGTTATGGAGGCCCAAAATGTTAGACCCCTGTAAAGGCTCACAGGGGAACCTTAATAGTTTCTAGAAGTAGTGTAGCGCAACCCTCATTGTAAAAAATACTTGGCCGGATTTTATCATTTTATTTATTCTTTTTTATTTTAAAACTTTTTTACTATTTGCCAACTGCTACTTCCATTATTCATTTTTAAAAGTAAATATCATTTTTTATATTGAGCGATAAAATAAGAGGCATTGTGACGTTTTTGTTATAATACATGTACATTTTTTTTAGATGGATTTAAAATGGCGAACACAGACGACAAGATCAAATTAAGTGACACACAGAGAGCTAAGATAGAAAGAAACAGACAGAGGGCGCTGTTGCTACGCCAAGCGAGACTCAGCAGCAGGCCATACCCAGAACCTACATGTAAACTCCCAATTGTAAGGTTAGTTTCTTTAAATATGTTAATGATCCACCCTCATTCGCTCATTCCGTTTTATTACTTATTTATTTATTTATTTATTTAATAACTTATTTATTTAATAACTTATTTATTTATTTATGTATTTATTTTATTTATTTTTTATTCTAAAGTGTTATCTGTTTACCAATTTATTTACATATTTATTAATTATTATTATTATTTGTTCACACTTTTTATAGATTATTTTTCTTGGACCTACTTTCTTGGTTGGTTTACTTCCAAATCTTATTTTATCTTCTTTGTACTTTCTTTGTAATTTTATTTTGTTTGTCTTGGTCAAATAAATAATAATAAATAATAATAATAATAAATAGGAAACAGGGCAACTGGTACGCACGCAAACTCGTACGCCTGCCGACCCGTACGCCAATTGGTTAACTCGTGTGCCCACCAACTTGTACACAAACGAACTCGTACACGCACAAACTCATACACAAACAAACTCGTACGCACGCTAAGTCGTACACACACAAACTCGTACGCAGGTGTATTTCTAAATGTATTACGAAAGCACTGACAGTGGGAATTATTAATTCAAAATTAGTTCAGAATTCAAGGGAAGGTATATGTCACTTCTGCGTACTCTCTCAAAAGAATGACAATAATGAGACGTGGAGATGCCATCCCTTGGTTGATTTTTAATATAACTCAATTCATTGAAATGGAATAGGTGAAACTGAAATAAATAAAGATACATTAGTTTAAGTTAGAGATGAGAAAATAATTAATTACAAGGCACATTTTTAACACCAAAGGGAATATATTAACAATTAATGCATAAGTCCACCAAATCTACATGAATCCACAATTAATCCAATTGTACAGGATATGCTTTATCATGAGCCTCAAATACACAGCATGATACATTAAAGCAAATACCCAATAACCGTCATAAATAAACATTAACAAATAACATACACTTACAAATCATGTGCGGGAATGACGTCCCTTAAATACACATAGTGGTGTTCCTGGTGTGGTGTGTGGTTTCTGTAGTATACAGGGGGTTTACGGGGGGTACAGCGGTATACGGGTGAGTCTCCAAAGGCGTCGGAGGTGTGATGAAGACTGACCTCAAAAGGCGACGCCCTAACTTAAATACTAAACCAAAGATTACACAGAAAACGCATGCCTAGATTTGATTGGCTGAACGCAAGACTTACGACCCAAACACAATAAACTAATGAATAATAATACCAAGAGGGATAAAAGAACCAAGCTCCGTGGCATGATATGCAAATTAAGCTATACAAATAAGATTGAATATGCTAATACTGGATATTTGAAATAACAAACGTGACGGAATACAATAAAACTTATCGGCGGAGATAACAGTATACGTTTGGTAAGAAACGTTTCTCAGAGTGTGTATTCCAACATGTCCAATTGCGGATTATTCTTCCTGCGTGGACATTGTAACCTCTCCGTATAACTCGTTCCTCGGCTTGATTCCCGCTGAGAACTTTCCAGTGGTCACGATTGGGCTTAGAAAATCATTTCACAGACTGAAGTAAAAAAAAATTTCAATTGAAGGTGCCTAATGAAATGAAAGATTGAAAATGTAATTTAAAGTAATGAAAGAGAATCCGTGTGCTTTTTTGTATTTTTCACTTTGTAAACAAATTTATAAAAAAATTGCTCTTGCATTACATCAAAATAATATAACTTCAAATTTTCAGCAGAGCTAAATCTGAAAATTCACTTCAGGAAAAACCAAATGACAAAAACATTCTGATTCAATAAATATTTAAGAAATTAAAACAAATTTGAACTATGAAATTTCAATATTTATCCAAACGGAAAAAACTCCACAAAATTAGATTTCTAAATTTATTTACTATCATAACTTAGGCCCTAACTGCCGTCCGATTTCAACATTTATAAAATATCAAAAGGGCCATTCTTTTAAAACAAATTTACATTGTTACTGAGGAGAATTTCCATTTCCATAAAAATATCAGGCCCTATAAAAACAGGCCCTACCTCAAAACGGCAAAACCTTTTACCTATGTCAACACGTAGTGAACTACACTTGCATACGAGTTGGTGGTTGTACGAGTTTGTGTGCGTACGAGTTTGTGTGCGTACGAGTTGGTGCGTACGAGTTTGCGTGCGTATGAGTTGACCTGTATTCGTTAAATATACGAAAAATTATATAAATTATCTTATTCAGATCCTATGCAAGTTTTACATCATTGATAATTATTACTTTTACTGTACCCACAATAATTAGGCCTACACGATTCAAACTAGCCTCTCAGTCTCATTACCAGGGATGAGATTTTTCAGACTTTTGTCTGAATTCAGACTTTTTATGTCAGCCTGGTGAATAAAAAAAGCCTTACATTTTTCCACATAAAAGAAAAACTGCCCTTTGATCTACTTCACTAGTGCTTAGGACACTGTTCCTAAAAGCCCATTGAATTCCAAACCCTCCCAAGGGGTTACCAAAAGGTAGAAATGCCATCATTTCAACATACTTGTAGGCCCTACGTCCTAAAATTTGGATCCAACATGTAGTTTCAGACTTTTTTGCCAGCAATGACTCGCATCCCTGCATTACTAATCACGCCACCACAGGGCTCGTAGCTCAGATTGTATACTGGGCCAGGATTTTTGTTACAAGACAAGAATCAAATAATAAACCATAAGGCCAGAATCAAAATGAGAAAAAGCTTTGTGACTCAGTCTATACAAGCATTGAACTGGTTTTATTTGTACAAGTGCTAAGAAGAGAAGATGGATCTCATTTTTCTTTATTGGCGTTAAGTATAGACCTACTTTAATAAATCAGTGGAATTCAAAGGTATTACTATTATCAGACTCAAAGTCAACATTTTCACTTATTGTATTTCTGTTCAAGATATTACACAATGAGCTATTGTTTAATTTCAAATTAAAAACACAAGACCGCTGGGAGCTGGACTTGTTCGATCATGAGTTTACTGGCCCAAATAATGTTAAAACTACTGGCCTCAGGCCTGTGGTCCAGTGTTAAGTTCGAGCCCTGCACGCTCGGCTGTCTAGTGGTTAAGACAACTGAACGGGGGGGGGGGTCATAGGGGATGTAGTATTTCTGTGGTTATCAGCACACAATCTTTACATCATGCAAGGGTAATGATAAAGTTCTTGATACACTTTGTACTACATTTTAAAGGTGGACTGTCATCATGATCATAGCATGCCTATATGGCCGTGCATGGAATTAGGAACTGTACTCCAGTTACTACGCATGTGAGCTAGCCACCACATCACAAAGGGCCCCATCACCATTGTGTTGTGATGTGATAGCAGTGCATCTGCAGTAACTGGTTAAGAAATCATAATTTCATGTTCAGTCACAGGCCTGCTATGATCATAATAACAAAGCCCCCTTTGAATGTGACACACAACACTCTCAGAACACATTTTAGACAATAATATTAACAATGTATTTTGTGTTATTTCTGTTTTAATAGGAGTGAGAAATCATGTTCCAGTCGAGTAATTGATACAGGTGCAGGGTTCCTGCTGGAAGAAGATGAAGATGAGGAGGGGTCCAAACAAGTAACTATAGTTCACGAGCCAGGTACAGTATTCTCTCCACTGAAATAAAACACAGAATGCTGAGAGAGTTGAATGCTGTGCACGCCCTCTATGTCAGCTGTAGGTACATGTATAAGTGTATCAATACCATGTATGGCAAAAATAACCAGCTCAACCAATGGCATGAATGGGAAAGCTGAAATTTGCCATACAGCTAAAATGGCAGAGCATGAATTCATCAAGGTCAAAGCAGATAGGAGTCTATGCACAAACAGCTTTCTCAGGGTTCTTTTATGTAGTTATGGAAGACATAAACAGCAATCTTTTCAGTGTTAGGTGAATAAAGCAAGATTGATTGTTGCGGGATTTGAACCTGTGACCTCCAGGTTTACACACCAATGCTATACAAACTCAGCTATCTAACCTTATATCTAGCCCTATTTACATCTTTGTTTATTGGGGGGGACTGGGGTTGGTGAAGGGGGCACAGTCATAAGTCATACATTGATAGAGAAGATACAACCATATAGCCATGGGATCACACTGGAATCATGGTACAACCTGGGATACAGACAAATCTTTAACACAAACAATGTCTGTTTTAAGTTGAATAGTATCAAAGCAGGGGGTGTATATAATATCAGACATTTTTTTCTGAAATTGTTTTTCTGTTCAAGCCAAATTGTTATTATTATTATTATTATTATTATTTCATTTCATCACAGCCTACAAAAGAAAGATCACATTTTCTTTTGTGCCGGTAACTCCTTGAGTCGGGCTACGTCCTGTAGCCTTAGATCTCAAGGGTCTTTCTCAGGATTCTCGCTGTTCCCAAAAGTGCTGCCTTCTGTAACAGATCTACCCTCACAGTTGTACCTATTTCATCTAGATGTTTCCCCAGTGCTTTCGGAATGGTGCCAAGTGCTCCAACCACCACAGGGACTACTTTCACTTTCACCTGCCAAATCTTACGAAGTTCCCTGGCCAGGTCTTGGTACTTTTGGATCTTGTCTAACTCCTTCGAAGCTACCCTTATGTCACCTGGCACTGCTATGTCAATGAGATGACACATCTTCGTCGTCTTATCTAAGACTACAACATCCGGACGCCTATGTTCTATAACATGATCAGTCTGAATGTTAAAGTCCCAGAGGATCTTGACCTGGTCGGTCTCTATAACTTTCTCCGGGACATGGACATCATACTTCTTACACAGATCCCAGTGGATCACCTTGGCCAACTTGTCATGTCTTCCTTTGTACTCCGTCTGGGCCATCTTACTACATTCGCTGACAATATGAAATTTATACAGTCTCCTCGGCCTTATTACACATTCTACACATTCTACATTGCTTTCTCTATCCTTGCCTTCATTACATTTGTCCTTAGTGATTGGTCTTGCACCGCAGTAATCAAGCCCTCGGTTTCCTTCTTCAGCTCTCCACTCCTTAACCAATTCCAGGACTTGGCGCTCGCCACTTCTTCAGTGCATCTCAAGAATCGGCCATGAAGCGGTTTATTCCTCCAATCCTGTTGCCTTTCCTCTTTCATTACCCTTTTGTACTCCTTTGGCCCAACTTCGTCTGTCCTCGTATATCTTTGCGCAGCTTTCAACAACCTCTCCTCAGCAATCCCCTTCCGCCCTCTGACCTCGGAAGATAGAGTCTACTAACATTTGACCGCGGATGAAGCATGCCATGCATGGTCATGAGTTTTCTTGTCCTCCTATCAGCGACATCTAGATCTTGTTTAGTCCACTCGATAATTCCCCCACTGTACCTCATCAAAGACACGGCCCAGGTGTTAATCGCCTTTATCATGTTACCCCCGTTCAGTTTAGACTTCAAACATTTCTTTACCCGTCTGATGTATTCTGCCTTCAGCCTTACCTTTGACTCCACGTGAAGGACATGGTCTGATTCAAGTACACCAAGATACCGATAACTCTCCTCCTCACCCAAAGCCCTCATCTGTGCACCATCTGGCAGAGCGATGCCATCGGAATGTACCCTCTTTCCCCTCTTCATGGTCATTGAAGCACATTTCTCCAGACCGAACTGCATCCCGATGTCATCGCTGAAAATTCTGACGGTCTGCACCAAGGAATCTATCTCTGCATCATTCTTTGCAAACAACTTCAAATCGTCCATAAAAAGCAGATGGTTGATCTTACATCCATCCTTCTTCAGTACATAACCTGCACTCACCTTCCTCAGAATCATCGACAGTGGCATCAGTGCAAGGACAAACAGCAGCGGAGACAGAGAGTCACCTTGGAAAATACCTCTTCTTATCCATACCTTGCCCAGACCTTCGTTGTTGGCTGTCAGATTTGTCCGCCACGTCTTCATGCTCTCACCTAGAAGACATTTTACTGCATCAGCCACTCCAACCATATCCAGACATTCCATTATCCATGTGTGCGATACCATGTCATACGCCTTCTTGTAGTCGATCCACGCCATTGCCAAATTAGTCTTTCTGCTCCTGCAATCCTTCAGTACAGCCTTATCGATGATAAGTTGATCCTTCGTACCTCTGGACCGCTTCTTGCAGCCTTTCTGCTCCTCCGGAAACAACTGCTGGTCATCCATATGGCGATAGAGGTCTTCTGCAATTATACTGGTCAAGAGTTTATACATGACAGGTAAGCACGTAATTGGTCTATAATTACTGGCAATGTTACCTTTCTTGACATCCTTCATGATCAAAACCGTTTTTGCCTCAGTCATCCAAGATGGGACCTTACCCTGTACTAGACAGTCTTGCAATTGTAGGGCCATTCGCTCATGCAAACTACGGAAGTTCTTCAACCAGTACCCATGCACATGGTCCGGACCCGGGGCTTTCCAATTTGGTACTTTCTTTACCTGTCTCTTTATCTTGTCCACGTCAATCTGGAACCCTTCTTGCTGTTGTACCCCTGTCAATGCATCTTTCACATTCGCTAGCCATTCCGCTTGTCAGTTGTGCTGTACTGGTTGGTCCCAAATTCCACCCAGAAAGTTTTGGCCTCAGTTGGTCTTGGGCCTGCCTGCGTGCTGTCAGCCTTTCCATCCAATTCCTTAAACAACTGACGCTGATTGGTGTTAAACAACCTATTCTGGTGAAATTGTCTTACCCTGTCGTCATACCTCTTCACTTTTGCAGCCTTAGCCTTAACTCTTTGCTTAATCTCCTCTATTACAACACTTACCCCCTTACGTTTGATATTGTACTTTGTCATGATTGTATTCCTCAAGTCTGAATCTTTCAATAAACCCTTGTTCGTTTGTTCTATTCTACTGAGATCTTTTCGCAAGTCTTTAATTTGACCCTCCAGCCGACGTTTCCACCATGGTGTACTGTTATCTTGATTTGATTGTGACGCCTTCACCCCTAATTTTTCCCCAACTGCCCCTGCAAAAATAAGACGGTTAGTTTCCGATATACATGTATTATCCGTACTTACCGATCCAAGGACATTACTTACCAAGGCTGACATTTCTGTCAGCCTTTTCCTTGGGACCCGGCGCAAAGCTGGGGTACTCCACCCATTTGACCTTTTCGCTTCTTCCATCACCTCTTTAAGCCTTAACTTAATATGCACCTCTTCCTCCGTAAACTCTATGCCCTCCTCTTCGTCGATGCCATCATCGTTCTGACCATCTCGCAACCCAGGCTGATCCACCTCATCCTCACTCTGCGAGCTAGCAGCAGCCGCCTCCTCCGATACTTGGTGGTTAACAATATCCGTTCTATCACCATCAGCTTGCACTATCCTCCTCATTTCCTCAATTTCCACGTTTGTTAACCACTGGTTCCGTTTGATAGTACTTATCTGGTCTGCAAGACGCTGCTCGCTAATCTCAAACATTCCTGTATCTTGCCAAAGGCTAATCATCCTCCTTCTGTATCCTCTCTTGTCAGGCTCACTCCTAATATAACATTCAATTGCGATTTTATTATCGTTCTTACTCCACTTTCTCCTGGTTACAACACGAATCCTGTTGTGAGCAGTTTGTATACGATCTGGTGGTACCTGCTCAGGCATACCAACCACATCGGGTGAAGGACTTCCTCTCTGGGAGTTTGTCACTCTTTCACCGTTGACTTGATGCTCCATAGCACTCATTATAAACATCACAAAATTGTGAGAAAGTTTGTAGTTTCAGGGAGAATTACATACAGCAACGCTATAGAATATCCACCCCTACGGAGACCACTTAACACTGGTTGTAATCAAGATGTTCCAATAGGACGCACGTGACGCGCGCGTCCGTTCACTGATTCAATGCACACTGTGCGGTCTACGTTGAAGAAAGTTTTCCAAATATGAAAAAATCCAATCTTTTTCCACCAAAAACAGCAACAATGTGTTGACTAGTTGCCTTCAAACTTACCCTGCGGTGTCTACCAAGTAGTACCAACAAGGAGTTAACTTTTGGTGTAAAACAAACAGCAGGAAACAATATTTATCTTCTATAGAATCGAGAGCCGATCTGAAGCAGTGTTCCTTGTCTCGCCGCCATATTATTGTTATATATTATATTATTGTTATTATTATTATTATTGTTATTATTGTTATTATTAGGCCTATATATTTCTGGTAAAGAAACCAAGGATGCCTCATTTAGTGAACTGTAGCTATGAGGGAACCAGTAAACAAGGGTGCTTGATATGTGAAGCAGAAACATTTGGGTTAACCCCTACTCATCTACGATAAGTATTTTGGGTTCTTTTAAATGCATTACTATTCCTACAACCCAAACCTACAGCTTAATGTCCCATCCAAAGGAACAAAGCAGTTATGGTAAAGTATCTTTCTTAAAAACACAAGTGCCACAACCGGGAATCAAACTCAAACTCTGCTGATTTGAAACTCCAGACCTTGAGTCCGGTGCTCTTAAGTCTTTTGAAGCGTTCGGCCACTACATGCCACTAAATGACTCTACCCTAATAACTGTCCCTGACTTTCCATTCTCACACTGCATCTATTGTATCTCTGTCTTATAGGTCCTGTTCTAGGAGGTGACCGGGTCATTTGTGTGGAGTGCAATAAAGGATTCCAAGATTCTTACATTTACAGACATTTTGAATATCAAGTGTGCGATGAATGCAAGTAAGTTTTAAACTACTACAGGAATGTGATTTCTCAAGATTTTTCCTGATTTCAGGTATTTTCCAAATATCTCCTTGAGCCTTTAAATTTCCTGGAAAGAAGTAAAGCAGACACCATAGGGAGAAAGAAATTGTTCACATTATGTCTAAATCTGTAGTTTTGTCTACTGGTAATGCATAGTCTGTATTGCCAGCAAACCATTTTCATGAGTTTTCATATTCGCAAAATCCCATCCCTGCTACTTTGTACAATAAACTAATAATTGCATTGTGGAGACTGAAAATTGATTTGCTAATTAGTTTTATATTTCCACTGTCAACTTGTCTTGGATTCCTTTTTCTAATTTGATGGACGCACATGTATGGACATGATAGAAATGTATAATGGGAAAAGTATTGTGATAGAACCATCACAATATCTGGTGGTTGCTCTGTGATGATGGTGAAACTATAAATTGCCCCTGCATCGCAGTGTGTCTTACGGACACCCCAAGGCTAGAATTTCAAGTCTTTTGCTACTTGACTACAAGTCTTGTAGCTTAGATTTGTTTAC
Source organism: Leptasterias polaris (assembly GCA_037783415.1). Taxonomy (NCBI): domain Eukaryota; kingdom Metazoa; phylum Echinodermata; class Asteroidea; order Forcipulatida; family Asteriidae; genus Leptasterias; species Leptasterias polaris. The sequence goes on from JAZGTN010000022.1 coordinate 9,712,400, forward strand.
TCTACCATGCGGCTTTATTTTGTACAAGACCAAATAATTTCTGACTAATTTTTCAATTGCTGACTTTTAAAGGTAGAGGTTTGAATTTGATGAAATTAGTATGCATTATAAAATCTTAACTTGTACCGATCCGGAAATGCTACATGTATATTGAACTGCAAGACTTGATGGTACTGATCTAGTGCTTTAACTAATAAACTGGCTAGTTGTCCATTGAGCCCTGCACCAACCCCATACAGAGATCATCAGTCTTCATGACTCCTCATATCAGGGGTCCTTCAACCATACCATCGTGTCAAAACTAAAATACCCTTTTTGTTTTCTTCGACAGAGACAATGAGGACAAGCATTCGTTGATTGCCAAGACTGAAGCCAAGCAGGTTTACCTTCTCAAAGATGTAGACTTTGACCGTAGGGAGCCAATCTTGAAGTTCTTGGTCAGGAAGAATCCACACAATCCACGCTGGGGAGAGATGAAGCTTTACCTCAAGTTACAGGTTGGTTAAGAACATCTTTTATAAGGACACTTTCAAAACTGCTGTTTTAACCCTCCTACTATGTGATCATTCAAAATTATCCACTGTGGTTTAAATGATAGGTTAACTATGCCTGCCTGCAATGTAATACTTCGTGGTGAATGCATCTACACGTACATCATACAGTTAACCCTCCTACTCTCTGACCATTCAATTTTACATGATTGATAAACTATGCCTGCCAGCAATTTATTTTATCAGACTCAAAGACAACAATTGATCATCATCCTTCTCTTTTTTTAACACAGTGAGGTATTTTTCTTTTTCAATTGAAAAACACAAAAACGCTCGACTTGTTCAGTCATGAGTTCACTGGCCTCAGGCAAGCGGTTCAGTGTAAATTTTGAGCCTTGCATGTAGTGGCTTCAGTGGATTGAGTGCATCAATTCACAGGCCCCATGAGTCTGAATTTAGAGAAATGGTTTGAAATTTCAAATTTCATGCAACATTTTGGGTGTTTTTCTGTCCTAGGTTGAAAAGCGAGCATTCGAGATCTGGGGTGACAAAGACAAAATAGAAGAAGAAAAAGAGAAACGAGAAGAAAATAAAGAAAAGGCAAAACACAAGAAGTTTGACAAGAAGGTTAAAGGTGAGGACATACAGTAATCCGAAGGTGTTTATTCGATTAAACAAAATTGAATTTCAGGATAAAATGCACTTTCAGGATAAAATGCACTTACTTCAGTTAGTACATGAACTCAAACAAGGAGCAACATAATGTACAAAAACCAATTATGCCCCACCAGAACACAAAGGCAGGTTTTGGTAGATCCAGTTTGAGTTACGATTGGGCTGATGTTTTTGGAACAATATGGAACCTTTGGGACGCTAGGTGGCAGTAGACTCACCAGGTAAATCCATTGTTCTTGATAATGTGCACATGCTCAGAACTATGTAAACAATGGCAATTTACCTGGTAAGTAAAAGTCTCTCATTTCATGTCACTTTTATCAAGAACTCCACTGGTCACTTGAGCTGATATCACCCCCATCCCATCAGAAATGCTTGACGGATAAAGTCTCTTCTTCATCAACACTAATATTTCCACAAACCGCCGTTTTCTGACATTTTGATCAGCTTAATTTTCGTTTCAGAGATGCTTTTTTGCATGTAATAATACACGTTTGTGTGGGGTAAAAACAAACAGAGTCTGCATGTGATGCCACACTGTTGTTAAAGGACTTTTCGTGAAACTTTGCGTTTTTGCCCAGCATAATGCTGATCAATTTTTTATTTAGTTCCACTAATATGGAATCATTACGCACTCGTTAACCTTTCTACAACGAAAAACCAATAATGTTAGTTTCGTTCAAGTTGATCTTTAAATATTGACCCAAAGGTTTCCTTTGTGGTTTATTACTTGATGTTTGAAATAAAAAGGTGCAACCCCATAAAGCAGGGCCGCCGGAGCCCGGGCCCCCCCACTTTTTCCCCCATTTTTATTTTTTTTTTTTACGTCGGGAGGGGATAGAGCAACAAAACAGGGACACCACCAAAATTATTTTATTTATTATGTTTTTTGTTTTAGTATTTTTTTTCACCCCAGAAATAGCCGGGACGGAGGTTGGGGGGGGGGGTAGGCTTTAGTCAAGGCGCTCGAAAACAGACTAGCTCAAACGGCGAAACTTGTGACATTGCCGCTCGCGCTGGTCGTTTTTCGTGCGTGATGTATACCATCCGGGTTTGCTGCGAGCGCCTTGACTATATAGGCTATGTACCCGGTCGATTGCATTGTATAGTCTGGTTCCATGACCAAAGATTCCCGGACGACAGGTGCCAGTCGGAGATTTTGGGGGTCTGGGAACCAGACTAATCATTGTACATGGTGCTTTTATGGTGCTTTACAATCGTTCGCGTTTGTCGGTCGTTGACGTTGGGTTTACCAGTTTACGACGCGACGTCCGTGGATCACAAAACTATGAGACCCAAATCACGCAGATATAAGTAAACTTGTCTGGATGTGTTCTGGTTTTCTAGTTCAATTTTGTTACAAAACATGTTAGTTTGGTCAAGACATTTGGTCCATAATACCTTAATTTAGAAAACAAAAAAACACGGAATTACAAGGTAAGAAAAAGAAATGCGGTCGGGCTACCGGACACATTGAAGAATGCATATCTATTATTCATTGGTTTTTATTTCAAGTAAGTGTTTAGAAAACCAGGATTGTACTTTGTGTTCTTAAAAACTTTAAAAATATTTCCTCAAAAAAGTCTGAGGAAAGTGGCCAGGATTCACCTTAGAATGCACCACAGAGCATCTAGGATCAAAAAAATGTCCGGGGCCCTTGAGCGGGCCCCGGGCCCCACGCCGTAAGGGTTTCGCATTGTACGTACCGGCCCTCACAGTTTTCACCACACCCAGCACCAACATTTATTTTTCAAAGTTGGAGAAACACTGACATTAATTAATTTATCACATAAAAATACCCACATTTACAAAACTTTTGGGGGTCTCCACATTCATGTACCTCCCAGAGATCTGCCTGGCGGGCCTGGGCATAGCTAGGCCTTTGGATAGGTCCATTGCTAAAATGGTTCCGACCCCTTTTCTAGTATTATGCATGATCCTCCCCGTAACTGGGTCCCCGTGTTTGCAAATCCATGTATTAGTATTACCCAATATTTTCAATAAGAGTAATTTTTATAAGGGATAATTTTTTTCATCAGACACTTTAACCCCCTCCAACAAGAAAAATCTTAGAATTGCCCTTTAAGTCAGTGTCACATGCGTCTTGAAAGCAGCTTTTCAAACGTTTTCACACAAAAAACAAAGGGATTTGGACTCTCCCTCCCCGGATCGCTGATCCAAACAACCCAATGTTGGAAATTGTTGGTGCCCCCCACTTTTAAATACCTTCCGGCGGGCCTGCATAAAGTGATCCCTCTCCCGCCGCTTCCCAGGTTATAACATAACAATTAAAATTCATAAGGCGCTATTCCATCAAGATCATAGCGCAAATAAAAGCAATTAAAATGTAACCCTGAAAAATGGACCGCTTGAATTAATACTAATAACTATGGAGATTTTCCTTAAATAACTGGGGCAAAGCAACTAAATTTATACCGTAACAACAAAATGAACTTTAATTACTGATCTCAAAACACCCCGAAAAACCAACTTATGCCATTACAGCACTCAGCAGTTACAGGTTGAATTGCTTTTGACTGGCACCCCCAGAAAATATAGGGAGACTGCCAACATTTGGCTTGGTTGGTCGAACGTCGGCACATTGATCTGGATGGTCAAAGGTTCAAATCCCGCTCTAGTAAATTTTCTTTGTTCAACCAGTCGGTGTCTATAGTTTGTTTGATTTTTTCTTTTTGAAATATTTTGTTCAGATTACCTTATTTCTTTTTTCGATTTACAGAACTGAGACGAGCTGTCCGTACAAGTCTATGGACGAAGGAGTTAGGAAATCATGAGCACAGTTACGGAGAAGAAACATACGATAAAGACACCGATATGTATTCAAAGACGTGCACATCGTGTGGACACTGTCTTTCCTACGAAAAAATGTGAGCATGGCTTGTTAATCAGTCTTTGGTTTGTCATGTTGTGCAGTGAGCTGAAAAAGAAGAATTGCCGAGATGGGTGGGCGAATGTTGCGTGAACATCGTTTTAAACCGAGAGCAGGTTTGCCCTTGTTTGTTAATGGTTGAAAGCACTATCATTGAGTATGTGTTGACCGTGTGCAAGTCACACTGCCATCTAATTTAGTACTTCTGTCAAATGTGAACCACTATGAAATGGAAAATGTTTGTTTGTGGGGGTAAACACCAAACATTCAACATTGATTTAAAGATGGATTGTATTGGTTCTTGATTCAATTTTTATATTTACAACTTCAATTGGTGATGATTAAATAAAGAAATCATGTCTTTTTATTGTACATGTTTAAAATAAATAAAGTATTATTTTGTAACAAAATCAACATATTTTGCTCAGTTGTCATTTCTTTTAGAAACTTACAAATTATGAAATTACATTTCTGTGTAATCATAAATATTTACATAATAGCCTATATGCTGTTTTCATCAGTACTTCATAAAAATTATTCACTGGTGTGGTAGTTACACAACCATACTTGGGTTTATGCCAATGTAGGTTTTTTTTAATAATAATAACCAGTTCTTATATAGCACGTCTCAATCCGCTTTACATTTTACCCTTTGAAAGCCTGAAAAGTCTATTAAACCATGATATGAACAAGTAGGTCAGCTCTTGTACTCAATAAAATGTTGCTACTTTTTTTCCCCAAGGACCAATTATTATGCCTGCAATTAATCCAAGCCCAGTTTTATGGCTCTGCTTAATACTAACCCTCCGTGCTTAACATAGCGTATTTCATAGGCTAGCAAAGAAATTTTGCAATTTTTGCATGTGAACCTTAGGAGAAAAAGGACCTCGCCTTGCACAACTACTGCAAACAATTGTGTAAGCTGAGAATGGTGACTGTAAGCACAGAAATCCACCCTTAGCAAATACTTGCACGCTTAATCTCTGTGGTCTGGTATATGTTTTCCCAAAGACCTCTATGAAGCACTGAGCATACACGCATCAGTGTCGGGCAAAACTAAAAATAACTTTGAAGTTCTTAAAAGGTTGGAACTGGAATCTTCTTGAATGTTCTTAAGCATTGCTTGGAGCAGCACAGACCCACAAATCCAATGCTGTCTGGTGATCGCTGCCATGGTTGAGCCCATTCTAGCTTGAGCAGATGAACCCAGGCTACAGTGAAGATAGGTTTCTCACAGCAACTTGGAGCAATGCAGCGGGCTGTGGGACACGTCACCAGCTCAGCAATGTTCCTTGGTAGGGAAGATATATCCAAACGATCTGTTCACAGTGATCAATTTAAGTTTTAGATTTCTTGAGAGACTCGGTTTACATACAAGAAACATATTTAATAAAACAAACATAAGGTGAAGCAACATAATTGTCGCCTGCTGAATTAGAGGTAGAATAACATAATATGTTGCATCTCTAGCCACGTCTACTAGAGGGCAGCAGTTAACTGACCTTTAACAGGGTAAATGGATTTATCTAAAACTTGAAAGTTTCCTTAGTTGTACAAAGTCACTGAGTGCTTATTGAAAACCAAAAGTTATGGGGTTAATTTGCTCTATAACAAAATTATGCACTTTTACTGTAAGGTTTAATATTGATAACTTTTGATAATACTAGACATTAGGTGTTTGTGAACAAACACAAAGCTGTTCTGATTCATAAAAAAAAGTATCATAAACATTACGTCCTTGTGACATGTGGTTCAGGAGATGATTATCTCAATTTTTGAGCTACCTGTTTAGACCGGAAATAAAGGTCAAAGTAAGGTTATTGTTTTGAATAAAATGTCGCAAGTGTTGCACTCTACAACACAAACATTACGATTTTATGACATGTGGTTTGGGAGATATGTAGTTTTTAATATTTGAACTTCCTGTTTGGACCGGAAGTAAAGGTCAAATTGGGGTCATCTTAGTAATAAAATTTCGCAATTGTTGAAAGCTACTAGAAAAAAACCTGTGCAAATGCTATGGGATTTCATCTAGTTCTGGAGTTGGTCAAAGGAAATTATATGTGCATCACATTGTTCAGGGCAAGCTAGCACCGAGTGCCGTCTATCGTAAAGCACACCAATGATGTATGTGTCCCCTGGTTACAGTCACTTGGTGGTGTGGGGATGGTGGTGTTGGAAACCACAAAGCTTCTCTTCGAGGCTTGCTAGACATCAGGGCAACTCCTGGTACAACACACCGATGGCTGGAATGTTCCACTTTATCACAGGGTTAGATGTATTTACACTAACAAGAAGCCACAGGGCAGATTTTGAATGCTATATAAATGGTATTAAAAAAAAATCCAAGCTCATAAAAAAATAAAAACCTGGGAACTGACACCCCCCCCCCCCTCTTAGATATGTGGAATGATTCAGTCTAGGAAATCAAAGATGTCCAACTCGCTGTGACTAGTGTGAGCTTTGCAACTCCTGTAGGAGGACATGTGGCTCATAGCACTGGATGTGGTTAGTGCCTCATGTTTCAACCCTAGAAGCGTCTATAGGTTTCATTTCTTGGCAATAGACCCCTTGCATATGAAACTACAAGCCTAAACAGCGCCCTCTGTGAGGTCAAAGGAAGACCTGTCATTGGCCAAGAGTTGTGTGTGGCGTGTTCACGTTTCCATTGTTTGGCCTCGACGATGGCGGCCAATGCAAGGGGTCTATTTGGTATACCAAAATGACAAGTTATTTCAACTTGCTGTCCTTTACCTTTACGGCAGTGCACTACAGCAAGAGAGATTTCAAGTAAAGGCAGGACCTCATTGTGTTGTTCACTGCCATCTTTAACAACCCTCAGCTCAGGGGGTAAGATTGCTGTCAGACTATTGGCCTGTATTGTACGCTGGCTACTGCACTGCTCCATTGATAAAGACTGAGTTCCACACCTGCAACCATCAAGAAAATTTTAACATTTTGATTAAGAGAAACTTTATTTTAAAGGCAGGCTCTATTGTTTATAGGGATATTAAATCCATTGACATTAATTGCTTGAAAAGTGACTTAGTCTCTTCTAGGCTGTGCAGGGACACTCTTCAAGATCTTGAGGAGCTTACGAAATGTTATAATACTACACTAGCTGGTATCTTCAACACACATGCCCCATTAAAGTCCAAGATGGTCACCGCTAGGCCCCGTCTACCTTGGTTTAATCAAGAAATTAACTCTGCCTTGAGGATGAGGAGACGTGCAGAAAAGAAGTGGCGACGAACAAACATGGCCTCTGATCTTTCAGAATATAAGCTAATAAGAAATAAGGTAACCTTTCTTCTTAATAAAGCTCGCTGCAATTTCTACAAAGACTTTATCGAAAGTACTAGTTCCGACCAGAGGAAATTATTTAGAGCATCTAAAAAGCTGCTTGGGCATAGTGATGACGTCCTCTTTCCACCTTTTAAAGATAAAATTGCTAATGATATGGGTAGCTTTTTTGTAAAGAAAATAGTGTGGCGGAGACCGCCTTTTTGCTTAGCCTTATTATTACAGTTGTTGAGGCAATTTAAATTCCATATCTAAATTATAATGTCCTGCTGATTCATTGCTTTTTCCCCTTTTATTAATAAACTGGGTGTACACACATTTGGATGCATGCCGTGGACGGTGCATTAGCGTGCGCGTTGCCAGATGTGTTTACATTCATTGGCTTACTATTTTAAGGTTTAACCAATCAGTCCACTGATTCAGGCATTCTGCGTGCAGCGCGTATTTCTTGTAGGCTATAAAAGGCGCTGAAAAGTAAGCTCGTGGCTCAGTCTTCCAGACGGGTACGGCGTTACAAGACCAAAGACCTAAGAATGTAAACACCAGATGCCAGCAGCAAAGAAACACAAGATACTCTTAACTTACACTTTTAATAGATGATGCGCACTCAGCCACGGCTACCAAAACTGTTGCGTGCAATCATTACAATTATAATTCAGCGGACTGATTGCTATTCAATCACAGTAATTTTACCAAGGTAACCTTGCAGAGTTCAACTATTAAATCAAGAGAGGGCGCAATGTACATTTTGATGATTGACGAATAAAGTATTACACATAGAAATTGGAACCTCCGACTGAACGAGTTTATTATTTCATCACGTCTAATTGTATGTCCATTATTAAAGAGTGGTAAACATCCTCCCCCGAAACTTCTCGGACAACGACTCGTAGGGTTCAAATTATACTTCATGGGGACCCCGAATCGTTACAATATACATGTATAATATTCATGCTAAACTTGATGACTTGGAAGTTTCAACCTCTGTTGACAGAACGTTATCTTTTACAATGTCCAGTAATATCCTGTTTGATAGTTTCTTACCATTAACCGAGTCACAGGTAAAACAGCTTGTTGTCAATTCTTCTAAGGGATCATGCGCTCTGGATCCCATGCCTACTAACCTTGTGGGTGAGTGCCTTGATGTTTTGCTTCCAGTACTTACCAACATTATAAACTCATCATTAGTATCTGGTACATTTCCTACTGACTGGAAAGAAGCTTTAATATGCCCTTTATAAAAAAAAAAAAATCTCGATATGAAATTAGAAAACTACCGACCAATCAGTAACTTACAATTTATTTCTAAATTAACTGAGAGGGCCGTTTGTGACCAACTTTATTGTCACATGTCAAAACATTCCATGTTTCCGGTTTTTCAATCATCTTACCGGAAGCATCACAGTACAGAGACGGCTCTTATAAAGGTTAAAAATGATTTACTGATGAGGATGAATTCCCAACATGTTATTCATACTTTTAGACCCGAGTGCAGCGTTCGATACTGTTGATCACGTAATTTTATTGAAACGTCTGCAGTCTAAATTTGGAGTCACTGGCAAGGCCCTCAATTGGTTTTCGTCTTATTTGTCAGATAGAAGTCAACGCGTATCTATTCAAGGTACCTTATCAGAAAAGTTTAATATCAACTGTGGTGTTCCTCAGGGATCCTGCTTAGGACCATTTTTATTCATTGTCTATGCCTCTAAATTGTTTGACATCGTTGAGCATCATCTGCCTGATGTTCATTGTTATGCCGATGACACTCAGCTGTATCTATCTCTTAGACCTGACGATAAATCTTGTCAAGCTGCTGTAACTATAATGGAAGATTGCATTAGGGACATCAGGCAATGGATGTTGCATGACCGGCTTCTAATTAATGATGCTAAGAGTGAATTTTTGATCATCGGATCAAAGCAGCAGTTGAAGAAAATTAATATTTCCAATATCATGATAGGTGATGCTAAAGTTTTTCCTACAACATGTGTTCGTAATTTGGGGTCATGGTTTGATTCTGAACTTACAATGAACACCCACATCAATAAAGCTTGCTCTGCAGCCTTTTTTCATCTTCACAACATCAAACGCATTAGTCAATTCCTAACACAAGACTCTCTTTTAAAACTAATTCATGCATTTGTGACCAGTCTTCTTGATTATTGTAATAGCCTTTTGTATGGTCTGCCCAAGTCACAGATAGCTAAACTACAAAGGGTTCAAAACGCTGCTGCCAGAATTGTTACTAACACACACCGGTTTGAACACATTACACCTATAATTCGTCAATTACATTGGCTGCCTGTTTCGTACAGGATTAATTTTAAAATCCTTTTGTTGACCTTCAAAGCTCTTCATGGTCTTTCTCCAAAGTACTTACAGGATCTTGTTTCCATCCGGAAAGTATCTTCATATCAACTTAGGTCAGGGAATAATGGTATTTTCTTGGATTATTCTTCTGGTAAAATGTTGACTAAATTTGGCGATAGGGCTTTTTCTGTGGCAGCCCCTAAGCTTTGGAATGCGCTACCGTTTCATATACGTAGCGAACAGAAACTTACCTCTTTTAAATGTAATATAAAAACCCACCTTTTTAAAGCCGCTTTTTAGTGTGTCTTTCTTCTATGGTCACCTTGCCAGTTAGTTTAGATTTTTAGCATAGATAGGGTTAGAGGCGTCTGTCTCCTGAAAAGGTCAAAACATTACCGATGCCAGCAGGGATAGGCCTATGTAATAAGTAACTATTAGTTCACTGTTGGCGGGACAGACGTATCCCCATACTTTTGTTTGGGCACTGGCCTGGTGATCAGTCTTTTTTCTTTGTCGTTTTCTTCCATTCTGTGCTTTTTAACATGTGTTCTGCGCCTTTGATCATTTTGTATGTAAGGGGCGCAATATAAATTTTAAATATTATTATTATTATTATCTTTGGTAATTGTCAAAGACCAGTATCCTCACTTGGTGTATCCCAACATATGCATTAAATAACAAACCTGTGAAAAGTTGGGCTCAATTGGTCATCAAAGTTTCAAGAAAAACATGAAAGAAAAACACCCTTGTTGTATAGAATAGTGTGCTTTTGAGAAGCCTTTCTCAGATTCAAATGTTTTGGTAAAAAACTTTCTCTAAAACTACGTTACTTCGAAGAGGGTCGTTTCTAACACGTTTTATAATATCAACAGCTCTCCAGTGCTCTTTATCAAGTACACCTTTATGGTCAGTAATTTTTGGACCAATTGGTATACCCTTCCTTTAAAGGGTGTTGTGCACAATATTGGTAAGATTGAAGATACAAAATGTTTAAAGATTTGCACATAACTTTACATGTATGGTACATGTATAAAGAAGGTCATTGTGGAAAACCTACCTTAAAATGTTGTTGCTTGAAATTCTATGGTTTTAGAAAATTAAGTACAATTACTTTTGATCTTGTGAGTCACAAACGTGGTGTTTGAAAACAGTAAAAACATAGGGGGTTCACTATTTACTTGCAACTTGGATGACCTATTGAGCATAAGGGGCACCAAGGTTAAGTTCAGTTTAGACGACTCATTTTCCAATAGAGTCCTCATGAAAGTGGAAAAAAGGTTACAGTCTGCAGGAAAGTTTAAGATGATGTTCAAAGTAATAATATCAAGAAATACAACAGTTATGCAGTATTTTGGGGCTTCTGACCTTGTGCGAGGTCAAAATGTTGTACTTCAACTGCTTGTGCCTGACGTTCTTCTGCCGGGCCTCCGACAATATCTAAGGGGTTTCTTGAGATTTGCTTACCTTGTTGCACCGATCTTCTTCTTCCATAAGCTGAAGGGTAAAGCGTGTAGCATTGGGTTGTTATCTACGTACACTGTACAGAGCTGCTCCTGCCATAGTCCGAGATCTACCACGATAAACAGTTGCCAATCAGGCAGTTTATTACACAGTTGTAAGCTTTGTAAAGACAGGGTTAGTCGCGTCCCCTTAAAATGATCCCTCCCCGGCCGCTTTCCTGGGATTCCTTATTACGGTTATACAGTTGTTAAAAGATATTGAGAAAATAGGGTGAACAGCCAAAGTAGGGTTAGACGGCAAAGTTGGTAGTGCCCAGCACATTAATCTGGAGGTTAAGGGTTCAATTTTTCTTTCTTCACCCCATCATCATTAATGTCATACATGTAAGTGAAAGTGAATTTACCATGATTCTCAATTTGTCTATGAAGTATGGGACCTTTTCCTTTACACAGAACCGTGTAATGGTTTACAAGGTGCATCCGAAGGACGAAGCAATAATGTTCGAGTGTATTGCTTAAGGACCCAAGTGTCACCACCGGGACTCAAACCCACAATCTGCTGATCAAAAACACCAGAGCTTGAGTTTGATGTTCTTATCCGCTCGGCCACGACACGCCAGTATTCAGGCATGCAACTCTTCCGCAGATCGACGGATTTCCGCTTTTTATAAAATAGAATACCGCCGTTACGAAAGAAATCCGGTAAAAAAAATTAAGCTGCATGAAAAAAAAAAATCCCGCTGAAGGAAACATTGCTTATTGAAAAGAAATAAAGGTTCAGGATTCTTAAAGTCTGGCTCCGCGGAAGTTTACACATACAAAAGCATTACACAGTCCAGACACAGACACAAGTTCTCCTCGTACAGCATACCTTCTACACTATATTTTGCACAGTCTGGCTCCGTAGTGTTTTTATTGCTATTTGTATAAGGGGATGCGGCGAAAACCAGACACTGTAAGAGTGCAAGTGAACCCCGCGATCGATAGGTGTTTGCTCGAAAAATAACGATGGCGTCCACCAGGAAAGACATCATTGATCGGTAATTTTCCGCTTTTTTTTTCGGCTGAAGAGTTGCATGCCTGAGTATTGTGTTGGATTAACCAACCCCTTACACTTGCCTTAGCGCTATATAAGCATGCTCCCAAGGCACTTGAGAAAGTTTGAGGAATGGTCTAAGTATGACCATTGAACAGGAATGTTGTAAAGCACCTTGATCTAGCTACATATACTACAATTTGCGCTATATAAGAACCAAGTATTTTCATTACGTTTAATGAACAAAGAAAACTTGAATACAGCGGGATTTCAACCAACGACCTACAAATTAAGTTGTCAGCACTCTACCAATTGAGCTACCAAGCCCTATGTTGTCAGTGTGGCCAGGGATCACACCCAGTTTATGATACACTGGAAGTGGCAGCATGGGGATCACCTTAAGGGGATGCGACTTTTTATTAATGAAGGATGAAATATGTGGTTTCTAGTCAAAACTTCACACAAACTGAAATACTGGCGTTGAAGCCGGCAGAGTGGTCATGGTACTGAAACTCTAGCAAACGTAACAAAAGATTTGCAGGAATGTGACAAAATGACTGTGTAGATGCGCACTTACCATATAATATCATATTGCAGGCTGGCATAATTTATCTATCTTTTAAAACCAGAGTGGATGATATTCAATGGTCAGGCAGTAGGAGCTAGGAGGGTTGACTAAGCACAATGTAGATGCATTTACCACATGATATCATAATGCAGCTGGCGTAATTTATCTATCATTCAAAACCAGTGGATGATTCTAAATTGTCAGATGGGAGAAGGGTTAGATTTATATGATTTTTTCAAAAATGAAAAGTGCATATCCTTACCCATTGGTAAGTAGATTAATCTGTTTCCCGTGACAGTTAGTTCCTTTAAGTACGGCAAATTGATGATTTGTCGAGGTAAACATTGTAGCTGATTATTGGTGACATTTAATGATCGAAGATTGCAACAATGGCAAAGTTCTGATGGCAATGAGGTGAGTTGATTACTACTTGCTTCTATAACACTAAGCTCATGCAGCTTGCCCAGCTCTGTGGGATGAAAGACAAGAGTAAATGATGGCTGGTAATGTACAGATGAGTTCCAGGGTGAACGTTGATAAATATTACAATTATTTCACTGATATCAGCTGATGAGAATCACAGTGAAACCAGTGAGTAGAGTTAAGAGATTTTGGCTAATGGGAAATTGTAGATCTTATGCATTGACGCAATCCAGTCACCATCTCAAAGGTGAAACAATGACGAAACAATTGCACCGATTTGTACAAGCACCCCCATATATGTACAAAGAAATTATTTTATTATAATATGTATTACAACCAGGAATATGATTGTAATTAATATCATTAACCCTCCTACTGTTCGCAACATTTTCAAGTGAGTTGACCAACCATTTGAAACCATTCAACTGCCAAAGTTGTGTATGGTGGCACAACTGTGCACAGAACTAACTGTGTACTGTGTACATGCATTCTCCCTCATGGTATCATATTGCAAGGCTGGCATAGCTTATCTATCATTCAAAACCACAGTGAATGGTATTGAATGGTCAGGCAGCAAGAGGGTTAATGATAAATTGCATTTGGTGAAAATGAAATTAACCAGGGCCCATCATCATGCTGAATGTATATTATGGGACTCTAATGTCCTATTAAACCAATTCCCGCTGACGTCATCATCACAGTAATCTTGGTTTTGCAGTGCAGTGCACATTTTATGTGACTCAATGTTTACACGCTTGGGCACATTCACAAAACTATTCCAAGATAAGATGAAAGTGGTCAATTACATGCAAGTGTTCTACAGGGCGCTGTACGCTGGTTCACAGTGCCATGACATAAGGCCCAGTCTTTGACCTTACCTGTTGGCAGGGAACCAATGAGGTTATTTGACACTAAGAGTTTCTGTAGCATGGAGAGTTGACCTAGAGTAGCGGGCAAGCTCTCCAGTCGGTTGTTGCTGACGTCTAAAGATTGTAAACTAACTAAGGTGTAGATTTCTACAGAAAAATAAACAAACAAACAAAACGAATTAAGGTTTTGATAATCATATTTGAGACATTAAAAAAGGAAAATATTACATTTTAAGGAGGTCAAGAGCAGACCTGCATAGGATTTGATGGGCTTCATCCTTGGGCTGCATAGGATTTGATGGGCTTCAGAGCCCAATTTACACTGGTAGGTTGCCAGCCTTACCATGAGCAGTGTGCCGTATTGCTACCTCTCATCACTAACCCCTGGAAGGGTTGTACTGAAAAACAGCGCTGATTGGCTACCAAAAGTTACTACTGTGAACGCTTGTTTAAAACTTTAGACCATTTGGTATGGCACTTGTATTACGTTTAGTACGTGCATGTGGAAATGCAAGCTTTTTGAAGCAAGTCCGTTTCAAATGATTCATGTTTTTTGTCACTGTGCATAGAGTTAGATATATCACAAGATCAAAGAATAATGGGAGGGGACCAGTTGCTTTTTGACTTGATGCCTCTTTTACGGGCAACCATACATGAGCGAGCGCATGAGATGGATCGACCACAAGCCTGATAAAAATGTGCCAGATTCTGGCACAAAACAAAAACAATTCCAGGCGTTCATTTGGGCAACGTCAACCAGAAACATGTTTGAGCTTTGGTCATTGGTTGAGCGCTTTCAAGTGTTTGGTTGAACCGTAGTGATGCGGCAGTTCTGACCAAACTGTAACCGATTCATAGCTCGGTTAGGCTTGGTTTCAAGATGGCGGACTCTAGAAACTACCAAAAGGAGTTATTTCTAAATCGAAACACCCTTGAGCATGACAATGAAATAATGTTGAAAAAATTACAAAGACTAAGTTCCACTACTTTAAAAGCTTTGAATTTTCAAGAGATGTACTTAGTTCATGAGCTGTTTGGTTTACCGACTCGTTTTCGCACTCAACATGGCTAGAAATTCAATGCAGAGTCAAGGCAGGCCGAGGTTTAACTGTCAAATTTCTTTTCAAATTTTAGAGGTTTTTGTATGTTTTTAACAAAAAGGTATTCATGAATGGGAATAAAAGAGTTATGACTGTTTAAAGCCCTGCAGGGTTGTGGCCGAGTGACAAACGACCTCACCTTCGGCTCGGTTATTTATTGCCTGGCACTGACCCTGCTGGTTTTAAACAGCTGTTTAAGACCTTGTTGCCTACCCTTTTATTACCATTCAATTCAAAACCACAATGGATAATACTGATTGATCAGACAGTACGAGTGTTAACTTACCATCAGGCAATGTTGTAAGGCAGTTAGAGTGAAGGTATCTAGGATCCAAACAAAAGTGGTGTTGGTGTCAAGTTGCTTTTCAAAACAAACATCTAGAATTACATAGGAAAAATGTCCGTATCCTGCCACCACTTTTTCATTCGTTATAAAATAAAACAGTATTTAGTTTACTCAAATGAGATATTCCTTTTTGTAAAAATTAGTGAAAAAGTGGTGGCAGGATACGGAAATTTGTCCATTACATATCTCACAATTTTAAAAGTCCCTTGTATGAACCAGCCTGATTCTATAAGCCTCTTATTATTGACCTGACCAATCTCAGCTGTGAATATACATTTGTACCTCAAGACTGACACATGCAGGCCTGGATTTTCATCCATGAGAAGGCAAGGCCATTTTCATTTTGCAAAGGTCTTAAAGTCTATGGGAAACTTTTGAAGGGACACCAAGGTCAAGACCAGGGGCAACAGAGGCCATGGTCTCCAAGTAATATCAGGCCTGTACATTCAATTCCCTTAACATGCCAAATCCTTAGTTCCTGAAACAGCAAGAAAGTTTTTCTTTAGTACAAGGGCACCCCATGAAGTATCAGGCTTGCTGTCTAGTATAAGGTTCCACATAGAAATAACACATTTTCTTTCAAAATCATTATTAATCATAATTACCAAAGTATAACTCTATCTTCTAATGTCAGAATGTACTTTATAAGTTTATAACTTAGCAGGAAGAGACAACTAGTAATAACTTCTTGCACTTACAGTTCAACAAGTCCAGTGAGGTTGCCAATGTTACTTGGCTGGAATTAAAGAAATTGAAACACTCATAATAACAATAAAAAAGACTTATAAAGTGTATTTTCTGAAGCTACAATGCACTAAGTTTGCTACAAGAAAGTCATAAGAGAATTTATAACCGAGAAGAAAACAGAGGTGTTTCTAAGTTTTGATGTTTCTCAGTAACTGAGAAGGGCTAGTCCCCTAGTATGGGGGATTATTAGGCCCTGTCCCAACTGGTTGGTGCCAGAGGTACATATAATGAAATTGTGCCCAGAAAAGGGTAGTCTGACTAAGAGGCTATTGCTGAGCAAAATTGTGTTTCAAGAAAATTGAGTGAGAAAATAGAATTAGCTGATTGCAAACTGCTTACCAACCAAAAGGAAATGAGGTATAAATGCAAAAAATTAGTTAGTGGCCTGACGTTTCGACCCTAGCAGAGTCTTTCTTGAAGGCTAAATGACAAAACAACACACATACAAGCATGGATACAGGAGTTACAAGAGCAGTCAAGTGGAAACACATGAATAGAGAGAGTGGAGAGAGAAAAGCAGAAAGCATACAGAGAGGGCAGGGGGTAAGCAGGGATTATGAAGACAAAGGGGGGGGGGGGTTATGAAGGGAAGGGGATAGCTTGACCACAAAAAGTTGGAAACACTAAGGACAAAATGGAAGGTAGGAAGAATGGTAAATAATTAGTTAATACAATGTAGGGCAGCCTAAAGAGTGGATATTTGTGTGGGAAAAGAAGAAGGCAAAGACAAAAGGTTATTAGTCATTTCCTTCTTGGATGTTCAAACCATGGGGCTGAGTGGTCTTTTGCACCTTATCCAAAGTTTTTCCCTACTCAGACGGACAGTCTCTCTGCAGTTACCTAGTGCCTCAATGCCCTGTAAATTCATGTCAGAAATGGAGTGGTTAGGAAGATTGAAGTGGTGTCCTACAGGTGTATCCAGCTTTTGGGTGTTGACTGTGGACCTGTGGCCATAGAAACTCCTCTCGAGTGTAGTTCTTGTTTCACCTATAGATACATTGAACACCACAGACTCTGCAAGATATTAGATAGATTAGATTAGTGGTGGTGCAGGTGACATGACCCCTTGTCTTATGGGTGGTACCACCAGTATGGCTGGTAAAGGAGTCTGATTCCCTGATGTGTTGTCTACAAACGATGCATTTTGATGTGTTGGAACACCTAAAAGTACCCTGTGGCAAAGGGGAATTAACATCATCATTAATGGGGGGGACTTCTGCCCGGACGATGAGATCCCTGAGACTGGGTGGGTGTCGGTAGGCAACTATGGGTTCTTCCTGTACAGCACGTTGAAGCCGATCTGATGTGTGAAGAATATGATGGTTAGAACTGGTTATTTTACGAATGGGAAGTGAGGGGTGAAAAGTAACAACAAAAGGAACTTTCCCTTTGGAACTCCGTTGTTGCTTGGGTCCTTTGGAGAGTACAGACTCCCTAGAACGAGCCTTGACTTTCTGGATCGCTCGATGGAATGCTAGGGAGCTATGACCCCTGGAAACAAGGTGTTTCTTGAGTTCCTGTGAGTGGTGGAAAAAATCAGAATCATTAGAACAGATTCGACGGAGTCTGAGGGCCTGACTGTAGGCTATGCTGGTTTTGCAGTGTCTGGGGTGACAGCTGGTCGAGTGGAAGTATTGATGTTTATCTGTGGTTAATCCATCATCCATCTTTATGACCTTGACATCCAGAAAGTGGGTGTCCTTGGTCGAGTATTCATTAGTGAATTTGATGGTCAACACCCAAAAGCTGGATACACCTGTAGGACACCACTTCAATCTTCCTAACCACTCCATTTCTGACATGAATTTACAGGGCATTGAGGCACTAGGTAACTGCAGAGAGACTGTCCGTCTGAGTAGGGAACAACTTTGGATAGGCCCCATAAAGACCACTCAGCTCCATGTTTGAACATCCAAGAAGGAAATGACTAATATTATAACCTTTTGTCTTTGCCTTCTTCTTTTCCCACACAGATATCCACTTTTTAGGTTGCCCTACATTGTAATTATTTACCATTCTTCCTACCTTCCATTTTGTCCTTTGTGTTTCCAACTTTTTGTGGTCAAGCTATCCCCTTCCCTTCATAACCCCCCCCCCCCCCCCCTTTGTCTTCATAATCCCTGCTTACCCCCTGCCCTCTCTGTATGCTCTCTGCTTTTCTCTCTCCACTCCCTCTATTCATGTGTTTCCACTTGACTGCTCTTGTAACTCCTGTATCCATGCTTGTATGTGTGTTGTTTTGTCATTAAGCCTTCTTTCTGAGTAAGACTCTGCTAGGGTCGAAACATCAGGCCACTAACTTATTTTTTGCAAGAAAATTGAGTGTGAAAGTTTTATAAATTTTCTTTTATACTTACTAAATCATAAATCATTAGGCCCTACATGTAATGAATCGTAGGACGCCCTGTATTCAGGGTGTCCCTGAAATTGAGGCAAATCTTTTACCTCTCTGCGCGCGATGTAAACAGTCCCTAGATACAATTTTTGTGGTTTGACTTGCCAAGCAAAGAGTCTCCTCTCATTTGACCAAAACTTAGAAACATGTAAGGCTCCACTGGTTAGTTGCACTTGTAAATGCAAAAAGTTGTGGTATTTTAGGCATTTCTACAAGGTACAAAAATATGTCATACTGTCGGGGCCAAAAAAAAAAAAATTCCCACCGAAAAAGTTTCATCAAACACTTTTTCAATTCACAATTCACGATGATCAAATCATGTGACTGAACATTCTGCTGAGCATTCTGGGGGGAAAAATACAGAGGCTTAAAGAAGCCACGTGCCTTATATCATTTTCTAATAGTCTGGATAATTTTTTTTTGTAACACTCTATCATTTTTGTTATTAATATTAAAATTTAAACATCAGCTTTGTGATTCGATTATCACTGTTTATTTATATGCTTTATTATAAATGTTAAGAAACATAAAATAACACAAAACTAAATAAAAATAAGATTTCAAAGCCAAGAATTATTTACATTTTTATTTTTATTTTTATTTTTTTTAAGTTTTTGAAAAATACCATGGTTATTTTTAAAACTAAATAAAAAATATGTTGAATAAAATGAAGAAAACTGCTGGCTATAGAGTCATACACTAAGTCTCACAGAACACTTGTAGTCACTGCAGATGTTTCTTCCACGTATGGCTTCACCCGGACACCATACTTTCTTGTTTGCATCGAAAACAGGTAAAACTCAAAACAAATGGGACGCTATTGAAGTCATCGAAGATCGGTGCGTGGTGTGAAAGTTTCAATGTCCATCACGTTTTAATATATGTTTGCATATTTCTTACAAACAAAGGAAGGTAATTAGGGCATCAGTTGATTATGGAATATTTTTATTTTTTTTCAATTCAAAGAAAAAGGCATACTACATCGAAAACCGGACAGGGGAGGAAATATAAAAGTTAAATTACAAATTGAAATGTAAAAACACATCTTCAGGGGTAACTATATTTCTAGCAATTGGGCCTGAACAGTTTCTATTTTTTCTAAGACTGCTATTAAATGCTATTCAACCACGTACTGTACTGGGACAAAATGTTGGACACTGTGTGGCCAGAGCATATGCTCCCAAAAACTCCCTACAAAAAATTTAAACAACTTCCTGAAGAGGATTCATCAGGATAAAATTACCGATTCAATACTTACCAAGGTTTGGATCAGATTTCTTTTCAAAAACAAGTGTTGCAGGTTTTTGAATGTATTGTTCTTATCTACAAGTTCCGCTGGGATATCAGTTAAGCCCTTGTAGTTCAGGTAGATACTGTGACTTTGGTTCTCCGTTGCTTCAAGTAGAAGTTCCGCGACACTACTTGCTTCATTATCTTCAGCCAGTATGGATGCAGACCTGGTTGTTGCCATTGTTTGTTGATACTTTACTTACTAGTCACTACAGTTACACTACTGAATGAGGTAGAAAAACATTTGACAATTTGATTTTAAAACTTTGTTGGATGTAATTTTTGTTGTGAGCTGTATGTAAGGATGTCAACCCAAGACAGGTGCGCGCCGAAATACTATTTAAGCGGAGTAGAGCGATAGCGAGCGGAGCGGTACAAAGCCGTATAATTTATTAATAAGGAATTCGCATTCCGCAGCCATCTTGAAAATAGGCGAAAATAGGCGAAAATAGCGCCACCAACTGGCTTGCAAATGCCAGTCGAGGGGAACACTTAGGCCGTATCCGAATTGGCGGCTACAGCTACGGCTACGGCTGTTGCTAAGGGTGTTGCTAAGGATGTCCTATACTTCAATGCACGATGACGCGGAAATCTAGCCGTAGCCCTTCAGTTTGCAGACTAGGACGGATAAGTTTCTGTTAGATTTTGCAATTTCTCCTCGATATGCTTTCTGTAAATGTCAGTTTGGGAGCCTGCATGGTAACATTCAACACTGAAAACAGGATTTTTTGCTGATTTTGTTTGTGATCAGGACAGAAATTAGGATCGAAAATAATGACATTTGTTCCACAGTAGGCCTACATAATTATTAATTTGTTTGTGTAGGCCAAGTTGCAGCCGAAAACTCTTTAGCGGCACTACCTTTTACGTTTGTTATAACTTTTACTAGTCCCACATTGTCCCCCAATTCTTATTTGTGGGATTTACGTCATTTCAAAGTTGACTTTGACCAAAAAAGGTATTTTTTTTAAAATTCCGATCCCGTACGTGTGACTGTGAGCAATCGCATTCACTTTGGAAGGTGTGGATTTGCTTCGACTCTGTAAATTTAATTAGGGCTCCCACTTTTGTTATTGAATGGTAGACCATTTAACCTGATATTTTGTTAATAAGCTGAGCAACAACGAGTCCCGCTAGTGCAGCTGCAGAGGGTCCAATGATCAATGAACTTGGAGACTTTTACCCTCATGGGCAAAAAGGAACTTCAGGCATATTTGCGAAAACGGGGACTGCCTGTAAGTTCCAACGATCAGTGTTAATCCTTACATCAATAAAACCTACATAGTTTGGTTAATTTCCGATATAAAGTCGTCTTTACGAAGAGCTAAAAATCTTAAAATGAAGTTACCGATTAATAAAGGAAGGGTCTATATCTGAACCGTTGCATATTGCATTTTCACGAAGAGCCACATCCCGAAAGATTCATGTAACACACTGCAACAAAATAGCGTATGACGTTTTCATTTGTGTTTATATAGGTCAAGTTGTTGTTCGGGTTTCACAAGATCATGCACTAAGAAGTTAGTGTGCGCGTGATCATGTGACATACGAAAACACGTTATTCAGATGGGCGTACAATTCCCCAAGTACACAATCTCAGTCTTTGTTGTGTACATAGGTCAAGAGGGTTTGTTTTGAAATTTTCCCTAAAAGATTGTGTTGTTAACATGTACAGGTATTGCCTGTGTTAATCCTTGCTCTATGGTTAATCTAAGCTTATTTATTTGCTCAATTTAATTGAGTTTTTTTAAAAGGGAATAAAAGTGGTGACTCGTTCTTAAACGGCCGTTTAAAACCGGCAGGGTCGTGGCCGTGCGATAAAGGCCCGAGCCGAACAATTTGTTAAAAAGTGAAAGAATAAGGAAAATCGGTGGTAAAAAAGACAATCTGTTTGTTAAGCGAATTTTCGAAGTTTTTACATTTTCAAAAACGTTTGTAACATCCCCTGTTTTGAGCGCGTTGGGTTGTGTGCACGCGCGCGCGTGTCGACAAGATTACGCGCTGGTATACTAATAGCTGTACATGTATATTATGTTCCACGTGACTAAGTAAATTGGCGTAAACATGTGTTTTTCTGACTCAGTGGTCTGTTTGTCTTTTTATTTGTTTATTTTGTTTATGTCTTAGTTTCGTTATTTCCTTAGTTATTGCAGGGGACCTATTATTTATCTCTGATATGTTTCTTGATATCTATTGACTATGGTGTTCCATATGTGCCACTCCTTTCCGTCGCCTTTTCAATTTATTCCGTCGCCTTTTCAATTTTTTCCGTCGCCTTTTCAATTTTTGTCCGTCGCTTTTTCAATTTTGGTCCGTCGCCTTTTCAATTTTGGTCCGTCGCCTTTTCAATTTTGGTTCGTCGCCTTTTCAATTTGTGTCCGTCGCCTTTTCAATTTTGGTCCGTCGCCTTTTCAATTTTGGTCCGTCGCCTTTTCAATTTTGGTCCGTCGCCTTTTCAATTTTTGTCCGTCGCCTTTTCAATTTTGGTCCGTCGCCTTTTCAATTTTTGTCCGTCGCCTTTTCAATTTTGTCCGTCGCCTTTTCAATTTTTCCATCGTGGGTCCACGTGACTACCAGGTGATTATCACATGACTCCAAAGGAAATTCGACCTTTGGGAGGCATACCGCTGTTGCCAAAATGTATACGTTGCTTCATCCACAGTCGAGACCAGATAGCTATGGTGCGCCGTTTGTCAATTAATTGTTTAGCGTATTTTTGACGTGTTTTTACCATGGTTTGTAATAATTAGAATATAAACCATAGAAAGTGCTGTCAATTTATTTTGTGGTTTACATACAATCAAAGCTTAAAAATTATGGTTTATAAACCATAAAAAACGTGTGTTCACAAATCATGGTTTATAAACCATGATTTGTAAACCATGTTTTTATGGTTTTTATGGGGCGGATCCAGGATTTTTTAAACCGGGGGGCACAACGGCGCAACCAGGATTTTGTATTACAGGGTAAAACAAAAATGGGTGGGGTCCAGGCCACTAACTTATTTTTTGCATTTATACTACAGGTCCTTTTGGTTGGTAAGCAGTTTGCAACAGCTAATTCTATTTTCCCATGTTTTTATGCTTAAATTTGTATGGTTTATAAACCATGTTTTGAAGGCGCTTAAATTTTCATGGTTTATAAACCATGATTTGTAAACCATATGTTTTATGATGCTTAAATTGTTATGGTTTATAAACCATGTTTTGAAGGTGCTTAAATTTTCATGGTTTATAAACCATTTTTTATGAAGCTTAAATTTTCATGGTTTATAAACCATAATTTATAAGCTTTGATTGTATGTAAACCACAAAATAAATTGACAGCACTTTCTATGGTTTACATCTAATTATTACAAACCATGGTAAAAACACGTCAAAAATACGCTAAACAATTAATTGACAAACGGCGCCCCATAGCTATCTGGTCTCGACTGTGGATGAAGCAACGTATACATTTTGGCAACAGCGGTATGCCTCCCAAAGGTCGAATTTCCTTTGGAGTCATGTGATAATCACCTGGTAGTCACGTGGACCATGGAGGAAGAAAATTAGAATTTTTCTTCCTCCATGCGTGGACCCACGATGGAAAAATTGAAAAGGCGACGGACAAAATTGAAAAGGCGACGGACCAAAATTGAAAAGGCGACGGACCAAAATTGAAAAGGCGACGGACCAAAATTTTAAAGGCGACGGACAAAAATTGAAAAGGCGACAGACAAAAATTGAAAAGGCGACGGACCAAAATTGAAAAGGCGACGGACCAAAATTGAAAAGGCGACGGACCAAAATTGAAAAGGCGACGGACCAAAATTGAAAAGGCGACGGACCAAAATGTTAAAGGCGACGGACAAAAATTGAAAAGGCGACAGACAAAAATTGAAAAGGCGACGGACCAAAATTGAAAAGTCGACGGACAAAATTGAAAAGGCGACGGACAAAATTGAAAAGGCGACGGACAAAATTGAAAAGGCGACGGACAAAATTGAAAAGGCGACGGACAAAATTGAAAAGGCGACGGACAAAATTGAAAAGGCGACGGACAAAATTGAAAAGGCGACGGACAAAATTGAAAAGGCGACGGAAGGAGTGGCACATATGGAACACCATAATTGACGTTTATTTTGTAATGTTTTTATGTCACTATGTTACAGTTGATTTCGATGTTTCTATGTCACTATTTCTGTGTTTTTTAATTATTTCGGGTGTGGATGTGTTTGTTTCCGTATTTCGTTCTTCTAGATTTTGTAAATGGTTGATAATACAATAATAATGTTAAGTATTAGGCCTACAGGGGTGTGATTTTGCACATTTTGTTTATGACAGTTTTGTAAACTTGTTTTTGTCTTGACAGACCCTGTTGTTCAAATTTTATTCATCGTACGTCTAAAGATTTAAATAGGAAACGAAAATAAAATGATTTGTGTGTTTTCGTTTTCCTTTATTTGTTCCTTTATGTCTGTCTTTGATTTCTTGATTTATATGCTTGTTTGGAGGAGGCTTAATTTTGGTCCATTTTCCCTTTATTTCATTGTGTCGTTATTTCTTGCTTTCTTAATGCCTTGTTTCTTTATTTCTTTATGGCTCGGAAATTATTGGTTGTATTTAGGCCTACATACCACTAAATGCAGGTAACGACTAATATTCGACAATGCTTGTCTTTGTGAATATTATGTTGTTATTCAGTCAATGAGTAGGCCTAACGTAAGCAATCAATTTATGAAAGAAATAATGTAAGGAAAATTTATAAAGGGGACATAGGAGGTCACATCTGCCCAATAAAATGAAATGAGCTGGAAGAAGACAAAGCATTTAACAGAAAATATGCAGTATCTGTAGAAATTAGGATTACCCCCCCCCCCACCCACCCCCACCCCCTTTGTGCTGCATTTTAAATCAGTCATCTCGCTATAATAGTATGCCGTTGCACATAGGCGCGGGGAGACGTTGGAACACCAGTGCCAACCCAGTAAGCGGTGTCCGGCAAGCGAAACTTCCCAGAATGCACAAATGCAATAGCGAACGCAAATTTTAAGACTGGCAAAACCCCCCAATTTATGTTTTGAATATGCCAAATTTATCCAAAAATCAACACCCACAAATCATCTGACCCTCACGCAAGCTCCGCTACAGACTAACCCCGGCGCAACCCCAACTAACTTTAAACGTTAAAAAAACGTTTGCATTTGGTCAAAAAAACGTTTCAATATTACGTTTTAAAAACGTATTTCTGTGGAGTTTTTTATGGGTTTTAAAAACGTTTCCATGTAACGTTTTAAAAACGTGAATATAACGTGAAAATAACTATGTTTAATTTCTTTAATCTTGTATGATGTTTCGAATACGTTTTAAAAACATTTTTAACACGTTTAAATGGGGTTTTTCATACGTTCTAGTAACGTTTCCATGTAACGTTTTAAAAACGTGAATATAACGTGAAAATAACTATGTTTATTTTTTTTAGTCTTGTAAGATGTTTCAAAAACGTTTTAAAATCATATTATAAACGTTTAAAAAGGGTTTTTTATACGTTACTCACAACCTGTTAAAAACCTCTTAGTGACGTGAAAATAACTTATTGGTCTTTGCTTGAAAGACTTTCACTGTTTACTCGTTTTTATGTTTAACTAAGGTTTTGATGTAGCTTTTTTTAAAATTGGGAACTTAGTGTTTTAAAATGTTGACAAATCGTTACATTACTCAAGACAGAGTAAATAATCACTTCACAAGACTGAATTTGTGCATGCTATTCATTTATTTTCCCACCAAATGATACAAATAGACAACCTTGAAAAAGTTCAATGGAGAGCAGCCAGATTTGTGAAAAGCGATTACCGTAAGACCAGTAGTGTAACTGAAATGCTACAGGACCTCAGTATCCAAAACAATACCAATCTTGAACTCACTCCCGCCACAAGTTTAAACAGCCCCTGACGCCTATAATTTAAAGTGACTCCTTGACAAAAATGAATTTTAAGTAGGAGCTTGCATGCATGCATGAGTGTGTGCACGTTTATAGCCCAGTGGCGGCGGTTTGTGCAGTAAGGACAAGACAAGTTTATTGTGTATACTTATGGCAATTGTGATAAAACTAAATGACAATTAAGTTCCTTTTAGTTTCAAAAATCAATGTAAACAGCGAGCATTAAAAAAATGCACATTGCGGGTGCGATCGTGTAAACACATTATCCGCATGGTGCTGTTTGATCGGTGTGCTGGTTTCCATAGCAGTGTGGTTTCTTATAAGTTAAAGGGACACGTTGCCTTAGATTAATTGGACGAGTTGGTCTATAAAAAGCGTTTGTAACCGTTTGTTATAAAATGCATATGGTTAGAAAAACGTTTAAAAAGTAGAATATAATGATCCACACAAATATGCCTCGAAATTGCGTGGTTTTCCTTTTACTTTGCGAACTAACACGGTCGGCCATCCGACCGTGTTAGTTTACGATGTAAAAGGAAAACCACGCAATTTCGTGGCATATTTGTGTGGATCATTGTATTCTACTTTTTAAACATCTTTCTAACCATATGCATTTTATAACAAACGGTTACAAACGCTTTTTATTAGACCAACTCGCCCGATCCAAGGCAACGTGTCCCTTTAACAACGCTTTGCTGCTGTACTAAAGGTGTGGGGGAGTTGTTGAATGTCAACTCCCCATACATTGAGCACTGTGGCAATAGCAAAGCGTTGTTATTTGAGATAAACCACGCCGCTAGAAAAACCAGCATGCCAGTCAAATGGCACAACACAAAAGTGTTGTTGCACTATACACGAATGGAATAATTGGAATGATCGACTTTTGAAACTAAAAGGATTGTGCTTGTTAATTTAAACGGGTGTTAATCATCTTCTTCGACATCTGGTGCACTACCGACATCTCCGCCATCGTTTTCTTCAACTTCCTGTAAAATGATCCATTCATTAACATAGGTTAAGGTGTGGCCAAAAGAAAGTAAATAAAATATACTGTTAATTTATCAATCAATTTTTGGGGGACACCTTTCACCCATTTCAGTCTTCTCAGGTGAAGCAGCTCACTATAGCGAGTATCAATATTCAGAACTTGACCATATCGTTAAAAGTTGTTGTTATTCCGAAATAAAGAAAATCAAAGTATTTAATCTATTCAGGCTTTTTACATTTCTTAACAGTCATGGTTAAGGATTTATTACAATTATGAACATGAATGTGCCTTCCTTCTTCAAAGTTCAATTTATAATCCATAAATTGTCCTTTATGTTGTATTTATACAGCTAGCTTTGGCATGGGGCGATCATATTATGAACGTCATATTAGGCATGTTCGGTACTCATTTTGGTATGAAATAGAAAGAAGATTATCATAACTTATCCACTGGTACCGAAATAATATGTATTGGAAGAGAAATCTTGTGAGAGGTGGCGGAGGGATAGGGCGTTGTGTTGCATGTTCCCCGAAAATGACCCCGGTAGAGGAGGGCTATAATAATAGACTGAAAAGGCAACTATATTGTGTATAAAAATGAAATTATTGCATTCACTGGGTGTCATCATTCCAGTCTTGAAACATAAAGAATAAAAAAGGCTTATAACAATTGGGTTATTTGATTAAAGTACAGGTAATAATGTCCCCTGATTGCATGGATAGAAGGACACTTACTGTCAGTGTTCTGGCCTGGATGGTGATGGCGTGGTTCCTGAGTGGGCACGTCTTAGCTGAGTACTTGATGACGTGGTGGAGGCGGAGAAATCTTGCCGTTCAAATGAGCGTGATGATGAGGTGGAAGCAACTGAGTGTAAAACAAGGGTTGTATAATACACAGAAAAGACAATTATTGTTGTGTATAAAACAAAATTATTGCATTTACTGGACGTCATTCAGGGCTCAAATTAACTAAAGGCAAATGACTTCAGGCTCAAATTAACTAAAGGCAAATGACTTCCATGTCCCACCTAATTGCCTAGCCCTCAATTTCTGGCTTGTTTTTACTCCATTCAAAAGCACCTAATTGCTTTCTAGAAAGTTAATTGGTGCCCCTTTCAAATTGCCTTAAATTGCAGTGCCCTCTTCATTTCTTAATTGTTGAGGCCTGGTTTCATTACTCCCGTCCGTTAATCGTACATGATCAAAAAAGGCTTATACAAACATAAAGGTTACTAATACTTTATATAAATCGGGTATGTCTCCTGATTGAGGCACGTATGTGATTGCATGGATAATGGAACTTACTGTCAGCGTCTTCCTCGCTGGTGATGGGGCAGTTGGCAAGTTGATTTGGTACATCAGCCACATAGGCCTACTGGGTCGCGATTTCTGTTGCGATTGCAATAGCTTTCTTGGACTACAGTTCGGCTTCTGTGTTAGTTGTTGGCACTGAATAAATACAAAAACAAAAAACACATTACATATAATGAAACCAACAATCTGAGCAATGGAAAATATTTAAGATAATAGAGGGTGTGTAGGGGCAATTTGCTATTTTGGGGGGGGAGTCTTCTCGTCTCCTGTGTATGCCCTAATCATGTGTGTCAATGTGACATGCGTCCCAAATTGCATTATCAGAACTAGGCCATCATGTATCTACCAGACCACTGATAATTAAAACTTCCATGAATTTGGAGGGAAACAAGTATGCATGTGATATTGATATTGTTTGTCCTTATCCATAATCACCTTCTGATTCCCCATCAGCGTCACTATCGATATCCTCAACAAAAAAAGAAAAGAAAACATATGTGCTAGCAATACTAATTGTACTAAACTTGCCTTCAAAATTTAAACCAAATATTGTTAAAAACAGTGCAAATAGTTAAACAATGTGGTCAGAGTTCATAATGTTAGTAATTATTTATTAAAGTATTGCCTCTGTGATCCATGGAGTGGATGTCACATTGTGTTATATTTTGTGAGCAAGAGAAAATATGGAACATTGACAATATTCTGTTAAAGTACATGTTATTGTTACTGAATATAGTTTGGTCTACTTACCATTACCAATGACCAAGCCAACCTCCTCCGGTCCGCCATTATCAGCCAGCCAGCCAGCCAGCCAGCACGGGTAAAGTAGATGGATGCATGTTGAATGCAAGTGTTAAAAACGACCAGCAAACAATAACTTTATCATGCCGTAGATCATTCCATATCATTCATAGATGAGGGAAAACTGATGTATCTCCAGTATACAACAATGTCCAGTACATGATTTACTTTCAAAGCTTTGAAATACACTTGAAACTGTTCATGCAGCAGTAGGCCTACATGTACAATTGCCAAGTGGATTATCCTTCACTGGTAGAGATCACTAACCGTTTGATTCAAATTGCTACATAGTCGATTCACCTGTAATTCGACCCTTTTGACCTGACCCACATGTACAGTACTTGCATAGAGGTTCTACAGTCAGTCAGTGCGCACTGTTAGCATGACCTGTGACCTGGCCCCAAGGATGATGAAAAGACGCTGTTGTGATATCTTGGAAGGTAGTGCATATACAGTGTACAATGTACATGTAATGTACATTGTACATGGGGCTGGCGACTCTGTTCGTGTAAATAACTTTATGATACACATTTCAATGAGATTCAATAATGATACAGTTAATTATGTGATTTAAATGCTATTATAAAACTGTTAATACAGATAACAATTTTCAACTAATAAACACACACAGTACACATCCGGTTTGTGGGGTCCTGTGATGTGTTTGTTAATTATAGTATTGTCTTTTGACGTTATTTTAACGTTCAAGTTTATAATGACATAACAATTATTTAAAAAGAACATGCTTTTAAACTGAGACATTTTAAAAACGTTTTAAAACTGTTTTTAAAACGTTTCCTAAAAACGAAAATTGTGTCCATAATATAATGGTTTAAAATAGGTTGTGATATAACGTTCTATAAACGTTATGATTTCGTTTCAATTGTGTGTGTTTGTTTATGAGTATTTTGCAACGTTATTTTAACGTTTTTATAACGTTTTGATAGAACAATGATTTTTTTCTTTAAATCTGCTTTAAACTGTGACGTTTTAAAAACGTTTTTAAAACGTTTCAAAAAACTAAACCTAATTAAACCCAATTCAAAACGTTTTTAAAACGTTTTGTGTTTACTGGGCTGGTTTATATTTATCCTATTAGTACACTCGGTAAACTGACAATTTGTAATCTGACGCATATTTTCTAGTGAACCCTGAGGTGTCCCAAACCACCTCTTCTTAACGCGTCGAAATAAATCAAGTGAGTTTGTAACTTTGTGGTTCCGTTTATACATGTCACTGTCCGGGGGGGGGGGGGGGGGGTGAGTGGGTTGTGTTACTGGGTGAAAAGTACCAAATCCAGTCGAACAAGGATTTTCCGACCATAATGTTTCCCCTGTTTGATTAAATAAATACAAACATTTCCAACTAGGTTTGTTTCTTTGGGGTTCTGTCCCGGTGCCCTAGTCTTTCTTGAAATAGTGTGTATTAGGCAAGCCTGGCAAACTGCCTACCAGTCAGCAAAATATTAGCTACGATACTCCCTCCCAAAGAAAATGTCCGTGCCTACACACTGAGCCCACCCCCATCCCTTCCCACACCTCTCCCCCACAGATCACACAACTAACAAGAGCAGTGTGACACTAGAGGGCGCTATTTTATCAGGGTTAGGGTTAGGGTTAGGGTTAGGGTTAGGGTTAGGGTTAGGGTTAGGGTTAGGGTTAGGGTTAGGGTTTAGGGTTAGGGTTAGGGTTAGGGTTAGGGTTTGGGTTAGGGTTAGGGTTAGGGTTAGGGTTAGGGTTAGGGTTAGGGTTAGGGTTAGGGTTAGGGTTAGGGTTAGGGTTAGGGTTAGGGTTAGGGTTAGGGTTAGGGTTAGGGTTAGGGTTAGGGTTAGGGTTAGGGTTAGGGTTAGGGTTAGGGTTAGGGTTAGGGTTAGGGTTAGGGTTAGGGTTAGGGTTAGGGTTAGGGTTAGGGTTAGGGTTAGGGTTAGGGTTAGGGTTAGGGTTAGGGTTAGGGTTAGGGTTAGGGTTAGGGTTAGGGTTAGGGTTAGGGTTAGGGTTAGGGTTAGGGTTAGGGTTAGGGTTAGGGTTAGGGTTAGGGTTAGGGTTAGGGTTAGGGTTAGGGTTAGGGTTAGGGTTAGGGTTAGGGTTAGGGTTAGGGTTAGGGTTAGGGTTAGGGTTAGGGTTAGGGTTAGGGTTAGGGTTAGGGTTAGGGTTAGGGTTAGGGTTAGGGTTAGGGTTAGGGTTAGGGTTAGGGTTAGGGTTAGGGTTAGGGTTAGGGTTAGGGTTAGGGTTAGGGTTAGGGTTAGGGTTAGGGTTAGGGTTAGGGTTAGGGTTAGGGTTAGGGTTAGGGTTAGGGTTAGGGTTAGGGTTAGGGTTAGGGTTAGGGTTAGGGTTAGGGTTAGGGTTAGGGTTAGGGTTAGGGTTAGGGTTAGGGTTAGGGTTAGGGTTAGGGTTAGGGTTAGGGTTAGGGTTAGGGTTAGGGTTAGGGTTAGGGTTAGGGTTAGGGTTAGGGTTAGGGTTAGGGTTAGGGTTAGGGTTAGGGTTAGGGTTAGGGTTAGGGTTAGGGTTAGGGTTAGGGTTAGGGTTAGGGTTAGGGTTAGGGTTAGGGTTAGGGTTAGGGTTAGGGTTAGGGTTAGGGTTAGGGTTAGGGTTAGGGTTAGGGTTAGGGTTAGGGTTAGGGTTAGGGTTAGGGTTAGGGTTAGGGTTAGGGTTAGGGTTAGGGTTAGGGTTAGGGTTAGGGTTAGGGTTAGGGTTAGGGTTAGGGTTAGGGTTAGGGTTAGGGTTAGGGTTAGGGTTAGGGTTAGGGTTAGGGTTAGGGTTAGGGTTAGGGTTAGGGTTAGGGTTAGGGTTAGGGTTAGGGTTAGGGTTAGGGTTAGGGTTAGGGTTAGGGTTAGGGTTAGGGTTAGGGTTAGGGTTAGGGTTAGGGTTAGGGTTAGGGTTAGGGTTAGGGTTAGGGTTAGGGTTAGGGTTAGGGTTAGGGTTAGGGTTAGGGTTAGGGTTAGGGTTAGGGTTAGGGTTAGGGTTAGGGTTAGGGTTAGGGTTAGGGTTAGGGTTAGGGTTAGGGTTAGGGTTAGGGTTAGGGTTAGGGTTAGGGTTAGGGTTAGGGTTAGGGTTAGGGTTAGGGTTAGGGTTAGGGTTAGGGTTAGGGTTAGGGTTAGGGTTAGGGTTAGGGTTAGGGTTAGGGTTAGGGTTAGGGTTAGGGTTAGGGTTAGGGTTAGGGTTAGGGTTAGGGTTAGGGTTAGGGTTAGGGTTAGGGTTAGGGTTAGGGTTAGGGTTAGGGTTAGGGTTAGGGTTAGGGTTAGGGTTAGGGTTAGGGTTAGGGTTAGGGTTAGGGTTAGGGTTAGGGTTAGGGTTAGGGTTAGGGTTAGGGTTAGGGTTAGGGTTAGGGTTAGGGTTAGGGTTAGGGTTAGGGTTAGGGTTAGGGTTAGGGTTAGGGTTAGGGTTAGGGTTAGGGTTAGGGTTAGGGTTAGGGTTAGGGTTAGGGTTAGGGTTAGGGTTAGGGTTAGGGTTAGGGTTAGGGTTAGGGTTAGGGTTAGGGTTAGGGTTAGGGTTAGGGTTAGGGTTAGGGTTAGGGTTAGGGTTAGGGTTAGGGTTAGGGTTAGGGTTAGGGTTAGGGTTAGGGTTAGGGTTAGGGTTAGGGTTAGGGTTAGGGTTAGGGTTAGGGTTAGGGTTAGGGTTAGGGTTAGGGTTAGGGTTAGGGTTAGGGTTAGGGTTAGGGTTAGGGTTAGGGTTAGGGTTAGGGTTAGGGTTAGGGTTAGGGTTAGGGTTAGGGTTAGGGTTAGGGTTAGGGTTAGGGTTAGGGTTAGGGTTAGGGTTAGGGTTAGGGTTAGGGTTAGGGTTAGGGTTAGGGTTAGGGTTAGGGTTAGGGTTAGGGTTAGGGTTAGGGTTAGGGTTAGGGTTAGGGTTAGGGTTAGGGTTAGGGTTAGGGTTAGGGTTAGGGTTAGGGTTAGGGTTAGGGTTAGGGTTAGGGTTAGGGTTAGGGTTAGGGTTAGGGTTAGGGTTAGGGTTAGGGTTAGGGTTAGGGTTAGGGTTAGGGTTAGGGTTAGGGTTAGGGTTAGGGTTAGGGTTAGGGTTAGGGTTAGGGTTAGGGTTAGGGTTAGGGTTAGGGTTAGGGTTAGGGTTAGGGTTAGGGTTAGGGTTAGGGTTAGGGTTAGGGTTAGGGTTAGGGTTAGGGTTAGGGTTAGGGTTAGGGTTAGGGTTAGGGTTAGGGTTAGGGTTAGGGTTAGGGTTAGGGTTAGGGTTAGGGTTAGGGTTAGGGTTAGGGTTAGGGTTAGGGTTAGGGTTAGGGTTAGGGTTAGGGTTAGGGTTAGGGTTAGGGTTAGGGTTAGGGTTAGGGTTAGGGTTAGGGTTAGGGTTAGGGTTAGGGTTAGGGTTAGGGTTAGGGTTAGGGTTAGGGTTAGGGTTAGGGTTAGGGTTAGGGTTAGGGTTAGGGTTAGGGTTAGGGTTAGGGTTAGGGTTAGGGTTAGGGTTAGGGTTAGGGTTAGGGTTAGGGTTAGGGTTAGGGTTAGGGTTAGGGTTAGGGTTAGGGTTAGGGTTAGGGTTAGGGTTAGGGTTAGGGTTAGGGTTAGGGTTAGGGTTAGGGTTAGGGTTAGGGTTAGGGTTAGGGTTAGGGTTAGGGTTAGGGTTAGGGTTAGGGTTAGGGTTAGGGTTAGGGTTAGGGTTAGGGTTAGGGTTAGGGTTAGGGTTAGGGTTAGGGTTAGGGTTAGGGTTAGGGTTAGGGTTAGGGTTAGGGTTAGGGTTAGGGTTAGGGTTAGGGTTAGGGTTAGGGTTAGGGTTAGGGTTAGGGTTAGGGTTAGGGTTAGGGTTAGGGTTAGGGTTAGGGTTAGGGTTAGGGTTAGGGTTAGGGTTAGGGTTAGGGTTAGGGTTAGGGTTAGGGTTAGGGTTAGGGTTAGGGTTAGGGTTAGGGTTAGGGTTAGGGTTAGGGTTAGGGTTAGGGTTAGGGTTAGGGTTAGGGTTAGGGTTAGGGTTAGGGTTAGGGTTAGGGTTAGGGTTAGGGTTAGGGTTAGGGTTAGGGTTAGGGTTAGGGTTAGGGTTAGGGTTAGGGTTAGGGTTAGGGTTAGGGTTAGGGTTAGGGTTAGGGTTAGGGTTAGGGTTAGGGTTAGGGTTAGGGTTAGGGTTAGGGTTAGGGTTAGGGTTAGGGTTAGGGTTAGGGTTAGGGTTAGGGTTAGGGTTAGGGTTAGGGTTAGGGTTAGGGTTAGGGTTAGGGTTAGGGTTAGGGTTAGGGTTAGGGTTAGGGTTAGGGTTAGGGTTAGGGTTAGGGTTAGGGTTAGGGTTAGGGTTAGGGTTAGGGTTAGGGTTAGGGTTAGGGTTAGGGTTAGGGTTAGGGTTAGGGTTAGGGTTAGGGTTAGGGTTAGGGTTAGGGTTAGGGTTAGGGTTAGGGTTAGGGTTAGGGTTAGGGTTAGGGTTAGGGTTAGGGTTAGGGTTAGGGTTAGGGTTAGGGTTAGGGTTAGGGTTAGGGTTAGGGTTAGGGTTAGGGTTAGGGTTAGGGTTAGGGTTAGGGTTAGGGTTAGGGTTAGGGTTAGGGTTAGGGTTAGGGTTAGGGTTAGGGTTAGGGTTAGGGTTAGGGTTAGGGTTAGGGTTAGGGTTAGGGTTAGGGTTAGGGTTAGGGTTAGGGTTAGGGTTAGGGTTAGGGTTAGGGTTAGGGTTAGGGTTAGGGTTAGGGTTAGGGTTAGGGTTAGGGTTAGGGTTAGGGTTAGGGTTAGGGTTAGGGTTAGGGTTAGGGTTAGGGTTAGGGTTAGGGTTAGGGTTAGGGTTAGGGTTAGGGTTAGGGTTAGGGTTAGGGTTAGGGTTAGGGTTAGGGTTAGGGTTAGGGTTAGGGTTAGGGTTAGGGTTAGGGTTAGGGTTAGGGTTAGGGTTAGGGTTAGGGTTAGGGTTAGGGTTAGGGTTAGGGTTAGGGTTAGGGTTAGGGTTAGGGTTAGGGTTAGGGTTAGGGTTAGGGTTAGGGTTAGGGTTAGGGTTAGGGTTAGGGTTAGGGTTAGGGTTAGGGTTAGGGTTAGGGTTAGGGTTAGGGTTAGGGTTAGGGTTAGGGTTAGGGTTAGGGTTAGGGTTAGGGTTAGGGTTAGGGTTAGGGTTAGGGTTAGGGTTAGGGTTAGGGTTAGGGTTAGGGTTAGGGTTAGGGTTAGGGTTAGGGTTAGGGTTAGGGTTAGGGTTAGGGTTAGGGTTAGGGTTAGGGTTAGGGTTAGGGTTAGGGTTAGGGTTAGGGTTAGGGTTAGGGTTAGGGTTAGGGTTAGGGTTAGGGTTAGGGTTAGGGTTAGGGTTAGGGTTAGGGTTAGGGTTAGGGTTAGGGTTAGGGTTAGGGTTAGGGTTAGGGTTAGGGTTAGGGTTAGGGTTAGGGTTAGGGTTAGGGTTAGGGTTAGGGTTAGGGTTAGGGTTAGGGTTAGGGTTAGGGTTAGGGTTAGGGTTAGGGTTAGGGTTAGGGTTAGGGTTAGGGTTAGGGTTAGGGTTAGGGTTAGGGTTAGGGTTAGGGTTAGGGTTAGGGTTAGGGTTAGGGTTAGGGTTAGGGTTAGGGTTAGGGTTAGGGTTAGGGTTAGGGTTAGGGTTAGGGTTAGGGTTAGGGTTAGGGTTAGGGTTAGGGTTAGGGTTAGGGTTAGGGTTAGGGTTAGGGTTAGGGTTAGGGTTAGGGTTAGGGTTAGGGTTAGGGTTAGGGTTAGGGTTAGGGTTAGGGTTAGGGTTAGGGTTAGGGTTAGGGTTAGGGTTAGGGTTAGGGTTAGGGTTAGGGTTAGGGTTAGGGTTAGGGTTAGGGTTAGGGTTAGGGTTAGGGTTAGGGTTAGGGTTAGGGTTAGGGTTAGGGTTAGGGTTAGGGTTAGGGTTAGGGTTAGGGTTAGGGTTAGGGTTAGGGTTAGGGTTAGGGTTAGGGTTAGGGTTAGGGTTAGGGTTAGGGTTAGGGTTAGGGTTAGGGTTAGGGTTAGGGTTAGGGTTAGGGTTAGGGTTAGGGTTAGGGTTAGGGTTAGGGTTAGGGTTAGGGTTAGGGTTAGGGTTAGGGTTAGGGTTAGGGTTAGGGTTAGGGTTAGGGTTAGGGTTAGGGTTAGGGTTAGGGTTAGGGTTAGGGTTAGGGTTAGGGTTAGGGTTAGGGTTAGGGTTAGGGTTAGGGTTAGGGTTAGGGTTAGGGTTAGGGTTAGGGTTAGGGTTAGGGTTAGGGTTAGGGTTAGGGTTAGGGTTAGGGTTAGGGTTAGGGTTAGGGTTAGGGTTAGGGTTAGGGTTAGGGTTAGGGTTAGGGTTAGGGTTAGGGTTAGGGTTAGGGTTAGGGTTAGGGTTAGGGTTAGGGTTAGGGTTAGGGTTAGGGTTAGGGTTAGGGTTAGGGTTAGGGTTAGGGTTAGGGTTAGGGTTAGGGTTAGGGTTAGGGTTAGGGTTAGGGTTAGGGTTAGGGTTAGGGTTAGGGTTAGGGTTAGGGTTAGGGTTAGGGTTAGGGTTAGGGTTAGGGTTAGGGTTAGGGTTAGGGTTAGGGTTAGGGTTAGGGTTAGGGTTAGGGTTAGGGTTAGGGTTAGGGTTAGGGTTAGGGTTAGGGTTAGGGTTAGGGTTAGGGTTAGGGTTAGGGTTAGGGTTAGGGTTAGGGTTAGGGTTAGGGTTAGGGTTAGGGTTAGGGTTAGGGTTAGGGTTAGGGTTAGGGTTAGGGTTAGGGTTAGGGTTAGGGTTAGGGTTAGGGTTAGGGTTAGGGTTAGGGTTAGGGTTAGGGTTAGGGTTAGGGTTAGGGTTAGGGTTAGGGTTAGGGTTAGGGTTAGGGTTAGGGTTAGGGTTAGGGTTAGGGTTAGGGTTAGGGTTAGGGTTAGGGTTAGGGTTAGGGTTAGGGTTAGGGTTAGGGTTAGGGTTAGGGTTAGGGTTAGGGTTAGGGTTAGGGTTAGGGTTAGGGTTAGGGTTAGGGTTAGGGTTAGGGTTAGGGTTAGGGTTGGTTGGGTTAGGGTTAGGGTTAGGGTTAGGGTTAGGGTTAGGGTTAGGGTTAGGGTTAGGGTTAGGGTTAGGGTTAGGGTTAGGGTTAGGGTTAGGGTTAGGGTTAGGGTTAGGGTTAGGGTTAGGGTTAGGGTTAGGGTTAGGGTTAGGGTTAGGGTTAGGGTTAGGGTTAGGGTTAGGGTTAGGGTTAGGGTTAGGGTTAGGGTTAGGGTTAGGGTTAGGGTTAGGGTTAGGGTTAGGGTTAGGGTTAGGGTTAGGGTTAGGGTTAGGGTTAGGGTTAGGGTTAGGGTTAGGGTTAGGGTTAGGGTTAGGGTTAGGGTTAGGGTTAGGGTTAGGGTTAGGGTTAGGGTTAGGGTTAGGGTTAGGGTTAGGGTTAGGGTTAGGGTTAGGGTTAGGGTTAGGGTTAGGGTTAGGGTTAGGGTTAGGGTTAGGGTTAGGGTTAGGGTTAGGGTTAGGGTTAGGGTTAGGGTTAGGGTTAGGGTTAGGGTTAGGGTTAGGGTTAGGGTTAGGGTTAGGGTTAGGGTTAGGGTTAGGGTTAGGGTTAGGGTTAGGGTTAGGGTTAGGGTTAGGGTTAGGGTTAGGGTTAGGGTTAGGGTTAGGGTTAGGGTTAGGGTTAGGGTTAGGGTTAGGGTTAGGGTTAGGGTTAGGGTTAGGGTTAGGGTTAGGGTTAGGGTTAGGGTTAGGGTTAGGGTTAGGGTTAGGGTTAGGGTTAGGGTTAGGGTTAGGGTTAGGGTTAGGGTTAGGGTTAGGGTTAGGGTTAGGGTTAGGGTTAGGGTTAGGGTTAGGGTTAGGGTTAGGGTTAGGGTTAGGGTTAGGGTTAGGGTTAGGGTTAGGGTTAGGGTTAGGGTTAGGGTTAGGGTTAGGGTTAGGGTTAGGGTTAGGGTTAGGGTTAGGGTTAGGGTTAGGGTTAGGGTTAGGGTTAGGGTTAGGGTTAGGGTTAGGGTTAGGGTTAGGGTT